>JAECWR010000199.1:27077500-28327500 GCA_018150935.1 Drosophila pruinosa
CAGCTGGCTGTCAAGCACAGCTCGTACGAATATGTGTGCGTCTCTGCTGACAAAGGGCTATCATAAAATAAAACACGTTTATATATTTCAACAGCAGCTTTTTTATTTTTTTATTTTTCTTGGGCGCCCATTGTCAACGCTGCCAGTTCTCGTTGTTGTATAGTTTGTGACAATTTTTATATAATTTTAATTGCTTGTTGCATATTAAGTTATATGGTCAGCAAAAACGATTCGCCTGTCATGTGACATGACGAGTTGCCTCGCAACGAAATAGTTGTGTATTGCATATTTTACGCGAGTGTGACGTATACGTAATATTTGATGAAGATGGATGGATTTACTAAGCTTTTATTCAAATTAGTTACAAAACTTTACATTTCATTTCATTTTAGAAATGTTTGCGGCTTAATATGTGATCTATCTTATCTACGTACTCCCCTAATGCATATGTAATATTTGATAAAGGTTTAATTCATATGCAAGGATATTAGTTTATAGATAACAAATATCTGTGCTTATAATTTAAGCAGTTATATTTGCTAGTAGCATAATCCATTCAACACCTAAAAGCAAATGCGTTTTGCATAAAATATAGGCACGTTGTATTGAAAAAAAAAGTAATAATTTTTTGGTTAATGGAAATACACTTACATGTGATTAGACATTGATTGAACACTAATTTTGATTAATTGTTTTAAATTGATATAATGATTTGTGTCTCTTAGACAACAATGCTAGTTTTGTTTAATTCAAATACGCATATATCTCGCCTTAAGCTGGATTATTATCAGTTCAAGTTTCAAAAACTCATTCCTAACAATTAACACAATATTTTGGTTCAAAAAGTCAAACCGGTGTTTACATTGTGGATATGCTCATAAGCCTTTGACATTGCCATACGAATGCAAACAGTCCGACAGAAACGAATTGTATACCCTCTCTCTCTCTCTCTGACTCTCATTCACTCCATCTTTCTCTCTCTCTCTCTGTCTCGCTCTGGCACACTTGTGTTGCTGTTGTCATTTAAATGTGTTGAAATGACCAAAAAAGATAAACAGACATAAAAACATAGCCGAAAATGTTTGCAGGTTTCTCAGTTTCAGTTGCTCATGTAGATGTGTGTAATATGTGTGTGTGTCTGTGTGTGTGCGTCACAAAGTGAGCAATAATGAACGTGTGTGTCTGTGAGACTCACATGGTTGTTTGAGTGTATCAAAAGATAAAAACGTAAAGGCAAACAAGCTGTCGGAGAGGTAGAGGAAGCAGCATAACACGTAGCAAAAGAGTAATAAGCATGCAGCACACAAAACCAGAACCAGAGCAGAGCTTCAGCCTTTTTATGGGCAGTGCTCTTCCTGTAAAACCACGCACACATACACACACAGCAAGGGCGAAATATGGGGGGAAAGGCAGAGTGAGGTAGATAGATAGAGAGACCATCACATCACCATCACTGCCCGCCTGTGATGAATGACTCTTTTAATTAGTTGCCGCAGGAAATGCATGAATTGCAAAATGACTCTGTTTGTTTACCCAGCGACAACGACGACGACGACGACGACTCATCTCTCACTGGGGGTGGCAGTCCAGCATAGCAACACCCCCTCGGTAGTCTCTATGTGTGTGTGTGTGTGTGTGTGTCTCCTCTATGCGCTCATTTATTAAATAGTAGTTTTCAAGTGTCCTTCAGTGACATGTTGTTTGTTGTTTGTTTCTTGTTGTTGTTGTTGGTAGTTTTCCCTAGCTAGGGTCGTGTCTTCTGCATCATCGTCCTGCTGCGTGTGTGCCATTTCTTTTTCACAAGTACACAGACACACACACATACACATATTGTACACTAGAGTGGACACAACAAGCCCTTCAGTTTACTTCATTATTGTGCATACACTAAGGACTCAGTTCCCCTGTTTCCTCTTCACTCTACTCCCTTCTGCTGCCAGAGCAGCTTTCACTCCCTTTCGATACTTCTTGGCCATTTATTTGCCCAGACTAGCGAGTTGGCTTATTAATATATTTGTCAAGTCGCGCAGAAGCAGCAGCAACAATCCAAAAATCAAGAAGCATCACATACATACACGTACTATGTGAGGCAACTATCACAAATAAGCAAGTACTTGCTACTATAGATGATACTAATATCATCAGTTGGATGCCAGCAAAAATCTAATCCAGTAGTTCAGAATAACATATTTGATGGTAACTACAAGATTCCGATGGACTCATTCACAAAGAGCTGAGTCTGTAAAGGATATAAACTGTTGAGAGTTAACCATAAGTAAAATAATAATTATGGGAATTCCAAATGTATATTAATTAATAAAGAGTGCTTTACACTTTGTGTTCATTTCATAATAAACTTTTAGATGAAGTTTTTAATGTTTAAGTTTTGTATATCAACTGCTATTATTATATTCGATACAAAATCAACTTTAAAAACATTTCCCACATCCTTTAATGTTCTTTTAAAATTGATTTTGTTATTGTGAAACTCTTTAGAGTTCCCATAGCTATTGCAGTGCTGCATTTGCTGAGATGTTCTGCCTTTGGTGGTCGGTGATCAATTTTTATGCCGAACGATGCAAAGAGCTGAATGGCTGCTTTCAGCTATATCACATGTGGGAGTTGAAGGCCTTACACATGCACACACGGATGGGGTGGAATCTGAGTGTGTGTTGGTATTAAAAGTTTCTAATCCAAATCAATTTGCATCAAGAGCCTCATTTCATTCTATTATTTCGCAGCCAATTTACGCCACTGGACTGTGGCTCCATCCTTGTGGACACATCATTTTCGATTACTTGCCACTGTGGCAACATCAGCGACGACGACTATAAAAAGTTAGCCATTTCGGTTGCTGTTGCTGCAATTGCTATAAAAGTTTATAACGCGCTTGTTGACAATACTAATATCACAGTGGGAACAGTCTGCAGGCGTGTCCCAAACTCCAGCTTAAAGCTCTCTTTCAATTCACGTTTCTCGGTCTTTGTCGCTCGCCTCTCTCTCTCTCTCTCTCTCTATTTCTCTCTCTCTCTCCGCTAGCTGTCAAGAATAGTTTCCTGTGTTTTGTGATGCAATTTTATTGCTCTGTGTTTCTCAATCTTCACTCTCTCTCTCTCTCTTTCTGTTTCTCTAGCTGTCGCTCAGTGCAGATTTGTTTTGTGCTTTGGTCGTGTCAACTTTTCAAAACTATTTCAAAACTGTAAATGACAAAATGTTAAATGGACTTTCAATGCCAAAAGATGCAAACCGGAGACGCAGTCGTTGAAGATGCTGCCTCGACTCGACTGTTGTTGTCTCTTTAGCATATCCGTTTACACTTCTGCAGAATGCACAATAAATCAGTGCCTAGTTGGAATTCGTAACCTGCACCCTCTCTGTCCCTCCTCCTCTCCACGACAGTCCAGTTATATAGCACTAGTTGTTTGTTTGCCTTGTTTATGCCACTTTTCTTGCATTTCTTGCTGCGGCCGGCGCAAAGTTTTGTTAATTGAGTTTGTTGAAAGTTTTATTAAACAGAGCGACGGCAGCCACATTTAACTTTGCTTTATTTTTTCTTCTCTCACTCCTCAACTTTTATACTCTTTATTTTATATTTTTAATTTAAAGCCGCAAATTTCCACCGTCTCTGCTACAGGTGCACGGCTCGCCGCCTCGGCTGAACTGCTGTCAGAGGGCTGTTGTCTGTTGGGGGCGTGGCATTGTGGTTTGATTGTCGCAAAGCGGCGTATTTTTGTTGCTGTTTATTGTTTGTTTGGTTTGAAAGCCTCTGTCACCAAAAGGTCAAGTGAAGTGTTAAGCGCTATATAAAGTTTATGCTCGCCTGCCTCGACAATGCAAAATCTCAATATGTGTATCAGACACTACATCGTTTAATCCAATATGCATTATGCAAATATATACGCGCGCAGTAAAGCGAAGGCAATATCGCCGCCTTGTGGTATGCAAAATTGTCATATACTCTGCCAAAGAGACCATGTTCGCGGTTAAAGCGAACTTTATTGAGTCGCGATCTGTGAAGCGATGTTCTTGAGTTTAAATTTAAATAATATATTTAAACCTTTGCATTTTATAATTCACTATAAATACATGTGAAATTCAAAAGACTTGTGCTTTGTCTGGAATGCCATAATCAATGCAGTGAAACACAAAGAGTTTACACATTAAATTGAAATCCGGCTTACAGTTAATTGAAGGCTTACATTCAGTATGCATGACTCTTGATTTCGTGTGTGACCATGTAAGCCTCTGTAATTGCCTTCATACTTTTCGAAAATCTCTTTAAATTGTATATGTTTGCATGCATATGCGAATAAAGTCTTATCAATTAAACTAATTGCAAGCCAGCAGCCAGTGGCGAAACAGATGAGAGCTTTAACGCCATCTCACAGGCATTTAATTACACTTTATTTCAACTACAATTAATTTGCCTGCATGCTGCAGTTTTTGGTTAATAACAATAATACACATGTTGTTTATAAATCAACAATTTCGTAAATCATTGCAAAGAGAATTGACTGGGAAAATGTAATTTTATGTGTACACCTCAATTGCCTTGAGGATCACCTACCATCACCCTACCAAAAAGCATTCGATACTTTATGCTTAATGTAAATAAACAGATATTCAGTGTGTGTGGGCTGGCCATGAACATAAATAAATAAATCTTTGCTGGCAAAACAACAAAATCAGTTGCATTGGCCGCACACAACGCCATCAACAACAGCACATGTGACATTGGAAAATGCTCACTGAAAAATAATAATAACAATTTAATTAAAATATTCAGCAAAAACAAATTACACAATGGCAATGGCTGCTGTTGCAGTTGCACGTTGCAACTCTTATTTTATTTTTAAATTGATTTCATATTTGGCAATATTTATTTGGTTTTATATGTTTTGTCTGTCTTTTGCATTTTAAATAAATCCTCATTTTATTTGTTATTGACTCAAATAATTTTCAAATACTCGTAATGTATAAAGTTTCAGTCTTCTTCAAGTCAACAAATATCTAATAATTCCTGTACATATTAAATATAACACTTGTATGATAAGCAATTAAAAATATGGCGATTAAAAATAATTTCTGAAAAATTCTTGTCTTGGCTTCATTTATCAATTTAATTGACAGAGAACTTTTATTTACCTAAAAATGTAGAAAACCGTTTTACATATTGCTTTTAAGTAACTAAAATAGCGGAATGCATGATGCAAGTTTTAATGAATTTAAGCATATATTATACATATATTATACACTACTTTATTTTTGCTGAACTTTATTTTTAAATATCTGAAAAGTGCACCTCATGTATATATACTAATACCATAATCTAGATTGGAAATATATTTGTCGTTTATTTTGAAAGTTGGTTTTCACTTTATGCCGCTGACAATTAAAATTGCGTATACGCAATATTGGTATTGCAGTCTGTCGCTCGGTCAGTGTAACTCCCTGCCGCTTTCTCGCATATTAGGTATACCTTTTGTTCATGGATGCATAAAATGTCATTCACTGCAATGACATTATTTTGGTGTTTTATGAATTTTGTGGTTTCAGCATTGAATGCAATCCATGCATGCAACATGATAGTTGCTGTGGCTCAAAGGGACGCGATGTTTGTTACTATTGTCAACGCCCCAACACCTCGTCCCCTTTTTCCTTTGTTTCAATGTTTTGGCCTTGATGGCTAACTCTGTGTTGACCGCAATATGCAGCCATCAGACAGTCAGGCGGAATGACAACAACAACAACAGCGTCGTCAAGGGTTGGGTCATGATGACAATCAAAAACCGCAGTGGCCGAAAATGTTGGGCCTGCTTGTATGTGTGCGTGTGTGTGTGTGTGTGTGTTCGACGACATTATAATTATATTAGTGTGCTCAGTGCACTGTTTGAAATGTAAGCAATCAATTCAAAATTAATGCAAATGCAGCAACATTTTCAGACACAGCTACTGCAAGGACAAACAGGACATGGCGTACGGAAGTCGTCGGTTGCGGTTTGAAGAGTTGGCAATGCGTTGAAGCTGGACCTTTTTGGCCTTTATCGCTTTACCGTCATCATTTGCATTACCGTTACCATTGGCGTTACCGTTAACGCTACCGTTACTGTTACTGTTAACATTACCGTTACCATGCCAATCCACAGCAGCTGTCAACGCAAACGCCCACAACTGTCAAATTCATCAAAATCGCACGAATGCACACACGAGCACGCACACTACCAGATACACAGATACACAGATACACAGATCTATGGACAGATAGATAGATGGACAGACAGTTAGACAGTTGTCGACTGTCAGCCACCTGGAAATGTTGCAGCTGCCCATTGTTGCTGTTTGGTCGTTGTTTGTCGTTGTTGCTGCCATTTGAAGCGTTTTAGTTAGTTGAAGTGATTAGCATCGTTAGTGGCTTTTTCGTTTGCATCATAGCGGAAATACAGTTGCAAAGCCATTGGCAACATTTATGAATAGATTCAATGCCTTTACAAATGTATTCATCGTATCTGTATCAACTGTATCTTCTCTGTTTGATCTCTGTGGCTTACATGCTGTTACAAAATGTAATTAAATGTGTGTCTTTTAATTGACTTAAATGAGCTGCTTGGTTGGTCGACTTTCACAAAACTAGTCAAACAATATTTTATTATAGTCTATTATTGAATTGCAACTCAATTGTTTTCCATATTCGCATTTTGTTTGCTTTACTGCGAAAAGTAATTAATATGTCAAATATTCTACACCAAAAGGCAAAATTGTCGCCCCAAGGCTTCTGAAATGCTTTTGCTGCCAATATCAGAAATACATTCGATTACATAATGGACAGCAAAAAATGTATATGAAAACACATGTATATTACTTTGGAGCTTCCACAAATTTTATTGGTTTTTCCATTTAAATGGTTTTCTATAAAAATAGTAGCCATGATGATGTAAAAAATAATAAATAGAAAATATATGGTCTTAATGCAAGTGTTGCATAACTGCAGATGAATGCAACTGGAGTTAATTTATTTGGCTTTTATGGCAAAAAATATGTATTGTAGCGAACTCTGAGTATATTTACACTTTGTATATTAAATTGATTATTCGTAAAAGGCAGAGTTTCAAATAATTGTCAAATAAAAGTTTTTTTTCTTTAATATAAAATCACTGTGTTATCAAATTTTGTCTATAATTGAAGGGTATTATTGGCCTAGATACTCACAATGCTTATTATCTGCTTTTACTCTTCCTGAGTGTTGGCCCCATCACATATTCCCCAAAGAAATTTCCTTTTGATTTCACGCCGTAATTGGGTGTCAAACGTTACTTTTGTTACTGCATTTTCTTTCTGTTGCTTTTTGTGCCTGGCACTTATTGACATCTGCCACCTTGCCCCATGTCGCAGCTGTATCTGTGTATCGATGTGTGTGTCTGTAAGTGACATAAAAGTATACACATATACATATATGTATATGTGCCGCTATTTGCACAGATATTCTCTGCCGTATAACTTTAGATGGAAATCAGCTGCGTAGCAAATGATTGTCATGACGATAGCGCACAAATTGACACCGAAGCTGGCAAAAAAGGCACGAGCCGAAAGTAGCACTAGATCAATATTATTCGATTTGTGTGAAGAACTGACTGACTCTCTGACTGACTGACTGAGTGGCTGACTGACTGTGCGACAGGCTCGATAAATTGACAAGCAATTCGAGACTGAAATTTAATTGGCATGAAATCAAAGCTTTTGTGCCAACAAAAAAGTACACAGATCTCATGCTAATTATTTGTTGCTGTTGCCAGAAAATAGCCGCAAGTAGCAACAGTTGCTGCTGCTAGCGATGTGCTGCGTAAGCTAAACCCAAAACCGGAAGTCATAAATCATATATGCCATGGTGCCATATGAGTAGAAAGTGTGCAAAAGTTCCGTGTGGAAGCGTACTAACCACAGGTGTTGGTTGGGTCAGTATGCTTTGGATGCTGTTGCCCCCAAAAAAAAAAGAAAAATAAAAGAGTGCTGGGGAAATTTGTGTAAAAACGTTTGTTGTTGTTATCGCTCGACTCTCTTTAGAGGGAATGTGATTTCTGAGTGTGTCGCAGTTAGTTTTAAATTTTATTTTCGTTGATATATGTATTTTAATGCCGCCAGTGTTTGTCGTTTGGGTTTGCCAACTCACAAACCAGAGCTGCAGTCCCGCCCTGTCGTTGCCTTTCTCTGGGCGTTGTCACCACAAACGGAAGCACTTTAAAATTATATGAGGCCGATGCCGTACCCGTGTCCTGGTCCGGGTCCAGGTCTGGGTCCGGCTGTGCATCCTTATGTGTCGTCAGCCACAAGCCGGTAACCAACGAAAACTCAACTCGAAAACTTTTGTAGCTAGAACCTCGTATCTGTGTACAAGTACGTATGTGATGAGCTCAGGCGACACTTCACACACACACACAGAGACAAGCTTGCACCCCATCAGATATTTTCTCTATTTTATTTCTTTTCCTGTCAACTATTTTTCGGTTAGTGGCACTTTTTGATGCAACTAAGCGTATTTATTACTTATTTATATACACAAGTGCCATCTAAAACCTACGCGCGGCAAAAGCTTAAAACGCATTGGACCACGCCCACATTGCAACATTGTGGCTGCGTCTGTATGTGCCTGTGTGCAACATAAATAATTGAGTAGCAATACGAGTTAACAATAGTTACAACACTCTGGCACTTGAGTGTATTCAAGTGTAATGCTTGTAATTATTTAAAGATATTGTAAAGTTTTTAAAATTAATACGATAATAATTACGAGGGAGAAGTAAAAGATAAGTGCTTTCAATTAAATGCTGGCGGCTGAAGGAAAACAAGTTTTTATGATTTCTACTGCCAAATTATTTACGTATGAATGATGAAATTCAAGCAAAAGTTATCGTAATTTATTTATCTATTTACAACAAATATTCAATAAAGTTAAAAAGGCTTTTAAGTATTTGCATGCAATGCAATATACAGCTTAAAATACCTTAAGCTTCTTAATTCACTTGGAATTAAGCCAAAGACTGCCTTAGCATTTCTACTTGCCGTCGGCCAATATGTTACCTGCTAAAGCCGAACACACCCACAACAACGACTTCTAAAAATAACCAAATTGTATACAAATTCTGCATCTTTGCCCAATTATTTTTGGGCTCAGTCTGTCAGTCCCCTGTCCTGCTCCGTTTTGCCTTGTCTGCTCTCTGTTCTGTGCACAATTTCGGGGCCAGTTTGAGCTTAGTGCACAGAAGCATTCCAAGCTCGCTGCTGGTTATAACTCATCCATTTGGCATGTCAGCTATGTTCCAAAGATAATTAATTAACTAGACTTTGGCTACATTCAACCAACTAACTAACTAACGACGACTCATGCTTTTTATTGTGTAAACTCGCAAATAACTGGATTAAATAGCATCAAATGCTTTTAGTGGAGTCTTAAACAGGTGCAGCTCTACGGCGTTGACACTGCTGGCCATCACATTGTAAACACTGGCGAAAGTTATTGTTAACGTGGCCAGATGCTGGTATACTTGCGGGCAGCACTGTATGACCGTCAGAGCATTTACAAGCCAGCGAGCAACAGTGTTAAGCTGCTTAAAATTTATTACCTTTTGCTTGAAATAACTTGCCAGCAGGCACAACGCAACAGCCAAACAACTAGGCAACAATACAGATACAAATGCACACACACATAGAGAGAATTGCACATAAAACAATGCGCAATGATAATACAATAAAATACCAAAGACAAAAAGCATTTCAGCAAAGGGCAAGAACAATAACAAGTGGCATTCTAATAATGCACAAAAAACAATAAATTTAATAACATGAAAGGTCTGCACTTCCAAGGAGACTCAAGTACTCTATCGAATTTTCCTTGGAACTTTACACAAACAATTTTGTCTTAACTAGTTACGAGTAAGAATAAGACTGTATTCTGTAATAATTTTTGAACTGACGAAACATATCAATTGTGATCGTTGATATTACTTATTACTTTGTACTCTTTCAAGTCATTTGAATTTTATAAAATATATGGTTATATAATAAACTATTTCTGTTTCTATACCTTAGTTTTTTTCATTGTTTCTGTTCTATTCGGATATATAATTGACTTACATTTCATTCGCTCTCGTCACATCCATGTAATGGTGATTTAATCGTTATTCTAGTTTGCATTCCTGAGATTCCAACTTTTCTCTTTTTAAAATTCGCCCCAAATTCACATTGCGTAATTTCCGTCATAAATTATAAATTTACCCATCACATAATGTTAACTTTAAGAAAGGCGAACAAGGAAAAAAACTTCCGTTGAAAAGTTCTTAATATCTTATTATTATCTATACAATAATTTTTTTTGTTGGGCACACGCTTCCGCCTTTGAGTTTGCACCCCGCCCCTTAGAACTGTCAGACATGTTAAGCAACTTGCAATGCATTTCCTGTCCCCTCCACATCCACATCCACATCCACACCAATACAGACAACACTCAATTTTCCAAAGTCCTGCTTAAATAATAAATTTCAATTTTTAAAGATTTTTACGTGTTATTGAAAAGCTTTGGATGCTTTCTTATTTGTACTTTTTTCGCCAGTTCCCCAACTGACTACCCCTAAGGGACATGACTTTCGCTTTATTATGTGCTCTGGGTTCCTCTTGTTTTTTTTTTCCAGTTTTTTCAGTTTCTGTTCTCCCCTCCCAGCTCATGTGCATTATGTTTGCTTTTTGTTCATATCAACATAAATAACTTATATAATGCTACACTTTGCTGAATTTGCTGCCTTTATTTATTTTATTTTGCTTCTTTTCTTATTATTTCTTTTAATACACTTTATAAAAAGTGCGCATATGGGTAGTGGAAGAGGGAAGCGTCGCATGAGCAGCAAATTGTTGACACCTCGTTGTATCATTCTTAATTTCGTTACTTTTTCTCATGATGTCCCTTGTGGGTAACACAAGAAATGATAAGTTTTTATACCCGCCTACCCAAAGTGTAGAAGGGTATTATAACTTTGTGAAAAACGAAAATGCATATAACAGGCAGAGGGAATATATATATATATTCTTGGCCAGGGTCAACAGCCGAGCCGATATAGCCATGTCCGTCTGTCTGTCCGTATGAACACCTAGATCTCAGAGACTATAAGAGCTGGAGCAACTCATTTTTCGGTATAGTATGTCTTATTATTGAACGCAGATCTATTTTGCTTTAAATTTTGGCCACGTCCCCTTCCGTCCATCCAAATCGGAAAAAACGAATTACAAGCGACCTCTGCAAATTTGGATACAATCGGATGAAAAACGCAGGAGTTATTAAAGAATTACTTTTCTAAGGCGTAATCAGGTGTAATGGTGTTCAATAAACCTAATAAATGAAAATATTGGTATATTATTTTGGTATATTTTTAAGTATATTTTTAAAAAATATAATATTTCGATGGAAAAAAGGGTGGCGAGTATCTCACATTCGAGCAAACTCGACAGTAGCTTTCTTGTTTTTCTTTCCTCTTTTTTTTTGCACTTTGTACTTTGTGTTTTGTGCTTTGTATTTTATTTTGTAAATGACTTTTCACTGTTTTCAAGACATGCCCCAGTGACCTGACAACTGGAGAGGGAGACAGAAAGACAGTCTGTGATTAAGCGATCAGATTGAGCGCAAAATTAAACAATTTTAAAATTCTTTAATGAACTTTTTTTATAGTGCAAGTGAATTAATTGATATACAGATACTTTTTATTATGATAATATTGGGAACTTGCATTCTATGATCAAAAATATGTCACATATTTAAAACTCTAAGTGAACTGAGATTCCCCTTTTTGAATGTTACTTTATCCATTAGCACTGCTTTCCTTTGAATATAGTTGGTGTTATTAAAATAAAATATTGGCCAAGTTACGCTTAAATTACTATAAAAGTGTAAGCAATATATAGTATATGGATATGCATCGTTGGGACAACTGAATTCTTGCTCGTCTGGCGGCTTTCATTACAAAAATATTGTAGCAAATATTCATAATATATTACGGTTCTGTGAAAAGTTGACAATAAATGTATTTTGCGACTCTGGGAATGTCAAGTCGTTATGTATTGGTAAGGTTTTAAGTTTTATTTGTCATCATTTCTGTGCAGTGCTTGAACTGTCCCATGCCTGAACTCCTTAGCTGCCATACTTGCCTCACTTATTCAGGGCCAAAAAAATAAGTAAAGAGCTGGCAGCAGGGAGTAATTGTTGTTGTTGTTGTTGTCGTTGTTAACTTATGCCAACTGAAGATAATTTGCCATGGTTACCAACGGCAGCAACCAACGAAAGCAAAGAATGCCAAGTCGAGTTGTAAGTGGTGGGTGAAGAGAGCTGAAGGGTGGGGAAGATGCAGCATCAGGTAACTCTTAAGCTGGCTGCCGCTGCTGCTGTGGTTTTTCCGTTTGTTGCTGACGCTAGTTGGGTGCGGTAGGGGAAAGGGCAAGAGGAAAGCTTTTGGTAACGCTTATCCACTTGTCTTGTGATTTTAATGCAGTGGGCGAGGCCTTTTGAGCATGGCAAAAGATTGCCAGGGGCAACTAACAGCAGCTGCAAATACTCGTAGATACTTAGCCTTGTTGTACAACTCGTAGATTTTGGCTTCAACCATTTGAATTGTGGCCCGTTGCGACTTTGGCTACACGCGGGCGCGGGATACTTCTGAATGGGCGCTGAAAATGGCAAGGAAAATCTAAGTGAGTTGAGCTGGGTTGGAAGTGAAGCGTAGTTTGCTGCTTGCAACTGCAACTGACATTTGTTTGCTTTTATGTGTATGTTAGATGTATTTTAGTTGCTAATTTTCGTAAGCATAATAAAGTGCAGTGGCGACTTTTACTTTGACTTGGGGACTCGTGAGTTGCAGAGAACGATACGACTTGGAGTCGCATTTGTCATGCAATGGAGGCCAGCAGCAAGACAAAAGTATTGTCCATAAATCGCCTTAAGGATAACTCACACACGCAATACACGCATGTCCTTTGCCAGGAGTAGGACTGCCAAAGGACTGGCCTTCATGGCCCATGGCCGGTGCTCTGACCGTTTGTAAGAAATTGGCTTCACAGTTGTTGCCTCTTCTGTTCTGTTCAGTTCGTTTGCTGCATGCAGCACGTAAGTTGAATTGAAATTGAAGTTCGCTTATAGAATTGGAAAAACTGCTGCTGCGACTTTTGCAATTTTCTTCACACACTTCATGTTCAGAATTAATTTAATATTAATTTTATTTTTATATATATTTATGTCTAACATTTCGTACGTTGTGTGCGTTTTGAGCTCCGTCTTTTTCCATTTGCCATTTCGGTTTCTCTTCTTTGCCCCGTTCCCTATCGCCCTTGTTTGGTCCTACCATTATTGTAAGCGCCTCGAACTTGTGTTTGTCCGCTGCTACTTGAGTGCTCATTTTAAGATTTTTTCCGCTTCCTTCCGGTACGGTAAGCTTTCATACGTTGTCCGATTTGGTATAGGGCACCAAATGGCAGCAGCAAAGACGAGGACGCTCGCCATGGACACCAATGGAATTTTAAATTATATTAGCAGGGCATAATTTCGAGTTAAATGTATTTTTTTTTGGGCGAGCTGCGACTTAAGTGAAGCGGGTGTCCTTCTAAAATACAAATACAAATCTCATAATAACAAATTTCCAGCAAGCCTTTCACAAATATTTGATTTGCACTATTTATTTATATGTGCTTTAAATGTTACAATTTTGCTTTATTAAGTTTATCAATTGAACAATAGAAATAATATTGAAAAGTGAAAATGCTATAAAACAAATATTAATTGTGAAATTGATTAATTTAGTTAAACAATATTTTACAATATTTCATATCTTCTATATCTCATTTTATCTCAATAATCAAATACCTACAAATATGTATAATAGAGAGAGTCTAACTCTTCCTAATGTACCAACTAATATTACCTAACTTCTCTTAATCATAACGTGGCTTATTAGCTTCACAATAAATTGCTTTCATCTAAATCATCATTTTGTGCTTAACCTTTCGAAGCAGTTCTTTCCCACGAGGTCACCCTGTAAATCCTCATTTTTCTCCATATGTAACTCATCATCCCATGGCGCCATTCCAATGTACCTGTGACTCTGATGGTAGCCCACGACCCTCCCACAGTCTGGTTGATGTTGTATTTCTTCTATTTGTATTATTTATGCTACTTTTTTTTGGCGTGCAAGCCAAAAACCACAACACACGCAATCAACGTCAGAGTTTTGTAAATTTTGGTCACGTGTGTGTGAAAGCTCCGCTCAGTCAGTCAGTCGATGGGTCTCGTCTTGTAGGTAAAAGTGTCATTTGATAGTTTGCAGAGAACTTAAGAAATTAAGTTCATTGGCTGGTAGCCAAAAATGGACTTCAAGCTGCTAGCTGCTACTCCACTCCAGTCTCGGGCCTCGTGTCCTTTCAGTTCAGCTAAGCCAATTAATTAAGCCGCCTTTGGTTAAGGTCCAAATATGTCAAGCGACGTTGCGCCTGTTGCATTTCTTTAGCGTTGGCGAAAATAAAATTAGCACAAAAGCAGAAGACAAAATGCGGAACTAAATAAATCAGCAGACGGACCAGGCAATCCAATGAAAGCTGCCTCTGTCTCT
Organism: Drosophila pruinosa; assembly: GCA_018150935.1. Classification (NCBI taxonomy): domain Eukaryota; kingdom Metazoa; phylum Arthropoda; class Insecta; order Diptera; family Drosophilidae; genus Drosophila; species Drosophila pruinosa. The sequence continues at coordinate 27,092,131 of JAECWR010000199.1, forward strand.
GTTGCCGCCTTCCACACGCACAAATTAAACCCAATGAACTTGCATAATGGCCAGGGCCAAAATGTTTCGTCGCTGCGGCAATATGGCGGCATTAATTAAAGTAATTTATCATTAGGGTCAAAATGAAGCCAAAAACACACTGAGAACTAAGAGCTGAAGTAACCTTTGATTCAGCCACGAAGCTGTATAAATATTTTGCCTTCTCAACTTGGCCAAACGACAATCCACAAACAGGAGAGAGAAAACTACCATATGGAAATCTTCTGCCCAGTTTCTGCTCCCATTTCCATTTCCATTTCCAATACCAATACACTCTGTTTACTCCTGATCCTGTGTCTTCATCGTATGCTTCATTTCGTGCCAAGCTTTAATCTTTTAGCACGCATCTTTGGCATTTTTATTGTAATTTGTTTCGATTGCCGTTGCGTGTGTGTTTGAGTTTGGGGCTGAATTGGTAAGAAGAAAAATCTACGAAAAATGCACGGCAAAGTAGAAGACGACGAAGGAGCGACTAAGGAAAAAACAAAAAAAAAAAAAAACAAGAGAACCGTTGCCTGCCAGCGAATAAATTATGCGTGTAATTCAACATTTTATTTAATGAAAACCTAATGAAATGCAAAATGCTAACACAAATGAAATAAATTTGTTGTCGAGCAGTCGTCGAATCGCTTGGACGGCTTCCTTTTTTGGCCTGCTCGGTTTCGTACTGTGACGTTTGCCAAATTGATTAGGCGCAAAAATCGCTGTTGTAATCAACGATGAGCACCGTGGGAGGGGGCCATGAAGTTAACGTGTACAAAGCACACTGGGCTGGCTGCTGCTGGGTGTTATTGCATTGACTTTGATTAATAATGTGCCCTTTAGGGTGGCACAAGTTATTAGTTCTACAAAGGCAACAATGAATATAGAGGGTAAGCAAGGATCCTGTGCTAATGTGCTGCATAAACGAAATGACATTGTGGTTCTCTACGTGGCACACTTAACATTGACGGATGCTGTCAAGAGTTGACATACTAGAGTAATCAAATATTTGAAAATATGTTCTTAACTTGCTATCACAAGCAGGTCAAATATTATTTACTTAATCCTTGCTTCTATACATAAAAGAGAAAAGTCTAAGTTTAAATAATTACATTTGAAAAGCTATTTAAGAATTCAAGTTAGAAGACATTAAAAACTAACAAAAAGTTACCGAAAAATGTGAATAGAATAAAGGGAATTATGGTCTAATTCTCAATACTGTAGAAGATAAAAATTTTGAAAGACATAAAGCATAAAACAAAATAATTATAATGAGACTGATTATATTTAAATTGAGTCGTATTTGTATGAATATTTTTTGTGTTTGCTTTCATTGCTAGACGTATTTTAATTTGCCTAATATATCGCATTTAAAATCATAGCCGAGCCCTAGTTACACACAAATATGTGGCCTTTGTGTGTTGTGCCATGGCTAAGGTATTCAAACATTGATAAACATACAGATACACATAGATAACATATGTACGTATAATTCCATTGGAAACCAAAATGCGAGTACGATATGAACTGCCATAATAAAGCATAAAGTGCAAGGCGGCGAGCTGCAAAATCCCAAGTCAATTAGAATTACCAACGTTTTTGCAGAGCAGCAAGCGCCAAAATACCAACAAAATACCAAAAAGCCAAAAAACCCAAGAGCTCTTGCCAAATATGCTGCTGCCATAATAACTGCTTCCGACTGCGTGCGAGAGTGTGATAGGAGGGTGGAGTGGGGGGGAGAGAAAAGAAAGGCAGCTAGAGTGGGAAAGTGTGTGCGAGTTAGGAGCATGTCGGGTGCCAGGGCATGTGGCAATCACATTCATTTCATTTCGCACAGAAATTTATTTACATGGCGAACTGTACAATGTTAGGGGCAGGGCGTCGAGGGGGACGCGATGGCATTGGGGAAACGTTGCGGCAGCAGCCACTTCCGCCGGAAACTAGCTTTTAACCCCATGAACGGGTCCTAGGCGTTAATATGGCGCTTGCTGTTGCCATTCTACACAATCCGCTGCCCCTCATCAAGTCCCTCCAACCCCTCCGCCAGGCTTCGTAATGAAAAATGCAAATTCCCAACGGCTAAATTCTAGCAAACAAGCAAAGCGACGCGCTGAGTGCTGCGCGTTTTGTATGAGTAGACAAATAGACTCGGCACTGACTTGTCTTCCTCCTCTCTCTCTCTCTCTCTCTGTCTCTCTCTCTGTCTCTTTCCCTGTATACTTTAGGCGAGGCAGGAGCAGAAGACGACGCAGTGCAACGGCAACAACATTGGCCAACAATTGCAGCAACGATGCCGCCGCTCTCCAGCGTATTGTGTGGCAAATGACAGGAAATTTAAAAGGATGCCTTTGTAGTCGTCGTCCTGCTGCTGCTTGCCACACAACAACAAGGAGACAACAGCAACAACAACAACTGAGGCATCCCCACCATAACAAAGTGCTGCGTTCTGTTTCTCTCTTCTGTGCTTGTGTCTAGCTGGCGGCTATAATTTCAATGCTCAACTTGATAAGCAGCTTAACCCACGCACAGGAGCCAACAGCAGCAACCGCCGTCGCAGTCGAGTGTAACACTTGACCCGCCGCTCGCCCCCCATCTGCTCTCTGTCTCCCTCTCTCTTGCTGTGAATGGAAACCCTTTTTGCGTATTTCAATGTTTTTTGGTGCCGAGGATTGCTTCAAATTTCACGCATTTAAATTAATTAGCTGAATGCGAGGGCGTTGCTTTACCAAAGAGTTTGCCATATGCATAGACATTTGGTAATTGCTCAAATTTCGAACAAGTTGGCAGCGGTAAGGGAACGTGGAAAGCGGGGAGAGGGGAGAGGGGAATTGTCGGCAACAAAATATGAAACAAGACATTCATTAATTTTCAGCGCAATCATTGAGAGATGTTTTTGGTTTTGTCAGAATTGTATCAAATTACCACTTGATGCTTTTGATGAAAATGCTTCAACAAGTACTTAAGCAACTTTGAATTGTGAATCATTTTCAAGTGGTGACATTTTCCATGTAAGCAATTGGCTATGAAGTGTGTTTAAAATAGAGAAGCATTTAAATAGAAATAGCATTTACATTTTATGCTTTTGTAATATAGAGTATTTTCATTTTTAAAAACTTAGCAAATATTTCAATGCTTTTTGGTTTTTGGTTTATTGTCATACTTCTCGAGAATAAATAAACTATGCTAAGTTCATTACAGTTACATTAATTAATCAACACAATTTTGTTTTATTATTATTATCTCCTTATTTTTTTAAGTTAAGTGACCAATTTAGATTTATTAAAAAGGAGTAGCTTTTATAGTTATATTACAACTCTTGTCATATTGTAAATTGGAAAATTGTCGAAAAGCAGGCTAATTCTTTAATGCTCTGCTTATCTATATTTAATCATATCGTAATGAGTTAATACACCACTTACTTTGCTTTGAGATAACCTTGAAGTCATTCCGGTTAATGGTGAGAAGGAATGAAATCCTTTAGCATGTTTGGCTAATAAGAAAACTTGTTGCTAAACGTTTATGCCTGTAGAGGAGGGAAAGCATTAGTACTGCCCTTAAATATTTATACATTTTAAGCAGTTTTATGCAAAAATCTACAGCCCAGCTGCTGCTGGTGTTGCTACTGCTACCGTTCCTGTTTCTGTTGGGTAAAATCAGCGTCACATTTTGCACATTTTGCGAGTCGCAAAGTTCGACGACGACGCCATTAAATTGAACAACGGCTGACGACCGTCGACAGCGGACAGCAGACAGCAGACTAAGGACTGAGTTGAGGCGTCTCAGCACAATAGTTTATGAGCGAAGCTTATGAAAATCCTTTTGTTACACAATTTTACAGTTATTTTAAGTTGCCTGAGCTAATTTTGTCGGCTGCCTCGGACGTGCCAAGGCAAAAGAGGATTGTGAGAACTAGAGCCAGCACCAGAAGCAGAACCAGAGCCAGAGCCAGAACCAGAACCAGACAATGTTGAGGCATCTTTTGCCTGTCGCGTTGTGTCCTGTCCTGTCAGGCAATTAAAAACAGTTGACATTTTGCAAACAGTGACAAGGAGTGAGCGGACAGAGATGTCGACGTCGATGTCGACGGCGACGTCGCTGCCTATAAACTAAGCAACGTGCGTTTGCCTAAAATTATGCTAAGCTTGGCAGGCAGCGCTAAGAAAATCGCAGCCAGACAAAGTATTCGCCATGGCGAATGAGCAACATTCTCGTTCTTGTCATCGTCTTCGTCTTCATCTTGGCAATGGTCCTGCTTCTGTTGCTGCTTCGTCCTGCCAGCGTCGGCATAAGTACTTAAGGCAACAAAGTAGACTTTTGCATGCAAGCGCATGCTGCCCCGACAACTTTGTGTATGCATGGCGAATAGACCATGCCCGCGATTGAGGGGAAATCGAGAGAGAAAGAGGTGAGGAGTGTGGCAAGACTATTGACAGTTTCAACAAAACCGGGCAAATGCAGCATAAATAATTTTTTTCAATTTTTTCCAAGCCATTTTGCACGAAGCGCAAAAGAAAACTAACACAAAGTTGTCGTCGCTCCTGTTTTGCTTAAAATCGTCAACTTTTCGGAGTCAGCGGCTTTAAATGAGTTGTGCATAATGTGCAGCATGCTTTTAGGAGTTTGCCTTGCCTCTGATAAGGCTTACTTGCAGCTTGCCGCTCCTGGCTCACAGCTTGCAGCTTCTAGATTGCCAGTGCCATTCGCTCAACAAGTTTTCTCACTCATGTTGTCAGCTTAGAAGGCGGATGATATCTTCCACACAGCAGGTCACACTGTGGAGCCAAACTAACCGTTTTGCAGACATAAATTAGGTATCTTCAATCCGTGACAAAATATAAAAACTTTTTCTATCAAATAAAATTATACTTATAATTTGGCTTGTCTCATTTTGTGAAAGTCACTGAAAACTCGGGGTTTGTATTAAACTCAATTAATGAATAAAGTCGGCTTTATTTTTAATGCTTTATATTTATTATCTAATTTATAATTCAAGAAAATGTAAGTTACATACAGTAGTTTTTCGAATTTATCTATAAACATAATTATAAAGCAAATGAAATACACTTGATAGGTCGTCCTGACATCTTAGAACTATTATTTGTATATAGGTTAGTTAAAGGCAAAACATATATGAAGGACTAGTATTTTAATAAGAATGCCTTTTATGCAAAACAGCATCGTATTATGAAAGGTCTTAGATGTGCCACGTGACATGGGTTAAACATCACTTGCTGATGTTATATTTAACTCCTTTTTTTAATATTTGTCCCATCTGCTTTGGTTTTCGTCACACTGTGCCTGGGCAATTGCATTGAGATTTGTCGAGTCACCAGGAACGGACGAGGTGGCAGCAGGCGTACAGCTGCAAATGTGTCTTGGGTAATTGACTCGGCAAGTTTTGCATTGTTGTCACGTGTTGTGGATGCAGCAAGGACCCCAACCCACCGGCAGGAGACTAAGAGCTGAATCCTCTGTTCTGAGTCCTGGGTTTCCTGAACCTAAGCTACAGCTACAGAGTCGTCCCAGCAATATGCAAATCAAAGTCAACGACGTCAACATCATTCGTTGAGCGTTGCAGGCGACAAAACTAGCGCGCAACTAGGCAAACACTTCCGTTGGCCGGAAGCATAAAACAAGTCGACAGCGGAAGTTCAGCCCCCACTTCTTCGCCACTCTCTTCTCGCCTGGCACCTGCTCAATCCCAGTCTACATCATGTTCTACTTTCAGATATGGGTTTATGATTAAAGTTGCCTCATCCCAGGCTCGACTCGACTCGACTCTACTCGACTCGACTCGGCTCGCTTATTATAATTATTATTTTTATGTTTGCGTGCCTCTTGCGCTCTGTCGCTCTGGCGACATTTGCACGTGAGCTGTTTAGCCAAAAGTGTTAAAACGGCATAAAAACATGGCGAGTCGAGTTGGTAATATGCACGCGACGCGATATGCGATATGCAGCTGCTTAAGCCCAAGAGTGGGTGCTATACGAGTATTGCCGTGCTGCTCTGCTCCTTGGAGAGAAGGTGTTTACGAGTCGCGCAATTAATTTAACTGCGGCTTGCGAGGCCATAACAAAATTTATGACCAACAACAGTTTTGTCAATAACTTTTCTGTAGCACATCCCACACACCCTACTGGCTGGCTGGCTAATCTCGAGGGCACTTCATTAATCCACAGCGCCAGTTAATGCCATGCCATGCATGTCAGAGTAGCAGACAAATGTTCCCTGGCGGATGGCTGCTCATCTCCTCTCCATCTGCCACCTATGTGAGAATTTATGAGCAGCAGCAAATGCAACTGCCAGGCAGCATATCAAATTATATGGCGGCCACAAAAAGAAATAACATCATGGCAGCGCCGGCAGCCGCAGAAGCAGGATTCGAACAGACACACCAGGTCCTTCGCTTCGCTGCCTGCTGTTTCTCCCGCATAAATTCTGATGAATCACTGCAGCCAGCAGCCAGCAGCCAGCAGCCAACAGCCAACATCCACTAGAAGCTGCAACACCTGCAGCATCAGGCAACACAAAAACTTTCATCGTTCGCTGTTCCACGTAATGCGGCAGCTACTCTAATAATAAATTTAGTTTGTAACGCGAAACGAAATTTCGGAATGCATAATTCAAAATAATTCAAAACACAGCGCCGCTGATTTCTCTTCCGTCTCGCTCTGTTGTCACAACAACAAAAACAACAACAACTCTCCATAAAGCCAATAGCTTCAATGGACGCTCTGCATTGCTGGTTAAATAAGCTAAGAGCATTTGCAATTGCCGTTATTGTTCCTTTCTCAGAAATGTTGTTCATACAATTCACAAATAACGTATTTGAAACTAATAGGCAGTTCCAAGAACTGCAAAATATGCTAGTTTCTTCCAAAATCGAACATTCATTTAATTAAAATGCATTTCTTGCGAAATTAAAAGACCTTTGTCGCTTTGGTAAATATACCAGAAAAATGAAAAAAACAGCAGTTTCAATTAATCAGCTGGGAATCAATTTCCTTGCAAAGATAGTACAATTAAGGATGGCTATTTTATGGAATAATCATTTAAATATATTAAAGGATAATTTGAGCTTATTTGTAAACCGAAGTGTATTTTAATTTAAGTTGATTTCAAAATTGAAAAACCCTTGTAACAATATTTTAATTAAATAAAATATAGGAATTTAGCACCATTTTATATGAACAATTTTAAGACGAGAAGTAAGGGCAATATGATGATAACAATCAACACCAACCTACTGAAATCTTTGCGCATATTACATTCCATTTATTAAGTAGCTGAGAGAATTTCACATTATATTTGATTTAATTTTCTCTCTATTCACTTTTCAATTGAAAAAGAATCCCAGAATTATTTCGTATCTATTCACATGCCATCTACTAATTGTTGTAAAATTTCTGCTCTTCTTTCAGGTGAGTTTACTGCAAATAATTTGAAGCCTTTCATACTTTAAATACCTTTTTACACTACTTGACGGTAAGTTCCACTTTTGTCTGGTCGGGACTGTTGGACTGGGTGGACAGGTTGCATATTTATCATACTGCAAAATGCCATATACGAGTAGTTGTACACAGGCTGCTCTCGGCCCCAATTACCACTGTTTACTTTGGCATCCGGACTGAAGTTCTGATTGGCCGATACACTTAATAAAAATTTTCAACAATTCAATATCATTTTTATTTGCGTAAGCATAATATTGAATTTACCCTCGCATTCATGTAATCACACAAACATATACTTTTCACTCAATTATACACAACAATAAATATTAAATGCAAACAAACATGACGCACACGCACAGTGGGCAAGCAGTTTATTTAATAATAAACTGCCACATTTATTCCCTCCTTTTTTGCTTTCTCTCGCTCCAGCACCCCCTGGTGTGTCTCCCAATTCGCTTAATATGCATTAAAGTGCAATTCATATTTATTTGTGCAAATTTTTCACATTCGTTGTTTCCTTACTCTCCCCCGCTCTCCGCCCCACGCACCCGATTCTCTTCAGCTTACGCATTCCGAATTCCGCTGCCCTTCTACCCCACCCGCATATTAAATGTACGAGAACTAAGCGGTGCTCAACGAAGCTGAAATACACTGAACGAATATCTGAAATATTTCTATAAAAAGTATTATTTTTTAAATGTAAAATTGAAGGTTGAAATAAACAACTCACATGGAAGGCTTTCGCTTGCAATCATTTAGTTTTTTTGAAGTAACTTAACAAGCCATACAAATTTCACCATGGCTCCAAACACAGTTGCCTTATACTTTGTAGTTAGAGAGCACGTTTCAAATAAATAAGATTTGAATAATAGAATGATTATTTGAAATCTTGTTTTTTTTTCCCTGTTTTTGTATTTTGTAGTCTATAATATGTTTTTGTTTGTAGTATATAAAATATGGTGGTAATTTATTCAGATGAAATGGTAAAAGGAATAGGAACTTTATTATTGCACTTTACTTATTAGAATATTTAATATTATTAAAAAAAGAACAAAACTAGTTGCGTTAAATCTAAAAAATTGGCATAAATCGAATGAGATTGACATAAAAAACTTAATATTTTGATAAATAACTATCGCTGCCAAGGTTAATATTTGTTACATACAAATGCATTTTATTTAAAACGAATTTCTTTAAAAGTGAGAAAACTTAATCCAATGCCACTGCCATATGGTTGAGTTTATGTAATCGCACCTCAGCTTAAGCTTAAGCTTAAGTCAATGGCAAAGACTAATTGCGGAGCACTCAGAACTACCATGAAAGCACTTGCCTCAAGTGCCAATGCGAACTTTCACCATATGCAAACATATGGCAGCAGCGTTGATATCTCTGTAAGTGCGTTGCAAATTCCACTACAAAGTGATGAGACTTCGCGGAAGGCACATTAAAAAATTACACAATAACACGAAGCGAGAAACAGAGAATGAAGAGCAGAGAACAGAGAGCAGAGCGCTTCATTCGGTCCATGAGCTATGCTCACGCATAAACAATAAATAAGTCTTCATAATTTTCCTTCATTGAACTTGCCGCCCACCGGTTTCATCATCTGCCGTCTGCCGTCTGCCATTCCTCTCGCATTGTTGTCATTGGCAACACTGACATGGACGACACGGTCCCGAACCCGAACCCGAGCCAAGACCCGGACCCGGACCCGGACCCGGACCCGTCCAGGACCCATAGCTGAACACTGCCTTGCAGTGCAACTGCTGCTGCTTTTGCTGCTGAATCCTGTGAACGTGCTTTTGTCGTAATCCTTTGAATTTCGTTGCAATAATTCCACTTGAATGTTTATTTGTGTATACAGCACACTCAACACACGCACACACAGCGTGAGAGAAAGAGAGCACAATGGTGTGGGAAGTGAGCCAAAGTCGGCCTTACAGTTTATAAGGTTATTGTTTGCGTCATGGGCGCCATTTTAAAACGTTGCAGTCGCCGTCGGGTGCTACCTTTATAGGCAATACCAAGCAAGCAACTACTATAACTACTACTACAGTTTGCCTCGAGTTCGACCTGGTCTTAACCATTTTCCATTTGTTTGCCTCTTTTTTTTTTTTTTTTTTTTGTGGGCTCAGGGACACTTGGAACTAACAAATCTGCAAATACGCAGCAGGATCTACGCCAGGTGCTGCTGTAAAAATCCATAAATTTTTGTCGCCACTCGCTTTTCATTTTTAAGCCATTGATGCTTTTTCCATTAGTGTCTCACTCTCATCCTCAGTCTAAATCTCAATCCCCACGATGAGCAGCCACAGCCACAGCCTCAGCCTCAACCTCAGCCTCAATTCCTTACTCAATCCCATGCTCATACTCATCTCTCATCGGAGTATGCCCAGAATATTCCCATTGTTGTCGATGTGGCTTCAAGAGGCTTATACAGAGCTGCCGTTGCCTAGCTCCATCCTCTGTCTCTCATATTCAATTAGCTCTACATTCTTTTTGCGATAAATGTGTTGTTGATATGTCCCCATCGCCCCATCGCCCCATTCTCATTCTAGTTCCTCTGTCCATCCCTATTCAAATTCCCTTTGCCATTTCTATGTTATGGCCCCATTCTGTCTGAGCTTTGAATGCATTCAAAGCAATCGCCATGCATGTAATTAAAATTGGTTTAAGTATGCCCCAAGGGTTCCCAGACTCGTTGAGTGCTTCGGATAGGGCTTAGAGCTATGGGCTATACATTGCCCTAATGCCAAATGCATCGATTGTTCAACTACAAAATGCATCGATGGGTAGTTCAAACAGTTGTGATAGTAGAGCTATATAAATTGTAAATTATGATAATAATAGTAATTAATAATCATGGAAGAACCTATTTCGACTATTGTTATTGCGACAATCGATTATGTGGCACAATCTTAATTAATCGCAAAGATTGCTTTGCATTATTGAAATAAATTGATTTGGAATAGAACTTCATTTTGTTGTCCAATTCTTGTCTTAGCTTTTCCATTTACTAAAATGATCAACATATACATTTTACTAATACGAATGTATTATTCATTTAGTTATAACCAAAGTAATTATTTGGAAAATTCATAAATCGCCCCACGCCTGCCACTTACCATACGCTAATTGAAGCTATCTGCTGTAACCATTCTTAACTTTTAGTGTGGCACTTGCCCCCCCCATCTTTGGGCCATGGTCAGAATTATAATCTCTGGCCATTTTTCAATAGCTTCAAAGTAGCTTAGTTATGTGCATTGCTTAAAACGAAAATGAAGCAAGTCAGTAGGAAATAGGCAATACTCCCACAATTGCCTACCAATGCAGCTTGCGATTTTAGCAGCCAACTGACTGGTCCGCTGTGCAAATTAACAGAACAAAAGCTATAGCCTAACAATGGGCGAACTGGCAATGGGCGAAACATGACCAAAGCAATGCAAACAGACAGACATATCAAGAGGCAAACATACAGTTGGACAGAGCAAGAGGGAAGTGAGCTCTAACCAAATACCAAGTGGGCTTAGACCGAAATGCTGCGCCGATTCTCGATTTTGAATTTATGCAGTGTTTGGTTTGTTATTACGATGTGGGCGTTCGGTATGGGGGTGTGCCAGCTCATTTCCGTGCAGAGACAACTCTGCCTCTGCTCTGACCAAATCGCCCACCCGTCGGCCTCCCTAGAAATCAAAAAACCCGCACACAAAGTCGCCGTGGCCGTGTGAAGGCCATGCCAAGTACAGCAATACGACTAGGAATAGTAGGAGCTACTGCAGAAGGACTCACTGCATCTGCATGCATGGGCGCCTGTTTGCATGCATTGCAATGCTCTGTTATGCAGTGGTCGCCTGCTCGACCTTCCTGCCGTGCCTCGGCCTGCGTCTGGACTGCTTGCAATCTCAGTTTGTGGTTAATATTATGCTGCATTTCTCATTTCGCGTGGTTTGATGTTGTTGTTGTTGTTGTTGTTGCTGCTGCTGCTGCTGCTGTTGCTGTTGTTGGTTTATTATCGCTGGCAATGCCAGTGTAAACACCGCTGCCCATCCAACATTGAGCATCCTGCATCCTGGAATGTCCCTGTCTCTATCGCTGTCCCAGTCTGTCCCCTTGGATGGTTTGGTTTATCTGCTGTTGGTTTTTGGTTGCCGTCGCTGGCCTTCGTTGTTATTGCAATGTTTTTGACAAATAGTCAGGGAAATGCACACGGATGTCTGTTTATTGTGCCGTGCATGCGGTTTACGTTTATCTTCAACTTATGCAGACAGTTGTTGGCCTACTCCACCCAACGTCGCTCTGGACATGCTGTGGTCTGAGACATTTTCTGGCATTGTGTTTGCACCAGACACATTTTGTTGTGGTCCAGCAATGCATCTCCGGCTCCGAGTCCTGTTACTGCTGTTGCGGTGACCCAGCTCCTGGATAACTGTTTGGCTTTTGGTGTATCCTATTGTGTCTAGCTCAGGTTTGTTTGTTACTTTTGTTTGTGCAAGTCATCTCCGTCTCTCCCTCTCTCTCCCTCTCCCTCGGTGCCTCTGTGAACGGTTGTGCTTTCAATAATAATCTAATTAAGTGCAGTTTATGAATGTAGACAGTGCCAGATATGATGTTCCTGGGCTAATGAACTAAGCTCTGCAAACCGGAAATGACAGCTGACAATTCTATACCATTTTGACTTGAATTAGCTTAGCATAACAATAGTTAAGGCATTCTATTGAAAACATTGAAGATAGTCGTAAAACTAATCAGAAATTTCAACTTTAGAATTTGGAATAATTTTAATGAATAGAAATATGCTTGTCTTCTGAGACTTTCAATCCACCTTTGCTCTGTTCTAATTAATAAGAAAAACAAATGAACCATCCGAAATTGTACTCCACTATTCCCTTTGGTCACTTTATTGTTTCGACAGTAGAGGGTTTTATGAACAATATTTCTGCTTGTTCTGGTAGTCTTTTGTTTCCTTCTCAGTTAGTAAATTCCTGCATTTACATGCACATACTCGTCTGTGGGCAATATCAATGATAATTTTCAATTTTGCAAGCCCATCTGAGCATATATGATGCTAATTGATTTCGAGTGTTCTTCAAGTGAATTTCGGGAGAATACAAAGTTGACAAATCAAATGCAATTCCTTTTGTTTTGTAACAGACAAAACCAAACGAAATTATGAGATGCATTATCCGAATACCAAATTGTAAAAGACAATTGCTTGGCTTTGAATTGACTCATGCCAAGCAGGTCCTTGTTGTTCTTGCTGTCCAGTAGCTGGCAATGTTGCCTATTGTCTGCCCTGGATGCTTTTTGGTATTCAATAGCTTAATTAGCTGAGGCTCATGCCAGAATTAATCAAGACTAGACTGGCAAAAGGTAGACAATGAACACGTACAACTGCCAATGCCATATTCTGAATGTTCTGAAGAAAGCCTAAAATCTCTTTGGCTATTCAGCTTATTGAGCCAAATCCCGGTTGCAAATGCAAAAGCAAAAAGCGCTTATTAATAAACTTTTAATGCCAAAGACTTGGTAGGAAAAGCATCTTATTGAAGTTGAAAATGCTGCAAGCATAGCTTAAGAAATGTTTTCAAGTTTCGAGAACAAAAGTTTTGCATGCAATCAATCATTAACATCAACTAATTGAACTAGGCAAAAGTATACAATGCAACTTCTGCTGCCTTCAACAATGTCACATACTCTAACACGAGTAATGCAATTAAATTGCAAAAAGACAGTATGCAACACAAAGCCAATTATTTGATATCTAGCACACAGTGAATGCTGTGAAATTATGCAAAATTTGACATTATATTAAGTGAGACGACAACGCAGAGAAAACTCAACTTTTGCTGGTGTTTTCATAAGGTATTGCGATGCCTTTCATTTGCCAACTAGGCAAAGTCAAACTATCTGCGTCTGTGTGTGTGTGTGTGTGTGTGAGTGTGTATCTGTGTGTTTGTATAAGTTGTGTGTGCTAAATGCCTAACTCAATTATGGCAGGGTAAATGTTTGGCGCAAAAAGCTCAAAAGCCACAACAGCACGAAGGTTTCATGGTCCCTGCTTGCTCTCTCGCTCTCTCTCTCTAACTATCTCTTTCTTTGTCGAGGGACGAGCGTGGCGTGCCTTGGCCAACCTAAAACGAACGGCAGCTGCGCCTAATTGCAGGCATCGTAAACGTAAACGCAACGCTCACAAATTCATTTATAGTACATGCAATAATTTAGTTTATTATTGATGCCCAAACAACCCAACTACTTTCGACGCCCCTCGCCGGTCACCCCTCCCCCCATTGGAGCCCCGGCCACCCCTTTTTGGGTACATTTGCCATAACTTTTAATTAAATTAAAATGCACAGCCAAATTCGACGTCCACAAACGGAAGCGACAGGCGACTGGCAAGAGGCATCGCCAGGACCTTCTCATCCTGTGCACTTTGCCTCGCAACCTGTGCCATGCACCAAAAACTTAATAACCAATTCGCTTTGTATGCGATATTGTCCGACGTTTCATTTATATTTATAAATATTTGAGCAAAGGTCCATGCACTTCACAGCTTCCAAGGCAAAAAGCCCCCCCTCTTCGCACGCGCATTTAACGATAATTGAATTAAACGGACTGTGGCAAGCTGATCAGATATTCCACAAACGAGATACCACGAGCATGAGCTGCAGGCTCCAATTGACCCACTGACGAAGGGATAAATCATTTGTGGCTGGCAGCTTAAATCTTGCCCTGTTAACCCCGGGGCATATATATTGCTTACAGTATGTAGATCACTTCACTTCAAGTTGTACAACTTAAGTGTTTTTTTTGAGTCTCTGCATTAATTGTAGTGTATAACTAAATGATTCAATAAATGTTATATGATGTATAACAAACTGCAAGTCGACACATCGCACATCTTTAGTCGACAAAAATACAAATTCTTTACTTATAATAAATAAATAAATATTATTAGATTGCCATTTGAATGTGAATGTGTATTTTATATTGAATATATTAAATCATATTTAATACAATTTTCTACAATCAACAAAATACAATATACAATTCTTCCCTACAAATTAATATGTGAATTTGTTTATTAAAATCTTATGCAGATTTCAAAATGACATCTCAGTAAGAAAGTATTAATTGATAGCTGAGTACTATAAAAATAATAAGAGAATAAGAAATAATTTTCTTCCTTTTTAAATGTTTGATTTTGCATAACCTAAAGAGAAGTTCAATTTATTTAATGAAACTTTAAACAAATAAGAGTACATAGATTCAATCAGGTATAACACATGCTTCTACCCACATAAGTCTGAGGAGTTCACGGACTTTTGCCTCCTCCAATCTCTCTGCTGGTAGTCAATTTGCCGGTAAACCTCTGGCCAGCTCTCACTTAACTCTTATCTCTTAGTATCAGCTGCAACTCACTGCCTCTGCTCTTCAGTCGAGTTTCTTAGCCAGTTTGAGCACAATCACACCTCAACCTTCAGCTACCCTTCAGCAGACTACACTTTGTAAACACCTTTTGCCTTCACTCCTCACTTCCCTCTCCGTCACTTTCCCCCCTCTAACACAATCGCAATGCTGGCCAAAGTATTTGCTTATCGTTGACTTCTTTTCCCCCTCCTCCTGTTGTGTCTAATGTGCTCGGTTGGCATATGGCACTCGCTTGGCGCTTCATAAAAATGCAAACTTATGCTTTTCACAACTTTTGGCATTGGCCACAGCCCACGTGCATGATGTCCACTCTGCGATCTCTCTCTCTTTCTCTTTCCCTACCTCTCTCTCGTACACACACTTGTAATCCAATTAAAGGTAGCACTGTAGTTGGCTTTTAGTGTGCGGTGTCCGGCTCCCCTGTCGCTCAGCTCCACCCCCTCTCGCATGGCCATTGCCGTGAGCTGGTCACCTTAAAAGCTTTTACCAATCGACAACTCGCCTTGATTTTCAGCATCAGTGCAAACTGCGTGGCTTCCAGCAACGTTGTCCTGGCCTCGTCCTCTTGCCTCTGTCCTCTGTCCTCTGTCTGCTGTTCGCGTTTTACGTATACTTAATTTGATTTTTCACACAGCCCGCACCCTCAACTCCCTGTATAACATACCAAACATACACACACACACACACATACACACACCATCTAGTATACCGTTACAAGCAGTGGTCATGCTCTGATTTTCATGGCGTTGAACAGAGAAAAAAATCTAATTTCTGTGCAATTTAACGAGACATTTACGTTTTTTCATTTGATTATCTCACAGTCAGTTTGGTAACAGGGCGCATCGCACATCGACCACGCCCATAAATACCGCCTTCCACTCAACTCCATTCGATTTGATTCTCCGAAAAAACCGTTGATTGTAAAGATTTGCAACGCCTTCAATGAAAATATCCAAAACGCTTGCGACTTATCTTGTCATTGTGCAACCTGCACTTGCACTTTTATTAACTCTAAAGGGGTATCATTATTTGCTGGCAAACTTTGAGACAGCCTCTGTAAATGAATAAGGAATTAATATTTAGTAAATACAAATTTAGCAGTATCAATGTTCCATTTTTATATTTGAATATTTAAGTGATGCTGTTTTCTTATTAGGATAATTCTGATGACAAAATTACTATTCCCTATTATTTCATACAAGCAAAATATCAAACTGAAAGATCAATCTGATGGAAAATAAATTTCTATAGGTTGTTTGGAGTGTATAAACTTGAGTTCTTAACAATTAAGTCTCAGTGTATTTAGAATTCGTGGCGATCTGGCTATCTTTGCTAAATTGCTGTGTGCATCCTGCACTTTTATTTTGTAGCGTACTTTTCTGGGCTTTGTTTGAAGTTTTCGTGTAATTTGTTTTATGTGATTGTCCATTGGATTCATTTTGGATTCGAATTAGCCAAACTCGAAGCTGCAACCACAGCCAAACAACACAAGCACGCACACACGCACACACGGGTAGAGACTGCTCAACTAGTGCGCACAAAAGTATGCAACAAATAGCATCGGTATTAGTGGAGCACAAGAGGACAGAACGCACACCTTTTGTGTACGTGATGTCATTATGACCAAAAGGTAAATTTCAACTGTCGCACGCTAAACGACTCTGTGTCCTGCTCTGGTTCTGACCCCCATCAACCCTTCCGCTGCCACGCTCTCTATCAGATGGCGTATCTCTTTGTGGCTGGTTGGCCACCAAATCGCAACTAACCTCCCCTCTACGCAAATGAACGTTTAATGTATTTGACATTTTGAAAGTCAAACCAAACAGGCAACAGGACACAACATCTAAACATATGCAGCGTGTGTGTGTGTGTGTGTGTGTGGCATGAATCTATTTCTCTATGCCAACAACTTCCCATTCGCAAATTTCACATTTGCCATTCGGCAGCGAGCCGCGCTCTCATGCACATTTGTCATTCGAGATGACCCGATTTTTGTGGTCCCGCTGTCTGTTTTTCTGCGCCTGTTTAGAGTTTAAATTTTCCTGGCTTGTGTGTCGGGCATGTGGCCTGGCCCAGCACTTATGCTCTAGCATGCATCCTTGTTTCACTCGGACCTCCTCATTCTTGTTGTTGCCATTCGCGTTGCGTGGACTGTCGCCAAATTTGTAATTTAAATAAGGCGTAATTAGAGACAACTCATTGGCAGTGATTAGAATGCCAACACGATCCGTTTAGCTTGTTTTAGATGCATTTACAACTGTCAATCTGAGTGTTGTGGGGATTCTGGATAACTGAAGAGCCGGTGTGCCATATAGTGTGTCGGCGATTAGTTTGACCATGCAGCAGGGATAGACAGTACAGGTTCGATTAGCATTAGAACATCATTTAAAGAAGATTTGGACAAAAAAGTGTAACATATTTGACAAAGATTTATATGATAAGTGTCTTCAAGTAACTTCAAGCATTTGCCTGAACTAAACAAGGCGAAAAGATGCAATGAATAAAAACCAATGAAAAATACTGCAAACTGTACATTTAAGAACATTTAATAGGCAGCCGGCTGAGGTACAAAAAAAGTACATGTTCTGAAAAAGACAGGGAGAAAGCCATGAAAGACAGTATAAAGTTTATTCAACTGCTTCTTAATGGTATGTTCGAGACAAGCACATTCACATTCACTCAAGGATATATACAGACGATTAGGCTTGGCCGAACTAATTTCTAACCAACTTGACATACGAATTTGAATGAAATTCCTTTGTCACCATTAGCGACAAGGTAATAATAAATATGGCGCCTCTTTCACAGTTTATGAATCATAGTCGATTTCTAATTGAAGCATTTCCTGCGCCGTCAAACAGTTTCTGAAAACAGCAAGTTCTCTCTCTCCCTACTCCCCACTCCCCGCACCGCACTGTGGCAAATTCACAATAATTTTCTTTGGTTTGTCAGGAGCGCTAATTGGTTTTCGTGGGCGGCTCGTTAGTTAGCCGCCCACAACATTTAGTCTTAATTAGTGTTTTGGCCTTATACGAAAACTCGAAATGCTAAGGACAATTAATAAGGCGCACAAATTTGACATTCATTGGACAGTGTCGAACTTTATATTGTCTACGCTCTCCGCATTATATTCACTTCTTTTTTTTTACATGCTGTCATTTATTTGCTTTTATTTATGCATTATTTTTATGGTCGTCGTTTTTTTTTTTATGGCCAGAAGTCATTACGCTGGGTGGTTGTTGCTGTTGTTGTTGTTGTTTTCTTTGACTAAACAAATATTATGGCCATTAAGTAAATTGGTCAAAAACTGTGGCTCGCTTATTATTGTTATTCTCTCTGGCTCTCTGAAGTTGCCGTCCAAATGTACGCCATAAATGTCAGCTATTAAAAGCACTACAAGAACAACAACGAACAAAAAACATAAACAAATATTGGTTGAACTCGTTTCATAGTTTTGTCTGTTAATGAACTTGCCTAAGTTTGTCGATGTTTTCTTTTCAGTTAATTGAACTTGCTGTGCGGTCAAGGCAATTAATCAACAATTTTGTCAAGGCGTTGGGAAACAACGAACAAAATAGACGAAAGCATGAAAAAATGAAGCAAAAATTTGAAATCAGTGCAATTATGCAAATTGGCAACTTTTTACGCCTAATTTTTAAGCCTTGTTCGCTGTTGCCTTAATCTAAATATGTAGAAGGATGACACACTTTTGAGATACATATACATATATAAATAGTTAAGGTTTTTGAATTTGGCAAATAGTAGAAACAAATTTTAATCTTTACTTTATATGTCAGATCAACAGTTTATTGAAGTTCAACATAATCAAAAACCTTCCAAGACATTATTTGGCTCAAGTTGCTGGTGATTCTTATTAAAGTACAGGGTATCTTGAGCTCGAGTCTTTTGTATTTGATCAGCTTTGCCTCGCTTTTATTTATATATTTTGCTGGCTACGCAACAACCCTTTTTTTAAGGGCCTCTGACCTGACCTTGCTTTGTTGTCTCATTAGACGCATAATTACGTCGCTCAATGCTGAAATCCCGGGGATCTTAAGATGAAATTAAAAATAAATTACAAGGAAATCCGCGCGACAAATCGAAGGCAAAATACTGCTGCCTTCTTGCCGCCCATGTCAAACCCCTTCCGCCCTCACCCTCTGAGACAAACCTGTCAAAATTAGCGAAATTAATGCGCAAACGAAGCGAAACTGTCGAAACACAAAGAAAAGCAACGAAAATGGCGGCGTATGTGTCAAATGCTGGAAAAACGTGAGTAAACTTGAACCTACTACGAGGAAAAATGAAGCCAACGCCCAATGAAATTGAAACATTTGTCGACTCGCTGAAATTTCCTTTACTCATTATGCGCGGCGTCAACCCTAACAGATCTGCTCCCCATCCCCCTCTTCTCGGCCCCTTCCCATGCAGATTGAAATCCAATTAATGCCGCTGATGGTGAAAAACAAAAAGCGAAAAAAAAATGCGAAGAAAATAATGAAAAATAAGAGAATCGCAAAGCTTTCAACTGATTTCTCTCCCGCTCTCCGCAACTTCCTGTGCCATTGAGCCGAGCTGCCAGCCTGCCTTTGATGAGCAAACGACTTGGAAAAAAGGGCAAGTGCAGAGGAGGTGTGTCCAGGCTAGAGGTAGAGGGAGGCAGAGGAAGGCCCAGAGAAATCCTTTTTTAAAATGCCAAACGCGTTGCGGCGTTAATATGTCAAATTAAAGACTGTGAAGCAGAGAGAGCATCAAACAAGCAGAGAGAGCATGCACGGGGGCTGCCCGAAGAGGATCAAAAACTTGCCGATAGCTATAAAAGCGGCCAACGGGTCCACAAAACTGTCAACACAATAAATGTGGCTGCGTATCGAAACCGAACTTTGACGAAAGTTGGCTTGAATTACGCAACACTCAACCCTGAATTCACAATTCACCCTCTCTTCACACTGCAAAATCCAATTGAAGTATTGCTAGCTTAATTATAGACAATTCCGTTAACAATGCCATTGGTGTGGGTTAAAAAAGATAAAGTTGCTTAGCAAGGTGACTAAAACATTTTTTATGTAACACGCCATCAAACAGACAGAGAGTGAACTTGGTTTAATGTTAGTAATATGCATTGTTAACTAGTTAATTTATATACTCGTATCTGTGTTTTCTAACGAATATTTCAAATTAAAATGAGAAATGTCAAACAAATGATCATTCAATGAATTGGAATATTGAAATAAGATTACAAAGTAGATAACAAAACTTGAATACTTTGATTAGAAAACAATTTTTGGTCTCATTAAGTCATTAATGAGCTGCCTCTTTCCTTGCTTTCATACTTTACTTGCTTTCATATATCACTGAAAGTGAAACAGCTTTATTAAATTGGGCAGTATTTAATTGTTTCCACCAATTAGTAACTGAAAAAAAGATTAGAAACCTGTGTGTCCTTTTGTGATATATGTATTTATGAGACTCCCCAATTACTCAGTGGAGTGTTGGTATTTATGCGAGGCAAACAAAACTACTCTATTAATGTTGACCACGCGTACTAACTAATTAGAACAGCCCTTTATGAGAATAACATCAGGTTTTGATACAAATAGTTGATTCAACCTCATACTCTCATACTCGTGCTCGTATTCATGACCATTTGATCATTTACCAAAAAATGTTTTGTTTATTTAGTCTGCGCTCATAATACAAAGTTATGTGTTTGCTTAATAAATAAACATTTTGTACGCTATATAAACTCAAATATGCAGCAAGAGAATTAACAACACTCGTAAGGGCCCAACAACAACAATAAAATGAAAACAGAGAGGGAATAGAAAAGATAAATACATACCTTAATATTTTGTACATTTTTCCACTTGACAACAAAAATATGCGAAGAATAATAAACAGAAGTCAACAGAATGAATGGACAATAACAATTAGCATGAAATGTTTACATTGTTCACAACTTTGCTTAATTATTGACAAATGCATTAGCATATGAAATGGGATGTTCCAAAAAACTTAGTAACGAAAGCGGAATAGAATATAAATAGTATACATGTATATTTAAACGAATTTATTTTATTTTAGAATTCATTTATTCAAGCATTTGGAAATCCCTTTGAGCTGAAAGAGACAAGATATTTTGTTGAATTCTCAAATTTATGTGCTATAAGAATTAATAATAATATCAAAGAAATATTTCCATTGGTTTCTTGTTACATTTTCTTTAATTTTTAGCATTATCAAATTGTCGAATTGATTTATTGTAGTATTACTTAATTATTTTAAAATGGTATTAAGCACAATTTGCCATGTAAAATTTAAAGTATCAAATTTCCAAAATAATTAATGTTGAATCATAATTATTCGCAGTTTATGCGTATGGTAATACACTTCATTTTGATTGCTTCCATTGAACAACAGAAATAATATTCAATTGAAAATGTAACAATAAATATATTGTAATTCCATTTTGTGTTGCAAATCGCTTAACTATTTCATAAGCTTTGACCCCAACTACAGATATATTTACAAGCATGTAAAATAGAATATTTACCTTTGGTCCTTAATATTTCTTAATAAAACAAAGTACATAAAATTCAAATTTCATGCTCAATGATTCCTTTCAGTTTTTCAAACTTTCTAGCTTTTGTTGATAAACTAACTGGCTTTTATGCACATATGGCGAGAGACCACAAGTGGCCCTGACTTTCTCTCTATTTATTGCCAACTCTTTCGCTCTAACACACACTCGGTTGGGGGTCTCTTGACTGGGCCAGTTTGGTGTTTATATCTGTTCATATGAGTGGCTGCATGTGTGCGTATGTGAATGTATGCATGTATGTGAGAGTATGTGTGTATGTTCCCAATTAGATTTTATTGTTTTGGTGCGATTGCAGTTGCCATTGTTTGTTGCCTTCTGCTTGCTGGCTGGCTTGCCAGCTGTTGCTGTTGTTGTTGTTGTTGTTGCTGTTGCTGTTGCTGTTGTTATTGCTCTTCTTGTTTTGGACTTTCTAATTGTTGTTGTTGCTGTTGTTGTAATTAGTGAAGCGCAAACAAATGTCGCCTAATGATTCGTCGACGCCGACGACGACGACGACGCCATTTTGTGCCGACTCGCACATAAATCTATATATATATGTGTATATAATTGCAGTTGTTGTTATTGTTGGCTTATTGGATGTAATTACATATGTCGCGCTCCCATATTTACATGGCAATTGGGCACAGACATAGTAAATATGATGTGCATAGCGAAACACTCGAATGTTTTAAGGTATTAAGGGCGCTGGCTTTAAAACTTGCCCAACCTTGACAAAACTCATTAATGTGCTGGCCAAAAATAACCGCTGGCCAATACAAACACACACACACACTCCTAGATATTGTAGATCACATCCAAGTTCAATAATAATTAGTTTGAGATTTAATTTTAATTACATTCAGTTGTCAGCCGAGCTCCGCTGAGCTGCCATCTTGTGTTGATGTCCATCCTGTGTGTCGCCTGCGGCGGAAACTGCCTGCCAAGACTGTAATTAATATGGGACCCAAGCACGAGACAGTTGACGTGCATAGAGAGATCCACCACATACATGTACACACCCACACACACACACACACATATGCACATTCTTGTCTTTTGGATTGATGGTGAAAGCTGTTTATTTACTTACTGAACACTGAACACTGAACGCAAAAGGGTTTTGGTTTCGTTTCATTAAATTTCGCCAACATTTGCTCGAGTTGAGCATAAACAACGACTCGGACTAGAACTTCAACTCGGAATTGGAATTGGACATTACATTAGTCAGGGTAAAGGTAATTGACAGCGCACAAATGGGAAAAACCGTAGGAAGAAACTAACTGCTGCACAGCTGTTTTTTCAACTGAAATCTATTCAACTAATGGCTTCAATTTAATTGTGGGCAAATCTACTGTGAGGGAATTGAAATAAAACTATTTTTACTCAATTGAATGGCATAATGAAGATCGAAAAGAACATTTGACAAACTTGTGTTTAATTGTGCATAGAACAACTAAAAGTAGTTCCAAAATTTCCTTAGTACGTATGTTAAGAACAAATTGTAAAGAAAATAGTAATGAATATTTTGTTTTTTGCAATTCATTGGAAATTGTGGAGAACATTTAAGACGCTTTCCAGGAATAGTATTTATTTGTAACAAAATACAAAATATTATTGCCAAAGGCAACAAGCTGGTTACTTTGGTACTTAACTCTTACTAGTCATTTTTCTTGCTAATTTTTAAAAAGCTGCTCAACCAAAACAGCTGCATTTTTTGCTTCTTTCATCTCAATTCATAAATATAGCTGGCACTTGAAGTAATGTCTTCGCTCTTGATAAGCCTAGCGTGGGAAGAGCCTTGAAACATTTTGGACAAGCTTTCATCATCATTGGCAACTGCACTGTCCATTTATCCATTATAGTTTTCCTTGTATCAGACAAGGAATGTGAGTAAGAGCTTCGTCGAGACAGCCAGAAGATAGAAAATACAGACGATGAGGAAAACTGTGTGCTACATCATCAACAATATTTCAGTTGATTTAATATTTGTGCCTTCCCCAGAAAATTTGTTGCAATTTGCACATAGTACACACAAGCTTCCCTCTTGCCTCTCACTTTTTTATTCTGATGAATTATTATGCGTTACATAATTTTCGCCAGCTCATGATAGTCAGCACTGAGCTGGGTCGTAGGATCGAAGGCGACCTCTCTCAGTACTCTCTCTTGGCTTTGTTGGGTGCCTTATGGTGTTATGTCCATGTGTTGGCTTGGCCGTCAAAAAAAGTTTGGCCTTTTGGGCTCGTCCTCGGCCAGGTCCTGTTTCTTGTGGAGAGCGAGAGATTCACTTTATTTATGCATGCCTAATTTATGAAAATTTGATGTACTTGTAAGCTATTTCGGTGGGATACTTTTATATTTGTTTGCACATAACCGCAACACATGCGCAGCTATCTAAGGAACTCGCAGCTCAACTCAACGGAACTCAACTTAGCAGAAAGAACTGGCGCCTTTTTTTTCACGCTCTGACCGCGCTTCAAAAAACTTGCGCCTAAATAAATTACTTGTAAAACTTTTCAAATACTCGTAATTCTACATGATGTTGTTGAGGTCGTCAACGCAACTCAACGTTCTGCTCTGTGCATTGCAGCCCTGCCTGCTGCTCCCCTTTTCGATATTACAAGTAGCCTGAGCAACGTTATCGTCAAACTTTACTAAACCAACATAAATACCATTTACTGCAGAAAGTTGCCGAGCACACCAACAACAAATGGCAGACAGACATTCGCACAGGACGCAGCTTTCATAAAAATGACTGGATCTTGCTGAACTAAAAGTGTAACCGAAGCCCAGCACTTCAATACCCTTTAAATATGAGATGTATAGGATTTTAAGTATTCTCCAACTGTTACGCATATTTTTAAATATGATATTTAAATTCCCATTAAGAAGATAGTAAAATATCAGCTCTCTAATCTATATTAGTTGTCTCATAAATAAATGTATAAAGTACTGAAAGAAATGGACAGATTCAGCTATTTGAAGAATGAACTATCGTTTTTAATCGTTCTTATTTTTATTTTGACAATTTTAATATCAAAAAAGTTAAAGTATTGAACTTACTGATTGCTAGTCTAATTACAAAAGCATGCTTCAATTTTTTTGACAAAATCCTTTACAAAACAGAAGAGCCTTCTGCAATGCGTGTATTTCAAATAGAACTTTGATATGTATGCATAATATGTTGCCTACTTTTCGGCTGCTACAAAACTCAGCACCCATTGAAAGCAGTTCCTGTTGCTGCTTGGAATTTTCTCTTTTTAGTAGATGCTTCGATTTTTCTTCAGCTTTTACTGGCCACCTTCGCCCCACCGCGCTGTCTTTTCCCCTCCCTCTCCTTGGCCTCCAGCACAGCTCTTTCATAGCCCGCAAACATACAACGTTTATTTTATTGACTTTGCCCACACATTGGATATGTTTCGTGCGCCTGATTGTAGTGGAGACTGTGTGAGTATAAGTGTGAGTGTGTGTGTGTAGGGACTTTCTAATAAGTTGCCGCCATTGGAGTCGACAACAAGCGAACAACGAACTGTTCATCAATACTTTTGGTCGACAAACAGAGGGCAGCTTCAAGTTGAAGGTAAGAGTCGAAACTCCCCAAGAAAGTAACAACAAAGTTGTAAATTTCTATGTCAAAGCGCCTGTCTCCATCTGTATTGTGTGCACGGGTGTACATATGTGTGTGTGTCTTTCTAGATTTTCATATTTGTACTTTGTCTTCCACCTTACGTCAGTCGACAATTTTGATATAGGGGCATTTTATATTTAGTATCAATATTACGTATTTGAATCTTGTTCGATGCCTTGTTTGGAGTCCCCGAAAACTTTTTTACGCATAAATAAAGTTTTGTAGGTTTTGCGCAAGGGTTTTGGTAAGGCAACATAAGAACCCTCGATGCAGCCCTAAAAGAGGCTGTTGAGCACACTTAAGCCGCTACTCGCTACTGATGCTCTCCAGCTCTGTTTCTAACATGTTCTTGATGTATTTTGGAGGCGGGGCAAAGCCTTTGAACGCCGACTGGGTTGAGGGATGAAGGCGGTTGGTATTCGATTTGGAAACTACGTAAAGTTAATTTGAATATAAGCCCGTTTGATTCCTTGATCGAAATTGATGGCGTCTCAAAATCAAAACCCAAGAAAACATTAAACCCACAAACATTTGATTGAAAATTGCCAATAAATGCGGGCGCGAATAGGATCTCAAATTGAGTAGACATCTATTGCTTGCTTAATGAATTCTTACTCCTTCTCAAATATTTGAAATGGACTATGTTTTGCTTTTCAAAATTAAAGTAGCTGCATATTTAATATGTGTTCTTCTTATACATTTTCAAATGATGCTTAACTTGGACTTCTTTACAATTTGCACAATTTCAGTTATTTCATAACTGCCTTTCAGAACGGTTATTCAGAAACTGTTTATCCTATCTGTGTGTGCTATTGGTGCATTTACAAATTTCTCATCTCTCAGTGACTGTCTCAATAATACACTTTGAATGGCTTACAAATTTCCAATAAGCTCACATACTCTCTGCAGTCACTGTTGCGATTCCACAAGAGGCAGGCGGGCAGCCCTTTTAGCCTGTTGCGCAACCCTTTCGCAAAACGCCCCATGCTGAGGGCTTATAAATAAAATTCAATAAAACTGAACTGTCACCAGCAGCAGCAGAAGCCGAGCCCTTCTTCTCCCCAGCTCCAGCGCTGCTCTGCTCGTCGTCAATAATAACATTAAAACATTTTCTACATCAATGATGCATGACGTACATCAATACGTCATTCATGGCTGTAGATTGGGGGGGGGAGTAGGATATGTTGCATACATTTAGGCTGGCATTTTGTAAACTCCTTTTCATAAGAATGCGATGCCAGGCAGGCAGGCAGGCAGGCAGGCCGAACTGATTGATTTACATGCTTTAGCACGCGCGACTAGCACGACATTCGCATTGACATGGAATGCCATTGGACAGGCCTCAACTTGGCTTTAAAGGCACAAAAATAAAAGTATATCGAATTGCTGTTGCCATTGAGGCGCATAATGAAGCAGGAGCTGAAGCTGAAGCTGGAGTTGGGGAGCATCAGCGGGTCTCGCATTAAATATCAATTTCGTTTATCTGTGCGCCTCTTCCTGTGCCCACTTAGTTTTATTAGACAACCACACAGCCACCAAATTGCCAACAATTTCCTTTATTACAAGTATTTTCACTCCACACGCATGTGTGTGTGTGTGTGTGTGTGTGTTTGTGTCTGCTACGTGTTACAGCTGCCAGCTGCTGCAGTAGCATTAGCTTACAAAAATGTGTTGCCTAGCCCATAGGCGCGCATTACTATAAATTTTTAAACATTTTACAGGAACGAGAGGGGGGGAACGAGCGGATGTAAAGGTAACCGAAGCTGGCCTACAGGTGTGCTAAAGCCTCTTTAAAGCACAGACGAGCTACAACTTTTATGTGTCTCGTTTCTTCCCCCTTTTTGCCTCACTGAACAATGTATGTAATAATCTTGCTGCCTTTAGAAATCACAATTTTATTGACAACTCAAGTTCTTGTTGATTACTTGTGTGTGTATCTGACAGATAACATACAAACTCACACACACGCCCTCACACACACGCACACCCTTTTAAGTTTATTAAATTTGGCAATTTCTTAGACCTGCCTACCAGCTCCTTAGCCAGCCACACTGTCCAAAGCATCTTTTGCCCACTCAAATCCCTGGCGAGTGCGTGCCTAATGCTCCTGTCCATTCTCTTTTTTGCCTTGCGTTGCTTTTTTATACACCAAGAGCATGTTGAATATACAAAGCTGTTTGACGAAGGTGACAGAAAAAAAGAGAAATAATTGGCAATAGATTGGACTACAAGAAGTCTACAAATATTCAAATAAAATACATATTTATTTCTAAATGTATTGCAACTGTTTTCGAATCAAAATCTATGAAAGGAAATGCAGTTTTCATACCTCAAGTCATCTCATATGTTCTCTATAATTTGCAGAGCACACAGTCTTCGTTTTGCTGCCAATGAATTATGTATTGTATCTGGTTCGCTACATTATTTTTTAGCCCAACTCTGACAAGCCGTTTTGAGTGAGTGACTGAGGGTCGAGGGTGGACACCAGCCTAGGATGGGAGAAATATTATTAAAAAGGTTTTTTGGTGCGCTGTCATACATTTCTCTGAGCTGCTCGTTTGATTGATTAGCACTTGTCAAATAACTCCATATGCATTTTTTGTCAAAAATTTCTGCAATTTCAAGTGTTGACAAAGTCATTTTTCCAAACATTTCAAAATGCATTTCCACAATGCTGATGCTAATCAAATATTGCTGACAGTCAGTCAGTCAAGTGGCCCGAGAGCAGCTGCAAATGTGGCGACGTTTATCAAAGTCATTGAACTAAGCAGTTGCTTTAGGTGTTTAGGTGTGAAAAAGGTACTATAGAAGAAGGATTCTAACTTAGACACTCGTATTTATCTTTCTGTTTTCACACGCAACTTTTCAGCTATTTGCTGGGCAATTTGCAAGCTTGCAGAAAACCTTAATATTGTTTTGTATTTTCCCCACTGACATACAAGAAAGAGAAATAAATTTCACTCGACTGTCACTTTGACTTTAAATCTGGAAATTTATTGTGCTTTATTAAGGCGTCAAGATGACTTGCTGGACATGTAGAAAGACAATTTAATTGCAGCAATGTAAACTGTAAGAGAAGATTGTTAATCTTACAGAAGAAAGTGCAAAATAAACATATATGTTTATAATCATCATATACTTGTTCAATGATTTCTGTATTTTCTCCTCAAATATATTTCCCATATTTGAACAACTTCTTAAAGTGCTGTCTAAGAATAATTTGATATCGTTTTTATGTGAGTTTAGTTCCATTTCATTTGGTCGCCAAAAGCAGCAACAATTCATTTAATCATGTAGTTTTCAAGGCCTTCTTCACTAATCACATTGTTGGGTATATATATTACCTGGATTTCTGTGAGGAGAGTGGGGAATAGACTAAAAGGCTGGTGCCCCTAAAACTATTGAAGCGACCACACAGTGCATAGCAGTGGTCAGAGGGGGAGGGGCAGATAGCCTTTAACCATTTGGCACTGTGGCCAAAATTTATAAGCGCCTTGCGTCAGTTTTTGTTGCTGTTGTTATTTAATACAGAACCCCAACGCAATTGTTGTAGTTGCTATAAATAAAACAAGTTACACACTGTGAAAGGTATGGTTGTAAGTCTGTGTTGGTGCTGGGAGTGGTGTGGGAGAGTATGGTTGTGTGTGTGTGTGTGTGTGTGTGTGTGTGCGGCGCACTTTATATAAACTTAGATAACAAACAGCTTGGTTATTTATTTTTCTTAATATTAACGTCAACATTCAGCGCACATGTTGCACGCACAGTCGAACCCAAAGCAACCCCACCTGCTGCCCCAGTGCTAAACCCCCCACAGACACAGACGCAGATAAAGTCATTTATACACACACAAACACACACACACAGAGACAGAGAGACTGTTGTAATATTTGTTGCCATCTTACAGGCGATGCGAGGTGTGCAAGTAAATCACATCAACAGCGCAAGAATTTATAACTGTTTGTCTGTGCCAGTGTTTGTCTGTGTGTGTGTGTGTGTGTGTTTCTCTGTTTGTATTTGTGTGTATTTATGTTAGCGTCTATCTACTTAGCGTTGCTTATTTTGACTTTATTAAGCCAAAACACGTTGCATAGCAGCTAAACACGCGCGTATAAATACAACTCAAATGCCTTGGCTTAGACATCCGCTCCGGGGGCGTCTTTACATTGGGCTCCACTCGGGGTCTTCAGTTGGAGATCTGTTTGCGTGTGTATTCAGTGTCTTGCTGTATTGGCTAAGATGCAATTTGCCATGCAGTTCAATACTTACACAGCTCTTTAAGGCGCATTTCCATAGTATCATCGTAATAACAATCTTGTGCAAAATTACAATTTTGTATAATGTTTTATTTATTTATACAATTATTCTATTTATGCATATATAAATCTTCAATATTAGCATGACCCATCTTTAAAATAAATGCTAAATGCTTTTATTAATGTATAAAGTGTTTAATCCGCAGTTCAGCCAATGGGTACCAGGCCTAGTAATAGAATTTTCTGGTCATCTATTGGAAGCTATACTCTATATAGTAGAACATATTGTTTGTGTACTTCAACATTAATTCAACTTTTCTGGTAATTTCATACAATTTCTTAGAAGATCTTTATGTACGACTAGCTTGTTTGCAAATAAATATAAATGATTTATTTGTTTTAAATATGTAAAACATTTGCCCTAAGTACACTCATGCCATGTTATTATCACTTTTTCTATATGCCTTAAACTGCCAAATGAAAGCTAAAGAGTATCGGCATTTCAGTGCACAACATTTAAAAGTTATTGCGCGATTTTGCTTTACTTTCATAACTTCTCTTCCACTTAAGTGACTTCCAGACAGCGTGCAGTGTCTGCTGGCTTTCTCACACAACCCTTTGCTGCAGTTGGCACCTTCCACCTCACACACATACACCTGGTGATGGTGGTGGTGATGGGCTGAAGGACATTTTCATTAATCTTGCTCACAATTCTGAGGCTCTGCCAGTCTCTGCCTATCCGAAAACTCACAGAGTGCTCAACAGCTTCGCACGCATCGCTGGCAGTACATGGGCGCTAATTTTTCATCATCAGCGTCGAGCGGCGACAATGGCCATGTTGACGATGTTGCACAGGAGATGTGTTGCAACTCCTAAGGGGGGGAGACTGAGACCGAAGACTGAGACTGCAGACTGCAGACTGTTAGTTGCATACGAAGCGGGGCCGGTTTTCCATTTCGTTGTGTGTTCCATGTGCAATTCATCAATATCATTTTATCAATTTTCACCGCTGTCCAACAAGGACACACTGCCTCACAGCCTCAATACGACTCAACTCAACTCAACTGTATATCACATTGCAATTTGTTGTCTATTTGCTGAAGGATATGCAGATTTGCCTGTGCCTCAATGCCTCTGAATGCCTCTCACTGCCTCTCACTGCCCCCCTCACTGCCCAATGCCCAATGCCCATTCTCTCTCCTCTTTCTCACTCTCGCTGCTGTCGTTTTTCATATGCATCGACACGTATACATTTATATATCTTCTTTTTTCTCTACTCAGACAGACATGCGTGCGGGTGTAGGTGTGTGTGTGTGTGTGTGTGTGTGTGGGCATACTGTTATAGGCGTGGCGTGTTTGCTCTCTGCCAACGTCGACGTCGACGTCGACGTCGCCGTCGCGTTTTGCAACTGTAATTCAATTTTAACAATTTTTCAACTGTGTTATTGACGTGACTGACGCTTCGACTGGTGATTTGTTGCTGCCCACGCCAATGCCTCCTCTACTGCTGCTGCTGCTGCATCTGGACATGGACACAGCCACCATCCACCTGCCTGCTCTTGTTTGTGGGTGTTTGGGCTCTGTGTGGCTTCTGTTTGGTCATTTGTTATTTGCGTTGATTTTTCATTGGGACACTCTTGCCACAGTCCCCCCTCCCGCCTTGCCACGCTTCAACTCACACACAGGTATATCGCATATCGCTTTCTATAATCAAATATTGAGCTGCAATTTTGGGGCGCAGTTAATTTAGCCGCTGCATGTTTGGTTTATGGACTCAATTTACTCGCATTTGGCTTTTCTGCTTGCATAGCGAAAATTATAGTATTGTGCAATATATAGAATTTATTCACATTTCAGTTAATAATGTCCATTTAATAACATCAACTCAATTTAAATCAAAATGATGGGCAAATGTTTAATCAGCATCTTGTCAAACAATATTATATTTAGAATTGAACTCATTTAATTGAAATTCATAAAAATTTGATTACATTTCTTATAAAGTTCATTTTCAAATATAGTACATAACTTAACTTGTTTCCATATTTAAATGACAGCTCATTGCACAAATTGATAAATAATAAAGTACGATAACAACTGACCTCCTTTATGATTTAAAATAATGTAATTCTACAACAATATTAAGTGGCAATCGAAGTGTATAAATACTGCGTTTAATTTCACTGACCCACAACATAATTATGGAGTATTTAATGATTGACGCATTTCAGAATCCATATTTAAACTAAATACCACACAATGTGAACACCAGAAAAACAAACAGACCAAACACACTACAGCAGCATGCCTCATTGCGTGATTTGTCCAATCAAATTTCACGCAACGCTGCCTGCTACCTGCGTGGCAAGGTGAGGAGTTAAAGAGGTGGCACAAAATACAAAAAAAAGAAAAAAATAAAACAAAAATACCAAAGCCACAACTTTGTTATACAATATACAAAATAGTGGCAATTTGTTTGACGCTGTTTGTGTTTTTGTGATTTGTAGCGGCAACAACAACGACAATGTGAGCAAGTATTGTATCTGGCAGATAGGTTTTTTGTTGCAGTCTGATGTGCAATGCCGAGTCAGTGTGTGCCACATGTGTCGGTTTGTTGCCACCCCAACTGAGAGTGAGTTCAACAGCAGTTCAATTGCCGCCTGCCTGCTTTGCTTGCTTGCCTGCTGATGATTAGAATAATTAGCTGGCTGCCTTGCCTTGCCTGGTGCCTCTGTTTTCTATCTGCCACGCATTGAGGCACGTTCCCATCTCCCGACGCAGTCAATGCCAATCATTAGGCATCGTTTGCTGTAAACAACGCGCCTATTAATAGACACACCATGTCATCGTGCACCTCGCTCCGCTTCCCACTTGTCGACTGTGCAATTGTGCGTCTCGAAATATTTATGAATGATGCCTCAAAGGCTCATTTCGAATGTGCTTGCCACAAAATGCACACTTTTATTGCCGTCAAACGACTCGCAGCACTTCTCAGGGGTAAATAACAGTGCCAACTACAGGTTACATTTTCCAATAGGGGTAACATCGAGTATCATGCCGCAAAACATACAAACTGCTTGGGGAAAACTATGGAAATGTGGAAGACCTTCTGGCGGGGTAACTGAATGCTCAAAGTCTTGAGGCAAGCATTTGCAGGCGGGGAAACCGAATGGAAGCACGTCCGGTAAAGGAAAAGGAAATTGGGGAATTTGTCAGTGAATGAATTTACATTTCCCCTTGGCTTTTATACACACAAGGTGTTTGTAAATATTAAGTGTATAGAAATGATGATGAACAAAACAAAAGCACTTATTAAAAGAGCCAAAAAAATGGACTTGAATGTTTATGCTAAACCTAAAATTAAATTTATATGAATTCCAAAACAAAACAATGGATATTACTCAAATTTCAAACGATTATACTTTATATGAAGAGTTTCTAAATTACAATAATAATAATAATAGTAAAGACTGAGTTTATTATTATTATGTAATTAATTTATTGAGAAATCAAATCTTCTCTGTATAATAATATATTTGCTGATATATTAGATATATATAGAATACAAAAATGATGCATTTTACAATATTGTTAAATAAGTTGCCGCAATAAAATACTAATATTTACTATTGCTTTTTATATTAACTTATTATTTTAATTTGTATAGGAATCGTAGTCGGTACTGGAAATAAATAAATAATTATTGCCGTCAGATTTCCTGTTCATAAAGTTCCCTAATACTTGCATGTGTATGGCACCTATCGTTAAGTGAAGCCCCGCCAAGCGAATTCGCCGCAATGTGGCGAATTCAGGGCCAGCTTGACTACAACACATGCGCACTTTCCAGCCAAGAATTCCAGGAGCATTAAGAGCGGCGCCTTAGAAGCCGCTGAAATTCTTTATGTGTTTGTTGTTGTTTCTATTCGATAGGGTGTGTGTGTGTGTTTGTGTGTGTGAGGGGTAAGCGGAGACACTGCCCAAAAGAGAAATATTTTCAAAGCGAGCCGAAAAAAAGGAAAAACGTGGCGCAAACTTTTTGTGCAAAATCAGCGAAAACATGAAACGACATAAGTATGTCAAAATGCATGGAGAGATAGCAGCACACGCACACACTCACACACTCACAGAGGCACACCCACACAAATGCAGCGATTGAGAGACGAGGGCACGTACTTATATAAAAGGGCCTAGAGTACTTCATATGTACGTGTATGTGTATACTATATATGAGCACAGCACGCATGCACGTGTTTGTGTGTGCTTCCATAGGCCCCACTTATACATACACACACACTCACACACACACACACTGACACGCAAAGAAGCTCGTACTTTGTATTTATGGCGCACATATAGCAGACGGCAAGACGAAGAGGCAAAATGAAATGTGAAATGTTTGGATGTTTGGTCTGCTGCTGATGCTGCTGGGTGCCGCCCAGATGATTTGCGCAGTGTAGGTGCCCCGACAACAACAACAACAACAACAACAACAAGGACAAAAATTCTTAAGGGGAGCCTTGTGAAGCCCTATGGAGCCTTTGCCTGATGTAGCCACGGCAACGTCAATCACAGCGTCGAGCGCAAAAGTGGAAAACAACAATTTTTACCATTGACTGTGAGAGAGTCTCTGCGTGTGTGTGTGTGTGTATGTGTGTGTGAGTGTGTGAAAAGCAAAACAAAACACGCAGAAGACAAATAAAAATACGGAAATGTTGGGCTAGGGTGGCATCACATACACATACATACATACATATATACATATATGTATAAGTATGCATGTATTTGATTCAGGCAAAAATCTATATAATTCAATGGATTGCCTGAGAGAGCAGAGCAGCCAACAACACAAATGAACACAACAAAAAGCAACCGCAGATTATGCGACGATGACGACGACGACGACAACGAGAAGAGAAAGTGGGGTAGAGAGCGGGGAGGGATTGGGACATGATGAGGACGCGTTGTGTGGCCAGTCAGACACATTAATGACAAAATGATTATGATGACACTAACCGACTATACAAGGCACAATAAGAGAAGAGTCGCCGACTTGGTGGGGCGGGAAGACAAACTGTCCTTGCATTCCATACGTAAAATCAGCGCTGGCTTTAAATGTGAAACAAGCGAAGAATTCAAGCAATTATTCGACAAATTGATCAGAGATAGAAGTTGATTTCACATTTGAAAAGTAAATGAAACAAAATATATATATTTTCAAAGCGATAGTTTTCTAATTAATATTAATCGATCCTTAGCTGTGTTCTTATGATTATTAAAAGTAATTTACTTAGGAACTCTTTTGCTGCTTCTTCATTTTCATCTTAATAAAATGTAACTATATTATATAAATCATTCATTATTGTGATTCATAAGTCACTTATATGCAGAGCTGCTGCAGTTTAGTTGATTGTTAAACCATATCATTTCATTAGATTAACAAAAGTAAATGGAAAATTTATTGAACAGCTTTTTGCAAACGAAGCGTACTCAAAGTTTATTCCTCTCAAAAGCGATAACAATCTTAACTGCTTTCCTTTTTGAAACTACTCTACTATAAAAATTAAAAAACATTTCCTTTTTTCTATTTATTTGTTCTCGAATGGCTTTGGCACCTGCTGGAATTACCACATGCCGCCCCCCTCAGAAAGGGGTCTCAAAACACTTTCGGTTTCGTTAGCTTTGCCACTTGAATGCGTTTTATTTTGCTGGTAGCAAAAACAAAAAATAAATAAAGGAAAACGCTTACACTAGCACTCGGTTCTCGGAACTAAAAACGCCAAGAACAGAAACCGGATTCTGGGGAGATGTTCGCACCGCTAACCGCGTGAAGCAGCCAGGCTGCTACTTTCCTTGCTGCCCGCTTCCGGCACCGCTTGAGAGAGAAACTAGTAAAACGCCAAGACCAAGACCAAGACCAAGACCAGGACCGAGACCAAGCGCCACGTTAATTAGATTTTGCGGTTTTTGTGTTGTGCAAACTTCAAAAGTAAAAGCAACAGCAAACGCGTGTCGAACAAAACCAGACTGCCAAATGCCAAAATGTGTGCTTTAAAAATTGTTTGTGATACAACATCAAATTGGAATTGAAATGGCTGCGGGTCGCAGCATCCGGCCGAGCATACAACAACAACAACAAAATCGATAAATACAACTTTTTACAATGCGGCAACACTTTCACACAGCCCCGCCCATTTAAGCTCACGCCCCTGGCCCTCCTCCTCACACAAGCGTCTTTGACGGCATTGAAAAACCGCCCGAAAGTATGCAGCAAGTTTTTTACGCAATTAGTGTACAATTTCTTAATTTATACGCTGTCGCCAATTTATCAACACACACACAGAGAGTGAGAAAGAGAGAGGAGCAGTTGCCGAGCAGAGGCAGCGACAGCATTTGAGGCGTTTTGGGACAGAGGAGCACAAGGGCCGAGCTAGCCAAGTGAAATATTATTATGAGTACGTGTTGGGCAGCCATCAGCCAGCAGCCACCACCCAACTATGGCAATGGGAGGGGGCTTGGGATTGGGATTGGGATTGGGATGGGCAAAAGGTTGAAAGGGTTGTGCTTAGCCTCTAGCTTAACATATGCTATTTTGGCATAGTTTTTGGGCACTGGCTATGAAATATGAAATACTATTTATAACTTTATCAGTGAAGATGCCCAAAACACATATGTATATGTATATGCATATATGCATGTGTGTGTGCGCGCTTATCATAACATTGAATGCTGCCTTGCCTTTGGCTCAGGCCGACTTGGCTTTGCTTGGCTTGTGGCTGTTAATTAAGTTATGATGGCAGGCCACAAACATATAGCGTTAGCATTCCTCTGCTAGTTTCTTGACCTTGTTAGGCGGCCCGTCAGTTTATGAAATTTTCATTAATTTTCGACCACAAGAGACTTGCTGCTGCTGCTGCTGCTGCTGCTGCTGCTGATGATGTTGATGATGATGTTGATGGGCCCTTCGGGCTGACAGCGGCACGAAAACTTGACGACACAGCAGTTGTAATGAAATTTGCGACATGTATGACAGGCATAGACCCCGAAACCGAAACTGAAATGTAACCTAACCCCTCAACTGTTAACCCCCGCACCCCCTCGCAACACAAACAAATGCGAAGCCATCAAATGTGGCAACTTATGACAGCGTCAAAAAGTATGCCATGATTTGTCGCACATTAGTTATTGAAAGCGACTCAGCTCCCAGCTCCCAGCTCCGTCCCAGCTCCTTCATTTCATCAGTTGCTTGAACTTGCAATCTTTGCGCCTTTGACCACTTGATGGATGATGACAAATGTAGTGCTGTTTTGTTGGGCAAAAAGTTTGAGCTAATTATTTATCTGATAATCAAAGTGCATCAACAGCTTTTTGCGCAATTTCAATATATAGTATAATATATTTTGTATATAAAAGAGACGGCTGTCATTTGGATTTTAATTAGCTGACGCTTGCCCACTTAAGTAGGCTAAAGATAGAAGTTGGTAATGCGTAATCATCATAACAATGGCCTGACCCTAACACATTTACAGTTCATTTCGGCCTCAGTAGCAGTATGGCTTTGTATGCCGTCAAGGCTGAAGGCTGAAACGCATTGGCTTTAGCACTCGAATATAATTTAGATTTATCGCTTGATTCTCGCATAAATATCGACCATGTCATCTACAAGATGGGGGGCATGAGGCCAAAGGGGACATCGCCTATTACTCTCGCACTTTTGTGTGCTCGTTGATGCATAAAAGCAATGGCTTTGAGTGCCCTGCACAGCCTAACGACTTGTAGGTACGAGTGCGAGTCTAAGTAAGTACACATATACATATACATATACATATCCATACATCTACATCTAGCGTGTAAAATCCAGAATGGCACATTTAGCTCTCAATATGCGCGTGTGTGTTGTGTGTGTGTGGTGTATGGTGTGTGGTGTGTGTTGTGTGTTGTGTAAAGGCCGTCAGATAATGTGGAACTGTGTCATGCAAGGCATAATGATAAATATTGTTATTGATTGCCGAGTTTAAGGAGGTTTTCCTGCCCGTATATTGAGATTTATGCAAAAATGCGTGTTTAACCGTTTCATAACCGTTTCAGTATTGTTCAAATGTCACACGTTAATCGACTTTGTGCTTATTTTATGGCACATGGTCGTTTTTAAAGCAGACCGAATCTTAACCGATTCGTAACCGATTCGCAACCGATTCGCAACCGATTCATAACCGTTTCAACACATGCTCAAAACTCATCACGTCGTACGAAATTACATTGAAAACAATCTGATTACACATCATCATCAGCATCTTGACACTGATTGTGCGCCTTAACACTTGACTGCCCCCTGGCATATTATTTGGCCCTGGCTACCGCAACAGCCAAAAACAAAAAAAAGAGGAGAATCAACACAGCATTTAGCGTTAAACACACAACAAGCATTTGGGCTGTCCCCAAGCTGCTGTCCGAAAAAATTAACGCAAAATCAAAGTAAAAATGCGATAAATTGGCGACGACAAGCGCAATGCTCAAAACACAGAGAGAGCAGAAAAAACAACACAAATACTAGTGCAAGACAATAAAACAATAATAACAAAAACAAGTCGACGGCTTGGCGCGTTTTAAATGAGCGAAAATCGGTCGAGCATATCAAATTGAAAAACTCCAAGACAACGTGTGGCGCAGGAGGGGGAAAAATGAGGCACTTTCCAGTGTACTAGTCAAGGGTCTTGTGCTGATGCTGATGCTCATGCTGATGCGATTGTGGCGCGTGATGCTTTTTGCGTATCCTAGTGACACACAAATACATCGAAAGTGACACACAGACACAGAGACAGAGATAGAGCCAGAGACAGAGACAGAGACAAGAGCAGCACAGCTGAAAGCAAAAAGCGCGTAGCAAAAATAGACAATAACAGCAACAACAACAAATACATTGAATAACAGCCAACAGTAATAACACTGAGAGGGCAGAGCAAAGTTACCAGGCAGGCATCTCTGAGTCGACAGTGATTGCTGCTCTGGCAGGTTGTTAGGTTACTGTCTACGTGAAGGGCAACTGAACCCTCAATGAATGACTGCACTCAACTCAGCTGCTCAACTGCTCAACTGCTCATCTGACGAACTGTCGAATTGTCGAATTGTCGAGCTGGCCAACTCAAGTGCTGACCGCCCGAATGTCATTCTATTGCCAGCTGATGGATTGGGCATATTATCTGACGGATTAAGCGCCTGGCAACGTAATAGAGCTTGATTCCAACCATATTCAAGCATTCTTTTTTTGTTGGGGTCTAACATCGATTCCACATCGGCTTACTAATCGTTCATTTCCACTCTTTATGCAATTTACATCACAAAGGCATTATAACCGGCTTCGAATAAGCTGACAAGTCAGAAATTACTTATCAAATAACTTGTTAGCCTTTTGGGAATATAAACGATAAAAAAGGTTCGTTAATCATTTGATAAAAATAATAATATTAATATCAGTTTCTTGAAATCTGAATTTTATGTGTGTTTAACAGAACTGATAAATAACCGTTTCATAACCGTTCCGTAACCGATTCATAACCGTTCCATAACCGATTCATAACCGTTTCACAAATAATTCAAAATACTTGAAATCTTTACAAATTTTGAGCTCGCTCAAACACTAATATTTCCCCTACATTACCTTGGCTCTCCGCTATAAAAATCAACATTTAACCCTTTACCTCCAGCTCTGTTAAAGCATTGTTGTCGTTCACTTTCCAGCCGAAGCCTAGAAAACTAACTTTAAAAATGCACAAACAAAACTGTGGCAATGTCTGAGCCATCAACAGAATAAGGAAGTAACCGAAAAAAAGAAGAAGCATAAAGGAAATGGCAACCCAATGCCCTAACCTCGCCCCTTAACATTGCGCACATTATTCAATAGCTTCCCATATGTTGTTGCTGTTGTCGTTGTTTTTGTAACACTTTTTTCCGTTTCTTTGCTTTTTTTTTTGCCGGCTTTAAGCGACGTTTTCGACGCACTTTTTGTGTGTCGGCGTTGTTGACGTCGCCTGCAGTTGTTGTTGTTGCTGTAGTTGGCAAAATTGTTGCGTTTCGCATATTAATTTCTTCCTGTCTTCATCATCATCGTCATCACCCGCCCCATCGTCGTCATAATCATCAGCGTTGAGTTGTTACTACATATATTGTGGCCGGAGTACAATCTCTTTTAGCGCTCTCTTAAATTACTCTCTTAGGCGCTCTTATTGGCGCAAGCTTCCAGCCGCGTGTTTTCCCCCAACATCAACAAAAAAGTAAACCAAAAACTACTTGCTGTCTGTATGTTAGTGCTTGTGAGTGTGTGCGTTTTTGCATTAATCATACGCAGTTTTGAGTCATGTGTTTAATAAATATTTTGTCTGTACAAACTTTAGACGCAATTTCGAAGGCATTTTCCAGTCACAACACAACACACAAAATGTAAAGCAAAACAAAAGCAAAGCAAAGGCAAAGTGCAAAAGCAAAATCAGGCGTAGCACATGTTTGCCATTTTCTTGCAACCCGCTAGCGCAACATTTTCAAGCTTCAGCTTCATCATAACACCCCCATCCCCTGTCGAACATGCTGTTCGCACTCTCGCTCGCTCGCTCTCACTCTGTCGCTCTCGCTCTCTGTCTCTCTTTTGGCAGCACATTGCCAGCCAGCCAGTAAGCCCGGCACATGGCAGCCACGCGTTCGCTCTCGCGCTCTCCCACTCAGATGCACTACGCTCAACTATACAAAACACCTTACATAGCTAAGGCGAAACTAAACTCTGGCCGACTCGCTCGCACTTATGGTGTTTGGCCTATGCGTTGGGAGAGCGGAGAGCGTGCGGCAGAGAGCAAGATGCGCGTGCTTCGGCTGCGAACTGCTCGAATCGTGCACTCGACTCGTGTCCGTCGTGTATTTGATTTTCCCTTTAGGCCTCTTGTATTTTCCAGCCGCCCGCCGTTTTTGGTTTGGCCAGCCCATGTGCAATGTGCCGCTATTCGTCTCGTCTCGTCTCTTCGGTTGTGTTATTGTTGATGCTCTATTGGAGGTACGTCGGGTGTATTACGAATCATTTCGTCCGCAATATGTGATTGATGGACTGCATGATCTACTTTAATATGCCTTTTCTTCATTTGCTATGGTGCCGTAAATAATATAAAATATCTAAATAAACAACAATTGGAATTGCGAATCAAATTTGGTAATTACATTTGAACTACAGAAAGAAATAATTGTTG
Organism: Drosophila pruinosa; assembly: GCA_018150935.1. NCBI lineage: Eukaryota > Metazoa > Arthropoda > Insecta > Diptera > Drosophilidae > Drosophila > Drosophila pruinosa. The sequence goes on from JAECWR010000199.1 coordinate 27,132,714, forward strand.
AGCCAATTTATTGGACATGGGAAATATTTGCAGTTTATTTAGACTTGTTCAAAAGTGAATGATAAATTATTATATTTGAATTATTTTATAAACATTTTATTTATGATGTGGATCAGAGCTTATTTGATTCGTAGAGCATACATGTCTTCGTTTGTCCTTCGTGTTCGGTTAGGGATTTTGCTTGTTTTGGTTTGACGTCGAACCATACACAAGCGGACACACACATGTTCGATGCTCTCGCCAATAGCCAACGCGTTGCGTTCGGTCCGTAATCACATCGTGTGCCGAGGCGACCAGCCAACCCACTCATGTACACAGACACCCTCACACACTTGAACACAACGTGTATTTTGTTTACCGCTACTCGTTCGTTGCCGGCTGTTGCGTTCGCTGGTTCGAATTGGTCGTGCAATTTCGAGCTCGTTTGTTGTAAGTTCGTTCGCGTCACGTTCGGCCGCTCGTGTGGACCGTTGTTGGTTGTTGGCTCGTGTTTTGGGCACTTTTCGCCATTGTAAGCGCCGTCCTTTTTCAGTATGATATTGAGTTTTGTGTAGTTAAGTCGGAATATTTCGTATAATTCTCGTCGACTGTCGTGTGACATTTGTTCTTCAAACATAAATATAAATAAATAAAATATTCAAACAAACCCAAAAAATTAAAATTATAATTAACATAACTAACTAAATAGAATTAAACAAAAAATTCACTTAAATATTTAAAAAATAATATATATAGCAATATATATATGTATATTTATCAAACCAATTTAATCAAATTCGCAAACCACCCAAAACAAAACAAAACATAAGTTTATAAAATTCGTTTTAAACAAAATCAACACAAACAAAAATACTTAAAGTTTATTATTGTTAAAAATGTAAGCATGGGCGAAAGATCAAAACACAACGCTAGCTTTAAACTTTGGCTTATACTGCAATTAATTTCACAAATTTCCCGAGATAGATTCAAGACAGTTCCTCCAACACTTAAGGCACAGTTTTTCTAATTGTTTCAAGCATTTTTCTCTCATTAGTTCTGAAAATAGCTAGACGCTATGATAAACAAAGCGAAAACAATTAGAAACAATTTGTAAACAAAAATTAATTGAGAAACGCAGTTAGATTTGTTCTTTACACTTGATATTTGCTTTTCATCTGTTCTATTTTTCTTTTATATTTTATGTGCGTTAGTGTGTGTGTGTGTGTGTGTGTGTGTTTAATTTGGACCACGTAAACAAACATGAAAATTGTTTCACGCTTGCAGCACACGAAAATATTTTCAATTTAAATTTTGGACAAAAAGCGAAGGCAAAAACCAAAATGAAAAGCCCAAACAAAATCGAATCAAACCGAAACCGAAACCGAAACAGAAACTGAATAGAAAACGCTTTTCTCATAGAATTTGAATTTGAATATTTTTTGAGCATTCCATAATTTCGTTTCCAGCACTCGACAACGAGTTTCATAGAAATATTTCAATATTTCTGCCTCCGTATGAGTGTGCTCTCAATTCCAGACCGGGCCATAAGAGCATTTTGACCACGTTAATTGAATGAATGCATTTCTCGTTTTATGAATTTTTACCAAATAGCCAATACTGCTCTTTGCCACGGACAGTTGCTCACATTTTTGGCATTTAGCATTTTTATTCCATCTTTTGTTTTTTCCTTTGCTCAACAATTATTGAGTTTGCCAATGTTTTCATGTGCCACTTTGATGTGCTGCTTGTTGATTTGCACATATTATAAATTGATTTGAATGGCAACAAATCTAAAAGTTCAATCCCTGTGATGCTGTTTAAAATATTCCAATATGCCAGCAGGCACTTGTAGACTTTAAGCTGCAGCTAAAACTGACAGCATATTTTTGGAAGCAGTTCTCAATGAAAAACTATTTAATGAATCGCACAAAAAGTTATCAGTAATTTATAAAATATTTAGAAACACTTTACCAGTCAATTGAATTGTGGCAATGGCATAGTTTTAATTTTTTTTTTTTTTGAGTATTTGAGAGATACTTTGAGAAAATTGCTTGTTTTTCACATTTTCAAAGTGCTATGAAATATATGTGTAAAATTTCTCAAATTTTTGAAAAGTGTCAGCTATTTTAGCTATCATTTGGAACTCGCTTAAATGCAATAAAAATCGCTCTACTTTGCTCTCAATTCTTATCAGCTTTTAGCACAAGTTTGATAATGCAAATTATTTTCGTTTATATTCGGGGTTTCAAATGAGAATTAAAAAGGGAATCGCACAATTGTCATTTGCTAACCTGCCAGGGGAGACCTGTGCACTGAATATAACAAATTTGATGAAATATTGATAGCTATTTGCTGTTTCGATGCTGAAAATGGTCATGTGTTTCCATTTCCATTAAAATGCGCACTGATCATTGCCACGCTTTCGACGCTTTCCATGCAATTAAACATTGGAGCATTTATTGAAAATCAAATATTTCAAAGCATTTTACCCCGAGTTTGTCGACATATCAAAACCCAAATTACCCATGCTTATAAAACATGCCAATAATAATAATAATAATCATCATCATCATCATATATTCATTTTTAGAAAACGTAACCATAATAAAAACGAGTGTGTGTTTAAATACTGGAAAACACAGATAAGATAAATTATATATATATATATATATATATATATACAACACCCACACAATTCCCAAGCCAAAACAACAAAAAAAAAAAAGAAACGAGAAAAATTATATACAATTGATAAACGAAATCAATAGAAGAAAAAGCATTGAAAACAAAACAAAATACAAAAGAAATATAAAAAGTAGCAGCAATTCTTCTGTATCCAATTGAGAAGAGCAACTCAAGTGCAAATAAGAAAAGAAAAACCCAAATCAAAAAGTGTTGAAAATAAAATTGAAAGCTGAAAAAACAATAGCGTGAAGAGAAAAACTAAAAGGAAAACAAAAAGAAAATACCAATAAGCAAAAAGCCATATTTGAAATTGTTATTTTCTCGCAAAGGCGCAACGTTCAAGAGCAAATCGTTCCATATGGTTCATATTATTGAATTGGTCGGCCAGCCGAAGGTTGAGTTTGCTCAACAAGTTACTGTGAGTATCGCCATGTGAATAGTACAAGTATATAGCTTACCCCTTTCCCCCCTCCTCTGTCCAATGCACACCAAAATTGAGAGCAAATGAATTTTTATACACAATACCATCAAAAGTGCGAGAGAGAGAGAGAGAGTGAGTGAGAGAGAGCGGGCCCAAATGATAATAAATCTTGTGTCTGTAGTCACGTAATGACAACTTAATACAAATACATGTGTCGCACTGTGTATGTGTGTGAGTCGCAAAAAAATTCATTTGCACACACACACACACACACCCACAGTCAAACGCACTTTTTATTATGTTGTTTGGCTTCCCCTCTCTCCTGCACTTTTATTTTTTCCTCTCTCTGGCTTTGCCCAACATATTTTGACAATTAATCATTCGGGACTTTGTCGAGTGCCAGCGGTGGGCAAAGTAAAGTGAGGCGACAAAACGGGACAGGACAGCACAAAAAATCAGCGCCATGTCTTGCTGTCTGTTCTTTGTGTGTAGGTCAATGTGACTCCTCTGTGTGTGTGTGTGTGTGTGTGTGTGTGTGTGTGTGCCACTGAACCTTGGCCATTATTACCACGCAATTTTGAAGCGGCAGCGGCAACAGCTGTGTTGCCACTTGTAATTGTTGTATTCGCTGGTGGCAAGTGCATTGTTCCTTTGTTCCTGTAGCCTGGAAATCCCGTTGGCTTCGCTTTAACATATTTCAGCCAAAAAGTAGGCTATGACTTTGGCTTTAAGAATGCCAGACTGAAGTCGTCTGATTGGAGGCGAGCTTTCCGTTTTCTGATGAAAAAAGCAAGCAGTTAAATAAGTGAAATAAAGTTGTGCATTTTTACTTTAATTTCAGTTAAATGAGTTGGAACTGTTAGAAAGTCGTTATAAAATTAAATTGACAATTATTATTTGCTAATAATAAAGAGGTGAAATGACATTGTACATTTTTAATATATTTAATTGCTTTAATGAATACATTTAACATTAAAAGTATGTAAAGAGAAAAATGAGTAAATTTCTTTGCCATTAAGTATTGTTAAATATAATTGTATTGTTAATATAAATCCACTAAGTAATTTTTATTATTATATTTACTATAATTTCCTTAAATTAATTCACACTTTAATTATTATTAGTTAAATATAAAACATAAACATTTTCTCGCTTTAGATTATATTGCTATTTGGCATAAATTGTAAAGGTTTTAAAAGAAAAGAAAAGATTTCTTCAACTCATCCAGATATTGGTGTTTTCAAAGCTTTTCGAATAGCTGGAAAATTGAGCTTATGAAAAATGTAATAATATTGATATTTATCACTTAATTGACCTCTCGTTCCCTTGTTCTATACCAATAATGTCATTTACTTTTCCAACGTAATCCTTTTTATGCGCTTAATTCCTTAAATGGAAAATACAGCGTTGTTGTTTTGTTATCGCATTGAACTCAGCCATATGGCAATTCTTATCTATTGATCCATCTGCATTTCGCTTGTCATGTTTTCTCATTTCTTTCCCATTTCCTCTTTGCGCTCTCTCTTCCACTTTCTGGCACTCTTTTTAAAGAGGACGCAAAATTTAGAAACTTAAAATCTAATCGGATTTACATACATTTCTTTTGCTCTCTGCTTTTGCTTTTGCTTTTGCTTCTGCTTCTGCTTCTGCTTCTGCTTCTGCTTCTGCCTTTCCCTTTGCCTCGCGCTCTTTCCCTGTTTCACTTTCAGCTGACTGCTCTATCAGTCTTTCTGTGCGTGTGTGCGTAGTTGTTACTGTTGTTGTTAGTGTAGCTGTTGTTGTTGTTGTCTGCTTGTCACCCTCTTCTTGATTTTATTACACCGCCAACGCGGCAGTCTGTTTAGTTGTCGGTCTCGGGGACTATTGCGTAAATTTCATTGTGTATTTCACTTCTATGGTGGTTGCTTGACTGGGTGGGTGGCTTGGGTGGTTCAGCTGGTCTTAGTTAGTGTGGAGTGTAGTGGATGAGGGGGCAGTGGATGCGTGCGACGTGCGTGCGTCGACATTGCCGTTGTTCTTTGTTGTGCTTTGTGCGTGCGCTGCCTCTGCTCTGCCCCTTCGCCCCTCTGTTTTACTTCTATCCTTACCATGGGGATGTTCGATGTTCCATTGCGTTTGCTTATTCTAATGATGACACATGCGTTCTGCTCTTCTTCTTCTGCTCCTGCTCTCCTCAATTTCGCCTTGCTTATTGGGTTATCTTGTTGTCGTTGTCGTTGTCCTTGTTCCTGTTGTCCGCTCATTCTCTTTCCGAACTTCTCTCGTGTTTCGCACATTGTTGTTCAATATTTTTGTGCCACTTGTTTTGAATTTTTCTACATTTTGCGCATCCTTTTAATGCTGTCATTGTCGTATCTCGTCCTTCGTCCTGCCATGTCCTGCTGCTGCTGTTGTTGTTGTTGTTGTTGTTGCTGTTACGTGCGCGCTAAGTTGCTCGTTAAATGCTTAAGTGGAGCAGAGTCGTTGACACAGTTTTCTTTTGCCCATTGCATTTCTATGACTCACAGGACTTCAAACCATAGAAGGGGACTGCAAAAAGAGACAGAGAGACTGAGATAGAGAGAGACTGCTTTTAAAGTTATATTTTCGTTTACGAGCAACTTTTCCTTGTGGGGCTTTCCAAGCTTGTGTTGCCAACTGTCATAAGAACAATGCAATTAAAGCCAAAGACTCCCAAAAAACGCTGGAGCAACTGAATTTATCGTAAAGTTTATAGAAGCTCCAGTGCATAGAACTTTTTTATCAATGCAAATAGAGATGCTGGAGTTGAAACTTTTTTTATTGCATGCGACAACAAACTTTTTGAGCGGAGCGTTATTTAAAAAAGTATCGTACACATGTCTCTCTATGGCTGCAACAACAACAATTTATCCATCATCAGTCTTAACAGTTTTATTCTATAAATGTTTATTGTCCTAAATTAAGTAGCACTCTCTGACACATTGATAGCCTGCCCAGTTGATTTTATTTCGATTCCACCTGCACCTTTAGCTCCCCTGCTAGTTTTCACATTCTCCAATTAAGCTTTTAATTAGCCAAGCGAAAAGAATGCTTCTCTGGGCCATAACTTCTATCGTCTTCTATCTCGTGTTGTTTCTTAACATTCTCGCAAAATCGCAACAAAGTTTTAATTTCATACCACAACGCTTGAATACTTGCCACATTCATGAGGCAAGGCCAGGCAGCCAAAGCAGGAGGCTTGCTACAATATTTATGTTTATTAGCCAGGCAATTTGCCGACTTAGGCAATTACCCAGCCAACAAAAGGCGTTGGCGCTTTTCAATATTTATGCCCCGGGCTCGACATGGAGCTCTAATAATATGTAAATGCTACACGATGGCGGCTTACAAAACAAAAGTCAAAGCATAACAGCAACGGGACCACAAACCCGTTATTATTATTGTTGCATATGCCAAGGCGTTTTTGCCTGTCGTTTTGTTTTCCCAAGTAATTTGCTGGCAATGTAATTTAATAGCACGGTGGCAACTCTGCACTTTTCCCATCTATGCCACAGGAAATCGTTGCCAGTCTGCCGTACAAGTGTGTGATTGTGACGTGCCTCAGGTGGGACAGCCCAGGTATGTCAACAGGCAAATTATGGCCAAGAACCGCAGACAATGAAGTCTCAAGTCCCTAGCCCAGCTACCCACTGATTAGTGTAAGCTAAGGACACACACACACACACACACACACATACACACACTTCAAGGGCGATTCCTAAGAGTGCAGCAATTATGAAAGGTTACGCTAAATGGTGTGCATAATTGTCGTGGAGCCTCAACTTGGCTTGAGTCAAATGGCCAAGTTGGTGGTTAGAATAGTGAGTTAGCTGGCTTGTTAACACAGCTGTAGTTGAGCATTATTTTGTGCATTAAAACCTGTTTTAATTTTTAACAAATAACTTAATATATTTGTAGTTTTTTATTAAGTATGTTCTCTCTCTGAAAAGATACGCTAAATAGAGCTTTAACTTGGCTTGAGCCAAATGGCCAAGTTGGTGGTTAGAATAGTGAGTTAACTGGCTTGTTAACACAGTATTATTTTGTGCATTAAAACCTGTTTTAATTTTTAGCAATAACATAATATATTTGTAGTTTTTTATTAAGTATGTTCTCTCTCTCATATTTTTATATCACATAGCAAGTTTCGTCATTTTATTAACAGCAAGCTTGTATTCATCACAATATATATTGTATAATATAAAATGTGATATTGCATTGTAAATTATTTCCAACTTTTATTAATTCGTTGGCCACGCGACTCGTTTCGTTGTTGGAGGTGACATTTTTATAGCTTTGTTAACAGGCGCAAGTTTCGAGCGATAGTTGTTGCCATACGACAAAGAAGTCCATCCTCTGCCCCTGCCTTAACTTGGTGGGCAACTTGCACCCTTCGGCCTGGGGCAGATGTCGCCTTTTGTTTTGCTTGGCATGTTTAGCGTTGATTATGCTTTGTGCCAGGCTGGAAAACTCACCCCCTGTCGAGCCCTCTCGCCTGCTTATCGCGCCAAACAGCGAGACTGTGGAACGCGGCATTAAAATTACTTGCGTGATTAACACACACCCTCGAGCGTGTCGCCCACAGTAGTCCACAGTGCACAGTCCACAGTCCATGTCGCCCCCGCCTTGTCTCCCCCACACACACTCAGAATGTGCTGTCTAGTTTTATCTATGGCTGCCTGACTTAATTGTGGGTCTTCTGTTTGGTTATCGATTGATTTCGATTTCGATTATTTTCTTGGCTGCTGCCCAATTCGATCGCCTAATGGGGCAACTTCAAAACGTTGCACAGCTCATTAGGCGCACCGACAAAAACTTGTACATAAGTATAGTATATGATATATAGTATTTGATGGCTTATATAATAGTGTATTTATTTCTTATATATTTTTATGACCTTTTGCATTTATCGCTTTCGTCTTTGCCGTTCCTTACTCGATTTATTCTCTATTGTTTTGTTTGGTTTTGTTTATTGCCACAGCGCTTCAAAAATAGCTGCACAAATGTAAACAAAAGCGCAAATTTTCTGACCAGCAGCTGCGTGCGTCATGTGTTCAAATTTTCCAGATGCTCCATCATCAGAATTAACCTCCCGCTCTCTCTTACGAGCCTGCTCTCTCTCTCTCTCGCACTCAGTCATCGCCTCTCTCTGCATGTTTTCTTACTGCATCTGGTAGCGTTTTTGCCATTTTTAGTATGTATTCTTGCCAAGCATAATTTTTAATTGCTTTGCCAAAGTGCAAAACCGCATAAAGTGGCCTTTTTTATTTGAAATGGTTTTGCTTTGGTTTCCCAGCCCCCCCCTCCCCCATCCCCATCCTCCACTTTTTCTCCCTGCACAACAATAAATTGGCGTTTATTTATGTGGCACTACGAAATGCTCGTTGCAAATCTGAATATTTAATAAAACCATGTGATATTAAGTTATTTGCCAGGGATCAGTTCAGTTGGTCATATTCGAAAAGAGGGTCAATAAAAGCAATATATATTGAAAATAAAGCTCACAGTACAGTACATTTTCAGAGCTAATATAATCTATTTTTAGTGCGCAATTAAATTTTATACACTTGCTTATTTTATTTCATTGGTTATTTATTGAAAGTGTTGCTTGGCTGTTCAATGTATATTTGCCATTAAATAATGGATGCTTAATGATTGAGATCAAATTGTTGAAATTGCTTAAAAACATTTATTCCTGCACTTAACATATGATACACGATATAATTATATGTGAATCTATATCTATCAAATTAGCTGTGTATTACAATATATTGTACCTAACCATTTCTAACTGGTGCCAACTACAATAATTAACTTTGAGCGAGCTCAGTCCCTTACTGTTACCATAATTGATTAGGCAGAGCCGGCGAATTGGCCGGAATGGTAAGTGTATTTATCCAACTGGCTAATAAATCAACAAAATTATGTTTTGCCAACAACACAAATGAAACGAAATATTTACATTTAACATGTTACATGCGAGGCAAGGTTTCTTTCTCTTTCTCGTTCTCTTTCATTTTTTTTGTTTTTGTGTACGTGCGTGGCAGCGGGAAGGGGAGGGGGAGGGGGAGGGGTGACAAAGCCAAACAAACCGCTAATTGTCGATAAACAACCAATAAAATACAAATTTCCCAAAAACATTTATCAAAAATAATATAAATAATAACAATAACCACACACACACGCACGACGTGAAAAAGTGCGCAAGGAGGGAGAGAGAGAGAGAGAGAGAGAGGAAGGAAACTTGAACAGAGCAGACGAGCGCAAGAATAAGGAGTGTGGAGTGAGAACAAGGAATGAAGAGAACTCGATGAGAACGACGACAACAAAGTGTATGGAAAATAGTGTTTGACAGCTCATAAAAAATAATGTCGTATTCATTAAGGTTGCCAATGTAATGTGTGTGGGAAATTGTTGCTGCACGGTAAAGGTTGATCTCGTTGTTGTTGTTGTTCGTGTTGTTGCTGGGGTTGCCAAAAGCGAAATTCATTTTATTTACGACAGGAAGCAGCCAGAAAGCAACAGAAAAGCACTTGAAACGCACGCATGCAAAGAAAAAGAGGGTGAGGGTGCGGCAAGGGAAGTTGGGTGAAACCCGAAAAGCATTTAATTGAAATGCAGAAGAGTAAGGAGTACGACCGACCGACTGTGGGTGCGAGAGCGGGAACGTGAGCAAATGTGAGCAGAGCAGCACGATTGGTTGGGGAAGAGGGAGATACGCAAAAACTAAGAAAAACGCGCCAAAACAAACGAAAGCAAATGCCATTGACAATGTCAGGCTGACAGACAGTGTGCCCCTCCCACTCTCTTTCGCTATTGCTATCGCCGTCGCCGTCGCACTCGCACTCGCACTCGCTGGCTGGCAGCGCAGGTGTTTTATGAGTGGCGCCAATATTTGTATTGTTGCTTTTTCTATTTGCTTGTGTTCTTGTTATTCTTGCACTTGACGAAAAGTGCGTTATTGTTGTTGTTGGCATTGCCTTTTTTTTAAAGGCTTGCGTGCCAAACTTTATTATAATTCAAGTCCATGTTGTTGTTATTCAAGCAAAGAGCTTCGCATAGTGCATGGAAATAGTATTCTATTGGGGTGGCTCAGGCGGAGAGGGGGGTGTTTCGTTGACATGCAAATGCTACAAAGGTGTTATACTTTATGTACATTTAATTGAGACTTATTAGGTACTGAAGTGCCATGCTTGCCACAATATTCTACCCAATTGGTGTTGTGGCCTCGTTGATAGTGTCGTTAGCTTGTTTTTCCCTTCAAGTGCCTTCAACTAGGTTGAACGACGCCTAGGGGTAAGTTTTGCCTTTAATCTTTAAGAATTTCCATTAACTTGATTTGATTTTATTATTAAAGATTGTGAGTGCTCTATCATTATTATGGTTTCTGGACTATATTTTGCTTTCATTTAACTCTACATTAATTTCTTATTTTATTTGTAACACATTGAACATGCTCTTTGCTGCCAGGCTGCCTAAATCTTCAATCTTTAACTACTATCCTTACACAGACACATACATGCATACATAACATATGTATAAATGATGCATATATGCATTTGTGTGTCTATCCCTCAGTCTTTGTCGAACTGTATCTGTATCTGCAACGGCAAAGGTACATGTGTCATGTATTTTTTATACACTCCGACATCATCTTTATGCTTTGACAAAATGCATGGCATTTGCATATCGCACCAGTGGCAACTGCCTGCCCAACCACCTGCACCACCCACCTACCTCCTGCCACTTTGAACCGCCACAGCACACACTCTGGCCCGTCAGTTGGCAAATTTCAGCATCAGTTCCCAGTTTCCATTTCCCAGTCTCAGCTGCTGCTGCTGATATTATTGTTGTTGTTGTTGCTGTTGTTGTTGTTGCTGTTGTTGTTGTTGCTGTTGCTGCACTTTGGCAGTTTCTCCCTTGAAAAATGCTGGAAAAGCCAACGAACTGTAACTGGACGTCGTTTTCATCAATATCAATGGGCGATTTGGGCGGCCGGGGCAACGTCATGGCGCATGTTGCAACTTGCAACTTGCAACATATGCGAACTGCCTGCTGGCCGTGCCACGGCACATAGCATATGTCCAAATAGAGGAGGGAAATGGGCATGTGCCGTGGTGTCGTGATTGGAGTGTGGGGCGTCGGGTGGGGGGTGGGGGGTGGGGGGTGTGGACAGCACTAGCTCGCAACACAACGCATCATTTTTATTGTTTGTCGGCGAGCAGCAACATTGCAACAGCAACAGCAACAGCAACAACTGGCAGTCGACGACGACGTCTATTGAAAATAGAAAGCAAATGCTGAAAGGCGGCAGCTACTGCAACTAGAAGCGGGGAGCGGGGAGTGGAGGGAAGGGATAGAGATCCGTTTCGTGCTTTTGTATTTTTGCACCGAAAATAGAAAAACGCAACTCAAAAACTCGAATGCGCATTGAAGTGGCAGCGTCTAATGTAGCTGAAGTTGTTGCAACTGCATAAGGGGCTGCCGCAGAGATTGGCGGGGAGTGGCAGTGGGGGGTGAAGTAAGGATAGCTTAGCAGCATTTCTGAGTTATTTCTGCCGTTTTTTTTTTTGCATTTTTTGCATTGACTACATTAGAGGGGAGCAAACTATTCGGATATGCACTTTGTATGGCCGTAAACTTGTTCAATGATTTCAGCATATGGGCGAATGGCAAGTAGATCATAATGCGGGGCAGACGAGTATGAAAACTGATTGGCAATACATTGCATGTTAGCCAAGCATTTGATTGGGCTTCAGCAGCAGCTAGAAGAAGCAATAGAGTTTGTAAACCATACTCTCTTTCTTTATCTAAGCACATTTTATGATGCAGCTGTCATTTGATCTTGCTTTCATATTTTATATCTCGAACTATGTGCCATCACGTATGCCACGCACACATTCACACATTCACACAATTCGCACATGCTCTTGCCCTTTTTCAATTTGCCAACAACACTGGGCCGCCCCTCTCGGCACTTCTCACATTGTTCGGCTCGCACCTCTAGCCGTGCCACATTGTGTGCAGTGTTGCAATCACTGCAAAAGCTCAACTGCCTTAATTTAACGCTACACGCACACGCACTGTCGCCTCTTGCAACTAACTCCACACCCCTCTCTCTCGCTCTCTTTGTGCCGCTAAATCGTCACTAATACGCCGACTTGTGCTCAACGTTGCGTGCCGCGTGCCACCGGGGGCAGCAAGTAATTCATAGAGAGCTGCTAGTAGTGTAGAAAAAGTGCTTAATAACTGCCACAGTCACAGTGCGGGGCGGGGAGGCAAGGAGGCAAGGCTGTCATATGTGAATGTCCAGCAAGTTGCATGCAAATCCAAGCTGGACAATGCACAATTCATTCACTAGCTCCTCCCTCTACTGCTCCCTCTAGACTTCGACTAAGTCTCGACGTCGTCGTCGTCGTCGTCATCATCATCGTTGTCCTAGTCCTTCTCGTGGTCGGCCGACGAGTCGGCTGATAACTCCCTACACAATTTTTGTGCTTTTATTTTATTTTCATTTCTTTTATTCCCTTTTTTTTGTGCAAGTTTGTGTAACTATTTTTCATGCGCATGGGCACTGGAGGCACCACCAGCACCAGCACCAGCACCACCACTAGCAGCTGCTGCAACGGCAACGGCGACGGCTGCCGCAGGACGAGGAGCCGGCGCCGGCAGGACAACCAACCAGAACGAGGCGCTGAGCAACTGGAGCATTGCAACTATTTATTTGTGCTAGTTGCTGCGGCTGTGTGGCATCCACAACCCTTTACAACCTGCTACAGCTGCCTCCCTTCCCTTCCCTTCCCTTTGCTTGTTGGATTTTCTATTATGCGCACGTTTATTACACGATTTTAACACGACGACAGCAGCACCTAAGTGTGTATGCTACATTTTGTTGCATTATCTTGTTGCTTTCGTTATTTCGCACATGCTTCAAATACTTTCCAAGTTTTGAACTCCCATGAAAAATGGACTGTAGTTGTTAAAAATTATGAGAAAGTTGAAAATCAGAATAATTGGCCAAAAGAGAGCTGGAATATGAGCTTCCTTTTCATGATATTAAAACCTATTCTACTTGAATTACTTTTCTATGTTCTTATACTTCTTATATACGCAATCAATTGCGTAATTATTTAGTAAAAATAATATTCTTTATTATACATTAATTGTAGTAATAAATTCTTAATGTTTCTCTACATTAAGTCAACTCATTTTTCACAAAACGAAATAAATGTAAAATCATTTGATAACCATAAATTTTACCTAGGATTTAATGAGCTTCTGCAACTTTTAGCACATTATTCTTTATACGATTCGTTGAATGTATTGTGAAAAAGTTGGTAGCTATCTTTGCCATACTTTTTATTTAATTGCTGCAAAACGCACAAATTAAGCAATTCTTTGCCCTTTAGCCATGTCCGGATTGATGGCGAACTGTCAATTGCTAAGCTGATGCTGCCAGGCAAAGTTGCAGTCAGTGCTTAACCCAGTCTATGGATGTGTACTTAGATTGAAAGTTGGTTTAGAAAGAAAGAGAACCGGCACAAGCAGAAGCCAAAGCTGAAAGCAAAAGCAAAAGCAGAGTCGAGTCGAGTCGAGCAGAAAGCGTTGAGAGAACGCAAAGAAAGAATGAAACTTTTTAATGATGTAAAGTACAAAGTTTTGTGTCTTGTCGTTGGGCGCAAGTAACTTGAGTAAACTTTGAGTTATGCCTTAGATGTGACGCGAAAGCGGACGCGGACGCGGCGACGACCTCAAAACGTAGACTAGCCCAGCTCAGGCCAAGCCTCCCCCTTGGGCGAAGGGGACGAGGACAACATGGGACGACATCCTTTTAGCTAAATGTATCGATCGATGCAGAGTGTCGTATCGTGTCGTGTTGCGTTGTGTCATGTCGGTTATGTGGGTTTCTTTGACTGGTATTTTGTCGTTTGTTAAAAGTTTTCAACGCTCATTTTTATTATTATGGACGCGAAGACGACTCGGGATGCGCGCGCAAATTAGTTTGGGATGAAAAGCACAAACATACATATATTGTAGTACACAAAGTGTGAGTATACTCACTTCCTGGGGGGCGCTAATAAAATGCCAATTTGCTGCATTGAATGCCTGCTTTATTGGCTGCCATTACAACTCGTACGCATAAAAAGCCGGCCACGATTTCGACCACGACGCACATGGCCCAAAAACGGTTGGATTACGAAACCACGAGACGGGGCAGAGGTGGGAGGGGGGCAGTAGCCAGGGCAATGGCAATGGATAAGGTCGAATTCATCGCCCATATGTATATACACACGAGTCTTTAAGACATTTTATGACGGCAACATTTACACGCATAAAATATGCATGATAAACTTTGTTGTTGCAATAAATCAGCATCCGCATCAGCCGAAAAGTATGCAGCGCATTTTGGGGGCTTGCTCCTTGTCCTGATGTGATTACAAAAACGTTAAAAGTTTAACATTTGATGCTTTTCTTCGCCCTGTGTTTATTTATGGCATTTGGCAATGATCATAAAACGCTGCGTGACCCAACTATAAACATTTCTCGAATCTAAACTAAAATTGCATTGCCTCCAGCTTTTTACGAGCATGTAATGCATTTATCACATGTGCGTACTTAAATCTCATTTAGCTACATTTCATATACATTTCTAAGCAGTAGCTGAACTGATTAAGGAGCCTTGGCAGCTAGAGCAAAGTAGGCTTATAAATATTGATTTGAAATTAAAAGAAAATTGTCATTTAAATTTAACTAGAGTAGTCTGTTTTTTAAACCAATCTCCTTAAGTAAATTTAACACTTTGAAAATTCGAATAAAGATGTGACAATTTTCAATCTACAGACTGAACTAAAACTAAACCAAAGACTCTTTCAGAGCTCTACGAAATGATCTTCCGAGCTGAGAATGTTTTCGGAATATGCAGCAAATGTTTGGCATTAACTTCTTACTGTGTTTACCATTTAGAATGTTGCATAACTTGAGGCGTCGTTTGCTATCAAACAACTTAAACTGTCATTAAACTTTTGTTGTCTCTATTGAACCGAAACTTTTAAAACCCCTCAATCAGGGACTGCAAAAGCAAAGCTGGCCTTATAAATTGGCCCAAAACTTTTGCTTATTGTAGAGGTGCAAATGCGCCTGAAAGCAGCCGAACATAAACAGGCAAACATTCCAAGTGAGATGGAGAGAGAGAGAGAGAGAGAGAGGGAGAGAGAGAGAAAGTAACAGTAACAGTAACAGCATAACAGACAAAACTTCAAGTCTTCTTATGCCATTTTGTATTTGTGTGTGTTTTGATGACACTTTTGTTGCCTGCATGCATAAAATATTTATGCGCCGCGAAATATGCAACAAAAAAGTGTTTTCGCCTCTTGCTTTGTCCCCGTTTTTTATGTGCGTGCAACTTTTCGCACTCAAATGAAATTACGAACAAACGCAAAAATGCAAAAAAAAAAAAAGGAAAAGAGACGGGAAAATAAGAAAATATGCCGGGGAAGTTTGCTACTTAAATGTGGCGCTTTCCATTTTGCTTTTCTTTTTTTTTTTTATTACGCTCTGCACTTTATCAAACATTTTGCCATGGCTCAGTGCACGTTCGATTGTTGACGGTGACAGGGGGGCGGTCGGAGTGTGGGCGAGAAACTTTTCATTAATAACGATTTTCCATTAACTATCGATTCATTTTGCCACGCTGCCGACCCTCTTCCAGCATCCAAGGGCCACAACAATGAGGCAAAAGTAGCAAACCGAAACGCACTTCAGACAATGCCTGCAACCGGCAGCAACAGCAATGGCAACAATAATAATGCCAACAACAACCACAACAACAACAACAACAACATCAACACTTGAGTCTATTTAAAACGCAAACAACAATAACACAAGGGGTTTGTGGGCATGTTGAAGGCTCATAACCGACACCGACGCTGACGACGCCGCCACCGACAGGAAAAACTCATTGAAAAGTTTTTCTTTTACACTCGGCGCGTTCGCGTGCAAGTCCCGCTTCTGTTTCCCCTCTCCCTCTCCACCTCTTGAACCCTCAACTACATTATTTGCACCGCTTAGGTGTATCGAAGGAGCAACTTTTTAATTTTTTATCGCACCGGAATCGCCGCATGGTATGGCACGGTTTATTTTGCCGAGCACACCTTTACACGAGATCCTTTCAACCTGTGCAAGAGTCGTTCAGAATGCAACTGCAATTGCAGCTGACTGATCGGCTATTAATTAACTGATTGTGCTGCAGTTTGCTTTAAGTATTCAGTGCAAAGAGTGCCTTGAATTGCTCATCATTTCCTCGTGAATTTTACAATGTTTTCTTCATAATTTAATTTAAAATAACTAAGGCAAAAAGTAAGTCTATTATAAAGACTGAATGGTAAATATTAATAGCTTTATCAATTGGTATATATATTTAAATTTTCAACTGCTGAAACTCTTCAAAGTTGTCCTAATATTGTTACAATGAAAGGGTATTCAATATTCATTGTGCCACCGCATATTGCGATTCGCCAGTTTTCTGCTTATTTTTTACATGCGTTACAGTTATGTTTTGGCTGTTGTTTTTGTTGCTGGCTCGTCTATTATGTGTATTGCCTTTTGTTAAGGTCGACGGCATTGCGTTTCTTTCCCTTATTCCTTATTTTTTGTATATGGCAAGGCGCGAGTGCTCCCAATATATATAAATTATTGCATAAAGTTTGGCGCTAAGTTGCAAAAAGTTTCCTTTTCATTGCTGCGGCTACCGCGATGACGTCGACGTCGACGACGACGTCGAGAACGACACACAATAGTCTATAAATCTTTATGGTCAACAGAGATTACATGGCCCAGGCCCAGAACCCATAAGCCAGACCCAAACCCAGACCCAGACTCAGACCCAGACCGAGACCGAGACCAAGTCCAGCCTTCGATGTAGTTTATTGCCCCGTGTTGTTTGGCCTTAGCAGCTTTTTAGGCGCTGGGCGCTGTTTTGATTTGTGTTCCATGTTGTTGCAGTTGTTGTGGTTTTGTCGATTGTGGAGAGTGGAGAGTGGAGTTGGGAGTGTGGGGAAAAGGGCAGCATATGGCCATAAAAATGTGCAGAGCTCGGCAGATGCGCTGATAAATCATATTAAACCGAGAAACTATGCAATACACAATACTCGCACTCACACTCCAATGTGAAAATGAATGCGATTGCATAAAAATGCTTGGCCGGAAATGGCAACAGCTTTAGGTGTTTGTCACACATACTTACATGGCTATGCAATGAATTTTATTGCAAATGTGCAAAGCATTCGGCTTATGAAATTTCTATAAAAGAAATGAATTTGCTATGAGATAAAGAAACTGCACACAGCACTTTCTATTTTCCATTACTCTCGTTTTATTTGAGACTTGAAAAGCAAAAACATTTTATTGAATTGATTTCGTAGTCTTCAAATTTAACATGCAAAATGACTGTCTTATTTTTCCCTCTACATTTATTCGATATCAGAGCATCTACCTGTTCAGTCGACAGTCGATGAGACAGTTAAGTATGCCATAAAATATATCCCCCAAAATGTCTTTAATTGCATAAATTTGGTCATTGCGTGGGCGGCATTTTCGATTTACGTATTACGTATTACGAACGACGTATTACGCTGCTTGCCTCGTAAACAACTTTGCTGGAATGTCGCCCTTGTAAAGTATACAAAAAAAGCTAAAAAAAAAAAACAAGAAGTATAGAATACCGCACGGCGCATTTTACATAAAAATGCAATAAATAGCTACAGAAAAGCGTTTGGAAGCGCACCAGAAATTTATGTGGTTCGAGGATCTTTCTACTCGAAACTGCTCCGTTGCTTCCTTTGCCTTCCCCTGCCGTGCCGCTGTTTGGTGTCTCCGTTGCGGCGCACTCGTAAATGTCAAATGTCGAGCTGGGGTGTGGGGGCCAAGGAGGCGCCTCAAAGTATGCTTATAAATTGCTCTAAATAGCGAATTTTTTTTTCAGGTTGCTGGCTTCCCGCAACGTCTTTCGCTTGTGCTTATCGTGACCGGGTCCGGGTCCGGGTCCGGGTCCGGGAACGTGGCAAGCAAGCGAGTGTCGTGTCATTTGTTCGTTTTCTTTATTAGTGTCATGTATTTTTATAGTTCAAAGGACATTTGAATGATTGAATGAACTGTGTGTGTGTGTCTGCTAGAGTGTGTGTGCGGGTGTGTGTGTGTGTCGTCCACTCGCCGCCCTACGGCTGGGCAGTCCGAAAAACGAGTTGCGCGCATGATTTCATCCCTTGCAGCGCTTGGGATCGCTCTCCTTCTCTACTCCACCCTGGTGCCCCTGGTGCCCTTTGCGTGTGGTCGCACTGGTCAGCCGCCCAGGCACGTTTCATCATGGGTTGCTTGTTGGTTTCGACTATATCAAATAACGACTATTGACTACGCCTGTCTCTCCAGTGTCCTGCCCCCGTTCTGTCCGCTGTTGCTGTCGTGTCGTGTCCCGGCTCTTTATATCACTGTGTGTGCACGTGTAGGGTTACACAATGCCCCCTTCTCGGCCTGCCCTTCTCAGAGCTGTTGCTGCCTCTGCCTCTGCTTCAGCTCCAAGTCTCACTTGCTGCTGTTGCTGCCGGTGTTGTTGCTATTGATGATGATGTTGTTGTCGTCGCCACCGTTGACGTTGACGTTGCCGATGACGAATGAAAATCAATATTTATTAGATTACTTTCGAAATTTTATACGAAAATAGAATTTTTATGACATTCTCTCTTCAGTTTTTTTCTCGCTTTTTCGCCTTGCTATCTCTGTCTCGCCTTTGCTATTCGTCAATCAACAAACTTTTGCTAGTTCACTTGCAGGCAGGCTAAAGGGGTTTTAATCAATTTATTAAAGTCTCTTCTGATAAAGGGTTTCACTTTAAGAAGAGCTCGAAATGATGGTAGAGAGTTGAAGTACTTGAAAAACACTTTATATGTGCCAAATAAGTTTGAAACCTGAAGGCTAATGGTCTTTAGTATTGATTATTTTTTAAATATCTTATAAACATTTTCCGATGACAAATGAAATGTTTTTTGATTGCATTCAACAAACAATGAAGTTTTAATTAATTATTTTCGACTTAATTAGAGCCTACTCTTGAATTACTTCTTGTTCTTCATTAAATTGATGATAATTTTAATGCTGCAATACCATTATTACGTGAACTTCAATTAAAATTATAATTCGCATTGGAGCACATTTTTGCCATAATTAGGCAGTTCGCCTAATGACTTGGCTAATAACATAAGCCAATTACTACAATTTGTGTTCATTTCGTATACATTTAATATTAATGCTATCGCTCTTTCTCACTCCATCATATTCGTATGCCGTGTCTGTTTTACGCTCTCTCATCTCTTGTTTCTTTCATGTTATCTTTCAGGTAAGTTGCCATCATCCATTAATACCACCAGCCATCAAATTAGTAAGTACAGAAAACGAGCTGCTAACACTTTTATGCCCGTCTTTAAATGTATCTATATATCCCAACTGCCCAGCTATATGTATATTTATATCGCTTACCTATGTATGTGTGTGTGTATGTAACATGTATCCACTGCATTTAAGTGCCCTCAGTTGACCTCGTTTGGGGCTCGTTTTTATGGCTAAGAGCCAAACCCAAAAGCGATGATGCTTCTCACGTGGCTTAAAACTAAAAGCTCCCTCGAGTGCAGGAGACAACAGTAACAATAACAACAGCAACAGCAACAACAACAACTTGAGCTAGTTGTATGGGCCGTCTTTTTGCTCATTCCAACGCACGTTTGCACTCCCCCCTTAGGAGCCACTTAATTATGAAGCTGCACATGAAGTAAAACGTCATAAAGCGTCGAGTTGAGTTGTGTCGAGTTGAGTTCAGTTCAGCTCAGTTTTTCCTCTTTTTGGGGCTATAGCAATTGCTGCCTTGGGTAGCATCATCAGTCGTCTGACTGCCGCAACCTTGTTGTTGTAGTGTTGTTGTAGTAGTGTTTTTTTTGGTTGCTTGCTACATTTTGCAGTTAATTTTCCGTTGCTAAATAAACTGTTTATGGCATTTATGCCAAAAATTTTTGGCCAAGCCATGCGAAGCACAGGCACAAACCGGATGAAGAATGACGATGAATGAGGCGTTTGCTAGCTGATGCCACGGTGGGTGTATCACAAACATACACATCCATGCCATATGTGCATATATCCTTACGTGTGTGCTAGTGTGCGTGCCTGCTCGTACGTGTGCATAAGCCAACGCAGCGTGTAAGCATTTTTGCATGGCCAACAGACGGAAGAAGGACTTGCCGCTGTCTGTCGACTTTGCTTGCTTTTTAATTGTAATTTTTTGCATGCCCCAGAGTCTGTCATGCCTATGATATTCAAGCCTTAAAGTCTGTAATGTTTACGATGAAAATTTATAATTATAATTAACCTATCCAAACGAAACCAAATAGGACTCAATTATCAAAGGAACATCCTCAAATAAGGATATGTTTTACTATACGTATTTTAGTTCATTAAAATGATGCATATTAAACATATTCCAAATAATTGTTCTACTTTCTGAAGCTGTTTCCCACTCAAACTATTGAATTGTACAAAAATCAATAAATTAATTTTTATAAATAAGCGTCAGATTTAATGCAAAACATTCATCTGAATTAACCTCAAAATAATTTCTAATAAAAGCATAAAATATATTTTATATTGTATACCCTCTGAAATACTACTCTCGTATTAATTAGATCATTCGAAACTTAAACAATGTTAACATTTACTCCAATATGCATTCAACATTACATATTCGCCTAAATCTAATTAATTCAACTTTTGATTAGTTTGTGAGCATAAACTTGAACTGCTTGCAAAATGCCATGGCTGGCTTTCAGCTATTTTTTGGCTGAATCTTAACAACTGGCAACTGATTGTTATGTGCTCACTGACCCGTACTCTCACACATTCCTGTACACTCAAGCGCACACACATACGCACACACATTTGAGTATTAATGAATATTTACATTTTATGCAGCCAGGCGAAAACACACCCGAAAATAAACCACTGACAATTTGGCAGTCACCGCAATCATAAAAATTGCACCCCAATCCAAAAAAGCAGAGCCAAAAAAATGAATTTATATACTACACATATATATATACATATATACTATATGCATATATATACATATGTATGTATAAAGGTCCCGTCCGTCAGTCGCCTCTACGCCTCATTTAAATGCAAATTTTGACGAGCTGTCTCCGCTCCTTTTGCATTCTGCCTCTTTGGCACTCGAATGAAAACATTAAAATTAAAAAAAAAAAAAAAGAAATACAAAAATATATATTCTGGCCTCCTTTTCGTCTATGTGTATGTGTAGGTGGATGAGGCAAACGCTCGTGAGAATAATTCAAGGTGATAGCTTAATTGAAATATGCTTTTAGGCGCTTTGCTCTGTGGCTCGACTCATTTTGCATACTTCAACGTCGTCAGCGGCGTCGGCTTTCACTTTGTTGTGAATTTTCCATAGCGCCGGGTGCATATTTTATGGCACTGCGGTCGACCACAGAGAGAGACGCAGCAAGGCAAGCCCAAAAAAAAAAGAGATGGAAATACAACAAAAAAACCACAACAACAACAAGAATAACAAAAAACCAGCGCTGCTTAATGTTATGCAAAGTGTTTGAGCCTGCGGCAAGTAGGAACAGGAAACAGGATACATCCGGAGTCATCCTCTCGACGCTGAAGAAGAGGCGTCATCATCTTTAATTGCTAGCCATTTCAATTCTCATTTCAACTTCAATTGACTTTCAGCGTCAGCTGAAATTAAAAATCAGAAAAAAATAAACTGGAAAGGGAATTGCCCAAATAGAACTCTGGAGAGTGTTGGAAACTTTAATTGAAATGCTGCTGTTGCCGTTGATGATCGCTCTCAGCAAACTGTTAATGATTGCCATGTTTATTCTTTGTTTGCCCAACTGAATATGCAACATCATTATTGGCGATCGTTATCAAAGATATGACCCATTTGGATACAAAATTAAAAAGGAAAGCATGCTTATATCTTTCTGAATTGCTCAAATTGTGCACTGTATTTGAGCTTTAAGAGATGGTTGTGCCCAGCAGCTACTTAATTCAATATAACGAGAAATTTGTGTGCAGAGAGCGTACACAAAAATAAACCGCTTAAAATGGCTTTGAGCAGTGCAAATAGCATAAAACGCATCTAACACATGCAAATGACAACAAGGCACATACTACTCGTACTACTCCTACATACGCAATGGGACATATGGGGAAATGGTTGCTTGTGTGCGCATAAGTGAAGTAGATCTTTGTAATCTCAAATGCTCAAGGCGTGCAAATATTCAATTTTAAATATGCAGTCGAAAAAACAAAAGCAGAGTAGCAAACCTTCCGCCTCCCTCTCTCTCTCGCTCTATCTCGCTTGCTCTATCGCAGTTTATCCGACTCTGTCATAAACACAATGTCATGACAACTTTTGAAATTTGAATTTCAAAGCAAAAATGTTCTCTCATTTATTCATTTGCTCAGTCATTCATTGCCATTTATTTTATTGCTTGCTCCAAGCAACACACACACACACACACACAGACATGCTTATGTATGTGTACACTCTCATACATGTATGATGAAAATTGGTACATGTCCATTTTTCCTCCCCTCTCCAATCTTAATCTCTCCATGTCGCACTATATCTTTCACATCTCTAGTGGAATTCCTTACAAGCAAAAGTCCTCGCACATCTTTTGATCTGGCAAAATTCTGGCTGTCAATAAATGCGAGCGAAAGACCCAGAAATTGTATTAATTTAGATTTCATTTAGCTATGCGTTGTCCTTTTGGGTCGATAGTTGGGTCCTGCACAACAACAAAACTTGCATTTAGTTTCGTTTAGACGGCAACATGATTTTATGATCAAAGCGTAGCATACTTTTAGGCTTGTCTGTGTCTCTTCCACTGTTTCTCTCGTGCTTGCTTTGTATCTTTTTTGGTTTTGGTTTTTGTTTTTTAAACTTTAAGACGCGTCGCTTTTATGCGCTCGTAAAATTTGACTAGTCCCCAGATTTCCATACCACTTGTCTAGCTTGTGTTTGAGCCTTGAGTTTTGCTGTGTATCCCTTTGTGTCCTTTCTGGTCGCTCATTAAATGCCTTGGAAACTTCTGCAAATGTTTTCATTATCAGCTGAGAGTTTCTACATGTGTGTGCAGGGTGGATTTCTAATCGTAATTGTGTCTCTGTATATGTAAATGCCTTTGTTGGGGGGTTAGTTATTTCCCATTTCATCCCACGGGGGTGGCAATCTGATGTTTAATTTTTGGTCATATTATTATTTTAATAAGCAATTGCCTGTCGTTGCTCAAAATGCGAACACGTGTCGCAACCCAAATGTAAATAGAACTTATATACTTCTGCACTGAACTTTATGGATCCATAATTACTTGAAATCACAATTGTCCTCGGGGAATGCAATCCTTAACGGTGTGTGAACCCAAATTGTAGTTTATCTATCTCAGATGGCATCTCATCAGTGCTGCCAAATGAGACATCAAATGCATGCATGTCGTCGAAAGTGGTCAAGCAAAGAGTGACCAGGCGTGATAATGAGCTTATTGGGTTCCAACACTCCCCGAAAACTTTCCATATAAGTAAATTATTTTAGATTTAAGATAGAAAGATTATATGAAAGCGGCAGCTGGAAATAAAGGCTTAGTTATGATTACAACTTTAAAAAGAAATTGCATTTTGAACAGAAAGTATGTGTTAGGTAGGTATTAAATTATAAAGCTTAAAGAAAATAAGTCGTTGGAAAAATAAATAAAAAGTTGTAGTATAAAATAGTTATAGAAATTAACATTATTTAAGCATTCATTCAAACTGAAGTTTCGTTTTATTCATAACCCATTACCACTCTATTTTCCCTTCATCGAAAACCTTTGTTGATTCATACAAATATTATTATTAAGACACCATAATGTTATTGCTTTGAATTGTCAAGTCATTTGGATGACTTAAGGAGAATCTTCAGCCCAATTGCCTTGCTCCAAACAGTATCTGCTTCATTTATATAGCATTAGTCAGCGTGATGCAATCGTATCATGCTAAGAGCTAAGCTACCCCACCAAGAGTACCACTTAAAATGTCACTCTCCAAAAGTTTATTAAATACGAATTTATAACGCACATGTGAACCCTTCTCGGAATGAAGGCGAAAAACAAACAAAAATCAAGTTTCTTCTTCTTTTGCCCTTTGTCGTTAATGAAACAACAATGTTGGGCTTGGAGGTCGGGTGTCAGTTTTTGGGGTCGGGTGAATTGGATTCGTTTTTTGCCATGAGGGGAGGAAGCTTTTCGCTTAAGTGTTTTGCTTCTGCTTACACTTTGCTCTCTGTTTTGTCGGTATTTTGCCATAACTTGAACAAATACGCAAACATTTCAACACATTTGCCAGCGCGTCCCACTCTCCGTTTTTGTCTGGCACGAGTTTTAATTTAAGCCCACTTAACACCTCATAAAACAGGCTACGTTTGGAACGTTGAATGCCCGACTGAATGGCTGAATGACTGAATGAGTGAATGACTGACAGACTGACAGTCGGACAGACTGGCAATTCTGTCTCTCTTAGCTTCCTGTGTTTTCTGTTTCAGCTTAATATAAATTATATACATTTTATACATTTTAATTTTTACATTTAACTGGCAGCGTAACAACTTCCATGCAATTAGGTCGAAAGGGTTGCCCCACATACATCTAAGCACCAAACACAAAACACAAAAAAAACAACCCTTAACCTCTTATTGCTCTTGTTGTTGCTTTTATTATATTATTCGTTGTGTTTTGTTGTTTTTTTGCTGCCTGCTGCCTCTTGCTTGATTGCTACTCCTGGCAAATTAAACTTGAAAGTTGTAAAATTTCCTTTGTCATTGGCAAGGACACGTGCGTGTTTTGTAACCGCCAACCCCCCCACCCCTTAACTCTAGCAACCCTCTCTCCCGAGTAGGGCATGTCTGTTAAGTGCTACCTGCCCGAAGATCGAGTCAAGTCCTTTTAACTCGTAAGCAAATTAAAGTCTGCTAGTTTCACTAGCTCAACTCTAGATTGACTGCTCTCTCATTGACTGGGCTAATCAAATGAGAAGCGAGCAGCGAGCGGAGAGCTGAGAGCAATGAGTAACGAGTCGCATGAACAGCCTGTTATGGGCGTAATGTGTAACGTGTTCCATTCACAGCCCATAACAATTGCTGTTTATGCTGATTTTTATGCGCTACCAAGACTGAGACTGAGACACAGACACAGACCTGACTATGAATAAGTAAGTGAGTGTCGGTAGGCAAGATTCAAACATTCAAATGTCCTGTGCACTGTGCTTATTTGCCATGTAATCTTAAGCGACAGGCATTTCTTTACTTATTTATGCACTCTCGCCTAAAAGCACACACACACACACACACACACACTCCTCACACACGCACACATGCATACACAACTTAAAAATCACAATGGGGTTTTCGACTCTGGCCTTTAGATAAGCAGCCCGAGTCTGAGACCTGAGATTCCATGTCTCTCTCTTTTTATATTTTGTATCTTCCCTCTGCTGGCATTTCTTTTCTGTTTTTTTTTTCTTTTTTTTTTGGGGTATCCTCTGGTTTATTTTTATGCGCTTCGTGTAAGATTTTTATTGTGTACACTCGTCGTATATAGCCGCTATCTGGAAGTTGCTATCTGCCACGTTTGCTTTTATTATTTAATGGAGCACAAAATGCATTTTACTCGCCATTGCCATTGCCGCCTCCCGAGCTCTCTGTGCTCCATTTCCATTTCCATTTTCACCTCCACCTCCACCTGCTTTTGCCCCGGCTGCTTATGCGTGTGGTTGGGCATACAAAATTAATAATTTATATATGAAAATGTGCGTTAAGAGCTGTGAGTCTCAGCGCGACTCGACTCGACTCGACTCTGTCGAGTGGAGTCTGTTTGCTAAATTGCTTAAGAGAATGCGCGTTAGGCTGTTTGCCAAGGTCATAAGTAGGTCTTAAGGGTAGCTGCGGCAGGACAAGAGTCAGGGGCAGGGGCAGGGGTAGGGGCTGGAGGAAATGTGTCGAGATTTGCTCGTCGTTGTTCGCTTCAAGTTTCCCGTTCTGCACATTTCTCGTAATTTGCTTAATAAAACGCGGTTGGCATATTGCATAAAATATAAGCAAATGTTGTCCTTTTGTTTCATTCCCTTTCCCCACATTTCTTTTACAATATATAAATTGCAAGCGCTTTTTGATTCTCTCTCTCTCTCTCTCTCTTTCAACTCTGATCTGTCAACTGTCGCTTTCATTGGATGCGACTTTGATATATGAGCGTGGAGAGCATGCTGCCAGAAGACTGCACTTGGGGTTGGCTAAATGGCAATAGAAGTTGCCACGAAGAAGAAGATGTGTGCATAAATTTGCCAAGGCTCAAGGGAAGAGCAGGAGAACTCCAAAAGCCTTTGGGCGACTGTCAAGTGGCAAAAGCTGACAAACGGCCGTAGCCAAAGTACTTTTATAGCTGCACCCATACTTTGTATGCATATGCCCAGCGGGAAACATGTGCTCTACCAGATTATCAATGTTGTTACCTAAATAAGAACAGCAAGGATATATTTGCACTTGTTTTATAAAAATAGCAAGATGAGGAAAGAAATCAAAAACTGTCTAGATATGAATTGAAATTAAATCTGTCTTGCTGAGCTTCTGAATGAGTTGATTATATATTCAACTCTAAGAATATTTATTTACATATCTAAAGAGAATCGTTTCATTTTATTTGGAAATAATATTGTCATATATACCAATTATTATTCTAACATATTAATGGCAAATATAGATCTGCCGTAGCACTTGTACAATTTGAACTTATATTTAATTTTATCACTCTGTATCTTTGTCTCTAGCACTTTGTCCTTGGAACTGCAATCACATCAAGGCAAAGTGTTTTTCCAATAATATCGAAAAAGTGAATTTTAAATATCATTAAGTGTGGATGTGTGTATCTCATTTGCATTTGCAATCTGAAATCTGCAATCTGCAATCTGCAATCTGCAATCGGCATTCAGCGTTCGCCATTCTGCGAATAGCGCAGATGTATCTTAAAGTGTGTACACACTGGCATGACTCGAATTGCGCTGAGAAATGTGTGCATGTTGCTATTTACAAAAACAACATGTAGCCCAACGTATGCAGCACACGATTTTCCAATTGAACTGACACGTGTGTACACACACACATACACATACACAAACAGATACAGAGCCAGATACACATCTACAGATAGAGATACAGCTACAGATACAGATACACATAGCGAGTGGAGTTGCCATTTGATGCAGTCGTGCATTCAATCGCTGCGTCGTCACCTAGTACACACGCGGCCAGCCCGAAATCATTTCAAGTTAATAATAAATGGAGCATCATCATCAGACATCAAACTCGTTGAGCAAATACACGAGTATCCTTTTGCTCCTGCCGCCTGTTTGCCAGCCAGCCATGCCGTCTCTCTTTCTCGCAAAGTTTGCCCGTTTGTTTGCTTGTTTGTTTGTTTGCATTGCCTGAAACGCTCTTGAAACTGATTTTATTTTTTTGCTCCTCTTCGTTTGTTGTGTTGAGTTTTTCAATTTGTAGACGTGGCCGTGTGGAGCTCCCTTTGGTCATGTAATGAGCTATTTCTTCTAGGCGCACAAATCAATTAAAATACGTGCCAGGCATTAGAAAGGCGCCTCTTCCCCATAGGCTGACAAGGCAATATGCTGGATCCATATCTGTCGGTTTGTCGGTCTGTCGTTGTGTCTGTCTCGCCTCCTAAGTATATTTATGCTTATCATGCTTTTGCGTATTTCATATTGAACGCAAGTCAAGAGGCTGCCAACATGCCAACTCAATTGACAGTTGAAGGCATTGCTATAGCTTCGGTATGTATACCTACATTACGCTATATTATATATGTATGTATATACTGATATATACTATATGAACTGTCATTCTGTTGACAGGCAAGGTAGCCCCATACAGGACACACATGAGTGGAGACTGTATGTGTGTGTGTGTGTGTGTGTGTGTTAGCCTTAACAGACATTTTCACAGTTGAGTGCTTTGTTCGAAGAGCAAGCAGCATCACTCCATCTCTCTCTGGCCAGGTCCAGTGCCAGTCAGTCAGCCAGCCAACCAAGCCTGCCTTTGCCTTATGTAATTTATAAGCATTTCTTGCGTGCGCCCGCTTGGTATGCAACAAAAATGTTGTATTGGAGAGCATTACATAAGCCGCTTTTGAGTGTGCCAAAAAGGTATGCTTTAAACGCAACCAATCAATGACTTCCCTCCATCAATGCTGCCAAAAGCGTGCTTTAAATTGTATCCTGCACACACTCGACTCGAGTGATCCGAAATGTGTGCTTTAAGTATTGCTTCAGCAGCACTTATGGATGAGTTTGAGAGATCTAGCATTGGAAGCAGAGAGGTAATTTGTTGCTGGTCTCTAATTTGTGCTTTAACTCTGTGAAAGATAACTTCAGTCTGCTCCAATGTTTAGCCTTTTTAATATAGTTTTTTCCAACTGTCTAAATAGATAATTCGCCTTGGTAAATCTCTGCTGGATCCTAACTTATATTCTTGACTTGTGAGACCAATCTGATGGCCCAGCTTTTGCTTCTCACGCTACTTAGTGGATTATTTATTGCTTTTGTCCCAAATAAATGTGATATATCAATATGATACCGGGCTTTTTAAGCCTTCTTATTATATTACCTTAACGAGTACGCGTTCTATACAGTTGCAAGTTCATTTAATTTGCTTCAGTTCAGTTCAGTTCAGTTCAGTTCAACTTGGGAATCTATTGTGACTCCCACACGACATTTTAAATCCATGTGAAACCTTTTCCGCCATTCAATTATACTTGCCTTCAACTCAGAGCTCAACTGTGGGACACCTGTCCGGGTGCACACACACACCCACACTCTGCTACACCCAATGTAACCACCCGACTCAAAATTTATGTCTTCCGAAAACGACACTTGACTGACTTTTGTGCCCGGCCAAGTTGACACAAAAGACACAAGACACAACCCGCAATGCTTGATGGCAGAAGGAGGAATGGCAGGCTGCCATCTCCCCACGGTTGTCCATCAGCTGCTGTTGCTGCTCCTGCTGCGCCCAGAGAACCCGCTCCTCAAAATATGCAAATAAATTACTAATAACCTGAGAATGTAACCCTAACACGGAAAAAATAACCATAGGCGCTATGTGTGGGTGCGTGTCCGTGTTTGTGAGTGTATTCCTATTCATAATTCAAATTTTACGCCACAATAAACAAAAATGCCTAAAATTGTGCAACACGGCACATGCCGCAAACACACACAGACAAACAGCCGCACACATACAAACGCATAGGCAAAATATTGAGCTGAGTAAGTCATAAATTATGTAAATTTAATTTTACGCCCCGCATATACCAGCAATATATATATTGGTGTCTATATACAATATGGGGGGGGTCCCGGCCAAGTCGACCACAAAATTGTAAAACCCCAAAAAAAAAAAAAAAAAGAGAAAAACTGGAAAACAGGCGTAGAAGAGAGGTAAAAAGATGTTATTATGTAAATAATTAATGGCATGTAATTTTCTCAATTTTAGACAATTAGAAAAAATTAACACAGCAGCAACGTAATATTTATGACATTTTTATTATGCCAGGCGACGAAGCGGCCGACCATCAAAAGTAAGTCAAGAAAAAAAAACCCCGAAAAATAATAATAAAATAAATAAAAAGCCAAAGAAATTTATATGGCATGTCCTTGCGCCGTGTTTCCGTTACACATTTAACGCCATTTTAACGCATGCTAATGACCCAAACGTCGTGGTCGTGTTACGGGCCCAAACTTGTAGTGAGTATGACTGAAATGTGGTAAATACTTTTGTGTTTATCCATGGCCAGAAAAACAAGGTGTAGCCCTTTGAAAGGTTTGCCATTAATTAGGCGCAGTTCTTGTTCGCCAAGTCAGACGTCAGACAACAAACATTAGTTCCTCTAATTTATTACCCATAGACATATGCACACCTACACTCACTCACACACACACACACACGCATGCCTGTAGCCAATCAATATTTTTGGTGGCTTGGTAGGCAGTCAAATTGGGTATTAGCAAAACAAGCTAAAGAAGTTGACGCTGATGTGGACAGGAGTCCACGTGTGGGCTGCCATTTTGGCAAAACATAAAATAATATTGATTTCGGTTGCGTAATGCGTGAGAATGCATATGTTTGTGTGTGTGTGTGCGTGTGCTCTTAGCATATAGTTTAAAATAAACTACTCAATATTCAAAACGCACTTCCCGAAGCCAGTCTAAAAATATGCATTTAAAGCAACATTTTTATGGGAGAAACGAAAAACAAAAAGTAATGGATTAAAGCTGATTTAAATACTGATTAGATTGGATTAAAACTTGAATAATAATTACGCAAGTAATTAACTAAAATCTACTATTAATTTAAGCAAACATGTTTCGTTTATTTTATATTGATTGATTTTTCACACAACATTTATTATTCATTGAGTAACTATTTTAAAATTTCAACTGTGCGCTGAGCTTAACAGAAATAATACAATACTTAAAGCCCCACATGGCTATTGTCTACGCTCTGAAAATATGGCGTTAATAAAGAATCGCACAGAATGCCGGGGGCCGTTCAATGCCAGTGGCTCAATTTTAATTGCCACTGTCTAATTGCAAACACGAGTATGGCGACCATTAAATACAGCTGCCATATTTCATATATCAAAGATATGTATGGAAGAGCAAAGAAGCGAAATAAAAAAGAAGAAAACAAGGAGCGCAGCAGCCACAACAAACGTGCAACAACGTGTGGCAGAGGCAAACATAAAAAGCAGCCTCGCATGTGGAGCAATTGGAGTTAAAGCTGCTGCAGTCTCGCTGATTAGTATCAAAAGGATATGGATGTGGATGTGGATGTGTGCAGGCGGATGATGATGAGGACGTTGATGTACGAGGTAGTAGTTGTGGTTGCGGTTGCCCTTAAGCTGCCTGCAGCTGCCTTCGCTCCTAACAGCTGCAGCGCAAAAACTTTTGATTAAGCTACAGTTATGGCAGGTTGTTACGCGTACTATAAGTCGAGGGGATGCTCCTAAAAGCATGATGCTACATGCCATTGTTTTGCTTGCTAGCTCGTTAGTTTGTTTTGCTGTTGCTGTTGCACGCTTGAGGCGCAACATTGTCTGCTCCTAGGTGCCTGTTGCCATTGCCATTGCCATTGCCTGCTGCTCCTCCCCGGTGCCGGTGCCAACTCCGCCACAATGTCAGTTGGCTTCTGCCAGTGACAAATTTCCACAACGCAACTCTCTATCAGCAGCTGCACACAAAAAACTTTTGTAGCAAACTTTGATGATTTTTGATAAACAAGAGAACGGAAAAAAAGAGAAAATACTTACAGAATAAAGTATAGTAAGTACTGGACGAGTTGCGTTTTCAATAAGCAAACATTGCTTGCAGCTCAAAATATATATGAAGAATTATAAAATATGAGTATTACTTTTCTATCAACAGCAAGAAACTTGCGTTCAATTCGAAAGCAGTTCAGAAACAACAAATATGATGAAGTCGATAGTCGTTGATGATCATTCTGGTAGTTTTGCTTTACTTTCGCAGCTTTGTCGTTGTGGAAAGCATAATAAAAATCGCTTTTCATGTGGCGGATTCTATGCCACTCTCTCTCTCTCTCTCTCTCTATCTTGCTGTCTCTCCTGAAGCGGCTGCTGCTGCCATAACAAAGCCATAAAACGTAGTTTTAATTGCATTTTCGTTGTTCCATTTTATGTAGTTGAGTTGGTGAATGCATAAAAACAACAAAACCTAACTGACCAGACGGAGAGACAGAGAGACAGAGAGAGAAAGAGAGGGGAAGAAATGGATTTGCGAGAGTGGTTGGGGGGGGACTGAAAGAAATGGCTGGTTCAATAGACGGCGCCGCATTCTAATTGCAGGCAGTGCCAGGGATGCAGATGTGGGCACTTACTATACGCCTGGCTTGGCTGACTCTCTTACTTGGACCGCTTGGGCATCATAAACTAACGCAGTTTATGTGGGTTCATGCACCCAGCACTCACACACATACGCACACTCACACTCCCACTCACACACTCAGAGACTGGCAAAGTACTTGGCAGTTTGGCACTTGGCACTTGGCACTTTTGGCATTGCATACGCGTAGGCGGCGACGCTTGGACTAGTCCGCCATGTCATGCACGACTTGTCCAGGCGCTAAAATTTGCGGTTTAACGTTGCCACTGGCGCCTCTGACTTTTCTCTTAACCTTCTCTCTCTCCAGCTCCAGCGCTGCACTGACTTTTTAAGTATTTACTGCCTCTGCTCTTTGTCATCCGCTCCGCACTTTGTCATAAAGCTAACAGCTAATTGTGCACTGAAGCATCTTTTGGGCCAAGTCGAAATATTTTTTTCATATTATCTTCTATTTTTTTTTTTGTTAACAGCAAAAGATTTAATTAACAATTTGAATCTCAAAGGCTTCGCTGTTGCGATGTGGGTTGCTGCGCATTTTGGCTTTTGGCAACATTTAAATTTCAAATTATGTGCGCTAATTACGCAGCTTCACACACACACACATACACATTCACCCGCAGACAGAGGGAAACCTTTTTGCTACCCATAATTAGCAGGTCCTTTGTGTGAGAGCTCGGCAGGCGGCAAAGCAAAACTGAGGCAATGCCAGAGCATTAGATGCCTTAGAAATATTACCAAAATTGCAGTTGGCTTGTGTGGTTAAAGAATTAAAACGACATCAAAGTCATGTGAGCAAAATAGTTGAGTGCTTTTTGAAAGCAGAGAAAATATAACTAATTATTAGTGGCAAGCATAAGCTGATTAGTTTGTTTATTAGAGTTCAGTTTGTGACGTCCCAAAATTTATTTTCATTTGTACTTTAATGACACTTTAATATTCAAAGATAATTTGTATATTCGAATGCTAGCAGGCAATTTGCTTAACGTGTAGAATACAAAAGGTTCAAGAATAGACTATGTAATTATGGTGACTGTGACTTTTAGTTTGTTAACAGTTTCCCTTAAAAACAACATATATAATTTGACTGAAACAATCAAAGTTGAAATCGATATTCGCCCTGTACAAAGGACGAGCATATTTTGAACAAATCGTTGTCCATTGGTCAATCCTTACAGTTTATAAATCTGCCCAAAAATTGAAGTCAATATAGACTGCCAGCCTGGTGGAAGTACACCAAGTTCATTAACCAACAACTGCAATCAAAAATGTACATATCATGGCTGAAAAAACTGCACACACAGAGAAGCCAGACAATTATGTAGCCTCAGAGTAGACTATGGAGAGTTGCATGTGCATGTTCATGCCTGTTCAATATATGGGAGAAATTCAGTGTTGTTTTTGCATGCTGAAGCAGCAGCAGCAGCAACTGCAACAGAAACGGCAACAACAGCTGCGGGTGCCGACGTTGATAAAGCATTCAAAAGCAGCAGGCAGCTGGTGGCAAGCAGCAAGTTGCAGGAAGCAGTCAGCATGTTGCAAAAAGCAAAGCATACAATGCAGCACAAAATGCATGCAGCAGACAAAGAGCCAATGATGAGAGCTGAGACTAAGCTGTAGCTCTCGCTCTCGCTCTGGTCGAGCTTGCTTGCTTGAGCTCGAGTCCCGCAAACGTTTTCCAATTTATTACCCCAGCCACATCAATCATTCATCAGCCACAGACGCCGACTGTGACTGCGACTCCTACTCCCGGCTGAGACCTCGACCGAACGTGCGACTAAATGAACATTTTTGGTTAAACATTGGTTTAAATTTTGCGGCGTCATCGCCCGTGTCTCACACCCGAGCACACAGCAACAATCCTCCTGCATCCTGTCACTGTCAACAACATGGCGCGGCATTGGCATTGGTGTTGGTGTTGGTAATGGTGTTGGTGTTGGTGTTGGCATTGGAGTTGGCGTTGGCGTTGCCAACGCTGGTATACAAAATCAACAAGGCTTCAGTTCATCGACCACTTAATTTATCCAGCTGAGCTTTGAGTAAAGGCAAAAGCGAATAGGGTATGGTGGGGGCAGGGAGGTGCAATGAGGCGTGGATCTGCATGCCTTTGGTCAGACAGAGAAATGCACTTAATTGCCATCACGGCCGTTCAATCGTTGACTGTTTAGCGCGCTCTGGGGGCATTACAATTAAAAAATCAGCCAGCCAAAATAAAACGCAGCGTGCATTTAGGCTCTGCGGAGGCGCACAGGAGGAGGACCCTGCAGAGGTCCTTGCGAACAGGAGGAGGCCTTTCAATTCATTCATTATGCATTAATGTAAATACGGTAAATGTTGTCCAATCATTAACATAATTGAATTACAAACAAGCGGGCGCCCAAATTGGGGCCTTGTTCATGCGCATGCATAAATCGCAATTTTAATTACTTGCTCGCCTAATGGATTGTGTGCTACGGTAGCCAGCGATCTCGCTCATCCAGCCGAGCAAAAAAAACCTAGTTGTAGACCCAAAATAGTAAGCGGGCCATAACAATTTAGCTGCAACTCTATTTGCAGCACACAAAATTGCCTAGAACATTAAATATTTTACGACATGGTTGGCAACAACTAAGGGAGGGGAAAGGGGGGCTTGGTCGTCGTAGCAATTGAATTTTGCAGTTAAAAGCTTCAATCATTTTCAATTGCCGCAAACTAATGGCTGATTATAAAATATGCATGCGACAAGCTGGCAAGCAAGCAACGAGACACAGGTTGAGGGGGTGCGATGGTGCTGGAAGGGGGTGGGGGAAGCAGGTGGCACAATCTAAAGGCCGCATGTGAAACAGAATGACACCTGAGCCATATAAAAAGCAATCATCAAATGCTTGTCGAGTGTGCTGCGCTTCTGGTTTACGTTATTGATTTGCTTTTGGTTTTGCGGTTTTCGAAAGCTGCATAAAGCCTCCAATTAAGTTTTATTTTAATGTATTTCATTTGAACGTCTTTTAATGGCATTTTTCGTATTGTTCCCATATCACTCATTTGGCACAAACCAAAAGGTGACCACAACACGTAGCCAGCCAGTCAGGCAGTCAGGCAGTCAGGATGGCAGTCAGAGTAGCATATCCTTTGGGGTTGCTTACCGAAGCAAGCAGATGGACGAGGATGTGGATGGGCGTTAAGTGTTGCCCGCCAGTCGACATGGGTCGCATGGGTGAGATTTAAGCTTTAATGATGCATGAAGCGGCACAGGATGTGGCTGCCCAGTCGTGGGTAAAAGGCAATGAGCGCAAATGTGCAGAGAGAGAGAGAGAGATGGAACGAGAGAAAGATGTGCTTGCATATTGAGTGGCATTTAAATGCTTGAAAGCCCTCGGTTCCAATGTGTTTTTGGAGGTGTTTATGAAGAGTGCTACATCATCGAAGCTTGATGATGATTGAGAAATTGAATTTGGCATTCTTATTGCATTGACAGATTGAATATTTTATTCATTTAATAATAATTAAAATTACTTTTGCCAAGCACTTCTAATTCAAATCATTTATCCATTTTCTGTCTCTTGCAGATGAACCGTGCTTTACAGCTGAAGCCAGCTGAAAATGAAAGTCGCAGCGGTAAGTAAATCAAATTCACAAAACTTTTCACCTTCAACACAGCGTAGCAAATATAATTTGATTTCACCATTTGGCAATTCAATTTGATGTTTACCAATCAGCTCGCCATAGGTGCCGAGCCAACTGAGAAATATAATTACTTTTTTTTTCCATCCACTTCTGCCAAACACATAAAGTGCCGAAAAACTTGACCCGTCTTTATGTAAGTTTTCTCCCCTGAATGTGCTTGGCGAAAGTGCAGTGTCAGCGAAAACTTTTTATTCACACCTTGGCTAAGTATGTGCCAAAGTGGAACCCAAACTTGAATTTCGTGCTCATTCTTCACCCGGCTAGGGCTCTGGGCTCTGGGCTCTGGGCTCTGGACTCTGGCTTTTTCAACGCCTCCCAACACACGTCAGCTAAAATTACGGGCGCGCTTCGATAAACTGTCAAAACTGTCTGCAAAAATTTGACATTTAACAAAAAAAAAAAAAAAAGACAGCAAAAAAATCTAGGGACAAATAGAAAATACTCTGTATAGGTGGAAAAATTGGGGTAGCAAAAAAAAAACAAGTTATAAGAATACAACGTTGAACTGTCAATGGCAGGCAATGAGTGCTGGACAAGGGCATCCGGACACCCGGACACCCATCAGCCAGACAGCCGGACAGCCTGGTCAGGGAGCGCCATATTGTTTTTACTGAGCTCTGCCCCACAGTTGTCATGTTTCACGGTTGTTTCTGACAGCAAAGACCCCTCCGTCTCCATCTCCACAGAACCATTGAAGCATGGGGGAAAAAAATGGTCAAAGATTTGCATAATTTACACAGCACTTGATTCTCTGCTTCCTTCCATTTCCCTTCATTATTATTTTTTTTTGGGTCACAGTTTGAGTAGTTCTTGTCTTGATAAACCTATTGACAAGCTCATTATGCAGCTGGCACAAAATGATGCTTCAAATCGCAATATTGAATATTTAGCCAGAGAAACAAAGTAGAAGCGAATGCTCAAATTTCTAGCCAATTTTCTGCATCTTTGTGGAACTTTTGCGAGTTGCCAAATCTACACACGTAACATACGTAATGCACAACATGGGCTGCATAAAAAGAAGAGTATGCTGGTGCTTTGAAAATTGGGTTTGGCCCCAAACGCAGGTGGCATGTGGCATGTGGCTGCCACACAGTCGCACAAAGCCACAAAAGTCAGTGCACTCCGCGCAATCTTTGAAGACATTTTGCAGCTGGCAACGCTTATCAAAGCAGCGCAGCGCCCAAAATGTCCATTGCACAAATTGCTTCTGCACACACACACACACATACTGAGAAAGCGAATAAAAAGCAAGCAAGAGAAACAGATGGAGAGTGGGAATGTGGAGTCATTGCTCATAATAGTCAACGTCGTCGTTGGCTGTGGCAAAAACTTGACAAAGTTGATGTGTCAAATCAGCAGAAGCCGTGCGCTGAGCTGAGCTGAACTGAACTGAGTGCTGAAAGAGAACGAAGGATGGCCAGGCTAGTTGGTTGGCTGGCTGGCTGGCTGGCAGGATGCTGTACGCGGTACAAACGAATGACCTTTAAACTTTGCCAAAGGACATGAAAGCACTAATCGTTACGTTGCTCCCTTCATTCATTCAACGTTCATTTGCCAGTTGCTTCGATTTTACTTGACTTGCCACATCCCACTGATGGCGCTACTGCCGCCGCCTGAGCTCTTGGCGGCAACAATTTAAACTTTTCTAATCCGCTGGGGATTCAAACTTCAAGTTGCAGCTAGCTAGCAGTGGCAACTCGTCGGCAATCTGTCCGCACAATTGTGTGTAGCTCTGGATGCTGTCTTCACTAGCCAGTTTCTGGCCAGTTTCAGGACTTACAGCACCAGCACCAGCCAAGGCCCATCAACGACGCAATCAAGTCGACATTTTTGTTTGTTGCCTTGTTTGTATTGCCAGCTCTTTCACTCAGCCATTGTCGCTTCCCTTTTTGCTTTTTGGCGAACAAATTTCCAAGAAATTAAAGCGCTCAACTTTTTGGCCGCTATCAGCAACGTACTTGGCAACTCAACAGCCCTTGCTGACTTTTGACTTTGGCTTTTGTTCCAAGAGCCTAGTCCAAAATGCAATTATACAAGGACAAGTTTAATTGCTTGGTTGAGTCGCTGTCCTTACACTCCAGCACTCCAACCACTCTAATCTCGACTGCAACTTTAGTGCTGACATTTACATTTTTATGCCAGGCTTAAATTTATTTAAAATCAAATCAGGCATTAAGCATGTATGTGTGAGCTGCAAAACTTGTTGATGATATTTCCCATCAAGTTTTAGGCTTCTCAAAGTACTATACTTTATCTCTCATCTCGGCAACTTCATCAATTTTAACTTAAAAGCTGACCACCTTTCCGAGTACGAGTATAAACGAAAGAAAGACGAAATTGTTGCCTTTTGTCTTCTGTCTGTGTCGCATACGCAATTTTCTGTGTGCCATATCTAAAGTCTGATGACTTTCATTTCATTTGCCACGACACACACACACACACACACACACAAGCATTTATCTTGATATACTCACACATAAAGAGAGAAAGAGAGACACACACATTCATGTTTCATCATTATCAAGCTCATATTGTCGGCAGCTTCGCCTTCGTCTTCTCAGCCTTTGTCTTCGTCTTCGTCTTCGACTCCATCTCCGTCTCCGTCTCCATCTTCTCTAAGCGTAATTTGTACTTGTCTAACACGTAATGATGTCACGTAAATTGCATACGTTGACGTTCCGTTGCGTTGCGTATTTTTAAACTGCACAACCCACAGACCCAAGCAAATTGAGCAAAGAGCGCGAGCGACTTAAAGTCAAATTAATATTACTCATACGCACCGTGCCCACGTGTGTAAGAAAATGACACAAACTTGCTATCACTCCCCATCTCACTCGCTCTCTCTCTCTCTCCCTCCGTTTTACTCGCCGGTATATGAATAAATTGTGAAATCCGTGCCATTTCCTTGAACGCAACACAGATTTATGTTTCTAACTGCGCATTAATTTCCTTACCTTTATCCTGCGCTGGGCACTGTCTCCGTGCATGCGTGTGTGTGTTTGTATTTGTATGTATGCGGTGCGGTGTCCTGTGTCACACGTCAGTAAATCAGCTGACTGCCTGCCTGCTTTCCGTCTCGCCTCATTCATCATACTTATAAATATTCATTTCCTTTTGCCGCGTTGGCCCCAAAAAATGATTGCAAAAGATTAAAAATCAACTCCATAAAAATATTGTGTATACGCAGCGTTGATAAATTACCAACTAAATTAACAAAAGCAGACAAGCTGCTGCTGCTGCTGCTGTGTGTATGTGTGTGTGTATTTCGTAGGCGATTGCTCTGACAGGCCATCAGTCAGTGAGTGAAAGCGTATGTGAAACTGCGCCTTTTCGATATACTTATCGATAGCGAAACAAAAACTTTGAGCGTCTCATTTTCTGGCTGCTCAGGCAGGCAGGCAGGCAGGCAGGCAGGGCTGATTATTATAGACAACGCCTCATCAAATTGAAAAGCAATGAACTATGAAACAGCCGACCGAATTGAAGGCAAACTAAACCCTAACAGCAAACCAGGCAAAAGGCACAAAACTTTCTTCTTAGCGTGGGCTGAACATTTGCCCGCTGGTCGGGGTAGATAGGCGAAAAACTAATAATAATATAACGCAGCGTTGCTTGCAAAAACTTTTCTCATTTGTGTAGAGTTTTTTTCTTCGATTTTTTTTTTCTGCCATCCAACTGGCAACTCAAAGCCAAGAGGCTGCCTGCCGTTCGTTGTGTTCACATGATTACGCATTTGAATTGTATTGGCGGCAATTTGTGTTGCGACTTTGGCCAATTTCATTATCGACACTGAGTTCACCTGGCAATCAGCCAGCAACAAACTTGGCTTATTAGCGTGCATCATCGCAAAGCGAAATGTTTATGACTCTGCGCCCATAAGTATGCTATACATTTTGATGTACACAATAAAAAGAAGGACGACAGAATTCAATTGAATTTGTATTGCAATAGATATGAGCAGAGTACTTGGTTGTCTGACTGTTTGAATGATGATTGGCTTCAGCTGGCAAAGCGCAAATTAAAAAATTCGCCGCTAAGCCCAATAACAAAGCCGCCCGCACACAGAGGCATGCAGACAAAAGGTATAAATAAAGCCGGCTGCGCCTAAAAGCAGACATCAATTTTTGCTTTCTCTTCTCCTTTGTCGTCCTGTACAATTCTTTTTCTTCTCCTCTCCTTCGTCGACGCTGGCCCAACTCGCAAATTCTTTAATCAGCTTAAATTCACACGTACCAAAAGCGACGTATAGCCATTGATTGGAGGCTTACAGTCCCAGCTCTCAGCTTCCAGCTCTCAAACCACGCCTGGCCAACAATCTTTATATTCCTCTGACTCTCCCTGCTTGCCTGCTCCTTTGCTCCCTTGTCTTTTGTGCTGCTTTTTTTATCAAAGCCAGTTCAAAGGCGCGTATGTGTATTTAGGCTTTTATTGTTTTTGACCTTTTTTTCTTTCATTTTGACAACAAAAAATCGATTTTTCTCAACTCACACACACACACGCACCGAGATAGAGTGGGAGACTACGCACAAAAGAAAAGCTAAAGGAAATGCTTGCCCAAATAAAAGTAAATCACAAGCAGCAGCCGCAGCCGCCGCCTCATTCACAAGTTCAAATAAGCGATAATAAGTATTTATATGCCCCCGAAAGTGTAGGCAGCACATTTGTTCGTTGTTTTTCTCTTGCTTTTGGTTTCTTGCCTTCTTTCTGTTTTGTATACATAGTGGAAAACAGGCTGCTAAATGCGTTTTAATGTTTTCCATCACAGCGGCAAAGGAAACAACAACTTTGCGTCTGGCAATGCCGTCTTAAATATTTAAGCATACTTTTAGGCAGCTGCTTGTTTTGTTTTTGTTTTTGTTTTTCTTTGCGTTCTCGTTCTCTCTTTTGTGCTGTGTGTGCGTACTTGTAGTTTGTCTGCGCATCATTTTTCTTATGTTGTTGCTTGATTTTTTTACGAGCGAGTGAAGCCTGTCAATTGGCTGAATGCCTCGTAAAAATGCCAGAGGCCTAGACGGCAGGCTCACAGCCAGGCACAGGAAAGTGCCAGCCAAAAACGATTTGTAATGTTTTCTTGGCCACGCCGGAAACGGAAAAGCACACAGCACAGAGCACACAAATACACAGCGACTATGGCATTGTATGCGTGTGCTTCTTTTAGTTTGTTATTGTTTTCTTTCGACGGCATGAATGAGGAGGAGTCGCACGCTGTTTAGGCCTGCCAAATGTCATCATTAGCGTTTCAATTGCCATTTTAGTCCGTGACACTTGAAGCATTTGCATAAAATTCAAGTCAAGTTGTTGACATTGATGGCTGACGTCCTTTGATGTTTGCTTTTGGGCAGAACGAAGCCAAACGAAGCCCAAATACCCTGCAGCTGCTTCCCCAAAACAAAGCAGATTGTCTGGGATTAGGCATCATCAAGGAAAGTCTCTAAAAGACACACATTCATTGTCAACAAATTGTCATAGGACATGGCAAAGTCAAGTTAAAGTTTTACATACAATTTGGAAAATATTGTTTATTGTATGCCTAATGAAAATTTCTACATTTTCAGAGCTTCAATACAGAAGCTGTCGAATAAAATTATGCCAAAGAAAGGGAAATAAATATCAGTGTACTTTCAATTTTGTGTCGCGACATTTTGACTATTTTATTGAATTGAGTCGTCGCGACTTAGCCGTGATTTAACTCGGCTCTGATGACCCTCACCTGCCTGG
Source organism: Drosophila pruinosa (assembly GCA_018150935.1). NCBI lineage: Eukaryota > Metazoa > Arthropoda > Insecta > Diptera > Drosophilidae > Drosophila > Drosophila pruinosa. The sequence continues at coordinate 27,174,229 of JAECWR010000199.1, forward strand.
CTACCCGGCTGCCTGGCTGGACACACACACAAGCAGAGCTGGGGGAAAAACACTTTGCTGATCTTATCAGTGTGGCAATTGTCTGACGCTTTTGCGTCTGCCTTTGTTGGCTTGCGGTGTCTTCATTTCACAATTGGTGGGGCATAGTACGCGCGGGGTGGGGGGCAGGCCGCGATAAGCGACACGCAAACGCGACAGTTGCAGGGCCATGCTCAAAAGGAGGTGGGGGGCCTGTGAAAGTTTAGTGTAATAGTACAGTCACTGGCGGCAATCAATAGTGTCAACTGGACGATGGCTGGCGGGGCGTATGTGTAATATAAAAAGTAATTATTTCTTATGCAATATGGCGGAGGTGGCTCCGCATGGTGTCCGAGAGGCCGGAGGGGATGATAAGCATCTGGAACAGCATTTTATTGCAGGCGGCACAATGTTTTAATTGTTTGTCGTGCCAGGGTTGCCAGAACTGCTGCTGTTATTCTCTCTCATTTTTTTTGCCATCCAAGCAGCTCAACCATAAAAGATTGTAATCTTAATTGCATTTAGAGTGCCTTGCATTGTAGGTTAATAATCATAAATGTTATGGTAATAGTTACTACAGTTGTACATCTCTGTATGTGTGAAGTGTTTTGTTCTGCCTGTGCCTCTGCCAGTGGTTGCAACAATGTTCGTTTGCTACACATTTGACCAGGCTCTTGAAACTATAGTTCATATTTAATGCATCGTATAATGTGCAGGTGCCTTTGGCATTTGCAAACTGCAATTAGACAAATTGATATTGCGGGTACTCCAAAACCAAAGTGCACATTATAAAGTTTGAAACAAAAAATGGCATGAAATAGGAACACAAATAAACGAATAAGGCTGATTAGTTATACGAAAAAACATTTAACCACGTGGACATATTAGTTTTGTACAAATTTATGAAACTTTATGGCCTAAATATTATTCAAGATTAAGCTTTCTAGGCTGTCTATTTCGCTTAGTTAAGATTCAAGTTTATTTATTATTATATTCGCAAAATATTTAATGGATTTTTTGAATCTATTGTTTTTTTTTTGCTATTTTGTTTGAACATCATTCAAGTCCTTAATCCATTAACTAAAGCGATCCTTTTTAAGCTAAAGCTGAAGCTTTAAATGCAGTGGGTTTTATCTGCTGCCACACTTGATATAGTATATCAAAACATACTCGTAAACTCTGGTTTCTTCCCCCCAGCATACACTGTCATGATTTGCAGTTGTTGCTCTGTGTTTTGTGAGTTGCCAACACGCCAAACAGCCATATCTTTATCTCCCCAGCTGAAGCTCAAGCGCTCGGTGGATTGAGCGACGTGTAAAAGAGACAGATAGCATTTTATGCGAACGCTTCAGACACCCCCTGCACCTTGCACACCCCCTGCACTCTGCTGGCGATGCTGCACACTTGAGCAGGCGAGCACAATGAGAGATTCTCGGGCAGCTTGCTTGGCTCATATACTTTACAAATCTTGATAGCTTAATAGCGAATAAGACGGACGAGGGGCTAAAAAGCAAAGACATGTTTTGGCCAGCAGGCGAGCTGTGGAAGAAGCAGAGAAAGAATTCTGGCACATTAAAGAGCCAAAAAAGAAAAAGAAAGCATAATAATATGAAAAGTCATAAAAATAACAGCGGGACCACCGCAGCAGCAAGAAAAACAAAAACAAGACTAAATAGAAAATCCAAGAACTGTTTGTGTTGTGTTTGGTTCAGAGTGTGTGCTAATTTAGGCGAAATCAATAGAACCCTACCAACTTAAGGGGAGAAAGTGTCGTGCTTTGCACTGGTTAAAATTAAGGAACGTAGGTGGCGACGACAACAACAAAGAGCTGAATTTATGTTAAGTCGAGTCACCAGCAGCGACAAAAACTATAAAAATTAACGAGCTGCAAGTAATGTAGCATACTTTCTGGCGTTGTGTCTTGTGAATGGGCATAAAATGCGCTCCGCTGCCTTCTTCACCATTGTTGGCCAACATTCTCGCTGTGGGTTGTTCTTTTGAATGTGTAGTATTATAATGCCATTATCATTTTTATTATTGCATTTTAAATGCATTCTCATATATTTATATTTGTTGTTTCTTTCATAATTTTTAATGCCTGGCCAGCTGAAAGCTGAAAGCTCCGTACTCCGAGCTTCGAGCTTACAGCTCATTAAGCAGCCAACAATTTGCAGTGTCTGCTGCCAAGTTGCAGGCGTAGACAAGATTAATGTGTTCCTGCCACGGTTCACGTATCCATGAGAAACAGAGAGAGCTCTGTCCTGCAAGCGATTTCTTTTTTGTTATATTTTTTCCTCGCTTTTCTTTTCTCAAAGTCGCCTCAAAGTCATGTGCACGTCTCGAAGCTACTGCTGTTAACTGCATTTAAAGTAGTACCTAAGCCAGAAAATAGCACACAATAGTTGGAACAGTCGAATGTGAGTCGACTTCGGTCAATCACACGACTGCAAGCACGCAAAGCAGCAAAAGGGGGGGGGGAAAGTGAAGTAGTTGAGGTTTATCCCTGCAAATGGATTTGGGAGTTCGGCAGCTGAGTGGCTAACGCCCAAGCATTGTTATGGATAGCATTGAGCTTGACAGTAGAAGGAGCTGCAGCAGATTGGCAATTGCTTGGCATAGCAATGAAGACAGTATGCTCAAGAGATGCTCGAGCATACAAGATTACAACCTGTTTACATTCTTGGTATGCTAGTGGGAAAAATAAATCAAATTAGCCGCAAACGAAAACATTTGCAAGCTTCGCATTTCAATTGAAGGCAAGGCAATAAAGTACAATAAAAACATATGCAGTTAAAAAGAGGTCAGAAATGATATGAGAAATGTATGATTTTGTAATGATTTGAACCATATTGCTGCTATACTATTAAGCTGGCTTGAAAAGTCTCATTCTTATATTAAATCTGTCCGCCTATCGGTATTTGTTATTCTCAGCTGCCTTGGCATTTTCTACAGCTCTAACAATGACATTCTATAGTTTCAGAGGCACGTGAACTGCACTCATCGATTAACCCCGAAAAGCACACACATGTCTCTTGTTGTTATTTAAAACAAACTTAAAGCACAGCGAATACATTATCCCCTGCCCTCTGAATAGAGTTTGTGATTCTGCAACGACTTCGTTGTGGGCCTGTGTATATGTTTGCTTGGGGCAAACGTGCCCGCAACTAGACAATAACAACAACAGGCTGGAGCCATAGCCCATACATCTATCTATATAGCGAGTCAACCAGCTATCCAACCATCCATCCATCCATCCATCCATCCATCTATGCAATGCAGCAAGTCATGCAGCGCAGCTCGCTGACCCGCACGATGCCTTTGTCTGTCCTCCAAGTGCTATCTCTGTTCATCCAACTCGATTTCTCTCACTCTCACTCTATCTCTCTCTCTCTCTCTCTCTCTCTCTCTCTGTCTCGCTCTCTGTCTGTCCAGCTTTCATGCATTTGGCTTTACAAACAATATTTGCTGTTGTTGTCTTCACACAACAACTACATCAAACTCAGAGCTCCCATTGAGGCTCTGTCTATTTTGAATCCTCTTTTACACTTTTTCCCCTCCCCGCAGGACCAAGCACCCACACCAAAGACTAAACAAACTAATATGCTATGCTTAAAGCGTACATATTGGACTTATGCTTGTTGCTGTTGTTGTTGTTAGTTGCTTGTTGTTATTTTTGATGTTGTTTGTGTACCAGCCAGGAGTGAGAGCGAGTGAGCAACACTAGCTCCAGCTCCAATCGTCAACAAAAGGCCTCCCGCTGCTGTCCTGAACGCCCAGTCTCAGTCTCTAGATATAGCACCTCCTTTTCCCTGTCCATGGTCAGAACTGGCTGTCATATTTCGTGCTCTCACGCTGCCTACATGACACGCCATTGTGCTGGCCCTAAAGGGTCCCACAGCGACCCGCCGAGCTCTGTGCAGTTCAGTTGCCGGGCTGAGCTCACGTTGACGGCCCTTACACCTACCCCCTACCCGACCCCGCTCCCCATCAACGTCATACGCCCCCATTGCCTGTCGCACGCTTATCATATAAATTCTTCTGGCTGCTTGTTTTTTCTTTATATAGTATAGTATGTTGTATGTAGTATGTAGTATGTAGTGTGTTCCTGCTGTTGTTTTGTTCTCTGATCCTGGGCATAACAAAAAGGCCAAAAAGATTCTGTTGTAGTTGTTGTTCTGCTTTGCTGCTATTGAAGGCTTAAGCGCCAGTCAGTCAGTCATTCAGTCACTCGATTCACTCAGTTAGTTAGTTGAAAGGCGCTTCGGCTGTCTGTCTGCACTAAGCAAACAAACACAAACACATGGAAAATCAACACCAGACAAAAACACAAAACAGCCTATACTATACGGTAGATTCCATCGGGACTCTAGTCCACATATTTCCATTGCCTGCAAGTCTATCTTAATGGCTTTCTATGCAACAGCTGCAACTGCATTTTACACTTGACTGCTGTTGTTGACTTGCTTAAAGTTGTTGCTCTACAAGAATTAACAGTTTTCAAAAGTACACATAAATAAGAACTGTATTTAATTAGTTCTTATTGCCTCAAAACAAAAGTCCCGAATTTAATCAATAGTTTGTCAATAAATTCTCTATTCTACTCTACTGTAACATATATTATTTTCAACCATATTGGCCAGCTACTAGTTCTGTTTAATGAGGCCAATTAAAGACAAATAAATAAATTCACTTAATAATGAGTCGCAAGATTGTCGGTTATAAAACACAACTGCTGTTTGGACACAGACAACTTGGCAGCACTATAAACTCATCAACTTAATGAAAATTGCCCAAGTCACACAGCCACAAATACACTAAGAACAGCAACTGTCGACTGTTGTGTTTAAAAGTCTATCAAAATACGCGCATGTATTTAATTAGTCGTTTAGCATCGCCAGGACGAGAGCACGTCATATTGTTGGATAGTTAAAATACTTTACTGAGATAATTAAAAATTGCTCAATGGCATAGAGAAATCCAATAAGAATGATACAAAATGAAACGATGACTCGTCATGTGATGCGTTTCATATAAATTTGAAACGTAAATACTCGAGTCCTGCCTGGACCTGGTAATTAATAACTGTAGACTACGTTGGCATCACCATCAACGTCAACGAGCTGAGCGCTTTGCTCTTCGTTCAGCTGGGCCCAAACCATAAAAGTATGCTACACAATTTCCAATGCTCTACGCGCGATAAAAATGAAATTTTATGTGCTGCTTAAGGGCGTCGCTAAAGGTTATTAAATTGTTACTGGGCTAAGGGGAAGCCAGGATAGCTAGAAATTTACTTTGGTTCGTTTGGTTTGCTTTCGAGAGGGAGCTTAAAGCTGCCTCGCACATAGTTTAATTGAAAACTTTGCTGTGTGACTTTCAAATGACATTCAAATGTTGGGGCACAGAACTAAGTGGTAGAAGAAGAACTGTTGCAGCACATGGTAATAAAATTATGACATAGAGAGGGCGAATGAGCCACACTCGCATTAAGTGCCATTGTCTGCCTGTTAACATGCTCATTACAAGGCAAAAGGCAGCAAAAACAGAGATGGAATTGAAACTCGTTCATGACTTCACTTCAATTATAATTACGTCAAACAGTGCAACAAGAAAATGTGCAACTTGAGGCAAACAACAGATAGAACTGAGACCAGGCTGCGACTCCGATTCCAGACTCAGACTCAGCTCGGCCAGACTCAGACTCAGACAGAGTCGACAATTGTGTGAGGCGCAGAGACAAACAACTTGAAAGTGAGCATTTCCTTTAATGCCATCGCATTGCGCTTTTCCTCGTAGTTTGCAGCACGTTTTTTTCTTCTGGTTTTTGTTGCCATTTTTATATTACATTACATTTGCTCCCAAAGTGCTGTCTCCGCACGTTGCAGGACGCATAACGATGATTGTCATTGTTTTTAATGCCAAAGAGTTGGTCTCTGGCAACATAATATCCCTGCCAAAGCAGCGCATAAAAACTGACTGAAGAAAACTCATAATTGCGCTCTATACAAATTGCAAGTTATGGACAAAGTTCCACAGAGAAAAATGGGTAGCTAAGATAAAAGAAGAGCAGAGAACATCCATACGAGCGCAACTATAAGCATTCATCATGTAACTTTAGCTCCTCGCCAAGGGCAGGTGAATGTGGAGCTGGACAAGCAGAGGAGGGTCAGTGCACTTGCAGTGAACTGGCAGATGGGGCAAGGTGTGAGTCCTTTGACTTTGCTGCAATTAATAAAATAGAGATAATGAGAGCAAGTTCTAAACGAAAGGGGTAAACATAAATCCACCAGCTAAAGAATACTAAAAAAACAGTACAGCATTATTTACTACTTGTAAATGAATTAAAGACTAATTAATAAAGAATATAAATAGCAAATATATCCGAGCAGTTCATTCGTTTAAGTAGTTTTGTTAAAGTACTTAACAATCCTTTCAGTCTGCAATTTAAATATTCTTTAACATTTTTTTGCTTTTGTCCACAAGGCCAGCCGGCATTTTATTGATGTCTTTTGACGTCGCTCTCTGGCCCAGCACAGCAACGACCTGTGCACTGTGTATCCTGGACACGCACACAACGCTGTTGGTAAACAGAGAAAAGTAGAGAGAATGGTGAAGAGAGACAGACAACGTCCAGTGCCCAACTGCCCGCAGTCCGAGGCTGCTTTGCATTGGACTCATTTGGAGCGTTTGTGCTGCTCCTCATCTCAACTGTTGGATACTGGCGCGTCACTCACAGCGAGTAGATATGATGCTGGAGATGGATGAAGCAGCTCCGACTCCAGTCGTAATTTATTTCGGCTCTCCCCGGCAACGGTTTTCTTTATTGCTGCTCCGCCTCTGCCCCTGTGTCCCCGGCTGCTTCGACTGCCTAGACTGCTGCTGCTTCGACCGGGGCAAAACTTATTAATTTAGACTTTTTGTTCTCAAATTTGCGTCTGGGTCGTTGCCCAACTATTCCCAACAACAACAACAGCAAAAGCAGGAGGAGAACTGAACTGACGGTTGCTTTTGGGTTTGTTGTTGGTTTTTGCTTTGCTTTGGCAACATTTATGCAAATTAGTTTTGATTCTCTCTCTCTCTCTCTCTCTCTGTGTTCTCTATTCACTCTGCAAAAGGAATGTCAGGAAATTGAAAGTTAATTTGCATGCTGCATAGTTTAAGGCGCCACACAGTTAAATACACAACAACAATAACTGTCGAGCCGGTCTCTGGGCAGCCAGAGAATCGTCCAACGTTTATTGTTATTATTTTTATTTTATTTCGTTTCATTTTATTATTGCATTATCTTTGCACTGCAGTCATATTTATTTTTATCCATTGCATACGCTCTGGTCCTTTCACTCGGCTTATTTAATTGCACGTGCATAATTCTTCTTAAAATACAATTATTACAACAAGTGCCCAGACTTCAGGCAACTCTCTTGCAAAATTTATGTTCATTTCGGTTCATTTCGATTCATTTCTTATGCAGTCGACAGTCAGAAGGCAGCAGGCAGCAGGCAGCAATGGCAGCTTAAAGAAACGCTTCATGTGCATTCGCCTGTGAGTTTGATACATTATTTTTAACAAGTTTTCACTGTTGCCCCGGAAAAAGCGCCTTTAAGGCGCTTACTTGCATATTTATGTCACTCGCAGGAATGTGTCGCCTCTGGTCACTCACGAAACGTTACATAAATATGAAGTGCGACTGGCAGGGCAGATGGGATCGGGAACGGAGTAAAGTGGTCCAGTGGTGAGGGGTTTGTTAACTTGGTTGGTTGGCTGCCTGCTCGCTCATGTGTGACAGTGGCCAGCTGGCTGTGAGACAAACAGACAACTGTGAAGGCAGCACAATTGACAGTTTTGTTGCATAAATTTTGTGGGGCTGCTGCCTGACAATAAGAATATCGTGTGGTTACTAGGCGGGGGGCAGTGGTAGGGGTGGCTGATCCTGGCTCTGAACTGAAACTGACAGGCTTACGGCGACGACGGCAGATGGAAGATGGAAGTTGGGGTGACAAAAATGTCACATGACAGTTTCCCCATGCGTTCGCTGCTCGTTATTAACATAATTCTACTTTGTTTTCTCGATGATCCTAGGGATTAAGTTCTCTTATTTATTACAGATTTTGTCATACTTATTACTATAATATGCATTTTGGATCATATTAATATAACAGGGCAATACATCATGCATGGACGAGTAATTTTAATTGTAGTTTTGCAAATTTACGAAAACTTTCTTGTCCATTTTAGTTGTGAACTTAAAATGCCGCCTTTAAGGGTTTTGGTAACGAATTCTCTACAAATTAAATTCCTATGTGCTTTTTGAATTTATTTTCTTAAATATAAGTAACCTTTTTCCAGTTCCTAGTTCGACTTGCCTGCATTTTCATTTCATCAATAAATCCACACATGTGCACTGCGTGTACCCGTAGTCAAAACGTGTTGCAAATGTCCTTCAAATTGTTCGAAAATCGGCATTTAGCATTCTCGTTTGTACTTGGTCTCGCACTCGTATATCACCCAGTTGCAGACGCCCTCAAATGCAGTCAGTGCTGGCTTTTGTGCTGGCGAAAAATTTCACAACTAATTGAATATTTAAAACTGCCAAACCGCAATTTCAAATTTATTACCCAATGCAACAACCCAACCCCCCAGCACAGACACACACCAAAAGTGCAGGCAGCCAGGCAGTGGAGCGTCCATTCAACGGCCATTACCTTTTGGATGTGTGTGGTTCTCTTTCTGGCTACCCGTCTCTCTCTTTCTCTTTCTTCCTATCTCGTTCACTCTGGCACTGAGTCTGGGTATAAAATGTCACTTAATTGCAATTTAGTAAATTGTTTTCCATGTTGTATAACAACGGTGGCAACAAGCAACTACCACCTCGCACCCAGTCCTTGCCAGTGCCAGTGCACGTCTCCACATGGGGGCAAAGATTGCACTGCAAACGGGGAAGCCATATTAAAACCATAAATTTTGCGGTGATTTATCTTAATTTAAATGTTGCAACAATGCATGCGGCTGGTTGCTGTTGCGACGTCTGTTGCCTGCCCCTTTGTTTAAATAACAAAGCAGCTAAAAGTATGCAACCATTTTTATATTTTACCCTCATTCACTCTCATATGTATATTATATGTAACGCATTCTATAGCTTTTGTATTTTTTATTTAACATTTTAACATATAATTTTTTTTGTATGTTTTGAACTGAGCGCTTCACCCGCATGTTGCCCGGGCAGCCGCCTTCATACTGTGCGCGAAAAATCAATTAAAAATTCATCAAATAATTAACAAAAGCACAGCGCAGCGTAACCGGCAAGAAGGGGTTAAACAATAGCATCTACTGCCATTGCCGTTGTCGCTGTTGTTATGTATGTCCTCGTCTCTCGCCTCTCCAGGGAGTATTTAACTTGGCTTGCTCAGGGACGTAATTTCAATGCTGTTTCTCCTGCTCGCATGTGTGTGTATAAGTAAGTATGTGTGTGGGTGCGACTGCGACGCGCAAAACAAATTAAATTCAATTTAGTCAACAGCAGCAAGGCAGCAAGGCAACAGAGGGAGGCGGCAGTAGCTTCTGCAAGAAGGTGCAATTTTGATGGATTGCTTTGGCTGCTTGCCAGTCGAGAGTGCCTGTTTCTAAAGGGAGCGAGTCCAGAAGCTGGCTTCCTTGTTTGTTGCTTAGCTGCAAAGTTTACGAGCTACTGCTGCTGATTTTGTATGCCTGTGTGCGCAAATTTACATATGTGTTCTTAGTGTGCGTGCACTCATATGTGTTGGACTAAAGTTGCGACCAAGTTAACGCAGCTGCATTTAAACTTTGTGAAGGAAAAAGTGTATATACTACAAGTATATAGTACTCGCACCATGCATATAAGAAATTAAAAACTTTTGCAACAAATAGCATTAAGCATTAAACTGTAGCATACTTTTGAGTGCCTTAAGTAATTTGAATAACGGCAACAAACTTTGGCAAATAATGCACTTCTATAAGTAAGTTCAAAGTCATTTAGGTAACTAACAATTTACATAAGATACTGAATATTTTTTGACTATTCACTTGCGTTTCTAATTTTCTAATTAAGTTAACTTCAACTGATCACGTAATAAATAATTTAAAATACTAAAAACATTAAGACCACTTGTTAGACATAATATCATATGATAGCATTATATGCCAAAATTTAAAACAACAACTCTAATTCAATGGTCCTTTGATCTTATATATTAATAAATTCTCTATAGACATTTTATCAACCAAATATTTAATTTATATCTCATTAATGACCTCTCCATTTTAATTAACAATTCGACTTTAGCTATTTATTCGACACTACAATTCAATATTTGCCTAATGAGACTTAAATGCAGCTTGTATTAAAATGATTTATTATATGCTTAATAGCTTAAAGTTTCTTTGTGCATAAATCATATAACATTTAACTTCATTTCATTCACTATTTTGTTAATTAAATTGAAGTTAACCAAATAAAATTATTAAGCCAGGTTATATTTATAGCATACGTTTGACTTTGCGGCTAATTAAACAGAAATTCATTGCCTGTCTGCAGTCAATGCTTGGGTTAAAACACATTTCTCTTGTCTCGGGCCTAAACAAATGACAGAAAGCTTAAGTCATGGCCTCCAACAAGCAAACCAAAAATCACAAATTTCCGCTTTTTAATGAATGCCACTGACAATGAGCGGGGCGAGAGGGTGTGGCAAGCCCACATGGGTTGAAACGATAACACGACGTGTCGGCAACGGCTACGACTGTAACTGTAGCCAGTTTGAAAGTTGGCGGCGTGACATGTCAGGTTTTTCGGATACTACGACCATGCAAAAGTATGCAACTTCATTTATAAAAACCCCTTTTTTTATTGTTGCCAACTGACTTTTGGCTTTTTGTAATTTATACGCGCTTAAAGGCGTCATGTCGGGCAACACCTACAAATTCTTTTTTACTTTTGTTTTGTTTTGTTGGAGCTTTTGCATAACGTCAACGTCTGACAAATGTGCCATAAGCAGCAGCAACAACGACAACAATAACAAAAACAAGAGGAGGAACATTGAAACTTTTGCGTGCGGCTCTTGGTTTTGGTTTCATTTTTGTGGCCAGCGGTTAAAAAAGTTGTGGCCAAATAAATGGCCAAATGGTTGAAAATGACAAATGACCGTCAATCATGACAGGCCAGACGAGAGCGTCCAGCTGTGGACTCTGGGTAACTCTTTGGAGTGGGCTGATAAGGCTAAGCTCTGTCTGCCACACTTTCCAGTCCCCAAAGCATGAGAAACGGCAAATGTTATAGCGGGGGAGAGAACACACCTGCCGGTCAATGACAGTCAAAGCTCATCATTGGCTTTTTGGGGGTTGCTTTTCCGGCTGGCCTGTTCTGGCCATCTAAATGAGTGTTTTGAGTCAGATAAGTTGTACAGCTCATATTTCTGTGGATTGCCTTTGGTTTGGCTGGTCATTAAATGTGTGTGGCTCAAAGTAAAATAAATATGAGCAATGAGTAAAATATATGACAAATAACTTAGATTGTTCTAGTCTAGATAACAGAAATTAATGTTTTGCAGCGTAATGCAAACCTAAAAGCCAACTTTAATTCCTCGTTCATCCATTTATTAATAATCATGCTTAATTCAAGGATAAACATACAACATCATCTCTAGAGTGTTAACTAAAAGTTTCTTGGCTGGCTCTTAGAGGAAACTTGCTGTTGAGTTAATAAAGATTTGAACTTTAACAATGAAAGTTTTAATGTTGTTATTTTTATATTATAAGTTTTTAAGGAGTTCTTTTTATTACGACACTTTTTGCTAAAACTGAAAATACTTATTTATATTATTGCAATTTTTATATTTATAGAAATTCTTTTTGGTAACCCAGAAATAAAATGCTAATAGCGAATTTACAAAATTCTTGTTCGCAAAGACACGCTGCGTATGCGTAATAAGCGTGCCAAATATACTTTGGCCGAATATATATCCCTTTTGGCCCAGAAAGCGGGTAAACAAAATCGTTTGGCTTCAAGAATTTACAATATTAGCTTGCAATCTGACAAAGGACCACCAAATTGCTTAGACTCACAAGAAAAATCTTATCAATTTTTTTTCGTAGTTGTTGCCGTTGTTGTTGTAAACTGGCAAAGTTTCAGAGAGTTGTTGCCCCCCGAAGTGCCACTGCAAAATATTTTATTGAATATAATAAGCAAGGCAAACTTTGGGCAAAAGAAGGAGACAAAGTTATAGATGCAGCCAGTCAGCTCAGTTGCTGATGCTGTTGTTGTTGCCATTTAATATGAGCGCACAAACATTTCACCCGCTGCTTTGTCCTTTCGTTGTGCTTTTGCTTCTGCATTTATTGCATTCGCTTTTGTGCTGCTTGAGCAATATAATACCTGCGTGTGAAATAACGCAAAGTTTATGCGGCGTTCAAAACTTTGCGTTTAAATGAAAACTACAAAGCATTTAAGTTTCGGGCAACAAGGCAACCAAATTTAAATGCCAAGTCCCCAAACGGGGGGTGGCCGGGTTCAGTCCGGCCCTTGAGGCGTTGCTGGGCACTGAAAATGAAATCTGAAATTTCAAATTTCTCTTCTTTTTCACTTTATATTTTATTTTGTCAAAGTTTACACTTTGTAGTCGCGTCTTTGATGCACGCCGAAAAGAAAGTGTCAAATTAAATTTAAAAAGTGATTTGCTGAGCTTTTTATTTTTTTATTCAGCAAGCCCACTGTGAATGTATGTAGGTATTTATTTTGTTGGTAGTCGACTGCTATTTAAATGCTGTCAGGCATGCGACTAAATGCCAAAGTGAAAATACGCTATAATTTGCTTGAAAAGAAAGTCATTTTCCTCATTTTGGTTGTCACTTGCAAAGTATTGAGACGCCCAAAATTGAGTTTTGGTTTAAAGCTTGACAGCATTCTAAAAAGCTATTACTTACCTGATTCATGAAGTCTGTGAAGTCAAGAAAAATAAATAAGTTTAAAATACTTTTCCAATTCTACAGGAAAATGAACACCCTCACATAAAAATGATTAAAACAACAATTAATTAAAATCACTACAAATTTATTTCATTGCTAAGCATAGCCAACAATTCGGAGCTTGCCATTTTCATTAAAGAAGCCGCTTAAGATTTTTGGGGTCTGCCTGGCCGCAAGTCAACAAATAATTTCTATGCAAATATTTTACACTAATTATTTCAAATATTTTGCATACAGCGGCGTCGAAAGCAGCCACCAAAAACAAATACAAGTTTCGGGAATGCCTGTCTATCCAACTGCATGTCTATCAGTCCATCTCTCTGACTGTCTGTCTGTCTGCCTGCGCCCAAAAATAGTTATTTGCTCAAATTAAATATATACGTTTGTATATTTGCCTAGCGCAAATATGTCTCTGTCTGCCAGTATGTTTGTGTGTGAAACAAAATTATTTTATGGCGTTTGCGTTGGGCAAACAAAATAGTCAACCAGTGCTGAGGAGTCATAGTCAAAAGGCAACTTGGTGAGTCACACGACATGGTCTACGGTACAGTCAGTCAGACTGCAGAGGATGCCTAAAACTATGCAGATACATAGACTTTTTTTCTCCGACTTCATGTACTGCAATTTTGCAGCCTTTGGGCATGCCTTTTGTTTGGACACAAGCGTTGAAATTGATTAAGTTTGTTGCCTGCCAATGAAAAAGACACTCAATCAAACAGCGACCGCCAGGCTGTGCGCCACGAACAAGTGAGGAAAAAAGGCAAAAGGCGTCATTGAGAATGCAAACAAAAGTGCCTAACCGAAATAAATGAATCAATGAATGAGTGGCAAGTCCTATCGTGGCGCATCGAATGGCACTGCCATGTGCTGCGTTGTATTCAAATCAAGTCAAACGTAAAAACGTTGACTTAACACTCACACGCACTTGAAGGACGCTTGCACACACACACACACACACATACATATACGCATTGCGCCATCTATTGACTACGACAAGTGTCGTGGCAAACAGAGATTGCTGCTGCCGCGACTTGAAGCACTTGCTGTTGGTGTTGCCCGTGAAAATGAAAGACTCTTAACAGTCTATGAGCATACCATTATCTGACTCAAAAAACTGAATACCTGACTGAGTTGAAAGCGTAGCAGCTTAAGTGGTATTAAATGTGTCTGTGTGCCGGTTGAGAGTTGCCATAAATAGTCACAAAGTAACAAGAGTGTGAAAAGGCGGCAACAACGCGACAACCAGACGCCATGTAGACTATTTAAAATAATATTATTTAATATGACTAGCAGATGAGTTCTTTAAACCCAGTCAAGCTTAACGTACTGACAACATTTCCCTACGAAATGAAAGTAGTGTCAAGTTCATGAAAATAGAACGCGTTGGAATTTAAGTAGAAAATGCGAACATATTTATGATAATGTTAGCAATAATATATAACAAAGCAGCACTTATTATGTATCTAGTCTGTCCAAGAAATTAAGGCTTAATTTAATAGTATTTGTGAAAGTATGCAAATTTTATTCAACACGATATTTATACTAATTCTATTCAACTATTAGATTTATAAACCTCACTTGCACGAAACATGCAGCCATTGCCGACGCTGTGACTAATTTAAATGCCGTTAGTGTAGACAGTGTGACCATGACTGTCAAGTCCTTTTAATTAAAAACTATTTTGCTTGCATTTTTAGAGCCTGTGGCGCTGGGCGTGTCACCAGCTCCCTCCTGCTCTATACTTCTCTCTCATTGTCTCTGTTTCTTTTTTTTTGCCTCTCTCTTTCTCGCTTTGTATCTTTTGCTTTTACCACAGCTTGAACGCAAAAATTTAGCATTTTAATTTAAATTTAATGTGGGCGTGGCAGCATGGCGTGCAACAGTTTCACTACCCCCCGCTCCCTTCCCATCTATTGCTCTGTCTTTCACTCTATGCCTTCCTCTCTTTTGCTCATTGCATTAAGTCAAACGTAATCCGCACATGGCCCCGGCCACAAAAGGCAACAGCAACAGCAACAGCAACAGCAAAAGCAAAAGCACACAGAGACAAAGCAGACTAAATGTGACTTCTCCTCTCTCCTTCCCCGCTTCGCACCACATATCCCCCTTACTTTTTGACTTTATCGTTGGTTTGCTTGCTGTTGGTTTTCTGGTTAGGTCTAGTCTACTCGTAGTTGGTTCGGTTTAGTGTTTTTGGGTTGTGGGCGGCTATGGAATGGGGAGGGGGACTTGAGTCGGTTTGCTTTGACTGGTTGGCCCAGCAGCTGGCACAGCGTTTCATTAAGTTATACAATTTAACGCCCTTTCAGCTGGGCAACAACGTTGTCGGAGTTCTATTTACATTTGCTTTGGGTCAAATTACACAAAATTCTACGGGTGTTGCGGCGACAAAAAGCCATTGACAGCCAGCCGGCGACGTCTGCCAACGGCTTCGACTCCACGTATATATATATATATATATATATATATATAACTCTAGCTGCATTTGGCTCTAGCTATGCCACTGAGTTTGACTCTAGCTTCAGCTAAATAAATTTTATACAAAATATTTACATGAGTCGCCCGTTGGTAATTCAAAACTTTGTGCTCTTTTGTTTTAACGCCATTGCAAATATTATTGAACTCTCTCAGGCTCCCCAGCACATTTGGCACATTCTATTTGACCTGCAGTTTTAAGACTTTAAATTTCAAACTCTTTGAAACTCTGCAGCTGTTGGACCATTTCCGCTTTGACAATAAACTTCATGTTTTGCTTGTCCCAATGTGCTGACCCAATTAAGAGCTAACTGCACAAAACTCCTGAGTCACCTGGTCATGGCTTTGTCTGACTCTCAAATATGTCCATGGCCAAAAAGTTTTCTCACAGATTGTATGCAAAAGTATGGAATTTCTTAGATGCTGCTGCTGCTCTATTGCTGCTTTCCAGTTTGCCATTATCAAATTGAATTTCGCATGCAAATTGTTTTTGGGGAGCTCTAAAAAGCTTTCAAGTTTTATGACACGGAAATTGGCCTATTGCAAGTTTCGCTTGGTCAGGATATTGTCTCGTTCCCACATACCCTATGTCTACAAAAATGCGCACAAAGGGTAAGAAGGCTGAGCAGAAACCTAAGCATGTCTTTGAAAAGGAAAAGGAAATTATATATTCATTCCACAACTGATACAGGATATCTGGAAGGCGTAGCTAAATTTTATGTAACCTACATTAAGGTCAATTCCCACGTTTTGGCAGTAGCTATCCTTGAGTTAGATATGCCTCACTTATATCTTTTTTTTTTTTATTTTTTGGGTCCCGTCGCACTAATTTCGACGAACGGCTAATTATGATGTCTTTTACGTGCCAAGAAACGTTCAAGTGACTTCCCCAGGTCCACTTCAATATTTATTTTACTGTAAACTGACAACCTAAAAAGCGACGTCGCGACTGCCACACAGACCCCATTCAGCATTCAAGTGGGCGTGTTTTGATGACATGCTGCCTGCTTACCTTCAGCACGTAATGCGCTGGGGGATTCGTCAGTATTAGCTACCCGGTAAAAACAATATTAATAACAGTGGTAGTCAGGCAGTCAGCCAGGCAGGCTGGCAGCCGTATCTAGAGCCAGAGCCCGAGCAAGCTGCAGGGCCATAATTATACATCAGCTGAGCCAATGCCCCCGCAAGGGTTTATGCTTCCAGCACAGGACAGCAGTGAGACAGACAGTGGGACAGACATTCTAACTGACAGACATCCCCAGCAGGCAGCTAATAGTCAACGGCTTCGTTCGACTGACGAACGCTTCATTGAAAAGTTTCCAGCGTAATGGCTTTTGTTTGGCGGCATCGTACTCTTACCATGAGAGGGGTTTGGTGTCGGTCTGGCAAAAAGGGAACGGAATGGTCGGAGGGGTCTGTTGCTTCTATAGCATTAAGTAATTGATTACATCTCAAGGGACTTTTAAGCAAGCTAACAGCGAACAAAATGAAGCCAACAACAAAATGAAATGGCACGCCACTATAAAGCTCATAAATTTCTATATAACTTGACTTGCCTCAACGCAATATAACGTAAATAAATTTCGTTAAATAGTATACAAAAGCGCAGAGGCAAAACACAAAAAAAAAAGAGGTAGACACCAGAGTCCAAAATACCCAACGACCAGTCAACCTTTGCCGTGTTTTTACCATAAACAATAACCATAATTTAACCCCAACCAAATGTGTTCGTTAATGTGGTTTGCTGGCTAGGGAAAGTTGTATGGTAAGTTTAGCATGAAGTTGCCAAGATGTGGCCGTATGCTGACCCTGTCCTGATCTAGTGGTTGGGGTTTGTCTATTCTGCAAAACTAAATTTATGGACACAATATGCAATGGGCACAGTGGTGCGAGAATTGTAAAAGTTAAACAAGAAACGAGTTGTAAGTGAGGGAAGGATAAATCGTCTAGCATAATTCGTTAAATGTTTGTCTTGTCTTTCACAAAGTAATCAATGAACATCTTTAATTAAATATGATTAATATTACTGTAACATTTTCTGATTTATTTTCCATAAACGATCAGCTAGAATGTTAGTTCTTCAACAGTTTATGAAGTAAATATTCAATATGAATATTTCGAATTTGTTAGTATCCTCAAATTATTCCCTAACACAAGACACTATATTCCTTTTTGTCCCTAACTCTACGCAGTATATTTCCATCTTATAACATTGAGATTAACATCCCAGTTGGCTACCCACACTCAGCTCTAAGTATTTCACCCTGCCACCATTCCGTAACCGCAATTTTCACGCGCATCATTTTTTTCCTGCTCTTCACGTTGCGCTGTGGATTTTAAATTAAAAATACTGCCGTGTGCGGGTTGCGGGTCTACAAAAACAAAACAAAAATATATAGTATGCAGAAACAATGAAAGACAAGAAGGCAAACAACAACGATGGCATTACGCTGAGGCACCAATCCGGACACCACAGCATGGCCTGCCCAGGCCACGCCCATCAGGGGAAAACCTGCCATTTTTATGGCGCCTAATTGCGCAGCACTCTCTCCCCGCAGACCCGCAGAACATGACTCTCCGGCCCCAAACCCAAACCCAAACCCATACGCGGTCCCATTCCTCGTCTCGGTCTCGACCCGGCCTCGGCTGTTATAATCATAAAATTGCTTTTGTGGCATACAAACCGGTTATATTGCTCCCGTGTGATAGTCCACCAATGTTTCCAGTTGGTTGTCTCGTAGCCAGCTCCAGCTACAGTTACGGGCTACGCTTGCCTCGCTGCTGCTGCTACTTCTTCATTTTGCACAAATGAAAAATGTTGCGGTTTATTTTCATTTGGAGTTTTTCCACTGCGGCAGCGTTGGCAACGGCAGCGCTCTAAACATAATTTGTTGCATTAATGTTGGCCACATGCATATGAAAATACAAAATAGACATATACACATGCTCGAGCACACCCACACCCACACACACACACACATACACACACGCAGACCTACACGCACACAGTTTTTGTTTAATTTCAATGTAAATTACTTGAGCAGAGAGCCAGGAGACGGGAGTACAGCTCCGGGGCCACCAATAGCTTTGTGTGTGCTGTGCTAATTGCTTAGAGCCCTTGAGTTAGAAATTTTGCGCATAATTAGTGGCAAATTGCATATGGCAAATGGTTGAGAGCTGTCCAGAACTGCCCCTATTTCATATGTGTGTGTGAGTGTGTTGTGGTTGTTATACTAAAGCATGTTTGGGGAATTTCGAATTATGTTGGGGGCACAGTGCAAATGATCCAAACAATGGGATGAAAATTAAAATTGCTATAAATGAATTGTAACCACTGTCGAATGTTTTTGAAATCTGAACATAACGAAATTTCTAAAAAGCATTTCAGCCTTGTAATTTTATTTTCGTAACAATCATTTTCGGTTTCCAATTTCAATAGCATTCAGCATTAACAGCTGCGAGATCTTAAACAATAAAACACCCTCAACGAAACACCCTCAGTCTACGGTCCAGCCTGTCAGACCAATATCTCAACAATTTGCCTGGCACACCATAAACCTACATTTAGTAAAGCGCAAAGGATGTCATAAATACTGGCCAAAAGGTAGCCTGACAAGGTGGCGCCCGAACTGGGACACATAAAAATGTGAAATAATAATGCCATTGACAAATATAAAGCCATAAATTATAAATGCGAAATACTTACTTATACACGAAATCTACTTTTCTACAAAGCAAACAAAAAAAAAATGTACAGAAATAACCTGACAGTCCGCAGGAAGAAGTCGTGACAGGGGTGGGAAAAACTGAAAACGAAGCATAAAACACAAACCGCAACTTGTTATAAAATTAGTGAAATTTTCTCAGCAAACATTTACATTAACTACAAGGCAAATCCCAAGCAGGCAAGCAGGCTTTGAGGCAGTGCGCCTGTGCCTGGCACATCAAAAGACCCATAGAAGCGTAACCAAAATATATACTTACAAAAAATACAAAAAAAATATAAAATAAATAATAATAAAAAATACAAGAAGAATATTATGAAATGCGAAGCAAAGCAAACAGCGTAGAGTAGAGAAGAGGCAGCAAATGTAGCCTGTCCCAAAAGTATTAAGAGAGCAAAGCAATTAAAATATGAAAATGTACAACTTTCATCTTTTTGAGCTCATTGCATAAATCATTCCGACTGCCTGAGCCCACAATTTCAGGGGTAGTAGAATAGCACATTCAAAATTTACTGTGACGCTTTTTACTAATCAGCATAAGTCCTTGACAGACACATACACAGAATACAGAGAAGAGAGCGCGAAAGGGGCGAGTGGAGGGGAAGAGGGAGAACACCCTGTTGCCAGGGAACAGCAAATGATTTATTTCGAATTCAACTTGTTACCTGTAGCTACTTTAATGCCACTCTGATTGCGGCTGTTGCGGAAGTTGGCAACTTGCTCTTGCTCTTGCTCTTGCTCTTGGATAGGTTTGAGGAGTCCACTTACCAAACCCACCAAATGACAATATAAAACATAATTATAATCATTGCGGCCGTGGTCTCAATTGTAATTACAAGGCAAACTACGTGGCACAAATGGAAATGGAAATGAGGTATGACAAGTGTGGGGTGCGGGAAGATGCGGGTTCCATCATTTTGGTAATGCCCGCGAGGCAACTCAAAAGCGTGTTTAAAATTTACATACAGCAACGCCCACAGAGACATACGAGCAGCTCAGCAATGAGGGCAGAGGGTAGAGGGTGGAGGGGGAGTTGTGTGAATGCGAATATAGACATTTGCCGTGTCGTCTTCAATTAAAACTTTGAACAAATTGCTAGAGTTCCTCGGTTAATTGCCAAGGCTGCAGAAAAACTTTCCAGCGGGATGTTGTCTAGGCGAAATGTGTCTTTACTTCAGTGCAAAAGATATTGGTTTTCTTTAAATAAGATAATTAAAACACTAATAGCAAATGAAACAGGAATTTGTATCATATTTATTGACTCTTCAAATTTACAAATCTTCTTTCGTAATTATTTCATTTGCAAAGCCACAAAACCCTCAAAATTTACACATTTTAACATACAGAGATTTGTTCTACTTTTATGATTTTGTTGTTAGTTGATAACTTACAGCGTGTCAATAACTAACAATATACGAAAATAAAAACACTAACAATGGCAGCAAAATTATAAATAAAAGGTAGATTGAACTATACAAATATAGGGAACCAAATAAATATGCAGTCTATAGAGGGGTTGAATATAGACAGCGCGCTGTGCGTATATAAACACAAGTATAACCAATCAAAAATCCAATTAAAATTGAGGAAAATTCGATTTGCATGTAAAATATGGCATAAAAAAACACTGAACAAGAGTTGAGGGAGAAAACGATATGAAGCGCAACAACATGGTCGGGGCGGGGCGGTGCGGGGCGAGGCATAGAGTGGAAGGCGAGGAAAACATAAAAAATATTTGTTATATGTGAAATTGAAAAGCCTGCAAAAAGAAAAGGGCAGCCTGACGAGCGAGAACTCCACATTGGATTGATATCCCCGCCTGTTGGCAGCAAGCAAAACAGAAATCCCAAAATAAAAAAGAAAGAAGAACGTGAAAATAAATAATAAAATAAAACAAATTTTGTTACCTATAAACGTGCGGCATTTACACACAGCAAATATAATTTTTTTCCTCTTGGTGTGTAGTGCGTGTGTGTGCAGGGTGTGAAAGAAGTGTGGCTGTTTGTGTGTGGTTGACTCTGCGACAACACAACCCGCCACACGTTGCATAAATACAAATAACTCCGAGAGTGTGAGTTTCCTCCAAGAGTTTCGGGTAGAGGCAGCAGATGTAATCAATTGAAGCTCTGCAAACTTGTTAATAATTACAAATTAAAAACTACTTAAACTTTAACTAAATAAACATTTCTTTATCTCTTTAATTTCTTTGCAGGTAAGTGTCTTTGTGCTGGTTGTGCATTTTTCCCATATAGAAAACTAAGCTCACAGTAAGTTTTGTTATGTATTTACTAACTTTGGTTAACATTGGTAAATAATTGCAATCATTACTACAGGATTAAAATTGAACATATGAAATTAAAGTTAATAGACAGTTTATTGTTAATAAGTATGTCTTGGGGCTAGTTATCTATATCTATATGGGATCTATAATCCAATCTAGTCAAGCCCGATTCATCTCCTGGCAAGCAAGTTTTTGTAGGAATTTGTTCGTGCTCACATACTGTACATAAATTTGCATGAACAATACATATTTTCACACAGTTATAAGGACATCAGAGATTCTCCCATAAAAGACACGCATGGGTTTCAAAGTATTATCCGATCGATACAAAAGTTTCAGAATATACTTAATATACATAGAGCGAAATAAGAGTATTGATACTGTCATTTGCAGTCACACAATTCCGCCAGCTATTTGGCAAAGAAATCCAATTATGTTGTCAAATTATAATGCACATTGTCGCGCATAGAGGGCGCCACACCAAAGACGGGACAAAGCTTTTGCAACGACTGTTGATTTAATTAGTTTATTATTCGGTTATTGTCACATTGTGTTTGCACATGTGCGTGTGTGTGATTGCAAATATTCAAATTATGATTGTTTATTTGTTGTTAATAATTTGCTACACGACTTTTAACGCGACTGCAAATTTAATTGTGTACTTTTGTATACAAATGCCATAAAAAGCTGTGCTTGTGTTTTGGCCGAGTGTGTGTATTGGAGAGTGTTAATTAATTTTGCGCTTGAAACGATGTCAGTTTGCATGCAATTGACTGCAGGCTCGCTGTGTGTTGTGTGCTGTGTCGCACACTTTTAATTAGACTTCAATTTCCAATTATGTAAGCTTTTACATTAATTAAATTTCCATTTTTATTTCTACCCATTGCCCCTCGCCGATCCATTACGTCGAGAGCCGCCGAAGGCAATGCCATGTAATTTGTACTGAATTAATTAGAAATGCCGACTTGGCAGTCTTCTGCCAACGAACTCTCGTTCTGCCATATCAAATTAAATAAACTCTGGCACGCAAAATCAAATCAGAAGACAGCCAAGCGGGGCGGGGAGCCAGAGAGCTGGCTAAAGAAATAACTCAAGGTAAATAAATAATTGAATTCATTAGGCAAATGAAAAATGCTGTCAATGCGCAGGCACACGGAAAGGCCAAAGCCGAACCGTACCAAGCCAAGGCAATGAGTTCTAGAGCCTGGCCGAAAACATATTGACCCAAATCTGTGCTAACAATGCCTGACAGTCTGTCAATGTCCATGTATCTGTCTCTCTAGCCTCCTTCCCACTCTATGCATGTGCTCGGAAAGGATAACAGACGCCTGCCAAAGCTGTTAAAAACGTAAACACAAATAAAATACAATGTTTACCCTTAGAGCACATTCAGAGTCCTTTGCTGTCCGCCCACCTTTCGTCACGCCCTTCTCAAGCTCGCTGCGCTTTTAGCGCTGCTCATTAGTGACCAAAATCGAAGAACTACAACAATAACAAACGAGAACAACAACAATAACGGAGCTTAATCAAAAACAGAGAAACGAAGAGACGTTGTCAAAAAAAAGAGGAAAAAAAAACTAACAACAATGGCGTCGACAGGCGGAAGGAGAAGCAAACAATGCGACAAAAATAATACTCTTATGTGCCGAGTGACGAGAACAGGAAGAACGAATAACAACAACAATAATAATAATGAAGCATACACACAATACACACACACACACACACTCACACACGTACCTATTTTGTGGTTGCGTTAAAGGTGTGCTGCGGTTTCCATGTATAACATTGTCTCTATCTGCGTGAATGTGTGTCTAGATGTGTCTAGATTTTTGTTGGCTTTCTGTGGCGTCATGTTAACAAAAGCATAGATATAGGTAGAACAAATGATTGTGTTAGAAGAGGGAGAGCGGGAGCTGGAGAGAACCACTCTATGATGGGTCGACAAGTTTGGCATTCACCTGCCACTTTAAGATCGTTACCTGTAACAAGTTTTGTCGAGCACGGCGCAAAGTTTTTGGCTTTAATGAATACTGAAATAAATTAAACTCTGATGTGAATTTGTGAGACAATCTAAAGAGGTATTTGCGAAAAAATATGACAAGACAGGAGCAATCATAACTAGTAGCAACAACTCTCAAACTTTCTATGCAAATAATTTTAATTTTCAATAATCAATTGATAGGATTTGTATTCCTCTACATGACATTTAAGAATGAGAATGATATAAGTATGTAAAATATCAACATACTCTACTTTAAATTGCTTTTTAAGCTCTCGATTTTCAAACATCGCCCATGCTTTTCTCGAATCTGATCTTGTCTTCTTCCCAATTTGAAATGGTCCGCTTTGGCAACTGCCTTGAAAATTGCATTACAGACTCGCATGTGCTGTCTCTTTGCACAAATTACCCGAACAAAACTCAGCAGCAACCGTAAAAAAAATGTAAATGGTTGCATTGCAGCACAGACGACTACACGCTTAATTATGCAGCAAATTAGGCTCAAGACGATGACGAAGTCGAGCTAAAGCTAAGGAGTCGTCGTCTGGCAGAGACTTCACTTCCAGAATGATGAAACGAATTTATGCATTATGCATGAAAATATGCGAGGTTGTGCCTTAGCCTCAGCCTTAAGCTTTTAGCTCTCAGCATTTAGCTGCAACAGCAGCACGCTCCATTACACGGCAAGAAGATGACGACAAACTTGCCACACACACATGCACATACTCGTTAGCTAACACACATGTTTAGTAGCTGCGGAGTCGGCCCAAGTTTATTATGAAATCCCGAAACTTAAATGCATGTGCCCCCAAGTGCAGAGAGTGCACTGAGTGCCACACACACAAAGATATACACACATAGAGTGAGTTATTAACACGCTTTGCCACATTTGCTGCCGAGCTAATGTGGCTTTGGTTTAGTGGCTGCCATGTGGCAGAGTCGAGAGTGGTGGCATGCGGCTGGTGGCTCCTGGTGCTGTGGCAGCCATGAGATTGGAGGCGTTCTATGCTGTGCCTGTCATTATGCTAAACTAAACGCAGCCAGTGCTAGAATTTGCACCCGAACAGTCAGTAAGCCTCAGTCTACCCTGCTCCCTCACTCACTATGTCCCTCTCTCATTCTCTATCTGTACTTCTCGTTCTCTGACCGTGCACGTGCTTTGCAGGTAACATTTCCGTTGCAGCTTCCGCTGTGAGCGCTTTATAATTATTTCGCCTGGCGGGCCTTCGTGCTTGGCATATGCTGCCTGTTGCCAGGATTGTCAGAACGTGTACGTGTTGCATGTGGGCAACTGACGGGGGCACTTGCCACAGAGCGAGTCAGCCAGCAAAAGGAGCGAGCCAGAAAATGAGAGAGAGAAACATACGAGTCTATATAGAGAGTGAGGAGCATAAAACGTGCAGTGAGACGGCGAGAGTTATAAGCTTCATTAAGCATATGTACAGCACGTTGTAAGCTGACTGTATATGTATGTGTGTGTGGGTGTGTTGCATTAAGCATATTTAGCATAAGGATTTGTCATTTACGCTAAGCGCACACAGAGAAGCAGACAGGGCGAAAGAGATAATTAAATGACGCTTGGCAAGTCAAGTTAGTTAATGAAATTTTTACATGCTTTAGGGCCAAAATTATTTAACTCTATTGAAAGCAGATTTTGGATAATGAGCTGATCCTTTTTTTCTTGAATATAGAGTAATTACTCTAGTATTTACTAGACGTAGTTTACAAAGCAGCCAATGATGGTTAATCTAGTAAATTAATAAATAACTGTATTCAATAATTTAAGATAAATTTTAATGCTACATGATTTATTTTTATTTGAATGTATAACAAGTATATTCTACACAATTTTTCGGGTTTTTTTGAATTTGAGTTAAGTTAGAAAAATGACTTGTAGATTTACCATCTCTGCTTGTCTGGCTTACTTTTTCTAACTATCAATTACTCAGAGTCAAGTACATGTAAGCCTTTAAAAACTCTTAGGCATTCTAAAGCTAAATGCCTGCACAACTTTTGATTTGTTTACTCTTTTTCTACATATGCTGCCCTGTCTTTATCTCTCTTTTACGAAAACATTTATGTTGGCTTTATTTTTCCGACTTTAAAGCTGCAGACTTACTTTGGCACCCAATTGTCTGACATTTCTATTAAAAGCCATCGCCTCACGATGGGCGCTTCAAATTGCTTTGACCTTTGCACAACAGCTGTGACTCTCGATTACACTCCCCTCTCTCACATACACACACACATACACGCACTCAGCCTGCACCCCTGTACACACCCGCACATAACTCTTATGAAGAAGCAAAAACGAATGAAACGAGAAGAAAAAAAAAAGAAACACAAATTTTATACACGAACATTAAGTCACGTTTTCGCACCATTAACCCATAAAGAACTAGCTCAGCCATGGAGTGAGAATGTGAAGGACAGAGAGAGAGAAAGATAGCGAGCGAATGAGTGCGAGCATATGAGTAAAAGATTTACAAATATTGAACTTTTTGCTGGTTGCCCGCTTCTGGTTTTGCTCTTAGCTTTGAGCTTTCAAGTCGTAAAGCAGTCACGAGCATATTTTATAGATTTTAATATGCGCGCTACATAACAACCGCCTCTGACTCGTCTGCCACCACTCTCCTTAGCTGCCCCGCCTATTCACTTATGCCTTTTTAAATTCACGCCGAAAAGTAGGCAATGCTTTTTGTCGACGCCTCTGCCCCGCTCACCCCTGCAAGGCCTTGTCAGAAAGGTCTCTGCATTTCGTTTAGTGACTTTTTTGTAGCCCTGTGACAATGTGTCAACGTGTTTCTGTGTGTGTGTGTGTGTGTGAGTTGAAGTGCGCAAAAAACCCCACTTGATAAGGGTTTATCAATGCGACACAGTAACTTAGTGATTTACTCGTGTGTGCGTAGAATTTTTTTTAATTTTGAAAATTGAAAAAGTGACTTTTGCTTTCTTGACTCCATTTACAATGGCACAACGGCGTGTGACAAGCAGACAGTGACAAGGGGCAGGGGCAGAAGGCCAGGGCTGAGCTGTTTGAGCTTATACATTTGTGTGTGTGCAAGTACATACAAGGCCTTGACTTGTTTTCCAAACATATTGAAATATTTATTAAAGTAAAATTGAGTTTCGTAAAGCATTGCCAAATGATGATGAGCAGAGGCCTCAGTTCTAGGAAATCTGAAGTACGTGAGCTGTAAACTAAAGATTTACCCCATCACATTGCAATACCCTAACGAGATGCATTACGGAATTTAAATTTAATTCATAGAGTTAACAAAATTGGACAGAATACTTTAAAAGTAAAATGTAATATCTTTTATGTGTTTTTAATTTTCGCAATTTCAAATTTATGAATTTTACATACAAATTTTCCAAACGCCCTACACACATTTTATTGTTCTTCTATTGCATCTTCCATCTCACTTTTATAGCCTTGAATGCATCGAGTACCCAAACTTAGCACTCTGCCAATTCAAGATGACCCAACATAGTAATTAAATATACGTATATACATATTTACATATACTCGAATTAAATGTATTCTTCAGCTACTTCTTTCCTTTTCATTGTATCTATCTTGTTCGCTTCGCTGAGTACCCCAAAAAATCACTTTTCATCTTATGAAACCATTTCTGGCTTTCAAGGATTTCTGAGCTGATTACTCATATGCAGCCTGTGCTCATCACCTACAAGCTACCAGTTACTGTTTAAAATAAATAACAACATTGCACATATTCGCACATACTCATTCAGTAGCACTCGGGCATGCACACAGGTGTATATAAACCAAATAAATTGGTTTCGTAACCGCAAATGCCAAAAAGCAGCAGAGACAGAATCGACTCGAAATCGGAACGGAATCGGAGTCAGAGTCACGGCAGGCACTCACCATCAATTCAATTCAATCAGACATCAAGCATACACTACGAGTATAAAATTTTCACTCGCAACACAAGAATTATACAATCAATGGTTGGCAGCACACCCAACTATACTTCATTCACTCACTCTTCCCCTCCCTCGCTCTGAGTCTTTGCCCGTACAAAGAGGAAATAAAATGCGGCAGGCACGTTGCAACACTATTACTTATTTGGAATAGCATACAGACAGACGTTGACGCTAACGTCGACGTCGACGTCGACGGCGTCTGACTGAAATGAACTACGTTTGTTTGTGATTGTGTGCGGCCTCAGGTGTGCAGCGAGCGTGCCAGAAAGAGATAGCATGCGAGGCAAGCAGAAGCGGGTAGAGGGAGAGCTCTAAAATGCAATAATCTTTCGGCGCCAACGTCGTCAGCGTTTAAACGTGACTTTTAAGCATGATGTTGTAATATTTTAACCTGACTAAGAATGGTTGTGCCGAGCATTCAGCTCAGGGGTAGGTGGTGGTCAGATGAATGAAGCGCAAGAGAATGAGATTGAGGTGAAGCGGGTGGTGGCGGCAGGCGGGAAGAGCTGAGGAATTGGCAGAACTGTTTTCATTGTTGTGTGTGTCTGAAAATTGTTACAAATGCCCCCAGCGTGCATTTTATGGCCAATGCGATAAATAAAATGTTGCAACACTCCTCACACACACACACACACACACACACGTGTATGTGCAGAGAAATACAAAAAAAAATATATGTGCAAATAATATGGGAGTCCTTTGCCTGAAAAAGGTACTGTTAGTCCTTAGTCGAAGAGCTGGCCTCCACGCCACGTTGCCAGACAAACAATAACATAAATTTTGTAAGCTATATATTTGGTATGTGTGTGTGTGCGTGTGCCAAGTAATTGTGCAATATGTTTTAGAGGCAAGGCAGCATTCACAACTACTTAGGTCATACTTAGCAAGAAGAGAGAACAAGTCTTGACCACAAAGTAGAAAAAGGCAAAAAGGCTGCCCAAGGTAATAGGCGTTATTAGTGGCCCTTTAAATTAGGGCAATAAAATAAGATAAAAATTAAACTTACTCGGAGAAAACATAAATCATTTTATCCATTTTGAAAGCATATATTTGGCTAGACCTTCGTTGGAAAGTTTCAATATATTTATGTTTCACATTAATTTGGCTTACGATAGAACGTTTATTTAAAAGAAATAATCTTTATTACATAACGAATATGTCAGCTAATTTCAAACTGCAATCTACCTATTGAATAATGTTTTCTCTTTTTAGTACATTTTCTATTACTATTTCTAACTAATATAAAGTAAGAAATGTTCTCACATCTGCCTCTTCCTCTCAGTCCCTCATTGCTTCATCCATAATAATATCGCCTACTTTACATAAATCTGGATTTGCTGCACTTCAAATACTTCACAAAATCAATAGCCTACTTTTGTGCGTTTTTGGTAGTTGGCTTGAATGTCCATTATATTTGCTAAATGTTTTACCTACTTTGCCATTACAATTCCTGCAATATGCTGTACCATTCTTCTGTCTCTTTTGTACGCTATTTCCGTTCTGTTCTCTTTTATGCGTAATTGTAATTGCGAAAACCCTGCAGCCCTTACACTTCCACTTCTCACTCTGTTTGTGAATCTATAGTGGTATATGTACATGCTGATGTTGGCCCCAGCTTAGACAAGTTTGTTGCTAAGCCAACATAAGACCCGCAAGCGTTTCTCATAGAGAAACAGCAGAAAAGTAGAAGCAAAACGAGCAAGGCAGCAAACTAGACAACTTGTTAGTGTAGTTGCCGGTTGTGGATTGTTGCTGTTGTAGTTGTTGCTTGTGTTACTCTGTTGTTATCGTTGTGGTGTTTGTCTTAGTTAAATTCCAAAAAGCGTAACGGGTAAACGAGCAGAGCAGAGCAGAGTGACGTCAACTGTGGCTGCATTGAGTGCGGCTTAAGTGTTCATCGACTCAACCACACCAATACACAAAGCCTCCGACCAATCGACCACACCCCGAAGGCTGTCAATAGTCTCCAGCTGTAGCTGTAGCTGAAACTGAGGCAAGACTGGGCTGCAAGTTCAATTAATTGCGCGCAACGAGCAAGCAAGATAAACAACAACAGCTACAACGCAGCAAACAACCACAAAAATTAAATTAAAGTGGAGCATTGGCTTCACTCGAAGGCAACCCCCATGTGTAATGCAATGACACTAGCTGAAAATAAGACGTAATTGGCACATATTCATTTCTTATTCAAGTCGAAATAACTTTGAGAAACTTGTAAAGTTATTTCTTCTACAATTCTAACTAAAATTCGATTTGGCATTAATTTATGCTGGGTACTCGATTAATCCAGAATCTTTGAGCTATTTTACAGTGTCATTTATGCTTAAGCAATTTTTCTTTACACGACTCGCTCATTCATTTCCACATACCCTCTACCCTTTCCGTATGTGCGTGTAAATGACTGATGTGCATTGAGAGCGCTAAAACACTTTTGTTTACTACAGTGTGTGTGTGTGTGTGTGCGAGGACTAGACGAAGACGTATGGTTATTGTGATGACTGTTGTTTTTGCCACCCCACTCTGGAAAATTGATAAATATTGCACAGCAATTCACACACATACTCCAACACTAACACACACGCGCATACTAATGCACACATGGCAGCACATATAAAATATAATTTAATTAAAATGTTTTATGTAAGACATGTTTATTGAAGCATTTTCTCAACTTGCCTCGCAATTTGATTGACGTCTGACTTGAGGTTGTGTGTGCTGTTTGTCGTTGTTGTTGTTGTTGTTCATCGGTTCATTTGTTTGTTTGTGGCATTTGCTGTCAAGGTGTTGAGGTGTTCTAGTACGCTTACAAACCCCACAGAACGACGAACTTTTGCATTGCTTTGCGACTGGTTTGGGTTATTTGTTTAGCCAGGCAATATATTTTCAATTAGTTATGGGATTTTTGGCAGTTAGTGAAGCGGTTTGGCAGACTTTAATTCTAATTATTGTGCGGATCAAATCTTAAATGAAAATTGCAAATGCAATAAATATGAATCGAATTATGAATTACATTGATTGTCTTATTACCATATAGCTTAGTTATACGAGTACACCTATATAAATAGATATACATTTAATTCAATTTTAAATTCATATACTTCTATATTATGCCGTGTGTTGTTGTCGTTTAGTTTTAAAATATATATATATTTCTTTGAATATTTTGTGCGTATTGTGCATATCCCATTCGTTCTATAATATACTATTGAACTTTGATGCTTCTAAACATCCGTTTATTCAAACAAATCCTAACTAAATGTTAACATTACGTTACATTTTAATTAACACCAAAGTCAAGTATTTCTGTTACGTTTTGTGTTTTCTTTTGAATATTATAATAAAGTTTTTATATCTCAGTGTTGTTGTTTCCTTGATGTTGTACGTAAACAAAATATATACATATGAAAAATAAAATTGATAAATATATTTATTTGCCAAACAATGCGAAATTTATGCTCAATGTTGTGCTCTCTATTTACCCCAATTAAAAATTAAAATTAAATGCAATTTGTTATTGTTATGACACGTAAACATTTTAAGTTGTTTGTAATTTGCGCTTGGGTTACTCAAGTTTCTGTAGTGCAAACAACACAAAAATAAACTCTTAAACAATTAATTAAAAATAAGCAACAACATTTACACCTATTCAAAACCCCAAAAACAACAACAGAGATTATAAAAATTTTATTTATTCCTTCTTTTCTCTTCCTTTTTTCTCTCTTTTTTCGCAAACGTCAAAAAAATCAAATAACACAAAAATAATACAAACGATAAATGTTAACAAACAACAAAATACTTGCAACACAATTCGTAAATTATAACAAAATTTTAGCACGCGGGATCGCAAGTGACAGCGAAATGGCGGCATTAAACTAATATCAGAGGCTGAGGTACTAAATGGATGCTCTCGATGACGTCATTTGGAATGTGCCATTGAAAAAAAAAAACAAACCAAAAACGCATAAATCAAATATAATAATAATTGTGCGTATCACAAAGCACAGAGTATTCAAATAGCTATAGAGTAAATAATTGCCAATAATTACGCATACGCCTCGTAGTGCAAAGTTTTATTGAGTCGGTGATCAACTTAAAAGCTTTGTTTACAAAATCGTGCCTAACTGTAGACAGAGCTTGCCTTCTAGCTTTACACAAACATTAACCTGATCCAAAGTCGATTCTAAGAATTTAAGACCACAAACTACAGGGATATCAATTATGCCAGACCATTTAACAATCTGAATAAACTACTTAAACTAATCACATTAATTCGTGTGCAACTTTAAGCTAGTCTTGTAACAATTTAAAGCATACTTAACAATACATTCCTACAAACTACTGAATCAAACATTCCATGTGTTAAGCTGCTGATAAGCATTCGAGAGCGCGGTATACAAAGTTTCTAAACGTAAGCATAATTACTATAAAATAAATAAATGTGTGTCTGTGTTGTGTGTGAAATTAAAGGATTCATTAGTTTAAGTTATTGCGGCTTAAGTTTTCTGGATTTTACTTCTTGTCTTTGCTGGTTTCCATTGAAGTTCAACTGTACCTTTATCTGTATATGCGTAAAATATCTCTGACTTTTTCGAGTGTAAAAGTTTTCTCTTGTCAAGTTACGTTAAGTAGCCATAGCACAAAATGCTCATAACATTGCTGTTGGCATTTTCATTGCTAGAATTTATGTGGCCGTCTATTGCCTATTGCAAGCAATCTTCAGCATCATTCCAAGTCCATTTGATGTTGTCCTCATCTCCAAAAGCGTCTATGGTCAAAGCGCACATAACATTCGTTGAGTTATAAAAAAAAATGAAGGTCATATAATTATAAAGCATACGGCATATGCGACAAGCACCCGTCGCGCTTCGAGTGAGTCCTGTGAGTCCTTCTGTCTAGCTCATAAACTTTAAATTCCACTTTATCGTGAGAGATACGCGTTCCGCTTATTACATGTATATTCTACAAATACATATATAATAAAGAATAAAAAAAAAAAAAATAGGAAATCTCCGCACATAAAGCGACGGCCACAAAGAAACTCCATCGAAAAGTGGTGCGATGGGTTGACATTTCTTTTGCACTGCTTTGCCGCTCTCGTTTTCCTCTTCATTTTCATCTTTCTCAACGCCATTTTTTTTTCTGTTGGACAGACATTGGACAGTTTTATGCGTTTGAAATGAAAATGCTATGTGCCATTAACATTATCCCTGACGCGTCACTACTTAAAATAAAAATTTCTATATTTTTTATAGAACCTCGGAATATGTGGGGCAGAAAGTATAGGACAGGGGGAGTTTGTTGAAGTCGCAGCATTGCATGGCGAAAGATGCGAGCACCTTTTTGTCGTCGGTCTTTGCTTTTATAGCCAATTTCTGGTTACCCACAGTGCAGCCAATTTCATGTCAAGCTGCAGCGCAAAATGATAATCCCGAGGTCATAAAAAAAATTTTACTTTATATTGACTTTTAGTGTGATAGTCAACGCCGGCTGCTGCTGCGGCTGCTGCCGTTGCCGTTGCCACTTGGGCTGTGGCTGGCAAAAGACAACGTCAAGGTGCACATGAAATGTTAATGGCATGTCAAGATTGCCTGCTCCATCGCCATCTATCCGCCCCCACTTCACTGCAAGCCGCACAGTCAGCTGCATATTTATTGCCCAGTACTGCATAAAGGAAAGCTGATTTCGATGTTCAGACGAGTGCTCATATGGTTATATGAATTTTAATTTAAATTCATCAAATTAAAAATATTCTGCAATTATTCTATAAGTCTAGCCGTGCCGGATCATCGTATCGCCCCACAACAGGATACTTAGAAATACCTTAAAGTGTCGCTGTGAATTTTTGAAGTTTAAGCTAAAAAAAAATTCATGAGCAGGCGAAGTTTCTTATGACCTTAACCCCTTGCTTTGCATGCGATCCCATTCTCTTTGAGTCTCTATGGATTCCTTTTCAATTTTCATTTGCTTGGCGCACACAAAGCCAAAGTCACACAAAAGTTGATCCTTTTCAAT
This sequence comes from Drosophila pruinosa, assembly GCA_018150935.1. Classification (NCBI taxonomy): domain Eukaryota; kingdom Metazoa; phylum Arthropoda; class Insecta; order Diptera; family Drosophilidae; genus Drosophila; species Drosophila pruinosa. Next base: position 27,207,665 of record JAECWR010000199.1, read on the forward strand.
ATTAATTAACACTTCAATACCACAGTGTAGAGTCTGAAGACAAACTTTTAGCGCGTATTTCTGGGATCTCTGGCGCTGACTTTTGTACAATTTCCGTTGTGCTGGCAAACAAAAACTTTGGCCTGCCATGCAAAATGCCTAAAAATGCGGCCATTGAAATGTGTTTTGTGGCCCTGGCGGCCCATCTACCCGTCTGTCCGTCTGTCAGTCTGTCTGATGCTGCCACGCTGTAAATACTAATTCACGCTGACACTAATTAACAATTAGGCGCATTTTAGCGCCGTTTTCGGCATGCCAATGCCAAATATCTCTCTCTCTCTCTCTCTTTCTCTCTCTCTTTCGCTGTTTGTGAAACTCTGTAGAACTTTTGAACTACTTACAACGCTAATAACTAATTTACTTTTGAATTCAGTTGTGGTCCTCACAGGATACGCCTTACTCTGTCGACTCTTACATGTCATTCGCAAAAGTCGTCGCTGTCATTGTGTCCCCAGCCTATGCTCAACTTTTCGCTTATTACTCTAAATTTCAAACTGACAAATAAACTGTGCGCTTTAAGGCCCAAAAGACACCCAAAGGATTCCATGCCATCATAACAACAAAGCGCAAAATGAGACACGAAACATCGTCTCACAAACTCCTGCATTCTCCACTCTCCCCCCCACTCCCACTCTCATATCCGGGACCCCACTTGCACTTGGTGTCAACGTCTTGGGCGACGCTGACTTATCACTAGTCATATATAAACGTCAGTGTGCTTTGAGTTGACGCCAGGGGCAGAGACAGAGGCAGAGGCAGAGGCAAGGGGTGGAGTCGTCCTGTCGCTTGGCAGACTTTTGACAATTGCCACACAATTGTCTGGCTACGATGCCGGCATTCATCCACCAACTGTTTGCCCCGTTGCGGGAGTCATAAAGGAAAAATTTAGCTTATTTGCTGTATAAATACTGACACCTCGACGGCTGTGCAGGGCAGAGAATGTCAGCTTGCCTGAATGCCTTGATGCCTGGATGCCAGGCATTCAGACGGTCCTTGCTTGCTATAAAAATACATTCAGTCGTGGTTGAGAGTTGCCTGCAGCAACTAAACAATTGCCATTGCTTTGACTATTGGGCGTGACCGTAGAATATTGATAGACACAGCCCGTTATAATCGATGATTGGACTCGGATTTCAACGTAAACATAAGTTAGATATCATGCCAAATGTTGCACAATTGATTCTCTTAATCCTCTGACATAGCAGTTTATTTAAAGTGTCACTTCTTGACTGCAGTTTATGAAAATTATTGAACTTAAGCGCGTCGCAACTCTCACTCATTTTGAACATCTAAAATTAGCAACGTGAGCTGTCAAATCAATGTCATGAATATGTGACGCGAGTCACTAATTACATATTAATTAGTAAGCTTTTAGTTCTGAAAACCATTTAACCATCAATCATAGAGCAGGCTACATACACAAATAAGTACTCCAGGGTGAGAGCCAAGGCGAAAAGGATATTCAAATTTCATGTTTCTAATTAAATTTGCATTAGTAGGAAAAGAAACAACAACGATAATAAAATGCCTTTCAATAATATTATGCGACTTTTGCCCATTTTCCCATTTCCTGCCTAAGTAATTACAATTTCAATAATTTATAGCAAAATAAACACAGACGTTTACAAAATGCAGAGTGCAGATAGTTGAGTTAAAGAGCCAGATACAAATACAGATGCAGATACTTACATTATCCACACAGATACAACCTGCTTGTATTGGTGTGTAATATCCATGCTCGTATTTCAATCAATTTATGCCAAACAAATGTTATTCGAGCCATAGATGATGATGTATTTGAAGCCTAGAACTCAATTTGTAATTAGAAAGCAAAGCAAAACTCTCCCATTGCAAATGCCCACAAAATAATTAATAACTTAAATATATTTACATAGCATTTTAAGCTATGCGAAGTTGTGGCAGCCGTCCGTCATAATCAGATTAAGAGTTTTCAAATATGAATTGGTCGCATTAGAAGGAGATCTCAGATTACTTGCTTACATGCAGACAGCCAGGCAGCAACGACAGTCCGCATCTATAGTATGTTTTTGCTAGTGTGTTAAGCTGACAAAATTAATGGAGTATTTATTTGTTTGCTTAATGATTTATTAGCTGCAATTTTGGAGTAAGTCAATGGAACACTTAAAGGATTTGAAGTTAAAAGATGAAAAAGTAGAAAACAATGTTATTTCGAACTGGAGACAACTATCCAATAGCAAGTGAAGATTTAATATAGCTTATATATGTAAAAAGAAGAACAGATTTCAAAGATTACATATCAACAAGATAAAGCTGTTCAAATGGCTCTAATGCCCTAGTCCACCTCACAAATTAGTAGCTTCGTTCCCTAATCCTTGCGCTGTAGAGAGTTTTGCTCAATTCCCCATGCTCTTTAGCTTCTGCCACCTATGCAAATAACACAGTCTTGTCTAAGCCCAATGTGCACATTGTCGACTGTCTGGACTGGAAAGGAACTAATCCTCAGACGCTCATTAGCAACCATTAAATGTCAATTTACATGTCAATTGGCAAAAGTGCCCAGCCAAAAGGCAGCTGTAAAAATAAGTGGAAAAAAGTCAAGTCCAAAGAAACGATGTGAAGCTGCAGCACATGAGTTTTGAGCTTTGTCAGCGACTCTGTTTTGTTATTTGAACAACGGTGTCCATTTTTTCTTGTTTAGCAATTTCTTGTATAATTTATAGTCGCGACATTGCCGGGCTGGCTTTTTCACCTTTGGCTAACATTTAAAATACAATTACTTGTCTAGGGGCACATTTCGAGCTGACTGCGCTTGAGGGTTAGTCCCAAAGATAAGCAAAAACATAACATGCAACAATTAGTGGTACCTCCACGTTGTCCTGGCTGCTACTTTCTCTCCACTCGCGACTGCTGTATGCCATGTCGCCTGACAGACAAAAGTTGCCATGTGGTTAACTAATTTAATTTGGTTTTCTTTTTTTTTTATTTTTGGTTTTTGCTGCTGCTTCTCGAGCATGAGCATCAAAGACAACGACAACGACACGTTAATGACTTCTTTTGCCTTGGCAACAGCCGAGGCATAAAATAAAATCTAAAAACTGCCAAGCAGGGACAACACACACTCACACACATGGCGTGGTACATGACGACCAGAACAAGAGGAGACCGAGTCCTGCCACACGGGCGACACTCAAAAGAGCCACTTAACTTGTCTATATGAGCCTAATGGCCTCTAATATTATTTTCACTGCTTTTGCTTTGGCTGGAGCCAAAAAGGAATCACTGGGAAATTGTGTGCATTTTATGCCGTCGTCCTCTGCCATCGTCATTGTCCTGCGGCCGCCAGCCAGCCAGCACCTGTGCCTTGGTAATTGTAGAAAATTGCTGCAACGGCGGCTAAACATTGTGCAAATCCTTTTTTTTTTTGTTTTGCTTTTTGTCCTTTGCCTTTTGGCTGTTCTACTCGACCATGTCCTGTTGTGAGCGAGTGGTTTTCTTGCTTCTCATTTCGCTCGCTGCCTTTGCTTTTTCTACATTGTCTACCTTTTGGCGCCGCAACTGTTAACAGCCAGTTGAACTATGCCATTTCATATGTATCGTACAATGGTGAACGCAGCAAAAGCATGCTGCACTATTTTTGCTTCACCTTTAGTCCTTGTTACCTTTTGGGTGTGCACCACGTGCTTTACATTTTTATTAAGCTCACCCCTTGTGGCTCTTTCTCTCAGTCTCTTCATATGTGAGTGTGCAACCCTTTTGCCCCTCTCCTGGCCCCCTTCGCATTTTGTGTTGTTTAGCATGCCACTGGCGTTGTTTGGCTTATTGCACGTGCTTAGCCTCAGTTGGACCTGTTTGGGTTGAGTCGAGTTAAGTTGAGTTGGGCACAAATGCCATTAGGCTTACACACACCCTGGCAAGACAATTGCCTGCAGGCCAGTTGAGTCTGCACGGCCGGCTAACGTGTCGTATTAGTTATTTTCTACTTCGATTGCTTTTGCCACTTTAACGCGACAACGGCAAAAGCATGGCAGGCACAACAGCAGCTGCCGATTCGATTTCCCTTTCTCCCCTCTCTCTCATTCTCTAGATATGCCCTGTGAGTGTGTGCCAAGTGTTTTCGCAATAATTGAACGCTCAATTTTCGATATGAGACCCAATTGAGGTTGGCAGTGTAAATATGCGATAGGTTTTTGCCTCTGCAATGTTGCAGAGAATGAAATGACTTTGCCAATAAACATGTTTATGGCTTTGCACTTGTGCGATGAAAATCTGTATTGATTATACGTAATCAATGTGTTTAAGAAAAGCAACTTAATGAAAAACCCCATCGAATGCCCATACTTTAATAATGCAATCTGAAATTGACACCTTTACATTTAATTATTCTAAGAGCACAGAAGGAGCAGATCGATGGAGTGAACCTTCAAGTAAGATTAATTGTACACAATTAACACAGCTTTCTAGCGCTTTGGATGATTTCTGATTTGATTCTCTATCTCTCTCACTCTGTTTATAATTTTTTCAATATATCTTTCTGAATCTTCTTTCTCTTTTCTAAGAATCAATTCATATTCAAGTGTCATTTGGGTCAATAAACTCAATTCCGGTAAAATGTTTACTGGGAAGCTAATTTTCCTCATAGTTAAACTTTAAAAACACCTTCCCTTTTTAGCTGCTAATAACTTTTATTTTAAGCTCTGAATCTTTATTCTATCTATAAGCTATTTACAAAAAAAAATAAATAAATTTTCCAAGTAGTGGCTAAAAATGTTATTTACCTTTTAATGTCTATATAAACTTGTAGCTCTGTTGTGCGTGGCCAGTTTATAAGTATGTATGTGTGTGTGCGTGTGTATGTATTGTGTTATATATATATACATAAATAATTAGATAATTGTTATATTGTCATAAGACATTTCCCATTTTGTAAGTTGTAAGTTACATAAAAAAACAAAAATGAAATGTGCGACAATTTTACTAAATATCACCCATTTTTATCTTCTTTTCTTTCCTTTTTATGTAACACTTGTTCGTGCTCTATATCAAAAAAAAAAAAAACTATATATACATATATTTTCGTATATATAAATAATTGAAAACAAAAAAAAAAAATACATCAAAATTGGCAAAATTGGAAAAATGACAATAATTTCGTTATACCAAAATTTAATTTTTTGCTTTTCAATCTAAATTCTAAAATACCGAAAATTTTTATTAAACCCACTCGCAACTCGTAAAAAAAAATTAATCTGTTAATAACTGATTTTAAAATTAAATCCCTTGGCATATTGCAAATTGTTGCCAAATTTGAAATTCCAAAATTTTCCTAATATTCCCCACATTAATAAATGTTGTATTTGTATTTGCTCCTTTGGTGTCGAAATTCAAACCAACACCAATACCAAAACAAAAAAAAAATATATAACAAAAATTTCGTTAAATAAATGTTGTTGCTTTTACATTTTGATTTCTATATTAATTTTCGTATTTTTGCGCTCGTTAAAATCTTTGACAAAAATTTATGAAAACATAACAAAAACAATTGAAAATTAAATTAAATTTTTTTCAATGTGCCTGCTGCGTTTGTTATTTGTTAAACAAAAAATAACCTGTTGCGTAATTCGTAACTCTGTTGCATTTACATTTTTATATATGTTACATATATATAACGCTCATATGGCCTAATTTCTCGGTATTATTTAATTTTCGTCTTTCGTTTCTCTGGCAACTTTCACTGGATTATTTTTTTGCATTATTGGAACCATTTTCGAATGCTATGGCTTTTACAATTTAATTTTCACACATGCCACTCTTCCATTTTGCTGCCTCTTTTGATACAACGACAAAACAAAAACAAATAAAAAACATAAAATTCAATTCGAATACCTAAAACCGAAAAAAAAACTACAAAATTAAAAACAAATCGAAAAAAAAAACAGAGCATTTAGATCGCAAGCTGTTCGTTGGCATGCTCAGCAAACAACAAACCGAAGATGATGTTAGACAAATTTTTCATCCATTTGGCACTATAGAGGAGTGCACCATATTACGTGGCCCGGACGGTGCTAGTAAAGGTGAGTACAATTTCACGAATACGTTTACCTGTTCTGTATTTCTGAACATACCTATAAATATTATTTTGATATTACGTATACGTAACGTGTTGAGCTCGTTATCTGTTGTTTGCCAGTTTTTATTGTGTTGACGTGTTTCAAATAGTTCATAACATGTAGTGCTACAGTTTTAATATACTACTTTCTTGCAGAGTAATACAAAGTAAGTTTTCTTTTTCGTTTAATGGGCTTCATCTTAAGGTATTAAGCGAAATTCCAGCACTGATATTCTGTTGGAAATACTATTATTTTAATTTCACAGTGGGCAACTTTCAGATGTGCAAAACTATGACACGTCTGGATCACCTAAATTAGAATATTATATTGGAAAGTTTTCACATGCATTTCGCAAGGGCCATTAGGTTAGCAATCCCTTGCGATCTCGGGGGTATATTGATAAGTACTTTTTCAACCAATGCAACTGTGCCCCACATTTAAGTAACTTGTTTTTGTTGGCAACACTCTGTGAGCATGTTTATGCAGGCAGCCTGATAAAGCCAGCAGAATTGCTGGCCGAGCAACATTTTAGCAGCTGTGCAACGAGGCAAATAATCATCACCAACATAACCATAACAATTACACAGCTTGCCACACAGTCTTTTCAGAATGTCGTGGCACATACACACATACACATGCAGGCAAACGTGCGCAGATGTATAAAATAAAAATCGGGTAAACAGTTCAATTAAAGTTGTTTGCTTTTGCAGAGCACTGTTCGCTTCACACGCTGCCCATTTGCATTTATGTGAATGTTTCTCAGTATTTGTGTGCATATTTTTACACACGCATACACACACATACACACACATACAGATGCAAACAGCAGAATAAACAACGAAGAAAGTAAAAAAAGAAAATTGGAGGAAAAAAGTTGCGTTTGTTTTAATATGCAAGTAACTTTTTTAACAATAACATTTCATTTTATTATGTCAAAAGTTTTGGTTTTGCATTTTGCATACACTCATATTCAGCGAATGTGTGTGTGCGTTATATATATATTTATTTTGCTTACATTTGCAACATTTGACTGCCGCTGTCGACGTCGCCTATTGTTGTATGTTAATGTTTGTTATTGTTGTTCTTTTGTTCCCGTTTATTGTTGCCATTTTGATATGCATGAAAAGACAAGAGTGCCTGCCGCCTGTACGATATACCAAACAGCTGGGCATAAGGGGTCGAGGCACTTAGCAGCGACACTCCCATAGTTGCTTTGTTTATTTTTCAGATATTTTTCAAATATTTCATTTTGCATATTTTGCCTCATTGGAATAATAGCAAAGTTGCAATAGATGCCACAGATGAAATTTCACAAATATTGAATCATTCAACATATTTGAAGGCATATCAATAGACAGCTTAACATGTCTCCTTCTCTAGCAAGGCAACAGTTCTAATTCAATCTGCAAATACGCAAAGTGTATTATGATGTAGCATATTTGTAGGCGCTCATTTATTTGGGCGCTAATCCAATCATCATCGAACAGCTAAATCAAATTTCTGTCAAATTTTCCAAAGATGAGCCAATAAATTTATGCAAAATCAAATTCTTTATTATATTTTTCCTTTCTTTTCTTCAGCCTACAACAAATTGACAAAACAGAAATAAGTAACATTTCAAGTCGATTTTGATTCGTTTCCATTTCTTCTTTTTGGTTTTTTTTATGATGAGACAAGAGAAAACTTGTCGATGTCGCCCTTCGACACAGGGAAAAGTTCAAAGCCGCGGAAACTGTCAGTTGATGTGGTCTTGTGGCCCGTGTGCTTGCGGCTGTTGTGGTCTGATGTGGCCTGATATGGTCTGGTATGCTGCTGATGGCAATGCCAACATATCATTCTTCATTAAAATGCGCTTCAAAGTCAGTCAGGCAGGCTGGCAGGCTGGCAGGCAACCAAGTTTTTGGTGTAGTGACAGGGCGCTAGTCTTCTGTGTAAGTGCCAAAATCCATCAACGTCAATTTTTTCTCACTGCTGCGAATTATATTCAAAGAAAATCGAGTCAAGCAATGTGGTATATGGCCAAGGGTGTGGAGGCGGTGGAAAATCAAATGTGTAAACGGCGCAAGCAAGTAATGAAGGCAAAAAGGACGAGTTGACTGACTGACTGACTCAACTGACGAACTGAAAATGTATGCAAATGATGATGCATGTGGCGGCAAATGTGATGAGGCAACAGCAGCAGCGGGAAAGGAATGAAAAGAAGCTGTAGAATGAGAACAACAATAACAGAGGTGACTGAAGCAGGAACAGAGCATGAGGCAGCAGTACGATGGTCTGTCTGACAGGCAACAGGAATAAGCGCAACCATCATGTTAAATTATGCAAATTCGATTTCAGTGAGTGAATGAAACGAAACGAATGAAGCGGGTCGGTCGAGTCGACTGACTTTGAAACTTTCCTCCATTTCTCGCCCCCGCTTTCAACAAAACACAAAGCATGTGGTGACTTACTTAAGGGGGTTGGTTGTGGGGTGTTGTGGGCAACACATGTGTTGGCAATGCAAAAATTTTACAGCTTGTGACAATGGCTCAGGCTCAGTCGCAGTCACAGGAAGAGGACATAGCAGGCAGTGCCAGGACAGGCCGTGTGGTGACAGACTGCCAGACAGTCTGCCAGTTTGCCAGTCTAGCAGGCAGGCAGGCAGGCAGGCCGCCTGTGTTGGCTCATTTGATTAGAATATTCATGCATGCACTTCATTGTCATCAAGGCGAGATGCTGTCGTCCTGCCAGCCGCTACGTCTTGTCATCTGTGCAATCAACACAATTGTGCAGCTCATTCAACAGAGGGGGAAAGAGTGACAGAGAGACAAACAGAGAGAGAGAGAGAGAGAGAGTGGCATGCCACCTTGTCTGTTGCACTCTTTAGGTGCCTTCAATGATGGCGGTAATCAAACTTTCTATACATGAGCAACAACGGCCGTCAAGTGGCAAGTGCCAAGTGGCAACTGGCAGCTGTGTTGCAGCTATTGCTGTTGCTGCTAAGCATTTGCATAAGTAGCAGGCGCAGTTGCGGCAATTTCTGTGTGCAACACAAGGACTGGCCAAGTTTTGTTGCTGACAGGCAGCTGGCATAAGTTGACGTCGAAACGGCATTTGGCAAGGCTTCAATTTGAACTGGTTGCCGGTTGCCTGTTGACTGTTGACTGTTGCCCCGACTACCCGCTGCATTGTTGCAGTCAGCATTGAGGTGGCCATTCAAGCATTAAGCCTAACCACTCAACTGTCTGCCCCGCCATGGGTCTGTCATTAAGTAATTGCATCACACGCACTTACACGGATCGGCGTCAAGTGGCGAAATGTCAGACGGACAGTGATTGGGGCAAAGAGGTAACTTTAATTAAGGGTTCTATCACATAAATTGCAGGCAACTATCGAAAAGTTATAGTTAGATATTTATTCTTGATTGATATAAACATATACTGAATGCTAAATTAATTTAGTTGGGAACATGCCATATGTTCTATATAATGCACAAGGTAAAATGTCAGGTGGCAGCCCATGTATGTAATATGAATTAAAACGCTGTTCATATTGAAATTAATTTGAAATGTCTCGCTTTGTCAAATTAACTTTTAATTGGCACAAAACGCATACTGCAGAGAGAAGTGAGCTGCGAGCATCTGTGTGCAACTGACACAAAAACAAATTTCAATTAATACTCTGCTATGTTGCCATCAGACACAGATGGCAATTCAAAAGACAACAACAGCAACAGAAGCAGCAAACATAAGGTAGACTTGAATATCTACGTAGCGAGTATTGTCCTTGTAGTTATGCTACTGTCGTCCATTATATGAAAAGCGCCGAAAACCCCATAAATGCCAATAATTAATGTGACATTTTCGGCGTAATTGAGGCAGCTATGTAGTGCACACTCACAGAGAGAGAGAGAGAACTCTCAAAGCATTCCCCAAACTGGCATGGCATGCCAAGTGGCAACTGCTTGAATGCGTTGCAGCTACGCAGGAGACAAGCTAATTGAATTTTGCACATTGGCAACGAGTCGAAAATGCGGTTGTCGCTTGTGCAACTAACGACTTTGTCGGCCCAAATCATAGCCCAAAAGTATGCAGCAAATATTTTGTATTGGACTCTGTCGCACACTCCATTTCTCGCTCTCTTTCTGTTTCTCTGTGAACAGGTAAAGTCTGGAGCATAACAATTTATTGCTTGCGAAAAGACGAGTAAGTAGGAGCGTAATTGCTGTGAGTGCTGTGCACAACGAAACTTTTTTAATACCTCCCAGCAGCAAACGCTTTCTGCTAACTTTGCAATGACAGTTTAAGTTGTTTTCCAAGCTCCCCTCCGTCCGCCCTCTGCCATCGCCAACTCTATACCATGTGCGCCAGTTACACTCTTGTGATCCACTTGTTGTTTGCCCAACAAATTTTCCTGGCAGCGAACAGCTTTGTGTTTTGTATTTGATAGGCACACCAGTAATACAAGTAACAAAAAAAACTATATCTACTCATACAAACACGCACACACTCATACACCTACAGCGTGAACTTCCGCTGTTGTCAACTGGCTCTCTTACATATCATCATTTCATTTCAATTTCAATTTATATGAGCAAAGTTTTATGAAGTGCATGTCATGTTGCCTGCCGCTGTCTCTCTCTCTCTCTCTCTATCTCTCTATCTGTCTCCTTCTCTTTTCTACACCATCTCTCCTTCACTTACTGCATTTATTAAATTTCATTTCATTTTCATACTGAAAATACCGAGTTCATGTTTATTTTACTCGGCTCTCGACGAACACACTAAAAGTTCTAACAAGTGCTGATTGAGTGCTGAAAAACTGTCAAACAAATGCATAAAACAAAAAATGAAAAACGAATGAAAAGTTACGAAATAAAACGAACTGAATACCTTTAGGAGGAAACAACTGAAAAACCAAATTGAATTTAATGCTTATGACATGGGGTTTAATTTTACATGAATAGTGCAAGATGAGATTTGCATTTTATTTATTGCATTTTTTATTGTATTTTAAATAATGCTGATTGATTGTCACATGCCTGACAGCACAGCTGATAAATGTTTTAACGCCAAACTCTAAAAGTTTAAATAACGTTTTCAATATTGACTATAAAAGCTGCGTAAAACAAATGGACTATGGAAACCCTCTATAGTTTTAGTTTATTGCAAGTTCGCTCCGTTGCTTTTGCTCCACACCATTTAGGGACATATAAAAAACACCCGCAGGCAACATAAAAAGGCTGCTTAATGTGCCTTAATTAAAATGAAACTCTCAAAGGAGGAGCAAGATATTTGCAGTCAATACACTGCCACAAGAACTGCACATAACTATTTATTGTATGGTACTGGGGAAAAAAAACGAAAAAAGAATATACAAAATAATATTAAGGAAAGTCATGGTAATAATAATAATAATAATGTAAGTTGTGGCATAAGCTCATAAGTGCCATTTAAGCCAGTCGCCCTTGTGCTTGCTGCCGGCCAGAAGTACCGGCCCTGACTGCAAAATGGCTCACAAGCTGGAATTAAAATACATATCAAAAGGCGCAACGCGAACTTTTGCTATAGACCAGAAAACCAAACCGAAGCATAAAGCCCCGAAAACTTTGTCGTATACAAGTTCTTTTGTGCCAGCCAGCACTTTCCTCCCTCACACTCTGCCCCTTGCTCTGTCTGTCTGCTCAGCTGTTTAATGCAGCTTAAATTTAATTGCAATATAGCAAAACTTTCATATCTATGTGTACACGAAATAGTAGTGGTAGCAAAATCACACATACAGCCGCAATGGCTGTGGATTATAAATTTTTATCACACTCAACAATGTGACACATGTGGTAGCCTTGACACAAGCAACAAACGCCTCCCTGCTTAATGCTAATTAACATGCAGCACAGCCCGAAACTATGCAACACATTTCAAAGGTCAAAGCAATTAAACGTACACAGCAACAGCAGCAGCAACATCAACTTGGAGACGACAACAGGCGACAGTCTCATAAACGCCACAAAATGTCGAACTTGTGCTGTCCAAAAAGTAGCCATATAAATATGTGTGCAAACTTGGATTGCTAAAAGCAAGTAGAGTCCAACTGAGTGCTTTATACCCCGTATTAAGTTGCTAAATCAGATACAATTTCCGCAAATTAAAAACATTTACCTAGATCATAATTATCATATTTCTATGGCTGAAAATAAATACGGCTTCAGTTAGTTATCTCTATGTTATATGATAGTCAGTTTGCTTCTAGACCAGCTGTCTTTCATTAATCCCGACCAAGTTTACGACCAAATGTACTATGAAAGTAATACACTCTTTAAAGGTCTAAGTGCGCTAAGAAGCCCCAGCACGTAGTTCCCTCAATTTCGTTTCATTATGTGGCCAAGTGGCAGCAAGTGTGCTTTATTAACACATTGCTACCGTGTATGTATTATAGCAATACATGTATATAACTTTTTTAATACCAGTCACATGGGCTGGCTGGCTAGCTAGTTTGGTTGGTCGACTGGCCGGCTGGCCGGCTGGCAATGCTTTCGGCTTTAGTTGTAATAGTTTAATAAAGTAGTAAAGCTGCGGAAATTAGATTTGACCGCACACCGGCACAGGAGACCTCAGGCCAGTCATCTCTCCTGCTAAAACAGAAGTCTGTGGGCCCAGCTTATTTCCGCCGCAGACAAACTTTTCTTACAAAACACAAAAAAACTAGAATGAAGAAAATTATACGAGGGTTTCTCTCTCTTTCTCTTGTTTTGAGGTTTTTGCCAGCCTTGTCAATAAAAATGTCCAAAAAGTTTGTGGCCTAAGCATTAAGCAAAACTGCAAGCCGTGGCGCCGAGTTGAAAAGGGTTGCCTAGTATATCTAACTACTGATATTCTTTCTCCATACAGACCTGCCCATAATGGTTGTTTATTAAACTGTTGTTTATTAAAGGCGCCCAGGAGTAAGTAGGGTTTGAGTTTGGGTTCATTGGCTAACACACTATTGGGCTAAATTTAATTAACTTACTTGAGCGCATTTCTTTCAGCCGTTTTGCCTTGGCATTAATAAAAGATTACTGCGTGCCTTATCAGCCATGAAGTATGCCACTTTAGATATTTGTTTCAGTCAGGGAGGATTATTGAAAAATTAATGCAATAAGAGCCAGAGAGCCCAAGCCCGAGCCAAAACCAAGGGAAAACTTCTTGTGAGCTACTGTGCGAATATGTGCGTTCTGAATTGAGCGCAATTAAGCGAAAGTGAAATTGACAGCCTTGCTTGACTATAATGGATATTGATGTGCACGACATACACATATGCTTGCTGCAAATTGTGTTTATAAACATCTGGTGCCCGAAGGTAGTAGGCTTTAATTTTTGTTTCGTATTTTTAATAAACGCCCGGACAAGAGGTCGGTTGGCGTCTTATTAGATGTCAGAGACTGGCAAGCAATAGGAAGCCTTGCCACCTGTCAGCAGCACATATTTTGTTATTATCAGTTTAGGCAGCCCAAGTGTATCCCATATACATATTCTGCAGCTCATTTTCTAGCTCATTGCCAACCTTGGCCTCGCCCCGGACTGGGCCGACTCAAGGCATGCGCTAAATTAATTTATTCCACTTTTGTTGTTAGACAATATCCTTTTGACTTGCGCGTAACGGGATATGAGGCAACAAGCAAGAGCTAACAGCAGCCGTCGTATAGCCAAGCAGGCAGGCAGACTGGCAGGCAGGCTGGCATTTAATGAAAATGAAAATGTCTAAAGGCATCAGCAGCCAGTGCTGTTATCCTTTTTCAAAGCCAACAAACGCAAAATGGAATAAAATAATATAAACCCACTGACTAGATGGCTGCTTGTGCACAAGTGAAGCTGGCTGTGGGCCGGTCTAAGCTGCGCCAAGTGTCGACAGGAGGCTTGCTTTGGCAGCTTGGCTGCCAAGACTCGCTAATAAATAGGGCATACTTTCAGACGACTAAAGAACATGTTGCCGCATTTGCAAATATGTTTTGCACTTTCGTACAGTTTTGTACGTCTTCGAAATAAATCACGGCAGACACAAAGCTCTGCCCATTCATTTAAGTGCTGTGCGAATATTTTAAGATATATCAATATTTATTTATTTATATCTTAACACCAAGTTAATTATATGCTTCTTTCGTATCATTCTAGGTAAGTGCACAAGGCTTCATCCTTACAACAAGACACGTGCTCCACGTGGCGGTAAGCAGTTGTCTTACAATTTATTTGTATCTAACTAATTGCAATTGTATGCTAAGTATGTTATTGAAACTATTTATTACATATATATGTTTGCTACTAAAATTAAACACTTGAAATGTGCAATGAATTAATTAAAAAAGAAACAGCCAAATGAAATAACACAAGCTTTTCGATACACTTAAATATCAAACGTCAGAATATGCTCGCTTGGCCTAGGCCTACAATTTTTGCATAAAATAATGACAGGAGTTGTCTCGAAGAGTTCGCCTCACTGAGTTTGGGAAATGCAATTTCAATAAATAATATGCTATTTGCCATGATCAAAAAAGTATCCTATGCAAATTTCACGCATGAGCGTGCACAAACATGATTATGAAACGATACCGACAACAACAAGTTTACTGCATTTTCCACCAAAAACTCTCTCAAAAATCCATATTCATCAGCATAAGAAGAAAATTGCCCGATCTAAAGTGGTTCGAGTAACTGCTTCTGCTTCTGCTTCTGTTCCTGAGCACTCAATCAAAAATCACATTTCCGTGTTGGTCGGCACCAAAAAATATGTGTGTGTGGCGGGGTGTCAGAGGCGATGGGCTAAACCAGTCGACAGTCGAGAGTTGCCAGTTGCCAGTTGCCAGTTGCAACTGCCCAGTCGCATGCGAGGCAAATGTAATTAAAATTCGATATACTTGTTTTCCCCAAAATGCCCACAGAGACTGAGATGACAGAGCGATGCCAAAGGGAGCGACAGAAAGAGAACGAGAGTAGCCCAGAGCGAAAAGCAGAGTTGAGGCCTGTGTTGAGTTATACAAACAGCCTAACAGCATCCACAACCACAACACTTACTCACACACACATACATACATGTGGAAAATACATACATCATCGTCATCGTCATTATCATCTATCGGCAACAATATTTCCCAGAATTTACACTTCAATTTAAATTTTTGGTCAGATTTGCACGTACTCAACTCTTCGTGTGTTTTTGTAATTACATGCGCATACGCAACATACACTCACACACTCATACACAGGCACACATATGTACATTTCATGCAAATTGATGTTGCTTTTAGCACACATGTAAAGGGACCTGGTCATATGGCTCAGAAAAATAGCTGCTACTGGCGCATTTTCGTTGTTGTCTGTGCTACTTTACAGCTGCCCAACAATGAAGATTTATAAATGCATGCCCTCCACTCCATAGTCGATGCCACGCCCCCGGGACACCAGCTGGCAGTGGTGCTGCTTTGTCAAGTACTCTGTATGGCATAATAGCCATAAATTAGGGTACAGCTACGATTTGGCAACAACAATAGAAAAAGGCCACTTACAAATGGAGGAAGAGGTCGTTGATCATTGCACGATGATTGGAACAAGCCCTTTGAGAGGGAGTTGAATGTGTCGAGGTCGTTTAAGTATTAAAAGTCAATGTCAATGCACTTAGATTAATGGTTCTATCAAGAGATTAATAGCAGCTACTAAAATTAATAGAGATTGCACGATACATAAAGCTCAAATTAAGAATTGTCTCAGGTTTTAATTTAAATTAATTGTCATAATTATTAAATCTGATTCTAAAAGCTATCAGCCTTGATTGCATATGAATTTTAAGGAAAAAATCCATTATAGTATATTATTATATTGTAGCATAAACCACAATTATAAACTTTTAAAATCACCGAGTTCGTATGTTGTCAACAAATTAACAAGCACTAGAGAATGAATTTAACGCAAAAATAATTATGAACAATCAGAGAAAAACTCAGAAAAAAGTATCAAATTGCAAACGTAAAAAGTTGATATGCTAAAATTCAATTTAATAATGATTATGCCAAAAGAGGGAAACTTCAGATGAAACTACAAACATTTGCAGATTTACTGTTTCATAATTTTTGAGTTTTTGCTGCTGTGGCTGCAATTTGTTGTTTTTATTATTGTATAACTTATGCCAATCACATAACGAAATATTTTAGCTTTTGCTCAAATTAAATAAGCGCCACAGAGCAGCAGCAACAACAACAGCAACTATGGAATCGCACACTCGAGCGCATAGCATAACAAAATTCAATATCGCTTTTAATTGCATGTTGCCCAGGCAACGTCAGCAGCAACAACAACAACAACAACCGTAACAACAACAATTGACAGACATTTTAAGCCCCGTTGCAAGCTGAGCTGTTGAGTTGAGGCTGAGGTTTCAGTATGGCTTGGGATGGATGCGTTTGTTGGCTGTATAGCTGGATGGCTGGCTGGTTGGTAGGCCACTTATATAAGCCAGAGAGGGAGAGATTGTTGGGGCCAACCTGTAATTTAGCAAAATGTTATGTAAACTTTAAATCGAGTTATGCATTTTAATTGGTTGTTGTACAATTTGCAAGCGGCACGTTTTGTTTGCCACATCCACAGGACACGACCGAAGCGCATATTATGCATATGGATTCATGGATCCATATACATATAGAAATACGACTACCACGTTTCAATGTAGACAGCGACAACAGCAACAACAACAACAAAAACAAAGAAATTGCAATGCTTCACATTTTTGCGTAATGCAATTGAAATGTTATTGAGTTTCACCAAAAATATTCAAAATGGTTTAAAGGTTTACGCAATGAATATGCTTTCATTAGCTTATTGAATTAAGACAAAATTCATTTGCAAATGCTTGACAAAGTTAGATCATACAACTGATTTAATAGTTTTATGAGTAGTAGCTAAATAAATACTGATTCCTTTTTAATATAAGTTTAAATGGAAAGCTATTCATTTTAGACATCTCTTAACTCCATTCTCAATGCTCCAAATTTCTGACAGCTTGCTCATTAATTAATTAGTGACATTGACAGACTCGCAACTAGGCCAACTCCTGCCAACTGATCTCTGGCAAAAAAATACTTTATTTCCCATTGATTTTTCAAACTTCCTTTAGTTCACTTCGCTTTACAAATAAAAGAAGTTCCTTAAAGCGAGTTACAAAGGCAGCTCCATTCAATTTTGCTTCATCCCGAGGGATGCATCTTTACTTTCTGCAATTTTTTGTTGTCAGGTAAATTCAGTGCGCTTTACCTCAAAGCGGTGTGCAATGCGCATTTGTTTTGTTGGGCCCGTCAAACGCAGCCAGCCGAGGTGAACCAAGTGGAGGCAAGGCGAGGCGAGTGAAGACGTGGCATGGCAGGGAATGGCAGCGAAACCACAAGGAACACAGTTACCGCAGCTTAAACTTAATCTACCTCTTGGCTTAATTGCTGCCGCTGCCTGCAAATTGCACCCAAAAGGCCACTCTCCAAAGGGAACTAGACACCGATGTCGAGACGGAGTCTCTGTTAGTCCTGGAGTCTCTTCTCTGGTAGAGCGCCCACAGCGCTAACTCATTTTAATGATGCCTCCACTGGCTGTCTACCTGCTGGAAGGTACATCGTCTTAAGTGCACCGATGTTGTCTTGCTGGCCACTGTCTCTGTCATCCCAGTCCCAGTCCCAGTCCCAGTCTCTGTCGCTGTCTTCGTCTTCTTGCTACGGTCTACGGTCTCCTATTCCTGGCAATTATGGCCAAGTAGCTGTGCTTACATGTGGCCAAATTGTTGTGGTCGCCTCACGGGCGCATTAAAAATGAATAATGTGCGCGACTTGGGCGCACAATTTATGCACTGGCTTCCAACGTTCGTTTGCCAGCTGCTGCTTCTCCTAGAAACGGCTTTCCCTATTGGGCTGCCCTTTTCAATCATACAAATCCATGCAATCAAATTCCGTTGCGCAATACAATTAGCTTCTATACCTTGGCTCAAATAAAACAAAAATACTGCAAAGAAACAACATGCTGCATGGTTTTGGGCGCGCACTTTATTAGGCTTAAAGTGAATCCTGCTTACCTGTGTCCTCGTGGTCTCGTCTCTGGCATTTCTGGCCAACCCTCAGCACCAGTCCAGCCCTTGCCCTTACGCTTTGATGTTCAAGTTAAGCCCAGCTAAATTGATTTTCCTGGCCATGTTCTTATTCCCTGGCCACACTCAGCAATAAACTTCAAATGAAGCGGGCCGCTATTAAGTTATGCGGCTTTATTTGCGGAGCTTTTGTGTTTTGTGCTAAATAAGTGCACAAATAAATCGACAAGGCATTCACATTCACAGTCGCAAAAAGTAAAACAATAGCAGGGCAAAGGACACTTGGCTGGCAGTGTAAGTGCGGAAAATGCGAGGTACTTAAAAGCGAAAATACTTTTAGAGCTACAACAGAGCTCAGAGCTAATCCGAGTGGAATATGTATTAGTTATTTGATTGTTTTTAATATAATGCAGTATTTTGAATGGAAATACCCATACATTTATTTGCAAGTCAGCGAATTATAGCTTACAATTATCGCTTATGCATTTAACAAATAATTTATTCAAAAATTATGATATGAAATTATCTTCAGTCTACATATTGTTGTCCTCTTTAATCCTTAAAGTTTAACTCGCAGATAGTCTTCAAAAGAATCCCCTCCACCCTTGTCAGGCAAATCTTTTTTATTGTCAACGCAACGTAACGCCGTCAACTCTTTCTCCCATTTCGAATTTCACTAAGTCGCTTTAAAAACACGCATAGAGCTTTATGGCCAACCCCTTGAACTCCTCACCCCTCCGCGCATCTGCTCTTTCCCCAACTCTGCTCTGCGGCTTTAGTTGCATTTGACTTTGCGGTTTGACGTTGTTGCGTTGCTTGTTTTGTTGTTGTTTTTTGTGTACGTATTTTCTTTTTTCTTTGCTGTTGTTGTTGTTGCTGTTGTTGCTTTGGCTGCAACACACGCAACAGCTTTTTGTTCACACTTTCGCCTGGCAAAACAATTTTCCTGCTGGCCAGGGCACCGATTCAGCAAACCTGCAACAAGCCGAGGGAGCTGCCGTTGCCGTTGGAGCTGCTGCTGCTGCCCCGCATGCATTGCGGTTTCTGTTGCATAATTATTATGTTGCGGTTCAACCCCACCGACCCTGAGTTGATTTTGTTTTTGCTTTTGCTGCTGTTGATGTTGTTGAAAAAGCATTTACCTTGTTTGTGGTGCGTTCAGCGCTTGGCAAAAACAGTTGTTGCCTAGGCTGAAAGCTGAAATTACTTTGGTTTGAGCGGCTTTTAAATCTTTGCTATGTGAGTTTATTTAGGCGGTTGATTTTTCGCTTTTTCACCCTCTTCCCCGCCTCCCCCCCATTCCTTTGAGTTTTTCATCTGTATTTAGCAAGCTTTAAAGCGCATTTAAAGGTGGTTCGCCGGAAGGTATTTGACGGGTATTTGTAAATGGGAATTTAAATTGTAAATCTTCAACAATTGAGGCTGTGAAAAATATAATAAATAAGTTGAGTTTCTATTTATTTTACAACTGTCACTGTAAGTCGAATATCTTTCAATCTTAATGTAGCCATTATTGCTCTTTCAAAATGCTTCAAATTCAAATGTCTCAGTAGGACATAAAAGGGTTAACAATCCATAGCTTCATTGCCCAGCCCATATTTTAGGGCCTGAACTCAAACCCTCGAACCATCATCAGCACATCCTCCATCCTAGGACCAACAAAAAGGACACTTTTACGTATAAGTCAACGAAATAGTAAATAACAAGAAAACAACAGAAGGCAACTGGCAACTGGCAACCAAACAAGAGCAACAAATTTTTCGGTTGCGCTTAACAAATGTTACACAAAGCGTCGTATTGGACGTCTGACTATTTGGCCAACTGGCTGGTTGACTGCTTTTGGTTTTGGTTCTGTTTCTGTTGCTGTTTCTGGCTTTGGCGTTGGCTCCAACTGTGGGTCTGTCTATGGTCCTGTTGTCCTTCGAGTCCTTCTTCGTCGTCTGTTGGTGTCATTTGTTAAAGAGGCTTGTCAACATGCCTTATAACAAGCCGGCTACGGTTTTTCGACTCGACTCGACTGTGTCCTGTAAAGTGGCCGGCCTGCTGCTGCAGGGGCATCAGGATGCCCGTTGGCCGTGCCTTGGTAAGGCAATGACTCGCCATCTCAAGAGAGAAATAGTCGAAAAACCCGAAAGCAATAATATTTTAGCTTTTGTTATAGGTTTTCAGCAGCCCAGTCAGTAGAAGCAACAACAGCAAGCAGATCGTAGCCAACTTCTGTTTGTTTGTATTTTGTAGCATACTTTTGTGCATTATTTGCACAGCACTTGCAAGGAAAATTCTAGAGGGACTTCTTGGCTTTTCAATTTGCCCCGGCCCTGGTGACATTTGTTTGTCTGTATACACAAAATATTATATTCTTAATTGGTGTTTATTGTGTGTCACACACACACTTGCTCACAGACAATCGGACATACACTCATTTGGGCTGTAAAGGCCAAAAGGACGTGCACATACTTTTAGGCTGCGTTACGCACTCGAGAGTGCCATAAAAATGTCAACGCTGCTTTCTGACCAGATATAGCCCAAGTATTAAATTGTTCGAGCCACAACAAAAGCCATAGACAATTTGCTTTTGCCTTTGCCTTTGCTTTTGGCATTGCTATTGCCTTGTTGAAATGTAATTTGCAGCTTTCCTTTTTTTTTAGAACACCCTGCGGCCGCCAGGCAAATGCAATGACAAAACTCAGTTCAGTTCTGAATGCTTGTCCAGCTGCTCTTTTTCTTGCTTCCTCAGTTTTTTTTTTTCTTCTCTGTGGCTCGCAGGCAAATTTCATTCAAACAAAAAGTTTTCTACGAGTATCTATCTCAATGTATCTATGTACATATGAATGTATGTATATTTGTCTGTATGTGTATGGGTGACTGGTAAATTGCTTATGAAATTGCAATTTGAGCTCACTCTGTATATCCTGGTCACTGATTTTTATTTAATTTCGCCTGCGGATGCCACAATATATGCATGCAACAGCACACAAGAGGTAGAAACCGACAGACTACTAGGGGGTGTGAAGAGTGCAAAATGTATCACATTACATGAGACACACGGCATAAATTTCAACTATTTTGCATATTCAGTTCAAGTGGGCGGCCAGTCAGTCAGTTAGTCAGTTAGTCCTTTAGTCAGTTTGTCAGTTTATCAGTTCGTTGGGCAATAAAATGTATTATGAAGTGAATTTGTATGGACAGTCATTGGCCAGGGCTCAACTTTCCTTTTTTGCCAAATGTTATTAACTGTAGTTGCAAATCCTGACCAAATCCATTGGATCATGCCTCAGCTCAGTAGGCTTTCACAAAACTTTTTACCTTTTGTTTGTATGCTAGCCAAAAGTTTTTTTTTTTTCTTTGCCTCCGTCGACTCGACTCGGCTCGGTTCAAATCAAGAATAATGGTCCCATTGCAGATTCCAGATACGTGGTCTTTGTCTCCGTGCAAGATTCTCTCCACATAACATATGTATGTAGTATGTATGCTCGTATGTTGTCTTTTTGATTTGTATGCAAAGTGTTAAGGTTCATGCTTGGCCAAAGAAGAGTTCAATTTCAGTTGAGGTCAAGCCATGGCAAAAACAATAAGAGCGAGTGAGAGAGGGGGGTGGGAGTTAAGAAAAATTGGTTTGTTTGTGTTTCGAGTTGAGTCTATTTGCAGTTCCAGTTGGCCATATTGATAAGTTTCCGCTTTTTGTCAGCCAACTTCATTAGAGCGGCATGCGGACAAAGTTTTGTGGGCAAAAGTTGCAGCTGTAGTTCAAGTCATCTATTGAGCTTAAAGTGATTTATATCAACTATTAAATATCAGCTGTGATTGAGGTTTCCGAAACAAACAGTGAGACACACAAATACTGTTGGCTGACTTATAAACTGAACACTGAACTTACATTTCTTATTTAAGAAAATGTATTTTTGCTCAAACTAATTTTGCGAACGAAATTAGAGGTTGCAAAACTTATAGAGATAATTTGATATTTTGGAATTATCTCTTATTTGTTAACCCTTTTCGTATTATTTTAATTTTCAATTGTTTAATTTAATTACATTTGCTTTAAATGCTTTAATTTATATCCCTTTAACTTTAACTCAAATCTGCTACACTCATGTGTATCATGATTGTAATGTATTTATCATTAGCAGCATTCACAGTTGAAATAACTAATTCGCTTTTGACAATCATATTATTTACCTTATCACTGCTCAACATGTACTTGTTTGGCTGGCTTTGCACTCTGTCGCTGCTAAAAATGTTGCCCATTTATGGCAAAACGCATTCAACTGTGAGTGTCATGAAGCAAATGCAATTTACAGAGCTGCAAGTGCAACAGCAACGACGACGACTAGTGACAGCCTTCTCATATGGTATTACCTTGTTGTTGATATTGTTGTGCAAGTGTGTATGTGTGTGTGTGGGTGTGTGTGTCAGTTCCCATCATTGGAACAGACTCACATGCATCAAACAAATTCGATAGCGTTGCTTTCTGGTTACTGGCCAAGGCTGCTGCCGCATAATAAGCGTAAACGTTGGCTAACAAGATTCATGCAACGCTTTTGTGCCCCAGAGGCAAACATGCAATGGCCATCAACATGTCCTGTCCAGTCCTGTGCTGTCCAGTTTTCAGTTCCACATACTCTCCTACTCTCATGACAACAACGATGACGACAGCGAGGCGACCGAATGGCAAATGGCAAATGGTGAATTGCGAACGAAGCGCGCTTAATGCAACTTTGTTGCTCGGCTGCTGCTGCCACCACTGCTGTTGTTGCGTCAGCCACTGCTGCTGTTGCTGCGGCAGCGATTGAAAAATCCCACTAGGGCGTTTTTAATTGGATTTTAAAATACTTGTCCCATGCAGGCAGAGCCAGGCAAAGGCTATATGGCAGCGCAGATAGATGAGAAGGTGTGTGGGGGGTGTGAGGCAGAGACAGCCGGCAATGACCAGAGCAATACCCTGTCCCCCTGTCATAGCCTCAGCTCTGCTCAAAATGACCAAGCAACCCAACAACATATCGACCAGCAGACGATGGTCAGCAGTCAGGGGCTCAACACGCTCGTTATCCTTGTTTCTGATGCTGCTGCTGCTGCTGCTGCTCCTGCTACTCTTGCTGTTGTTGATGCTGCTTTTGCTCATCCTCTTCCTCTTGCTATTGCTGCTGTTGTGCACAATTTGGTTACGTGTTTGACCTGCGGCGATTTTTCATTGCATGGCCGGTTTATTTTTTCGGGAGCCCATACATTAATGGCATTGCGAAATTTGTATTGCAAATGTCACTAAGGGTCTCTGCCCCCTCCTGTGCCCCAATGAATCCCTGCCATAAATATAATCACATGTGTTTGCTGCCCAGCTTCATTCAACCCCTTGTGAAAAACTGCCGTGACAGTATTGCAAGGTAAATCGTTGTCATTTATACCATACGCCAGCGGGTTCAAGAGGTTAGATTACTTTTGGATAATAGTGTATTTTATACTATGGTCGAGTATCTTTGATATCAGCTCTGCTTTTATTTTGATGTCATTCTTGAGACATATTCGTAATTATCTTATTTATCAAGCTGTTTTCAAGCTTTCAAGTTAAATGAATTTTACCCATGATGTAACTTTCTATTAAACAAAAAGAAAAAACTTTTAGTAACTAACTATGGAAGCAGAACGTGTTGATTTGTAAATTAAGAGTTAATGCTGATTAAAAGTGGCCAGTGAACAAGTGAGTATAATTTTAATGAGTCTCCAACTTTGGCATGATTATCATCATTAGCATATTTGATTAAAAAGTGTCATTAGGCTCGCTGAGTAGTCGTTGAATGCGCTGACAGTTGGCTGCATCATTTCACGCTTCAACGGAAGTTGCATAAGAAAAAGCTGGTGCTAAAAAACTTATTCGCACTGCGCACACACATTTTAATTTCAACTAATTGCGATGCCAAGAACCATGAGCCACTACCAGTGCCAGTTCTTCCTGTTGCAGCTGAAACTTGTCGACGCTTAAGTAATTAAAGCGTGCACTTCGTTAGCTTTAAGAACTGTAGCCAGCTGCAGTAGTTGTCCTGCGACCTGCGTCCTGTATCCTGTCTAGTTGCCTAATTGTAACAAGTGTCCGGTGCAGTGCTTGATTTGTATGTAAATTGAATTCAATGTCTTTACATCAAAGCAAAAGTTACCTCTTAAGCTCGGACTTTGCGTGTCTTCGTCCCGTTTCCTGTCAGTCTTACCTCTTTACCAGCCTAATTTACTTTTAATTATTATAATGACTTGAAGTTCGACAAATTAGCCTTAATGTTAGTTAGTGCGTCAGCGAAGACAAATGACATCTTTCAAAGGTAAATAATCAAAAATGTGTCGGGAAAAAGAACTCAAGCTAAATGAGTTAATGTCTTTACTTTGGCTCAAAGGCATACAAATTAGTTGAGAAAGCCCTTAGTTTGTTTCTAGTGTAATGAATGTTGAAGTACTTTACTTTGATAGCCAATCAATTGGAAAGTTGCCAGTTATCCTAAAGTGTTTCATAGAAGCTTGATTGAACTTGAAAGGCAATTAACACACATATATTCGAAGGCTACTTGTAGATTTATGATCTTAAAATTATTCTAAACCCATAACAATAATACAGTAAAACAAATAATGAGTGTGTAACATAGAAAATAAATAAAATAAGATGAGAAATATATAGAGCAATATTGTTAAACTTTAAAGACTAAAGAATCTCGAAATTATTTTTTAGAATTTTTCTGTGAATTGCACAAAAGTTGAAAGAACTTTTTAATGTGTTTTATATTATAACTAAAAGCTCGCAATTAACCAAGGTGTTTTAAGGTGGCATAACTCATAGAGTCTACAGAGTCCTTTTGGCAAATATTTTTCATGTTCCAAGTTATGCTAAGAAAAATAAATTTCACATAAACAAAAGCGCATAAAAACAAATGAAAAGAAACGACAAGAAAAGAAAAGAAAGCAGCACCCAACACAAATTACAAACAAAAGAAAAAAGAGCAAAAAAAAAAAATTCAAAAAACACACAAAATCAACTTTGATTTAAGTTTACAAAAATGCTTAGCAATTGCTTTGCTTTTTTAGCTTTTGTTGTTTTTGCTCGGCCTGGCATTCAGAAATTTTTTCAGGATTCTGCTATTTTTGTTGTTTTGTTTATTTTTTTATATGTATATGTATATTTTTCACTCTGTTGATCTCTTTTTCTGTTGTTCTCTCTCTGTTGCGGATTAACAGGCAACAAAATATTTTATTTTTTATTGTTTAGCAACGCTGATTTCCAGTCCCCCCCCTCTCTCTCTCTCTCTCTCTCCTTCCCCGTCCATAGCCAGCCTTGTGGGACGGTCCAACTGTTGTTTGTGCGGCGCAGGATTTTGTTGTCACTTCAACACACAAACACACAGATACTGACAACAAGAAAATAAGAAATAGCAGAAAGCGGCTGCAAAACAAAAATCCACTTGAATTTTTTACACTTTATTTTTTGTACATTTGCAACACGAAAAGCACAAAAGAACAAAAATAATAAAAATCCTGTTCCTGTTTGCACGCGAAATTTGCGCTTGTCTGCCTTACGGCTTGTCAGCTCGCATGTTGCATGGTTTTAGGCGGGATTTGTTGTGCGCTCTCTCACTGCATGCCACATACCCCCACATGCCCCTGCCTAAGTCCAACAGCAATAGAGGCAGCAGGAACTACAAAGGCAAAAGCGACCGGAGCCGCAATTTAGACGCCGCCGCCAGTTGTTCAAGGGACAGGGTAACTGCCTGACAATGGGGGAATGAATGTATCTTTTTTTCTCCGTTTGTTTGTTGTTTTTTCTGTTTCCTACGCTTGAGGGTCTTAATTTTCGGCATTGTTGCTGTTGCCTATACAACAACAGCCCAATAAAGGTTAAGCTCAACCTTGTCGCCAGTTCCGAGGTCAACTCCGAAAGACCTTAATTAATTCCTTAGGGGTTGGGGTGCTGTCCAGCTGTAAACAATGACCGTTTGAATATTAAAGATATTTCAAGCTGAACAAATGTTTCTTTCTTTTCATGTTCATTGAATTGATAACTAATTAATATTATTTATACTAATTAATCAGTAATTTGAAATCAAAAACTGTATTAAATATTTACTTATTATAAATTATTTGCGAATTGTTTTTAATGGAAATAACTAATATATATTTAATGACTGTGTTGTAGTGTTGTAAACGCTTATGATATTTTATTTTTAGTATTTTATTGCATATACGCTCTGGTTGACCAAGTTTTTCGAGTTTGTAATCTATTTAGAAGACTACAGTTTTGTTTTTTTTTTCAATTATCCATCAAAATCTTTTACATGAATCTTCGATTAAAATTTCATTCAGACCTTTAAAATCTCATTAAATCCGCCAAGTGCAGACTTGCTCAGACGCCAAACCACATTTCTTTCCATCTCCCCTCAGCATTATATTTTTTTTCAACATTTTTGTGGTTATTGCCTGTGTATTAAATTAGCATAAATGATTTTTAATAATTATACCCATGAAGCGTCATTGGGGCGCTAGTGTTCTGACAGCGGCCACGCCCATTTCAGAGCAAACAGCCGCCCACAAGCAGCTGGCGCACAAATTACAAAATAATGAGCGCCAAGTGCAATGTATTTTTTGGTTTGAATTTTACATTCACAGTCCGGCCGACTATTATTTTTATATAATGGGCCGTGATGGGTGCTCTGATGTTGATGTTGATGCTCCAATTCCTTCGGTGCTTCAGTGGCATCCACACCCAATGCTCAATGCTCATCTGAACTGACTATGGGTTCTCATGCAAGAGCGCACCGAGCCGTTCTTATGCGACGTTGAAAATGTTTTTTAATTGCACTTAAAATTTTATTTAAATGCCGTGCACACATGTCGAGATCTGCCTGAATTCAGTAACAATATAACGAGGGCTTTTGTCATTTTCAGACGATTCTTTTACAGACAACTCGAATTGGAATATATATGCGAGGACAAAGCAAAGTCACATAAAAACAGTATATAAATTGAAAGAAGGATATATGATCATCTTAGGGCTGCGTTTAAAATGTATTTATTAATTAAATTATATTTTTTAATGTATTTTCAGGCTGCGCTTTCGTTAAATTTGGCTCGCAACAGGAGGCTCAGTCCGCAATAACTAATTTACACGGAAGTCAAACTATGCCGGTAAGTGTTAATTATCAATGTGTAAATTTAAACAATATATTGGTTGATGGAACGAAAGCACTTTTCATTAACTGAAAGTCACTTGACAACAAAGACATAAGTTAAACGTGCTCCTTTGTCATAAGTGGCTTTCAGCTGTTTTCGCTTTTGAAATGCCTTGTTCAATTAACAAGAAGTGCACCTTACAAACTAATAGTCTATATTGTATAGAAGTTTGCAACATAATACCCATATAATTCCAATTAAACTGGTGTGTTTCTCACGCAGCAACAATAGAATTTGTATTGGAGAATTTGAGTTTCCATTTCAGTATGACTTTGAGTTTGAGTTCAAGTTTCAATGGAAATTGATGTTGACGCCAAAGTTCTCGCACTGCCATCAACGACTCCCACGCAGCTTTATGCTTTATGCGTGTGTGTTTGTTAGCCAAGTTAACAAATAAAAACATCAAGTCCCAAATATTTTAAGCTTTTTATTTCCTTTTATTTTTGTTCACGTTATTCACAAATTCACAATTTTGTTTTTCATCATTTGTCAAGGACATGCACTTGTGTGCGAATAATGCGAAACTAATGAAATTTTCAACCTGAAGTACTTAAGGTGCTTTCTGTTTGTTGTCGATGTTGTTGTTGTTGTCGTTGTCATTCTTGTTGTTCTGTGAACAAGTACTTAACAAACTTCATTTAAGCTAGAAGTGGCAAGGTCCCAGCTTTGGTTGCTTACATTTAAAAAATAAATTAGAATTAAATTAAATTAAATAGCGAGCAGGAATGATTATTATATTTCTCTTGTACTCCACTTCAATAGAAAATCAAGAGCACACTTTTCTCTAAAATTCTAAAAAAGAACACCCCCAAGACATGTATAAATACAAATCGCAGCGCCAAATTGTTTGACAACCAACAAGCTGTAGCCGAATCTGAAGGTTTTTTCCTTTGTGCAGCGATTTTGTGCCGCCGAGTGACTTCATTATATGGAAATTTGTAAGAAAACACCATATATAACTAAATATATATATATGTATTACATATAAGAGTGTGTGTGTGTGTATGTGCATATGCTTGTATGTGTGTGCAACTGAGTGTATATGCTCTATGTATGACAACGTTTGCTGCTCTCTCGGCCTTGCCGCGGTGCGGGAATTATTTTTTCTTGTGCGAAAATAAATGAAATTTGCATGACACTTGAGTTATTTTGCACGTAAATTGCTTCTTTTGACAAACAACACAAGCAAATACACAAAACCAGCCAACGAGCGGGTACTGGTCGGAGACGAGTTGGCGTATAAAGCAAACTGAAATGGTTGCCATTGTTGTATTTTCGGTGTTTACATCAGTGCAGCAAACGTTTCGCATCCAAGTCAACTCTCTAGAAGAGTGCAGGCACGGGAGTTGGCGAGATAGAGAGACGAGGAATGGGCAAGAGCGAGCAAGAGTACTACAAGTATTCTGGTTGTTGGTCCTTCTTCGTCCTGGCTTTATTTACCACTCAGATTGCTTCTGGCTTTACGAAAGGCGAAACGAATTTTACATTTTCGGTTTGTGTGTTTCGGGCTTGGTTACTACGGCTGTAGCCATAGCTATACTATATAGCTATGCGCCTCTCTACGCGCTTCTCAGCCATTCCACCCAATTGTTGCCCAACTCGTTGTCGCATTTAAATTCAAATTCAAATATTGTTGATGAAATTTGTTGCTTAATTTGCAATTTAGATGCGTTTTTAAACAAACGCTGCGCCATTTTCATTTCCCTCCTCTGTGCGCGAGAATGAAATCATGTGTTTACTTAGGCGGAAACTCTTGATGATGATAATGATGATGGCGCCAGCTCGGTGCCGGCTGCCATTACCGTTGCCGTTCCCGTTCCCGTTCCCGTTGCCGTTGCTATTGCCTTTGCCGTAATTACAGACCACTGCTCGGTCTGGTTGAAGGAATCGCAAAATCAATGCAACATGCCGCAGGGCTAAACATATTTTTTACAATAACACAACTTCTTTCCGTTAACCCCAAGAATGGCAGATTTCCCCTTTCATCAGACATCGGCAAATATGTATGAGTGAGAACTTCAAATACATAGCCGCGAGTGAGGCGCAACTACAGAACCAAAACAAATAAACCAAATACCGCCATCCCCAAATATAAATCCAATCCAAATCAGGCAAACAGTTGGCCCCAGCTTAAGTCAATCACCAAGCTGTCGATTCCTCCGCTTCTCTCTTGAGTTTTAGACCGTCACATTTTACAACTGATTGCAGCCAATATACAGGAAAATCAAAGTATAGCCCTAGGTGTTGTGCATGTGTGTTAGCCGAGTGTGCTTATGAAACTTTGAAATCTTCAGTGATGAGTCGTTATCAATGTGATATTTTGACAGTTTTCTTAGAAAGTTCTGTAATAACTTTTTGAGCAAAACTACATCATGTTGACCTATGCAAATATTGTTTTCCATAGCTATAGTCGCCATTCTATTTAATTCTTTACCTTCTGATTGAAGTATAAGATTCAAGCATTGCCCTCGTTGATCACACAACCATGAAGCGCTGCAGGCCTACAGCCAACTGCACTTCACTTCAAATAATGCTCAACACACGGCTGCTGCCCGAAGGGTCATTACATGGCTGCCATGTCCTGACCTGGCACGCCCAATGCGGCACGCCCACGGGCCGTACTCCTTAACGTCAGAACTAACAACGACAGCTGCAATTTTTCACCTGGGCAATTTTTAAGATGAGCAGCAACGCCAGCAGCAGCAGCATCAGAAGAAGTTACAAGAACGCCGCCCTCAAAAAGACGGCGACTATGCCAAATTGCTAGCTAGCGTGAAAGAAGCGCCAAGTTGTGTGTGTATGTATGTGTGTGAGAGAGTTTGCCAAGGAAAATGAGTAGAGCAATTTGTGTTGGTTCTGCTTTTTTTTTAGCAACCATTCTTGTTTTAATTTTAAGAGCGCGTAATTTATTTTTTTTTTCTGCCTCCGCATTAAGCATTTTAATGTCAGTAAGATGGGTGGGAAAGGGGATGGTGGGTGGCTGCGGCGGTTGGGGCTTGCGGAGAGTGCGGGGAGTGTGGCTGCCAAGTTGGCAGTTGTAATTGCAATTTGGCATTACGACTCTGCGTCCTGGTAGCCAGGTAATTAGCGCAAAACGACGCGGCAGCTGTTGTATAAAATTTTTAGTAGCTTGCACAAAAGTACGCTACACTTTTGCTCCTGCATATATTAATTATACACCGGGCCAGAGCCAAATTGCTAAGTGCAACAACGCCAGCAACAACAACAGCAATAACAACAGCTACATGAGAGCGAGAGGAAACAAAAAAATTGATTGCCTACCTGCAGGCGTCAAAGTTACCACAGCAGCAGCAACAGCAGCCGCAGTGGCAGTAGACAAACCGCAAGTTAATTTCAAGCTTAACAAAGTTTTCTTTTTCGGCGCTGCTCTCACGCTCATTCTCCCCCCACTTTTGTGCCTCTCTCCTTGCCCATATCTCTCGGTTCTCATCTCTCATCTCGGACTTGTCGGACAGGCTTGGCTTTCATGTTGATGTACCACAAAAAGCTTTTAAAAAATTTTTGATTACGCCAAACCTTAAGCAGCTTATGGACGCCACGCCCATGCTCCAGCATAGTCATTTTTCCCACAATCCCCCCTGCCACCGGCACTGGCCGGACATGGGAAACCAGCACTCATTAAAAAGGAATTTACAGTCAGTGTGTAGCCAGAGTGTTGGAGGGCAGCCAGAGATCTGTGCTCAGAGTTGTGCCAGAGTGGACAGTTTCTATTCTCTGCCCATCCATGCATTGAGTTTGTTGTTAATCCTCTGGCACTCAACATGTTATAAGTCGCTTTTAGTGCGGTTTGCAAACGTTTTCTAAATACAAGCGACCACAACCGTAAAAAAACAGAAAATATTCTAAACAACTCGCTGACAAGTCGAAATCGAAATACTCTAACTGTAATCAAATCAAAGAAAGTGCAATTTTTGCTTTAAATTTCGATACAGATAAATATTTATTTTAGATTTATTTTGATTATTTTTTAATATATAAAGAAGTTCAATTTTCCCTGCGCCAAACAGCTTGGCTTGTCGACATAGTCTTCAAAATCGTGTAGGGTATTAAAAAGTTAACAGTTGTAAACAATAATTTCGTATTCACTCAACACAACATTCGCTTTTTTCCACACATTTGCATAAGCCGCTGACGCGATTTTTTTCTCCCCAAGGTGTGTATGTGTGTGTGTGTTGTGTGTAAATTCGGCTTAGAAGAGTGGGCGTGCTGTGCTGTGGGCGTGCCTGCTTGTTAATGAAAGCGCGCGCATGCATTAAAGCTGCTCTCTAAATGCTTTTGATTGGCGAAGCGCAAAAGCGCCCAGTAAAAGCAAAAATGGCCAACAGCAGCAGCTGCAAAGCAATCCAAAGCAGTGGTAGCTCGAGGGGCAGGACAAAAAGGGGGGAATATGCTGGCAAATACGTAAATAAATATTTTAAATTACAGTCAAAGTGACACACAAAAACTTAAGAGTGAAATGCCCGCACACTCGACTTCAGCCAGCAAAGAATAAATTAGGCAATTAGCATTTTTCCCTCTCTTTATATATATATATATAAATATATTTATATATATGTATATACATGTATAGCCAGTCACATTCATCATCATTTTGTTTGTGGTGCTTTCTGGTCAGGGCATTTCGAAATTGTGTTTGTGTTACAAAGTAAATGGGTTTGGCGAGTCGAAAATTGGTTGACTTTTGCTTAGAAAATTTGCATAGGCCAACCTCAGCAGAGCTCAGCTGGGTTGAAAGTCAACAGCGAAACTGTTTACTTTGGCATCAGAAATAAAACACACTTGACATTCTTTTCAATTACTCAAAGGTGGCAGGCAGCAAACTACGAGGAAATGCGACCATGCTTCAAAGGACATCATCAAAAGTAATGCTAAACTGTGCTTAGATTATGCCGAGCTAATAAGCTCATATATATGGCACCGAGGGGAGAGCTTAATTAGGCTTTCGTAGACAAGCACACCTCAAGTATAGTTGGGGAAAAACTTTGATAAGCATAAACGAAATAGCACTGGAGAAAGGATAGCCGCAATAATTAAACCAAAAATACTTTATACTTTTTGAAAGAGCAATGACTTTATCCCAATTAATTATATTATTTATTATTATCTTTAAAGACTTAATTCAAAAATCTCTTTAAAAGTTCCGTTTAGTTTTTCTCTAAAAAGTTAACGCAATATAAAGCGCTGCTTGTTTTGAGTACAATGATTTAAAAATTGCTTAAATGCGCACATAAGTACGCTTTTGAGGGCGTTAAGCATAAGAAGCAGAAAAAATAACACTACACAACAATACACCCACGCACACACACACATCTGTGCACAACTAACAACAACAATAAGAACAATAACGATAACAAGGACGACAGCGCCAAAACACAATCAGGCAGGCAACAACCACCGACGATGCGAGTTTTCTCCTGTGTTTCCATTGTTCGCAGCTGCTGCACATTAGAAATTCAACTTCGTCTACTTTTAGGCGCTGAGCAGCGGCAGCAACAACAACAACAACAAAGCGACAACAACAACAATACAATGGCGTGTGAATTAAAATAGAAAAGCTGAGCGAGCTGGGGGCGTCTACTTGGCCGTCATCTTGGCTTGCCAAGGTGCGAGTGCTTGGCGAGATGTGTGCTCCGCTCAAGCGTTAAGGCAGACAGGCTGACAGGCAGCCGTCCTGACACCGCACCACTTGCGCCATATTGGACGCCATTTTTGTCAAGTCACATTAAGCGATGCGTCGTTTGCTCGTCCGTCTGTCCGCCAGCCTTGCGAAAATTGAACGCTCTGCGTTGTGCCAACCCATCGGCCAGCAGCGACGAAATTGTTGTATAAATAAAAGCATAATTGATGCGAGCTTCAAAACAACAACAACAATGAACGCAAGCAAAAACTGTAGCATAGCACTTGGCGCTTGGCATATGTTGCGTCAATTCAGCCATGAGCCGCAACAAAAACAATGAAAAAATAAGTAAGTGTGCTCTCGAGACAGCTGAATGATTGGCTTAAGGATACCCTACAAGTTGCTAGACCATGTTAATTTGAGCTGTAATGCTACCCATGGAATTAAACGCCTTTAGCTTACCCGATTCAAACACAATTGACTGCAGAGTATACGAAGAAACAAAAAAAACTGAATGCGCGCACAAAAATTTGTTTCTTTTGCATATTTTACGGTGTTGCCGCTGCTCTTTTCAGACTTGGCAAAAATGACTGCGAAAACAGGTTGGCGGGGCGCATATCATTTCTGAGCGGACTTCAAATCGTATTTACGTAGCACCATGCGTTGGCATTGGCATTGGCATTGGCATTTTTCACTTCTTTTAGTCAGATTCAGCTGCTGCTTTTATTGCCCTGCAAACGATGTCTCAGTCCCAGTGTTGTCAGCTTGCAGATTTGTTTTTTTTTACACATGACGATGGGAAATTAATTTGAAATTTAAATGCGCATTTTGGCAGCTGGGGAATGTCTTTGATGATTGCTCTGCAACAACAACAGCCTTTCGTTTGTCTTTTACAGCATATGTTACTTCTATTTGTGTGTTTGTGTAGCATAATGAGCGAAGCGTGACAACATTTTTCGTTGCATATATTGAAGCTGTTGTCTTTTGGCGAACAAAAAATTATCCTCTGATCAACTGCTGGTATGCCACGAGTAAATTGAAATTTATCTACTGTGTTCAATTACACAAATGTGTATACTCTCTGTAGATAATTGGTTGATTAGAGATAACGGTTAAGGAAAAACGAATTCAGAATGGATATAAATAATAATGATACTAGTGTTATTACATTTATATATATTTCTAATTTTTTTTAAATTATTATGTGAGGAATTGTATGTAATTAATAGCAAATAAATAAACTGGGTTGTTAAGATTTCATTTATAATTATAATGAAAATCTTATAATGAATATCTTATTCTGAAGCGAATTCAATTTATCGCATTTGCATTCAGTAATTTATAAAGCAAAAAGATAATGTTCGACATATAGTTCTGTTTTCTATTTTCAACTTATTAGAAATACCAATGATAAGAAAGTGCAATTAGTTTCAGTTGTCTAGTTTTGTCACTTGCATTTTCACAATTCAGTTGATGCTGTTTAACATATTCGTGGCACCTCGACATATGCTGCAGCAGTTTCGACAGAGCACATAAATCTTGTGGTATTGGGCTCCAGGGCTCGAACGCGGAGCAACCACCGAAAGCACCATTACCACCACTAAATCAGTGATGTTTAGCATATTAGACACATGCACAGAGGCCAATCTACTGCGTAGCCCCTTTTCCGTTACAAACGCATAGCTTGTGGGCAACCGTCAAGCGCCCCGAGCCCCCGCCTCCCTCCCTCGATATTGATTTGCCAAAGTTGAGATTCTCGCTCAGCCTGCCATCAATTTCAATTTTGCTCCAGCGACGCAAATCCAAACAGCGCCTGCCACATACAATTTTCTGGTATTGCCTGCAGACAGGCGTCTCTGCCGACAGGGTGTCCTGCCACACTTTCCCCGCTGCACACACCCCAACCCAATCGGAGCACCTTGCCCAAAGCCACTTTTTCGGTAAACTAATTTTCTTGCTTCAATATCTTGACAGTGAAATTGGCACGACGCTGGCAAAACGCAATCAAACCAACGCACACACAGCCGCACAGTTTACACACTCTTTGGCGTGTGTGTATTGGTATATAAATAAGCAGCGTATACTTTTTTTGGTGGCGATACCTTTGCCCAACTGTTTGCTATTGACATCACGTTTCGTCAAAAACTGAACCAGTGATGCGCCCAGCTCTTCATTGCATACTTGCGGCGCTAACTGAACATAAATTTTTTTTTTGGTTTAGTCACCGGAAATTTAATCCAAGTCGCCAAGTTGCTTATTAAAAACTTGGAACTTTCACATGAAGTACTCGCTGCGGAGGAGGTGGAGGAGTAGGAGGATAAAAGAAAAAAAAAGTGATGCTAAATTTGTCTTATGCGTAAAGTAAAAATCTCACATTTCCTAGGCACATAAAAGGCACATCGTAATGGCTGACTGCACTGCTCGAGTTTGTCGTGGACGCGGCTCATAAAACTCTCATGGCAGCTAAAAGCGCAAACCTTCCGGCTTTTTGTGTAGGAGGAAACGCACTGTGCTGCGTGCATCATTAAAAATGACATGGCCATGTCGCGTGCGGCAACCGAAAAAATGTATGCAACTATAAAAATGTGTTGCAGCTGCACTGCAATTTGTTGCTGCGCCCACTCTCAACTTACCAAGTCTTTTTCTTGTCTCGCAACTTGCTGAACGGCACGTTATAAACAATTTTAATAGACTCTGCTTGCGGCCAAACATTGGCACAGCCACACCATATTCCCTTTACTGCTGCCTTTGACAACATTGTCGAGGGCTCTCGCTTTACCAGCTGCTGCCGACTCGACCATTGTCTTTTGCATTTTTCGGTTCATTTTCTTTTTGCTTATTTCTTTCAACTCATCTCGTCTCATGGCCGTTGTCTACGTGCTTCAAGCTGCGAAGTGCAAGTGGCGTCCAATGTTGCGGCTACTTAATTTAATGCACGTCTGTTTGCATAATCCCAAACCTTATTGAATCGAGCGGCGCGCACAGCAAATGGCGGCCGCATCATCAATGTATGGGCACGTTCCATTGCCTCCAGCAACTGCAACTGCTGCTGCTGCACCACGAGTAGCTGCAGCTCCAAATGATGAGCAAACTTCAATTCAGATGTGGATGCAGACAACGTCTGGGCATAAACTTTAATGAGGTACACGAACTGGCCAGAAATTGAATGCCGACGTGATTTGCCACTCCTTGTCAAAAAAAACAGAAACGGACTTTAAAAAGTTTATAAAAGCAAGCACAAAAAATTGTTACACCTTATTAGCAATTGCCAATAATAGTAGCTTATTAAAATGAAATTAATTGAATATTATTTTAGATTTCTTAAGTGAAATTGAAGTAGTACTTTGAAGAACGGTAAAATAAATAATAAATAAATGCGTACTTGAACATCGCATTTATGCATAGTTTGCTAGTAAAGTGAATATCTTCAATATAATTTCCGTAGCTGTGTCCTTTTAGTCCTGATTTTAGTTCTCTTCAACGGGCCACCCGAAGAAAAAAAAGTTGTCAATTCGGTTGTCTATCTTTTTTTCTCGGCAGAGGAACAACAAAAGTTTTGCAACGTTGTCTCTGCGTAGCTTGTCAAGTTTTGTTTAGTTGTTTGTTCGACTGGCTCTGCTGTCTCTGCTGTTGCATACCTTGAGGCGACGCTGCGGCACTGTCAGCTGTGCTGCCTTGGCTTTTGTGGCATTGCTTTTAAGTTAATAGTGCTGCATATTTTGAGGCAACTACTCCCGCAGGTATTTCGTATGCTTTTAAAGCCCCTCATCTTTAGCAAGAAACCCTTTTTATTTTTGTCTGTGCAGTGTGGTTCGCTGCTGCTTCTTGTTGTTTATTGTTGTTGTTTGTTAGTCGTGGGGTACGCCTCGCAAGCTGCTTTAGATTTTTATCGCAGAGCAAAACACTTCAACTTTAAGGGCCAGCCTTTTTCCGGTCGCCTGCTTCCTCTGCCGTCTGCATTTGCCACGTTTACGTGCCAATGATGACAATTGCTTTTCTTTCTGGCCGCTGCTTCGATTTTGGATTGGGCTTTGCCGTTGCCTTTGCGCCGTTTCGTTGTTCGAGGTTTTTTTTGTTTTGCACGTCGTCGTCGGTTTTTCGCCGCTTGTCTACAATTTCAATAAAATTTTATTAACGAATTCCGGCGACGGTCGGCAGCGGCGGCGATGACAAGGCAGCATTCGGCAATACTACTTCTCGACTCGTACTTCTTGTCCATGCCCATTTTTATACCTTTAGTCGGAATGCCGAATCGATATTATTATTACAATAACAGCAGTGGCAGTGGCAACAACAACTGTAGCAATTGCCTGTCAGCATTGTACTTGTCGATTTTGCAGCTTACTTTGCTGCCATTGCATACTTTTAAGGCGCTTTGACAATTCTTTTTATCTGCGCCAGGACGACGTCGCCGAGGACGATCAGGACATGGCGGACGGGCCAGAAGACGCGGACGTCGCTTGTTTGTTTGTCATTTACGCCCCACACCTAACCCTACCCCATCCCGCAGACGAGCCAGGCTGTCTCCCAAAGTGTCCTCTCCCATGTGGGCCAAGTTGAAAGCCCGCAGTTCAATTCTCAATGGCGCAGCAGTTTTCTTTCTTTCTAATGGCGGCATTTCCGTTTCGAAGTCGTCGCCAGCGTTGCCGACGTCTTCAAGTTTTGCTTTATTTTCTTTACTTATTTTTTTTTTTTTTGCATTCTTTTTTTCATTTCTCTTTTTTTTGCTCAGCTCACCGAAAGTTGACATCAATTTTTGTTCAATTTTATTATTTTCATCTTCATTTTCACAGCGCCCGCACTCAAATCTATAATTGTATTTATGTCAACTTTTTAAATAGATGATGTGCTTAGTGCGCGCCCCCAATTCACATTCTCTCTAGCGAATATTTGGCATTATAATAATGACTTTGCTTTTGTGATAACGACTTACGGAAATGTTTGGGCATGTCATTAGCATTGCCCTCTGCCACCCAAAAGAAGAAATTTGTCCCAAAACGATATTATTAATAGAGAGAAACACATCGAGAGTGAATTTATTGGGCGCCAACGAGTGTGCGAGTATGCAAAATAGCTGTGAAATTTATGTGCAAAGTTCTAAGTGCAATATAAATTAAAAGTCTATGTGCATAAAAGACAAAGAGCTAGCCATCCTGTCGTATGAGTAATGTACAATTCGTAAATTGCAACTAAATGAAGGAGAGAAGTAAGCACTTGCAAGTACACTCTGTGTGTTCAGCAAACAATCGAGAATAGAAGAAGCTTAAAAAGACTTAAGTTGATCGAAGGCAGAAACTTATGTGGTTTTGAGTCAAGTTTTGAATGATAGTACACATTTCAATAGAATCTCATGACAATCTGTTCGAAATGCGTCTTAAGTGACTCATTTGCTGAGCATTGTCTTGTCAGCTTTGCTCATACTCAAAAGGAACCCAAAACCACAGCCTCAATTTGCCACACTCAGATGCAATTAAAGTCTTTGCCCACTACTATCTCAGTAGTAGTAACTTTTGGCAAAAACTGTACAAACATTTTTGACTTTCAACTTGGCCAACAAAAAATAAAAAGACTGGCAACAAAAACAAGAGCAATGAAAACCAAAAAGTACAACAACAAGCAAGAGTCCAAAAACTATCAACTGTAATCAAGTTGTGTAGCCCAAAGCCTCGCCAGCACCACTAAAAGCAAAAGCTGCTAAAAAGCATTAAGGCGCTGCTGCTGCTGCTATTTCTGCTGCAGCCCGAGGCGGCAACAAAAGCAACTATACTATAGTACAGAACTATAGACGGAAGTCGGCAGACATTAGTGCCAAAAGTGCGTTACAAACAATATTTCCGTATCAACAACAACAATAGCAAAGGATGCGCTGGGCATAGCCTAGACACTTTTTAAGAGATTAAATTTTCGGGGGGCTCAGTGTCTGCGCCCAAAAACTGTAGAGAAACATTTACGGTAAGCACATGAATACACACATACGTACATACACACACACACACACACACGACACACATGAGCCGCTTGCAAACTTTTGCCAAACAACAATGGCAGCTAGCAACGTTGACGGGGGACGAGAGTTGAAGATGAAGCTGAAGCTGAAAAGCGTGGAATGAGTGTCTGATGGAAATAAAGACTCGAGAGGGGCAACGAAGAGCGGGGGGTGGTGGGCATTGGGTTAGGAGACTGCAACTAAAATAGCCAGCAGCATTTTTGCGTTTACGTTGTTTAAACATGCGCAAAGTTCAGGGTTTGAACTTTTATCAAACATACGCCATGCCAAACCAGGCACAGCATACTTTTAGGGTTACAGCAAAAACAACAACTCTATCATGAAGAATAACAAGAACAAGTGGAACAACAAGAGCTGTAGCAGAACTATGGGAACGGGTAAGGGTAGGGGTATGGGAATGAGAACGGCCATGTAAAGCAACTATCAGCGCCTGGGGCTCAGCTTGTTATTTCAGCTTGGCTCACTTCCTTGTTATGCCACTACGACGTACAGATACCAAAAAGGACATTAAGGAAATTACCAAAAATTAGTAATTCCAGAGTATAAATTACACAAAGCACTATGGTGGCAAAGACGGGGGGTAAAAATACTTAGCTCGCTAAGTCCAAGGGATTGAAAAATCGTGTAGGCAATATATACATTTATTTTTACATGCTTAAACATTTAACTACGCAGTAAACAATGCAAAGCTGTTCCAATAAACGCAAAATTCCAGTTTGTTGTTTTGCATATTTGCGGAAATTAGAAATGTAATATTCTATTTTGAACAAAACAAATTTTTTCATTCTATTTTTAACTAAAAAGATTTCTTTTTATAAGTTTGTACTTTTTACCCACTACTTTTTTAGTGATTTGAAATGAAGTGAAATGCAAAGCATCTGGGAAAATATTATGGTGGAACAACTTATATAGAAATTAAAATTATTCGCCGCTTTACGCGTTTTTGCATACCATAAATATTTCATGAGGCGGCAGCCACAAAAACTGACAGCTGTCAAAACGAGACTGTTTCAAAATGTAAACTTCGAGTATGTATACAATTTAACATAGCGTGCATTTGTGTGTGTGTGTGTGTGTGTGCGTGCGCGTGTGCGTGTGCTTGGGTGTGTGGAAAGAGAAACATTAAGAGGCTGCTTTCAATTTTCATTTGACAACTTTAGCGCGAGAAACTTGACGACTGTCAAAAGTTGTTGCTTCTGTCTTTGTCGATGTTGTCTTTGCCTGGGCACTCTGTGACTGACTGCGTCCCAGGCGATTAGAGACGACGCCGCAAAGTATAACGAACAATTTTAACACAAAATCTTTTAATCCCAATGAACTGTAGCTGTCCATTCGAGTGCCTCGACTCGACAGCGTCGTGTCCAAAACAAACGTCGCAGGCATTTACTTAATCGACAAGGGATTAGGTTGCACCAGCAGCTGGCTAGAGAAGTGCAGGGGTCCTGCACGC
This sequence comes from Drosophila pruinosa, assembly GCA_018150935.1. Lineage (NCBI taxonomy): Eukaryota > Metazoa > Arthropoda > Insecta > Diptera > Drosophilidae > Drosophila > Drosophila pruinosa. The sequence continues at coordinate 27,248,155 of JAECWR010000199.1, forward strand.
GGGCAGGGGCAGGAGTCATGTATTCAACCCAAACAGAGAGCAGTATTTTGTTATGTTTTCATTTGTGTGCTTCCTTCTCCGTGTTGCTGCTGCTGTTGGCCACTTTAAATTGAGAATTATTGTCGCAAACAACTGTCTGGGCTCAGGCAGTAGTACTGGACGTGGCTGAATCCGAGAGGCCGTGGCCGAGCCACTATACTGAGCACCGAGCCTTGATAAGGATATATTGTGTCTCACGCAGTTGGACAGCTTTAATCTCGGTCTACGGTGTCCCGGATCCACAGCGTACGTGCTTAATTTTGTTTGCACTTTTAAGCCAGCTTCGTTTGACCCCGCCGCATCTACATCCCCACCCCCCCTTCCCCATTCCCAATCCCATTGCCGACGCCTGCAGTTAGGCTACAAAAATCACGCAGCAGGCGCTGCGCTCCAGGACAAAAGCGAAGGATGCGACGATGCCAGCGGCCGCATGCGCTTGCCAAGGATTAGCGCTGATTGAAATTGCAAATGAAAATTTATTTTTACTGCGTACTTCCCCCCACCCCCACCCCCTCTCTCTGCCACAGTCTTGTTGCTTGCACACAAATGGTTGCCAATGTTAGTTTTGCACAGCTCATCGAGAGAGTGGTACAATGAATGGAGGGACATGGAGGGGAGGGAATGGAACATCACCCCCTCTTTGGGTCAAAGCGCATTGTATTAAAATTTAATTGAGTAACTGACATTTTATTTTTGTATAATTAAATTAAGCCCCAGCTTAGCGTTTGATTTTAATTTGTGCGACATTTGTCTGCTGCCCGCTGCATGCTCTGCTCTGTCACAACAATGGACCGTGCCACGCCCACGTGGGCAGAGTCTGGGGTATCCATTGATTGGAGCTCCATTATTTTACCATTAAATTTGTTTATATAAATATTAATGGGCCGCCAGAACTGGCCGCAGGATTAGTTGCAAAAATTATGTTAAGTTCCCGTTTTATTTTTTTCAGTACGTTAAGCCTAGGTACTGGCATTGCCACATAATTTATTAGCCAACCATTTGGGTCCAATTGCGCAGCTGTGTTCACTATGTCGTAGACATTATTGGCCATCAAGGGCTTAACAAATTGATTGCCTCACAATGAGAGACAGAGTGGGAATGCAAACAAATATATATAAATGAATTTAATGCGTCGACAGCAGCTAATCGAAAACGAAACCAAAAAACTGCAAATAAAATATTAGCAGTATGCTAGAGAGTTGGAAATTACTGTATAAAAGATAGCAATCAAATTAAAGAAATATTAAATTAACAGTAATTACTTACACTGTTTGTAGCGATTGAATTCATTATATTACAAAGAAGTACTACAAGTGCTCAGCAACATCAAAAGTACAACAAGTTATAGTGAAATTAATAAATAATTAATCGGTTGCTATAAAGCGCCATAGCAAAAGGCTATTAAAACCAAATTTACAGCCCAGAGCACAGTGCTGATTAAGAAACTAATTTAAAGGAGCATTAACTCATTCGACTGTTTGACTTACGGATAACATTACAAAGTAATGTTGAGCATTTGCCGTGGCCCCAATGCTAAGCAAATATTAGCCATGTTCGCCGTTTTGTTGAGCGTTGCCCACTTTTTTTTTTTAATAATAAAAATTTCATTATTTTAACAAACAGCGAACGCTCAAATTATTAGCACATACAGTGGGAGCAGGAACCGGACCGGGACCGACTGGCAAAAGCGGCGACGGGCGACTTACAATGTTTTTAATTAAAAAATCCTTTGGTCAAGCAATTATGAGCTACATTAAAACAAACACGGCGCAACTGTTGAGCGTTGCAGGGGGAGTCGCATTATTAACAGTACAAGTACATACATATATATAACTGGCAAAGCAAAAGCAAAGCTTTCATCTCTCATTTTGTCGGTCCAAGCGCTGACCTAAGTAAATATTAATAAAACATATTAATAAAACGGAAACTGGGGCGCCGAACCTGACGGCTATTTGCATATAATTCCTGTAATGCACGAAACCTTTGCATATATCCTGGGCGCATGCAAGCTTAAGACAATTTAAAATATATTTGCATAGCTTTAAATGCTGCTTAAGCCAGTATCAGCAGCCAGTAGTCGGGGTAACTGATAGGAAGAAAACGCACACATATCTCATGTGGCCATTATTTAAGTGCCCAGCCACACCTTTAAATGACTTTTACTTTAATTTATTGCATACTTTTAGGCGCGCTGTCATTGCAATTAAGCCCGAAAACGCACAAAGAGTATGCTGTCCCTGTGAGTGTGAGCCAGAACCGTCCATTTTGTGCGGCTTACTTAAAAATTACATAAATTTTGCTTTATTTGCAACGAAAGAGCAGCGCCCTAAGCCTAAGCCTCTGACTCAGATCAGATCTTTAGCAACAAAACCCCATACATAAAGTATGCAATTAAATTTTCACTTAAACGATTATCACATAAATCCAGAGGCCAAGCCAAACGTGTTTGCATTTAAATTAAAAGAGCCATTTTTCTTAGATACGGTAGCAAAGAGAGTGTGTGTGTATGTGTGTGTGAAGGAAGAGAAGCAGGAGGATGTGAATGTGAGTGTGGCATAACCACAAAGAACCCGCCCACCTTATGATAACGCCATTACTGAAGCAGGACCACGTATGCTTCATGTGGCTGGCAGTTATCTGCCTTGAACCGCAACCGCCTAGCACGTACACACACGTACTCTCACACACACAAGCACACACTCACACATATACACATATACAGCCAAACAGCAAGTGACTGTGAGAGGCGAACCCGTTGTATATATTTGCTTATGTTAATTGCCGTTGAATCCATTTCCATTAAGATGCAAGTCCTGCCACTGACGATAATTCCACACTCGCTCCGACACACAAACCCATACACAGACACATACACATACACAATCACAAGCAGCAGCATAATTGCCAACAGGCTGTAAGTGTAAGGGTGGCGCCCCTGAAAGTATGCCTTGACCACGCCAACGTTAAGCTACGTCCAAAGGCTTCCTGCGTCCCGCTGTTGCTTTTCAATATGCACAGCAATATCCTTTGGTAAACACACAAAGACCAGGACCACGGCCAGGACCAGTCACAGTCATTATATTATACAATAACAAAAAAGCATAGCATACCAAGTGGCGCGCTAATGCCAAGCGTGCGTCCTTTGCTCTTGAACTGGGCTTGGTCCCTTTGCCTCTTTAGCAACTCCAGCGGCTGGTACGTGCTCTTACATATTAGTAAACTTCATAATTTTTAATTGATACATTAAATTTCGTGCAAATATTAGCAGAGTTGCCGACTTGCCCAAGTGGCTGTGGCATTGCATGCTTTGCCACTGAGGGCTGCGGGCTACGTCTTGAGTGACAGCTTAACGTTGTAAAGCTCAGTTTATTATGCATGGCGGGACGCATTGGATTTTGCTGCCTGGGATTATCCACAAGCCTCTACATTTTCTTCTTACGCTCTTCCTTCCATTTTATGTCTTTACGGGGACACTTAAAAGTAGGCAGCGTTTTTGTTTGATCTCCTGTCATATTTTAGGCAAATTTTCACCCCAAAAACTTGGCAATACTTTTGCTTATTTTAAGCTTGGGCCATCAATCTAAGCCCGACCATGTTTGCGTGGGCAAACAAGTGGCCATTTTTATTGCTTACAGCTTAGTTTATGCTAATAGACGTCTAGTAGGCATAATAGGCAACAGTTTTCAACCTTCGTTGACAAATAGTTTACAAACTTTTTAATGGCAACTTTGGTAACATCAAAGGCATTTAGCTATTTTCTGCTATCGTCGATATGAAACATCATAAGCAATTGCATTTCTTGGCAAAAAGCGACGCTCGCTTTGCACTCAAATAGGCGCTGGCGAAGAGAAGGCAACACTTCAGATACTTTTAACTGTTTGCTTACATTTAGCCCCGTCTGCAGGCAGCACTCAAAAGCAATTTGTGGCATTGACTTGCGCCTTGTACAACGACTTCACTTTTTTGCTCCTTCGCATTTTCACTTTTTTTCGGCAGCAACGCAACGCTTGGCACTCTACCGCAAATGCATTTCAACGTAAAGTTTTTAAACAAATATTTGCACAACTTGCAGGCGGCCCAACTGGTAGCACAATATATGGCAGAGGGGGAGGAAAAAAGAGAGAGAACAGCATCAACTACACGGTTGATTCTTTTTGTTTTTTTGCACCGGCATTCAAACAATGCGCAGCCAGGCGAATTGTGCAAGGAGGCAGCAGCAGTCCAGGAACCTGGCCCTGGCACTACCCAGCCATAAAATGAGCAACGGTACGCGCGGTATGCAACAGTTTTTTTTGCTGTCTGTGTCTGTATTGGAGCCTTTCATATTTACGCCAAGAAGCAGAAGCAACTGTAGCACTGGCAGAAGCGGCGGCGGCGGCGGCGGCGGCTGCTGTAACGCAAACAAATGGCACAAAAATGTATTTGCAACTGTAGTGAAGTTGTCCCAGTCCTGCTGCCCCCTCACCTGGTCCCTTTGGGTGGCAACTCTATAAATGAATGTCCTTTTGATTTTGTTCAACGAGCCTAGCGAGTGACTCAATTCAGCGGCTCAGTTCCGGTTTGGCCTTTGTTTTGGGCCCATGCATTCTCTTTGGCCCAGTGTAGTATACATGTCGGTGTGTGGCCACGCCCATAAAAGACCGTCTTCTGGCATTTGCTGTGGCGCCTTTTGTATATATGCAATATATATATTTCCTGGCCCTGGGCCGCATGTGTGCGCGTCTTGCAATTGTACTCCAGTTGCTGTTGTTCTTCTTGTTGTTGTGGTTGTTGTCCTCGGCGTAGGAATGTTTTAATTTGTTTTCCTATCCGCTTCGCTCGCTTCTTTTTATTGCTTTGCCACAGGCTTCGTTTGATTGTTTGTGCTGCCTGCCGGCTGCCACTTGTTTTATATCATATTCTTCTTTTTTTCCTTTTCCCATTTTTGCATTCATAACACGACACACGCCCTCAAGTATGCCAGGGCTTTTCCGCTTGCCATTTGATATTTGTCGCTGTGGCTAACATAAAATATGAGCAAATTTGTACAATGATGATTAATTGAAGTGTCACAATATTGTGAGAATGTTCATTGCTTTCAACCAAGCGACCATTTAATTAAAACATTTTACTCACTATTTCTCACACTTAATCCATCTCTCTGTCTCTCTTGCAGGTAAGTGAAGTCTTGCAACTAATAACTAAGCGCAGTAAGTCCCCTCGCCCAATGAACAAATCCACTAGTACTGTGGCTAAGCCACACTATCTGTCCTGTGCTGCCTGTGTCTTGTGTATTTAATTACAAAGCAACTATCTTTCAATTATTTACACCTGCAACAAAAACCAACAACAGACACGTGCCCCAACTGCTGCACCATCTGCAGCTCCATCTCTGTCTGAGTCTGCCTTCAATTGCACTGCACTTCTTGGCGAGCCAAAACAAAATATATATCCGCTCTTTACATTGATTGCTCCCAAAACTCGCTGCCAGCCAGTCAGCCAGCCAGTCATGCAGCCCACGTAGCGGCATAACAGAAACAGATAGCCCCCAGCCCGGAGGCACTCACTTACTTTCGCCCACTTGACGACCGCGCCCACTTTCGATAATTAATTGCAGACATCAGTTGCAGCAGCGGGTTTTCTGCGAGGGCGAGGGGGCACCAATGAAGCATGCCATCAATTTGTCTCACCATTGTAGCATACTTTTAGGTGCGCTGGCAATTGTTTTGCAGACAGCCAGACAACTATAGTGAACCGAAACAAACTAAACTGAAACAAACCAAGCCGAACTGAACTGAACTGTAGTGAACTGAAGTGAAGTGCAATTACAAATGCAACTCAAGTGGCAGCCAAACAGCATGGCAAAAAAACAAAGACAATTTACCTGCGAATCCCATTTGAAATGTAGCTAGAACTGTGGAACTATTTAGGAAAATATAACCTGCATTTTGCGAGAGATAAATTTTAAACAAACTATAAATACGCTTAGCTGTCAGAAGTACTAATATTAAAATAAAATAAAAATAAAACATTAAGAAACAGTTTGCCATTTAACCTGCACGTCAACCCTGAATACAAAAAGAAGATTAAGAGTCAAGTAGAGAAGTTACCACAACAAAATAGCAATTAATAATTGGACGAATTCAACTAGAACGATGCCATCGAAGCTGAGTACAAACTAAATGCACTTTCGCTCTCAATGGAAAGACAAAGTTGCCAACCTTCAACCTAAACACTCTCCGCTCTTAATACCTTATGTATGGTATTTAGCGCGGTTTTTAAAAGCTTAAACGTGTTGGAGATACGCTCGCTATCTCTCTCTCTCTCTCTCGCCATCTGTACATCTCTCTCTATATGTTGCTACACCTTGAAATTAAGTAGGAATTTCGAATTACCCATACTCACACACACACTCATACACACACACGACTCACACACAGCGAGACGCGCAAAAACGTAGTCTACTTTTGTGAGCTCGCGGAATTTAATTAAAAGAATTGTAAATGTTTTGCTGTTGCTACCTCCGGTGCCGCTGTAGTAATTGTTATTGCTGCTGCTTCAGTAATTAAAGTCAGTTGGCATTTGAAAAAGCGCATTTGAAAAATGCAACTAGAGCTCATAAGCAATTGGACCTCAAAAGAGTGAAATGACTAATTGCATTTTATGAATATTGCATTTGCACAAGTGACGTGGCTAAAAAGATAAATGGCTAACCAAACGCCATTGCTAGCCAAGTGGCTGGCCCAAACTACATCGCAATCGTAGCTGTCTGATTCTTGTCTCAAAAGTCACAGCCCCACCCAGTAGTATTCCCCAGAGACCAGTGCATTAAATTAATGAAAGCTATATATATATGTTTATATATATATATATATATATATGTACACTCATATAAAAGTGTGCGCGTGTGTGAGTGTGTATCAAGTTGGTAAACCCTTTTTCCAATAAATGCCAAATTAATTAAAAAATACAGCGCAAAGGCAAACGCCGGGCTAAAAGTAAAGAAAGCCAACTCAAGCAACCCAAAAAACTTGAGACACACAATGAGCAATTTTTCCCCTTTCTTTTTTTTAGCTTTTCCTTTCTATCTTTTCTTTTCATTATATTGTATCTATGTGATGTTGTTTTTTTTTTTCTTATTTTATTTTGTCGAGCGCGCACCCAACTTAAAAGTGTTAATTAAAAATTGTTTCACAGTTTAGCTGCGAAAATGAAAATTGAAAAAGGGCCTGGGCCAAGGCAACCAACCAGCGAGAGATCCAAGCAAAGCTTCATATTTTTTTGCTATTCTTTTCTTATATTTCTTTTTTTTCGCTTTTTTTCATTAGCCGCTTCAATTTCAGTCAGGGTCCAAGTGTATTTATCTTAGCCAACCAAACTTGTAACTGTAGATGTAACTGCATCACACACAGCCCCGGAAACTTAGCCATATAAAGACATTGCCTCCAACTCTTGCACCAGCACCAGCTCCAGCTGCTTCTTAAAGTGCCCCAGCGTGGTTTTTTCCAGTTAACTCACTCAGCTGGCTTTGTCTTGGGCTCTGGCCGAAATTGCATCTACAATTGCCATGCAGCTTGTTAACGAAAGTCCAACCGTTGAATGTTGCCGCTCTCTGGAGGAGCTCTCCAGGATTTGGTCTAGATATCTGCATCTCTGTAGTAATTGCACACACTTAAACCGCTTCGCCAGTCGTTTGATGGCACAGGCTAAGCAATTGTTAGACAATTAGGTTTATTCTGCTGATTTTCTTTTCCTTCTTTTTCGGTAAAGTGGAAGCGTTTGGGCTAGGCATGAGATAATTGAGATTTTTGAAGAAATAAGGAGAGCTTTACACTGGATGTTGCAATAGAAACTATGTGAAAATTATAAATGCTTGTTTGTCGTGCTCAACCTTTGGGGAAAATAGAAACGATAGAGTAGTTTGTATAAATTTGCTTATAGTTTTCACACATGAAAACAAAAATGTTACAGAATATTACATTGAATTAACAAGCGCAAAAACGCAATCCTTTTGCCAAACCAGCTGCGTTGCAAGTTGCTGTTTGAGTTTCTCATTAAAGCCTTAGTCAAAAAAAAAAGAAAGAGATCCCCGGCTTGAGCTCTAGCTCTTGAGGCAGCAGCTTCAACTGGTTGGCTCCACATCCGGATTCCGGATTCCGGGACAGCTTGTTTGCCGTGCACTGCTGCGTGTTTTTAATTTTGCGCGTTTCGCTTGTTCTAATTGAAAGCCGCGTCGTGTGTTGGCCTGTGTACTTTATGTGGGTGTGTGTGTGTGTGTGTGTGTGTGTGGGGCTGTCTGTCTTCTGTTTGTCTTAACATTTATACTGCTCCCACCCCCAGTTGGCAAGTGCAGAGCACTTCCAATTTCCTCTCGGGCTGTTATACATACTTGTAGATAAATAATTTACTTTTTGTGCGCACTAAGGCACAAGCACAAACAGCAAGAGGGACCGGCAAAAAGGGGGAGGACAAGGAGGGGACAACAACTAAAAGCGACGATGTCGGCGTATCTCATCCAACAGCACGGCAAATATTTATAAGTCTACAAACATGCGAACATATGTATGTACATACATTTATATACATAACTGTATATGTATATATTTGTTTATAATACAACAGTCAACAGCAGCAACATTTTTTTGCCTGTGTTGCTTTGTTGATTTTGCCAAAACCAAACTTTGCACATGAACCCTTTTTGGGCTCGCCCCTCGGTTTATCCCTCCCAGCGGAAGGGTTTCGTGGATTTGGACCCTTGGGCCCCTTGGGGGACTAACAGTGCCGTTTTCTTTGCATTTACTTTTTTCCATTTTGCTTTTAGGCGCAGCTAAAAATTAAAAATCAAGTTTGCTTAGCCAAAAGTATGCTACCATATTCTGCCCTTGAGCTGTGACCTTGTGTGTGTCATGGGCATGGGCGTGGGCGTGGTCCTCGCTGCTGTTATTTCCCAGTAAACTATGCGACGGCAAACTATGCAAATGTTGCACACGCAAAACAAAAAAGATCAAAAAAATTCCAGAGCATAATTTATAGCGCTTGTGCTTTTTCTTTTTTTGCGCCAACTCTGACAATTTGCCCCGTTGTAAAAGCGTGTGATTTGTCTTTGGTTGCAACTTTTACCAAAAAGAGAGTAAGAGAACAGGCTGGCATGGTGTCCCTGCGGTGGTTTTTGGCTGGCAAATGTCAACAACAGACGACGTCCAGGCTCACAAGCTCACAGGCTCCGAAAACGCCTGTCGTACTTTTGATGAAATAGACAAATTTGCGTTTTGTTGCAACAAAATGCCCCGAAACGGCAGCCGCAGCCGCATCCACTGACTGCCTGGGCTACTGCTGCGGCTGAAGGACCAAGAGTCCATGTCCTGGCATGGCACATGCATTTGCATGCAATAAATCATATGCAGAGAGACAGCAACAATAACAACGTCGCAACAATAACGTTTACTGCTCAAATAGCAGCACACACACATACTCTTCACACACACACGCTCACATATACACTCAGGCAAAAACAGTGTTGCGGCAAAAAACTTTTGCTGTTGTTTTGTCTACGTACGCTCAGTTTTCCTTTACCATTTTCCTCTCACATTTTCGTTTTCTTTGTGTTTTCTTTTTGTCACATGCCTGACAAATACATAAATTTGCCAAAAATGTCGCCGCCTTTCAAAAATGTTGAACTGGCAATTGGAATTCAGCGCTTTCCCTACAGTCTACAATTTCCACCTCAACTCATATTTTGAGTGTGCAAACAACAAACAATCGCCGACGTCGCGCCACAGTCATAAATCATATGGAAGAGGTGTTAAATTTGCTAACGCCTATGACTCTACGTGGGTTGGGCTCATCAATTCCACAGCATTGTTGAGCTTGCTGTCAAGTGAAAGTGTTGGTCACATCATTTGTAAACAGCGCGAAGATTGGGTGAGAACATCTTTTAATAGATTTAGTACATTATTTTTGAGCGAAAAGTACATCTATAAATAGCACCAACGAAAATATTGGTTTAGTAATACAATCATAAATGTATTATGGAAAACACCATATATGTGTAATAAAAAAATGTACAGTTCAGATTTGTATAATGATAAAGAGATGCAAAACGTTTTTGACATCTGACTTTAATCAATCAATCTGTTCATCAGACTTCTCAACTAGCTTGAAAATTATGTAGTATACTTTGTAAAATGTCTCAGAAGATTGAATGCATTTAAATTGAGTGCACTTTACAACATGCTAGCATGTTCCATGTTCCTCATTTTATTGGCCAAGAGGCTGGCTTACTTTGGTGTTTATCTAGGAGCACTAAGAAGCGGCATGCAACGAATGTTACAGCATTGTCTGATTTGGCTCCAACCATTTCTTTTACTAGCTGCACAATTTTTCATGCTAGCGTTAAATTAAGCAAAAAGAGAAGAAACATTTTTGTGTCGTTGCGTCTACTACAACAACTTCAAGAGTAACAACAACAAGACGACAACAGAGCAAAAAAAGCTGCTGATACATAATTCACATGCCAAAACAGCACGAAATGTTTTGCATAGCCAGTCCCTCGCTGCGTGCTGCGTGCTGCGTTGTGTTGTGTTGTGTTGTGTTGGTGGGCGTTGCAGGCGACAACAAAGTGGAAGCCATTAAATTTCATGCAAGCAACTAGTAAAAAAAAAAGGAAAATATCTGCCACACCCACGAGCTTGCACCAACAAAATGAGTTTGCACTTTGTTATGCAAAAAACGCAGCGCCAAACAACGGTTGTCTATAGGGCTGAGGCTGAGGTCGTATGCCTGCACCTGCAATGTTGCACCTTAAAGAATGTCTGGCAAGAAGCGAACAGCAAAAAATATGGGAAGCTGGGCAGAAAAAAAACCGAAATAAACAGGGAGGCATAAGAAATGCTGCTGAGACAGCGAGACACAAACTTTACATGTTTTTCATATTTATCCAGGCAACTGAAGCTGAGGCATACTCGTATTCGCCGTCAGTGTCGTCGTTGGCGGCGCATTCCAGACATAAGCAGAGCGACAGCGACGCAATCCTGTCCTATTCTGTCCCATCCTGTCCTGCCGCTTGCTGTCCTGCAGCTCAAGCCTGGATGCAAAAAGGGTTCAAGATGGGATGCGTGTGTGCAAATTATTTAGAGCCAAGAGTGTCAGAATGCCAGTTACCTGGCTACAGTCGCGTCTTGAAATATTTGTGCTGCCTTATTTATGGCAAAAATACACAAGCATACACCCACACATACACACCAGAGATTCTACTGTCTCGCACTCTGTGTGTCAGGTGTCAGTGTCGGAAGTTATGAAAATACTTTGTAAACATTTCCTATTTCTATTAGCGTCCTAGCATACCGAGAGCCCCGCTCCTCTTTTCGCCAACCTGCAACTCACAACAGTGCAATGTGGCCTTCAAAAACTATGCAACAATGTTTGTCAGACAGCAAACGAAAAACTTTTTGGCCATAAGTGTTTCGCACACATCCTTAAAAAGTATCTTACGAATGTGTGTCTGCTCTGAAAGTATATGTGTGTGGCAGGCCCTAAAAAGTATCTTTTACCTTATCGACGGTGCGCGTTGAACCCGCGGCTATGGGGGCCATAAATTATATTTTTTGAAGTTAACAGTTTCATGGAGCAAAACAACTAAAACAACACACAAAAATAAAAAAGAAGAAACAAAAAACTTTGTGGCAGTTATTACCAAGTGTTTTGTCGTCGCAGTCTACGAACTCTCCGACCGTCGTCTCCGGAGACTCAACTGTTTGTGGCACGCTGCATACACACACACACACATAGCGAGAGAGCACATATCAGTAAACATTTTTGCGACTTTACAACGACTTTGAAGCGCACCTGAAACAAAGTTTCCGACGCCCCCTCATCCAGTTGAACTTTAGCTGCGCTTTTTCAATGCAAGCCTGTTTTTTATTTGGTTGCGGAGTGGGGAAAGGATCTTTAATTATTTTGTGATAAATGATGACATTTGAGAGAGCGAAAGAAACTTGGAAAGCTTTTAGGGATTTCGGTTAGACTACTTATACATTGGGTATTGTCTGCACACTTCATTAGCACCTGGCAGTCAGTGGGACTTACAAGTTGAGCTGCAGCACAAAGAAACAGTTACACAATTGCCACAGCCCCCAAACCATTCGGCACCGATCTACCCCAACCCTAAATCCTTAAGCTTGACAAGCCGAACATGAAAATATTAGTACATGTCCTCGGCAAACAACAGCTGACAATGACAAGGCACCAGAAGCAAACAACAAGACCGAAAAACAATAGACCAAGTTTCCCAGTCCTCATTGCGAGCTAACTACTTAAAAGCGCTTTAAACTGGTAACAGGCTCAACGAGCGTCTTGGCCAAACAAAGACACCAGTCGCCTGTCGCCTGTCGCCCGCTGCCTGCTTCGTGTCGCCTTGGTCCTGTTGCCTGTCCTCTGTATCGGGGTACATAACTTGGACGCTGTCGTTCTTCGAGCTGATGATTGATGATGGCATGTGACACTAATGGTGATTGTTGCTATTTTATCACACATAGAGGTAGAAGAAAGGTGAATGAGTATGAAGGGAAGTAAGAAAATAGAGAACAACCAGTGCACCTGCACCTGAACCTCAAAGCTGCCTTCACTTCTTTTCCTGCCATCTCGAACAAATTTTTAATAAATATTGTTAGCTCGTTGCGCCTTTTTGTTGCGCAACGCTTTGGTTTGGTTTAATTTTACATTTTAATAGGGTTTTATGTGCGCGCCTAAAACTATGCAGCATGATTTATGATGTGCCATGACATAACCCTGAACAATTACTCAAATTTCATATTTTTCGCTCTTTATTTAGCAAGTGGGCAAATCAACAGGACCAAACAGCATTTACTTTAGGGATGAGTAAGGATTGTGGAAGGTTTTCAGCTAGATTAAATATTTGCTAGGTGCGTCCCTTAGGCATTTGATTAATGTTCAAAGTGGTTTTAAGTTGTGCACTCAAGAAAAGCTCAAATTAGTGCATGCCTGACCAAACCAAAGCTTTAGGAAAATTGCGCAAAAATCATTAAGAATTTTGTAAGGTCGCGAAAAGTGCTTCAACTATTACATTTTTACAGTTATGTCATCTAACTTTAAAGTTGTCTGATTTGCTTTCTATGTAATAAATAGGAATTTTTTCAATCATTTTAAGTTCCTTTCATATGATGCTTAAAAAAAATGTAAATAAAATTCCATTTAAATGTCAAAATCCCTACTTAGTAGCTTTTAATACGCTTTGAATGCATAGCGTTAGAACAATTGTTAATTAACTTATAGTTCACATTATTTTCTATTGTTGCCAATTGACTGAGCATTAAATTTCCAATAATTATATAGAAAAAATGAATACAAGCGGAAATTTTAGTTAAGCAGAGAGCAAAAATACTGAAAACGCATTCAATATAATTTGGCATTTATTTATGCATTATTGATAAAAACAAATAAACAAGAAATTATAATAATAATCAAGCGCCCGCTGTGAAACTGAAAATGACAACGAAATAATTTTGTACAACTATGCAAATGAAACAAATGCATACAAATGATGAGTCCTTCATACAATCATGACTAAAATTAACTTGTATATATATTATTTATCACTCTGGATTTTAAATTGATCGAATAAATTAAACTGTACATATATAGAGTATCTGAACGTCATAATTTCCTCTTTATTAAAGTTAGCTGAGCTTATTTTTCTAAAACGGAAGTGATAATACAATTAATGCTAAAACTATTTTATAATTTATATAACTAATATTACGGTTACGAATATTTGAAAACAATAGATTTCGTTTTTCGTGGTTTTATTGCCACTTAAATTTTTGATAGCAATCGAAAATGATGTGCGTCTGTTGTCTATGAGTGTGTGTGTTCTTTAATGGATTTCAATGCTTATTGCTTGCGGCTATTGCATTTTAATTAAAAATCAAAAATAATTAGCTATTTGTTTAATTACATGAAAATCATTTGCGCCATTAATATTTATTCGAAATCTATATGCACTTTTGTCTGTCTTGCATTATTTATTTACAATTCAAACATGTGTCAGCATGCCCGCTAGCTAAAATGTATGCAAATACTACAAATGGAAGCTCTGATAAAACACATTTATTGAAAATGCCATCAATACACACTCACACACCCACAACCACACCATTTTAAGCATATAAGTATATAGTTGTATTTCAGAGATAGATGATAGTATTCGCTTGATGAGTTATGTATATTCGCGCCTGCTCATAAATGCATATTTAATTACAAAATTAATTAATGCAACATAACTAAGGCAAAATCGATGGTGCAAAAAAATAAATTAACGAAAAAATAATGCATATAAAAGACAAATAAAATAATAACGAATATTATTATAATGTGGACTGGCTAGCGGAGCGTTAAAATATTAAAGACAAATATGAGATGTGAATTAAGTTGGTTTTTTTTTATTTGCATATGTTTATAATTATAATTCTATTAAAAATAAGCATTTATAGGCAATGAACAAAGTCCAAGGCAATCTGGCGTAAATAAATGAAATAAATAACAAAAATTTGCTATTCATCAAAGGCTTATCAATTAATTATCTAGCCGCAAATTACAATTTAAATAATACTGCAAAGTGCACTCTATTCTTGTATTTGTCAATAGAAAATGTATTAGAAAACTATATACTTCAGGCAATACTTACCTAATTTCTTTCAATATTGTTTGCAACTATTGCAATAAATTAATGCAATAAATACAGACTTCATATCATTTATCTATGTCTCAGCACCTCTAATAATGGTGACGACCAACATTTGCCTGTACCAAATGAGCACCAATCAATTTTAATTTAATTAATTTTGTCATACAACCCCAAGCAGCAACAACTCTACAAACAATCAAATGAACAAACAGAGAAACAACCGCACACACACCTATAATGAAATGCTTAAGTATCAAAGTTTTTCCAGTAATTTGTGCCACAGCACGCACTTAAACCGAAATGAGTTAATATTTGGACTGGCATGTAACTTGATGCCCCAGCACCCCGCTCTGCTCTATACCCGCACCCGCACCCGCATCCACATCAGCACCCACAACTCAACCAAGTTGTATGCCCCTGGCAAATATCACTTACTTATGTTTAGTTGTTGCTAATAACTTTTGCAGGCCGAGAGCTGTGGCGCCTGCTGTTAATGACACAACCGCAAACAAAGTGCACACACACTCACACACACATGAAGATATAGTGATCGAGCGAGTGGGTAGAAAGGGTGACGGGGTGAAGGGGATGGACGGCTTGTTGTGTAATGGCAAAGCTCATTAGCTTTGCAGGCAAACAAGTTTTAAAGCATGCATTTAGGCGCGCTGCGGTTTGACAGGCCTTGCTACCATATGGAAGACAAGAGCTACACTATGCCTGCAGCCAAGTCTGTGTGTGTATTTGTGCGTGTGTTGACACAACAATTAAAAGCATTTAAAATAAAGCATGGCCCAGGAATAGACGCGCTGCCAGCCACATGCGTTCTGCGGCCTCTGCGGCTTCAACAAATGCATAAATTGTACATGCGCGCCACTTTGACTGTGTGTGTATGTGTGTGTGTGTATGTGTGTGTGTGTGGGTGTGTACGTCTCACTAATTACCATGTCTTTAGCTTTGGCATGACTTATGCCATTGGCACTCACAGATGTTGACATTGTAGTAGTGGCTGGCAACGCCATTTGTATTGGGCATAATAACTGCGTCTTTGAGCTTAGACTCACTTGTTCATTTAAGGTATATAGAAAAAATTAGAATGTTTAAATCTTAACACATTTTTGTTATTGCAATATGATAGTTTAATATGTGCATAGCGTATTTCTAATTCGCATCTACAGATTAAATTTGGCAGTCGTGTAGCTATTGCTAAGACCAGAAGCAAATGCTGAGCCATAATTAAAACAGTTGTATCGTCACCACAACTTGAACTGCTCCCGGCCATTTGATATTTGCCAGTTAAACTAGTTAGTTAGGTGCATTTAGTTTCGCCCCGACAAACAACAAATTTCACTTCAAACAAAAGACAAATTGCTGCAGGGGCCAACAAATTTTTCTCTGGGTGCGGTCCTATCAGTCGCCGACAATCTAACGTCCTGCCAAACAGAGTCCCAGCTTAACTCAGAGCGTCAAGTGTTTGCCAAAGGAGCTGTAAGAAAAAAAATAGTTACGAATTGTTGAATTTTCCTAGCTGACTGCTAAATTGCAAACACATGCTGCACACAAAAGCGAAAAGGACTACGAGGACAATGGACGAGAAGGGCACCGTCATCGTCAAGCGACTGCGACAATGGCCAAGTTAAATCAGGCGTGAAATCAAGCAGGTGTTTCAATTTTTACTAAATTGACTTGACTTTACCAGGCATCGCCCTCTCTATTTGGGCACCTGACTGCCTTCAGTCAACAGACTCGCCTTTGACTGGTTGTCTGGTTGTCAGTTGATAAATCGTCGTTGCTATTGTTGTTATTATTATTATTATTGTAGTTGGTATTGTTGGTTGCTCGTTGTCAGCTCGTCTCATTAAAACGATTATTATGCATTGCATTTCTGATTATAAAACCAAATTAAAACTTATTTATGCATTGCCTCGCCTGATATGTATGATAAATATAATCATTATTGTTATTGCTATTATGTGTGGCATATAATTTTTCATATTTACTCTCGCATTGTCTGGCTGCGTAAGAAGATGACTGGCCCCATCATTTCAGTGTAAAAATCAAATAACAAGCAACAGCACGAAATAAAATTAATTATATAAAAAGTACGTATATATGTAGGACAAAAAATAATAATAATAATAACAATAATCTGGTCGTGCATGTTGCGACACGCACTGATTTCATTTCCCAATAAATGGGTAATTATTATATAATTATTTTTAAAAAATTACACATAATAACAATGCATCATACTCGTATAAGCATACAGACTGTTACAGAAACATGGATATACTCGTAATAACAAATGTTATTATTATAAATTTAATAATATATTTTAACCATTTCAAAACATTTTTTTTTTCATTCATTTAATTTTCTGATTGATTGCAGAATTTTAATAAATACAAGTTATTGAGCAAAAAAATGGTTCATCAAAAAATATTTTTAATTTAATGCCAGCACTTTAAAAACGCAATTAAAATAGCAAGCTGAATATATTTAAATGAAGAGCAGTGTAGAGCCATACACACATACGCTTCCCTATATGCTGCTTTGTGTTTCTTTCTCTTGCCCATTTATTGTTGTTTTTGTTTTTAATTTTTTTTGTTGTGTTGTATATTATGTCAAGCATAAATTGGCATTTCAACTGGATTTGCATGTTAATTAAAATGGTACACGCACGGACAGTTGAAAACAAATGCAGAGACAAGAGCATTAAAGCACCCAATAATGCCTAGTGTGGATGGATGTGTGCATGGTACTCGTTTTCGTTCTCGTTGTCGTTCTCGTACATGGAGTAATGCAGTCTGGTACTACAACGCTTAACAGCTGACCGAACATTGTAAGCCTTTTGTGGCGCCTGCTGCTCGTATTGGCCCGGCTTGTCCAGATCGATGTCAGACCAGCCTGGCACTTCACCACTCACTACTCAATGGTTGACGCGACGCTGGGCGCATTTCATTTTGAACTCTATTTACTTAAGTGTTCGCCTAGAAGCGGAAAAATGCAGAGACGAAGCAACAACAATCAAGCTGATGGATGACGGCAATGGTACGGGTCGTCGGATACAGGCTGCGAAAAAGAGCGAGAGAGAGAGAGAGAGAGAGAGAGAGAGAGTGAGAGCTAGTACTCAAATGCGACCCGACCAACGACCTACACTTGACTTAACCAGCATTGTCGATTGCATTGCTATGGAGTGTGGGCACGCCCACAAACCCATACGCCCACAAAACTGCATGGAGGCATCGTCAACGCCTACTTGCTTTTGGGGGCGAAACTTTAATGATGATTTCCTTGGCGCTTAAGTCGTTTAAACTGCGACCCGATGACGTCGTTGCACGACTGACGAGTGCCTTTTTTGTGTCTGACTATAATACGCGACGGGCGGAGTTTGCTTTTTTATTGCTTCAGCTACAGCTACAGCTACAGCCACTTCGCACCCATTCTCATTCCCTGACTTGACTCACTGTCTGGCTGACTGACTAGAGTGACTGCGTCTGCTGCTGCTTTCATGTGCATTATGAAGCACTCGTCTTTTGCCTCTGCTTGTGCTACAACTACGACTACTTCTGCTGCTTCTTCGTCGCTCTCTTGAGCTGCTTTAAGCACTTGACTTTGCCTAGAGTGCAGCCCATGGTTACTCCAACACACCCACCTACAATTTCTTCGTCTTTTTCTTTTTAGTGCCTTTAACCATGTTGGTTTAAAGATTTTTCGCCGCTGATGGAATTATGACAAGTGCCATGGACGAGTGCCGTTCGCATAATCGTAAAGTTCAATATTTTTATAGCGTCCTCTGGCTCTCCAGCATTTCTCCAATAACAATAATGCCTGAAAGCAACTGCAACTGCTAGCAATTTGTTACTTTCATCAGCAACATATTAAAGTTTATATAACTTAAAGATATGCGATAAATTAAATGTATACTCATTCATTTGGTTTTACAACTCTATAGTTTAATTATTACAACATACTTTTTAACGCAACACATCTATTTCCATTTGGGCTGGCAAATATGCAACATAAAATTAAACAGCCCAACTTAAACATTTATCAATTGTGCCATAAATATTTGTTGCATTTGTTTAATTTATGTTGCTGTGAAATTTTATAATTTATTATAAAGAGCAGCAGCCGTCTGAGCTGGGACGCCTGTCAGCGATTGTCTGGTTACGCCCCTGATGCCCCCCAGCTTGGCCTAGCATTTAATTGACATATTTAAAATATTAAATTGCATCCGTGTGCGAAAATTTGTTATTTGCCTGTTAGACATTTGTTATTTTTTTCCTCTAGCGCCAGTACCGTTTTGTGTGCAATTATTAATTTTTAATCAAGTAAATAACTGTGCACACACTTACTCACACTGGCACACACACACACACGTGTCGACTGCACTCTAACCGCAATGTGCGTGATTTCCGCTTTTGGTTTGCACAAAGCCAATGACAAAGCGAAACAAAAAGTGCCACAAAAATGTAGGGAAACTGAAAACGGTTCTGCCCTGCAAGAATTGAAAATATTGAATATTGAAACACTCGAACAATATTTTATTAAATGCAAAGAAGTACAGAAATATTAACAATCGTAATAAATTCCACGGCAAATTAAACTTTTTTTTTTACAAAATTACTCAATTTACAAAATAGTTATCAGATACACTACTTGGTAGGGTAGTTTGTGGGGTAAACAATAAACCGAAATTAATATAAACATTTTCTGCAACAATTCCGGCCTCTGGGCATTTTGGTGTAATTAATTAAATGGCGCTTAAAAGTATGCTAACAAAAACGCGCTTAGGACAGACAGAAAAACATACAGCCTCACACCTACACACAATATACACATATAGAGGATATATACATTTTTTATTTTTGCTAGTGAAAATTTATTATCAGTGACAGGAGCGACATACAGACAGAGAGAGAGTAGAGAACTTGTTGACAAAAATTAATAATAAACTAAAAACCGCAGGATATTTACACTGCACTCGATTGCGGCCTGTCTGCATGTGTAGCATAGATGAGTGTGTTTGTGTGTTTGACATTGCAATTTTGCTCTCAGGCGAATTGTAAATTAGTTTGCATCTCGCCATTTTTTTTTTTTTGTGCGTGATAGCTTTACTTTGATTTTTTGACAAAATTAGTTGACTGTTTATCGCAAAGCATTTGCGTTGCGTGCTGTTTGTTCAATCGTAAAATGCGCTGATTTGCATTGCATAATTTCAGTGGGCACGCGTCTGTTTATTTATCTGTTTTTCGTTGATGCCCACAAGGTAAACACATTCATATTCAAACACAGCACATTTTGATTTATTATGGAAGATACTTACAAATTTTAACCCGCAGGCACACCCTTGTATTGCAGAAAAGGTTATAAAAAGGTCAATTTCAAATTTGTTATTAACAAAGTTCTTACAAATATTTCGATGTTTATTGTAGCTAAGGGGGGGGAACTGTGCAAAAAATATTAATAATGCATTCACTTCATTTGAAAAAAAAGATCACTTTAAAGTATGACAAACTATTGAATTATTCATTGATCTCACTTATTGGCATCATTACGCCTAAAAGAATGTCAAAACTGACAGATTTTGATATGAAAGTTTGTGATGAGCCACATGGTATATTCCGTTTGGCATGCCTAAAAGCATTACTTTAAAATGCAAAATGCCTAAAAAGTTTAAAGTTCTGTTTGGCAATTAGGATATGCTTCATTGCCTGCCAAAAGGTACGACTACATAAAGCAGTAGTGTGTGTATTTGACTTGGCCTTACCTCGTCTTTCTCTTTATTTCTGTTTCTCTCTCCATCTCTCCTGCTGGCAGTCTTAAGCATTCTCTGCCATATAAATGCTTGCTTTGTCATTCGTTCCGAGTCATTTCATTTTCACTTTGTTGTTGCCTCAGTTACCAGCCCCTGCAATGCCATTTGCTGCCGTTGCCGATGCCGGTGCCGATGCCGCTACCGATGCTGCTGTTGCTCCATAGTTCCAGCTCACTAGTTACTCATGGTACTGCCTTAAAATGACAAACAACATTTGGCAGTTCCCCTTGCCCTTGCTCAACTGCTTGAAAGCGAAAAATGCTTTTCCCTCGTACACACGCAGCTTGTACGGACATCGACAGAGAGGAGAGAGATGCAGAGCTGAAGAGCTGAAGGGAAGGCGCGCGTACATGCCATTGCACAATCATTGGATTCCGAAACATTTCTAGAATATTTAATAAGAAAACTGAAAATCGTTGAAATGCCAGCAACACTCATAATATCATCGCAGCCCAGTCGCACACGCCCCTCTTTTAGTCAGATGTCCTCGTTGTCGTCTTGGAGCTGGCATAACCTCCAACTCCCATTTTACCCTAGTCGAAAGTCTAGGTCGTCTGTTAGTGTGTGTGTGTAAGAGTGTATGTTTGAATGCGTGTCGTGTCACCGCCCCTACAATTTGTGCCAATGCATTTGCTAGATAAAAGGCTAAGGTCAAAGACAATATTGAAATGCCAATTGAACTTTTTGCTATTATTAAAATTTTACTGGCTTCCCATTCAGAGTTCAATGAAAGTCCTATGAATGAGAACATTCATTTAGGCAGCTATTAAAAGCGAAGCACAGTTTAAGGCTAGCATAAAATTGATTGAGTAATTGATTTTGTTGTGGTGGAGCTCTAAGCGGAAAGTTGCAATTGAAATAATGCTGATATGAGATAAAATTTAAATAGGTTTTTCACAATAAGATTTTCATTTTAATCAAAAAGTTGTCTCTGTCTCTGTATTATTTTGCATTTTGGGATCTTCAATTTAATTTGTATATCTATTTCTTGATTTAACAGCTTAAAGCATAAACCCTGTTATTCAATAATAATTGAATCCGTTCTGTACCCTCTTTGGATGGCCAAGTCGAAGCTCAGTCTTAGACTAACCTAATAGCCTCTAGTCATAAATTTAGACAACGCTCGCAAATCCACTTAAAATTCAACTTACTCATATCTATTCTCTTCTCTTCTTTTCTTTATCGTTCCAGGTATGTACTACAAATTTGCATAACAGTAGCAAAAAAAAATGAAACCCTTTTGGGCATCCTTTATGTAAGTGCACTGGTCCGTTCTCCACACTCAGTCTTCAATCTCGATGCAATCTATGCACTAGACACTGAGAAATTTGTATAGCTTATTATTAATAACTTTGGGGTGGCCGAGAGATCAAGTAGCTAAATCTTGAGAAGCATTTAAGCAGCATGTCAGAAACAAAACACAAAAAATGGTCGACATTGACAGTGATTACAAGCTAAAAGTATGAAAAACAGCAAAAACTACTTAAGTGCAAGAAATAACAAAAGAATAAGACAAACCGAGGTAACTGGTCCGACCAGCAGCCGGGGATGAGCTAGAACCCATTGCCATGGACCGTAGACAGTAGACAAATTTTTTGCATAAACACAGACGACAAAGCCAACTAAGGGCTGCACTTAAAACAAGAGGCGTTGTGAAGGAAAGGTCCAGAAGGAGCAGGACCAGAATCAGGACAGGGACAGGCCAAGTCAAGCCAAGCCAAGCTAAATCGAAGCCAAGCGAAAGTCGTCGAAGCTCAGATGCCCAAAGAAATTCTTTTTCCATTTCTCCTTTTCTTTTCCTATTTTTTTTATTTTTTTTTTTTTTTTTGGTCTGATGTGAGATGCGAATTTTTCAATAAGTGCGACGGGATGGCCAAGGGACACAAGTATAATAATTTCGGGCGGGTAGGAACGCCGACAAGGATGAGCTCTGGATGATGTTGGAAATGGGAATGGGAGACGACGCGACGTCGTTTAAAATATGCCGGATTGTTGGGTCCTGGCTAGCGTCAGGAAGCATACAAGTAGAACGGCTCAAAATGCAAAGTAGACGACATCCGCTTTGAGATTGAATGACGTTCGTACCCATAGCCGTAGTCGTGGCCCACGCCATCGTCAAGTATTAAAAGCAAATAAGTAATAAAAATAATAATGGAGCATTTTTACCATTTTTGCTCCTACGAAAGAGCAAAAAAAAAAGGATAAGCATCTTAGCGCAATTTCTTGCTGCCTTCTCAGTATAACAAAAGGTCCTTGCGCTGGGGCAAATGTGCCGAAAATGAAGAGCAAGAGGCTGGGGCAAAAAATTGAAGGACACGGAGGGAAAGGCGTAGCTCAGCTGCTGGACTCGGACTGCTTGTATTCGAGCCATACTGCTGTTTTGTCCTTTATTTCCATTTATTTCTTTCACTTTTTTTTTTGTCTTTCTTACTCTTTCCTTTTGATGCTCTCATATTCCTGGCAGTGCGCGTCCCTAAAGGACAACAACATAAATGCAGGAAATTTGAATGGACGAGCGCAGTGAATGAAATTTGCAAATATTTTTCAAAAATTGAACTTTTCTGGCAAATTTTTTGCGTCCGCAGGCTGTCCAGGAGCGCACAGTTATGGGGGAGTGGGAAGAAAACGACTGCCGGCTGGCGGTTTATGAAAATAAGTGAAGAAAATTGATTTGAAGTACTTTGAAGTGCAAAAACGCGTAGCGCCGAATCAGTGAAGAATGCTTTGGCATATTATTTCATTTTCGTTTTGGCTTTCCCAAACGAACAGCGTTTTTTTTTTTTCGCTTTTGGTTTTCTATGCAACTTCTGTTATGATAAGCAAGTCAAGCAGAAGAGGCATGTAGCTTGAGACATTAGACAACAGAGGGAGGAACAGGAGCTGTGTATATCTGTGCATGTTTAAATAAAGTTACCAAATGCAACTGCCAAGAACTGAATAATGAAATGCATTTGCAAATCTATTTTTATTTGAGATTTAAGCTCTACGGAAATTATGCAAAGCTAACCAATTAACTGAGTATTAGGAGTAAGCCATTCTTGAAATCACATTCTATTTTGCTGGAATATAAATTGAACAAAGATATTGGCTGGCAGCTTAAAGAGCATTAAATAATTGAACGTACAGTTTATTTAAATAACTAAAGAAAGCACCAATGAATAGAACTTTAAATTATTACAAATATTTCGATATCTCAATAATAATATCTACAAATAACTACATATTTCTAACAGTTGTCCAAAATTAAAGATCCCAAGTGCAGTTAACTTGCTTGCTAGGCTTTACAAAGCTTAACGGCTACACTTGCTGAGCAGCTCAGACAGTCGGCACTCAATTCGCAACAGACAACAAAGGAACATGTGACTGTATAAATTGCCTAGAAAACTATGTACTACCGCCTGCCTTCCATCATTTCCGCTAGCAATTTGCGTGCCAGAAACTTATCCGAGCAGCAAAGGAATGTGGGAATAAAAAATTGTCAAAATATAAACCGCCATGCAGACTATACGTCTGGCAGGTAAGCGAGGCGTGCGCCGCCTTGACGACACTCGTTTATCAGCGCGGAGTTTGCCCAAGTAAAGCGATTCACGCCATCGCCTAGAAGTATGCAATGCCCGGCCAGCCAGACTGTCAGAGTGAAGGACAGACAGACTGCCAGTCTCGCTGGCTGTCTGCAGCCAGTTGCCATTTTGGGGCAAATATATTCATTGCAAGATTTGTGGCCCGTGGGTGGAGCAGTAAAGCGATTTTTGCATATGCAACTCCTTTAACCAGGATATGTGTGTGTGTGTGTGTGAGTTTGGTATGGCACGCTGGAGACTCTGCTAGACTTATGCTTGAATTGCAAATAGTTAGAAAAGATTTGCCATGATTTGGATGTTACTTTTTTCCACTTTTTGTGTGTGAAGAGGATGCATTTTTCGTTTGGCCAAACTGCGGCTTGCCAAAGCGATTTGTGCTTACTGCATTTGGGCGGGTCCACACAGATGCACAGATTTCGAATGATTAAATTAAGGCAGACGAAATAGAGACGTTGAAATGCAAAGGGCGCATTTGTGGGGGAAGCGACAGTTGAGTCTGGCATATATATTCTCATGTCTTTCGGTGGGGTTTATACTCGAGCATTAAATGAAATGTTATATAACAATCAGAAATCAACGCACATGCAGCAAATAAAAATATATAAAACATTTGTGGCCATTCTCCCGTTGCCAATTTGGCTCTGGCATGCCACACACACGCACACACATTAGTGCGCAATTTGGCCAAATGTCGCCAAAGTGGTAGCCTGACCCCGGTTCTCTCTCTCTCTCTTGAACACTGTTCGGTCCATGTACAGTCTGTCCAATTGTCCAGCCATCCGACTGTCGCACTGATGCCGGTTCGCCCCAAAAACTTTCACAATATTTCCGCAAAACAAATTGCGCGTAAAAATGGCAATGCAATTTTTGGTCGTTTGTTGCGGCGGCCGTTGCCAAATGGACGCCATGTTGCATCCACATATGCTCGTACCTCGTGCCTCGCAGCCCCTCTCCTTCTCCATCCAGCTGTTTCGCTCTCTGTGTGCCTGTGCTATGGTTACAGTAATGTTTGCCCAATTGAATTTAATAATATTTTCATTTGGATTTTAGTTTTTAGTTTCTGCCAAATATTTTTCTGCAATTTTCACTCGAAAACTCAAATGCAGCAAAATGTGCCCTAGCACAGTGCCTGCCTGTGCCTGCCTGTGCCTGCCTATGCCTGCAACTGACATGTCGTTTGAAATGTTTTTGCTGTTTGTGGCTTAAAATTGGCACGGAACTGGTCAGCACATCGAACACCACATGGCAGTATTCAAACTCATTCGCTTGGTTATTGAGCTAATTGGATCTGGAGGCACGTGTTGTGCGACCAATTCTGTTTATTATGTTGATTCATTAGCCTCGACTGTTTGGGCCAAAAGGTGTACAAGGGTCTAAATAATAACCCTTTGCATTTGTTTTTGCCCAATGAGTGAGACACGAAAAAGAGGTATCTTTACAGTAAGTGCATTTCTGTGATTCTTTATGGGAAATCATATAAAATTATTATTGCTATAACAAAGAAGGAGTCTATTGACTGTAAATGAGATCGTATCATAATAAAGAAATTGAAGCAGTATTTCTGCTCTTAAACTCTCTTAATAGAAACATTTTATTTCATGGTATTCACACGTTTGAGTCTGCACTGTTTAAAGAGTCGATTTTAGTATGCGAATCACTCGGGGATTATCACCCAACCAAATAACTCTGGGCCCCCCTCCCAAATGTGTACTACTGTCGGCCCTTAAAGGGCACTTACCGTTGCTGTGCTTATCCCACAGCCGACAAAAACAACTATCGCATCAACAGCTCGTAAAACCAAAGCAGCAAATTAAACTGCCACCATAAAAAGCCAACGAGTTGGCTGAGAAAAGGCAAAGGAGAGTAAAGTGGGGGGGGAAGGCTGAAGTAAAGCGAAGCTGCAGCACTGACCACTGCTGCCCATTACACTGACCATAAATATAATATTTGATAATTTTATTAACAATTTCGACTGTAAATTGTTTACGACTGCAATGCAAGTCTACAGTCTACAGTCTACAGTTACAGCTGTATCTGTAGCGGATTCTGCTTTTTAGGCGTCTGCAAGTTCTTTTTATGCGAGCCCAAACTAGAAATGAAATATTCATGCTGCACAGTCCCAGTAGATCTCTCTCTCTCTCTTCGTTGTCTTCCTCTTGTTGAGAGTCGTAAATTAAATTTGGCTTGGCAACATTCTGTTCAATCAAGCACAAAAAACGCAGCAGACAGTCAGAGAGAGCAAAAGCATCCTTGCTATCCTTAGTCATACTAGTTTAGGTTTATTTTTCTTCTTTTTTTTTGTTCGTTTCCTGTTTTTGCCCCTTGTTTTGCAGCTGTAAACTGTGTTGAACGCACTTTGATTTTAAGTGCATTAGAGGCTCAGTCCTAGGTCCTTGCCGCCACTAAATTCAATTTGTTGCAATGCTATGCTAAAATCAGTTCCAACAACTTTTTGCACACTTTTCCGACATTAAATTTATGGAATTGTCCGCTTCCTCCATTGCATATGAGTGCTCGAAACTCAATCATGCTTGCATGTAATATCCTGCCTGCCTGGCTGCCAAGACTGCTTAGTAGTTGTGTGCCGTGCGTCCTTTGCCGGTGTTGAGCCAGCTATTTGCTTGAGTAAACTGTGTGGTCCTGGCGACATTTATACCCATAACAACAACCACAACAAAAGCTATGATAACAAAATGCCAAGTTCATGGCATGTGCTCAGCTCCCAGTTGGAGCTCTAAGACTTCCCTTCACCTATTTCTCCGACTGTCTTTGGCTAAGCCCAGAAGTATGCACGACAAGTGCAACAAGGCATGCGAAGGCCAGGCCAGGAGGAACGTTAGTTGAGAATCGTCGAGTCCAAGCCATCTTCCAAGTCAACAACAAAGTGCAACTTCCCCTTAAAGTTTTGTGTCACATTCTTCGCATATCTTCCTTTGTGTAGCCTGTTGATTGCTTATTAGAATGTCTCTTTAAGCTTTACAAATAGCTAGCGGCTGTATGTTTACACTTGAACAAGACTATTAGCAAGTTGCAAATGTATCAAAAGAGACAACAATTTAATCAGCAACTTTTTCATTATCTTTAGCATATAGCAATCAATTCCAATCTTATAATGTATATATGAAATATAGAAAGTCAAACCATAACAAGAATTGCTTCACACAAATGTCCAGTAGTTTTTATGACCAGTTTGCTGTGTCTAAAGCTTTTAATTCTTTTACTTATGTTTAAGTGCTTTTCTCTCTCACTTTTCTTTCTGCATATTTTCGAAGTCCTTTGATTGTTTGTTAGGCTTTTCCTTTTTAAAGCTGTATCTAAAGGAACTCTCAGCGTTTAATTGAATTAAATTGCTGGCTGCGGCAAAAAGCAAAGTAAATTAAATAAGTTTTTCATTTTGGCCACGACCAAGTTGCATTGTCAACGCCGTTGTCGTTGTCGTTGCCGTCCTCGTCCTGGAATGGTTCGCGCTTTTTGCTTGCCCGCATTTTACGCTTCGCCTGCGGCTCCATTTGGCTGCCTTTTGATGCCGCACTCCAAGCCGGGGCCAAATGCAATGAGCCAAAAGTTGTTTAATGTATGCAACGCCTGTCTGCCCCGTCTGTCCGTCCATCTGTCTCTCTGTGTCCCTCAGTCGGTTCGACTGGATCGCCCCGGCCTGCCCAGCACTGCGGTTAACAGCGCGTCGCAACTTTGGCCCCAAAGTAACTAACTTTTCGCATAGTACGTACATTTTTTGCCATCTCCAGTTAATGCATAGCATACTTTTAGGTAGCTTAGTGGCATTTTACACTAATTTGACTTGCAGTCGCAGTTCTTTATTATTTTATTTCTTTTTTCGATGGTGTGATTTATTTGGCGGAAAAGATTACTTACTCGGCTTGTGGTTTATGTGGTGCTTTTGAGTTGAGTTTCCCCCACATACTTGTACTTCATTCACGTTTTGTTTTGACGTCGCGCGGTTAGGACAACTCGCTATCCCACAGACCGCCCCGCTGAGTGGTCGACTGTTTGTCGGACTCGAGACTGGAGCTGACAGCAAAATTAAAATCTGAAAATGAATTTGTAATTAGTTTTACTGCTACTTTTGCCCACTTTACTGTAAGTTGCACAACTGCTATTGAGAGTTCGGGGCTTACTTTTCACATTTTCTTTTTCTCCTAAATGGAAATTAATTGAAAAAGTCGCTGCCAGTTGTTCGGCGTTTGTCGTAGCAATCAATTGTAGTAGGATAATGCAAAAAGGCTCAAAACATTTAACACTAATGCAAATCCTCATGTGTATATATTGGAAAAATAAAAAAACTTGTATAACTACCAAATTTATTTATTTTAATTTAAGTATGAAAACTCCTTAATTTTTATTTTATGCGTACACTTTGTACACTTCCAACACAATCGCACTTCTGTTCTTATTGTGCTATAACTGCAATTGAAAATGCGAATAATTTAAACGAATGCCGTTAGGTAGTTAATTGTTTTCTGGCTATGCAATACAATTT
The DNA here is from genome assembly GCA_018150935.1 of Drosophila pruinosa. Taxonomy (NCBI): domain Eukaryota; kingdom Metazoa; phylum Arthropoda; class Insecta; order Diptera; family Drosophilidae; genus Drosophila; species Drosophila pruinosa. The sequence goes on from JAECWR010000199.1 coordinate 27,276,771, forward strand.
AACACCTTTATAAAACACTTCCATTAAGTCCGTCAATAGCATTTTTAGGTACTGTATTTTTGGAACTTTAATCCATTTAGCTCTAATTTATGCATGCAATTTTATTTTTTCTTTTTTGTGAAATAAATCATACTGGCGTATACTTATATATACAGACATACTATGTCCCTCGAGTAAACAGAAGACGACTATGAATTACCCTGTATCGATATAAAATTGTGAATCTGTCTTGACTACTCTTACTTAAATTATACTAGAATTATTTTTTTATCTAACCTAAGCAACTGAGATGTTCTAAGTCTATTCTATACCCTTAACACATTCTGCCGTAATTGTTATACCCATTTTGAAGTAACTTTTAATGGTTGCTGGGTATAAACAGAGATGAAATATTTTATAGTCACTGCTTTAATTGATATATAAAAATGGTTGGCCATTAAACAAATGCACGACAGGCATTCAGGCCAATTCATTTAGCAATTAAAACAAGCTGCGGCCAGCCGGCGGGTGCTTAAAAAATAAATATACAATTTTTCGTATTAAAAATAAACTATTAAATGCAAATCAGTTGCAAAACGCATGCAGACAAAATATATAAAAACACACGAATACATATATAATTCATTTGTTAAAACCATTTGCCGCCAATTTGTTTGCTAGTATACTGCATCTTTTTTTATAAATAGTATTCATTTTATTTGTATGTTTTTTTTTTGTTGCTGTTGCTGTTGCTGTGTTGCAAATTGAGAGAGAAATATGTTGTCCTTTTAGGCGTTGACAAATCGACGCTCCCAGTCGTAGCAGGTTGCACAAAAAGCGGCGTCGAGGCGGGAATAATAATTTTTTGGCACGACTCTGCCATGTTAACATGTCCCCAGACACGTAAAGGACTCCAGCCAGGACACCCGGAACGTTGCATACGCGCCAGTTTATTATATGTATGGCTATGTACCATGAGTGTGTGTGTGATGTCCTGACTGCCTGCATTTCAGCGCCCTTGTAATCGTTTCGCTTGGCATAAAGAGCGGACAGCTGAAGGAAGCAGTGGGGCTGCCAGAAAGGGCTCTCGGGTTGGAGTTCAGAGCTTGCGGCTTGTAGCCGCCATTAGTGAACACGGCAACGGCAACGGCAAGGGCAACACACGATTTCCACGACGGGTAGCTGTGATTACACCCGTGTCTAGAGCCCCACAGAGCCCCCAATTGAGCCAACGGCGTACAGCCAACAGGTTTATCATGGTGCACTTTGTGTAGTTGTGTTTCTGGTTCTGGTTCTGGTTCTCTGCCTGCATTTGCATTTAAATATAAATACGTGCGCGGCTTTTGGGCGGCTGGCAGACAAATTACTTTTTAAATGCACTGTAAGCCTTCAATTGTAATTGGCCGCGTTGTGTTGAGGCCAACGTCTATGGCTCTTTAGCCTCGTCGTGCGGTTTGAAACTTTGCCAAAAAATTGCCAAAAACTGGCAAAAACTTTTGAGCAACAAGCATTAAAAAACAATAAAGTGAAAAAATATATTTGTATATGTACGTAATGCCAAGTGCCAAAATGGTATCGCCTCGTGCCTCGTCGCACGGCCCAGTCCTACTCCAGTCACTGCCAGTTAAGTGAAAGACTGAAAGAGAGAGAGGCTCGAGCTAATGGCGTCACGTTTGCAGGACCGTGCCGCAAAGCAAGTGGCATGCAACATGCGATTGCTGCCAAAAGTGCCGCCTGGCACCAGTCCAGAACTGACGTCGGTCTCCTGTTAGTAGTTTGGCTTGTTAGTTGCCTCTTGCCAAACGATTGCGGACGAAACAGACAGACAGACAGACGACAAGCGGCAAGCGGCAGCCTGCTGCCTGTTGCATTCAACTCAACCAGTCTTCCTCTGACTGTGCCTCAGCCTGGGTCAGAGGCGTGCTCCTTTTGCTTCAGTGTCGTGTTGAATTTTTCATTTCATTTGGCGCAGCAATTCACTTGAATGCGAATTTCGTGTCGTCGTCGTCGTCTTCCGGAAACGGAAGTGCCAGCCAAACAACTGCACACATAGCATATAATAAACGTTTATATTGACTTCGCTGACTTACAATCCCCTGTCCTTCGTCATCTTTGATGGTGGAAGAGAAAGGCAGGCATAATTTCGAAGCATCCATGCCACATTCTGGGTTTTTTTAGTTTGCCTTCTGTGGTTGCCCAACAAATTGGAAACGCCCACCACAAGACATGCGACCCGGGATTATGAGGCTATCAAATTGACGTTAATGAATTAATTTATGAGCTTTTGTGGTTTGTATGCGAATGCCTGTTGCACTGGTGTTTTCTCCTAGATTGAAGAGCAGAGCTAATAACAGCAGGGTGGGATTATAAATGTCAAACACTCAATTGGAAATTAAGTGATGAAATGATAAATTCAATTGTAAGTGAGACATTTTATTCAATAAATATATGTTGCTTTAAAAGAAAGTCGCAATCATTTAATTATTATTTTATTTATTAACAAAACTCTGCATTTGCTTTCAAAAGTTACTTAATTTGTAATTCGTAAGTTTTCCAGTAGTAAACAAAGCTCTATCCAATTGCAGTTGTTGAAAATGTTAACAATACAGCAACTATCTACAACTTTCTAAAAGTTCACTCTTCAGCTTGTTGCATACGAATGATACTCTATTAAAACTCTTGCAAATACTTAGTAGCATAACAACTTCCGTTTGAACGAGAGTTGCGCTTGGTCGACACGCCCCTTCCACTAGCTGCATAATTGGTGGCCCCTAACACTTGAATGCGTATAATCGTAATGCCAGCAATTTGTCCATTTGAAAGATTTACAAGGACATGTTACAACAGGGACGACAAGGACAACATTGTCGCGCTACATTCGGATTGGGACACGTTCTATAGCCTGGCACTAAAACGCCTAATGACGTTTACACGGCCAACATAATTACAGTAATAATGTGGCTGACTCTCGACGCTGACGCTGACGACAACTACAACTACAACTACTACGACAACCTGCAACAGCAAATGGTGATGACATTAGCGAGGTGTCAGGCGACAATTTAACGAGACGATGATGTCTATGAGGACCCGTTGCATATGCGCGAAAAGGATTCGCCTTTTGTGTGTGCCACATGCAACAGCAACAGTCGCAGCTAGCAGTCACACGACGATAACAACAGCTGCTACAAAGCACATTCGTCACGAAATGAGGCAACAACCAGCAACAGCAGCAACAACAACAACAACAGCAGCAGCAGCAAAACAGCTCGTGCGTGTGTTGGCCACCATTTTGTATGCTTTTAAATTAGCCAAAGTGTGAAAGTGTCATGTTTCGAAATATGAAATTAACAGCAGCAAGCAGCAAGGATAAGAGCGAGAGGGAGCGCCAGTGGGACACGCAGGACGAACACTCGTTGAGGCCTCTGCTCTTTTGTAAGGGCTGCTCTTTGTGTATGAGTGTGTGTGTGTACATGTGTGTGTGTGTGTCAGCCGTGCTGCTGCTGTTGTTGATATGCTGTAATTTGTTGGCGAAAATTGAAAGGAAGTGCACTTCAATTAATGTCTGTTGTTGCCTCCGCCGCTCTCGTTATTACTGTTGTTTAAAATTGCCTGCCAAAAATTCATGTAGAGACTCGGAAAATTGTTTAAAGTGACTGCAATTTAAGTTGTGAATGGTCAAACAGCTATCAGACTCTTTAATTATAATTTAAAGCTCTCAAATGATATGGAAATTCAATTATTTTTTCTTTATAACCATAATGATTTATTCAAGACTTATTTGCCTTTATTTAATACAATTTAATTTACATTTATATTAAACAGACTTTTACATATATTTATATTTTTCATTGAAACTTATAGAGACTTAATTAACAAATGAATCTTTCTTTTAATGTAATTAAAACATTATTTATCTCTTGGCTTCTTTTTTTGATATGGAAATTCAATTATGTTGTCTTCAATGATTTGCTAAAGACTTATGTCCCTTTATTTAATTCAATTCAATTTACATTAGTAATCGACAAATTTATCTTAAATATAATACTATTTTCTCTTGACTTTAGCAGTTTTCCGCTTTCGTCTCTTTAAGCCCATTATTTGCATCTTAAAGATACCTCAAATTACTTTTATGAAAATTAACGGCAGTTCAAGATGTATATAACGTAAGCATTTGCTGTTCATAAACAGTTTCGCATGATGCATTATAGTTGCTCGTAGTCCATATATAGTACATTGTCTAATGTTCGGTGGTTGCTCATTAAAACTCATTACATGGCCAGGCCAGGATATGGATGCTTAAGCCATATAAAGGGGGCTGCCACTGAAATGGGAAAACACTCGTATAGTTTCGCATTGCTCGTTCATGTCCCGTGTCCCCTCCGCTATCCTCGGGGGTTGCCAAGCTGCCGCCTCGGTTCGTATCATGGCCTTTGCATAAACTTGGGTTTCATATTTCATTAATTAAAATCGTGTGCAAGGCGGATAACTATGTACATGGAGCACCTGGTTTGCTGTAGTCTCATTAACAACACACTTACACACACCACCCACACTTACACACTGAGGCAGGCATTCAGAGAGTATGCTCCTAAAATTATGCAACATAATATCATTGTTACTTTGATTAATGATTTGCAAAATCATAAAAGCTTCTATGCCCCTCCTCCTGCTGCTCCCCTTGTCTGCCATTTCTATATTCTCATTCAGCAATGGTTTACTATTACAAAAACAGGCAACTCATCTGCAAAACGTCTTAATTAGAACAAAACAAAATGGCCAGGCACATGAAATGTTGTCGTCGCTTCAATTGTCATGCAGCCCCAGTTGAGTGGACTGAGTGAGCTGAAGGGCGGCGGGGAAAGTGGAGGAAGTGCGAAATGTGAAGCGGCTATTATTATGCTAATTAATTGACATCAAAGGAGGCGACGACGGAGGAAAGGTGACAGAGGCCTAGGCGATGTCTTTGTTGCATGTCCCCAATGTTTCAAAATCAATGACAGTCGACAATAGATAACATAATGTTCGTCAAAGGGAGGAGTACTATCTAAAGTGGGCACCTAGAGGAAGAAGAGACGGGGACGGAGACGAAGACTTGGGTCTATTATGGCGCAAGCTGCTTGTAAGCCGATTTCAATGGAAATGCAAATTGAAGTGCGTTGCCAATTATTTTGTTATTTACGAGCGTATTTTTTCTTTTTGTTGTTGCTGTTGTTGTTTTATAACAAAAACGTATAAAATATAATATAATATGATAATAATGAGCGTAACAAAAGCATAGCGAAGCACCGTCAGAGGGTGAGCAGTGCACACAGGTAAAAAGACAGTGTCGTCGTCAAATGACAAGGCACAAAATAATGGGCTGTAATAGGATTTCCGTGCACATTGAAGCTTAACTGCTCGCCTCTCCCCTCGGCTCTCCTTGGCAAACGGAAAAGCCGCCTATAAATATGCAATGCCATTCACTCACTCAAGTCTCTTTCCCCCTTTTAACTTGGCTTTTGTCTTGCAGGGTGCATCCTCCAGCCTGGTTGTTAAATACGCGGACACGGAGAAAGAGCGACAAATAAGACGCATGCAGCAAATGGCCGGTCATATGAACCTATTGAATCCCTTTGTCTTTAATCAATATGGACCGTACGGTGCATACGCGCAGGTAAGCAGCTATACCCCAACTACCAGATGCATCAGCTAATTGCCATTGTGTGTCGCATCTTGAATAGCAACAACAGCAAGCGGCTCTGATGGCCGCCGCGGCCACAGCTCCAGGCTCGGCAGCTGCCTACATGAATCCAATGGCCGCATTGGCAACGCAAATACCTCATGGCCTCAATGGCACCGGCCAGCCGCCATCGCTGCCATCGCCGACGATGCCCAACTTCAACATGGGCGCCAATACACCCAATGGTCAACCAGGAGGCGCAGCAGCCGCCGCTGCAGCTGCTTCAGTTGCGGATGGAGTCTTCACGAATGGCATTCCTCAAACGGCATTCCCACGTAAGTACCACAATAATTAGTGAAGAGAAGTATGTGTCATTAACATGAAATCAACAAAGCAACTGATAATTCATCAAATGTCTGCATAAATATCGATACATACTTTAATGAGAACATGAATTTAATCGATTTAATTATAAATTTTATTTGTAGCTGTTTGTATTTATTATGTATTGTTTAGGGTAAATTTTTTCAATGTTTCATAATTAATTATCTAATAAATACTATGTTTATATGCCTTCTCTCTTCAACAGATCCACTGCATCTGACCATACCACCACAAGGTTTGCCAAATGGCGATGCTGCTGCACTGCAACATGCCTTCCCTGGTTTGCCACCATTTCCAGGAGTTGGTAAGTTCCCATCCGCAGGCTAGTCTTAGGCCTTCAATACATTACGATATCAAATATGAAAATTACTTGTATGGTTTTCCACCTCCCCCACAGAACGTAATTAAATTGGTTAGATTGCAAATTGCCTAGGCAAAAAAAAACATATCAATTAAATTTATTTTCTGAAATTATTGCGTCATAATTAGCCCAGCATACACTCTGCCCCCTTCCATTTTGATGTATATCTTTACAACTCTCTCTCACTCTTTGTCCCTCTCTATCTCTCTGGTTCACTCTCACTGTTGTTTCATTCATTCTCATGACCCCAGATCTATTATTATCATCGTCATAAGCATTATGCCGCTATATGGCAGGCAAAAATATATATAAAAAAAAAGAAAACAATAACAACAGAATAAACAGCTCAATCATTCATAATTGTTTTTATTGAAATAATTAATAATTGTTGTGTCATGCCATAAATATATATTGTTAGTAATGTGTTATATATAACTCTAACTTCTATATATACATACATACTATGTCATTTGTTTCCTAAAAAATTGAGGAATTTATTTCGCAAATGTGGCAGTTATAATTAAAACACAAACTGTTCTACGCATTCCTGAAACAATTTAAATTACTGCCATATTTCGAAAAAATTCTTCATTTCTTTCGATGGCTTTTTTGTTCAAATTTGTTTTCTTAGTTTGTTTTAATTTTATGTCAAAAATTTGAAGAAAGTCTTATGCAAATCAGTTGTTCAATGTTAAACGTTTAACATTTATTTGCAAAATGCATTAAATAAAAAGGCAATATTTAAATAATTGTTAAAAAAAATTGTTTTTTTTTTAATTGGTATTTTTTTGACTTATGAAATCTTCAATTTGTTCCATATACTTTTAAAAGTTAAACTGTTCAATAATTCTAGTTAATTCACTCAACTTGGACATTTGCATATTTGCAAACTTTTTCATATGGAACATGTACTTATGATTTATTTATAAATAGTTCAACTAAACTAAATTAAACTTAAACATTATATACGTATACTTAATTGTTGTGTTGTCTTTATAAATGTTTCGGATTTTGTGTAAAAACCAAAAACAAAAATTATTTATATATAACGCAGCCTTTCCCGCCGTCTATGGACAGTTTCCACAAGCTTTACCACCTCCCCTAGCGGCGGTTGCACCCACTCAGCGTGAAGGTAAGCTTTTCATTATTATTTTTCGGTTTTTCCCTTTAGTTCTGTTTTCGTCTCTCTTTCTCTCTGTCTATCTCTCTCTCTCTCTCTGTCTTCGTTAGTTATATAACTCAATATTGTATTTGATTTTTGGCTATGAATGGAAAATCAAATAACTCATCAAAAACTGCTGGTTTTTGTATTAGTATTTGTTTACACAACACACACATACATATCTATATTTATCTATTACACACACGCACATACGCATACAGAGACAATGGGAAATTCATGGGTCTTCACAAAAAATTGCGCAAAAATAATTAAATTTTTTTTGGAGAAAGTATTTAAACTAAAAGGACATAAAAATTAATTACTTGTATACTTTTTATTTGGATCTTTGTCTTATCTGTTGACGCACTTTTGACTCTCAACTCCCTTTTCAAGTATGTAAAAAGGGGTTGGAAAAAGCAAAGGCGTAAATCGTTTTTAATGGCTGCATTTAAAGACATTTTATGTGAGATCGTAAAAATTGCATATAAACTGCTTAAAATCACATAAAAACCGTCGGCGTATATTCAAGATATTTGCTTGCAACGCGGATGGTCAAAAGGGGTTACGGAATGGCATTATGGAGTTCGGGAATTCGCCACATGGAAAATCATAAAATTTTATGTAACTTTGTTTCGCTTGTTTTATTTATTTTCCCTTTTTTTTTTTGTCTTTCGTTTTTAGTCAGTTCTTTTGTGTTTCTCAAATTGTGTAAATCGTTGGTGAGACAAGATGCAAGCACACCATTAAAAAGGCGTATATATAATGTCTATATATACTTATCTATATTATAGTCAGCTATATACATGTTCCTATGTGTCTGTGTCTCTATCTCTTTCTATCTACCTCTCTATCGTTATCTGTGTGTGTGTGTGTGTGTCTGTACGTGTATCTAACCCTTAACCTTACATGATTGTAATATGTTTTATTTTTCAAATATTTGTTGCGAGTAGTATGTTGTTAATTGTGTTTTCAATTAATTGATTAATATTAGTATTTACCTTTACCATGCATGACACACATGAAACATTAAACATAAAACTCAGCAGATGCTGAACTCATATCATACAATTATAATACTCAATATTTAGATGGGGCGGCTAAATATCGATAAAAAAAAAACAGAAACGTCAATCTCCAATTCAATACCAAGACTTCCCTAAGCCTAAATCTTAAGAATTTATTGATAGAAATATAGAATTGGTAGTTCATTAAGCATATTTAAATACGAGTATGTCTACATATATTTTAGCCTATGCAAGACTGTTAGTTTTTTGCTATGATTTCTTCATATTATTTTCTTCTCATTTCTCAGTTCGTAATTTAGTTTTGCAATCTTATGAAACGCATTAGTTTTAGTTCAATCGTCTACAAAATCAACCACGAAACACGAGACACGTACTAAAAAAAAAACAAAACTATTTACGCAACAAAAAAAAAATTGTAATTCAGCCAAAAAACTGCAGACAAGCTCATAAAGTTCTAATTTTGATTTAGCTCATCGTTTAATTTCTTTTCTCTACTTTGTTTCTTTTCTTGTAATGTCTTCTTTTAAGATTTTCTGATGTTCCCAGGATGTTCTATATCCGGTCCGGAGGGCTGCAATTTGTTCATCTATCATTTGCCACAAGAATTTGGTGATGCAGAATTAATGCAAATGTTCCTGCCATTTGGCAATGTGATCAGCTCTAAGGTCTTCATCGATCGTGCTACAAATCAGAGCAAATGTTTCGGTAAACTACAAATACATATACTTCCATCAAGTGAATCATGTTCGATTGCTAATGTTTGTTCATTGTTCATTTTGTAGGTTTTGTTTCATTTGATAACCCCAGCAGCGCTCAAGCGGCCATTCAGGCCATGAATGGCTTCCAGATTGGCATGAAAAGACTGAAAGTTCAATTGAAGCGGCCAAAGGATGCCAATCGACCTTATTAACAATCGGAGTTCCTCAAGCGTAACTTACTTCAACATCAAGAACAACAACTACAACAACATAATGCGACAACAACTACAGCTACAGGAGCAACAACAGACGCGACAGCAACAACTACAAATAATCTTAGCAACAGTTTTAGGCCACAATTAACAAATGATCGTAATACAAACCCCAATACAATGCCCTATACTTTTGCCAGCTGGCGCAGCGGCACCTATTGTTATCGCTACAGCGCCAATAACAACAGTAGCAACAGCAGCAGCAGCAACAATAGCAACACTAACATCCACAACAGCGACCATATTAATGGCAACAACAGTAATATCAACAACAATTCACAATCGAGTCGCTATTCCAAAGTTGAGCTGGTCGAAAAGCTGTTTTTGTGGCAACAACAAAAGCGAAAAGCTTAGCAACAACAACAACATCAAACGAAACACGATTCAACTTTTTTAAAGGGTGAGACGAGCGCTGAAGAAAACTTTAATTTCTATTAAAATATACAAGATTAAATCCTATAACCTAGTCAAATAAAATGTTTAAATATTTATTACGTTCATACATTTTATTTTGCTAGTTCTTGATTTTGAAACTATTCGAAGTAACTAACAATGTTTTCAAACTTTCAGATGTACTTCAGCGATGTTAAAAAGAAACTAAGCCCCAGCATTAAAATTATACACATATACATACATATGGATGAAAAAAAAAACACTAAAAAATGGTAAACAAAAAAATGTATAATACAAAAAAAAAAAAATACAAAAAAATGAAATACTTTAGAGCTGAAATTTAAATAGATTTATATATATATATACAAAACAGCAGAACATACATGCAACTAAATATAGTATATATATACAGGCAGCTGAGAACAGTACTTAAATAATAGAAAAGAAAAAAGTTGAAAAACAAAAACCAAAAAAAATTTTTGCCAAATAACGATTATATATGTATATGAATATATATAGACATATATATATAAATATATATATTTATAGATCAAGCAACAAACATTGATATTGATAGTTTTGTTAACAACAAAAGAGCAAACAACAACAAGTGCACACACACCACACACATACACATACATCCACACACCCACATACACAATCACAAACTTGAGACAAAAACTGACTGGTAAGAGACCAAAATTATCTGGGTTTTCAATAAAAACAAAAAAAATGGAATAATAAATAAAAATTAAAAAATATAAAAGGCAGTAACCATTTTTTATACGATATATAAAACTTGGTCACGGGAATTTATTAAAATTAAAAAAAAAATTAAATGAATAGAGAAAAAATAATGATGAAATCACACGCTGCTAGGAAAAATAAAAACAAAAGAAATACACAACACAAGGGAGATGGACGGAAAATTATAAGAAAACTATCAAAACTGAATCTGTTAATTGGATAAAATTACAAAAAAAAAACTATGCATATGAGTTGGTGGTTAGAAAGGATTAAATGCTAGAGGTAGAATGATGATAATGATGACAAAAGATGATGATATGTAGCTCTGCAACTTTTTAGCAAATAGATCTAAGCAAAATGGCAAAGGATTATATATATATACATACATAAACATATATATATATATATATATATGTACATTATATACATATATATATAAAAATATAAATTATAAAAATTAACACAAAAATTCGAATTTAATTAATTTTAAGGAGATTAATGAAAAAGTAAATTTAGCACTAGGTGAAAGCAGCAGGCAAATTAATATGCGATATGCTTTGAGAAGTATCCTTAAGTCAAAATTAAAGAACCACACAAGGTTTTTGCGTAGCCTGCAACAAACAAGCAAAAATATCATTTTTTACCATATGTAAATGAAAGTAAAAGATATATAATTATTTAAATATAATAATGAATTTGTTAGAACTAAATATTAAACAAAAACAAAACAACCTAAAAATCGAAATATCGAGAATACGAGCAAATTAAATACTGTCATTTTTGTTGCTCTAAACAACTAATTTTTAATTTTTGAAATGAAAGAATTTCAGTTTGGAGAAAGCACCGTGCTTGATTTTTGTTTAAACTAAAGAACAAACTAAAAATCGTAAACGATTTTAAAGTATAAAAATATTTAAAGTAAAAAAAATCAAACAACAAACTTTACACTTAAACTTAGCTGCTTGCAACAAAAACAAATACAGGTACTTACAAATATACATGCATATACATACATATATATATATATATATAGTATATATATATATCTATATATAATAATAAAATTGAATCCAAAAGAATATATGATATATATATGTATATTATATATGTACATATATTAATCAAAGGTATAAGCTACAAATGGAAATTTTGCTAAGAAAGTATGTATACATATATCTATATAGTATATATATATACATATGTATATATATATATATATACATATGACAGACAATTGAACATTTTGAACACTTAATTTCACAATCTCCTCCAATACACCCCAACAAGAAAGCTGTAAACTTTCTATCCAAATAATGATAAAGCTGACCATAGCGCGCCCTAGCCCTAACTAAGCAAACCAAATGCTACCAACAACAGTAACAAGAAAAACAACAAAATTTACACATCTTATTAAAGAATTAACAAATAACATTAAATGCATACGCATAAATGATTATTATTGAAGATATATACATATATATATTAATTAAATTTAGCATTTTTTATATAAAGGCAAAACAACTTTTAGCAAAACTAGAAAATTCAACACTGACATTTTAATATGTATATTTATACATTTTGGCCTTTTATTTGTCACTCACTTATACACTCATACTCAAATCACACAGCAAGCAAATCTAACTTAAAATGTCACATATTGCAAAAAAAAAAAAAACAAAAACAAAAAAACAAACCGAAAGCAAAAAATTACAACCGTAATCCAACAATTTACTCAACTGATATCTGTTGATTCAAAACATTAAACAATTTGACTTTGTCTTTAAAAATATACGAAAGGAAAAGGAGGATTTAAAAAAAATTTATCTGTACAAAGTGAAGTGGAAGATTGTCAAATCTACAGCTAAATATGCCAAAAATGATCATAAGAGAAAATGGAGGAAAATAAAAATTAAAATGTAACAATTATTTAGAGTTTGTATAGTGAAAAACAAGAAGAAAACTACGTTTAGAGCCTAGTTTGTGGGTTTGAAACAGAACTTGCTACGCATATTTGATACTGATACTACTGATAAAAACCAATTAATTATTAATTAATAAATATGTATATTCATATATATATGTATATATATATATATATGTATGCATAAAAATAAATTATAATATACATATATAAGAATATTTAAGCATTAAACAAATTGTTATCAAAGTTAAAGTTAGTTTTGTTACCAGTGCAATATATACTTTTGTGCAAATACTTAACTTATTTATGAGTTCCCACACATTTAATAATAGTTTCAAGTTACACGCCACTCCCCTTGAATGAAATAAAAAAAACCAATCAAAAACTAGATGAAAAGCAAAAAGAATGAAATAGAAAACATTGCCAGTTAGCCGCAAAGTTATGGGACAGTATTAAATACCTTGCAGTTTGGCCAAGAGAATCAGAATGGATTAACTAATGACGCTATGTGGCCTAGCTTATAGCTAACGTACTCTCGAATATAAGTATAACACAATAAATCTTCTTCTTCAATTTACTTCAATTAATTTTGTTTTATCAAATGTTAAGCATAATATCTTGTAAATAGTGTAAACGAAACCCCATACAAAATGCAAGGATTGAAAACACAGCATCCAACATGAATTATATACACAAAAATACTAACATATTACTATCTACATACATAAATACATATACATACGAGTACATTTACATACATATATATGCAAAATTATCAATTGATTTTAGCGTTTATTCCGTAGTTAAACAAGTTAAATAACTACAAATGCCCAATTTTGACAGCTTCTAAATGCTAATCTAGATTTTTACTAGAGCAATACACACCTACACCACACATACACGCAAACAAACGCATACATATATTCTCACTATGTGTATTTACGATCTTGTATGAATCGATCTAGTCAAATTCAAGTTAATTATTGCATAAAACAAACTTAAAACAAAGTCAAACTATTGAGATAATAATAAATTATTATTATTAATTATGATTTTTTGTATTGCAAATACAAACAAGTATTGAAACTAAATATATGAAAACAAATTATTATTATTATCATTATTATTCTATGCTATTATACAAAACGTTTTAGACTATATATACACAACATTTAAATAAAATACAAAACAAAAACTAAAATTAAAAACCTAGTGCAAAAAACTGATTTTGGCAAAATTATGCAAATTATATATCCAAAAAAAAAATTTTAAAAAAAAATAAATTTAAAACAAATACAAAAATATACTGAAATTTAAATTATCGATACATATTATTATTTCTAATGCGTAACAATAATAAACTAAACCGATGATGAAATAAAAGCGATCAACAAATTGACAAATACAAAATACAACAAAAACAAAACTTGTTTTATTTTACTTAATCATTTTCCAAGTGTGAAGATATGGCTTATGAATTGGCAGAGCTTTGAGAAACCAAACGGACCTACAGAACATCGGACTGAAAATTTGGCGCATTATACCCACATAATTTATCATGTCCAAATTAATTATGATTTATCTCATTGATTGATTGAAAACATAAACACATACAAAAGGGCTGTGACTTGAACGTTAAAAAAAACTGTAACATAAATCAAATAAATTGTTATTTTTTGCTTTTAATATTTTATTAACTTTTGTTCAGTATCAGGTGGTTTTGCTTAAAAGAATAAAAGAGAAAAAAAAATTCAAATTTTAATTATCTAATGCGGTGATAACTAACAACCAAGAAGCCAAATCAAAATTAATGCATACAAGATACATAAAATAAAATAATCAATAAAAATTATAAAATAATTAATGCTTAGATTGAGCGGTTATTTTAAATTCGAAATGAAATGTGATGCAAAACGTTAAACAAACAAAAAAAAAACATATGTCGAATTGAAATTATTAAAAATAAAAAATAAAAACAATTGTACCTTGAGCATGACGCGTTAAAATTGGAACTAAAAAGGAATACCATTTATGCTAGGCACAACCTTTATAAAGATTCGCCAGGTTTCGCCCAATTCGATGAAATGTTGGCAAATGGCAACCACAAGAAGATTTCAAATTGGCACTTGCATTTGCAAATTTTGCCAAAATACAGTTTAGTGCTCAATTTCCCAAATGATTTTCATTTTTAAAAACAAAACAAATATCTAAAGCGCGTTCTCAAACATAATTAAACAACAAATACAAAGCACATCATATCAGAAAAAACCATACAACGCGTATATCGTAGAAATTAAATATTTTTTTTTCAGATGAAAGAATTCACCATTTTGTGAGGTATTGGACGCCCCTCAAAAATGTTAGTCGTAGAGCTAAAACTCTCTAATAAGAGAAACAAATGCATTACTTCCTTCTTAATTTATCGCAACATTTGCTTTGATTTGCATTGTTTAGTTTAATTTGCAGCTTTAAAGTTTAAACTAACTGAGAAGAAATAAATCTTAAGATTAAGCATTGTATATTTACTAAAAGAAAATGAAGTCTCTTATCGATGATCGTTCCTTAAACTTAAATCATAAGATTTACATGAATACTTACTTATAGTGGCTCCGCTATGATAAATACATTTAGTCCTATATATAATGTATTTTTATTATGAGCGCATTCTTATAGAATGTATATATAATTTATAGATGATAACTATAAATCAACTAACTAACTTATTAATTAATAAATTACTCTATGCTAGTTATTGGCTAGACAAAGTAGTGAATGAAGCTTACAAAATTAACACAAACAACCAACAACAACAACCAAAAAAACACATGAGTCCAAGTTTAGAACTAAATAATCAAAAATATATTTAGATACACTTTTCTGCAGGTATTTAACTCATAAAAAGTTAAAATTAACAAAATTACAGTATGGTAAATAATAAACGATAACGGCAACTAAAACGATTAACGATAGAAATAGAGCAAGGCACATTAAATGACCCCACCATAACCATGGACTACTAAATTTCATACACTAGTTTTTTATACACAAAAACCAACAACTACCAACTACCAACTAACAACCAAACAAGCATCAACCAACAAGAAACTACAACAACACATTTAGATACACACACAGTTAAATGGGCCCAATTAGACGGGGACGTATTAGCCCTACAAGTTGAGGGAGGGGCATATCTTTTTTGCTAGGCCTAGAACATTTTGCCTTGATAGCATTTGGGTTTATTTTAATCTAAACACGAATAACTTATAGGATACAGGGTAAAACATGCAATTAATAATAATAATAATACTAATCATATGAACATTATAATAAATGCAAAGAATTAATCATTTTAGTATACTTATTCTACAAATATATTATGTACTTATTATTATGGGTTCCAAACTAGTTTCCGTAAGCTTTTGCACTATATTTTTCATTTTCAATTTGGTAGCTTGAAAACTCTTGAAAGCTTTGCATAAAATTAGAATTTGCTTGAATAGTTCTCTAGAGCAGCAAATGGGCATAAATGGGACAGAAGTGCAGTAGTAGGAAAGTATACATATATAAATTGATATATATATACATACTTATATACATAAGTGTATAGGAAAAGAACAAGAACAACAACCAGCAACAATAATTGGCGGCGCTTGTAAGAAAGCTCAGAAAGTGCATTTAAAAAATATGAAATAAAAATTTTTAAACAAATACATATAATCGAGATGAAAATCTAGTCATATTTATATAGGCGATGAATTATATATTAAACTATTATTATGACAATTATTATTATTAAATATAAAAGCAAAAATAATGCAAAGATTTATTAGCGAGCTAAGGTCAATATGCATTATTAACCAATTTTGCAATTATAAAAATTGATATGCAATGAATTCAAATGAATTGAATTGAATTGAAGTGAACATAAATTAAACGAATGGAAAAGAAAAGAAATACGAAAGACCCCAAGTTATTTTTTGTAGATAAAAATGTTATCTTTTAGAACTTAGCCAAATATTAGATACTGATACAGATGCAGAGTTGCGAAATGATACAGTTTGAGAGCAGGCTAAGTGTAAAAAAACAAAAGATCAAAGCGAATTTATATTGTAAATAGGTAAACACAAAGCCTAAAGCTAGTTACCTACGAGGGTTTAATAATTACAAATTATTAATTATTTAATAATAGTTGCTAGTCTAGTATAAAGCATACACAAACACACATACTCAAACATTCTCTTCAATTCAAATATAGGTCAACTTTTAAGTCTTGTTCCAATTTTGTTCAATGTTCAAATCCCAAATACAATACAACTTCCTTTTTTATACACTATTTACTTTCTGTTTAGAAATCCGTCCGTACTTAGCATTATGCACTAGCACACATACACATACAAGTACCCCACTTACACAAACACACACTCATAAATTAAATAATTTTATTTGTTATTTGAATGTAGGATCCAGGATTGGTATTATCCTACAGCTCCCAATATATTCTGCTTTAATTAAAATTAACATCGAAGTTAGGCCCACTTACACATACGAACAATATATAAAGAAAGATACACATGCTATTGATATTCATATTGAACAACAGATAAGATATTATTTGAAATTTTTGAAGAGCACCTTTAAAGAAAACAATAAGAAATTTAGCAGAAAAAAAAGCCTAATGCCATATAAACATAAGTGAAAAAACCTCAAACTTGCACATAGAATTTGTAGCATAAATGTAAAGCAAATGATGTAATTTCAAAAAATTCATATTCTTTAAAGTCTGCAGTTGAATATAAAAATACAAAAAATCACAGTTGATATTGGTTCGGAACGACTTTCAAGCATCTTTTTAAAAATAAAGCATTATAATCAACTCAACAAAAATTAAAAATTAAATGTAAAATGGTTTCAAAATCAAGAAAAAAAATTTATGAATAAACACAAATAAAATATAAACACAACAAAATGAGTAGTAAAGAAAGTTAAAAACAATTTCAAGACATCAACATATTCTAAATTTGGAGCAAGTTTTTCCAATTTGAATCTTTCAAACGAAAGCAATTTTTATAATATTTCTCAGCACTCTCCAATAGAATTCATTAACTGAAAGCATGTTTGGCGCTTCATTTACTTCGATACAAAAATGTTCTTTTGTGTTTTATTGTAAAAATTGTCCAACCATAATCAGACAAGAATCAGATACTCTTACTTATGTTATTCTTGACAGTTTCACAGATCATGATAACACTATAAACATGCACACATACTTAATTACTATTGGAAAATTTATATTTATACATAAATCATACATGATTTATATACATACAGCGCAGAAGTAAAGTAATAGGCAATGTAGTTGGAAATGGAAAAAAATAGAGAAAAAGATACCTAAGCAAAAGGAAGTCAAGACATTGAATAAAATAATTTAAAATAGCAAAGCAACGGTCTTTATATTAACTATATATATATATATATATATATATATATATATTTATATATATATATATATATATAAATAAACTTTATGCTATACATATGTGTATATTGAATACAATTTATAAATAATAACAACTCAATGGCGAAGTGTGTAAAATTGTGCATTCGTTCATGAAAACAAAAGGATGAAAGTAAACACCGAAAAACATTAAAAATATATCTATTATATATATACATACATATATATATATATATAATTCAATTAAATTTTTCGCAGCAAATGCGAAAAATCGTTGAATTCACACATTTAATGCTATCAAAAGAACTATTCATTAATATTGCGAGAAAATAAAAATGAAACAAATAACACAAAACTATGCAAAAATATTTTAATACTTAACAGGCGTAATGATGCATTACCAAGTCTAGTTTAAAAATTATTTATATACCATACACGACCATACATAAATAAACCTAACATATTTATAAGTATATACACTACAACTTAAAAAAGAAATACAAAAGCAAAATACAATAACATGATAAAATGAAAATGATAAGAGCCAGAGAAACAACTACTTACATGCATTGTTTAGAAGTTCATACATAACATAAATGTAAACATTATTTACATTATTTGCGCCTTTTCTCAACTCGTTAATTTGTTGGTTTCTTTAATTTATTCGTTTAATAAAACACGGGAAGCGACAGCGGTTAGGCCAAAATGCGCAGTATGAGCTAAAAAAGCTAACAATAATATAAAGAGAAATAATAAATATATATATATTAAACATAATACAAATATCAAGCAAAGTTTAGGATAAATTTTGCCAGTTGTCAAAGGGCGAACTTGTAAATTTTGTTTCGTTTGCCAAACTGGGCGTCGTTTATGGGCGGCATAAGGAAAATAATATTATGAAAAAAAATAGAAGCAGAACATTGAAAGAAAAGGTGACGAAAATGGAGATATAGAATATGAGCAAAACTAAACCAAGTTAAAATAACAACAATTAAATTATTATTAATAAATAATTATTATACATGACAACTTATGCAAATGTAATAAGTGAAGAGAAGAAACCCCATAAAATAAACAAGCAGGAAACTGACAAGTTTAATAAAAATAAATAAATAAGAAAAAAATATTAAAAAAAAATATAAGAAAACCCAAAAAGGTAAAATTACAAAAAGGCAGAAAAATATATATTATATATACTTTATAGACATTTAAACGAGAACAAAAACAAAATGCAAAGAACAAACTAAAAAATAAAGTTACAAATAATAAACTTTTACCATAAAAATATCAAAAACTCCAATGCGTTTTATTTCAAAGGAATTTCAAATTTCAGACAAGTAGTTAGACACTGTGCAGGCATTCGACAAACCTGGTAACTGTTGCCTAGTAACGTTTCGCTCTCTAGCAACAATATTTTCAAAAGTAAATAAGAACAAAATTGGACAGACAGTTTGTATTAAAATGTCCGACCAACTTGATCAATTGGCCACCGCTGAACTGCAACGTTTGCAACGACAGCATCGATCCCTTCAGCTAGATCTACGAGGTCTCCTTGAGGAGAAGGCGAAGCGTCTGAAGAAACAAAATCATATGATCAATGGCTTGCAGTTGGAGCATGAGAAACTAAAAGACGAAATCCGCACCCTAGAAGGTGGTACACATGCTCGCAAAAATACCAACAAGGAGAAACATTTGAGCACCCTGCAAAAGCAACATACCGAATTGCAGAAGGTCTTACAGGGTGAACGAACTAATCTGTGGGAGCTGGAGGGCCACATTAGAAAAATGGAAAAAGAAATCGATGCATTGCGCCGCAATGAAGTGCCCGACAATTGTTACAAGGACACCATTTGCAAGGTCCAAAAGAGTGTCGTCAAACTAGAGAATCGACTCGATGTAGTCAACAAAAAGTGCAGCGATGTTCTCACTGAGAATAGCAAAATGCGAGACGCCATTAACCATATGCTTCAAGATCGGTGAGATACTTAATAGAATTACGTATCTAAGAGACGAGAACACACGGAAATTATTGATTTTAAAAAATCGGTTTTCTAATACACCTATCCCCCAATTTATACGGTACTTGTTTTACACGTTTTCGCTTTTACACGGTTTTCCAAGTAAGTTTTTTTTTTTGTTTTTATCGCTCAATATGAAGAAGTTTACAAAGATCTTACAAAAAATTCGAAGCAATTGTTAATAACCGATTTTATTACCATCTCTCAGAATGTAAATATTTCTGCTTGAAACATCGAATCGGCATAAAAAACTTCGATACTGTATTTATTTACTAATAATACTGTATTTATGTTATTTAGTAAATTGTTTCTTCTTATTCCTCATTGAAATAATGATACCCATGGAGCACAAACAAGTTTAAATACATCAAGAGTAAACTAAACATAATAAAAAAGAAATATTATGGCTGAATAAAATATGTATGCCAATATAGTCTTGTCTTGTCTGATTATAGCGAGTCATGTGTCCCGGGCAGGCTTCCCAATACCGATTTAAATAAGTGCAGCCCTAAAAGTATGCTATAGCTTATTTAAATAAATTCGTGGTGGCGTCATCTGTGTGCGGTCGTCCCAACCACTATTTAAATTGATCTGTGGTCGCGCCATCTGTGGCCGTGCATCTGAACTATGATTTAAATAAATGCAGCCCCGAAAGTATGCTACAAAATTCAGCACAATATGGCTTGTTATTATTTACAAAAAGGATCATATCTCAGTCATATCCATGTGAATTTGGTAAGGACTAGGTGCGTTCGATTCGTAAGAATGATCTCTAATAATCGCCATCAAAAAAATATAGGGTCATCTAAGAACCCCCACACTTGTATTTTTTTACACTGAGTGCCTAAGATAAAGGACCTATGTCACGAATTCCGTGATATCTCGAGAACCACAAGGATGATTTGAAATCTTTTTGGCATGCTTATAATACTCATTGAAATAATACGATTGACACAGGACTCGCAAGGATACGCTTAGATTTGGCTGAGATATAAGCTGTTTTTGTTATTCAAAAAAGTCCTTGTAACTCGGCTCTTTACTGGATATTCGTCCTTTTCAGTGTAGCGTTTAGTTTCTATTCACTAGACGTATTATTGTGCCAAAGGACACTCCGATCGTCCTTCAAATGGCGAAGATACGCCGGATTTTGGGTGTTTTTGAAAAATTTCCTATACCTACCCCTTGAAAAAAGTTGAGATTAATTTTTGAGAAAAATGTTGCAAATCCTTGAATGCCAATCGATAGCTCTAATTCTTGTGATTACAGGAAGGTATATCATTAAAAGATCCTTAAGGATTTCGCCAAGCTACAGCTATTAAGCCAATGTCCTTTCACGAAAATAAGCTATAACTCACCCATATCCTTGTACATTTTCGAATAATTTATATTGTTGAGATCGGAAGGACCAACTCTATCGATTGGCGTTAAAAAAATATGGGGTCATCTAAGGATCCCGACACTTGTAATTTTTTGCCAAGTCTAAGTCAAAGTCCAAATCGAAAATTTTCTCATAACCATAAGGACGATTTGAATGTCCTTTTGTATATGATCATACTCCTAAATAAAATGCATTGACAAGTTAAAATATGTAATACATTACGGAAACACTGGTTTTTTTATCTAATTACAATACATTAAAGAGAAGAACAAAAAATAAAACCAAAGGTGTTTTATTATCCTTCATCACTATCAGAAATTACTCTCATTCTTATTTTCGGAATCGAAAGTTGGAATTCACTTTAATCACTCGAAGTTATTTAAACCGATTCGATGTTTAAAGTAGAAATATTTACATTCTGAGATATGGTAATAAAATCGGTTATTAACAATTGCTTCGAATTTTTTGTAAGATCTTTGTAAATTTCTTTATATTGAGCGATAAAAACAAAAAAAAAACTTACTTGGAAAACCGTGTAAAAGCGAAAACGTGTAAAACAAGTACCGTGTAAATCGGGGAATAGGTATACTTGACTGTATACATCCATTAAAAAATACCCTGGTTGCGACATTTGTGGGAAGGCGTCCCAACCACGATTTAAATAATTGCAGCCCTAAGAGTATGCTATAGTATATTTAAATACGTTCGTGGTGGTGTCATCTGTGTGCGGTCGCCCCAACCACTATTTAAATTGATCTGTGGTCGCGCCATCTGTGGCCGTGCATCTGAACTATGATTTAAATAAATGCAGCCCCGAAAGTATGCTACAAAATTCAGCACAATATGGCTTGTTATTATTTACAAAAAGGATCATATCTCAGTCATATCCATGTGCATTTTGTTAGGACTAGGTGCGTTCGATTCGTAAGAATGATCTCTAATAATCGCCATCAAAAAAATATAGGGTCATCTAAGAACCCCCACACTTGTATTTTTTCACACTGAGTGCCTAAGATAAAGCACCTATGTCACGAATTCCGTGATATCTCGAGAACCACAAGGATGATTTGAAATCTTTTTGGCATGCTTATAATACTCATTGAAATAATACGATTGACACAGGACTCGCAAGGATACGCTTAGATTTGGCTGAGTCATAAGCTGTTTTTGTTATTCAAAAAAGTCCTTGTAACTCGGCTCTTTACTGGATATTCGTCCTTTTCAGTGTAGCGTTTAGTTTCTATTCACTAGACGTATTATTGTGCCAAAGGACACTCCGATCGTCCTTCAAATGGCGAAGATACGCCGGATTTTGGGTGTTTTTGAAAAATTTCCTATACCTACCCCTTGAAAAAAGTTGAGATTAATTTTTGAGAAAAATGTTGCAAATCCTTGAATGCCAATCGATAGCTCTAATTCTTGTGATTACAGGAAGGTATATCATTAACAGATCCTTAAGGATTTCGCCAAGCTACAGCTATTAAGCCAATGTCCTTTCACGAAAATAAGCTATAACTCACCCATATTCTTGTACATTTTCGAATAATTTATATTGTTGAGATCGGAAGGACCAACTCTATCGATTGGCGTTAACAAAATATGGGGTCATCTAAGGATCCCGACACTTGTAATTCTTTGCCAAGTCTAAGTCAAAGTCCAAATCGAAAATTTTCTCATAACCATAAGGACGATTTGAATGTCCTTTTGTATATGATCATACTCCTAAATAAAATGCATTGACAAGTTAAAATATGTAATACATTACGGAAACACTGTTTTTTTTTATCTAATTACAATACATTAAAGAGAAGAACAAGAAATAAAACCAAATGTGTTTTATTATCCTTCATCACTATCAGAAATTACTCTCATTCTTTTTTTCGGAATCGAAAGTTGGAATTCACTTTAATCACTCGAAGTTATTTAAACCGATTCGATGTTTAAAGTAGAAATATTTACATTCTGAGATATGGTAATAAAATCGGTTATTAACAATTGCTTCTAATTTTTTGTAAGATCTTTGTAAATTTCTTTATATTGAGCGATAAAAACAAAAAAAAAACTTACTTGGAAAACCGTGTAAAAGCGAAAACGTGTAAAACAAGTACCGTGTAAATCGGGGAATAGGTATACTTGACTGTATACATCCATTAAAAAATACCCTGGTTGCGACATTTGTGGGAAGGCGTCCCAACCACGATTTAAATAATTGCAGCCCTAAGAGTATGCTATAGTATATTTAAATACGTTCGTGGTGGTGTCATCTGTGTGCGGTCGCCCCAACCACTATTTAAATTGATCTGTGGTCGCGCCATCTGTGGCCGTGCATCTGAACTATGATTTAAATAAATGCAGCCCCGAAAGTATGCTACAAAATTCAGCACAATATGGCTTGTTATTATTTACAAAAAGGATCATATCTCAGTCATATCCATGTGCATTTTGTTAGGACTAGGTGCGTTCGATTCGTAAGAATGATCTCTAATAATCGCCATCAAAAAAATATAGGGTCATCTAAGAACCCCCACACTTGTATTTTTTCACACTGAGTGCCTAAGATAAAGGACCTATGTCACGAATTCCGTGATATCTCGAGAACCACAAGGATGATTTGAAATCTTTTTGGCATGCTTATAATACTCATTGAAATAATACGATTGACACAGGACTCGCAAGGATACGCTTAGATTTGGCTGAGATATAAGCTGTTTTTGTTATTCAAAAAAGTCCTTGTAACTCGGCTCTTTACTGGATATTCGTCCTTTTCAGTGTAGCGTTTAGTTTCTATTCACTAGACGTATTATTGTGCCAAAGGACACTCCGATCGTCCTTCAAATGGCGAAGATACGCCGGATTTTGGGTGTTTTTGAAAAATTTCCTATACCTACCCCTTGAAAAAAGTTGAGATTAATTTTTGAGAAAAATGTTGCAAATCCTTGAATGCCAATCGATAGCTCTAATTCTTGTGATTACAGGAAGGTATATCATTAACAGATCCTTAAGGATTTCGCCAAGCTACAGCTATTAAGCCAATGTCCTTTCACGAAAATAAGCTATAATTCACCCATATCCTTGTACATTTTCGAATAATTTATATTGTTGAGATCGGAAGGACCAACTCTATCGATTGGCGTTAAAAAAATATGGGGTCATCTAAGGATCCCGACATTTGTAATTTTTTGCCAAGTCTAAGTCAAAGTCCAAATCGAAAATTTTCTCATAACTAAAAGGACGATTTGAATGTCCTTTTGTATATGATCATACTCCTAAATAAAATGCATTGACAAGTTAAAATATGTAATACATTACGGAAACACTGTTTTTTTTATCTAATTACAATACATTAAAGAGAAGAACAAGAAATAAAACCAAATGTGTTTTATTATCCTTCATCACTATCAGAAATTACTCTCATTCTTTTTTTCGGAATCGAAAGTTGGAATTCACTTTAATCACTCGAAGTTATTTATACCGATTCGATGTTTAAAGTAGAAATATTTACATTCTGAGAGATGGTAATAAAATCGGTTATTAACAATTGCTTCTAATTTTTTGTAAGATCTTTGTAAACTTCTATATATTGAGCGATAAAAACAAAAAAAAAACTTACTTGGAAAACCGTGTAAAAGCGAAAACGTGTAAAACAAGTACCGTGTAAATCGGGGGATAGGTGTATTACATATTTTAACCTGTCAATGTATTTTGTTTTTAATTCTGTGTAAAATCACAACTGTTAAATGCCAAATTATGCAATTCTGCAAGCTTTTCGATTTACACGGTTTTGACTTGAAAATTTTTAACTTTCGGTTTACACGTTTTTCTCAGGAACGTATCTACCGTGTAAATCGGGGGATAGGTGTATTATTATAATGGGTTCTGAAAAAGATTTTCGTATCTATTGTATGCTTTTATATATTTTCATTTTTGGCTAAGTGAATAATCCAAATCGTTTTCTATTTATTACCATTTTTACATATTTAATATTTTCGCGCTCACAACATAAACATTTAATTTGATTGAACATCTAACTTAGTGCAAATTTCAACGACATGTGGCAATCGATGGTAACCCAATTTAATGATGGAAAGAAGCTAATAATGGACTTGATAGATCAATCAACAATAGCGTTCGATCAACGTCAAGAGCTTTGCACCAAGCTATCCGTACTGAAGGATCGAAATGAGAATGATAAGGTTATGCATATACAGGAAATGCGAGAAATGCAGCGTCGCTTGGAGCATGATGCCAAATTGCAGAAATTCTTTGATATAAAAGGACAGAAACGAATGAATCCTGAGCTGGAGCAACGTGAGCTCGATAAGAAACAGAATCAAAAGGAAAACTATGAACGACAACTCTTCGAATACAAGGAAATAATCGAAAGAATCAAACAATTATATGGCGAGGATGACACTGAACGTTTGGTGGCCCAATTTAAGCGTCAGGAAGATGAGAACTTTGCACTTTTCAACTACGTTAACGAGTTAAGTCACGAAGTGGAAGTGCTCAATGACACCACACAGGAATTAACCGATGAAATTGGTAAGTCAAATAAAATATAAACTGTGAATAATTCATTTCGAAATGTTACTCATAAAGAACGTCAAAAATCGGAGCAAACTGAAAAAGAACTGAAGTCCAAAACTGAAGCCTTGGACTATTTAAATAATGAAGTGGCTCGCATTGAAGAACTAGCCAAGGAGACCAGCGAGAAGAAACAAAATCTCATCGGTAGACTGCAGCAACTACTTAGGGGGATTGAAGATATTTTTAAGTAAACCTATTGAATCTAGTTGACGAATTTATATACTTAAAATGTCATTCTATAACAGATTACTGGCCTGTGATGATGCTCCCATTTTGAATGTGCTCAGCTCTAAGACATTCTTGACCGTGCACAATGTTAAGCTATTTATAGGCGTTATTGAGCGTCGCGTAAATCTGATCATCAACACGATTAACATTGAGGATAACTCAAACCGAATATTGGCCAGAAAGGATCGTGTGCCCAAATTTAATATACGCGAATCGGCTAAAATAAAACATTAAATATAAGAAAAAAAGAAGTTAAAGTGAATTTTAAAAATCCATTCTTTAATAAAATATACATACATACATAATTGTAAAGTAATCAGAGCAAGCTGGAAGTATCTAAAGTCTTCGACGAACACAAAATCGCAGCTTCATATACTTAAAATTATTAATAAAGCATTTAATCAATAGTATAAGTGACATTCATTTATTTATATTTCTGAGAAAATAAAAGTTTCATGTAACTTTCTATATAATTAAATCCATATAATTGTGGCTAATCTCATATTCTATTCTTAAATACTATTGCATTGGGTTTTGAGGATCCCGAAACATGCTAAAACTGCAACTTCGATTAAAAATTCATTACAAAAAAATTGAAAGCTTTCGCAAATACTATGCAAGAATAAGAGAATAAATATAATTAAATTAAATAAGGCTCAACAATTCAATAAGTATTCTTACAATTAGTTTACGACATATTATTATCTTATTAGTTATAACAGACTTCATTAAAATATCAACAAAAATATGTATTTACTACTACTTAAAATTCCACGAAGGATTTTTAAATTTGTCATCTTAATCTTCGCTGGTCAACGATGCTGACACTGGTGTGGTGACATCGCGACTTTCACCATTGAGCAAATATACAGGAACATTACTGGTGGCTACTTCAATCTCATGCGCGACCATCACACTGTTTTGCTCTGCATCAGAACTATGCGTGGGTAATTGAGTCAGTTGCTTCACCACTGCCTCTTGTTCATTGCAGCATTCACCATTGACTGCTAAAGTTACATAGGCAGCAATAACATGATCTTGTACGGTGTGACTGCGATCCGACGCACTAGATGAGGAAACACGTGAAGAAGCAGACGATGCAGCAGCAATTGCAGTTGCTAGAACTGGAACATTAGCTGATTTTGAAGGAGGACTAGTAGAAGTTGCCGCAGCGGCTATAATGGCAGGAGTAGCAATAGAAGGTACAGAAGCATTTTCGGACGGTTGAGCTGGTAACGTCACGCACGTAGCTATAGTTTGGTCAGGTTCGGAAGAATAAAGATCGGCGGAGATATTAGACATATAAGCTTCTTCTTTTCTTTTCCGAGTGTACTTGGTGGTCGTCCAGCGATGACCTCTACGACGCCGCCGTTTGTTCAGATTATCCTGTTCCTGTAAAATGAGCAAACGTGAATGCAATGGTCAATCGAGGCTCAATAACGCTCTTACCTTAGGTTTATCGTCAATATCACTGGACGGCACAGCCGTTTCTTTAATGTGAATACGTTTCAGTCTTACAATGGGCACATGCCTCGTCGCATAATTCGTGATTACTTGCAGATCACCCTCAAGCTTATGGATTTTCTGACGTAGCTTAATATTTAGCGCGCGTAATCTTTTGAGCTTCAGCCGATTGGCATTTTGATTTTTCGGCTGTGGCTTTGGCTTCTGCGTTGGCTGCGTCGGCTGTGACCCCGACTCATTGGGTTCTTCTCGTTTTGCTCCCATTTTTATGCGCTGCAATTTAAGTAGATTATTGTAAAAACGAACGTGCTCCAACGAGCTATCAGAAAAATTCCGGCGATTAAATTTATAGCGGCTTGCTTCGGCCTGCAACTGATTAACGTCAATGTCAAGGCTGCATCCAGTTTTTCGTAAACGTATGGTGCCATTGGAGCTGTGCGTGGATGCGGGAGGTGTGGGTAGTGATCGTTGTGGACCACGCGATTGAAGTCTTTTAGGTTGAGGTGTTGGAGTACCACTAGATGCATTACTCGTGGTGGGTGTTAGCTGTATTGTTGGTGTGGGCACATTTTTCGCATGTCTTTTTCGACGACGATTGAGGGATGTCAAAGATTCGCTAGTCCTTTTATCACAGTGTTTCGTGGCATCCAGTTTGCTAAACATGCGCTGGCCAGCTTGCAAATGTTCTAAAATTAAAAATAAATAAATAACTGTTGCTGTTGCAGCAAATGCGTATTTACCTTTACGTCCCATCCACTTTAGCGTCTCAATGTGTTCCATCGACGAGTTTGGTGTCAGTGAAATACGTGACATATAATTTACTTGTTTGTAACGTTTAATGGTGGGCTTAATAATTGTATGGGTCTTGCCAAATCCTGAACTGCTCGAGGCCCCTAAATGATCCGTATTAAACGTGACCTGTTTCTTCTGCAGCGAGGCCTCACTGCTGTTGCTATTTCGACTAGATTCCTGATGGCAGTGGAGATTATGAGTGTTCCCTATATGGCTGCTGGACCCTGCCGATATCAGTCCAGGACTGTTGACCAACATAGGCCCACGTGCATCCAAGTATAATACGCAGGGGGATATGGCGTCATTATCAATGCTCAAACTATGTGGCTCGTCCAATTGCTGCTGCCGCTGTTGAACTTCCTCGTGCTCTGCTGTTTGAACACATTGATCGACAAGATGGGGCGGTGTCTGCGTTGTGGAGACAAGATGCAGACTATCACGACGAAAGCTATAGCTGTTCACTATGCGTGGCATCGTGTAGGTCTCTGTAGTTGTGGCATTGGCTGCCACGTTCGCGGCACTGCTAGTGGCACGTTGATACGTTCGTAAATTGCTGGGAAAAATACGGGTGACAGGCAGACTATCATCTTCTTGATTCGCCGAAGCTTCATTTGAGCTGGACGCATTGCCATCGACATAAGCGGGTACACTAAAATCAAGTGAGAACATTTCCATATCATCGTCCGACTCGCACAGATCAACCACTTCGCATGTGCTGTCAATGCCCCGGTACAAGGCCGTGGCACGTTGCACTGGCTCCAAGCGTTTTGCATTTTCGCACAGAGTCTTTAAGAAATCAGGCGGATCTGGTGCTGGCGGCGGCAGCGGTGTTATCGTCAGTGTTATCGCCGCAGCCATTGCACTGACTAACAACAAACCGGATTCCGCAGTTGCTTTCTCTTCATCGGAGTCCAATATCTACAAAGAAGTGAGGGGAATTAATATAGATCATTATCATTTCCAGTTCTGCAACTGTTAAATTTAATTGTTATTCAGCTAATGTTGTAGTCATTTCATGGGCTGTGAAAACATGCCAGCCATCACCTGCCACGCGACTAACTGCGCCCGGGACAGCATCTGCACGATTCACTTGCCCAAAATCAGACCTTTTACTAAGACATCATGTTGACTTCACATAGTTACAGACTGGGTGTTATATTATATTTAAGGTGTACAAAGTACACTACAAATTTGCATTATAACTTTTATGACAGATTCATTACATTTTTACTACACTCATTTGCTAAGCATATAATGTACTTGAAATTTATCTGTTGAACAATAAAAATAATTGCAACGAGCTCGCTTATATTTAATGTAGTTATATATATGGATAGAGTATCTCAAGAGCAAACAAACAATACTTGTTTTGATTTCGAACAATGTAAGCTATCAAACAAGAAGGCTTCAGTGATAAGATTTAGATGATAACCAATTTCGGCTTACGTTGTTTACTGACTGATAAATTAAGAAAAAAATCGAAGATTACAGTTTGGCAAAAAAAAACCAAGATAGCTCTCATTATCATTATTATACATATAACAAACCATTTCTATAACTATATCTAAAAAGGGACGTAATACCTTAAGTAAAATGAGGCCAACTTACCATTTCATTTGACTGGGACGACCGATTGTCTAACCTGCTGGCAGCACGTAGTCCAATGCAGGACTGTTGTATATTGAGATGTTCTAGAATATAACGCGTGGCCGTTCTGGTATCACCGTAGGCAGGCAGATAATTCATATAGATGGAATTGAAAGAAAGCGTTGATGACGGTCGCATAAACCTTGCCGCAAATTCAATAATACGCTGCTTTGTTGCTTCATCACGTTCCAGACGTTGCCAGCAACAAAATATGATAATATATTCGATGTATATTTTATCGGGAAGCTCAGTCTGACTAAATAAATTAGAAGTCGCAGACCATTGTGGAAAGAGGCGGCTGAAACAATTAAGTTGGTGAAAACATAACCAAAATATTTATTTGGCACATGAAACTCACCTATAAAGCACTGTGATTATATTAGCCTGTCCAAAGACCTTGGGTATCGCGACAAGCGTGCGCAATGTGTTTTCCTTGAGTGCACCCGAATCCACATCTCCATCCTCTACATAGAAAGTGAGCATGCTGCTAACGCGCTCAAGAATGCAACGCTCCTTCTCGACATGGTCTTGAGCGGCGCACAGTTCACAGCCAATATAAATGGCAACAATATAACACATACGCTGACGATACTCGATTGAGTTGCAGCTGTCCAAGCCACGGCGGCTCTGCAGAGTGTGAATTTGATCCGTGAGGCCGATAATATTGCGCGCCAGTTTGCGACACAATAGCGGAGAGTTTTGTGCGCTTTCAAATCCCTCACGAATGGCACTGGACGGAAGGGGGTTGATAAAACTGGCATTAACAGTAAGCACAAGGAATGGATATTGGCGTATGCTTACCACTCAAACTGTCTGAGCAGGCGATTCATCAGCTTGTTGAAGCTCTCATCGTGAATGGCGGCTATCACTCTATAAATATAACGACGCGTCTCATTCAGTTGCACAAATTCCGGCACCGCTGCCGTCGTCGCTGTCGTTGATGCTGTGACGCCGGCCGAAGCAGCGACAGCAAGTGCGACAGTTTCATCAACATTTATGCATGTATTGCGTGTGTTATTCATCGTTCTGCAACGTAATTAAAAGACCGTAAATAAACAAAGTTTTGCATTTTGTAAAGTGAAAGTCCCGTTAGCATTCTTGGCCCTATACATACAAATACGCACACGCACATACCCTCAAAACGATTAATGAGATGTGAGAAGCGGCGCGTTCGCAATGCACACTAATCTGCGAATTCCCTTAGTGCGCACTGTCCAATTTCCAATGCACAATGCCTTTCGTGTACAATACACATATTTAAATTGGCTTTTTTACTTGGTGCAATTAATTTTTTTTATATTAAGTGTTTGGGTTTTTGATATGTGCGTTCGTTGACCACTAAAATACACCCGAATAACCCATTTCGTCGGTCACACTGCGCATCAAGTGTTGCTCAATGTGACCAAATACCTGAACCACAATATTACCAGGATTTGTGCGACAATAGTGTTGTAAACTGTTACCAGTTCCTTTTTTTAACAACCGCGCTTGCTTTTAAAATTACAAATTTAATATAATTATAAAAAAAAAAATATAAATATTGCTTGTTGCATATATTATTTTTATATTTAAAGACCATTCCCATTTTTAAAGCAACAAAATAGATTTGATCTTACATACAATTTTTTTTATTAAACATTTTTTATTGAAACAAGTTCGATGGGAAAAGTGCGCTCGGGACATTAATTCATATTATTTTGTTTAATTATTTTAGTTCTTTTATGTACATTATATATAGTTTTGAAATTCCATATTTACTTAAAATATTTATAAGTCATAAAATATGTTTATTTATTTTCATACTTTTATGTACATTATATATAATTTTGAAATTCCATATTTATTGAAAATATTTATAAGTCATAAAATATGTTCCTCTTACAAAAAAAAGTGATAAACTTTAAAAATAGATAGCAAAATTTTAGTTAAGTTAGCTAAAAAAAAGTGTACCTATTACAAGACTATCGAAATCTGTACGTTATTGCAATTATGCCAATTTTTCGATGTGTAAAAAAGTACTTGACTTGTTCAAAGAAGGACAACACTTTGATTGACTTAAAAGCGGCTCCAACATAGAGATAATGGGCAGCATTTGGGACTAGTCGGCCTTGCCATCTCGTGGCGCGCAGCTTGTGAGGCAGTTGGCTGGTATGTAGCCGCTGTCGCCTATATACTTGATGGACACATTACCATTGGGTCTGATTGTTAGCCACGTGATGGTCGCATGATTGATGGTTATACGAAGCCAGGCCTCGGCTGGAAATTGAAGTGCACGACAAACAAAGTAGCGGATAAGATTGGCATGACCCGCAATTAGCGTGTAGCTCGTCTGGTCCTGCTCGGAAAGAGCGCGATGGAAGTAGCTTCGATAGGCCGCCTCAATGCGAGCACCATCACGATAAAAACAAACTTCGGGATTCCAGCGGCCAATTGGAGGTTGTGGCGGTATCAGTGCACCCTCGCACAGATTCGAACAGCTTTCCAACTTCGATTTGTCGTAGTCGATCTCGTTCAGAATAATGTCGACTGTTTCCTGAGCACGCACCATAGTCGACGCAATCATTTTGTCCCACTTAATGCCCAGCTCATTCAAGCGTTGGCCCGTGTATTTGGTTTTCTGGCGACCCCTGTCCGTCAAACGATGCAGACCATTCAAGTTACCAATGTCCTGGAACTCACCGTGCGGCACGAGTATAATGTGGCGTGTGTGTTTGGCTGTCGATTTCTCCAACTCGCTGTTGTAGTGGTTCTGCTCCTGTGGCATGTCATTACATTGTGGCTTCACTAGACTTCTGGGATCACTGCGTCCTTTGGATAGCGCAGTCTTTGAAAGTAAAAGGCAGCCAGGCCTGCACCTGTACCGTAAGTAAAATTTTGCATTTTGCGGTCAAAATATTTTTTTTTTAATATATGTATATATTTTTTAGCTCTATATTCTAAAGAATTGTATGTTTTCCAATATTGAAATTATCGGTCATTCCCCTGTTATAAATTTAAAGACTTTTGTTATTTGTTTTTAATGTTGTTACCAACTTTATTTGTTAAGTCCTTAATCAGTTCTTTCTCAATGCTTCTACAAATTCCAAATAGAAAACTTAAAAAAAGATTATATATTAAAAAATTTCTCGATTTTAATTTTCGGTTACCACTTCAATAAAACTGAATTCTAGGCTACGCAAATCAAACACAAAAACGCAGCCATCGAACATGGCGCTGCCAGAAGAAGCTTTGCGTTTTGTGTGTTGTAATGTTGCGGGAAATAGCGTTGCAATCACAACAAAATTATGTAATTTATTAGGCAAACATATTGGGGATTTGAAATTAGCGACGGCCATGGACTGGGAGCAATGACAAAAACTCATTGGAATTGAATCCGCGGCCGATCAAGAAATAAACTACAGAATGTACGTTGCTTGTGTTTGTGAGTGTGTGTGTTGGTGTTGCTGCTGTTGTTGTTATTATTGTTGGATTTTCTTTAATTTGTCGAGCTGTTGGTTTACAACTCGTCTTTCTTGGGCGCCGCCTCCTCCTCTTCGCTTTCCTCAACGGGCTCGATATCGGCAACCTCACCGTTGGCATCTAGGAATTTGGAGAAGTCCTCCAGAGTCCTGTCCAGGTTGAAGTCGATGACTTTGTTATCATCCTTACGGAAGTATTTGATGGTGGGGAAGGATGAGATCTTGATGTTCTCCAGCTCGTTGGCAGTGGAGTCCATCTTGGCAATGACAATGTCGGCATTATCCTTGTACTTCTCGGCCAGCTGATCGTAGATGGGCGCCAGCTGTTTGCAGTGACCGCACCATGGAGCATAGAACTCAACCAGGACGGACTTGCTCTTATCCATAACAACATCCTCAAAGTTGCTGGAGACGAGCACCTTAACGGGCTGTTTGTCCCAATCCTCGGGCAGCTCCTGCGACAACAGATGCTGCTTCAGTTTACCGTCCAGGAACTTCTTGACAAAAGCCTCAATGGTCTCGGCAGATAGATCGTTTGATTCGGGCTTGTACTTGGCCATATCCTCTTCCAGCTTGATCAGACGAATGGTTGGAACCTCTTCCTTGTTCATGCCGAAGAACTCAAAGATACGAGTGTGGTCCTCCTCATCGGATGAGATGGTGACGAACAGAATGTCTTCGCGGTACTTCTTGGCAATCTCCTTCAATGGATCAACATGGGTCTCAATGTGGCCTGCCTCCTTGGAGACAAAGAACAGCAGATGCGACTTGATGGAACCGCCAAAGATCTTGGCAGCCGACTCGTGGTTGAAGTCAACAATCAGTGGCAGAGACTGCACCTGAGCGAATTTCTTAAGGCTTTCTTCGTTCAGCTCGCCATCGAACACGGATTTCTTCTCATCGAAAGGCTTGAAAAGAATGACACCATTGTCCTTCGCCTCGTACTTGGCAATAACATCATCATTGCTGCTAATACCAAAGACAAAGGAGTCCAGAGCATTGGCGGCCTTGGTGAAGACCTTAGCCTCCTCCGACTCGAGATCCTTGAAGAAACCAATGATGGCAATCTCGTTATCCTTGAGGAACTGTTCGGCATCATCGACGCTGGTCAAGTCCTTGGCTGGTGGGCCAGTCTTCTTGGTCACCCATGAAATGATATCGGCAGCCTGACGTCCACCATTGTACTCCACAGGCGATCCGCTGCGGAAGAACTTGAGCGTGGGGTAACCACGGACCTGGTACTGTTCGGCCAGCTCACCCTCGACGGTGGCATCGACCTTGGCGAGCTTGATGGGAGACTCCTTTTCGGCCAGCTGTTGGGCAGCCTTGGCATACTCTGGTGCCAGTGCCTTGCAATGTCCACACCAGGGAGCGTCTGTAAAGGATAAGCGCGATTATAGAAGTTAACATATTGTACGTACATACATAAATATATTGTAATTTTTTAAGGGTTTTTAAAGTTAATTAGCCGTCACACTTTTAATTGAAAAAAAAAAGTGAAATAATCAAAATATTGCTAATAAACATTTAAGGCATTTAAAAACCCACGAAGTTAATAAGTTAAGCTGTTTTTGTTTTGTGATTTAGTATTCCTATTTTAGATGCTCCACTCGATTGGAAAATATTAACGTGGGCGCAGGGGATGTGGTTGTGAAATTAGTTTACGCTGATAATTATACATGCTAGATTTATCAGCAGCTGCTTGATATGCAAATTCCACGTGTTGAATTCTTAGTTGTATGCATTTTTATACATACACGCACACATATGAACACATGCGAGCGCAGACGCTCACAGCATGCAAGGGAGAGAGATAGGAATAATGACATAATACGAGTTGACAACCGTCTTGCACTCTTATCGCCGGCTTAAGCTGACGTGGCCTTGGCATATGGTCAAATGAATATGAATCTTGAACAGATAAGAAGGTAACTGGTGGCATAGTCATTATCTGAGCCAAGTCAAGTACCGTACTATACGGCCATAGTTGCTGACGTTGCAGACACACATTCGCATTCGAGAACTTAGCAAAAAACTTCAAAAGTGCTGGCATAAACAAACCATCGGCGATGCCAGGGCCGCCATATTGCCGCATAGCACTGTTGAGTACGCACCAAAAGACAACAACAATAATATCAACAATGTGTTACAAAAAAAACAAAGAGAAACAAAGCACGAGTGTAAAGAAGAGTTGAATGAACCTGAGCTGCGCAGACGCAAGCGTATTAAGCGGCGAACAGCGTAGAGGAAAAGGGCAAAGTAGAATAGAAAGAAAGCGATGGATGAATTCTTGACTCTGCCAGCAGCAAGAACAAAATGTTGTTTAGCTAACCCACTTTTAAAGCGACGACAGTGTTGTTTGGCAACTTTTTTGTTCTAAAACGAAATTGATGAAAGCGGATGTAGACAACTAAGCAAGTCTGCGATATAAAACCACGCCCGGGACAGCGGCGATGCACAACGTATTGATAAAAGTGAACACATATGGAAATATTGTAAGTCGTTGTCGGTCTTTCTTATCTTAGCCTGAAGACGCCGTGCGGCACTCAATAAGTGTGCAGAGATAAGAACATGAGGACAGCGACAATATTAACTTTCAAAACCAACATCATATAATATAATATATGTATACATAGTACGTAGTTGACCCTGTTGTGAAAGTGTCGAAGAATTATCTTCCCCCATTTTGATGACGCGCAACTTTGCTCTTTACGGCTGGCTGTCTTAGCGCTTTAACATTTAAGAAGTTACGCGCAACAAATGCCTACACAGTACACAATTTGTGAACATATTTGTGTACTCGCTTGCTCACAGGTGTTTGCGAAGTAACTAACAAAAAGAGATAGATACATACAAAGAGAGCGCAACGCCAAGCGGAGCGTTGTTATAGAAGAGAGCGAGAGCAGCGCATTTGTTAATTTCCGCACAATCACCGATATGCGATAAACGATAAAATATAAAAACAAAAACGTATACAAATAAAATTTCTCTTGCTGCTTTTCTCTCTTCTCCCGCATTCCACACCCGAAGGAAGCTTGTGGACCAGCAACAACATTCCCACTAGTGGCTGAACTGCCACGCAGACATATTTTGTTTCAGGGCATCTCTCTCTGGAGGCTTGCTCAGAAAAGACCACGTCGCCATAACGCGAATCTTATGAATCACCCTAAAGCGGTAGCGACTAAGCGGCCGGCATTGCACTTTGATTTATGTTAGTTACATATGTTACAATTAATGTAAATACTTACAGAATTCGACGAGCACAAATTCATTATCGGCAATAACTTGTTTGAAGTTATCCACTGTCGCTACAATGACTCCTTCTTCCAGTTTAATTTCGGAGGCCGCCACGTAGGACGCCGCTACGAGCAATGCACAGATTAGGAATTTCATCGCGGGCACTTAATATTTATAGTATATAAATGCTTATTTGTAGGTGTACTGACACGGACACACACTAGAACAACTCCAAGATAGTTGTCCACCACACGAGTTGCAAGTTAAAATCCAAATGAAATCGCGTATGATTCGTTCCAAAGAACGAAAGACTATTCGGTTCAGTGTGACCGCAAGCTATATTTTGAATATGCCCTAAAAAATACCCTAAACTACTAATTTGCTCAATTGAACTAGCTACTATTTCTTAATAGACGCGCTTCTTTTTGAATCCCTTTTTTCCGTATTTCGGAAAAATTGTATAGCCGACTAAACCAATTGTTTTTATCCTTTTGAATTCATATTTAAATATCATAAAGATAACACTCACTATTCAATAAAAATAAATTTGTACAATAACACAGACGGCGCGTGTGGTTGTTTATTTAAAAACTTTCATTCGTTATCGTAATGAGTTGTTTTGCACAACTGGCAATCCCACAAAAGGCACTGACAGGAATTGCTATTTATAAATAATGTATTATGTATAACAATAAACAACTATTCAGTAAAATGCTGAACAAAAACAAAATGCTTCATAGGTTGTTGACTGCTTTGCGAAACCGTCACTCGCAACTACAGGCTGTCAATTGTTGTATACATTGCTCAATTATCTTGTAAACAATGTTTGCAGTTTGCGGCGTGCTGAACGGCTTGTCAATGGGAGGAACATGCACAAACAAGCTGCGTTTACAATCTACGTCCAACGACTTCAGATAGATGTATCCACAGAGAAAACCACCAACATTTTTAGATACTCTTGTAGCCTCCAATGATTTAACATTTTCGCTTTGTGTTGGAGCCACACAATCTTTACAGCTTTCATTTACGGCGTCCACAATCTTATCAACATTTAAACCCGTTCGTAGAACATTTGCATGTGCATTATAAGAAAGGCAACAACTGGCATTATTTAGATATTGTCCAGCATTATCAGGACGTTGAAATTGATGATTATATGCGAGTTTCTCTACACACACACATTTGGCAATGCCTGAGACGCCGACATGCACGACCAACTGTTATGAATAGATATTAAATGATGTCAGAGAGTGTCAATTGTACTTGAGCCAATTATTGCTTGCCTCGGGCTGTTGCTGCCATATGTTTGTGACTGCCTCATCAACTGCCGCATATTCCACAGATACTTTTCTTTTCTCCAGCTGATATTCTGTGCCATCGTAGCTCAGTACGTCAGGCAGTAGTTGTACAGCCTCCCAGCTGGCATTGACCTCCTCATGGCCGACAAATGGCCCAAACCCAGTGACCAGAATCAGTTTACGTTCCGAGTGCGACATTGTAAACACTGCCACCCACTATAATAGATCGTTTTCCTCATTTGGCGTTGTTTGGGCAGCGTGACCGCAAGTTGAATTTCAAAATATATTAGATTAAGACGAAAATGTGGTATAGGTCGTTTATCCATAAGCGATGCGCTACTTTTTTAAAATTTTAGTCTTCTTTCTGAAAAACAGTGATCATGTAGAACATATATTATTGACAGTAGTTTGTCGATTTTATTTATCTATAACAATTAAAATAAAAAAAGCTACAAAGCGTGGGTTATTTGTATAATCCATTGTTATTATCTGCACTTCTAAATAAATCGACGATGCACAACACTATTGTGCCTTGTTGTTTTACGCTGCAGCCCTATCATTAAATTATTTAATACTTTTCGGTTAAACGTGAATTTTTTCAAATTTCTTTTAATTTTTTGTTCAAAAATTTAATTAGTTAATTAATTTAAATTGGAACTAACTAAAAAATTTTCTAGAGGGTCCAAAGTTTTTGAGAAAAGTAAGGAAACAAAAAGGTATTCAAAAACATGCGCTTTTTTATATCCTTTTTTCAAAAATTGCGACGCAAATCTTTTTCATAGTCAAAACTAGTAAGCGTGGAGTGATATTCTAGTATATTTTTGGTCGTTAAAAAGCATATTCTGAAATGTAACTTGGGGTCTCACTGTTTCAGCCTGCTTGCGCGCAAATACACAAAGAAATCTCAATACAAGTGGTTTTCTGGTCCGCGTAAATATTTTACTCGATGCGATATAAAAATAATTAATAAACGCAGTATGCTTTATTAACAGGGGCAACATTTAACACTGACGTATTAATATCACATTCCGCGCGTGCAAAACGTATGTATACACTCCTTGTGAACGATTCAATGGTCGAGAACCGAAATCAATAAACTAATAGACATTGAATTTGGTGCTGCGAAACATTTAAACCTGAACAAACACCACTGAGGTGTGCTCAAACATATTAAGCAACGAATTTGTAAGTATTTAGGGGAATTAAGCTAATCTAATCTATTCTGGCTCAAGTCAGCGACGTGGTATCCACACACACATTCATTTGAACTTTGTACATTAAGTATTCATCGACTTTTGTATTGCAGCACCGGTTTGACAGAAGTACAAAGACAAGCAGCTGCAGCTGTTCCCAAGTAGCCCCCGATTGAACTTTAAAGGTCTTTTTGGAGGAGGGTCTCACCATGTTGTCACGCCTGCAAGATTTTCTGTCACGTCATCGCCGTAAATTTATTGTAACTGGGGCGCTGGTTGGAGGTACCATTTATGCGGCACGTTATGCGCAACGCAAGCTTGTGGAGTATCAAGAACGCCAAGCACGTGAGTTTTTCGAGCGAACGCGACGGATGCACCATTTTGAGTCCACAGAGCGCACCTGCAACCAGGTGATACTCGGAATGGGGGAGGAGATGTGCCAGGCGGTGCTTCACGAATGTAGCACGGATGAGCTGCTTGAACAGCTGCGACAGAATCCCACCAACAAACTGGAGCTCTGGGAGCAAATGAAAATCGTATCGTTCACGCGACTTGCAACTTTTGTATATGCCTCATCCATGCTGGTGATTGCGTTGCGTGTACAGCTCAACGTGCTTGGTGGCTACATCTATCGGGACATTATGACGGAACAGCGTCAAGTGACCGATGAACTGAAGCAGCAATACTTGTCGCTCATACGGCACTTCATTACGGATGATGGCATACGGGACTTGGCTCGTTTCATACGCAGCCAAGTGGTGGAGGTTCTCAAGTCGATACCACTGACGCGTCAACTGACATTGGCTGACATAGAGCAAATCTTCTGGTCACTTCAAATGGCCATTAATGGTGATACACGACACGATCCCAACTCCAAAATGACCAAGTACCTGCTACCCGAATTGAGCCGATTACAACAGAGATCCAATTGCTCGCCGCTGCTTCAACAGATGTATAACGAAACGCTGGACATGCTGGAGAGCGAGGACTGCATTGGTGTGTGTGTTCACAATGTAAGTCGTGGCTTTGTGCTCAGCTGTGATGCCATTGCCGAGTCCATGGGAGAAACACTGCAACACTTGGCTCCTGGTGAAGTGCAGCAACAGCAGCCATTGAACAGTCAAAGCGGCAGCAGCAACAACAACAATCTCCTCAACGTCAATACGGTGCTAATGGCCTTAGCTAAACTGATACCCATCGTCAGTGGACTCACCTCCCATGGTTACGACAGTACTGCGAGGCCACACAATCTACCCACGCAGCTGCTTAGTTTCTATGTGGTATCCGAGAAGTCAAAAATGTTGGGTGCCAATGTTTACGAAACCTTCAGCTCGGGCTAAGAGCAAAAGAAACTACTGACTAGGCTTAAGATATCTGAACAGTTAGATTATGTAACGAACTTATATTTTTAAAAAGGAACAAAATCGATCTTTCGTAAACATTGCATATGCATAAGTCTTAGCTTACATAAGTGTATTTAATTGCGTGTATCGGGGTTTCGCATAGTATAGTTGTGAGTCAAAGCAAACTTACAAAACGAGCAAAATGAAGGAGCAAATAAATGATAAATGTAAATGAAAAATTTTGTGAATTTAAAAAAAGTAATCAGTGATCCCTTTGTGTGTAGTAAGTCGAAGGAAAAAAATCCAACTTAATCCACATTCCAACATTCTGCGGTGTATTTCCCTTATTTAGCGAATACACAAACCAGAACATTGGGTTTGTAAACCATCAGTGATGTCAGTTGGGAACGAAGAAAATCTTTTTTTAGACAGCAAATAAAATGAATGTAAATGAATATTACTATTACCTATTTAATCATTTAGAAAAATTGTTAGTTTCATCTTGTTTCTTACCTTTGTGTGATAATATGAACCTGTCTAAAGCAACTGTTTCTGAAATAAAATTAAATACTTTATTTTATTTTCTTTCTTTATTTTCTTTAATTCAGTAAACGAATAACGACAAATCGTGATTAATTTTTTTTATTGTTTAATCATAGAAAATTAATTAAGAAAAGGGTCTAGTTTAGCTACTTTTTACGGGAAATGTCTGAATAAATTCGAGGAGACTAATTACAATTGCTTGATACTTAGATGACTTTATATTTATTTGATACCAATGTATAGAATTTTTCCATGTAATAATAGGCTACAGTCTGTTTTTATCAACCGTAGATAATATGATTAAGTTAATAAATGAATGTTGTTGTGAAAATGATCTTCTACGTAGTAAGCAAACTAATAACACTAACCATACAATACGTATTGTATGGTTAGTGCTAATAATTATAAAGTGACGATATGTTTTTCGATGCATTATAGTATATTTTGAAAATCAACTTTCGGTCACGCTGAAGGGGGTGGCAAAAAAAACCGCCCTAAAGTTGTTGATAAGACGCGCGGTAAACGACAGCTGTCGACGTCCTTCAGCAGCGACGCTTGATTTGATTGCTCATTCTCAGCGTATCACCGTCTCTCCCTCTCTGTGTAACGCTCTACCCCTCATGGGTTACAGCAAGAGACATAGAGCGTGTGGCAGCAGTGCATGCGCATTAGATGCCATGCAGAATGCAGCTCATCGTTAACACATCTTATATATTTTTAAAGCATCTTTTAGGCGCAGATGTGAGCGTAATTCAATATGCAAGTATTTTAATGAAGCACATTAATTCTATATATGTTTATATCAAACAAAAGAATCTGTACATCTGGCATAGTCGTCAACACTCATCGAGCGAATGGCCGCATGCCAGATTTTAAAGCGCTCTTTTATTTGACATGCCTCTCTCATGCTCTCTTCATAATATTACTCTCTTCGGCTTTCGTATTACTGCGACTGCTGCCCAGCTGTCTGGCTAGAGTCTAATTATTGTGTACATTGACAGAGCAGTTGCAAAAGTTACGTGAAAACGTAAAGGACAAGCGACGCGCCTCTTACTATTGACTGTGCTCCTCGGTGTGTGTTGTGCCTGTGTGTGTGTGTGCAAAAAAGAAAAACAACATCAAAAATGTGCAGAGGCATACAAAAAAATTTATATTTAAGAAAAACCCAAAGAGTCTTTTAATTGAAGTCAACAATTGTGCACAAAACAAAAAGACACCACGTCAATAAATTGTGTAAGTTGAGATTTAAATCAAGTGCAAAAAGCTATTAAAAAGTTGACGGCTTTTATTGTTGCCGCTGCTGTGGGCTAAAAATTTAATCCGCAACCTTTAGTGTTAAACTATAGTATAGGTTACGACAAAAACAGAACGTGGAAACAATAAAACAATAGGCATTCTGTACTTTTATATAATTTAATACAATTGGGAATTCTATCAGATTTTCTTTAAATTTGAACCGAATTTTCAATGCAAGTATATTGCGCCCACTGCTGTTGTTGTTGTCACTGTGGGGTTAAAAGTCTCTTAAACCGTAACATTAAAGGTTAAACAGCATATTATTGATTAAGACAAGACAGGAAAACAAGAACAGGCTAAAAAATAAATACAATAACGTGACACGCACACATGACGCAGACAGACATTGCGTGAGTTTACCGTAAGCTGCTGCCTTTAAACCTTAAAAACACTAAAAAAATCCAGAATGCAAATGGCAAAATTTATTTATGCTGATGTAGCAGCAGCTGCAACGATTAACTGGAATTACTGCAAAGTGATGGACAATCTGAAAGGGAGACTGAAACCCAGAGGGGGCTGCTGTAATGGGCGCATGTGTGTCTGCGTGTATGTTTTGTGTGTGTGTGTGTGTGTGTGTTAAGCTAAAAATACCAGAGTTTTACTACAGAAAACCCTTATGAGAAAAAGCCGAAAACTAACAAGCTTAAAATAACAGAGACCTTTGTATAACTGCTATCCATCCATCTGGTACCACCTCGCACTCCTCCTTCACCTCCACCTCCTGCACCTACGTGTTTCGGGTGAGGAAGTCAAGTGTATCAACGTGCAAAGTAGAGACAACAAGGGGACAGACAATTCTTGTAGCACTCGAGCAGCGCCTACAATATTTATGAAAACAATGCAAGCAAGTCAAGAGTTGGCCTCCTATAGGCTTATTGACATACTAAATGCACAGGATCAAGTGCCTTGACAATAGGCTATAGCACTACAACTAAATATATAAATATATAAATTGAGCAAGCTCTTAAAGTGGGTGTGCGAGTGGCGCTTATGTTGGTGCTGGTGTGTTATTATAAGGGCAAGGCTCTCTAACAGGACCAATGGGAGCTGCTATTGTCATACACGGAACTTTTGGAAACAAAACCAAAGGTGACCACTAGGCATATGGGGTATTGTGGAATTGGAATTGCAACAAGTTCCTTGCATTTTTATGGACATTACAATTAGACCCTAAACGACTGAATACATGTAGTTTTAATGAATTAAATTGTTTAAGCTATATGTATTTGTTTGTTCTTGACGAAGGCTTATATATTAGTTTTAAATTTAATTTGGTAGTAAAAAGTAATATTTATATGAATGTTGCATTTAGAAGCATAATTAAATCGTATAATTGTTTGCCGTTTCACTGTTTCAAACACTTTCACTTTTTAGATAATAACATACAAATGTGTAGATAAATAAGTAATAACCAATGTAGTTCCAAAAACTGCTTTAATTACCACGTTCGCTTGTTTGCAATCTTAACATGTACGTGTATATCTATATTGCGGAATTATGAAAACAAAAGTAGGTGCTTGCACATCAGAATTTTGCGATAAGCCAGAGACCGATGGAGCAATTTTATGCACTTGTCGTGTACTCGTACATTTCAATGTTGTTATATCAATTCAGAACTGATAATGGAGAACGGTATATAAAATAGAATGCCACCATTAAATTGGAATGACATGAGCCAAGTTGATTACAGTATTCACATAGGTAACATTATTGATTCGAAGTTTCGGAGAAAACATTCATGGAAACGAATAACCCACTTGGTATTTAAGTGAAGCGGCAGCGCTTTGTGCGAGTTTCTTGAATGGAGTAAATAATCAGCTAATAACACATAGTCGTATATGTTACATATAAGCCATATTCCAGTATCTATCAGCCAGAAGGCAATGGGAATCCTCCACATACACATAAAAATACAAAATGCCGTGGTGTGCGTGTCTTTGCATTGCTTTGTATGCACATGGCACTAAAGTCCTACTTTTGCAACATGAATGAATGGCTATAACTACATTTTTTATGAGAGTTGAGTTGGTTGGAAGAACGGGACCAAGACTAGGACACGGCTCACTCTCTTTCTGTCTCCGTCTCTTCCGCTATGTCTATGTGTTTGGTCTGTCAAAACCGTCAAAAAGTGCGATAGGCAGGCAG
Organism: Drosophila pruinosa; assembly: GCA_018150935.1. Classification (NCBI taxonomy): domain Eukaryota; kingdom Metazoa; phylum Arthropoda; class Insecta; order Diptera; family Drosophilidae; genus Drosophila; species Drosophila pruinosa. The sequence goes on from JAECWR010000199.1 coordinate 27,321,460, forward strand.
CTTGAGTGGGCGACAAGCAAGACAACACAAGCTACCTTCCCTATTCCCATCGCCTTACCACTCCCCTTACTACTTAAACACGTAAAGTAGCGCGTGGTTTTTGTCAAGGGCCCGTCCGGGCGCAGTCGACATACTCTGCTGTAATTAGATGCCTGTGGGGCAGCTCATAAAGCCACTCGCCTTTTATCTGCCCGTACTTTGGTTTATTGCGCATACGCCCCATTGTTTTATTTGACACATTTCCTTCAGGCAACAGCGAGAGCAACATCTCAAACAATATCAACATCATCAGCATTAAGCATTAACAACAACAGCAGCAAAGCAAAAGCAATCAACTGAATGTTTCAAGTTGCAGAAAATTCTGAATAATTTGCGTAAAATGTTGTATAGAAAACTGTCGAATTATCATACTCTCGACTGACTGCACTTTTGCAATGCACCTTAAATAGAACCAGTGCATTAATTACATTCCAGTTCATCGAACTTAATTTGATAAATTAAATAGTTTAAATGTTTTCTTAAGACTTACTTACTTAGACTCTTAGAGTGTTGAAGCAATGATATTTTCTAAGGTATAACGAAAAAGTTGCAATCCTAAATTCATAAGAATCTATACACTTATACATAGTATAAACGTTTTACAGTTGACATTGCAATTTCTCGGTCTGTCTATTCGTGAACACCCAACCTTAAAAGCCACAGCTGACAAAGTTCGTAACAATTATCATTTATTTATGTTAACTTGTTAACAACACAATTGCACGTCTCATTAAATTATTTGCTCAACGGTTTAAAAATGTGTTTATCTAATGGATATTGTTTGTCCTATATAATTTTTCAATCAAAAATTACTAAAATTTTTATCGAATATTCATTATTTAAATTAGTTATTTGACAGTTGAACCATAGCTGCTTAATTGATAGTTTACATTTTAAATTAACCAGATTTTGCACAGTGCCCCTAAACCATAAATTATCTACGCAACAAGAGCGCTGTTCACCCAAAAACTATGGATAATGGCATCCTTTAAAATTGCTTAAATTAGAGGAAAAGAAGAAGCGTTGTGGTCGTATCTTGATTGTGTCACGCCATGGATTTTCATGAATTTATATTCCATAGAAAATTCATACATTGTTTTTCGAAATGTGCATAACAAACAGAAAAAACATTTGCGATCACATAAAGTGCATATATATTCTTGATCAGCATAAACATCAAGGCCATATTCCCAACAGTGTAATGCATTTATTTTGAAATTAAAATAAATTTAATCAGCAATAATTACAACAATTTCGTATATTATTGTTGTACGTAGGCATTTAATGTGTAATGTGTCATTGATTTGGTTTCTGCGTCAGCGGTTCAATATAAGGCAGCTAATCTTCCCCATACATTTAAAAAGTATATGTAACACGTGTTATCGTTTTTCCAGAAAAAGCCTTCAACTAAATGCAACTTTTAAGTGTATATGTATTGTTGTCGACCCCTGATCTAATGTGTTATGTTGTTGTTGTTGATTTCTGCAATTAATATGTTAGCAAATCTTATTTCATGCAACATTAGACATTGCATGAGAATGTTTGTAGAGATACATATGCAAGAAGTAAACATATATACAAAAGATCAGAGTTTAATCGTAAATATATATTTTAATTTTAATTTTATTAATAAATTAAGGCTATAGCTATGTAAATAGTTGGCGCATCCTCAATTGAGTTTCAATTTCAGCTTGAGTGTCGAAGTTCCACAGTCGACACTTAAAATACACCATTTATTGCTATAGCACTTGTAGACAGACTGGCAGACTTTATTAACTAACTATTAACTTGAATAAATGTATGCTTTAAAGGATCGCAGATATCTCCCATTACGGCAAACTTGTGTCACTTTTTAAGTCCATTAGAATGCTTAGAATTATTACGTATACGTAATAAACTTTCTTAGTTGATTTTTTTCTATTATGCCTTACACTGGCGTATATCTCATTGTTGCAAATGGACACACCTGCTAAAAATTACAAATATGCGTTAAAAATACTATGACGAATTCGCAAAAAATCAATTCGATTGTTGATAATTACAAAAAGGTTTTCTAAGTACACGTACATAGGAGACACTCCCAAGTTTTTTGCGAACCTCAGAGATTGACAACTGAAGAATAGCTTATCAAAATGGTTCGAAACGCCCCCTGAGTGATAATTTGTTTTAGAAGATAACATGACGCAATAAAGTCAATGAAGCGGCGCCAAGCCACATTCATACAAGCACCAATGTGTTTCAGTTATAGAGCTAAACCTTTGAGGTTTCGAGCGCAGTTTTCCATGTGATCGCGAGCGCACAGCATGTTGTCAACAAATATAATATAGCTTAACAACGGCAGCCATAGTAGCTGTGAAAGCATACCTCGAAAGCGGGGAATTGAAACAAATAATTTTGATTATAAAAGATAATTAACATTGTGTAATTATTCGGTTTTTTTTTACAATTATAATAGCCGATATTATCTTTATGAATGTAAACAAAATATTTCATAAATGTTTTTGTTTTTACTATAATGAACAACAGCAAAATGAGCGGACTAAGGTGAGTCGACAGTCAGTTCGAGATCCAGCAGTTAGTGCGGCATATACCCTATTTAGTGAAACAGAAAGTGCGAGAGATAGAGACAGAGGGAGAGAGAGAGAGAAAACAAGAGCCTGAGAGAAGCAAATTCAGAATGCGACGCCCAAAAATATCGCTGAAAAAGTATTTCTATTTTACCCTAATTTGTGCACTGTTGTTGATCTTTGGTTTCAATCTCAAGTGAGTAACATCAATAATTGTGCGTTCCCAAAAACTAGACGTTGTTATCACACAATTCATTTTCAACTTGACAGGGAGTACGAGATATGGAAGACGAAAATAACGCGACCTATCTTGACACCTTCCCAACAACAACAACAGCAGCAGCAACAACAGCAGCAGCAGCAACAACAGCGGCGACATAACTTTGCCGGCGATACAAATGATCTAAAAAGTGGTGAACTGGAGGAGACTACGGCGGCATATGAATCAGCGCCGCCAGCTTCTCCTATCGAACAGGCAGAGCAGGAGCCACAGCTGGAAGTGGAGGAGGAGTTGGCAGTGGAGAAGCGTTCGGATCCTGCTGCTACAGCCAAGCCATGGTTCTTCCGCAATGGCGAATACTATCCCAAGCCGGCCAAAACCTTTAGCAATCGTAAGGCACGCAAGTTACATGCACCCCGACTGTTTCCACATCAGGATCCGCACAGTGATCGTGTAGTCAATCAACTGATGTATGTACCACACAATTATGAGCAGATCAAGGCGAGCGGCAAACTGAAAACAATACTCCTCTACAATGGCCTGGGTCCTTGGAATGTGAAAAAGGGTCGCGAGATCTTTCTGCGCTCCAAGTGTCCGGTGGACACTTGTGAACTGACTGCCAATCGAGATCTGGCCAGCGTCGCTGACATGATACTCTACAAGGATAATTACATACCCACAGGCATACGTCGACCCAGCAATCATAAGCAGGTCAGCATGATGTACTACTTGGAATGTCCATATCACACGCAAAATGTCAAAGTGCCCGACGCCATCAACTGGACGGCCACCTACAGGTGAGTACTGTATACAAGTTGGGGCAGGGAGGACAACTTTAACTATAATCATTTAATTATTTTCCATCCAGACGTGACAGCACCATTATGGCTCCCTATGAGAAATGGCAGTACTATGACACGAAGGTGCAGCAACTGGAGCAGGATCATAACTATGCCCTCAATAAGACCAAGAAAGTCGCCTGGTTTGTCTCCAACTGTGGTGCACGCAATGGCAGATTGCAGTACGCACATGAGCTACAGAAGCACATCGAGGTAGGCAATAACTTCTGGGAACTTGGGAAATACTTGAAACCCTCTTGACAGGTGCCTAATGCACTGCAAAATACAACAATTGTGTTTTAGATAATTATTTCCGGATAAGAAAAAGTCGGTTAATTGGTTGTCGCTCATTTATCAATGCCATGAAGTTTGTTTAGATATTCATATATGTATAATATTTATCCATTAAACAAAAGGTCTTTAACAGGTAGGAAATTCTTGTTCATTTGCCGAACATTTTTTTTATGTTTTTTTTTTTCTATTAGTTCAAAAATCAAATTTTCTCTTCATAGTATTGTCTTCTTCTTATTTAAAAGGTTTGTTTATTTTACTTCATTTATCACCAGCTTAAAAGGTACAGCAAAATTTATGTGTTAGATAAAAGGTCAGGAAACGTTAGTCTTATCCTCATTTAAATTTTTTTTTTTTTGTTTCCAGTTGATTTATACTTTGTTCTTTGCCATTTCCACATACTCTGTGTTGTAGGCCAAATATTCTATAATTTCGAAATATAATATGTCTCTTGTTTGCAGTTTAGTTTGTTAAGGTAATAATAATAATAATATTTAAAATGTTTGTCTTCAAATATCTCAAATTAAAGTGTTTTAGCTATGTATCTATTAAATTTGTCAAGGAGTATTTTACTTTTTAAATCTGTATTTTCTTCTACATCATCTTCCGATGCAATTTCTAATTTTTAGCAGAAATTCATTTCAAATTAGTTGCAAGTTTAAGTTTTGTATTTCTTGTCCACATTTGTGTTATCCATCGATAAAAAGAAGAAAAATGCAGGAGTTTTATTATTTTTCCATTTCTGCCATGAAATGCTATCTACCATTTTTTCTTCCTATACCAGGTGGACATTTATGGCGCCTGCGGCAACTACAAATGTCCTCGGAGCACAGCGGACAAGTGCTTCGATATACTCGACAATGACTACAAGTTTTATTTGGCGTTCGAGAACTCCAATTGCAAGGATTACATAACGGAAAAGTTCTTTGTGAATGCGCTGAACCGCAAAGTGCTGCCAATTGTGATGGGTGCACGCCCCGAGGACTACGAGGTGAGTGCGCCACGTCGATCCTACATTCACATCGATGAGTTTGCCTCGCCCAAAGAGCTGGCCGAGTATCTGCACATACTCGACAAGGACGACGAGCTCTACAACTCGTACTTTAAATGGAAGGGCACCGGTGAGTTCATCAACACGTACTACTGGTGTCGGGTATGCTCGACGCTGCACAACGAGGAGCAACTCCGCAAGCCAACCTGGTATCACGATGTCAACGAATGGTGGCGTGGCATTGGAGTCTGCACGGCAGGATCGTGGCGTAACTTGAGAGCGCGCAAGGATGTAATTAGCGACGATTGAGATGGGCTTGCTGTTGTCCAGATAATGGATGGCGCCGGTGTCATAACATAATCAAAATTCAATACGAGTATGTGTGGCTATATTGTTGTTGTTTTTTGTAGGTACAAGTATGTTTCGACTATATTTATGTATGTGTACAAATATTCGCTTCGTTTTAGCGGAGTTAACGTAAATGTTTACTAGCTAGAGCTAAGTGCAAACAGTCGCTTCTAATAAGGGGCAAATCAATAATCAAACGAGAATGGCGCAATTACCTGGGTTCAATCCGAGGAATGTCTATTCGCATCATAAATGCAAAATAAAAGAGTTGATAAAAGCGCATAGAAAGTAGCCTATAGACTAAAGATCCCAAGAAGATCATTGTAACATATACAATACCAAATATATAAGAGAACCTAGCCTAGTTATACAAAATAAATTATATATTTAGTTTGCTTACAAAAGCAAGTCCAATTTAGCGCATAGGCAACACACACACACAAACAAACACACACATACAGCGACACAGACAATTAAATATCAATGTTCAGTAGTATTATGAATAGCTTATGTAGTAGAGCTATATACCTACATATATCCATATACGAGTACATAATGTAAAATTATAAATCGTTTTATAAGCATTTTTTGTAAGAAACAGAACGACAGTTCTTAGTCTGCTTCAGTTAAGTCCTTGTGTTGCGGATCAGCACTAGCTTTGCTTTTAGTTGAATCAATAGTAATACATGAACTAAGTATATAATATATTTATATATTGCTGTAGCTGCAATAGCACAAAGCATCGCGCAATACTCAGACAAGTCTGAGCCTTATTCTGATCGAATAACAAATAACATTCCTATTTTTATACACTTGCAAAGGGTATTATAATTTTATAACAAAAATACGTAAAGCATTCAAGAGAGTTGAACCAACTAAACAAGCAATGTCCGTCTGTCTTTGAACTAAAATCTAAAATCAACTCATATTATAATAATGCTACCGTTTATCAATTCGGCTTGTCGAAGAACACTTTCATTTTTTACATTACAAAATATAACATATTTCGCAATATTATTGTATTCAATATGTGTCTACTACTCTCCTATTATTTTAGTTGCAATAATTAATGTGGATAATTGTTAATTTTTGAGTTGTGAAATTCAATTGAACTGTGTGTTTTTACAATTTTAGCAATATTTATTACAAGTAACATTTAAGTTGTAAGAATTTAATAATATCATGTATGTGTATGTATTTTGATTGTGAATTTGATTAATTTTTAATTTTTACTGTGATACAAAAATAAACAATGGCAACAAATACAACAAATTCATATGAATAATGTTTAAATGAAAATACTGGTACGAGTTTGCAATATTCTATGGCATATGCAGCATCTTAAAATTAAAAAAAAAAAATGTAGTTGAAATTTTCAGGCAATCCAACAAGTTGTACAAATATGTGAACAGTTGCTTAAATGTTGTTCTATACTTCAACCGATTTTAGGTTTAGGCGTGACACAACTTTAGCTGCTGCAGCAAATCTTTTAAGTTGTTCAATTTCATTTGCTTCTTGTCAACATCTTCGCCAGAAGCTGCCAAAATTTTTGCTGTTATTTTGCGCTGCAGAGCAATTGCCTCCACTCTCTTTGACAGCTGCAAGATGAACAAATACAAATATTATTAAGTACATAAACATCAATACAATTGCACAACTCACCTCGTAGGCACGCTTGATAATGCCATGCGGCATGCCCGCCAGTTTGGCTGCATTGAAGCCATAGGACTTGGGACAGGCTCCAGCTGTATATTTGTAGAGAAACGTGACAGTTTCTTGAGTGGGATCAGCGTTGTCCTCGTTCTCCACCATGCAAGCCATGTGACCTAATGTGATTCTCTTATCCATGTGGAAGAAATCAATGAGATTATGATAATGCGTGGAGAACAATGTGCGACACTTGAGATTGGCCAAAAAGTTGACCACAGATGCTGCAATAGCGGTGCCATCGTAAGTGGCCGTACCACGACCCAGCTCATCAAGCAGCACCAGGGAATGCATGGTGGCATGCTTGAGAATCAGCGCTGTCTCATTGAGTTCCACCAGAAAGGTGCTGTGTCCAGCCAGTATATCGTCCTGTGCGCCCAGCCGAGTGAATATTCGATCCACAAGCGAAAAGCGGCAACTGACTGCGGGTATATGCGCACCCTAGAAAGCAAAGTATTAAGTGGAATGGATAATGAAGACTATGGTACTCGGACTTCTTACAATCTGTGCCATGATGACCAGCAATCCAACCTGTCGCATCAGGGTGCTCTTGCCACCCATGTTGGGACCTGTAAGCAGCGACAGCGGTGCCTCGTTGCCAGTGCCTAGTTGTATGCCATTGGGTATGTAGGTTGAGGCATTTACACAGGGATGATAGCCTTCTTCGAACTCGATGAAAGGCTGGGTCTGTGCCGAGTCCAGCTCCGGCACACAAATGACCAGCTGCTGGCGCGCATACTCTGCCAGGGCGGCGAGCACATCCAGCGTGGACACACAGTCGATGCACTGCTTCCACTGCTCGTAATGATTGGAGAACTTTTCGAAAAGGCGACGGGCCAAATCCTTGAGCACTGCGTTACGTGCATCCTCTGCTTGCTGCATCTCCTTGAGAAATGCCCGCGTCTCCGCTGTGGTATAGCGACGTGCCGGCTTCTTGCCCTTCACTTGACCCTCCAGTGCATAGGATTTGTTTGCTTTATGTGCATGCGTCTCGGGCACGTCCAATTGGTAGCGCTTTTTGTCCGAGCCAAAGTAAACCACACGACAGCCAAAGTGTCGCTCCTGCTCGGTCAGATAGGTCTTTAGGCGACGCTCCACTTCAGCAATGCGCTCCTGCACCTCATCGTAGTCCTCATCGATGCCGGCTTGCGGTGCCACGACGCCTGTTTTGCCGGCGGCCTCGTGATCGAAAGCATGCTCAAAGAACTCCAGCTGCTTGCGGAGATCTGGAAAACTACCGCCATTTGCTTGGAACTCGGTCAAGCGTTTTAGCAGCACAGTTGTCGTACAGTTCTTGAACATCTCTGGCAATTGCATTAACATCTCGAAACCCTTAAGAATGCTCATAAAGGAGCGCAGCTTCTGTTTGTTGTACAGCTTCTCCTCGAAGAGAATGGCCCGCGAATCGGGATGCCCGGCCTGGGTCAGACGTTTGTTACCAAACAAATGAATCTGCGCCAGGTGGCGCTCAAAGTCCGGCATGGGTGCCAGCAATCCACGCAGCTGCTGCAGCACATCCGGAGCTTGCAGCAGCTCAGCAATTGCCGTCTGTCGCTCACGTATGACGGACAAATCGCAGCTGGGAGCACAGAGCCAATGGTGAAGCAAGCGTTTGCCAAACTTGGTGCAGCAATGATCCAGCGTGGACATCAGCGAATGCTCTTCGCCAATAATGCGCAGATTGGACAAGGTGGTAGCATCCAGTACCATGTGGGAGCGACGCAATGTAGACGGCACAGCTGCAGGAATGTTGCCTTCCTGCTCATCTGGCGGCACATAGAGCTGGTAACGCGCCATAGGCAGCACCTTGGGCTCAAGCTTACATTTGGATATGTAGTGTATGCACTGACCAAGTGCCTTGAGAGCTAGCTTGTAAGATTCAGCTGGCGTGAGTCCCAAGTGATCCGTGTCCGATTGCATGCTGCGCAAGACCAAAGGCCAATTGTCGTCGGTAGAGCTGCCGGCATAGTAGCCTTCGGCCAGCAGCTTCAGTGTCTTCTCAGCACTGCAGAGCTGTGACCCGGTGCTGGGTAACTGTTCCTTGAGTATGCCACCCAGAACAGTGCGTAGAATTTGTTGTGTACGCGAGCTCAGCGCAGACTTCTCATGGAGTAGCTTTAAACAGCACAAGAGTTATTATTAAATAAGAAGAGGAAAGACAGTTGGGACTCACCAGAACGGGCATGTGATGGGAGAGCAGAGTCAAAAGGCGAGAGCAGCTTTTGTCATCATCAAACTCGCCCACATTAAAGTCGCCAATGGAGGTGTCTATGAAGCAGATGCCATATTTGCTGCTGCTGCCCTCATCTTGCTCCACCAGTGCCAGCATATAATTGGGCTGATGATTGGGTCCAATGGCACACTGGGAGCCAAAGACTTGGGTGCCACGATCCGTAATCTGGCAAATCTCACGAGCCACAACCTTGTCAAATTTGGTGGGCTTAATACGCTTGCAGCGTTCCGTCATCATATCGGGCGTTTCGGTTTGCTCCACGCGTGCCACTTTATAGCCCCGATCTATCAGTATGGTGGACATCTTATCGAAGGAGATTTCTGGAAAGCCCGAGTGTGCGAATTCACCACGCATATAGGTAAAGCCCAGCTCATTGACGCCCACGTCAGCATCGCCGTGATACAACTCATAGAATTTGCCCACTTTGAAAAAGAGGACGCAATCAAAGTTATCCGACTTGAGCACCCACCATTGGCGCACGCCCGGTGATAACGAATTGAGAAACTTTTCGGGCACATGGAGGGTGCTCTTGTCATAGTCGGGATGATCCGGACGCCTGCCGGCCTTGTCCTTAATCTTGTCGGGCTGCAGAAACTCAAGCTTCTGATGTGGCCACACAACGGGCTCATCAAGGTTGGTTGTTGTCGTCACAATATCATCGTAAGCCGCGTCTTTTTTGGCATTGCTTTGCAGATGCTGCAGCTTCTCCAGGAGCGTGCCACCTGCTGCCAACACAGGTGAATCCAGTTTCATCTTCTTCAAAGCGGGCTCATTGTTATTGTTGTTGTTAATGATTTTCTTGTTCTTGGCCGACTTGTTGCGATTTTTTTTGGGCGTCGGATCTGGCTCAGATTCGCTTTCTTCTTTTTCTTCTTCACCGCTATCGCTCTCCTCACTGGCAGATGCTTCCTTTTCATTTGGCTGATAATCTGAACCATCTTCAGAAAAGTCCTGCTCTGACTCGGTTTCGTATTCTTCTTCGCTCTCCGATTCGGGGACCATAATGCGCTTTCGCTTGTGTTTGCCATTGTGTTCCTCTATGTCGCTGTCTTCGTCAGCGATGGGCAACTTGCGTTTAGCATCCGGTTTGGGTTTGGCTTTGGAGTCAGGCTCCTTTTTAATAACCGCCTCTTTGCCATTCTGTAGATTTTCCTTTTGCGCTTCGTTCGCAACGCTCGGTTTTGGTTTCTTTTTGTCAACTGCAGGTGATTTGGTAAAGTAATTAAACAATGTATTATTTGGCGTACCGCCAGCACTAGTATTCAATTTCTTTGACATAATTGAACTGCTCCTTCTAGTTTACAAATTGCGAATACCGGAAAACAGTGACGCCAAAAATCTGCGCCAAAATCGGGCGGTAATTTTCGCTAAGTGGCAACTCGGAATTCCAGAGCTGAGCGGTTTTAGCTCTTAGTGGGACCGGTAAAACAGCTGTGAGCTGAACAGAACAATTTAACATAATTCTCAGCTGTTAACGAATGCTCATCAATTAACAGTTGTAACTTGTGGCAACGCTGATTTTAAAATCAGCTGTAACTTCTAAACGTTTTGTTTACGAGCAGAGATATATTAGAAAAGTGTGTAAATAATTAAAATAAATTGGTAATTATGTCGCTTGCTGATGAATTACTTGCCGATCTTGAGGAAGACAACGACAATGACGCCGACGATGCCGAAATGGCCGATGCCGACGAGATGGAGCAAGCAACGCTCACCCAAGAGCTCGCCGAGAAATTGCTGAAGCCGGCACCGAACCTAATGGAAGTAGATGTCACAGTTCAATCTGTGCGTGAGCTGTGTAAGCTACGGGACTCCGATCGATTGCAAAACACCCTAAAGCAAATTGAACACTATGCAAGTCGACAACGCACCGCCGCCGAGATGTTGGGCAGCGTGGAATCTGATCCGGAATACTGCCTCATTGTGGATGCGAATGCAATTGCTGTGGATGTTGACAACGAGATATCCATCATACACAAGTTTACCAAAGAGAAGTATCAGAAACGCTTTCCAGAGCTCGACTCACTGATTATCGGCGAAATTGAGTATCTGCTGGCGGTTAAGGAGCTTGGCAATGATCTGGACCAAGTCAAGAGCAACGAGAAGCTGCAGGCCATACTAACACAGGCGACTATTATGATTGTCTCGGTGACAGCATCCACCACACAAGGGTGAGTAGCATTCATATTTTAATTAATATTATGTGATTAATATGAAATTCCTTTTTCAGCACCATGTTGACGGCCGCAGAGAAGGCGAAGATTGATGAGGCGTGTGAAATGGCCATTGAGTTAAATAACTACAAATCCAAGATCTATGAATACGTCGAAAGCAGAATGACATTTATAGCACCAAACTTGTCCATGATTGTAGGCGCTTCCACAGCCGCCAAATTGCTGGGCATTGCCGGCGGCCTGACCAAGCTCTCCAAAATGCCTGCTTGCAATGTACAGGTGCTGGGCTCACAGAAGAAGACACTCTCGGGCTTCTCCCAGACCCAAATGTTGCCACACACTGGCTATGTGTATTACTCACAGATTGTGCAAGATACAGCGCCCGATCTACGTCGCAAGGCGGCCCGTTTGGTGGCTGCCAAGTCGGTGTTGGCTGCTCGCGTTGATGCGTGCCATGAGAGCGTTCATGGTGAAATTGGTTTGAAGTTTAAGGAGGACATTGAAAAGAAGTTGGATAAACTACAGGAGCCGCCACCGGTGAAATTCATCAAGCCACTGCCCAAACCCATTGAAGGCAGCAAGAAGAAACGTGGTGGCAAACGTGTGCGCAAGATGAAAGAGCGCTATGCATTGACCGAATTCCGCAAGCAGGCGAATCGCATGAACTTTGGTGATGTAAGTAATAATATCGCGTTACGTCTACTATCGAAATTAATTGTATGTACAATTTGCAGATCGAAGAGGATGCCTACCAAGGTGATTTGGGATACTCACGCGGTACCATTGGCAAAACGGGCACAGGTCGCATCCGTTTGCCACAGTTGGATGAGAAGACAAAGGTTCGCATTAGCAAGACCTTGCAGAAGAATCTACAGAAGCAACAGGTCTATGGCGGCAACACGACAGTGAAACGTCAAATTTCTGGCACAGCATCCAGTGTGGCGTTTACACCGTTGCAGGGTCTGGAAATTGTGAATCCTCAAGCGGCGGAACGTTCGCATACCGAAGCCAAGTATTTCTCAAATACTTCAGGGTTTTTATCTGTGGGCAAGCGCACTACCTAAAGCTGCAGCGCATTAACAATTCGGTTTATTATAAATATAAGCACTTTATTTAGAGATTTGTCTGGCATTGAAAAAAATACGATGCGCTATGGAATGAGTTAGAGCTAATAAAGCTGGAGAGATTCCTGAAGTAGTCCAAATTGATTTGCTAACTGAGTTTGCCCACTTCCAACTTGCGCTGTAAAGCTTCCCACGAGTTGTTCAGCAGCACAGCTAAAATGCCGGCCACGGTGAAGACGCCGCCAATGATAGAGCAACAATTAGTTGCAAAGTGGCCAAATGAACTGCGAGAATTGAATCTTTTATTAGCAGGGTATTTTCGTGATTTGGTCGATTGCTCACCTGTGCCTCTCGGCATACTTCACCATTAGTGGGGAGAGTTCATAGCTAAAAAATATGCCCGGCATGCCACGTTCACGGTCCATTAAATCCTTGCGATGCCGGGTCACGGAAAATTGATTGGTATAAATAGGTTGGCCATCGCTGTGGCGCTCATAGAGCGTGGGCACAATTTTTAAATAGTAATTAAACATCTCACTCTTGGACTCTGAAAATATAGGTAACAAATAAAATGATAGTAAATTCAAATTTGAATGTAATTTTAATATCAAATTTTAAAATCTCTGTAACGGCAAAGAGCATAAAAAAGTAAGTGTCATTCTATCATGATAAGCAGACACGCACCATAGCGCCATCTGGCAGCTATCGATTGAACTTTGACAACAGGGCTGCTTTGACACACATGCCTAAGTTTTGACAACCACATAGGCTGACAGCAAAATTGTTGTGTAGAGCCGATAAAAGCTAAAATTGTAGTTGTTAGGGCAATTTGGGAAACGAACGTCAAAAACAAGCAATAAAGGCGAACAGAAACATTTAACGAATTGCAAACATTTCTGGATTTATTTCAATCACTCTCACCGCGAACCACAGACGAGCACAAACAAAATGCCCTTACCGAGCGGTTCCTTCTCCCAGCAGGGAGGTCCCACATGCTTTGATAAGATGAAGACTGGCTTCACCATTGGTTTCTGTGTGGGCATGGCCAGCGGTGCTCTTTTCGGCGGGTTTTCGGCACTAAGGTAAGTCTTGACAAGTTTGCCGTATGACGCAAGCGTCGGTCTGATTGACTTATGTAATTGCCGGTTTAACAATTGAAACTCCCTATTTAAGATATGGACTGCGAGGACGTGAGCTTATCAACAACGTTGGAAAAGTGATGATACAAGGCGGGGGTACTTTTGGGACCTTTATGGCCATTGGCACGGGCATTCGCTGCTGAAAGTTACCCAATTTGATGGCATTTTGGATACTGACTAGACTTAAAACTAAACAACAAATCCCCCAATGCACCCTTTAGACCCAACATAAGATAAGTTATCGAGTTTTGTTAATATGCAAATGCTGTTAAAATTATGCTATAAGTTATTGCAATAGATGAGTTGTTAAGACCAAAGCTTAGCCTGACCTTTGTACTTACCTTCGACATCAACACGCAGACCATCCAGTGGATGCGTTTTGGCAAATTCAATCTTCTCGCCGAATGACAGATGATTTATGGTATGGGAGAGCTTCACATTGGTGAACTGAAAGTCATGTATGTGGAACTGGCGAATCGAGAAACTTTTGCCGGGCGCAAAGTGGAAGCTGCCGGCCATCTAAGAAAATGACAAGTTCATGAATGAAATGTTAGGTAAGTTTAAGTTGACGACTTACCCGATTCACCTCCAGATGGCCTTGTATGCGACAGCCTTCCTTAAAGGCATCCTCATCAGTCCGTTTGTATTTGCCTTTGCATTGCTCGATCTTGTCCATCTGCATGTTCCACTTGCGAACGCGATACGCATCTAAAACGTCCTCGCAAGAGTTGCAACAACTAGAAGCATATTGTTAAACGCAATCAAAACACTGGTAGATAATTGTGCACTTACTGGGTGGAATTGTTCTCAGCTCCGTAGCAGCTGCCGCAGGTGGTGTTTTTATTCGGTGGCGAAACCGCAACAATTTCCTTAATGGGCGTCTCCTTGAGGGGCTCGCCCTTGAGGTCTAACCGATGCTTGAACACATCGTGATCCACCCGAAGATGTGTGTCCCCAGAGGAATCCATCGCATCTAGTGATATATAGTTGCAGGCCAAATTGTGCAGGGTTATATCTAAATTAATGCGTAGTTTGTGCCCGCGAGTCGTGTCCACATAGAGTTCCTCATTAAGTGTAGGTTTCATATAGCTGAGAAACTCCAGGAAAATAAGCAAGCTTATAATGCTCGTACTTATAATAGTAACTGTGCCGATAAGCCGAATGTTTATTTATTTATTCAGTTTGTATACAATAGCAAAGAACTTACCGGCGGCGCCGCCCACAGTGCGTACACTGAAATCGTCTAATGTACGCGGATACGCGTCTAACCGACGTAGTACATCAGCGAATTTCATTTTGAATTAATAAACACGAACAATAGAACACGAACAAATAAAAAGCGAAATTAATTTACATGGTTTGTGACAAGTGCAAGCGATTTGGCAAAGTGACGTGGTGGACAATCAGCTGCAAGTCTACAACAAACAACAGTTAATAAGGTTGCCACTTTGTCAATATGTTGCCGTATAGCGAAAAATAAGACGTATAAACTATAGAGTTGCCATATCGTGCGAGCAAGTGTTCATATTCGCGGCATTTTTTTTGTAATTTTTTTTAATGTGTTTTTTGTGTGTTATTTTTTTAATGTGTTTATTGTGTGTTATTTTTTTAATGTGTTATTATCTGTTACAATTAATCAATATTTATCGTCCCATACCCATGGTAAGTGGATTCCGAATATATATATGTACATATATGTAATTTAATGCAATTGATTTTTTGCTAATGGTCGTTGGAGCCCCACATGTGCTTACTGCGCCATCTTGTTTCTTAATTAAGAAAGCGACCCGGCAAACCTATGAAACCACCTACGCCATTGCCCGTGGGACTAGAACATATTGTTTAATAGTGTTGTCATGTCTTGAGGCTGTGGTTACGCATACATTAGGCAAACCCTACATGCCACGCCTACTTAGAAGGTGGTGTGGTCCACAAGACCGCGTCTAATTTTATAATACATGTTAAACAGATGAAAGGTTAATTGAATGGAACCACAAGCTTCGACAGGCCATGCAGCGCTTAGCTTTTAAGGGTTGTTGTTATTGCCGCAGTCCAAAAGCCCACAAAAACAACAATAGCAAATAACAGTAACAACAAAGACAATAATAAGAGGGCGAGTAATCGGGCAGCCAGGGGATTTTGGTTAAAGTTAAAAGTTTTTGCTTAAATATAAATCACCAATGGCTTCCCGGCTGACTGAAGGCGAACCCCACATGAGCGCGGGTCGATCCTAAGATACGGTTACGCATACCGCGAATTTGTGTAATTAGCAATTAAGCTTAAGTCCGCAAAAGCAGCATTGGACCTACTATTCCCTTGACCCATCTTTTACTGCTACTTCTTCATCTCTTCGTTTCTTGGTCCAGGCCTGAAACTTGAAAGCTTTTTGAATTTACTTTGTCGAGTAATCCAAAATCAGGCACGGCACCAGATGACAAAGATTAGCTACGTGCAATTTTTCTTTTCTCTGCCCAGCCGAGCCAAACCATGAAAGGTAGGGTATTCAAAATGTAAGCAGCTGGATCGTACGGGTAAATTGTAAGATAAGGAAGGTCAAAAGTAATAAGAAGCTGTAGTCGGTGGAAGATCAAATGTTTTGTAAAATGTTGGGATTAATGCTTAATGTAGGCTAATTAAAATTAATAAATGAAGATGTGCTGGGCTAACATGGAAATCTCTTATCCTAAGAATATTCAAAGCAAATTAATATTTCTTAAAATAGGCATACTATTAAAGAGAGTATATATGTGTGTATGTATGTATTGAAAATCGCTTGCATTAAATTAAAGATGTTGAATAAAAATGTGAAAGTGAGAGAATAGAGAGAATACTCTCTACACATATCGATGCAATTTTAATTGAACCAGCAATTTGCCGAGCTTGTTTTTTAGCGAATTCATTTTGGTTCTCGCCCCTTTCGCTTTGTTGCTTATAATCCCTATGATTTCTAGTATATATATTTTAGCTTTGTGTTCACTTCACATAGGGTATTTGAACTTTGTCATGTCACCATCTCAGTCGCTTCTAACTGGCTGCTTATCTGGCGTGCTATCATCAGCCCTACTAATTTGCATTTCTAACCATTTCGTTCTAACCAATTCGCGTCGTTTCTCATTTGAAACAATGAACCCAAGAACAACGAGAGTCATTGTGCCCTGTACGGACAATAAAAGCCAAGAGACCCAGACAAAGAGTGACAGAGGTGGAGAAGGAGTCAGAGAGAAAGAGAGAAAGAGTGTAAGAAAGTTGGCAACTGTAAAGCAGAAAAGAACTTGGCGTAAAGCAGCTTAAGCAATCAGGACCGCCTAATGGATATTGACACTTTAATGCTCATGCCCACCGACTACTTCTTCAGACTCCAGACTCTGGAGAACACCGTGCAGTCGTTGTCCTGAGATTTGCTTCGGTTTTTCTCCTTTCTATCGTTTCTTACTATATTTTTTTTTTGTTTTATGCGGCATTTTATTCTTTAAACAAAAATTGCAGTGCCGAAATTAATTATAGAGCCGCTTCGCCATATTTAATTAAACGTGGACATTTTAAACTTGCCTCCTCTCCAACTCGCAACCCTATTGCTTGGAACGGTAGTTGACCAAAAGGCGTAATTAATTAGTGGAGACGTGCCAAATAATTGCGGCAAAAGTAACTTTTCTTTTTGGTTTGATTTCTTTATTCTCTACTTTCTGTATTTTCTTTTTTGGTCAAGGAATGTTTCAATTACGTGTATTACATGGCGCAACGTAGAATGGGGCTAAAAGGTATTCTAAAAGCGTGGGGGCTGCTCGGGGCTTGTCAAAGTTTTGCCCAGGTGCAAATTAATTAAATTAGCAGGCGTCACTTGAGCGTGCAATTTACCAAAGTGTCGAGCTGCGACTTGAAATATTTTTGCCAAATGGATGGTACAGCCTCGTGTCCAGTGCCCTTCCCTTCGAACACCCTCGGCCTGCTATTTTTGCCTAGTCGCATAACTCCACTTGCTTCCGCACTAAAACCCAAAAACGTCATTTCCGACAAATTAGCCCAGTCAACTGCCAACATTTGTATCTGCATTTCTATGTACTCGTATATTCGTTTTTGCAATCGTATTTGAATTTGAACTGCCAGAAGCGACTAACAAGCGACTCGGCCACGTTTTGAACACATTTCCTGTTTTAGCCAAAAAATATCGCCGCTGGCAATTGAACGCTGTAGCACTGCGAATATTCAACCCACAAAAGTTTCAATTGCGATTAAACAGTTTTGCTCAATTACTGTGTTATATTGGCAAAAGCATAAACTGAAGATTGGATTTCCTGATTTTATTGAGAAAATATTGGAAGGGCAAACGAGTTCAAAAATTGCAACGACTGCAACTGAATGATATCTAAACAAAATGTTAAACAAATAAACAAATATATTACAGCATTTCGTAAAGTGTAGAATTACTCAAATTGATTTTGTTTAAATTGAAATCAATTATTTCAGACTTGGTGTAGAAAAAATAGGCAATTCAGACTACTGTTAGTTGCATTTCCAGTTTACAGTAACTTGAGATAACTTGTAATCTAAATCGACTTATTATTTCTGACAAATGCAGGCCTGCAACTTGTACTATCTAATTGTGAACATTATAATTATACTTATTATTAATGTACATCATAATTATATGCCCTATGATTGTATCGCAGAATGTATACCCATTTCATGTTTGTTACCCTTTTGTTTTGAAAACACATTATTAACCTAGGCACATGTTCACCTTAGTCTTCTTTTCGTTCTACTTACAGTATTATAAATTAGTATGTTCTTGGCCTGGTTGTTCGGCCCTCTACTTGTTTCTATGCTATCTTCTGCACTAATCTCAACTGAAATAGAAGCTTTGTCCACCTGTTTTTGCGATTGACACCAACAGAGTCATATTCATGTACTCATTCATTCATTTGACGTATGCAGTGCGTAAAGAGTTCCTATTAATTGCTTGACATTTCTTGTGGTGTTATTAATTGTCAACGCGCATTAATTGCATTCGTAATGCGTTATAATTAGTGCAAATTATGTGCTCACACCACGCGGAACAAGTTGAAGTGGAAAAGCAAACTTTTCTTTACGATGTGTGTGTGCGATTTTTGTTTGACTATTTTTTAAACTCATTATAAATAATTGTTCTAGTTTAGTTTTGCAAATCCCATGCATGCAATTTGAAAATGTTCTAATTACAATATCTATAGTTTAAGGGCAGTTGTCCTTTCAACACTTTATTATTAGCTATATATTATATTACTAGCTTCTCATTGAGTACTTAGTGCTGTTTGACTTGGTTAATAATTGCAAAAAATAATACAAATAGCAGGATTTACTAAGTGACTTTTTTTATAATCCCATTCATTGCTTGAAGCATTAATTGTTGTTTTTTTTTAAAGTGCATTTATGACGGCAACTGTCACATTTATTTACTTCAAAGATAACGGCACCTTGGGCAAAGTTTTACTGCTATTTACATTTGGCTTTGACAGCTTGTTGTGTTGCAAATTGCGTTGACTAAACTCGGTTTAGTAATCTGTTAACACAATTGATCGAATCAATTGTGCAATTGTGCCAATTACCTATATTGGAATATTGTAAGCTGCCATTGCAGTAAACATTTACGAGTAGATTACAACAAAATAAAGTGTAGGTATTTAATAAATAAGAGGATAATCCATTTTAATGATGTGTTAATTATTTCTGTTTTTAAATATTATTATATTATATAATTTTCTTAAAATTATAATTTTTGCAACATATGCTATTAATTTTGTTTTAACGTTGTATAATTTTGAGTTAATTATTTTCTTCTAGATTGAACAGAACATATCTATGTCTATATCATAATATGTCTATGTCAAAAAGTGTACATATGCCTTCCAATGAATAGCTTTCTTCTCTTATTCACTGAAATATTTGATAAATAAAATAATCGACATTTTGTCAAAATAAATAATTAGCCGTATTTTAATAATAAGTTTTCGCTGCGACAATCTCTGTGTAATTAGGATTAATCCAATATCTAACTGATATCCAGCTGTGTTTAAAAGTTTTAAAGTAATTGTATTTTGTCGGCTGTACAGTCGGCTTATGAATGGGGGGAATGGGGTGAGAAGAACATGGTTTAGAGAGTGTGAGAAATCAAACTCTTGACTCTTTTGTTTGGGCCTTTTTTTGTTTGGCGTGTGTGTGGAGTGAGAGGGCAGATGGCAGGGTTGAGGAGGGCGGTGAGTCATGGTCACGTCAACCAAAATGCATTTTATACATTCTGATTTTTTGTTATTGTTGTTGTTGTTGTGTTTTTTTTTGCCCTTTGCTGCTGCTGCGGCAACACGAAAAATTATTTACATAAATATCCGCGCTGTCAATTGTGTGTTGTGGCATGTAAAGTGACAGAAGCACACAAAATGGCGCCGCTGTTGATGCTGCAACAGCCTCCGATCCTGCTGCTTCGGCTAGTGCTGCCAACGTTGTGCCACAACGTAGTACGTGACTGCACATATTTTTTTTTTGCTGCCTTTTTACGAGTGTGCAAATGGGGCGTGGCTATCAAATGCAAATGTGCGATTGTCTGCGTGTGACCCCGTGTATGTGTATATGCGTGTGTGTGCGTGTGAAAGCACTGGGATGCGGTGGCAGCCAGACATCAACGTTATGGCTGCCAAAGTTTTCAATTTTCCACTTAATTGCTTTCAATTAAGCAAAGAGTCCTCTTTAGTCCCGTACACAACACAAAGTGAAGAGTAGATGGCCCAGCACGACGCCCCGCAGCAGTGACCGTTATGTCCGTTCAATTAAATTACACACTAAAGCGGCGTGTCCCTAGTCCTGCCTGCCTGCCATACTCCGTACGCATTGTGTTATCATTGTCAAGAAGATGCACCACCGACATCCTTGGTATTGCAACATTTTTGAACAGCAAGTCACAGTGGTCACCAATTGCAAACGTATTTGTAAAATTAAAGTGGTAGAAACTTGCTAAGGAAATGAGAAAAAGAGTTATACTCTACAACTGCCTCTATATAAAGAATGGAGTTGAATTTTTGAGCAATCATTGCTATGATATTATTGCAAGAGAGAGATCTAAAGCCAACTAGATTTACTATCAGTCAGCAATACACAATTTTGAAAATAAAGGACATATTTTCATCAAGTCTCCACATGTCTCGTTCGACCAACTTATATTTCATATAGTCAAGGTCTTCTTTTTTCACAAATCCTGTGTTGTAATTCCTAAGCAGTTTTGGCGAAGATTGGTTCTCTTGATTTATCTGTAAAAACACTTCTATTGCAGAGTATACCTTAAGGTGGAGTTCGGCGTAAAGGTTGCTTGTTTGAAATAAATAATATTGTAGTTTTCCACACTTAGTTTTACTGATATTTTCCACTGTGCTGCTACCAGAGCTGCTCTTAACACTCAACGTACTCCGCAAACAACCGACCGTTTGTTTTGTTTGTTTGTTTTGTTGCGTGTTTTTGACAGTAAGCAGTTTGTGTGCGCCTTGATTGTTGCACTTGCCCCGGCCAAAGGTCAGGTCCGACGTGCGTGCAGAGGGGTTGGCAACAAATAAACACACATTAACCTGGTCAGAAGCAGCAGCGGCAACTCTTTTGAGCTTGACTCTGACTCGGATTCGGATTCAGTCTGTGCTCGGGCTTTTCCAGTGCGCAATATGCAAAAGAGCGTGTAATGTGTCTGTCTGGCTGCATCTGAAAGCAGCAACAGCAGCAACAGCATCAGCATCATCCTGTGTGGTCAACTAATGCCACAGAATGGCTCTTACGTTGCCCAGGTGGACTTTTCGGCGCCTTCACAAAGGATATTTTAATTACATTTACGCATATTGTGAAATTGAATAAAGCCATGGTCACGAGAGCCGAGAGGACTGGAGCATACATGTTTATTATGTGTGGTAAGTGGGGCGAGGGGTGGGATTTCACTTAAGCTGCAATGTAAACAAGTGAAAAGCATTACTTAGACAGGCGTAAAGCCGTTCAAAGGCATTGCCAGGCTCTACTTTGTATTATATGACTCGATTTGCCATTGTATGCATATCAGAATGTGCTCCATTATGATTGTATCGGTTAAATTGTGCATCATATTATTGCTCTCTTAGCATCCCATCAACAGCAAGTTGAAAGGACTGCTAATCTTCGCTTGTTTTGTGAGTTACAACAATGGGTCAGTTGAGCTGTTCATCATAGAATTCAATTACGAGCGAAGTCCAAGTTATGAACAAGTGTGCATTTGGGGTCATTGCTTTGTAAAGATTTAAGAATAGTCAAGTTTAATGAAGGGCATGATTGTTGTCAAATTTGTATCCACAATACAAACTTAAAGTTTTCAAGTAATTACTGCATTCTATAAATCTGCTTTAAAACTAGAATTTATTGAAGTTTCTATTGTCATAAATATACACGTATATATAAGAATTGTATTTTCTTGATTCATTTTTCTTTCTTTAAGAGAAGATCATTTCTGTTTAAAGAAAACATAAGGAGTTACATACAAATATTTGAACTGTTAAGGAAAGTTGAATACTTATTGTGTAATAATGCCAGTAGTAAATCAATATTGAATATTAAAAGAAACAAGCTTTAAAGATAAGCTGAATTTTCAATTATGTTTAATTACCATATTACAGCTTAGCTTTTATTTGCACAGTTACAATACTTAATGGCTTTATGCGAGAGATATTGACTTGAACTAATTGGATATTAATGTTATTACCATATCTTATGTTTTTCCGATCGATGCTCATAAAATGAGTAAATCTTACAGACTGCTCATTGGAGGCCATAAAGCTATAAATGTAGTATGTGGTATGTAGAAGTAGAAGTAGCAGCCGTTGAAGTTACCATTTCGTCATGGTAGTTAATAGACAAATTCCGTGCATGTATATACGCTAATGCGTAGGTAGGAAAGATCTCAGCATTCAGCACTCAGCACTCAGCACTGTCCACTGGGGGTCTTAGCTAGCCCACTCCACACCTACATGGCGCACAGCAGTTGGCCAATCCGGACCAAGGCAGTTGCTATTCCAATCCCAATCCCAATCCCGATCCCATGCCAAAGCAAACGCAATAGCAAAAGCAAAGCCTAATCGAACACGTTTCATATGACTGCGGCGCTAAAGATTACATTTTAATCTCTCTGGCTCCCCTCCCGCCTGCACCAATGGGGGCCGCATGCAACTAATCAATGCCTCGTACTTGATTTTAACTTGCTTGTAATTGGGCAACGATGAAGATTGGCGCTAGAAGTTTGGATCCAGCAGCACTTGGCGTCGACAGGCGGCTATCGAGGAAAGCGCAGCTTGGCGATAAATGTCCGAAAAACATTCCAAACGCGTACACGAAGCACCTCTGCCTTCTGCTGTCTCTCTTTCTCAGTCTGCCTTGTTGTCTTACGCTCGGCAGTGTGAAATTACCGTTTAATGAAAAAGCACCGACCCTAGTCACCAAAGCCACCCAACTAACTAGCAGATACCGATACATAGATACAGATACAGATACAGATACAGCTGCAGATACAGATACACTCTGCTCGCGTAGGTTGTCAGATATTTTTGCTGAAATGCTAGAAATTGCCACTGCTGCCAACGCTGCACAGCACGTGACAAGGTGAAATAAAATGAGAAGCTATCAGCGGACAGCGGCAGTAGAAATGCCAATGGTCCAATGCTTGAGTTGTTGTTTAAGCAGTTGCTGTTGTTGTTGTTGTTGTTGGCCTAGTGTAGCTGCGAGATACACAAGATACAACATCTTATTAGTTTGTACTGCGAGAATGTTTACATTGGTTTGCAGCAGCAGCAGCAGCAGCAACAACATTAACAACAACATCAGCAGTAGCTGCAGCAATTGCACCTGTAGTGGATTTGCATAACATTTAGCAGATTTTGAGCTGCATTCTAGCTGCTTTTCATGTAATCATGGCAGTAAGCTACCGGCTATTGCTCACACTGTTGTCGCAACACTCGCCAGTGTTATAAAGCATTTCAAATTATTTTGACATTCAATTTCTTAACTGTTTTGCAGTAGCATTACAGTCTTGATTTACAATTATTTTACTGTTGTGCTACAGCTGATTATGGTGCTGCTTGGCCAGTGTTGGAAAGCAGCTTTAGTTCATAAATTACTTTATTGTTAGTTGCTAGTTACCATTGTAAATTTACTGCTAAGCCTCTTTGCCAGCCAGTAAGTTGCTTTTTTCAGTTCTTTTGTTTACCATTGTACTAAAAGAATACATCTAGTATAAATTGGTAATTGTTTTTAGTATATTAGCAAGTACATTTTATTGGCTAGCCTGGCCTGGTGTACATCATCAGAAGTAGTTTTATCTAGCGACCACATAGAGTTATTCTACAGCTAAATGCTAATGCTCATTAGTAAAGAAACCTTAACTAACAAGCCTTGACTAACACCTTTTCAAAGCCAGCTCGCAATTTTTGGTTGAGCAATAAGTTACGGTTAACAAATTACTGATGTTGATGTTTTAACTGGGCATAGACGAGCTGTCAGTTGCTGCAGTTTATTGTCAGCTACTGCAGCTGTTGCACAGACACTTAACGTGGCTAGTTAATGCGACAGTAAAAACTACTGCTAAGGTCAAGCTGTGGCTACTTAAATGTAGTTTTTCATAATTAGTATATTAATTAGCTTTGAAGCTGCAGCTGCCTTGGGTTAGTTTAAAGCTTAACTAGAGAGTGCAGTTCGGTTCAGTTGGTAACTGTTGACATTAGAGTGCAGTCTATTAACATACTATATGCAACCGAGCATTATAACTCACTTGCACTTCCTGCCGCAAAAAAAGCATTACTCTGCTGGGCCAAAACCCTATTAACCTTTTAAATTTCGAATGTTAACTAGAAACGGCAGGGGGTGCTGCAAACACTCAACTGGTTGGCTCAGTTGCTTGGCTGGATAGCAGCTTGGTTTCTTAGCCAAACGCTGTCGCACTTTGCACAATTTACGTGCACATAAATTACCATTAATTAAATATTTCTGCGCTAATGCCGACGACCAGCGACCAGGGTAATCACTGCACCTTTTGGCCAGTTCCCAGCTACCGGCCCGGGCCGTAAAGCGACCGACAAGTGACACCAACCGGCACCAGCACGGACTCCCAGCACAGAGCCAGACATCAAGAACGACAACAACAACAACGACTGAAAACGACGCTGACACTGACACCAATACAACTAAACACGTTCATTAGGCTTAATATAGTATATATGAGTGAAAGAGTGAGAGCGAGAGAGAGGAAGAGGGGAGCCAACGATGCGAACCAGGCCAAGATGTTTGCATATGACAAACGTTGCGCAGGCGCGTGGCCAGGCCAAAGCCGAGGCCGAGGCCGAGGCTGAAGCTGAAGCTGAAAGCTGAAGGGATACTCTCGACTGTGACTGCCTTAAATTTATGGAATTATGAATAATATTTTAAGAGGACCCCGAGGGCGGCCACCGGGCAGCAAGCAGTCTTGCCACAACCAAACAACTGGCAGCAAGATCGGAAGAACGGCCAGTTAGTTCTGCTGGCTGATTGCCCCGGACGGTGACGAATCGATTGATGTCTCGTTGTGAGTTATCACGTCGCTTGTCTTCAAAAACTTTAACAAGCCATATACCAATGGAATTATGTGTATCTTCATCTGTATCTGTATCTTTAGCTGTAGCTGTAGTTGTAGCTGTATCTTTAACTTTGGCTTGTCGTGCGCTGCATTTTTGATGAAAATCACTTATAATCCCATCAACATTCCCATGACTTGGATAGGCCCCGTTGGGTCTCCCTCAAAAACCAATTGAAAGTTAATGCCTTTTATAGTAGACTCGACTCTACTGTTGTTGTTGTTGTTGTTGATATTGTTTATTTGTTCGCTCATTCGTTCGTTTGCTTTTTATTGATGATGTCTTTGTTTATGTGTGTTGTCGCATTGTTTGTTGTTGTCGTCGGACGCGCTTCAGCAATTTGTTGTTATATATATCAAAAACCAAAACACATCAAACGCCAAACGAAGCCAGGGAACAGAACTGAACTGAACATAGCATAACAGAGCTCAGCCAGAAGCGAGCACTAAATAATTACCAAACAACATCCGGTGCCTCGAGAGGACATAAGGCGTCTGTCGGTTTCTCTGGTTCCCTTACTTTCCACACCCTCCCCCCCTACCGCTGCTGCTTACTTAGCTGTCTGCTCCCCATTCTCGTTGTTTTGAGTTGACAAAGTGTTCCACTTAATATCGCATGACGCCTCGAATGATGGCATTGAGAACAAGCGAGCTACTCAACTGATTTTTTCTCGACTTATTTATAGAGGTGCTATGGAATATGGTTATTAACAGGATTGTCATTTCGATAACTAGAAGCTGGTTGTATTTTTACCAAAAATATTTATGTATTAATGTAAATATTTCAAATTGAAATAGACATTGATTATAACGAATTATAATTGGCATTTACATTATACTCGTATATTCATTATTTGTTTTATACTTGCTAAATACTTTCAAGAGCAAACAATTTAAATTAGTTAAAAAGAATAAATCCAAATACAACGAAGTATTAGATCTATTGTCACTCATTACAGAATTCATTAACTAAAATTGAGTGTGAAATCAACAACATAGCTATTGTATTATCATAAACATGATTATATCCATTTTGATCCAATGAACTTCGTTTGTTTAAGCAAACATTGCTCCATTACAACAGTCTATTGATAGCTTAACAAGGATTTTCTTGGCTATGAAAGCGCAATAGATAATTATCGTTGAATCAAATATTGACATTTAGTCAACAAACTTAGCGAGCGCTGCTAATTGGCGACAACATAATATTTAGGCATATCGGCAAAGAGTTTGCATTTTATGGCATTTGTCACGCCCACTTTTAAGCCATATATGTAAGTGTGCGTTTGTGTGTGTGTGTGACAACAAATTGTATATAGTGCTGCATGCCACAAAAAGCCGCTCATTCCAAATATGTACGACCCTGTTTTGTTGACATTTTGCCATATGATTTCCATAAGCTGCCACGGCTGCCATAGACAAGTAGCTACACTTACCCCTTGCCCCAATCACTTGCAATTACACACACACACACACACACCAAGTGAGGGAGAGCGAGGGAGGGAGACGCACACTCGCACACACATGTTGCTTATTTTAAGTTATAACACAGCATCCAACAAATCCCCAACACCGCAACGCACTTAGCGTTGACTGCGACAACAACAACGATGACGATGACGAGGACGAGGACGGAGACGGAGACGCTGGCAGCGCTGCCAGCGTCAGGCAGCGTCAGGCAACGTCAAGCATCGTCAGAGCCGCCAGCTTGCAGTGACAATTGTCAATGAGGTTTCCGTAATAAATTTTCGTCTTTTGGCTGTCTCTCCCCACCAAAGCGACACTTTTGTGTCTGTGCGTGTGTATGTGTCTGAATAGTATGTGTATGTTTGGTTGCATGCAACGCTGTGGCAACATTGAGGCAACGGCTCGTTTGCTTCGCCACGCGGATTTGGTGTCGTGGCTTTTTATGAGGATCAGCTGCAGTTGTGGCCATATAAAACATACAAGAAGCCCAAAATTGATCTTTAAGATGCCGCAACAGCAATACTCTAGCAATAAATACTTACATTCGCTGACGCCAAGGCAATTCAGAGCTGATTGGTAATAATATCGAAATGATATATAAAGGCCAATATCAAAGACAATCAGTTTATTGCTGTTGTTTCTTGAGATAATAATCTTGTTAAGACTGCTGGAGTGTCTGAAAGTGTATATTGTTTGTCATACACAATTGATTTGCAATTATTCTACCTACGTGTACATAATATGTATGTACATATAGCTCAATAAATAAAAAATTAAAATTTAATAATAATCTGTGATATGAATGAAAGCTTAGTTAAAATTAATCAAGTAGAATTGCATAAAATATTCAAATTAAATTTAAAATTATAGATATAGAAAAAAAAAGTTAGTCAAGCAATATGACGAAAATGCTATAAAAATGATTAAATCTAAATTAAAATTATGAATATTTAGGCATGATAAGTTAAATTGTTTTTTAGCTGTAACTATTTCCTTACTATTTAAATTAATAATAACAATGTTTATATAATGTATATAGGCTTTCAAAACATGACTAGCTTAAAGACCTAGCTGAAGTACTCGTTGTAGAGTACTTGAAAAAGACGATGCCGATGCGCTTGTTGATGACTGAGGGAGGCAAATCTTTTAATATGCAAAATTCACAGCATTAATTACACTTGCCGCTCATCGTCATCATCGTTGTCTATGTCGTTGTCGTTGTCTTTGAAGCAGCTAACAACATGGCTGGATCTCAAGCACAGTCAGAGACACAGGCGCTGTCTCCATCAGCGTCACAGTTGCAGGTCTAGTTGTGTGCTGGCTCCCAATGCGGATAACATTTCCCACTCAATTACCTTGACGCTGCGCCCGCCGAGGCATAAATCATTTACCATAAAAACGTCGCCTTGTCTACACTTTTCCTTTTCGTATGCCAAAAATATAAGCGAACCGCTTACGAAACACTTGAAACATGAATCGGGTATCGGGAATAGCACAACGCAGGAGACATATTCGGTTCGGGGAGAGACGGTGAGTGGGGCATGAGGGGAGTGGGGGGTCTCCTCCATTCAATAATCGTCAAACAGTTGCGAGATTTTCGAGTACGCTGCCTGCCATGTTGCGATGTCTATTTTTGGGCGTCGCACGTTTCAACTCGACTCCGCTCTTTTTTTGGATAAATGTCTGCGATCCGTATTCATAAATTCCCATGTGAGTGTTGAAAAGTTGCCGACCAAAGCGGCAGCCAAAGCCACTAAACTCAATCCGCTGAATGTTGCATGTTGAATGTTTGTGCCACAAATTGTTGGCACTTCGCCCGCGCACCATTCTCCTCCCCCCCTCTGGGTTCCCTTGGGCGCTGATTTTGCAAGTCGCACTCGTAATTCAATCAATTAATATGATTATTTGACTATGTTTGTTTGTCTATTTGAGTGCCGCTGCCACTGCCGATGCTATTGCAATTAATTATAATAATTAGAATTTAACAAGCAGCCAACAACAACTTGTTATCCATGTCGTTGTCGTTGTCGTTGCTTCGACATTCCTGCCCAGCTGTTTGCCTTCCATTATCATTTTTTTTCGAGGGGAGACCCATCGATTTTGTTTGTGGTTTTTTTTATGTTGTTGTGGTGAAGCTGCCTCAAATTGCGTTTACTGCCAAAGGTCACAGATTTTTACCGTGCGGCATTCAATTCCCTTCGTACTCATGTGCGACCAGTGGCTGGTTGTGGGGGACAAGAAGTAGGAGAAGGAGTGGGAGGAGCCGTCTCCATTTGGGAATTTCGTTGAGTAGTTTGTTTTGTTTGTTGTTATTGGCGTGAATTTATGGTGGGAAACAAGTAGCTCTCAATGCTGTTGTTTATAAATATATTATAAGTAAACAATGGCCATGGAGATCTGAGAAATGTGTTCTTAATAAAGATGCTAATAGTCTGCAGCATCAATGATGCATTTCAAAGGGGTCTCAGCATATCAATTACACTAATACTGCTGTAATCTCTAGGGCATTAGATGCCAGCTTGTATTAGCTACCGACTAAAATTAGTCTAAATTTGTCAGGGATTGCAGCAAAGTGTAGAGAACGGCGGAGAATTAAAGTTCTAGCAGACTTGATTTTTGTTTTTGAGCGGAAAATTGTAACAGTTTTTGTTCAGCAATTGAAAATATTGTGGTATACAAGAGAAATGAATCTCGGTTTTTATGACAATTTGAAATTGATATTATTGAAAGGTGAAGCAGTAAATATAGCGAACTGTCCTTCTAAGAAGTCATGAATTACTTCCTTTGCTTCTAGAAAAGGAAAAACTCTTTCACTGTAAATATCTTTAATTAACAAAAGTCTATCTGTACTTTCCCTTTAAAAATTGCCTATCTGTACGTAAAGACTCCTGGAATCGCTGCAGGAGCTATAATTACGATTAACTTCGTTCCATGATCTGCGGTTGGATAGCAGCAGTTGCTTGAAGAGTATAATAGGGTAAATGGTTTATTGATTTCAATCTAAATAGGCTCAAGGATGATAGAGTCGATGCTTTAATGTTTACACGAAATACTCAAGCCATTAGGATTTCATTAGAGGATTACAGCTGTCAAGCAGATAATGATCTGCTACAATCAAAAAACATTAAAAGGAGAGCCCCAGCCTTGTAACTCGTTAACCATTTTGATGTACTCGTAATTGTGTTGTAGGCCACACTTAATGAGCAGACTGCAGAGGCAGGCTAAGTAGAATCGAGGAGAAGAAGAAACTGGCTTCTAACTCATGACGAACTCTCACTTAACCGTTCTAGTCATAAACTGTTTTGAAAAGGGACCCGGAACAGCTGGCACACTCGCACACTCGCACACTCGAACACTCGTGTTGTAGATCAATTCCAAGCCGTAGGCAACGCCCTTGCATAACGATCATTTTTAGAGTAGAGTTGGTTGCTTCGTTGCAGAAAGCATAATTTATAAAGTTAACTGCCATTAACATGTCCCAGTGTCATCAATGGGCGACTTCCGCAACGACCGAAGGTGACAACTATGAGATGGAGCTGGAGGAAAGCAAAAGAGGCAGAGACAAGGAGAGAAAGAAGGAGAAGAAATCAAGCCATATGTTCAGTGAAAACGACAAACACTAAAACTTAAAAAAACAGGCTGCGCTAAAAGCAAAATTCGATTCTTGCCATTTGCACTGGCCAACAAACAACCGTTGTCAAGCTGTTCCAGAACTCGACTGCGCCTGGGACTGGGACTGGGAATGGGACTGAGAGTCCGACTGAGACTGGAACTTGGACTGAGACTGTGAAGTTGGAGTTTAAGTTGGACCCAGTGCCAAAGTCGTTGCATGTTTCTTACTTGATTTTCTGCTATAAATTAAAGGACTTTAATGACACTTTGGACGATGGCGGCAACGATCGCAGCGAATTGGAATTGTTTGCTGAAAGTACGCATAAGAGAGCAGACCAAGAAGACCACAAAGACCAAGACCAAGACCAATATAAACACCATGATGTAGTCCAAAACGAAGACGGAGTAGAAGACGAAGACTTCAGGCATTCATGGGTGCGAAAATGCCACGCAATGGACAACACAGCATACAAGCATTGTATGACCAATAGAATGCGATGTTTCCCCGTTTCCCCCCATCCCCCTTGGCTGCCCAGCTGCCTGCCTGCTGCCAGTGACTGCAGGAAATTCATTAAGTGTATTTATGGCTTCGATTAAGATGGACACTTCTCACCTGCACTGGACTGCAAATACGACTTCGACTTCGACTTCAACTGGGCCTTGGGCTTGGCTCCAACTTTGGCCATGCTTCAGAGTCAGTTTTGGTTCGTTTTTGGTTTTGGAGTTGTGCCCGGTATTGTACATAAATTTTGGTCGCGCACAATGTTTACACAATGTCCTCCTCGTTGTTTTTGTAGCTGTTCTTGTTTTATTTTTGTTTTTTGTTTTTTTCTTTTGCAAAAAATATGCAGATGAAATCAGCAAAACATCATGCGTTGATAATTAAGGCAAAGAATTCAAACTGACGCTGTCGCCTTTAGTCGCATTTGCCTGCCACAACTCGAGTCTCGAGTCCCTTGTGACACAAAATCCAATTCAATCTTTTCACTTTAATGGATTTTGATGTTATACTCGGGATATACTCATATAGTAAGTCCATATGTAGCGTACGAGATACAGGGACAGGGACAGGGACAGCACTTAAGATGCCTTGCAAAGAGAGAAAATATAAATATAAATTCATTCAATAAACGTTTATGTCAGGATCATTAACAGTACCGTTACATTAAGCAGTCGTTCGTTTAATTAAATTAAATTAATCGGCATTCAGATGCACTTTGTTTGTCTCATGTCTCTTGTGAATCAATTTAATATTCTACAACGAGTGCCTCTCAATTTATTTTGTGTCTAAATATTGAATGCATTATTGAGTCATCGACAATATAGACATCGATTGTAGACAGTTCTAGCAATTGTTGTGCATATGAAATAGTTCATTCTTATTGCATTTTTAAGCATCAATTAATTACTGCAGTTATTCTAGAATGCGACGCATTAAATGGTTAACAAAACTCTGCTGTTTCAGGGCGTGACTAACTCACCCGCAAAGGCATCTCTTGTGCCAGGGGGTATTATTAAAATTCTTAATATGCAGCAATAAAATAATAATCACCAATAAAGCTCGAAGCCAAAATATAAAATGCTGAATACTTTTTAACAATGTCATAATAATGGCGAAAGGATAAACAATCTACAGAAGTGATCACGTATAGATGAGATGATTGTTTAACGAGGCTTTGCTAATCTTTTAGGGGATTGTAAAATGTAACAGTTTAAAGAGTGCCAAGCCTGCTTTGACAGAGTCCACTCGCCCAGTTTAGTCAAGTCATGTCTCCTTTTTTGTTTTTTTTTTTTTTTTTGTGTGCTATTGAATGCCTGTTGTTGCCCCTTTCCATTGGAAATACTTTAATGTGCCTGTTTTGTTGGTTTTATGACTCAGCGGCTGATGCAGCAGTAAATTTTAACTTGCAATTGTTTTAATTGTTCGGGCCCGTCGTGCTCGCATATTTATGGCATAACGGAAATGAGTTAATAACAAAGTACAAGCAGAGCCCAGAGTCAAGTCCGGCCAGATTTAATACCTGACAGGGATAAACGTTTTGTTTGTTGGCCACGTTACTCTCTCACGTCTTTCATGGCTCTCCCATGCTCTTGTCCCTACTCCCCCCATTTCAATACACTGCAACCTCATTGGCTTGTTAGTTGGGTGTATGTGGAGAACTGAGTTGCAAGGGTATTGGAGGAGTGAAGTGTTGTCATTTAAATGAAATTACTGTCAGATTTTACAGAAATAAAATCTCGAAATTGCGTCTGTTTTATGTACCATACAAATCTACCCCCCACCCCACCCGCAACTCACAAGATTGGCTATGTTGCGTATCTGAGTGTTATGCACAACATAAAAATTTATGACCATGCACTGGACAGCATCATTTGGTGTGGACTTTCAAATGCTTTAGCTGTGGGATTGAAAGCGCTTTCGCGTGCCTGGATGAGAGATAAACCTGGCTTCAACTGGACGTAGATTTTAGTAGGATTTTTCGGTAATGGATCACAGAGAATAGAGAGATTCCAGTTAGTTACAAATTGCATTTGCATTTGCCAACTTAAATACAAACATTCTTCTAAAATGTTTTCTCTTATTCAGCAGAAGATTAGAATTTTCAGATATTAGAATCAGAGTTTGCTTAACATAAAAAAAAAATTACTTATAATATGTATTGTATTTAATTGTTACCATTTGTTTTCTTGTTTTTATATATATAATTTTTTAATCACTGTGAACACCAAATGTATAGTCATCTTATTAGATAACAATAGAATGGCATGTTTATGACTTTTTAAAGAATGCTAAATGCCAACTCAATAGAAAGCCAGGTGTCAGCTGTATGGAGAACTAGACGTAGTTAAAGTTTACACAGTTGATTTTAAATTAGTTGATAATAACAAATTGTTTGTGGTACGACTTTATTTCAATCAGAAGTTCCTCTTTGTGCTTATAAGAAACCAAGTTTTTTATTAAAATTATTTTACCCTTATTTGTTAATTATCTTCAAATAACAGTATATCATTTTTATAGCTTTTTGGCACGAATCTCCTACTTTATGCAAAAGTATTATGCGCATCTCTGTGTACAATCTAAGTAATAAATCATTGTAAGCATAAGACTAATTATATCTTTTATGAGCTATTGTTAGACTTGATATTAGTTGCTCTTATATCTCAATCAGAGCGGCTTCTGTGTGACCTTTTGCGTGAGCATAGAGAAGCTGGCTTTGAGCCAAGTTAAGGCAAAGTCGATGAGTATTAACTGCTTACAAGCATTACACAATTGGACATAAGCCCACAATCGGGCCACGTTTCATATTGAGTTGTTATTGCTGGTCGAGGGACATTAAACAAATCCATTGGCGGGACAAGCACACGCAAATCTTGATTGAATCAACTTAATTTAGATCAGAACTCAGTGATTCGTGCGGTCGTAAAAAGCGCGACATATTGGGCCACGACTTATCACACGTGTGTGTTACCCAACAACTCCACCCACACACACATACATACAGAGACACATACCACTGACCCAGCGACCTGTACTGTAACGCAACGGTAACAACTCGTGCCATGGTCTGCAACGGTCTGGTCTGGTCTGGTCTGGTTCCCGTGTCTGTAAACTTTTATGACACGTGCATTTGGTGGACCGGCGGCGTTCCATGTCCAGCAACAAATAACGCCGGGCACCGAGAGTTGTTTAATAATAATAAAAACAAATGAAAGAGCACGTAGTTGAGTAACAATAGTAAAGGGAGTCCGGCGGGGCACCGGAACAATGTGAAAGATGAAGCAGAAGGGGGGCCAACGTTGAGTGCCGGCTGTGTCTGTCTCCAATGTATGTGCTGGGAATGCCATTTTGCATGTTGCTATTACTATTCCCGTTGTTGTTGCTGTTGCTGTTGGCACTGGTGTGACAAAGCAGCAACCAATTACCAAATACGAAAAATGACAACTTTGCAACAACACACAAAACAAAACCGAAACAAACCAAAACCAAAACGAACCAAACAAAACAAAATACAAGGCACTAAAAACCAACACAAAACAGACACACAAAAACCAAAAAAAAAAAAAAAAAACAAAACAAAACAAACAAAAAAGAAAATGGGGAAAAAGCGAAATATGTTTCGAACAAACGGGCAATAGCAACAACTACAACAACAACAAGAGGAGGAAAACTCCAACCGCAGCTCAAAACATTATCCTGTGCCACCAATTTGATTTGATAGTTGCACAGCCGACGATGTCCAAGCTGTGCCGCTGTCTGCCCCCCAAACACTTCCCCCATTCCCTCTCCCGGCTCTTTGTGCCAATTGACACGTTAGCTTGGAGCTTGGCAGCAGTTGGCACTACAACAGGCCAGAGCAGACATTCAGCTGGCTTGTTTTACGAGCATGTTGCACCTATCCAAATCCAACTATGCACAAGCCAACGTACCTACCTATAACAACTACACAACTACATACATACATATGTACGTGTATTTGTTGGTACGTGATTTCATCAAACGTAACAACACAACGACCTAAAGAATTTCGTATTGAATGCAAAAATTGTGCAAACTCGTGAATACAAAATGCTTTCAACTTGCGTGGGCTCAGATCGCAGATCCCAACTACTAAAAGAACTAACAGTTGTTATACCTCGTATTCAGGAAAATCGCTAAAAAAAGGCTCATATTTATTGACTATATATAAAATAAAATAATATTGATAAAATCAAATCGTTATTAAATTAGGGCTTCAAAATACAATAATCTTAAAGCTTCTAATACAGCAAAACAGTTGGCAAATAAAGTTGGCAAATTAACGATAAAATGCGCTAATATGTATTGATATATTTTTAACTATAACATGACATAACAGTGGCAGTTTTTGGAGTAAAATTTACACACCTTTTTAATTTCCATAATAAATACAAAACTTTCAAAAGTTAGCAAATTTTGACAATTAGAATTGGCTTACAAACAAACTGGTTCTCATTTGCGAACATCAACTGTATCATTTAAAGAGTAAAGTATGGATTTTATTATTATTATTATTATTCCTTATCAAGTTTCTGAAAAATTCCACTCAGTTTTTCAAATACAAAACTTTTCTATAGTCCTTTTAATAGTGATATTAAGCACTTAAAGAGATCTCAATTCCGTCAATAGTAAATCACTAAATTAAATAAAAAACTTTACAGGGTATTGCAAAGTATAGATGTCGCGAATTTCAATAGGACCATTCTTAGTTGTTATTTGTTGCCACCGTTATCTCAGCCACACTTCAATTTCTCTTTCCCCCCCCGTCACACAACCAGAAAATTCAAAATGAAATCACCAAACACCGAACCAACTATGACCAATTTCTGGCCAGTGGCAAACTGTATTATATTTTGAGTGGTTTTTCAACTGAGACTCTTGTACATTGCAGTTTTCCAGTATGTGTTCTGATGTTGCCAAGCAATTAAAAATGTTGTGCCAATGTCGTCATAGAAATTTTGCTAGTTTTACTGTCGTTTATCGTACATTTAGTGCTTCCCAGACTGCATGGCAGTCTGAATGGTAATTTAATTTTTTCTTCTTGTCTATGGCATTTATGATGAATGCTTTCGTCTAGCAGCTATAGCTCAATGGCGTTCATTTGGCTGGCGCATTGAACTTGATCGTGAAATGCCTTGTTTCTGATTCAAATTGTGCAGTTTGAGCAATTATATGAAAGCTTTATGAAACATTTAAATTAAATTTATCTATTATTTATTAAATAATCTATATTCGGAATTTATATAAAAACTATTTTACAACATTGAGTACTATTTTCTAGGCCATCGAGTCGACTTATAGAACTATTTAAAATTGGTGGAAAAGGTTACATATTTTAAGGTATTTGATTAGTTTATTTAATTCATTGTCTGTTGGGTTGGTTATTGCCCAATAAATTTGATCGGTGTTCTTGGTTTATTAAATTATTTATTATTGTCATACTAATTATTTAAAAAAAATAACTACACTATTTCACTCGTACGACAATTACCGATTCAAAAGGAAAAGGAATCTAAATCCTTTCTTCTTTTTGTGACTCGATAATCCTTATCAGATATATTTTATACTAGTGATCCGGTGAACTTTGTTCCGCCATAATGGCAATAAATAAGCATTTTATTTCTAATTGGAAAAAATAGAAAAAAAATAAAACAGCTATGTAAGCTGTTATTTATCCATTTATCTATTTACAAAGATTTTCACGGGGTAAAAAGTATCCTATGTCCTTCTCCTGGCTCAACTGGACGTAGATTTTAGTAGGATTTTTCGGTAATGGATCACAGAGAATAGAGAGATTCCAGTTAGTTACAAATTGCATTTGCATTTGCCAACTTAAATACAAACATTCTTCTAAAATGTTTTCTCTTATTCAGCAGAAGATTAGAATTTTCAGATATTAGAATCAGAGTTTGCTTAACATAAAAAAAAAATTACTTATAATATGTATTGTATTTAATTGTTACCATTTGTTTTCTTGTTTTTATATATATAATTTTTTAATCACTGTGAACACCAAATGTATAGTCATCTTATTAGATAACAATAGAATGGCATGTTTATGACTTTTTAAAGAATGCTAAATGCCAACTCAATAGAAAGCCAGGTGTCAGCTGTATGGAGAACTAGACGTAGTTAAAGTTTACACAGTTGATTTTAAATTAGTTGATAATAACAAATTGTTTGTGGTACGACTTTATTTCAATCAGAAGTTCCTCTTTGTGCTTATAAGAAACCAAGTTTTTTATTAAAATTATTTTACCCTTATTTGTTAATTATCTTCAAATAACAGTATATCATTTTTATAGCTTTTTGGCACGAATCTCCTACTTTATGCAAAAGTATTATGCGCATCTCTGTGTACAATCTAAGTAATAAATCATTGTAAGCATAAGACTAATTATATCTTTTATGAGCTATTGTTAGACTTGATATTAGTTGCTCTTATATCTCAATCAGAGCGGCTTCTGTGTGACCTTTTGCGTGAGCATAGAGAAGCTGGCTTTGAGCCAAGTTAAGGCAAAGTCGATGAGTATTAACTGCTTACAAGCATTACACAATTGGACATAAGCCCACAATCGGGCCACGTTTCATATTGAGTTGTTATTGCTGGTCGAGGGACATTAAACAAATCCATTGGCGGGACAAGCACACGCAAATCTTGATTGAATCAACTTAATTTAGATCAGAACTCAGTGATTCGTGCGGTCGTAAAAAGCGCGACATATTGGGCCACGACTTATCACACGTGTGTGTTACCCAACAACTCCACCCACACACACATACATACAGAGACACATACCACTGACCCAGCGACCTGTACTGTAACGCAACGGTAACAACTCGTGCCATGGTCTGCAACGGTCTGGTCTGGTCTGGTCTGGTTCCCGTGTCTGTAAACTTTTATGACACGTGCATTTGGTGGACCGGCGGCGTTCCATGTCCAGCAACAAATAACGCCGGGCACCGAGAGTTGTTTAATAATAATAAAAACAAATGAAAGAGCACGTAGTTGAGTAACAATAGTAAAGGGAGTCCGGCGGGGCACCGGAACAATGTGAAAGATGAAGCAGAAGGGGGGCCAACGTTGAGTGCCGGCTGTGTCTGTCTCCAATGTATGTGCTGGGAATGCCATTTTGCATGTTGCTATTACTATTCCCGTTGTTGTTGCTGTTGCTGTTGGCACTGGTGTGACAAAGCAGCAACCAATTACCAAATACGAAAAATGACAACTTTGCAACAACACACAAAACAAAACCGAAACAAACCAAAACCAAAACGAACCAAACAAAACAAAATACAAGGCACTAAAAACCAACACAAAACAGACACACAAAAACCAAAAAAAAAAAAAAAAAACAAAACAAAACAAACAAAAAAGAAAATGGGGAAAAAGCGAAATATGTTTCGAACAAACGGGCAATAGCAACAACTACAACAACAACAAGAGGAGGAAAACTCCAACCGCAGCTCAAAACATTATCCTGTGCCACCAATTTGATTTGATAGTTGCACAGCCGACGATGTCCAAGCTGTGCCGCTGTCTGCCCCCCAAACACTTCCCCCATTCCCTCTCCCGGCTCTTTGTGCCAATTGACACGTTAGCTTGG
Organism: Drosophila pruinosa; assembly: GCA_018150935.1. Taxonomy (NCBI): domain Eukaryota; kingdom Metazoa; phylum Arthropoda; class Insecta; order Diptera; family Drosophilidae; genus Drosophila; species Drosophila pruinosa. Next base: position 27,359,904 of record JAECWR010000199.1, read on the forward strand.
AGCTTGGCAGCAGTTGGCACTACAACAGGCCAGAGCAGACATTCAGCTGGCTTGTTTTACGAGCATGTTGCACCTATCCAAATCCAACTATGCACAAGCCAACGTACCTACCTATAACAACTACACAACTACATACATACATATGTACGTGTATTTGTTGGTACGTGATTTCATCAAACGTAACAACACAACGACCTAAAGAATTTCGTATTGAATGCAAAAATTGTGCAAACTCGTGAATACAAAATGCTTTCAACTTGCGTGGGCTCAGATCGCAGATCCCAACTACTAAAAGAACTAACAGTTGTTATACCTCGTATTCAGGAAAATCGCTCAAAAAAAGGCTCATATTTATTGACTATATATAAAATAAAATAATATTGATAAAATCAAATCGTTATTAAATTAGGGCTTCAAAATACAATAATCTTAAAGCTTCTAATACAGCAAAACAGTTGGCAAATAAAGTTGGCAAATTAACGATAAAATGCGCTAATATGTATTGATATATTTTTAACTATAACATGACATAACAGTGGCAGTTTTTGGAGTAAAATTTACACACCTTTTAATTTCCATAATAAATACAAAACTTTCAAAAGTTAGCAAATTTTGACAATTAGAATTGGCTTACAAACAAACTGGTTCTCATTTGCGAACATCAACTGTATCATTTAAAGAGTAAAGTATGGATTTTATTATTATTATTATTATTCCTTATCAAGTTTCTGAAAAATTCCACTCAGTTTTTCAAATACAAAACTTTTCTATAGTCCTTTTAATAGTGATATTAAGCACTTAAAGAGATCTCAATTCCGTCAATAGTAAATCACTAAATTAAATAAAAAACTTTACAGGGTATTGCAAAGTATAGATGTCGCGAATTTCAATAGGACCATTCTTAGTTGTTATTTGTTGCCACCGTTATCTCAGCCACACTTCAATTTCTCTTTCCCCCCGTCACACAACCAGAAAATTCAAAATGAAATCACCAAACACCGAACCAACTATGACCAATTTCTGGCCAGTGGCAAACTGTATTATATTTTGAGTGGTTTTTCAACTGAGACTCTTGTACATTGCAGTTTTCCAGTATGTGTTCTGATGTTGCCAAGCAATTAAAAATGTTGTGCCAATGTCGTCATAGAAATTTTGCTAGTTTTACTGTCGTTTATCGTACATTTAGTGCTTCCCAGACTGCATGGCAGTCTGAATGGTAATTTAATTTTTTCTTCTTGTCTATGGCATTTATGATGAATGCTTTCGTCTAGCAGCTATAGCTCAATGGCGTTCATTTGGCTGGCGCATTGAACTTGATCGTGAAATGCCTTGTTTCTGATTCAAATTGTGCAGTTTGAGCAATTATATGAAAGCTTTATGAAACATTTAAATTAAATTTATCTATTATTTATTAAATAATCTATATTCGGAATTTATATAAAAACTATTTTACAACATTGAGTACTATTTTCTAGGCCATCGAGTCGACTTATAGAACTATTTAAAATTGGTGGAAAAGGTTACATATTTTAAGGTATTTGATTAGTTTATTTAATTCATTGTCTGTTGGGTTGGTTATTGCCCAATAAATTTGATCGGTGTTCTTGGTTTATTAAATTATTTATTATTGTCATACTAATTATTTAAAAAAAATAACTACACTATTTCACTCGTACGACAATTACCGATTCAAAAGGAAAAGGAATCTAAATCCTTTCTTCTTTTTGTGACTCGATAATCCTTATCAGATATATTTTATACTAGTGATCCGGTGAACTTTGTTCCGCCATAATGGCAATAAATAAGCATTTTATTTCTAATTGGAAAAAATAGAAAAAAAATAAAACAGCTATGTAAGCTGTTATTTATCCATTTATCTATTTACAAAGATTTTCACGGGGTAAAAAGTATCCTATGTCCTTCTCCTGGCTCTAAACTAGCTCTCTGCCAAGGGAGCTACATCGGTTCAACCGTTCTTGAGTTATAAGCGAAATCACACTAACACGACTTTCTTTTATATATATATAGATATAATTTAAAACAAATTTTTAGATAAAAATAAAATGAGAAAGAAATTGTACTTGAATTGTACTTTGATCTATGCAAAGAGTATCTTCGGATCGAGCTCTTTTAACTGTATGATTCACTTATATACCCATATTTTTTTTATTCTCATTTAATGATCTCATAAACGTTTATTCCGTGGTATGCCATCCAAATTTAGTATCTATACCATCGCAATCGATACAAACAATTCTCGGCCGAAACGATAGCCATTATTTGCGATATCCCTAGTAGTATCAATGATTCGCTGTTTAGCTACCTGTAAACACATTTATGCCTATGCCCCCCACGGTCTGGTTTTTAGAGCTGCTTGGGTGTAAAAATACCAAGACGAGCTTAAAGCGAAACTTCATTTGCGATGCGAAGGTTGCTCTCCAGAGGCTGAAGTCGTTACACTTTTTACGAGCACCGCAAATCGCATTAGTTAATCCGACAGATACACATGAGAACTTGCAACGTGCAGCGTGCAGCGTGCAGCGTGTAGCGCGTAACGCGACTGACTATGGCAACTATAACATCCATGTGTATGATAATTTTATTGAATTCGTTTTTATACCCTGTAAATAAGCACAATGAAACAGCATGCAGACTGCTAACGACTATATACTGCGTAGCTATCAATAAAATCATTCTATGACCAGACATTTATTTAGGGTATAAACATTTAGAATATATTTGAGCTCAATGCGAGGAATTAAAACTGTAAAATATCGTAATTTTAATTTGATTTTTTCGACTTAAAAAATTAGTTAAAAATATTTTTATAATTTTATCGCAACTTGTTCACGACTGCCCAAGAGTAGACTATGTTGAGGGGTATACTTGAGCTTAGCAGTTAATGTTAATGATTGCTGCAAACTCGGCTTATTTAACTATTTACCACTTCCTTCACACATGGCAGCAGCTGGAGCTCCAATGGATATAGTCGATGGTTTCAGCTGATTTATTGTTTGTCATACGGCTTGAAATTGCGCTTTAAATTTTGCGCTGGCTACGAGTTGCAACAATTACATGTCCATGGCTTTGGCCACGAGGCCGAGTCACTTGCATTGTTATCTTTTGCATGGTTAGAGGAGTCCCTGGTAGCACCACCCTTCCTCCCTCGTGCGCCCCTTGTTGCCCAGCTATTGACTATTTTTTTTTCGCGCTTAAGTTGTCGTCGTCGTTATATTCCTTCCTGTCTGTTTGAAGCAGTCGTCAGCGGTGCTGAATTCCAGAGCCGGTCGTCGTTGCTGTGATTTATAAAAGCACAGAAGGTAGAATGATTCTTCGACAAACGTAGCATTGGGCTCAAAAGAATTTGCAGCTACAAAGACACACATACACAGACACGGTTTCACACACACTAATGCACAGTAACATCGGGCAAGAAACATGAAGAAGCTTTTAACGAACTCTTTTTCATTTGTACTCGAACTCGGGTATGATGACAAGGTTGCTTATTTTTTCCCCTCTTTCTCTCTTTGTGTAGCTGTCTTTCTTTCTTTTTTTATGCCAGGTAGTGTTGTTGTTTCTGCTTTATGCATATGTATCGTCTGGGATCGCTTGAAGCAGCGGCTTCGATTTGGTTTTTGTATTAAAATTTTGCTAAACAAAAATGTGTGCAGTGCTTGCGGTACGATGAGGACGAAGAGTGACCAAGAAAGGGGTAGAGACAGGAAAAAGAACTGGCTGTGGCAGTTGCCCCAGCTTTTGCTGGCTGTCTCCACACACCGGCAGACAGACAGACGGACAGAGAGACATCGGAAGCCCCCGGTTGAAGAAGTGATGACAACAACGACGTATGAGCACCCGAGTTTGTGCCGCATTTAAATTTCAAATTGGTTCGTTAACATGAAGTTAACATATCTGCTAATTGCTGATTGCCAAAGTCGCTCGAAGAACAGAACAGAACCGAACAGAACAGTGAACAGATACCGAACCCCCTCAACCCAATACCGAACTCGATGCCTCAGTTTTAGCGTCAACATCAGCAAGTCAGAGTAAGAGTCAGAGTCAGAGTCAAAACCCGGCAGCTACTTGCTACCAATGTAGTCTGGCCTGTATCTTGATGCCTCTGTGCAGGCAGCGGCAGCATCCACAAGTACTAACAACTGCAACAACGATTGCAACAAGCAACAAGCAACAACAACAAGTGTGGGGCTGCTACGAGCCTTGCATATTGCAGTTTGTTGCAACGTTACTGCGTATCTAATAGATACACGCAGCAACAACATGCAAAGGCCTTTCCTTCTGCCTTTCTTATGGAAATTTGATGTTGTTGCCAAGTTAAGTTCATTAAGTGTTAGTATTTGAACCTCTGGCTGACAGTCGTTTGCCTTGCCATCGATACAATCTCTGCCTAAGCATAGGCCTATGCCTCGGCCCCAGCATCGCTGAACAAATTCAAGTGTTTTGGCAAATGGCAGTGTCTGAGGTGGGTCTCGGCCAGATCTTCACACACACACACACACACACGCAGTGCAGACACCTTTGATAAGCTGGCAGCGCCTCACAGTTAACCAATTTGGAGCACACGCCCCTTGCGTTAGGCCCAACAAAATATTGCATCGCAGATGAGCTGACAGAAAGGCCCCCAAGGTAAATATTGTGAAGTGGCAGCCAAGGCGTTCAGTTGGGGCAAGGCCATCATACGACTCTGCACTATGCATGCTGATGCATTCAACATTGAACTAATTGTATTGAAGTTCTCTGTTCTCTTTTCTCTTCTCCTCTACTCACCATTAAAAGCTGCCAGCTCACTCTACGTTGCCAACAGCGAATTGATGGGATAGCTCAAGTGTTACTCCAGCGATAGTTAATGAACTATTATTTTAAGGAACTTTTATAGTTAATAGATAAATGTTCTCTTTAAATTGAATTCTTTACTTGATCTTCCTGTCATTTTTCGCTGATTGAAAATAGCATTTACAGTTGTACAAATATTTGGAAAAGGATTTGTTTTGATTGAAATTTCTGTGGAAACAGCTTTTCTTATCCTGAAATGTGCAATCTTAAAACGCATGCTTTTATTTTATAAAAGATACAAAATAAATGTTCTGTTATTTTAATGACACACATTTCTTTACTTAAAACCCAAAGCAACAAGTTTAGAGAATATACATATATGTACTATATATTTGATTACTCTTCGCGCTTCACAAACTTATCATCTTCAATTGCTCAACTCCAGCAGATATTCAAATGTAATCTAATTAATTATTTATTATACTGATCCCATTAGATAAATATATTTTTCATTGTCTTTGTCATTCACCTAAAAGTTTAATGGAGTTCATTGTCTCTCTTACCGAGTAAATGATTATTCACCCACATGACTTTTTAGAGCTCGTCACTTCATTTTGATTGCATCAACTATATAGTAAACACTTTAATGATCAAAGCAGGTTCACTATGTAATTCCCACAACGTCTTATGACAGAAAACCCTACGAGTAGTCGAATCTACTTTAAGTATTTGAATAGTTATTCATTTTCATTTTATTGTCAATACGAAGAGTTGCTCAATTTTAATTAGAATTGCAGTCGTGTGACCGCATTTTCTACTTTCCCAACTGCTTGAAGACCATTAAATAAAATGAAATTAACACGAGAAATGGAGAGAGAAAGAGATAAGTAGAGAACACTTATTCACTGCAATTGCATACGAAAAGAATTCCCCAACTCGTTAGGCTGAGCTGTCAGTCCATTGCAGTTGCACTTGCAGTGGCAATAGTAGTGGCAGTGGCAGTTACGTCGTTCGTTCATCCATTATCATTATTGGTTAATCATCGCCAGCAAACGCCATAACATTAAAAGTAAACAGCACATTTCAAACGGGTTTTTTATCATCAGCCGAACACCGCACTCGCCTTAATCAGCTAGAGTTCACTCATCCCCCTTCTTCACATCACACACTTGCCACTGCCACTGCCCATCCATCTGAGCATTTCGCTGTCAAATCCATGGCCATCTGCAAAGTCTAGTTAGAGAATCACACGGATTAGCAAGCAGCCTATTTTGAAATTAATTACTAAATCGCATTTTGAATAGAACTTTGTTGGTGGCAAATCTTCAAGACGTGGTCGCATCTGAAACGATTCAAGTGTACGACTACGTAATTTGATTTTCCATGGAATCGTAAATTAATTTTTTTCCGTAAATCTTCAAAGACCCTGGACCCAGCTCACAGTATCTGTCTTCCGCCTCTCTTTCTCTCTCATTGTACATACAAAGTAGTTTTTTTTCTTTTCTTTTTTTTTTTTTTTTGGCCGCGGTCGCGTATAAACCATCAGATTTCGATATAATCGTAAATTTTCGCCAGGCGCAGAGCACACCAAATGAAACCAAGAAAAAAAAGTCACAAAGAGTCGACAGCAATAAAATAGCTGAGCGGAGTCAAGTCAAGTCAACTCCACTCGAGAGTCGACTGTTGAGTCGCCAGTTGAAGGCGAAAATGTGATTAAGTTGCGCGCAAAATCCAATTTTTATAACTGCAGAATCACTTGGCCTTTTTCCCTCCCCCACTTGGTGCTTGCAACAGCGGCAGCAACTGAAGCAGCAACAGCAGAAGCGGCACCAGCAACGAGCTGCCGCCATTTCGGCTAAGGCGAATTGAGTCCGCTGCTCGTAAGATGCTTGGCAGGGCAATAATCATAAATTTAGACAACAACAACGGCGAATCGGCGAAACGAGGCAGCGTTCAACTGGGGCGGAGAGGGGGCAACGCAGCAATCGGTGGCAGGGAGGGACAGCAGCAAGCAGCAAGCAGCTAACCGGCAGCCGCCACATATTTGTGCGCCAACAGTAGGCAGACAGCTTGCCGTGGAAACGGATACCCAGCTCCAGCTCCAGCTCCAGTGCCATGTGTGCCATGCTCTATGCTCGCAGCCTGGTTACCACTCACCATTCGCACGCCGTTGATCCGTTCACGACGACGCCATCGTCTGCTGGTTTTGGGGGTCGTTCTAAGCAAACAAATGCTTAAAGCATAAAATATTGATATACATTTTGTTTTTTTTTTTGGTTTTGGTTTTTTGTTGTTGTCCCTGTGGCAGCAACAATCGATGCTCGGTTTGCCATTCCCCAATATGAAGTTGTCTTTTTATTTGATTTTAAATTGTTTATTGCTTTGCATATTTCATAATTCTTCTTCGTTTTTTTGCGTTTTCTTTTTATTTGTGCTTGCTTGGCCTTGGGCCTGAGGAGCAGAGGATGTGGATGTGTGTGACAGCGTCAGACATCGGGTTCTGCTTGTAATCCAATTGGAACAGATTGGTGAATTCAAGCGATCGGCCACTTTTAAGCTTAAGCTTTGATGTTGCTCTTGATTCGATTGTAGATTCTGCAAGAATTGACAGCTGTATTCGCAGAGCTGTGAGTTGACACAGTTTTAGATAAATGCTGATAAAATCACTTAGACAGAGGTGGTTAAGAAAGATGTAAAGTTGAATTTTTTCAAACTTGTATAAATTATTGTACATTTCCCAGTGGCAAAGTACATGTCTTAATTAATTATGATCAATATGGCCTTCAGTTGTGCTTATGTAATATATTTTGACAAATACTTATCGATAATGGATATTGATGTTTTATGAGGACAGAAATTATATTTAACAGGCTGAAAGAAGTACATATATTTTTAATCAATTTATAAAGATACTTCTAAGCTAAATAAATAAATAAATATAAAATCTACTTGTATTTCATTTGATGGACTCATTCTATAGCTAATTATTTGACTTTAATTTTGAAGAAAATATGAATAATATAATATATACATAAAAAAATATATATAATACAATTAAACTCAAGAATAAAATAAATTTACCTTCTATTAAAAGTCCAAATCCAGTTGGAGCTAAAATTAAATAATCATGGCTTCATACTAAGCGGTAGAAATTTTGTGACAAGCCGATTATAAAAAGTAATATATATGGAAAATAAAAAATAAGCCAATAAGGAAATGTGTTAAACTGCATTCGTATAAGTTTAATATGCAGACATGGCGGTGGGAGAACAAGCCTTTGGCAATGTGATGCTAGTGTTACAAACGAATTGAGTCGGGTTTATGCAATCGATAAAACGTTCGTGATTAGAGGGTTTACGATTAGTAATGTGATAGTTATAGCTGCCATATATTAGATTGGCAATTTGCATGTAAGATCGTGAGAATTGCCAGCTCCAACTCACTTAACGGTTTATGCAAAACTTGGCCCTACGTCTATTGATATATACAGTAAGTACAGAGTACATACATACTCGTGCATATGGTAAATCCCTATGCCAATTAGCATGCACCAAAAGTGCAATGCAAAGGCATTTGCGCCGAAACATTACGAGGTATTATATTGGCGACTGGCCACGCATTGTTAAGTCCCGGGGAATGGCCAACCATTTAAATGAAGTTACGTCCACTTCAAGCTCTTTTCTGGCCCATGTAATTGAATTGTGTCTGTGTGCGAGTGTAAACATAAAATTAGTTTTCATGGCGTTAAAAAACGCGTTGGCCAGTCAACAATTTCCAATGAAAAAAATTCAATTTAATGCATTTTCGAGTCTTAAGTCTGTATCTCTTCTCTTCGCTTCTTTTTTTTCTTTTGTTTTTATAGCTGCTCGGCGGGCGCATAAAAGGTTATCGGCATTTAAAAGGGCAAACTACATAATGAAAAAAAAAAAAAAACTCAGTTCAGCCATTATATGGCATTATACTCCCAAGTTAAAGGAGTGTGTCTATAGAGAGGGCCAAAGTGCGTGCAGAGCCGCGTAATTGGAACAATGCCTGACCCTTTGGAGTGATAGGCGAGCGATTCGAACAAGTGCATCCCATCAAATACTAAAGCGCCTTTTAACTACTTACTTTATTTACATTTCATTTTTACATATACTCGTATTTGTTTTTTCCCTTTGTGGGCGTATGTGATTAGAGATGGCGTGACAGAGCTGTTGGGCATGGCTGGAAATGCTCATAAATATATTTCATAATTGGCCAAATGCCTCGCTGACCAATTATGATAATTGCATAATTTTCGTTCTAAACAAGCCAAAAATGCTTGTACGTAGACAAGAGCTCAAAAGCTCATATGACGGCGCTATAAAATTACACTGCGCGAAAACTGTTAGTCAAAGCCGCTTGACTTTTAATATTTTGTGTCTTTATTCATTTCTATTTTTGTAATAAAATTATATTACAACATATTAATTATTTATGATAAATTCCTAAAGTTGGTTTAAATAATATAATCACTGTAATTTTCGATGATAAATTGTTTAATTGCAATGTGAATGAATTACTTAAGTCGAGTCAATTAAGCCACTGCTTTCGTTCTGTGCACATAACTATAGTTAAATTTATATGTTTACTGTTGGATTTATGTCTTAAGACGCCGGCGCAGACGCAGCAGCCGCCGCCAGCTCAGGTTCAGGTTTAGGTTGCTTTGGCTTTGGCTTTGGCTTTGACTTTGGCTCTGGGCTCGGGTTACCAGCGCGTCCAGGAAACAATTATCAACATGCTTGTTTTGGGGGGGCGCTCTGGCACGGAAGCGGCAACGAGCTCCGATGGCCACCAGGTTATTGTTGTTGTTCTTTTATTTGGAGAGCGGGAGCGAATGCGTTTTAGCCTGCGGTCGTTGTGTGCTGCGCATGCGTTTAATTTGCTACGACTGAGGGTAACGGCAGCCTGAAATTCAGTCTCATTTTGGGACAGCGAAAATGAGCGAGAGGCGGTTGATTCAAATTAGCCACGTCTTCAAAAATATCAAGCAACAAACAATGGTATGAGCAGGCGGTGCCCCAGAGGCGTTCACCAGGCCGGCTCAACCAGCCAGTCAGCCAGCCAACTAAACAGCCAACCAGCCATCAAGCCAACCAACCAAAGTTACTAACCAGCCAGTCAGCCAACCAACCAGGCGACTCCAAACGAGCCACGACTTGGACTTGGACTCGGACTTGGTCGATCAGTCTCTATATATGCTATGTGCATATGCGTTTCACTCGCTGATTATAGGGTCGAAATTGCCGGGTTCAACAAGATTATTAATGAGCGCCTTGTTGTTGGTTTCTTTTGAGCAACTGGAGTGGCATGCAACCCCGGTTTGAACTGAAACTGAAACCCCAAATAACTTTTGAGACATGTTACTCTTTAGCCTTTGTTTGTTTAACGGCTCTGCAAATTAAAAGTACCAACAGCAGCATTGACAACAAACAAATTAAATGGAAATGGCAATCGGAACGGTATTTTGATTGTGATGGGAATGTCGTCCTATGAAGAGGGAGAGGGGAAGGCGACTTGAAAATAACACCCACACATCACAAGCCAAATCGAAGCAGAGTGCGAAAATAATGTTATAAATGTGTTGTTGTTCACATCGGGGGCTGCGTAGGCCGGCTCTCTCTCTTAGCTTGTCCCGGTTAGGGCTTAAAATCAACAGCCACAACAACAACGAGAGTGACCAGAAAACATACAATGAAATGAAAAAAATGTTGGCTGTTCTCGGTTTTGAGATACATATGTTTGTTGCTGACATATCCGCAATGTGGCAGCAACATAATATAAATTGACATTGACAGTTGACATTTGTGGTACATAAATATTAGCCAGGGCTCTCCAACTGGCATACATCAACAGCAACAGCCTCTGCCTCGGCCTCAGCTATAGCTTCAGCTTCAGCTTTGGCTCTAAAGCCACAGCATCGGCAACAGCAATCAGCAGGCGGCAACTTACTTATAGACTGACCAGCCTCTGTTAACCAGCTCGCTTTCTTTGTCTTCAGATCGTTTATTGTTGTAGTTTTTTTTTGGGATTTTGAGTTAATTTGTTGTTGATAGGTTGACATTTTCAATTGGGGCATGCAGCACTCGCTGCATGAGGTAGCAAACAACTGACAATTGGGTTATGAATCGTGGATTAGATCTGGGTATTATTCATTCAATTGTGGCTTAAATAAAAAATATTTACGGGTAATTGGAGTGAAAATGAAATAAATAAAAATGTGGTGAAAATGTCAATGTTTACAGTGATTAAATACTCTTATTATTAATACTATCTGAAAGCATTGTTAAAACATTTTAATTAATTTGTTTTAAAAGATTTCAGAATATATACTTAAATATTAAACTTATTATCATTATTATAAATACATTTATATTTATACTTATAAGTATAAGTCTAATATAAATTTATGTGGCACAAATTATACCTTTTGTATAATTGGCAATTTATGTGCCATTTATATAGACACTTTCATACTTATAGAATTAACGAATTGTTTTTCAAATCGTTTATGTAGCTTTAATTTTATTTTATTATTTTTGAAATCAGCATCTTTTTATGTTTTCCAGAAATGTTCATTGTTTTGGATTTTATGTGTTTCCCTAAGGAAATCAAATGGTTTATTTTATTTTCAACACTTTTAATACTTTATAGGAATTCTATTTATATTCCGTAGAACAACTGGGGCAATCCACAACCTCCTCGATATGTTATTCAATTTATTCAGCTTTTATTTTCAATGAAAACATAAGGTTTCACTTTCTAGTTTACTCGGAAAATTTCGTTGGAACTGAAAATTGATTTTATTTGGATTTATATTTATGATTTTAGTGTGTCATATTATTCTTGGTGCGTAATTTCCATACATATCTTCATGACTTTGTTATTGTTGAATTCATTGAGGTACTAGACTAAATCTGAAATAGGCTATTGAAGTATCTTTACTGAGTTGCATATCGTAAATGTCTTTCTAATATAGTATTCGACACATCTGCTGTTCCATCGGCTATTCCATTGGGTTCTCATTAAACCTTCCTGTACACTCAAATTTCAATTTGGAGCTCAATCTTCCCAGGGCAGGTTCTACACCTACCGCTCTCTACCTTTCTGGCCTTGTCACTTGGTTCGGTTGGACACATAAACAAGTCGACTTTAATGCTTCCTTTCAGTGCCGAGGTGAGTCGAGGAGACGGCGAATGAAGCAACACTTTTATTGATTCGGCAAGTAAATCAAACCATTGCAGCACATAGTTTGAGATACCCTCGGGCTAATTAGTATGCCCGCTCATGCCTGCATATAAAGCAGGCTAGCGATGATGATGAGCCGACCTGCATGCCAAAAGGATTCATGCGGCTGTCCCAATAATGCTCCCAAATGTGAAATCAAAATCAAGGCACTGGCAGTCAAGCAGTCTGGGAGTGGTGATTGGCCCAGTGTTTAGGTTTGGGTTTCGTTTTGGTTTCGATTTTAGTTTTGGGACTGCGGATGGGATTCCTTTGCAGACAGTGTGTCTATGGCATTAATATGTTAATTGCTTGGGACCCAGGCGGTCTTATCGATGTGGCGACGCATGTAGTCCATTACTCAAACACTTTTCTGATCCTTAACCCCACCATGCCACAACCCGCAGCAGACGCTCTGGAACCATTCCCAAAAATCATCAACATCTTTCATGTGCCCGCGCAGGAAAACATATTCGGGGAGAGGATCACAATGGGCGGGGTTTTGTCAACGGGTCAGAGCAATGGAAACTCAATTTGATTTCACTTTAGATAACAATCAATCGGTTCGATGCTTCGCTGCCTTCTACACAGAGATGTGCCCATGTTAACCCCAAAAAAAAAAAACACAGCACAGAAACAAAAAAAATAAATAACAAAAAAAAAAAAGAAACTAAAACGGAAAAATAAAGTAAAATTTATTTAAATGAGCAAGGTTATGGTAGAGCAGTTCGCAGTGCGACACCTTGCCCCAAAGCACGCACATTGCATGCAACGCTACAGCGCACAACAATACCAACAACAACAACAACAACGAGAGCAACAATAAGAACAACAACACCAACTACAAGGAATAACAACAAAAATAACAATGGAACATAATGTTATAACCCATCCAGGCGGTGAAAGAGTTGAAGTTGCAGAGGTGTTTTTGAAATTGTCTCTGCGCCTCCAAATCGACTGACATTTTTATGTTGTTGCTGTTGTTGTAGTTGGTGCTTTTGTTGCCTCCTTTGTTGTTATTTTGAACTTGTTTCGTATCGTAAATTCAATAATTTTGACATTTTATTGCATTTTTATTGCGCTTGTGACATCATTAAACGTTTTTATGACTCTTCTTTGTCGCTTTTTTTGTGCCTGAACTTTGGCTGTGTTCTTTATAAATGTGTGTACACTCTTCATACTCAATGCAGAGCGTTCTTTTGAGTTTCGAGGAAAAGTTGATGTTATTAGTTATTAAGTAGGGGATAATTATGTTAGATAATTTCCTTGAATATCATATCTACTTGTTTAAATTGCATATTGTAAAGAAAAGTAATTTATATTAATTACGCAATATTTATTGATTAATTTTGATTTGTAAGATTCTCAACTGTTTCGGAAATTTAATTCAATATTAAATTCATTCTAGAAAGAGCATTCCCAATTCGTCTTAGGCCCGCTACGCAACTGATATGCTGGACTTTTGCTGTGTGTTTTGTGATCTTTCTATTGGCTTGGTTTGTGTTGTTGTTGTCAATAATAAAAGTTCGTAATTTTCCCATTCGGCTGCATATTAAATGTGAATGTGTGTGTGTGTGTATTTGTATTATGTGATATGTGTGCATCTTGCGCGACTTTTTGGCCATGGCCCTTTCGCTAACAGCCATGAAATTAGATGCGGCTCTTGCAACTTGTCTGCCTTGTCGTCATTGGCTTCTTGTGTGCACATGTGACCCGAAAGGGTTCTCTGCGCTGGAGGTCAACATGATGGCCCATTGGAAAGTAAAATTGGAAACTTAATTACCTGCGCCCAGGGAAGTTTCTTGCAACAAAGCAGCTGACAGTTGGGCTACACCCGCGCAGTTACCACGCACTCTGACTATTGGGGTACCGAGCTGGGTCTAATGGGCTAATAGGTAATGGGTAATGGGTAATGGCTTTCAATGCTCTTCGATTTTCTCATGTGTAAAATTGCCGTTGCCGTTGCCGTTGTTGTTGTTGTTGTGTTTTGTTAATTTGTTTAATTGTCTCGCATATTTTTCTGACTGCACTTCATCTGCCGAGTCATGTGAATGTGAACAACTTGTGCGGTGTCGAACGCAATGAACCCTAAAAATGCACGCACATCCGTCTTAGAAAACGAACCATGCATTTTTGACTTGACCTGGTCCATTGTACGGTCGCCGTTGTTTTGTTGCATTCATTTTCGACTTGACTCGATGCCTATTCAAAATACTTACTTGTATGCACCTCCTGTGGGTTCCATTGTGCCCCTAAAATGAAATGGTATATTTCCCTCCCCTCCCCCCTCTCGCCCACAGAAATTAAATCAGGTGTACACCGGCGAAGCGCTAATGAAACTTTACAAAAGAAAACTTTTTCTTTACATATTTTCTTGTGCAACATATTTGAACGTTTTTCTTTTTGACTTAAGTTGAGTTAAGTTGATCGTGTCCTCACGGCTGGAGACATCGTCTCGTCTTGGTCGCTTTTGTGTTGAGCTGTGAAAAGACCAACAACAGCAACGGCAACGGCAACGGCAATAGGAACTACAACAAGCGGCTTAAATGGCGCTTTTTTGAGAAAGTGGCAGGGGAAATAAAAATAGGGCCTTGAACAATGGCCAAAAAGGTTTACCATGCGTTACAAAGCGCACTATGAGAGCAATGAATGACTTCCATACAAACATCATTTGATATGGTAATTTACAGTGTTGGAAAACGTGCTTACAAATCGAACATGCCTCGGGAATGAAACTTCTTTATCAAGCCATAAAATGATAATTGCAAATGGAAACACTAATATGTAATTTATAGAGTTTTAAATTGGATTTTTTTGTTATACTTTAATCTTGTCTTAAAGACGTTTTCAAAATTCTTACTTAATTAGAGGTATTGTTATGGGGTTTTTTAATTAGCAAATTTTGCAGCCAATTTGGCGTATCATCAAATTGTAATTATTTTTTACCAATTCTAAGCAATAAACTTTAACAACTAGACTGCAAGATTACTCAGTTTGTAGTAAAAATAAATTATACAGTTGAAATTTTAGTTTGGAATCTGAGCACTACGATTAGATGTCAATTATATTCTATAGGTTTTTATTATACAGCAAATTTTTACAAAATAATTAATTAGAAGCAATGCAAACTATATTATCAAGATTCAGTAATTATTATTATTATTATTATTACATTTGTTTCATGTGCAGTTTAAATATTAAATAAATAATGATTGCCAGTGCTTTTAAAAAAGTTGTAATATTTGTTATTACTTAACAAGTGCATATGTTTGTAGTTAGTAAGTATTAATGAGCCATATAGTACCCAAAATTAGTTAAGCAACTATTAAAATGCATATTAAGTGACATTTCACTACCCCTTCCGTTGTTTGTGGTTGTGGTTCGTCCGCCCCCTGTGTGGATCTAATTAAAATGACACCTTTTACAGATATATTCATTAATTCTCGAGCTTTTTATCATTTGTCAGTGAAATTGAACAAATTAATATATTTTTCATGTGCATGATATGCGTTAATGTGGACAGTTGAGTGAAAAATTAGACAGTTTGCGACCCCCAGCTCTCCATGCAACCCCTAGAGAGAGGGAGACCGCCGCAACTATGCTAATTATGTGAGATACAGAGAACTAGGCTTTAATAAAAATGTTATAATAATTCAGTTTGAGGAATTTATTGACCTGCTGGTCGGCGCTGTAACCTAAAAGGCTGCACATGCTCAATGGACGACATGTGACGGTGACGGTGACGCTGACGTCTATGATGATGTTGAATGAGGACGAGGGTGCGAGGGTTGCTTTTTGGACCAAGCCAAGACACGCAACCACATGGAACACACAATCGGACAGGCTGTATAAATTTAATTTAGTCGGTCGGCTGTTTGCGCCTAACAATTAAAAGGCAAACTTCAACTAGAAACAATTTTCAAGATGAATACCATAAGATAAGAGGCGTTCACCGAGGGTCGCGTTGGCATTTACGCATGGCATGCAGTTGACGCCCGATTCGGACTGGGACTGGGACTCGAGCTCGGGCTCGGGCTCGGGCTCGGCATAGAGCTACTACTATACATAGCTAGGGCTATGCGCCGGCGTCTCTGTATTTCGCCCAGTGACACAGCAAATGGTAATGGGCATGCGTGTGAGTTGTGCGGTTCCTTCCACCTTCCAGGCGCAAAATGTTAATAAAAATCATTTAGACAAAAAACAAAAAAAAAAGAGAATAAAAGAAAAAAAATAATACACCTATAAATAGCATAGGTAGGTGCATTCAAATAGTGTGTGAGACCATTTCTCAGCTCGTTTCTTAAGCGTTTCAAATTTTCCGAATTACAAAGAGAGGAAAAAGAAATAATGTTTGGCCATGGAATATTAATTTGGGGCAAGCAGGTAAAGTTGAGAGCACGCCGGTGCGCCAACGGTTACGATATGTAAATGAATTCGTTTGAACGTTAATGAGTTGAAAAACGCCTCCTGTCTTTGTTTCTGGTTCTGTTTTTCTTATTTTTGTGTGTCCGTTGGTTTGGGGGCCGCGACGACGCTACTGAAATTCACTTCACTTCAATATTAATTAAAGAAAAAAGATTTCATTCGCTCGCCAGTTTCTTCTCTATATACTATGTATGTATGTATTTTGTGTATTTCTGCTACTCATTCTCAGTCGTCAGCCTTTTATTTCCTTTAATTAATCATATGCAATTTGAGTCTGTCTCATGGCGTCGAGTCGACTTCAAGTTGGAATCGGAGTCGGAGTCTGGGACTTGAACTGGGACTGAGACTGAGACTGGGTCTGTTGATCCACTTAATTATTTAGCAATTTATTCTCACAATTGTTAACAATTTTTTTTTCCCCCGCTTTGCACGTTTTGCGTAGCTTGGTAGCTCGTTTCTTATATTGTTTTTGTTGGCTTCTTTTTGTTTGTCTAGGGGATTGGCCTTAGTTTTCGTTTTGCCATTAAACTAATGAAATTAGGAGAAACTGTTTATGCTGATAAGACAAAACTATTAACGTTTTTCTCTCGCTTACTCATGCTTGATTTTTTTATGTTTTTTGGCAATTAAACTGTAATTAATGATTGCCTGAGAGTGAGTGTGTGTGGCACTGGGTCGGTCTACCACGGAGTTGATATGGAGCCTGGTGTGCGATTAATCAAGATCAATTAAAAAGAGTTCAAATATTGAACTTAAATCGCTTCATGGGAAGAGCGTAACGGGGCGTGAGATAGAAATTTAGAATGTGCCGTTAACATGCCACGGATATGACGTGATGCCGTATCTTACGCGTAATTCCACATACGTATACGTATTACGTAATAAGTGAAAGTTTAGGTGTCTTAAACAAAAACAAGTAAGCCTACCAAATACTATTTTAAAGTTTACTTTATTTATTATTATTTGCTTCATTCATTTTGGCATTTTTTAAATGAAAACTTATTCAATTGTTTGACCATTATTAAATGAAGAATCTGTACAATCAAGGGTTGGTACTTGAGCAAAAAAGGGATTATAAATTTATTACACACCGATCCCCATAATATGAGAAATTTTAAATAAAACTATATTCAAAATTTACGCATTAAAATTATAATATTAAATAAGGCTTACGCTGTCTTAAGAAGACTATTTAAGGGTGGTCAATTCTTTATAGTACCTCATTGAAAGTCTTCCTTAAACTGGCACTGGCGATAACAGGTCGTAAATATTATCCATAAGAGCGAACAACTTACAAAATGTTCTCATTAATTCTGCTTAAAATTGAAAAAAACCCGACATCTATCAATTTTATACTTTATTGTGGCTTTTATGGTCGATATCAGTGTTTGTTGTTGGCAATTTCAATTGCCATTTAATTAATTAATCGACTTTAAAATTGTCGTTTCAAAAGTTTATCACTTATTAAAGATCTATTCAAATCGCCCAAAACATGAAAACTCACAAAAACACAAAAATGCCAAACAAAACACAGCAAAGACAAAAGGCGGTCGCATAAATTTATAATGTCTTGGCAAACGACAGAAATAATAAAATTTATATTGATATTTGGCAAATAAATTTAACTAAAACATCGTCTCTTGTCATTTCAGTTGTAGCTCCACTTTCGGATAAAGTTTCAAAAAGGTTAGTTAGTCTCAGTTCCAGTCCAGTTCCACTTGAGATTTGTTGTTAAAGCTCTCTGGTTTTTGGGCCCAGTTCAGATGCCTGACAGTGATAAGCAGGGGGCGATGCTGATGGCGTTGGCCACACGCATTAATTTTGCGTTGCTTTCATTTAACAAATAAAAGACAACAACAATGCGAGTACAATAACAACAACATTAGTTGTCCGAAGTTGAAACCGGGAATCGTCTCGTCTCGTCTGGTTTGGTTTGGTTTGGTCTTTGGGGCAGGCAGCGCTAAAAACTCGGACACGCCACATTCGCATTCACAACGGGTCTCCAAGTAGGATTTTAACTTGGAATTGCCTCGCATGACTCTGCTTAGTATTGTTGTTGTAGCTGCTGCCTGGGTTTTGTCTTATGAGTTTTCTGACGCACGATGACGTTTAAATTTCAAATGATTGATTCCCCGCTGGCAAAAACTTTGATTAAAGCCGCAGCAGCGCCAGGCACGCCCATTAGACTTGAGTTCTGCTTTTCGTTGTGGCTTTTCGAATTACCAAGCAGCCTAACCAACTGGCTAACTGGCTAACTGGCTAACTGGCTAACTGGCTAGCTGGTTAACTGACCAACTGGTTGTAAACTAACCAACTGCCAGGCCTACTATTTGCGTGCTTAAATATTTTAATTAAGAAGAAACAACAAAAATAAATACAAATAAAAGGAAACCAACAACGAGGCACTGTTCAAAATATTTTGGTGGCTCTTTGACTCTCTATGGCGTGTTTTAATTGCAGTTTACATGTCTATTAACAAGGCAACGAGCCAGCCAGCCAGCCAGCCAGCACTCAAACAAGCCAAGTTGTTGTTGCAATTGCTGGTTACTTTTGTACAACAACTTCGCAGCTTTTAATTGCATCTGTCAGCATATGTGGGTAGCGGTAATTGACGCGTCTGAAATAAGTTGTCAAAATTGTAAAAGTAACGCCCATGCCCCGCATTCCCCTTGCATGCCACTTACCATGTACCATATATACATCCCGCATGCATATGGGACACATGAAGTGATCTCGTCTCACAAATGCATCAATAAAATCGTTATCGTTAATCAATTAGAGATTGCCAACCGCACAGCAGACTCACAAAGCGCTCAAATTACGCCAGCTGTCAGGTGTTTTATGACAAAATACCTGAAAACCGCTTTAAAAAATCAACAACAATCAAGGAAAAAAAAAATCAAAGCGAAATTTCACACGTTCTCTCTCGTGTTATGCGAAACTCGTTTTTGCACCTATTGCCAAAAATGATGGCTAAATAATTTTCATTGCCTGCAATTGATTGCATGCAATATTCATAATTGCTGGCTGTTTGATTTATGATTTTCATTTTGATTTGCATTTTCAAACCAATGCTAATAATTATTGCCTTAAACGAGCGGGCATAAAATATTGATTTACGGTCAATCTAGTTCAGAGCATATGTTAGTTAGTTAGTTAGAAGTTATACTGACTGCTTAACCTTGGATATTAAATATCTTGTAATATATATTATATATTATTTTATAAAGGTTTATAGCTCTATACTAAAACAAACCAATAAGCTCTTCTTTGAACTATTTTGTTGAACTGATTATTTATTATTTATCTATGCTAGTCGTAGAACTCTTTTCCTTTCTTTTATCTAAATCAATTATTTATGTTATTGAGTAGTAAAGAAAGGCCAATGATTGAAGTATATTTATCAAAATTCACTCGATTTAATAAAAGATTTGTATGCGTAAGAATAATACTGCTCATTCTGAAAAAGTTTTCGTAAGATTTTGACATTTTGTTTGCTTGGAATCAAATTACGTTAAACGGTTTGCATATACATACAAATTGATGTACAACAGCAACTACCTACCTTTCAAGCTTTGGCGTACTTTTGTTTACATATAAAACGAAAAAGCTTAAAAAGATCTTTATGAGATCTCGACAAAATGTTGTTAAAAATTACCAAAAATATTTCGAAATTGCCAATAAAAATTCTCGGTTATCTGCAATTAATATTATTATGAAATGCCGCCGGCTGAAAATATTGCTCATAAAATTTATGAAATTCATATTATTATCGTTTATAAAACATGCCGCCGTTTGTCATCAAGGCCACCTTGCAGCGCAACGCATCGACAAGAGCAACAGCAACAGCAACACTAACAACAACA
This sequence comes from Drosophila pruinosa, assembly GCA_018150935.1. Taxonomy (NCBI): domain Eukaryota; kingdom Metazoa; phylum Arthropoda; class Insecta; order Diptera; family Drosophilidae; genus Drosophila; species Drosophila pruinosa. The sequence goes on from JAECWR010000199.1 coordinate 27,380,231, forward strand.
ATGATGACAATGGCAACAACAGCAAGACAACCGCAAAGGCAAAGGCAACGGCAACGGGTTAATGGATAATGTTTTTGGGGGCTACCGCAGACGCCGTTGCAGTCGCAGTCGCAGACCGCGGTCTGCTCAGGAATGAGGTGCGAGACGCAAAGTTGGTCGCATCGTCACCAAAAAATACAAAAAATAATAAATAAATAAATGAATGAAAAGAGGATGGAGGAGAAGAGAGTCGCCTTGGTTTAGTCATTGGGGCTGCTGTTGGCCACAGACGACGGCGCCCCTTCCCAGCAGCAACTTCACAACTTTGCGCGCTTATCTTAATTGTTACTCGCATATTAATTTCGTACCTGCTGTGCTGACAAGCAGCGAACCAGTCAACCAGCGACCAAGCCAAACAGCCAACCAGCCAACCAGCCAAAGAGCCAGCCATCCAGGCCAACCTGGTTGAAGCTACCGCTTATTGGGTCCGGTATGGCAACTGGAGACGCTTCGTTATCGCGTCTGTCCCCGCTGGTTACCAGCTCCAGTTGCCGCCGGTCTGCTCACAGCTCCAATGTTGCTCTCATTGACGCGTCTTGTCGATGTCGGAGCTGTCGCTGATGTTGATGTGTCTGTCTGTCTGTCCGTCCGTCCGTCTGTCGTGTCTGTTGTTTGTCTTTCAGTCGCTTTTATTGTTGACAAATTAATAGATTGTGCTGTCCATATTAACACGTTTACGTGTTGCGCTTCCTTCCGGCCACAATGCGCATTAAAAATGTATTAACTTTGGGGGCCTGCGGTCTGATTAGTGTATTGATATGAATGTGTCCAATACAACAGCGATACGACTGCATTTTATGACACACTCACTCACACAATTTATTCGTAAGCTGATTTTAATTAACACAAGCGGCTCAATCGGCTCAAGCAGTCGACCGGCCGGTGTCTGTGTGTGATAAGCTTACAACTTATGAGCCAAGTTAACCGGAAGCTGTTTCTACTGCTACGTGTGTTGACATTGCCATTGGAGGCAGCTAAAAAAGTGCAGCTTGCCGCTTTGCCACTTGCCACTTACCAGACGAATGCTATGGATCAGATAAGCATACTTAATGATTGATTACGACCAGACGATAAGCCAGTTGACTGCCAAACAGGCCAGAAACTTAACTTAAATGTTTGTGAAAGTTGGCGGCGATTTATCGCATAGATACAGCAGACTGGTAATGATGATGAGCTTGCCTAATGAATTTATTATAGTCAACAACACCATGTCTGGACAATCAACAGAGTGTGAGGATATTTTGCAACTAGATAAACCGAATCATAATGACAATAGCATATTGAATAGGCGAGTCTATCGATGTCTTAATGCCTCTCTCAGCCGTAAGAAATTAAATAGCTTAAAAAGACCATTTAGATCTTGCTGATTGAATATATCTTTCAAATTCGTGACGCGATTTATCAATTTCAATGATTTCCTTTCGTGCCTTGAACAATTTTTTCAAATCGGTCTTAGTAGTTTTATCTCTATTGTTTTATCTAATTACACCTAATTTAAATATCAATTACGATGAAATACCTATGAAAAATTAAACAATTAAGTTCCATGGAAGCCAATTAGAATTAGATTTAACTCGGCATTCTTTTTAATTGGAGTTGAAAATAAAAGATTCAGGAATTTTATTAATTATAGCCGACAATAAGAAATTAAATATAATTTTAAAATAAAGCTTAAACAATTTTAAATAATATTTTTTATAAAATGACAATCTAAAAAAAGAAAATATAAAATTCTAATGTGAAAGGTTTGCAAAATATAATAAATATATTATATTAATAACCTAGATCTTTTATAAAGTGCCGTATATACACGTATATTATACAAACATATGTTAGTTGCTTACCGCACTTTCAAGACAGACATTTTTTTATTTTTTGAAACAAATTGAGATGTGAAATGCCTAAGAAATTAAAGTTATTATTTAATCCGGCAAAGTAGCTTGCCAACTTTGACCTGTCTTACCAGGAAGAGGGAAATACCGGGAAAAAATAAAAAATTAAAATTCTTCAATATGTTAAAGTGGATTTTTGACATTTCTCATGCTCAGCGGCGATTCACCATCATCGTTGTTATGATATGTAGATAATAGGTTTTGGTTGCATCAACACAACACGGCGACGGCGTCGGCGACGGCAACAAACTACAGTTAATCTGCTCTAACCTTCAACCTTTCGCTAGAGCTGAGCAATCAGTAATCAACAACAACGACAGCTACAATAAGAGAGGGGCTGGCAATATTGCATCCGCCCCCGCTGCCCGCTTGGCCCTTCACTCAGCTGTTCAACACCTTTGGCTGCTGCAGTATGTTGCAGCTGCCTGGGCCACTTGCAAGCAACTAGAGAGACAGGCCGCCAAGAGTGTAGACAACTTAAATCAAAGTGCTAATTTTAAAATAACAACCCTGAAGACAGCCTAAACACATAGGCGGAACAAAAACAACAACAACAACAACAACAACAGCGGCAGCAACGGCAAAAGCAAAGTCATATTGGAAAAACGTTTACGCGAAACTGCTTAACTGCTTAACTAGCTGGCAACAACAACAACAGCAAAGGCAGCCCCACAATTGAAAAGACAAGATGAACGGCACGAAACAGGATGTTGGAACGTGGAGTTCGAAATTTGCAAAAACGGCGCTGGGAAGAGAGATCGAAAGAAAGAAAGAGAGAGGGAGAGAGAGAGAGATACAGAGAGAGGGTCTCTGTCGTTCCAGCTAAGCGTCGGACTTTGAGTTATCGCACAGATATTAATTTGAGCTGCCGCTGATGGTTTGAGGGGTCTTCGGGCTTCCAAAAATGTATCTTCGCACATTCGCAGCTCGTTCGTCCATTCTAATTGACGAAAAATCACTAAGACAAGGCACAGAGACAGTGCTGTAGATGGAGATTCGAGCCCGAGAGCGAGACAGAGACCGAGACCGAGACCGAGACGAGGGAGTCTGTCCAGATCTCGATTCTAAATTGAACCCTTCATTCTGCTGGCAATGCGAAGCTTCGCATCGCGTCTCTTCGTAATTGTTTGCACATATTTGTGAAACACCAAAGCTGCCATTTGCTCATTGCCGGAGTTGTTCTTGGCTCTTGGCTCTGGGCTCTTTACTCTTGGGCTGGTTCCATGTGTCCACATCGAGTTCCATGGTTCCTTGGTATGCGCTTCGTTCTTAGAAAATTGCCGTCCTCATTGAAATGAAATGACGTTTGGATCGTTTGCGAAGCAAACACAACAAAACCAACAATCGAAACGATTTTCGGTGATTTTCGCATTGAAATATTTCGCGTTGGCCGGTGCGAAAAATGCCAAGAGTTGGCTTTTATTTCGTTAAGCATTTTTTTGTTGTCGCTATACATATATATATATATGTATATATGTATATGTGCTCGTATATAAACAATAAAAGGCATATTTGTTTGCACTGTGGACGCCGGCACGACCATACATTGGTCTGGGCATCACTTGATTTATTATTGGGTAACAATTCATATGCCTTTATTGATATTTTTCAATTCCTGTACGTCGCTGAGCGTGTGAGACACAATAAATTTTGAAATAAATTGGATTTCGCAGTTTTAATCAGCAAAAGGGCAGCGCCTGATGAGACACTGGGCAAAGAGGCTCTAAAAAGCAAAAAGAGCAAAAAACGAAGCACAATAAAAGTAAAGGCTACAAACAACCCACAGACCTTCCGACTTTAGTTCCAGACTCGCTTAGCAACGTTGACGCCATAGCGCTGACAGGCCGAGTTCGGGATTGGGATCGGAATCGGGTTCGGGTATGGAACTGCAGCTGAAGTCGAAGCTGAAGTCAAAGCTGAAGCTGAAGCTGCAAACGTCTAGGCATGCGGGGCCACTTAAACGGTGTGCAAAAACCAAATACCAGCAAAATCAATTGGAAGCCTGAAAGCTGAATTCAAAATACCCTATAGTGAAGAGGGAATTAGAGTTTATTCGACTTCTAAATGTTCAAAAATATTTATCATAAAGATTGTTATTTACTCTTCAATATGCCACCAATTTATTTATATTTTGAAAACAATTATTAAATTTGAGTTGAATTTATTTCAAAAGGTAATAAAATAATCGTTATTTATTTAATTTTAATATTTGTGTATATAGAATATATATATTGTATATATACATATATAATATTAAGAACAATTTTTTATTCTCTCTTCAAGATGCCACACAAACAGTACGCATTTATTATAGTATATTTTTAAGCTAATCAATTTGAGCTCAGCTTAAGTTATTTATTTCACTTAAATACTTTATACAATTCAGTTCTTAGCTTAGTTTTCAAAATTGAATTTTATTGATTTACAAACTATTTTTAAATCTCCAAAATATCAAATTCACATCAATTTTCCGCAATGGAATCAAATATAGTGGAGTCACATTCAATTATATAAAATGTTTGCTGTCTGGTAAATATTCGCATAAATGACTTTTCATTATTCAAATATAGTATTTGAAATTCATTTTATTGCGCTATTTGCGAGCTTTTATTTATGTTTTATTTCCGCAAATAGAATTGATTATAATTTTGATTCAATTGAACCCATAGATAACGTGACACAGTGCATACAAAACTAATTATACCCGATTGGCTGTGTTTAATAAAATGTGGAAAAAAAAGAAAGGTGCGTTTTGCGTTGTCTTCGGACTAATCCAGGGACAGTGAGTGCCAGGGCCGTGGGTTTTTGGTGCAAGCCAAAGTGTAAAAATATGCTGCCAATGTTGCAATTTATTTATTTATTTTTCTTCATTTTTTTGTTGTACGCCGATGCCGCTGCCGTTGTTGTTGTTGTTGTTGTTGTTGTTGCTGCTGCTGTGTCTGGTTGAGCACAAAAATGTACAACCAACACGAAGAACCCATTGGATGTCGGCTACGTGTGCACATTGTTTATTTCACACACTTATTGGCCCGCAGGCGCTACTGTGCGCTCCCCAGCTCTCTCTCTTTCTCTCAAGTGCCAGCTCTTCAGCTCGAACTGCAGCTACAGCGACTGACTGCAATTGGCTTGTCTTGTCTTGTCGTACGTTTTCCAGCTAAGATTGGCGACGCCATGTAGTTAACGCGTTCGCACTTTTTTTTACCCTCACTGCCCTGCCAGCTTGGTCCATGGATGGGCTCGTGTCCAGTCCATTGAGTTTTCATGCCACGCAACCGCAACGCAGCGAAATTGGCTAAAAATGACACTCGTTTTAACTCGCAGGCACAGCGGCAGAGGGAACAAAGAGAGCCAGGGGGGAAGCACATGCGACAGAAGCTGCTGCTGCTTATGCATACATATATAGCAAGTATACTACTATACTATATATTGAGGTGGGCTTGGGCATGATTTCTGATTGGCCATAAACACACAAAAGTATTGAGTTTTATCAGCTGCGGGCTATATGGGAAGCCAAAGCTAGCTAGCCTCCCCGTCCCCATCCCCATCCCCGCACCTGCCAATACCACAACAAACGTCGACAACATCGAAAATTGCTTTTGATAACCGGGCGCGGATTGAAGGCTGAAAAGTGGTTTTTAGCTTGCGGTTCACATTTGACAAAGCAATTGATGAGCCTCTTAAATTGGCTAAGTTTTGTACATTCACGTGCTACATGGATTAATAAATTTGATGGCAAATCATATTGCCTATAATAATAGTGGTCTGCAAACACTTTGGACATCTAATCAACAGTCTGGAATTTCGATAACTGACATTTAAATGGAGGTTAAGCAATCTGGCTGTGGTATAAATAACTAACCAACTATCCATAGGTTAATAACCGTGATATGATTTTGGCTATCTAAGCGAATGCCTGCTGTATACATTGTATATTATCTCATAAATTATGCTGTAATATGAAACGCTTAATCAATAGCCAAAATGTTGAATTAAAATAAAGACAATCAAAATTATGGCTTTATTTATTGAGGGTTTCTTTAAGCCAACAGCTGCAAGATTTATCAAAGTATCAAAGTTGTTGAATTAACTTCCTTTTGAGATTTTTCTAACCAGTTATTAGCAACTCGACCGCTTGTGAACATTTATATTAATTATAATTATACTCGTATCTCAATCACTGGTCGCTCTAATTCCAGGGAATACAACAAAATGTGTTGAGTTCAATTCCCAGCATGAAGTGTTGAGTTATTGCCTGGTATGTGATTGAAGAGATTGGTATTTGTTGATTAAGTCCAAGAATGGCATTTGTAATAAACAAGTTTCAATAAGTGATAACTCACGGAGAGTCGAGATGAAAGAAAATTAGAATGATTTAAAACATATTCGAGGTCTATACACAAACTTATACAGTCTGTGTTGAAATGGTTAATTAAAAAATACTATACTAAAAGGAGTTAGAAATATAAAATATGATTAGTCGAGACTTGAACTAAATGCTTCCTCTTTCAAGTTTACAATTGACAAATAGATATTTATCCATGTCTAAAACACATGAATGATAGTAATCTTCCTCTGGAATACTTCACTCATTTCTTCTCTGTCTAAATATTTTCTAATTCTAAAACTGTTTCCCCTTTTGCCAAACATCTCTCTCTTAGTACCATTAATCATCTACAAGAATCAATTCCCTAACTGATGATGATCTTCCTTTTGTTGCTTTATTTCTTACCTTTTCATTCTTAATTTTTTCTCAATGTACATTTTATGCACGCTTGCTTTGGAAACCGACAATTAACTTGAAGTTCTATTATATCTTCACTTAAAGTTTCTTTATCAGCATTTACCCTGCCTAACATGAAAAACATGACAGTTTTTCCCCCGATTCAAAACAAAAGGCATTTCTTGGCAACACCATCGATTTATGGGTAGGTGTTGTTGCCTGGCAGTTAAACCCTTTACTGAGGGCCAAAGGTATTTATGAGTAGTTAGCAATTTCGGTGGCAGGGATTAAGATTAAAAGTTGGTGCTACATCAAATGGGTGTGAAAAACGCAAATTACAAAGAATTTCGAGTGCGGCAACATGGACTGTTGGCAGTTGGTAGTTGGCAGTGTAGCGTGGCCCTGTGGCAAGCAACAGGAAACTGGCCACATAGTTGAGGCAGACGACTGACTGAAACGCTGACAGATAGACAGATGGACAGATGGACAGTTGGACAGATGGAGGGACGAGTCGACTAACTAACTAAGGGCGTGTCGGGCAAGTCGAGTCGTCAGTCGTGTAACTTTGAAATATGCTGAACGCGCTGCGATAACTGGCCAGGTAAGTTGCGACTGGCAACTTGCAACTTGCAACTTGCTACTTTGCAACTGGCTAGCTGGCAAACTGGGCGACTGCCTCCGCCTGCCACTCCGTCCACTGTCCTGGGCAAATGCATATGCATATTTTATGCCATTTAAGCGGCATTTATGCAGCTTCGCGTGTTGACAAAAGTTGTTGGCTGCTCGTAACTCAATCTCAATATTTCAGGCAACCGAATCGAGCCGAACGTTACATTAAAACGTGACTTTGACAGTAGCAGTTTGGCTTGACAACACCAGCAACAACAACAACGTGCAACATGTACGTGAGCCAACACATAGTCTGAGTGACTCTAAATGCATTGAGGCATCTCCCATTCCATGCCATACCATTCCATTCTAGGCAGTCTCATCGATGCGACCATGTGACATTCGTTAGGCAAAATATGTGTCATGCTGCAGGCATGGCGGGAGGAAGGAACTTGTTGCCTGATCTATTGGTTTTTGCGTGGCAACCGTTTTTACAAAACCGCAACATATTTTCGTGGCCTCCAGAAGAACACGCTCAACCTACCCCTTCCCTTCCCTTCCGCACTTGCCTCATGCCGCTGGCCACTCTTCTTGGCTGATTGCATGCATATTAGCCATAGCCATCAGACTGCCGTCGATCTGCGTTCTAAGCCGCGACTGTTGCATATTCTTGCTACCCTTTTGTTGTTGCCCTGACCGTGGCAAGAACAAGACACGATTTTTAAAATGAAATCCATGTTTTGCGCTTTACTTAGTTACCACCACCAGCACCACCAGCACCACCAGCGAGACAGAGAGGATTACTCCAAGTGGATCGCACTTTTTTCAGTGCTTTCATTTGACAGTGCCTCCATCCATTCTTTAGTAGTTGTATGCACTTCGTCCACCTCATCGACATCATCGACTTGTCGAGCTCTGCGCTCCTTAGCGTTATTTATAAAACATGTTCGAAATGCAAACTATGCGACACGACGAAGCCTCCAATGCCCTTTACACAAGTGCCGCATAGCACAGATTGCTGACAGATTATTCCATTTTTTTCACGTCATTTCCGTCGCCCTCTTGCCTGATTTTCCCATTTGCTTGCAACACGCTCATAATGTAAAGTTTTCTTATTTATAGGCGGCATTTTTTAATTAACACAGCTTCACAAATTTTCTTCTTTTTTTTTTTAGAATGAATTTCCTTTTTAAAGGGACTTCACATATAAAGGATTATTTTATTTCTGATATTTATCAGTTATTGCATACCAAATATATTCCAAATTCTTAGATCATTCAAATCTGTAAATTATGACAATTCTTTATATTCGAATCTAATTAGTAATTTTGAGTTTTTACACCTTTTTACCTCATCCTTTCATCTGTTAAACTGACAGATAATTCTTACAATTGTAGAATATCTTAGAAAGAACACACTTTTGACAATGATATATGATTAGAATTGATTAGTACAATTTGCCGTGGCTTATATTTAGATGAGCACTTATTTTAATACAATGCACCATTATGGCATACTTTCGATAAGAAGTTCAATTGTCGGCCTCCATAATTGAAAATTGTGTTGGAAAAGCACAAAGTACCAATCAAAAATGTTTCACATTTCGCACAGAGATTGCTAGAAATTCGCCTCAACTGGAGCTTCCAAGTGGAAATCAAACTCAATGCTCACGACATCGAATCCATAGCTACGTGAACCTTTCATTAAAAAACAATTGTATCTTATGCATTATAGAAGCTTGTGGTGAGGGAGGGAGTGGGGATGGAGAAGCGGGCGGTAAACGTTGCCAACTTAATAATCACATCGTTGGACTCGAACATTGCTAAAGGGCATATCTGTAAAGGAGCCTAGACTAACTTATAAAAGCAACACACAATTTTTGCATATGTTTTGGGCTCATAAACCTAAAACTAGCTTGGGGAACAATGCAATGGTTGTCCGCCTCCCCCACCGCACTCTTTCATTGCATTGTCCGACTGTCAATGTGCGTAACAATTAAATCGTGTAGCTTCTTCTTTTTGCGAGTGTGTGTGTTGCAAATGATCGGAAGGAGGCAAGAGCCATTTAGCTGGATGCCCCATTGCGTGGCCAAGCACCTAACTTCATCACGATCCGCGACATGAAAATAGTTGAACTCCACAGAGGCTGGCTGGCTGGCTGGCTGGCTAGTTCTCTAAGCAGGCGGGCGGTCAGAGCGCCGGCAATGGGCCACAGAGTGGGAAGCGTCACATCACGAAGTCGACGCCAACGCCATCGACATCGCCATCGCCAACAACGCCACCAGGTTAGTAGCCAGTCGTAGCTGCCGATGCAGTGAGTCGACCGAGTCAAAGCTATGTCGATGTCGATGGCAATGTGGACTGACTCGCTTTGCATATTTAGCAACACATTCCCGATGGTCGTAACGAAAAACGGTTTCATTGTTGCCGACGCCGCCGACAACAACATAAAAGCCTGCGCTCCTTTGGCTGGCCAACACATACACAGACACAGTTAATAACAATCGACACACACTGCGAGCGAAAGAGAGAACACACAGAGGCCCAAACGAGACCAGAGACAAGAGGCCAGACCAGACCAGGCCGAGACCAACCGACAAGAAAATAAGTTGAATAAAATTATTGTGAACACGTCTCGTTGATTTATTGTGAAATCGCGCATGAGTAATGATCGCATATTTGGGTATACTTGTTGGCTTGTTGGTTGTTGTCTGTTGGCTGTTGGTTGTTGGTGGTGCTGCCTAGTGGTCTCAGTAGTTGTGGTGCTGCTGGTGGTTTCTGCTGCTGCTGCCATTGGAGAGAAGGTCGATCGATTGCTCTGTCCTCCATGGGACTTTGGATACAGTTTTTGGTTATTGCTCATTTTCGTATCGATCCGTATAGCTCTCGGTCGGTCGGTGTTTACGTTTGCCGGTCTCCTATTGTTGCTCTAAATGGCAGCGAATGAGTCGAAACTTTTTCTTCTTCCACTGTTTGTTTGTTGTTTTTGGCTCTTTGGGTATTATAATCCAAAAACAGCACCGACACATACAACACAGACAGACCGGACAGTCAGACAACACAGACAACAACAGGAGGCTGCCTGGCATAATAAAACATGATGATGGGCCACTCGCTGTTTGTGGCTCGCTTTGGGCTCGTTGGTTATCTAATCGGCTTTTATAATTGGGAACCAACGAGCCGCAGATTCAGCGCGATCATTGTGTAACAATTAAGGTATAGAATCAACACTACACAACATACTATAAGGCAGCCCTGCAGACCCTGCCAACAACCTTGTGCTCTTCAAACTAGGGTTTACTGACTCCCTTGAGAGCATTCTCCAAGAATAGCCAATGGAATACAATGTAGGCATCATGAATTTGCAGAAACCTAAACTAAAATTAATATGCTATAGCAGGTTCTTTTTCTATTCTCTCAGCATATACAGTTTTCTTTTGTGGAATACTTCATGTTGTTTAGGTAGATCTTGGCTGGTGTGTCATTGGAAGAAGAATGACGGATATTATATATCTTTAGAGTATATGCTAATATAAATGATTGGAACTTAGAGTAGAAACTTTGAAAATTTAGCTCAATAACATTTCGATTATTCTACAATTATTCATAGATAAATTCAACAACTAATTCAGATAGAAAATAAATTAATAAGATGTCCTGATAATTTAAAATACGCGTATATAATTGAAAATGTTTACTGCTTCAATCTACAATTCTTTTTATGGTTTTAATTATTTATTTATTGAGATATACATATATAACTAACACTAAATTAAAGCTATTTAACTATTGGTATTGCCTGGATAACAATTTCGTACTTTATGTTTATATAATTATTGACCTAAATATTTGATTGTTTTCAATATTATTTTCGAAATAGAATTCGTTTATTACTCTCTAAATCTGTCGGGAAGGTACATTAAAGTGCCTAACATAATTTTCATGAATTTTAACAGCAACAAAATCTTTGCAGCAAGTGAAAAATGTTTAGTTGCACCTCCTCTCATTATTCATCGCGTAAAAATAAATGTGGAAGAATAAAAAAGAGGCACACAAGTCCGAGAAAAACACTTTAAATCATCTTTGTTGCACAGTGATAACGATTCGAGGAGCTGTTGAGGGCCTAAAATGGTAAATTGTAAAAGTATCTTGAAGTACGCAGTTGTAGGCATCGAAAATTGATGATCGCGTGCCAAATGTGCATGTTTATAAACATATTTCTCTCAGACTCAGACTCAGTCTCAGTCTCTGAGTGGACTCTGTGGGACTGTGGACTGTGGACTGTGGACAGTGGACTGACTGAGTGTATGCCATGGTCTGTCCATTGGGATGATCTTGCATTTGATCAGTCGCTTTGTTGATTGCTTCAAACTTGTGTCCATGCAATAAAACACTCAAAATGCCAACTTTATTTTGGGTCAAAGCCGGCCAGACACGCAACGTTGCCTGTCTGCCGTGTTTGTGTCTGGAACGCTAAAAGAAACATTGAGAACGACTCTCAGATAAACTTTTGCCTGCCACAACTACAACTAATACCACTATCATCTGCGGTTTTTATTTTTGTGAGTCAATTTTGCGTTGCGTTTGACCTTTTTCAACAAGCACTATATTTATATATATATATTCTCTCACAACTTAACTCGATCCGACCTAAACCTGTACAGAATTGGGTTATATTCGAATTTGTATTCGTTGTCGTAAGGTATAAAAAATTCCAATGACCGAACTGGGCCGAAACCGACTACCAACTGTGCATTTGGCGGAACTTTGCGCCACATGCGTCGCATATCTTTGACACAATCCGTGGCGCCCACCCGTTGTGCTCTCGAGGGCAACCTTTTCACCGACCCCTTTCCCACACCCCAACAGCAAAAGTGGCGACCGTTGTTCAAATTAAATTAATTCATAATGAACGAAATTATTAGAGGCAACTGTCTGTTGTCCAACGGTGTCAATGGTCTCAACGGTCTCAACTGGCCACAAGAACTCTCATAGCAGCAGCTCCACCTTTAAGATCTTTACAAGGGCGTTACCCAAGTAGTTAGAGAGTCGAGACTGGGGGCTGAAGACCGGCAAGAAACCCGTCTGCTGCCATTGCCATTGCTGACTGGATTAATGGCTGTGCTGACAGTGAAAATCCTGTGGTTATACTGCATTTTATAGCCCTTCGTCTCCACTTTAAAATGGTTGCCCTACTCGTGGCAATTAGAGTGTTCCTTTCGGTATTACACATTCGTCTTTTTGGTGGGATCATAAAAGATTTTCTTAGGAATTTGACAGACCTCTAAACTCCGAGGGTTACAACACTCTCAGCTCACGGCTCACAGCTCGTAAGTGCCGCGGCTCATTAGTTTCAACCGTTGCAGCGGTGCGTAGGTTGAGCTCGAGCAGGGATAAACTTAAGCTACTGAACAGCATCATCGTTGGCATTGTCTGGAGGTTCGCCAGTCCTAATTACACGTGAGAGCACAGAATGCAAACGCATCATTGCCAGTTAAGTTGCTGGCTTTTACCACGAATGGATTGAGGCCAAGTTCAGCGTTAAAATCAACAAACAGTTAACACAAGGACATAGATTAGTACTGCTTTATTTGGCAATCGCGCATTTATGAGCCAAGTGTATTATTTAGTTCTACAAGTTGCTTAGTAGTTGTGTGAAATACACAGATTTTGAAAGGTTTTAAAGCTGATTTTCTAGAAAGATTGACTCAACTTGCTATACGAACAAATATTAGTATTAAATTATTCAACAACTTTCTGGATATCGTATAATATGATTAAAGAAAATTTTGAATGTCTTTACATGCATGATTTGTAATCAATGCCAAGAAGAATAAAGCAACATAAAGCAATTCAAATAATCTAAGATTGATCCAAAATATTCAATTTTGATTAGAAATTGAAATTGAGATGCAGAAATTTCTAAATATTTTTAGAAAAGATTTAATAAAATAATAGATTCACTTAATGGTTAAATAGTTCACAGAAAGATCTCAAAGTTTATTTAGCTAATTTAAATGTAACAAATATGCTCAGAGATTATTAAGTATTTCGATGCCCAAAAGCAAAGTATTAATACATTAAAAAATTAAAGACTTTATTCTAGATTTCACTTTCATCATCTTGCTATTTAAAGAGCAGAGAAATTGATTTGTTATGTGAACTGAAATTGATGGCCATCCAATTACAAAATTCTTATATGTCAATTAAAAATACCTTTGTTAGATGAAGAAACCCAACAACAACAACAACAATACTTTGGGGCAACTTTCCGAGTTGTCAGAAATTCGATCACTTCCTCTGCCAGCTGATAATGGAATTGATATTTCAACACATGAAGTAGAAGCGCTGTCGTTGAACTCGCCCCGAGACTTTTGGGAGCTGCTCAAAATCACTTGGCTTGCTTGGCTTTCCTAGAATGGCCACACACAAGCACAAGCACCACATGTACCATGTATGATACACAATGTTGGGAAGCCACAATATTTTCAGCTCAAATATGATTAATTTTGGGTTTTTGTTGCAGACTGTCGAGCAGACTATAAGTCATGCCTTTTGCAATTGGCTGGAAACACGTGTTCGACTGTCTCGCTCTCGCTCTCACTCTCTCCTCCTTTCTCTCGTTCCAATGTTCTCTAAATCGCAGCTTTCACTCATGCGTGCCACGGTCTGTGTCGTTGGCGTTGTCGAGTACGGGAAATGAGCATGCGCAAACGCAAATGTTGCATGGCCAAGTTGGGAGCTGGAATAGGAATAGAGGAACAACGAGAAACAAGGCAAACAACAACAGTCTGGCAGTCAGGCAGCTAGGCAGCCAGGCAAGTACATGACATAGTGCCTGTCGTCTCATTAGGATTAGACCCACGTTATTTAATTGCATGTTAGGGATTCCAGCTTATTTATAATGAGTTAGTTAAATACACACGCACTCGAATTCAGTCTCTGAGCAGCGCTCTGACTGAGGCTGAGAGACTCTGGCACACTGGATTCTCTTCTCTTGACTGGTCGCAGGCGTTTGCTGCTGTCCAGTGCCAGGGAGCGAATGATTAATGATCAGAGTGCGCGTTAGGCGGGTCCACTATTATCTACCGTCTCTCTCTCTCTCTCACACTCTCTCTTTCTGCCTGCCTGCCCTTTGCAACTAGCTCTGTTGTTGGTTTTTCGTGAATTTATTTACAAATAAAATTATAGCTTCGCCTCCCGTAGCCAACTTGCTACAAGAACAACAGCTGCCACAGCAGCAGCAACAACAACCACAACAACAACAACTTTGCTGGCCATTTAAACACCCCATAAACAATTTGCCATAATTTCGAGCAGCGTCAACGAAGTCGGCAAAGTCGGCGCTCCCTCATTACAAAATGACGGCAAATTGCAATTTTCGTTGAACGTTGAGTGGAGCCCGCATGCCACAAGCCGCATGCTGCATGCCTCATGCCGCAGTAGCAATAGCAGTAGTTCAGTTCAGTTCCAGCTACAGTAGCCGATGAACGACGCTGCTGTGACAATCAACGCGCACGTCCCGCCCGATGATGTGATGTGATCTGATGTGATGAGTGCGTCTATCATATCGTCAACGTACGTCGTCGTCGTCATCCTCAACCTCATCCTCGTCGTCGTCGTCGTCACTGTCAACGACAACATCATCATGCAGTCGCAATCGCTGCTGTTGCCTTGATCTTGATCAGCTTCAGCTTCAGCTTCAGCTTCTCTTGAGCTGGGGGCGCAGCGGCTCATCATCGTCGTCATCGAAATTGTCATGTCACGAAAGTTGGCTCCCAGCTGCTAAAAACAGCTAAAAGGCAATACCAATAACAATAACAACAGCAATGCCAACAACTACACAACCAACAACAACAAAGGCAAAAAGCAGGCGGCGGCGTCTTCGAGCTTTATTGTGGCATTTGTGGCAACCCTTTGGCCAATGGGGTATGACAACTTGGTCATTAAGTGTGTGCCATGCACTGCAATTAAGCATTGCAGTAAACGATATGCCCTTCATTTGAAGACTCAACCCATCTAGATGGTTAATTTAGCCAGGCGACTTATCGCCCAAGTGCTATTTGACTTCTTTCAATTACATTGTGGATCACTCAGATGGCACACAAGCTCCATAAAAAAGTACTCAACTTTGCCATAAACACATTGGCATATTGTCGTAATTAAGAGCTAGCCTCAAATCAAGAAAAATAAAGAGAAAACTGCAAAATGTATATATTTAATTGTATACAATTATTTGAGCTATTTAAATGTAAATAAACTTATCTAGTTTAATAATAATTTAAGAGAATAAACAAATATTAAACACAAATGTATAGTCTTCTTATTAAAACTTGATCTGTTTGTAAATAAAAGTAACCTTTTGTCGAATTTATGGATAGCTATTTCTTTATTTTAATGAATGATATATTAATCCTTAATTTTCGTCTCTTGCTTAAAATTAACAAATATTGACACAAAAATTGCAGGAAATGCATATGTTATTGTTTACAATTATTTGAGATTCAAAAATGCGTCTTTTACAATATAAAACTAGCATATATTCAGAAAAGAATATAATTTAGGGTCTTTTTATCCATGAGAATTTTCTATATTCCATTTAACAATTTAATCTCATTGTAAATAAAAACATCTTTTTTTTGGAATTTATAAATAGGTTTATCTTTCATTCACTTTCCGGCTTTAGATAATCTGCTAATTAATAATCAACACATTAATCAGCTCGAACAGAAATTATATTAATTGAATTGTCAACAATTAGATACAAATTTGTCAATTGTAGTATATAAGTTATTCGATCTTCAACTGGCACTTGATTCACTTGTTGTAATTGTTGCGGCCGCGGTTGATATTGCTGCTGGTCTTGAGATTTTGTGGCTTAAATGCCTTTTAAATGCAGCTCCCCACGGGAATATGCTGCCGCCAGTCTGACTGAGTGCCTGTTGTTGTTGTTGTTGTTGTTGTTGCTGTTGTTGTTGCTGCTGTTGACATTGTGATCAACGATAGCGGCCTGACAACTGATGGCAATCACTTGTCGCGCTTCAGATCATCCGCCTGTTGCCTCTGCCTGCTGCACGTTGTATGTTGAATGTTTGATATTGAATGTTGTTGTTGTTGTTGTTGAATGTTGCCCATGGCTTGACACAGATTTGTTGGCCAAAGTTGGCGACAACGTCGTCGCCTTTTTAGGCCCAGGCGTCTAAGTTGCAGCCAACTTGCTGCTTGCCCCTTTTTGTGCCAATTGACAATTGACGCAACATCAAAACTGTCTAATTAAAAACATTGCCCGCAATGCGTAACTGAAATCGATGAGTTGATGGCGATGCCGATGGCGATTCCAATTCCAATTCCAATTCCGAGTGCCGACAAAGCATTTGACTTTATGACATTTGAAATGAGTGAGCAACATGGCAAATAGAAAGAGATGGCAACAGCACACACTTTGCTATTTATTTTGTAATTTTTCTCAGCATTTTTCTTCATTTATGTTGTTGTGTTGTGCTGGCTAAATTATGGACTCTCATAGCCAGGCTAAGAAACAAAAAAAAAAAAAAAAAAGTAAAAAAATCGAAGAAACAACAATGATTCGTATAAATTGGAAACATTAAAAAAGCAATCAAAAATGTTCGGGCCAAGGCAACAACAACACAACATAGCACAACCACACAAAAGAGATGCGGTCCGGTCCCGGGTCAGTTTAACCTGCGCTGGCGTGTTAACCTGCTGCTGCCTCTCCACGCAACAGTTGAAATTTCAGATACAAGTTGCACGATTGTTGTAGAGAAGGGGAAGGGGGTCAGGGGCAGAGAGTACTCGATTGAACAGCCAGCGATCGAAATCGAGGCATGAGAGCTGAAGATCTTCAGTCTATGCGGGGCAACTGCAACCTCACTCAAACTGAGCTGCGACGCGTTGACTGACTGATATGAGACAACAACAAAAACAACAACAACAACAACATTTCACATCAACAACAGCAACAACAGTCTGTCGATTGTTAATCAGTTAGATATAAAACAAAATACAGCACTAGAATCAAACTCGCATCTCTGCGCGTATCTACGACATGTTAATGATGTTTCTTATACATTCTTTTTATTTTCTTTTCTCTCGGGTGTAAGATAAAAAACGAAGAGAGTGCGCGAAAGAGACCACGAATAAAACAAATACCAAAATCGAAACAAAAAGCATGTTTAGAAAAACGTTTGGCCCACGTTTCCTAGAAGTCAGCCCAGCTCTGAGAGACCCTCTCAGATCTCAGGGACCCGGTGCGCTCTATTGATGTTATTTATGTGAAATGTCTGTGAAATTATTACCCTTTTTTTTTGGGCTAGAAATTTATTTGATTCGACTGTGTTTTACTCGCTTTTAATTAGCAGTCGAAACAAAGAGCCAAGACAGAGATAGACAGATGGGGAATAGATACTCGTAGATAGATGGCAAGAGAGATGGAGATGGAGATGGAGTTCGTGAGCTGAAAGAACAAACATGGTAATTTAATCTGTGATCCGTTTGTCTTTGATTTCGATCTTGATTCACTTTGGGCACTCATCAAGTGTGCTATGTGTCTATGGCAACTTTAAAAAGTGATTCCAGTCAAAGTTGATCGCTTCGGTATTTTCTACATTCGTTAACAGTTTTTGACGCTGTTTTGTTTACTTTTGATTGCATTTAGTTGCAAATTGATGACATATTAGTGAGATATAGTGCACTTTAAGATTGGGGCCCTGCTCATTATTTAAGATTGTGGCTAGATTGCTTCTTTTTTGGTTGGCTGTCTGATTAGATTTGAGCTTAGACCTTTTGGCTTTGTGGGTCACTCTTGGGTTCAAGCATTTCCTATTGAAAATTCTAAGCGTTCGACTAGTGTGAATTTTTGTGTAACAAAGTATTTGGTATCATTATACTTAAGTAGAGTAATCTGATTAAAAGTTGAGATAATTAATAATGTGCCTTTTCTATCTTATTAACTTAAGTAGCTGAGTTTTTCACTTTTTTAAAGCTCTTTCTTTTATCGTTTTGAAATTTGATTTTCATTATGAATTCAAACTCTAAGATTATTTGCTTTTATTCACTAATTTTTGTTTGTTTACATATCAAATATTTTAATTTTAGAAATAGCCAAAAATATTAATTGAGAATTGTTTATTTACACACTTGCTGTTGACTTTGCAAATATTTAAATTATTTATTGTCACTAGTATTAATTATAAACAAATTGTTATCAGTTGTCTGACATGCTTAACCTTTCATAGATAACACTTTGCAAGCACCAATAATATCAAAAACATTTTGCTTTTTATATTTTCAGATTGCCTTCATCTTACCATGTATGTAAGTAGTATAAAAATACAATATTATTTTAGATTTGGGTCTCCTTTCAAGCGATGTTAATCCACCATAGTGAAGACTTTTTTATGCCCCAATGAATTTCAGTATTTGGCCTATCACTTAAGCATAATATTTATTGCATTACGAATTTAAATTCAGTCGTTCGCTTTTGTTTCGTAAACAATTGCGCGCCTCAATGGCTTCGTTTCGGGCATAACTAATCTAATAAAAATATAGTATATTTTTTGTAAGTTCCATTCATAATAGTGTTTTGTCTACTGATCTCATCGTCTTTGATGTGTCTTCCAAGTGGGCAAAAAAAAACGGCGACAAGTTAATTGAATCGAATGTTTGATTCTATAGAACTCTTTGCTAGCAACTTATTTACATAAAGCAAACAGTCATAGGAGTCTACTATATATGTATTATGTATAGGCTGAAAAAGCATTTCCTGTGTGTGAGTGACATGTGGTGAACCCTTTGTTAATTGTGAGTGAATTGAATGCCATTTGCCATTTGCCATTCAGTTTGTATTTAGCAAGTGAATCAGTTCTATAATTTGACTAATTCCAATGGATAGAAATGAATCGGCTGCTTTAGGTCTGCTTATGCTAATTCCAAGTGCGTTACGCCCAGACAATAAGTGAGTATCGTGGGCCGCCTTTTATGATCTATAATATAGGAATGAGACGGAGCCAGGGCGTTTCTTGTTTTGCATATGTTGATGTGATGGTCGTCAGTTTGTAGTTAAGCATAAGTGAGTATGGTCAGTCAGATCAAGGTTGTTTGCAGTTTGCTGTCGTTGTTTGCTCATCAAATTATATAGAGCTACCAGTTGAGCTACTCTCTGTATGTGTATGGTATCCTCATCCTGTGCCTGTGCCTGTGCCTGTTGTCTCGGCTCCTGTGCTCTGCCTCTGGCAGAACCAGCTAACAATTGGCTCAATGAACAAAAGACTCCCAGTACGGGTTGCTTTTGACTTGCACTGTTTGAGCTGCCTGTTTGTCCGTGTCGTCTCAACGCCGTCTTCTGACAACGTGTCTCCCTCTAGCTGTCTTGCTGTCTCGCTGTCTCTTTCTTTGGCCTCTGCCCGATGTGCGTCCAGTTGGAACGCAAAAAGCCAAGAACCGAGTCGTGCTGCCAAGTTTTTGAGAGCGCATTGTGGGTAAACACTCGCGCCTAAAAATATCTATAAGCTCTTGTCGTGCAACAACTTGGGCAACCACTTTGCAGGCAACCATTGAGTTTGAAGTCTGGAGTCGCTTCGCCTTTTGCCTCACAGTTGAGGCAGCTGCAACGCGTTTCGATTAGTTGCCACGGCGGCTGTCTGCCAGTTTGCCAGTTTGCCAGTCTAGCAGTCAGTCAGGGCCTCAAAAGCAGACAAAAGCGACGCTGTCTTGTTAATTTTGTGAGCTATTTATTTTGATGTTTTCGCTTTTACGCTCTCGTTAAGTCGCACCAGACGCAATGCCAAACCGACAGCAACAAAATACAACAAACAATAAAACTATGGCAAAAAGAACTAAAAAAAATGCCAAGAAATTGCAAAGAAATAAAATAAAAATTCGCTGACCAAGCAGCACTGAGAATCTGACTGCGAATGCAAAAGCGAATGCTCAGGGTGCTGCTGTGTGAGTCTGTGTGTGTATTGGTGTGCGTTTGTGCAACGTTGCATCACGAGATAGTTAAAAAGATATGCATACGAAATTGGAAATGCTAATTAATATGTTTTGCACAGCCAGATACGATGCGATACGAGCGAGAGAGCTGCAAGTGAATCTGTTTACATAAGCGTGAACTGCACACCCACCACACACACACATACACACACACACACACACAGCTACTACGGCAACACACAGACAAATTAAATTAATTTTTATTAGGCGTCAAGCCATAAAGACACATCAAGAACAGCTGAGCCATCTCCAGCTCCGACTGAAGCTGAATGAATGGCAAGCTCACATGACAACGCTTTATAATTAAGAACAATGCCGAGTTATTCAAATAAACAGAGACAGCATGCAGTGGGATAGAAAGAGACGGCATGCTGTGGGATAGAGTTGTTGGAACTCATTCATTTGCTGACTGATGAATGCCATTGCTATGACACATATTAATTGAAGTCACGAAATTTTTCTTTATCGTCACAGGAAGTCCCTTGATATTGGAATTGAAATAACTTAAGAATTTTCTATAGATGGTTAGACTTTCTGCTCTGACCTTGACTAAATTTCGCATATAATAATATATCTAATAATATAACTTAAAACAAGTAAGAAAGCTACAGTCGAGTTTGCTCGACTGTGAGATACCCGCCACCCAATTTTACCATCAAAATATTATATTTATATAATAGTATAAAAATATACTAAAAATACCAAAATAATATATCAAAATTTTCTTTGTTCGAAGTTATTAGCTTGGCGGCACTTTAGTTGGTTTATTGAACACCATTATTATGTCGCGGAGTGTCATAGCAACTAGCTAGGCAGCACTAGCAGTTGCACGTGGTAACGCCTTATAAAAGTCATATCTTAATAACTTCTGTGTTTTTTATCCGATTGTAACCAAATTCGCAGAGATCATTAAGATGGTGATTAGTATTGTGCGTACCAAAATTGAACGTTCTAGGTTTAAAACGACGCTTGCAATTCGGTTTTATTCGATTTACGGGGGCGGGAGGGGGCGTGGCCAAAATCAAAAACAAACTTGATCTGCGTGCAACAATAAGACATACTGTCGCGAAAAATTTGTTGCTCTATCTCTTATAGTCTCTGAGATCTAGGTGTTCATACGGACGGACAGACGGACAGACGGACAAATGGACAGACGGACATGGCTATATCGTCTCGGCTGTTGACGCTGATCAAGAATATATATACTTTATGGGGTCGGAGATGCTTCCTTCTGCCTGTTACATACATTTTCGGTCGGCACAAAGCCATAATACCCTTCTACCCTTTGGGTAGGCGGGTATAATTATGAATTAGATCTTCGGCATGTTGAACTTATCTCTTCCATTTTAGTCATGCTTCAATAATAAAAGGTATCCAAAGTTTTATTTAGCTGTTAATTGTCTGTTTATTAGGCATGCTATGATATCTAAAAGCATAACAAATGGCATAAAGCTTCAAATTAGCATTAATTAGAGTATCTTGTTGCTTTTAAGTTGCCAATTAGCACATTTAAATTTTATTCCCAACACTTTCTTATGTAACATTCTACTGACGTAACAGCACATGTGTAAAAAGTTCTTCTATTTCATCTTCTAATTAATGTGAAATGAATAAATTGTGAATGAAAAGTAAAAGATGAAACAAGCTTAATAGAATATATATATGTGTATGTATATATAATATAATGTAATTGAAAGTTCTTGTCATACTGTACAAGATTGCATCTTTAATTTTGTACAACTTCCGGAGAGAAACGAGTTGATTGATTGGCTCGTTTTCATTCGACTGATAAGCTAAATAGGCCCGGCAGATATGAGAGATAGAAAAGATTGTTGAAATCGGCACTCAGATGGCGACAATACACAATTTTAGGGTTGTCTATGGATTTCGATTGTTCCACAATTCGCTGGGGCGTTCATTGTCATTGATAAAGAGCAAAATAATTTTCGCAAGCAGCTGGCAAAGTATCTGCAGATATAATGTTAGTCATAATGTGACTGGGAAAGGGGCATTGAGACTGTGTCTGTGCATGTGTCTGTGACCCAATGAGCAATGTGCACCTACAATTGCTTGGGTCTTTGGTTGGGCAACAATAATGCCCAAGACAAGCGAAACGATTACAAAGAAAAATAATTTGCGCAAATTGTGAACTGGAAAGTGGAAGGGAGAGGGGAAGAGAAGGAAAAGAACTGGGAATAATAGCAGTGATCCGTCATCGAGGCAAATGTTACTGAACTCGACTAATCGAATCAAATCAAATCAATGACGACCCAGAGACCGGTACCCGTACGAATTGTGCAATGGAAAGAGGCCTTAGCCTAATTTTGTTGTAGCACTTCCTGGCTTACACCCAACTGGCCTGATCGATCGATAAAAGACACAAAAGAAGGCACCAAAAGCAGGAACAAACAATTGAGCTCGGGCTCTGGTTCTGGTTCTGGTTCTGTATGTAACAAAATCCTAGCCAAAAGATACCGGCTAAGGTGAAATGTACCTGAGAAACGAACATGCCAAAGATGTTTGCACACGGTCAACTTTCAACAATTTGTAGGCTACCTGTAGTTTGGTGTGGGTTTTCCTGAGAACAGGCCCAGATCGAGGCACTGCTAACAGGCTGGCTGACAGATACGCATCGCTTGAACCAAGAGGAGACTGCGACTGGGACCAAGTGATGTGTTTGGTTAATCAGCAGCAACAACAACAACAACAGCAACAGCACCTGTCGGGGCAACGGCGTTAACAGGTACACAAACTACAAATATTTTGGGAAAGTTTGAAAGTGTATTTAAAGTCATATGGAGCGATCAGGCAAACAGATCAGCCCCCGTTTCATGTTGTACCAAAAATCAAAATGAGTAAGCGCGTTGGGCAAACAAAGCAACCGACAGACGGACGGACGGACAGTTCGTCAGCTTGCAAAGCTTTGGCTGATTGACCAGCCGGTCAGGTCCAAGAGCGATCAACGATCAGCGATCAAAAAGCAGACCCAGCAACTGCTCTCATAAATCAAGAAAAATCAGTCAATTTTTTATGTGTGTACGTATGGCGCGTATATCAAACTGACATTGCCTGCATTAACAATTGATTTCAATAATTTTTTATTATTATTTTTGCTCTCGTCGCTTAAGCCGCCTCGCCTCGCCTGCTGATCAGATCAGTCAGCTCTCACGCTCACTTTACGCTCAATTCAGTTCTTTGCATTTACGCTATTCAGCGCCTTGCTCTCCCGCTCCCTCTCTCTCACTCACTGTCTGTCTGTGTTTGTGGCTTCACACTCGCTGAATATGAAATTCACTCAATTTGATGGTGGCTCATTTGGATCAAAGGAAACTCGTCTAACCGGTGTGACGAGTGTCAATGTCTCATTGGAAATTGTTCGCTTGGCGTTGACGCTCAACGAAACAGACAAGGGAGACACTCGGTGCACAGTGGTATGAAATGGGAACAGGTTGGCAATTAGTTGAGCCAAAAATGCAAAATCATAGTTAACAGCGTAGATTTAAGTCATAGAATAGAATAATGAAGGGAAATTAATATTGGTAACATATGTAGATATTTTATAAAGTCTAAGATTCTTAATTAAAATATTAATTATGAAAGGACACTAACAGTGAAATATCGAAATTTGTTTAGTGTTTTATTTGTATTTTATATATTTGTAATTTATTTATGCCACTCTTAGCATTAAACTTTTTCCAAGTTGATATTTATATTTTATTTTTTACAAATATTAATATTTGAAATAAGTTAATACATCACTACGACTCCCGTTAGTTGAATGAGAATTGCAAAATATTAAGACACACAGAATTAGCTTATCTTAAAATTGACCATTCGCAAATCCAGCTCAAATTCTAGCTTCGAATATCACCTGCTTATCTTTCGATCTCACTTCCTCCCTTTGGCTCATCTTACACTTCCTACTCTCACACGCCATCCGTTTGCCTTTGCTCAGCCCACACATACAAATAGCAGCAGCAGCAGCCATAAAGCATCGGCCCACTGTGCATTGCGATTATTGTGCGATGCGTTTTGCGTTTGCGTTGCACAGTTGCCCGTAGTGTTTGTTTTGCTCACCCTCCCTCCCCGCACAGACAATAATAGTGCCAGTGCTAGTGCAGTGCACAGAGCACCCAACGCTCTCAACGGGCCACAGTCTTTGTGTGCGTGTTCATTGAGTGCTTGCCCAGAGGCATAATTTGAGTGCAACGAAACACACATGCAGAGAGAGCGAAAAAGAGCGTGAGCGAGTTCACTCAAAATGTGCTAAACATTTGGATCTCAGCGGCACTTGCTGCTCTCTGACGTTTGCTCAGTGCGATCAGTATTTGAGTTGACTTCGAGCTGAGCGCACGCGTTGTCGGTTAAACGAATCGAAACGAGACGCAGTCGCAGTCGCCAAACGTAAACGCAAACGCATTCACAGCAGTCGCGTAATGTATAGACGAGTGCTCGAAAGTTATGCGATATAAAGAGAAATATTTATCAAAGCTAAGAAAAACCGAACGCAATCGCCGTCGCACCCCCCACTTGGATTACGGTCAACGCGAAACAAGAAAATCAAATTAAAAATAATATAAAAAACGAAAGCTAGAGCGAAAAGAAATAGCCAAAGTGCTGTTAGTTTACATGTATGTGTGTGTGTGTGCTGTGCGTGTTTTATTATTATTACACGCTCGCGTGGATTGTGCAAACAACGCAATAAAAGATATTCAAAATATCCACAAAATGGGCTGCAAATAACCAGAAAGTGCAGACCCCAAATCGAAGTCCCCTCACCTAGATCACAAAAGTCTAAGCGAAGAGAAGAAGAAGCACAACAACTAGCTAGAAACAGCCAAAAAAGCCACCACAAACGAAAGCAACAACAACATGCTGACTAGCCACATGCTCTACGTCCTCATTGCCAGCTGTGCCATGCCCATTTTTGGGGCGGCCCTGAGCAAAACGGTCTTGTACCAGGCGCCCGACGAGTGCCGTTGGTCGGGCGGGGGGGAGCAGGACATCACCTTGGTGTGTCACCTGCGCACCATCAACTCGGAGCTGGAGAACACCAACTTCAGTGTCATCCAGCCACATAATACAGTACGCCTGCGCCTGGAGTGCAATGATGCGCTCTTCTTCCAGAGCAGCCTCAGTCCGGACAGTTTCCGTTCGCTAGTGGAGCTACGTGATCTGACCATCGAATACTGCAAGCTGGGCAATCTCACCGAGGGCTCCTTTCGTGGCCTGCAAGAACTGAGGAATCTCACAATACGCACCCACAACGGCGACTGGTCCACCATGTCGCTGGAGATGGCCTCGAATAGCTTTGTCGAGTTCCGGCAGCTGGAGCGCTTGGACTTGAGCTTGAATAACATTTGGCTCATACCCGATGGCATGGTGTGTCCCCTGAAGTCGCTGCAACATTTGAATGCCTCGTACAACAAGATCCAGGACATAAGCAACTTTTACTTTAGCGCCTCGCTGAGCTCAAGGAAGTCGCGAGTCTGCGGCTCGACGTTGCAATCCTTGGACTTGAGTGCCAACAAGATGGTCAGTCTGCCGTCGGCCATGCTGTCCGCCTTGGTGCGTCTGACCCACTTGAACATGGCCAGGAATAGCATGAGCTTTCTGGCGGATCGGGCATTCGAGGGTCTCATCTCGCTGCGAGTCGTGGACTTGTCCGCCAATCGCCTGACCTCGCTGCCCCCGGAGCTGTTTGTGGAGACGAAGCAGCTGCAGGAGATTCACCTGAAGAACAATTCAATCAATGTGCTCGCGCCGGGCATCTTCAGTTCGCTGGCCGAGCTGCTGGTGCTGGATCTGGCCAACAATGAGCTCAACTCACAGTGGATCAATGTGGACACATTTGTGGGCTTGAAGCAGCTGGTCAAGTTGGATTTGTCGGCGAATAAAATCAGTCGCCTCGACGCGCATCTCTTTCGTCCCTTGGCCAGTCTGCAGATACTGAAGCTGGAGGAGAACTACATTGATCAGCTGCCCGCTGGCATCTTTGCCCCGCTGGCCAATCTCCACACACTCATCCTATCCAACAATCGCATCTCGGTGATCGAACAACGCACGCTGCAAGGATTGCACAGTCTGCAGGTGCTCTCGCTGGACTACAATCGACTGGCCAAGCTGGATGCCAGCTCACTGATCAACTGCACCCAGCTGCAGGACCTGCATCTCAATGACAACAAGCTGCAGACGGTGCCCGAGGCTCTCATCCATGTGCCGCTCCTAAAGACGCTCGATGTGGGCGAGAATCTAATCAGTCAGATTGAGAACACCAGTGTCACCCAGCTGGAGAATCTCTACGGGCTGCGCATGACGGAGAACTCGCTGACCCACATCAGACGTGGCGTCTTCGATCGCATGCGTGCTCTGCAAATACTGAACCTCTCGGGGAACAAGCTCAAGTCCATCGAGGCTGGCGCGCTGCTCAAGAATACCCAATTGCAGGCCATACGCCTGGATGGCAATCAATTGAAGAGCATTGCCGGACTCTTTACGGAACTGAGCAATCTGGTCTGGCTGAATATATCGGGTAATCGTCTAGAGAAGTTCGACTACTCCCATATACCACATGGCCTGCAGTGGCTGGACGTGCGTGCCAATAGGATCAGCCAGTTGGGCAACTTCTTTGAGTACGACAATGAGCTGAGTCTGAGCACCTTCGATGCCAGCTTCAATCTGCTCTCAGAGATTACAGCCAACTCGATACCCAACAGTGTGGAGGTGCTGTATCTGAATGACAATCTGATTGCCAAGATCCAGCCCTACACGTTCTTCAAGAAGCCCAATCTCACTCGGGTCGATCTGCAGCGCAATCTGCTGACCACACTAGAGCCAAATGCGCTGCGTCTGTCGCCCATTGGCGAGGATCGGGAGATACCAGAGTTCTACATTGGCCACAATGCGTACCAGTGCGACTGCAATCTGGACTGGCTGCAGAAGATCAATCGGGAGTCACGCACGCAGCCGCAGCTCATGGATCTCGATCAGATCTTGTGCAAATTGTCGTATGCCCGAGGCGCCACGCATGTCTCCCTCATCGAGGCCAAGTCCAATGACTTTCTCTGCAAATACGAATCGCATTGCTTTGCGTTGTGCCATTGCTGTGACTTCCAGGCCTGCGACTGCAAGATGGAGTGTCCCGATCGCTGTGCCTGCTATCACGATCAGTCCTGGACCTCCAATGTGGTCGACTGCAGTCGTGCCAGCTATGAGCGTGCTCTGCCCAGCCACATACCCATGGATGCCACCCAATTGTATCTGGATGGCAACATCTTTCCGGAGCTGCAGAGTCATGCCTTCATTGGACGCAAGCGCCTCAAGGTGCTCCATTTGAATCATTCACGCATCGAGACGCTGCACAATCGCACCTTCTATGGCTTGCTGGAGCTGGAGGTGCTGCAGTTGCAGAACAATCTGTTGCATGCCCTCAATGGCAACGAGTTCCAGGGACTGGACAATCTCCAAGAGCTCTACCTGCAACACAATGCCATTGCCAGCATTGATACGCTCACCTTTACCCATCTGTATCATCTGAAGATCCTGAGACTGGACCACAATGCCATCAGCTCCTTTGCCGTCTGGCAATTTCTGCCCACCTATCTCAATGAGCTGCGCCTGGCTGGGAATCCTTGGAGCTGCCGTTGCGAGCTCATTGACAAGCTGCGCGACTATATGGGTCGCCATGAGTATGTCCAGGATCGCCAGAAGCTGCGCTGCCAGCTGCCCGCCTCCTCCAATGGCACGCTCCCCCAGCAAATGGCCATCTATGCCGCCTCGGCCACAGCCGACTCGCTGCCCGTGGTGCAGTGCAGCCAAACCTTGCAACTGGGCCTGGACAACGGCTTCAAGTATGCGGAACAGTCGGAGGAGAGCGCCAATGGTGCTGGCCAGGGAATCAGTGGCAACATGACCTCCACCAAGATGATACTGACACAGCCGCCCAAGCAGGACTACATACCCATATTGGTGGCCATCTTGACCGCCTTCATCTTCATCATGATCTGCACTCTGCTGGTCTTCATCTTCCGGCAGGAGATGCGCGTCTGGTGCCACTCTCGCTTTGGCGTGCGCCTCTTCTACAATGGCCAGAAGGATGTGGACAAGAATGAGCGGGAGAAACTCTTTGATGCCTTCATTTCGTACTCGTCCAAGGACGAGCTGTTTGTCAATGAGGAGCTGGCACCCATGCTGGAGCTGGGCGAGCAACGCTACAAGCTCTGCCTGCATCAGCGGGACTTTCCCGTCGGCGGCTACCTGCCCGAGACCATTGTCCAGGCCATCGATAGCAGCCGACGCACCATTATGGTGGTCTCCGAGAACTTCATCAAGTCGGAGTGGTGTCGCTTTGAGTTCAAGTCGGCGCATCAGTCGGTGCTGAGGGATCGCAGGAGGCGTCTCATTGTCATCGTGCTGGGCGAGGTGCCCCAGAAGGAGCTGGATCCCGATCTGCGGCTCTACTTGAAGACCAACACCTATCTGCAGTGGGGCGACAAGCTGTTCTGGCAGAAGCTGCGCTTTGCTCTGCCCGACGTCTCCTCTGCCGCCCATGGGCATGGTCAGCGTGCGACTCAGCCCTGCCACGCCCCCATCAACCATCCCGCCTACCATCACCATCATCATGTGCATCAGCAGCAGCAGCAGCAGTTGCCGCTGTCGATGCCGCTGCCACTGCCGCTGCATGCAGCGCAGCCGCCGCATCCCCATGCGCATCACCATCAGCAGCAGTTTATGCTGCCGCCGCCGCCGCTGCAGCCCGGCAGCTTCCGACGTCAGCCGTCGACGCAGCAGTCGCATCGCGGCGCGGCCAACAACAACAATCAGCAGCAGCAGCAGCAGCAACAACAGCAGCAGCAGCAGCAGGCAGCGCTGCTTATGGGTGGCGCAGGCAGCGGCGTCCAAGCAGCGGGCGCTGCGCCACAGATGATTCCACTGGCGGGCGGCATACAACAGCAGAGTCTGCCGCTGCCGCCGCAGTCGTCGTCGCAGCCAACGCCGGCGTCGCGTAATCTGCACATGTGAGCGTAAGGAGTGAGAGATGTAAACACAGGTTGTAAGGAAGAGAGATCGTGAGAGATAGCTTTTAGATCAGCTTAAAAGCTCGGTGAGAGGCAAGAGACAAATGGCAAACTTAGCAAAGAGTCAATTTGCAACTAGTTCAAGGGCAAAGAGCAAATGATGAATTGCAATTGAATGAAAACGAATCATATTCAGAACAGTCTATTGCACTTGCCATGCGACAAAAGACAGCGAAAACAAAAATCAGTATTTGAATAGGATTCAGTTAGAGTTGCTAAACCTGTTTTAAACCTGGCCACAATTGACATGGGGCTTACGAGCTTTTCCGAAAGCTTTCGCCTGGCAGGCAAATACAATGCGAGTCGCAGTCAATATGCAAATGAAAAGCGTTTAGCGATAAGAGCCTAGTTACATGTTAAAATAGCTGCGACAACAACAAATGCAACAGCTAAGGGGCAAACGAGTAAAAGAAAGAATGAGCAACAACAACAGTAAACAGTAAAATACCAAATAGTCGTGGGTCGGGGCTATGGGGAAAGAGGGAGTGAGGAAGAGAGGGGGAGGGCATATCTGAATAGCCGGCCAATTGTTGTTGGCCCTGTTCTGTTTTCTTACGGCCAGCTATTTTCAGTTTCCTGGCTCGTAGCAAGATTCAGAAAATTGATGTTGCATGCAACAACCAGTTGGCAACAAAAGGGGGCAGACAGACGACGCGTCGTACGTAGCAGACGCAGCCAAGGCCCAAAACAATTTTTTCTCCTTCTCCTTCTCCTTCTTCATCTGCCTCCTCCTGCATTTTATTTTGTTTTTGTTATTTTCCCTCTATGTACCACCATCTTTTGCCCGGTGTTGTTGTCGATTTCGTTTGTTGTTGCAACGTTCACTCGTTAGTTCATCTTAACTGCAGCATTTTACAGTAACAAGCTTAAGCGTGTGTGTGTGTGTGGGACATAGAAAATAGGCAACATCAGAGAGCTCATGTCTAGGAGCAAAAAAAAAGAAAGAAATAAAACAAAGCGAGCACGAAAAAAAACAAAAAAAAAATGAAAAGAAATTGTAACAAAAAGAGAAAAAAGTGCGAGGAGAAAGACATGAGCGTCAGGGCCATTGCAGTCAGTCAGGGCAGCTAGACCGGCAACAGACAGTTACTGGTAAAGGTTGCATGTTGTGGCAAAGGCATTTTGGCAGCTGCAACACACACACACACACACACAGACTTACACAATCAGACCGAATAGTTTTTGGGACCCAGTTACACGTGCCGATTGGCCAGAGATGCTCTGGGGCTAAGGCTAAAAGATCAAGCAGCATGCAGAACTATGAGCAGACATTGGACAAAACCAAAATTGCATTTCGGGCGAAAACTTTTGACAAAGGTCAGACTAGAAGGTAAACCAAAGTGAAAAGCGTTTGCATCAACAGTTTGTTCGCAATACTGCAACTATCTGGCAACGCTGCAAATGTTAACTTAACTGCAGCAGGCAAACGAAATTAGTAAATTGTCTGTGTGACCTTGCTGCACGCTCTGAAGGTCCCCCTATGCCTCCTTTAGCTGTTGCAATTTTGCTAGAAACTAGAAAAACTAAAAAAAAAATAAAATAAAAAGAAAGATTTGCACGTGTGCCGCCGTCCCAAACTCTCAATTCGTGTCGTGTCGTGTCTTGTACTTGAACCAAGGCATTCAGCAAAATCAAACTGGCAAATGCGCTTTCACAGCTTCACACAAACGCACACACACACATATATATATACGCCAGCAATGCAGATAAATAGTGGGAACATGTAAGAGAACAGAATAGAACAGCAGAGAACAGAGAAAAGCAACAGAACTGAGCTCTAAGCTTCGAACAGAACTGAACAGTGCTACAGATTAGTTGGATGCGATTAAAATCTACCTTGTTGTTGTTTGTTACGCCTGTTTAGCTGTCTCGCTTCCCCGCCGCTCTTTTGATCTATCCTACTCTCGCTCTCTCACCTGGTCCAAACTGAATGCATTCCAAAAGCAAGAAACTAGTTAACTGTTAGCCGTTTCGTTTCGTTTCGTTTCGTTTCGTAGTTTGTGTAAACTTGTAAATAAATCTTTTGAGATAGGAGCCCCTCCCCCCGCTTAAATGTTAAATTGTACGTTTATTAGTTTAATAATTGTGATATTTTGTACGATTAAGCTTAAATTATACATATGCGAAGAAACAAACATGAACTATTAATTGTACGCTACTTTGCCACCACATAACATATTTTATACTATCAACAAGCAAATAATACATGTATTTGAATCTTAAAACTCTTCTCCTCATAAGTTAGGTTAGTCGATAAGTTAATTACTTTGAGTCCGAACACACACACACACACATGCACACACGCACACTCGTATCCCATCAATATACAGCCATATTAACTCTACAAAAATGTCACAAGTGTGTTGGTGTGTGTGTAAACGAAATATAGAAAAGCATAAATCGACTGATTACATCTAGACATGTCTGTGCATGTATCTGGTAGCTATAACTCTTCATATTGATATACGCAATGTGCTCGTCGTTGTAAATACTTTAGCTCTAACTATAACTGTATTTTTGTATTTTTATTTGTAATTTTATGTTTTCTAGTTTATAGCCAAAAAAGCGCAAAATATGTACGCATATAAATACAAATATATCGAAACAAAAATGATAATCGAAAAAAACACTCCCAGCATTTTTTATACCTCATTTAATTTGCATGTTTACGAGTATAGCTGAAATTTGCACGGCAGCAGTTTCTGCTCTTCGTTTTGGCCACACTATGGCTATGGATAACATACATAAGTCATAAACCATCCGCCTTGACATTTGATACACAAAACCAGGGCGTAAACAAACAGCGACCAGATCTTCCCTGGCTTTGGACCGGAATTCAGTATATCGGTATCTTAATCAGAAAGAGTGGGTTCATCGCACAGTCTACATCATTTCTTTTTTGCTTACTGGAGCAGTTCGCTCCATAGTAGTATCCATAACACACTTTAAAAATTCGCAAGACAAACATAATAAAAAAAGAAAGCTACTGTCGAGTTTGCTCGACTGTGGGATACCCGCCATCCAATTTTACTGAATGTAAGAAGAAATAAGAGCTGCCATCAAAGTATTGTATTTTTCAAAAATATACCGGAAAATATACAAAAAAATATATAATTAAATATACCAAAAAATATACCGAAATTAACTTTGTTCAAAATTGTTAGCTTGGTTGCACCTTATTAGGTTTATTGCTCTTTGGGCCTGTTACATACATTTTCGATTGGCACAAAGATATAATACCCTTCTACCCTTTGGGTATTCGAGTATAAATAGGAGAACACACGAGAGCGGGTTGGCAAGATTGTTGAATAAATTAAAATAAATGGCATTTTAATAAATAAATTCAGCAAGGTGTTCAAATAGAGTCTAAGACATTTGCAGCTAATAAAGTTGATTATATCTTTATGGCAGCTTGGCCAAAGTGTAGTTTCATGTTCCGAGAATGCCCCATAAGAAGTATATAAAAATGATGCTCAAAGGTGGATCACATACACACACTCAAACACTCGAATACAGGAGTCTTCAATGCACTTTTTCTTCAAACTTGTCTTGAATTCAAACTCTGCTTTAATTAATAAAAATGTCGATTGTTGTGTGCCAATTGCCAACTGTTTTTAATGCCCTCTTTCTACAATACATTAATTTTGCTTCATTGGAATTTCGTCTTTAATACATTTTAGGCCGCCTTCATTTTCCCAAGCTCAATTTGGCTTGGTTTCTTCTACTCTTGCATATTTTATAGATATCATCGCACTATCATCGCATATTGTTGTTGTTTTTCTTCTGCTTCTTAGCCACGGGGCCCACAGCGTTGTCTTATTGCTGATTTTGCAATCTTTGAAGAAATGAATGAATAATTTTTACGATCAATTAAATGGGCAATAAAATTGATGGAGCCCCCACCAAAAAACGAGTCAAACGTCCAGTAACAAGCAGCGTGCTGTGAGTGCGAGTGTGAGTATGAGTATGAGTGTGAGTGTGAGTATGAGTATGAGTGTGAGTGTGAGTCTAGTGTGAGCTGTGATTCGCGTCTACCAACATAAATTCACATTGCTTAAATTAGCAAAATTTACAATCAATCATTAGCAGGCAGAATGCCGCCAACGTCGACATCGACATCGACATCGACGCGTCTTTGATCTGCAATCAACGAGGCAAAAGGAATCTCAATATGTGTCTGTGCTGTAACTGTGTTTGTATCTTTTTTGTGTTTATGTATCTTTGAGATACACATGCGATGTGCACGTATATAGGTTAACCGGCACAAAGGCGCAAAAAAGTTCAAGCGCAAGCTAAACCCTTTTCAATTTTTTGCAGCCCTTCCCCTTAAGGGGGGGGGGGAGGCAGGGGGTTCTTAGCTTGCCATCGATGTACCTATTTCAATGCAAAAAGTTTCGCAAAAAAAAAACACTTCAAATATTAAAAACTTTTCTTTTCCTTTTATTTTCTACGGGCTTAAATATATTTCTTCCTCTTCTATTTTTTTTTATCAATTTCGGTTTGGGGATTTGTTACGCAGTAATGGATGAAATGGTTCCGTATCCACCCACTAAGCAAAACTTTCAATTGAATTCTTTTTTGTTTTTTTTTTTTGCTCGCCACGATGAGCGAAAGTTAAAGTCTGTCTTAGGGGCTGTCTCTTCAGGGGGTTTTTTGGGGAGCAGTTGGGATTGGCCCTGCAGCTGCGGGTTGGCTGTCATTTGGTCTAAACACTGTCAGCCACCCGACGTAAATATTTCGGTTAACAAGTCAGTTTAGTGTCAAAAGAGAGGCTTTCTTATTTATAGATGCGCCAACTTGTTGGAGTTCAGGGCTGTATTTGTGGCAAAGCGGGAAAAGTATATAGATTAACTACATACTTTTATATAATTGTCGAAAACTTTTATTGCTTCAGTGCCTTGAACCGGCCCTGTCTTAATTTGGGGGGCAATCGCGTTTGTGTTTTGTGGCCAACATTTTGTACCTACATCAAAAAATTGCCACAGTTTGAAGTTTTCGAAGCTGAAAGTCAAATCAAAGTGCTTGCCCCCGCAGCTTATCAACCAATCCATGCAACACCACCTGAACTTTTGCCCATAATAATAATATATCACAGCCCAACTAAATCAGGCAAATGCTTAAAGACTGCTCTATGTGAATCTCCATTCAGCTGATGCCTGACGACTGCCTCGTCAATTATTCGAACAGCCACCCAATAATACCCAAATGGTTGCATGAAGCCAGCTAGCCAGCTAGCCAGGCAGCCACTTGCCTCATTAGCCTCCAACGAATCGAAAGTCATAAACGTCTGCGATACAGCTACAATAACAATTCAGTACTCAACTCGTAGCCATGTCCATAGCGGGGCTGTGTATAAATAAATATGCTTTTATTGGAAGACGACTACAACTGTTTGCAATAAAAGCAACATTTTTCTTAATTTCCATTTCTTGCTAATTTAGCAGCCATAAATTGTCGGTCCATGTGGCCCGGGGACTTGCTTACCCATTGGGCTAGCTAGTATTGGGGAGGGGGGAGGTAGGTAGGTTGTGGTGGTGAGGGGGGCACCCGAAACAAGCCAAGCTGAACCGCCGGTAGACACATAAAATTGGCTACAAATTATTGCACATTGTCAAAACAACATTGGTTTGCAATTTTCGCGCTTCAATGCAGATAGAGATTCGATGTACTGGGTGGGGGAGGGGGAGGGGTGGCAGCCAGGGAGGGAGAAACAACTGGCAAACTGGCAAAGTCAAATGCCGAACTGCCAATTGTAACAGCCAGGTAATCAAACTATTCTGATACCCTTAAGCAGCTATTCAATGTTATGGCAATCAATTACTTTTATGTGCATATATAAGATCAGTTTACAACACACTTGTTTAGTGTAATAAACTGTGAATAAAAATTGTAGTAGTTTTTATTTCATAGAGCCTATATCTGGAACTAATTTAGAGATTACAAAACGTGTTTATTTTAAGTTTTTCTTTTAATTTTAAACCAGGCTGGGTAATAAAGTTAAATAAATTGAAAACGATTACAATTAAAAGCAGAATATTTCCGACAAAAACTGCAGCTAATCAATCTTATGGCAGATTTGTTTAATACGTAAAAGACTTTTGTCGATTTTATTAAATAATTTTCCTGAATATAAAATTTGTTTCGCATACTAAAAATTTAAATCCTGAAAATGCAATAAATCTGTTTAGATTTTTTGTGTAAATCAAAAGAGAAAAATATTTTTGATTTAGTAACAGTATTTAAGAAAATTGTTCAATTAATATAAAAATGCATTTCGTTAAATTTAATATTTATATTTTTAGATTGAAAACAATGTAGCTAACAATGTAGTGTACTCGGATTCGCAAGTACCCAACTTTGCTTGCATTTACGGTTATCGCTGATAATTTGCGTATCTGTGTGTGCCTGAATTATATTATTCTGATTTCAATGCGAGTGTGTGTGCGAGTGTATGTGTGTGCAATGGGTTAGGTTATGGAAGCAGAGCGAAAGACAATGACATTGACATATTGGCGGGCGATTAATGAGAGACGAGAGAGCTGTTGATTGTTTTCATTGAAATAAATGACAGAGTTTGGGTTGTTGACACACGACGCAGCATTCAAGGCACATTTGATACTCTGCATAAATAATCATAATTTCGCATACACTCGGCGCTCTTGCATAAAGGCAAATTTGTATGCGATTTATCTTATCGCGATCACGTTGCATCTGGTGGGCTGTGAATGATGCCAATGATGATGCTGATGATGCTGATGATGCTCCTGATGACGCTCCTGCTGCTGATGATGATGATGACGTTGCTGGGGACGCGTAAGTTTCACGTATTTTCATGCACGATTAAAGCCTTAATTTTCGACGTTCGACGTTGCGAACTGGACAAAATCTGCAGGTATCTGCAGCTCCTAATTAATGGTTTGCATCGGCTTCTTATCGCGCCGCACGCATCGCGATCGCCGCACCTTACCTCGCCCCTAGTCTCTTCTCAGTTGACTTGGCTTGGATACTTCATCAGCTGGCTTTGCTTTGCTAAGTGTTCATGGCTCGTTCGGCGGCACCTGATCAAGGTGCAAGGCACAAAAAACAAAAAACAAAAAACAAAAACAAGTAAAAAGAAGACACCGACTGTATCTTTTGGCCGAACTGCGTCTGCGTACAATTTTGTAATTCCTTGTGGCTTCTCTGGGCACAGAGATTTTATGAGCTGTAGCATTGCACATTATTGATAATCCCGATACGCATTTTGACTTGAACATTGCCAGAGATACTCTCTGCCTTTTGCCTGCTGCCTGCTGCCTGCTGCCTGCTCCTTGCAGGGGTGTTGTCAAGCCGAGCAAAATGCCTTGGCTTGCTGCATTTGCTGATAAGGCTGATGGGCCACATTGTTTTTGGGGTGTTGTGCCCGTCTGGCGATAGCGATCGAGTATCGAAGTATCGGGGTTTTTGACCAAGGTTTTGGCCAATATTAAAGAGAAAGCTGCCCAAGGAGTTGCCCAAAAAGATGGGAGCGCAACTGGAATTTGATCGTGCAAAAGATCTGCAGATGCGAAATGTTATATGAGTGATAAGCCAAAAGGTTAGTAAGTGGACTAAATACTTGGCACAACATGTTATTGATCATAAAACCAGCACAACATGCATCAAATATTGTGCAATGTTTCTGATTTCAATGCAAGATTTCGACGAAACACTGAAAATTGTGGCATTTTTTTCGGCAACATACATAAAAATTGCATGCTAAATTACAAAAGTAAGTAAGCTTAATTGTTAAGTTAATTAATTAATCTTATTGCCGATTTAAATATATATGAAATCAATAGCAATTTGCTCAAGAATAAAGCAGCATTCATCAGAGCAATTCAATCATTCAAGTGCATTCTAAGAGTGGGCATTAAATGAAAATTTAAGCATTGACTAACTGCCAATTTAGTGACTACTACTACGCACACACATAAAAATAATCTTTCAACTAAGTACAAGTCAGTAGACAAGATCTATCGATCTTTAAAAAGAACACAGTAGGGTGCACACTCAGCCTGATCGACTCCCACAGATCGTTAACAGTATCGAGGAGTGGAAAGATTGCGAGAGGAGGAGGCTGGGAGAGAGTTAACTATAAACTGTCAGGATACTTAATCATGTTGGCCAGTGTCGGTTTATTATGGCCAGGCTTAGTCATACAGCTTTAACAATTGATTAGCTGACGTGGCTGGCCAAGAGAGTTCCAATTCATTACCAACACCAAAATGCAGTTAACAAATGCTGGCATTAACTGCACAGAAAAGAGACAGGGAGAGAGTAAGAGTCAGAGTTGAGAAAAATAAATAAGTGTTGCTTAAATGTTTCTTTTACAGAGAATTAGGCCGCCGGAATGCAAGGGGAAGTCTTCGAGCTGTCCATCTCTGAGGCTGACCAGTTTCAAATTCGGTTTTCGGCACGATCAAGCATCGTTTGCGATCAACCACTTCGATCAACAACATCAGCAACAACAACAACAACTACAACGGGACAAAGAGGTTCGCTTGGTTCGCATCTCAGTTATTTTTTTGCGTTAACGTTTTAATTGATCGCTTTCAGTTATAAACAAGTTGGCTTTTGATTTATGAGCGCGTGCGTGCAGCGACAGAAAAATGCGTTTTAGGCCAAGTTAACAGTGTGGCCCTATCGGCCCTGGCACTGCGACTTGCGACTTGGGACTTGGGACTTTGCTGTTTGCGGCTTTTGTTTATGTAAATGAAGTCGAAACTCAAAGCTTTCAATAGCTCTTGATGATGTTGTGTGTGTTTTTTTCAGCTGTTCTTGTTGTTGCTGTTGGCTGAATGGATGGATCGGCGACAATGTCTCTATTTCTCTAATTTCGTATTGCCTCCAAAGACTTAAGACCATCCCTGCGGCCAGTTCCCCCCCTATTACCATACAAATACACAAACTGGTGTTTAATATTATTTGTCTAACGGTCACGAGCATTTACCTTCTCGCATTGTTGTTGTTGCTGTTGTTGTTGTTTGTGGTTAAGCGTCAAATTTTTAAGAATTTCCCGCATCGTTTAACCAGCCATATTCGTTAGCTTGGCCGACTGTGTTGTTGTTGTTGCACTGACAAGCAAATAAATCACGGCTTCTATCCCCAGCCCAGCCTCAGTCTAGGCCTAGTCTCAGTCTCAGTCTCAGTCTCTCTCGATCTCACTCTGTCGCAGCTTGACTTGGCCTATTGTATGGCGTAGGCATCTTAACAAATATCTTTACATTTCGACCGAATCTTTCTTTATGTACATTTCTTTTAGAGGCGACAAATGTATTTGTTTTATCAGCTATTGTTGCGCAGTTTTTTTTTTTGTTGTTGTTCAAAAGCTTGTGAACTTTTTTCTTCTTGACTGACCATAAACTTCACTTTCACACACACACACAGCTAAAAGGGCTTGAAAACAAGAAGAAAAATGTTTGTTGAAAATGAACAAACATAAAACACAGTTTTGGATTTCACTTTAGCTTTTTTTTTGAGTGGCTTTTTAGGTTTTGCGGTTCGAGAGTTGTCAGTATGGCAATTAATCAACGCATCTTCAACAGAATCGAACCTGAGTCTCTGTTTCTCTCTCTCTCTCTCTCTCTCTGGGTCTCAGGCTGAGTCACCCACTCTGGAAGTGGGAACTTGGTATGTTAAAGAAATGTGTTAACTTGTCTTTGTCGTCGGCTCATTCGGCAAATGATTCGATGCCATCTGATGCGATGCGCTGCGATTCGATTTGTTTATAGAAAAACAAACACTTGGCTCTCTACAATGTGTATGCGGTTGTGTGTGTGTGTGTGTGTGTGTGTTTTGGCCGCTGTCCGTTACTCATGGTTGGCTAAGTGGGTCGTGACTTTTCAAAATGCAAACGTGTCTTCGTCGTCGTCGAAGCAATATGCATGCGCAGTTGGTTCAACTGCTGCCAGCTCGCAGCTCGCAGCTCGCAGCTCCCAACTCCCAGCAGCTCCCCTTCTGAAGTCACCCCAGTGCAATCCCCCTTCCGCCTCCACTCCCCTTGCCGAAACACATCCCCGCCCCAAAAGACCGCACGTACGTAAACGTAATGAAATTCTTACCTCAAATAGCACTTAACTCCAGTTTAAAACGAGCCAAAAGTGAATGGTACTGACCCCAAACCGTTGCACGTTTGTCTTAACACTTTGTTGTTTACTTTTTCTACAATTCTGTGCATTTTTTTTTGGCTTTTTGGGGCCAAAATAGAAAAGTCGGCGCTGCACTCAACGATTGCAGCGATCGAGCGCCGATCAGCCGATTGAAAATTTGTTTAATTGAATTGAATGTATGAAGGCAAATAGAGAAAAAAAAAAACAAAAAAATGAAGAAAAATGCTTGGAAAAAATAAGGAGTCAGTGGACAAGTCAATGCGGCAATTTGAATGCGAGCTCATTTTAAGTGCATGCCTCGAACGAACCTCGACGAAGCAATCACGGTCATGTTTTCATGTTGCATGTAGCATGTTGCATGTTTCAAGATCAATAGCGGGAAAAAGTTGAATTTGAACTGCTTCTTGAACTTATCTGTTTGCATTTTGTCGCCTGACAATTAAATGTTTTGAATGAATGACAAGACAAACAAACAAACGAATGAAGGAACCGTACGTTGCCACCGTTTTGTTGTAAGTGTCGATCAGCAGGAAATTGTGATGAATGCCACAAACAGCAAACGATGTCAAAAAGGCATATGAGAAGCTTAAGGCATGGGCTGCCAGCTGCCAGCTTCCAGGTACCAGGTTCCTGGTAACTAACCTGAGGCACAATCTCGAGGCAAACTGATCACTTTAGAAAGCAAATTACAGATGATCCTCAGTCATGATCCTAAGCTTGGGGAGCAGCCGTGACTGCCACATTCAGATGCTGACAATTGCTAATGCGATAAGTGGATTTAATTTTTCTTCTTTTATTTTATATTTTTTTTTTTTTTGGTATGTATGTATGTGTGTAGTTTCCACTGCGATCAGTCGAGATCAATCAATCGATCGATCGACAAGCACTTGACTTCACCGTCTTATACTCGTACGTAAATTGGAATTGGAATTGCAAGATCATTAACGAATCGCAGACTGATTGATTTCCGAGCCGATCTGATCATCTATATCTTTAGGTGTGAAGATTTAAAATATTTCATTTGCAATTATTCATTTCTTTTGATTGGCTCAGCAAATAAATTAAGAGTTAAATGTGATAACATGTTGTAATACTTTTTCAATAATTAAATTAAACTTAAGATGTATATTCTTTTTCTTATGAAAGATCATGGCAGATCCATTTCCATTTTATAATTGGCTTTTAATAATATGACAATGCTATCACATTGCACAATGCATTGTTTGTCAAGTAAGCAAAGTCGTGAAGTTCATGCAGCAGTCTCTTTCTGCACCTGGAGGCGATTAAAATCCTTTTACCGGATGCCAGGCCTTTTAAGAGCTGGTAGCCAAAATTGCATATGACTAGAAAAACAATATAGGCAAGATTCTGTCATTTAATAGTCTTATTTCCAGCATAGATTTAATAAAGCCAAGTCGTTTGACCGTCTTGATGGCTTTTGATTAGATTTGATATAGAAACTCGGTCATTTTGTATTTAATATGCATATTATGATAATATGGTGAGATTTTGATTTCATTTAAAGCTGCACCTATTCATATCCGAGGCGTTAGGCGATACGTAGGCAGGAATGGATAGATATAACTATAATTATGTAAATCCAAATGCTAATGCAATAATGTAATCAGAGACTTATTGATGTGGCAATCATCGATCGAGTAAGTCGGTTTCTATTCGGTCATCTGATCCCAAAGATGGAATCGCACACGACAAATGCAATTCGCTGCATTCAGTCAGTCAGTCAATCGACAACTCTCCAGACAGAGACACAGGTCCATAAAGGTGGAAGGCTATTGTGGAAATTTATGAAGTTTATGACAAATATGATGACGGTCTAGGGCGCAACTTGGTTGCACTTTGTTATTTTGAAGTGGAAAAGGCGATGGAGAAGGTGGAAGTGGAAGTGGAGTTGGAGTTGGAGTTGGAGCTGGAGGAGCAGGAGGAGATGCCGCCGTTTGCCATTGTCTTGCTGTTTCTTTTTTTCTTCCCTCTCGACGCACATTTTTGAATGAAAAACGAAAACAATGCCATTTACAAGACACTTAACGAGATGTCGAGTGAAAGCCATAGTTATAGTCGAACCGTTGCCGATGTTGAAGCTGAAGCTGTTGTTGTTACTGTTTGAGGCTTCTTGGCGATTGGCGCTGCCAGCGGCCCACAATTTGATGTGCTGGCCATTCGCTGATGTAGATGATGACGATGGCATTGGCGATGGCGATGGCGATTGCGATGTGTGTAGATTGGAGTCGAGTGGTGTGCGTGTGTGTCTGTGTGTGTGTAGTGGCCAAGTGACGTGGCTTGTTTTGGCGTACAAGTGCACTTCAGTTGAGTTTCAAGTCCAATCTAAAGAAGCACAAGTGAGCGCAGACTTTCGGTCTAGTGTCGACTGTCGACTGTCGACTCTCGACATTCAACGCTGCTTTTTTTTTCGTTTTGTTTCTCTCTTCTAATGACAGGCAAACAATCAGATGATGCAGGTACCCAACCCCCTTGCCTCTATCGCAGTGCCCGTCCCCTTTCTCCATATGCCAGTTGCCATTGCCATTGCCAGTCACCAACTAACTCTCCACTGCACTCTCCCCATCTATTGTCTGTTGTCTGTCTTGTGGCAGCTACCGCAGCAGCAGCAGCAGCAGCAGCAGCAGCAGCCGTACTTTCTCATGAATTTGTTGTCATAGTAATGGCACAAATGTGTGTACATGCAGCCAAAAGGCAACAAATCGAAAGAGAAATAAAAGATTTATGGCCAAATCCATTCACCAATTGTTCGAGCTTGCGGTCGCATGAGGCGACAAGTAGGACAAAACTGTTTTTTGGTCACATGACTCAAATTAGAAATGCAGCCAAGCCAGCCCGCTTATGCTTATATTATATTTGTTTGTAATAATAAATGAAAATTCAAATGCGCAAACACAGCGCCAAAACAGGTTAACAAAATGGCTAACAAGGCTAACACAACAGGTAACACAACTCTTCGATTCTCATTCTCATTCTCATTTTGATTCTCATTGCCTGCCATCGTCATTCAAAATCCAATTCCATCCCGAGACTCGGGACCAGAACGCATGCGCGTTGACCGCCCGCCGAGCTACACATTCTGAGAACTTTCCACTTCAATTAATAACTAATTTGATGTGTGCCGCGGATCGCGGTGCATTTTATCGATTCGGACAGCGCCCAGGCCGCATTTGGAGCATCATCAGTTCAGTTCAACTGAGCTGCGGATGCCGGACACGGTGCGGGGAGCACATAGGGCGGGCACTGGCAATGGCAATAACTATGGCTATGGCTATGGCAATGGCAATGACGATGACGATGACGATGACGATATCGATGCGACGTTTTCAAGCACCTTAGTTGC
Organism: Drosophila pruinosa; assembly: GCA_018150935.1. Lineage (NCBI taxonomy): Eukaryota > Metazoa > Arthropoda > Insecta > Diptera > Drosophilidae > Drosophila > Drosophila pruinosa. The sequence goes on from JAECWR010000199.1 coordinate 27,423,069, forward strand.
AACTCTGCACCCTGCAGCTACTCCAAGGCAATTGATTGAGCAGGGTCTATGTGATACCTGACAGCATATGTAACATAAGCGGATGGAGGCGTTGGGGAGGAGCATTCGAGTATAAAGCGAATCCAAAGAAATAGCTCACAGTAATCATGGAATACGATTCGAAAACTTATCATTCTTAGAGTATTTGAGAGTAAAGTTGTCAAGTTTCATTTGATTGAATTCTTAACTGAAACAGTTTTCTTTAGGTATGTAGGATTTATCAATTAGCCAAGCAGATTTAGAAATATTCAAATATGAACAAGAAGTTATACTATTTTTTGGTAGAAAAATATCTCAGCCAAAATTGTAATAACTAAGGAGAACAATTGGTTTTGTTATTTGCACAATAATTATTGAATCTTCAACTTAGCAATAAGATCTCTTTATGGGGAAACATATTATAAGTAATTATGAATAGTTTACTTCAATAATTTATAATACATATTTGGACAACACAAAATTTGATGGTATTATAAGCAGAACTATATTTATGGAATAAATCTCTTACAACTTTACAGAATGTAGTGTATTTTATTTCGGTTCAATATTATTATGAAATACAGTTGGCAATATTTTCGCATAGAAATCGTGTGAGTAGATGTTGAGTTATGTACGGTTAGTAGTGGAGCATTTTCAGATCTAAATCAATGCATTCGAATACGTAAATGTAAGTGTGTGTGTGTGTGTGTATGTTTATGTGTGTGCACAACCAGTCGGATCAACGTTTGGATAATTATGGCTTATTGTAGTCGTACATGCGGTATGTGGTCGGTTCTTTGGGTGCAGGCGCAGCTGCTAGCTCCACTCCACTTCACTCCAACTCCAGGCAGGGAATGTGAGGGAGATGAAACGGGAGTAGGCGGGAAGGAGGTGAGATGCGGTGCACCGCCTGGCGTGCCAGGCTAAATAAATCACTGGCTAAATACTCGAAACGAAGTTTTAGGCCCAAACAACGCTTTGGTTTTGCTTGGTGCTTGGTGCTTGCTGCTTTTTACTTTTTGCACTGCAACACTTCAACAATAAATAACCAAGTCATATTTTTCACCTCCGTTTTGCCGTTGTTGTGTGTAGTTGTTGTTGAGTCACTTCCTGGTTTTTGAACTCCACACAGAGTGGAGATCAAGGCAGTTGCAGAGCCTGAGCCTGGCCACATTAACGAGCATATTACCTACAATCTGCAGCCAGAGAAAATATGCAAAATTGTTGGACTCGCGAGTTGTAGTTGTATAGTTGGAGTCGAAGTTGGAGCTGAAGCTGCAAATCATTAACATCTCTGCTAGGCCAGAACCAACTCGACCAGCACCACGAACATATTTTGCACGTGACCTTATTTCCCCCGCACTGCTAGAACCAAAAGCCCAACTGTGTGGTTAGAGGTTTGCTTTTGGCTTTGGATTTGGCTTTGGCTTTGGCTTTGGCTTTGGTTTTGGCTTTGGTTTTGCCTGGTTGCAGCGCAACATCAATTTTCGATCACGTTTTAAGTGTCTTGCGCCGTTCGCGTCGCCATCTGCATCGCCATCATCATCATTGTAGTCGTCGTCGTCATCGTCATCGCCATCATAGTCGTCGTCTTCCAGCCAAGCTAAATGATTTAAAACCAACAAAAAATATCGTGCCAAATGCTGCATATTGCACATTGTGGCCCAGGTCCAGACCTAGGTCCAAGCCCAAAAGGCCCAACGACGTCAGCGGCACGGGCAGTCACTCAATCCAATCCAATCCAATCCGTTAGACGGCATTGCATGGCCTGGTCTGGTCTGGCCTGGTCTGGTCTGGCATGACATGGCTTGTAGGTAAATTTTCGCAACGCTGTCGCTGCTGCTGCTGCTGCTGCTGCTGCTAACAACACAGCCGTCTGTCCAAGAGCGTATCGGACCAGCCAGCGCTTACTAAACTGCATTATCACGCCTCTCCATTGCATTATTGGCAGCAGCAGCAGCAGCCGCCGTTGTTGCCATCGCCATTTCCATCACTTCGTGTAGGTTAAGGTGAAAACAAGCTGGAGCTGCAGATATATTATGTGTAGCTGTAGCTGAGCCCACTGAAGCATCGATCCCAACTACACTTCACTAAGCAGCCACAAAAATATATCTGACAGATGCGACTCGCGCTGTGACTCGCAGCCAGAGCCAGAGCTGGAGCTGGAGCGGAGTGGAGCATTGATGCGAACGTGGTTTGCATTGCTACGATTCGTTGCGCTATTCACATTTAGGTGTCTACTTAAAAAATCAAAAAGTTATACAATCCCAGCCAAAACGACATTGCAGGCGGCGACTCTGGCAAACCGCAAACAAAAAAAAAAGGAAAAGAAAAATAAAATTGCAGAAAAAACTAAGCCAGAGAAATGTTAGAACTGACACTTTAACATACCCTATAAATGGCACAGCATCAATAGTGTTTAATGAAATCGTTGTACACAATACTCTTACTTCTTCAATCGAGCAATTATTGTGTTTGTTATAATTTATCAGCTTCATTTTAATATTGACAGATTTTAATTGAAAATCTAATAAAGAACTAAATGATAAGTTAATTATTACTTAAAAAGCTCTTTTTAAGCATTACTAAATTCTTTCAATCAATTGTTGAATTTCTTATAACTTGTCAACTTCAATTTAATTTTATAATTCCCTTTTTCTATTGTATCAGATTTTGAAAGCGTACTTAATAAGGTATTCAATTTAATGGGTTTGCATTATAGGTATTTGAAAATTGTAAACGAATTGCAGATCTAAAATCTATATTAAACTTTATTGTTTTATCAATTAATGAACTTTATTTTAAATCAATTATTGTTATTATACGTTTATGTGCTTGAACTGAATGTTTGTCAAACTTAAAGCAAATAATGTTTCATTAGAACAACAGCAATCTTCCTAAGAGTATACAGCTTACAGTTACAGTTGCATCTCTGCAAAAAATACCCTTTATCTATATTTGCATGCAGGGTATATAAAAATGACGTGGCAAATAAAACAGAGCGACGTCTGAAACTGGACAGAGACTTGGGACAGCGACTGAGATCGAGACAGAGACAGAGGCCTGAGATCGAAGACGACGCTTTAGCTTTAGTTTACAGTCTTGGCTTGTATGCCTTGCAGTGTGTGTGCGTGTGTGTGTGTGTGTGTGTGTGTGTGGTGTGAATGTTATGGAAATTTGTTAAGTTCTGCATACACAAAACTCGAAACCCGAAAAGCACTTGGCAATTTGCACGAAAGTTGCCCCCAAACGGCATTGCCAGCTGTGAACTGTGAGGTGAGCAGGGCTGAGCTGCAAGGGGGGCAACTGTGTGAAGTTTCTTTTTGATTTTCACACCCAAACAACAGTGCCAAGGCACACAAAAGGCTTCTTCTTAGTGGCGGGCACATGTGACAGCTTTATTGGATTCCCATACACACCCAAAGCTAAAGCTATTTAACTGCACGGCCAATTGATATGAGAGCTGAGCCCGGTCGGCCAGAGATTTGCTTAGACTTAACTTAACTCGCCACAAAATGATTTGTCAGTTATGGATTTGCTGCGGGGGTTAGTTGGGGTATGCCAACAAATCGAACCGAGACGCCTAATGCATTCGGTATTCAATAATTTAAATGCTATTGGAACTTGAAGTTTCTTGCTTCTTCGTCTCTGCCTCTTGGGTTTGCTCCATACAATAGCTTGAGTCAGCTGCTGATTGATTGAGAGCTTAAGTCGTTATTTTTTACTTGAGCAACGACGATGATGAGTTGGGGAATTGCTTTGATGAGTTCAGCAAGTCCTTGAAATCCCTCAAAGGAGTTTTCTGCTAGATCATGTATGCATAAGGACAGCTGCAATGACGTAAATTTTGTTAAAAATTATAAATTCTTTACAGCTCTTATTGTTTGCCAAAGGATTCACAGCGTACGTCTAGCTGTCAACTTGACAGACAATTGCTAAATGCTTGAGAATTAAACCCGTCCTTTTTCTTAACAGCAAATTAATCATTCCTTTGACTGGGTTGACAATTAATAAGTTTTTAAAAAACAATTAGGCAAAGTTACAGTGAAGTTTTGGCTGTATGAGTCCATGGATTTTTGAAGTGTATAAAAGTTTAATTTGCAATAAAAAAAACAGTCTAATTGCAGGTTGATTTGTTAAGAAAAACCATTCGAAAGCTGATCATGCTAACATCACCTCTTATTTCCCATGGCAGTTATTCTTTGGCTCGATTACTACTACTTGGATATTACTGCCTTTTCTACATAATATATTTGTAAGTTTCTAATAAATCAAAGAGACACAAATGCTCTTCAGAACTGCTCTCTTGTTGGAAATGACAAAATAAGATAGTCTAGTCTTGACTCGCTTCCTGGCTACTCTTGCTCATAAGCATTTATATCCCACTGAGTACACAATAGACATGTGCTTCAGCTGACTGTGGGGAGCTGCTCAGATAGTGGCAAGTAGTGGCCACAGTAGTTGAATCCTGTCAGCCCACCTGGCAAGTCATGAGAACCGAGTCTGAGTCTCAACAATATTGTTCAAATGTCCACATAAATAGTGTGTGAACATGTGCAATTTTCAGGAACTATTTGTGGGGTATTCTTAATGAATGGAAAGCGACCAAAATTAAGACTATAAATAAACAAGGCAAATGAAAATAAAGCAGAGGAAGGGGAGAAAAGGGAAAGCGAGTGAGAAATGAGAATTGAGAATTAAGAATGTAAAGACTAAGCAGTACGTAGAGTTCCTAAGCCAAAAAGAAAACGAAAGACGATCGATCAAAATAAATCACAAATGTATAAAAACATAGGGTAAACGAAAACTCTAAGCCAGCAATTGTGCGCACAATTTTCCAATTTTCCGGCTTTGTCCATTCGTCTTTTGGGTAAACAAACGTTTTGCGTAACAAAAGGGAACACGGCGAGGACAAGAAAATAGCCCGCCGGGCGCAACGAATATGCTCAAAAAGGAGCCGGATACATGTATAAGACACAAAGAAGCAGCTGTCAATGGTACATATAAGAAATGTCGAGACAAATGCAGATAGTCTCGATAGGCGGATAGCTAGATAGAGGTTGAGGTAGAGGTAGATTGCCAGAGGTAGAATCGACCCGAGTCACAATAACTATGGCAAAAAGCACAATTACTTTACGCTGCTGGCTAAACAAACCTTTAAGGCAAGAAAAAAGGACAACAGCTGGCGTGCTGTGAGCCCAACGAAGGTGTTTTGAAACGCTCGGCAGGACTCAGTCCTAACTGGGCTGACCTTTTGTTAGACACGGCCAATTGCTTGGAAATAGTCAAATGTGCGGTGTCCTTCGGTCCTAGGTAGAACACCCCAAAATGTGTGGTCTCTGCTCGCGGTCAACCCGACGGAACGACGGAACAACGGGACAACTGACTACATGGACTGCGGCAATATATCAATCCTAACTGCGGTTGACCCGAACCAAGACACTAATCATAGCTCAAGCGTAAAGGCGTTGATAGCATTGTGCAGGTATTGACTTCGACTACGACTCTGACTTCAGCTTCTCGAAACTCATTAGAGTTTTCTTTTCGACATTTTATTTTGAATTTTTGCAGTTACCACAATGCAGCAACAGCAACAACAGTAGAAAAATCTTAATAAATTCATCAAAAATCAGCAGCAAACATCTCACGACCCAACAGCAACACCAAGCTAAGGGCAGCTGTAGTTAGTAGCGGGGGCGGGAGGTGCCCCGCTTGGAAATCAATGCCAGGCGATCGTCAGCAACATATTTCAAAACACAAACTTACAAATATATTTAGCATTTTGTCGCTGCTGCCCCCCAAACAAAAACCAAAACAACAACTGAACAACTGAAAACGGCAAAGACAAAAACAAAACACAAAAAAAAGCCAAAGCTGCTGCAATCGGACACGTTTCTGGCCGTGCCAGTTAGCCGGTTTCGGACTTGCGACTTGCAACTTTATGCTGCACTGTCGAGCGGCGGTGGAGGCGTCTTTACACATTTGCATGCTCAAACAGCAATCGATCACAGGCAGGCAACAGCAAACAGCCATGGCAACGGCAACGGCAACGGCAACAACCAGAAGACACCGTTCACCCAACCATATGAGTAGCAGCAAGAGCAACAGGAGCAGGAGCTGCAGGCTGGGGGTAAACTGGTTTACTCTGCGTACACATGCGATGTTATGCAGAGAAAGAGAGACGATTTGAGCTGAGATTTTTTGATCGTCGGCTACGTTTTTGGTTGTGCCAGGAGCAACAACGATGACGACGACGAGCTGCAAAGTGGAGGTTAAAAAAATTTGCAAAAATATTAACGAAACGTAGGCAGCAACTGCTGCTGCTGCTGCTGCTGGTGGAGCTGGAGCTGGAGCTGGAGCTGGAGCTGCTCGCCTTTTTCCACTGCAATCTGCAATTATAGCGCATGGTTAACCGGGCTGAAGAAGGCAGAGGGTGGAGAGAGAAGAAAAGGGATATGGAGAGAGCTGCAAGGGGTAGAGATTGCAACTGGCCAAGTCGCAGTGCTTTTGACTGGGCGGTTTGTTGAACTTTGACAGGAAGTCGAGAGCCAAGCGACCAGACAGGAGACTAAGACTCAAACTAAAGCTGATTCTGATGCTGCAGTTGAAGCCTGCTGCCTGCTGCTGATGTTGAGGTTGAAGCTTTATTCTCCATTTGCAGTTGTTGTTGTTGGTATTTTTTGATGTGACTTGGCTTTTGTTTGCTGCTGGCTGCTGCCGTTGATGGGTGAAGGTTGTGGAGGACATGGGCATGCAGAGTGCTGCAGACAATTGACAATGTGAAAACGATGTCGATTAAGTTGCTGCTGTTGCTTGCATACGACAGACCGTCAGACGGACAGACAGAGAGACGAACAGACGAGCGGAGGGCACCACAAAATGCTCTTAACGATCAACGTTGCCACAACAGCAAAGTTATGCGAGATTCGATTGTTACCCAGCATTCCCTACCCCCCTCCTGCCGGCACCATGGCATCACTTCGTCCCTGTTGGTGTAAATTGTTTTAACAGCCTTGAAGGATAAGCAGCCACCGGATTGTGGATTCTGGATTGTGGTTTGCCAATGCAGATGTGTGAACCAAAATGTATATTTAGCAAGCCAGAAGCTGACCGAGAACCAACTGCGTCCGACACATACCATGTTTTTTGATAATTTCATTTGACCTACCTACGACAGACCTTGAGTTCTAAAATGCATTTGCAAAAAACAAAAGAATAATTGCTTTAATTTGAGACGAAGAAAATGGATTTTCTTTTTGGTCAATTGTGTTTTTAAATTTCATGCAAGAAACGATTAGAAGATTAGAAGTATTTGCAATGAAAATTACTCACAGATCTTATAGATAGAGTGTTATTTAAGGCAGGTTTCAGTTCACTTAAATGTAAGCTTAAGATGAAAACATTTTCAAAAGAAAATAGTTGAATCGTATGCATTTATCTTATCGTAAAGCAACATATAGTGTGAAATAATTGGCACTTGATTAACAATGGTTGGCAATTGCATCTTTGCTCTGAGTACCTTCCGCCAACAGAATGTTGCATCTTATCGCTTGCCATCAGATTTTGCCACATAGTCAAGCAATGTTGCAACTCGGCAGATAACTTTTACACCATCAAGAGATCTTCGACTTAATTTTGTAATTACTATAATATATCGCTTGTGCTTCAGTCTGGCGTAGCAGTGAACTGCAGTGAACTGAGCTGAGCTGAGCTTGCTGGCAGGCAGGCAGCATTCTCACATCGATGGCCGGCATCCTTAACTGCCTGAGATGCTCAAACAACTGCGGGGCACAAACTGAAAAGTGTTGCCCCATGCAACAATTTCAGTGAGTGACCGTGAAGCAACAGCAGCAGCAACAACAAAAATTGAAAACTAACTGCTCCCTGTTTATATTTATATTATATTACGCGCCATGCCAAGACAACAACAATGCCAAGACAAGACAATAACAATAAAGCGAGCAACAAGTGAACGAAGCGTTCTTCTTCTGGGGGTGTGTGTCTTGGCTAAAGAGCAACGTTTAAGCTGCACGACTGTCGACTGTCCGGCTGCCTTTTCCTTTCTGCGCAGGCGCGCGCGCCTTTGCCCAACAACCTCTCGAAATAATTATGGAAAATGCATTGGACACGGGACAAGGGAGACGAAGGGTGAGAGAGTCTCTGGAGTGGGGCATGGCATGTTTCCTTTACGGCACAGCACAGCACAGCACAGTGCATGGGCATGGGCAATGAGCTATGATGAAAAACAACAAGCTCATAATAAATAATAACCAGGCAGACGCAGAGGCAGGCAAACACGCGGCCAACGGTGCGCGGGGTAACAAGCGCTAATTATCGACAACAAGCTAAAACAGTGGCCTACAATTACGCAGCGACGCCAGCAGCAGCAGTTGATGTTGCAGTTGCAGTTGCCGTTGCCGTTGCAGTCGCTGCCTCAGCTGCTTAGTTGCCGCAGCGTAGCCAGCTGAAGGCGCCCTACGCACTACCCGATCAACTCGCCTGGAACACATAACGACTCTGACTCGTAGTTTGGGTCTCATCTGGTCTGGGCTTACCTGTTGAAAGCTGCCTGCCTGACTGACTCGGGCTGTGCGATGTGTGTGGATGTGGATGTGGATGTCGCTGCTGCTGCTGCTGCTGCTGCCGCGGATGCAACTGCAGCCATTAAAATTTACACAGCTCTTTTTAAGCATTCATCGTCAACGCAGCATTGCTGCTGCCTCACAGCCTCGTCTTTGCCTCAGCCTCAGCCACAGCCCCATCATCGTCGACGGCCTTTCTCCCATTGGCGGCGACGGCGCAAACTTGTTAACTTCTTGGCATGATGGTCATCATGCAAGCCAAATTCAAGCGAGAGAGAACGCAAACACAACTCAACATCATGCAACAGCAGCAGCAACAAAAACCAGGGGTCTGCTGCAACCGTAAAACGAATTTTGAATGCTCTGCCCGAAGTGGCAGGGAAGAAAAGTAACAACTTATGTGCAGGCAAATGTATAAAAAAGCTAAACAATTTTTAGTTTTAGATTTCAGTTAGCTAAAGAAAAGGTCTGCTGATTAAAACTAGAGCAGTAGAAATGTTAATAAAGTGCACTGAAATGTTTACAATCTATAGATTCTCGAAAATTTCGAGGAGAACTCAATCAAAACTATTTTGTGTGCAACTTTGATGCATCTCGAAATGTCGCTCAAATTGCATGGCATAGTGCGAATTCCTCTGGAGCAGCACAGACTCAAGAGTGTATAACAAGCAGCCGCGGGTATGAGCCGCGTGTATTGGTTGCAATTTATAGGCGCAGGATCGGTTACAAGCCAACGAGTTGGTAACACAAACCGGCGGCAGTTGCAAGTTGGCAGTGGCTCAAGCGTTGGGCGCTGATTTTCATGCTAAAACAGCAGCGGCGACTCCAGCTTGGAATACGTTGCACAGGAGATTTGCAACGCATCTCTTGTCTCCGACTCTCGCTCTGGCTGTGGCACTATGGTTGTGGTTGTGGCTGGGCGTTAACTGCGAAGTAATTGCGTTTCGGCTATGCAAGTACATAAATTGGATTTGAAATATGTACACATGTTGATGGATTCCTCCAAGCAACAGCAGCAGCATCAGCAGCAGCAACATCAGGAGCCCGTGCTGCGGGTACTTGTATTCATACTCGTACCTGCCACCGCCTCTATCTGTGGCTGCTATCTGCCGACTGGCACAGCTCGGGAGGGACACACCGTTGAGTGTTGCATTTCTAAACGGAGTCGATGGCGATGGCGATGGCGACAGCGATGAAGAAGCGCCGCACGAGGAGGCGGATGAAGCAACAGAACACAAGCAGGCACCGTACCATTTGTCTTTTGATAATTATCATTTCACTCTGATAGCATCAATTTCAAAACAGTTGATGATTTTTGCTTGCTGCGTGTGTCGCTCGTTAACAAGCCAAGCCTAACCAACTGCTGCCGTTGAGCAGCCTGATAAGTAAAATACTCAAACAAAACGGTAGCCAATGCAATGCGCCTAGGCACCAAACAAGTGCCGGACAAGACCCTGCCCGACTGTGCTGCCTAGTCTTAAAATTGCTGCATCATGATCGATTTCAGCTGCTGCTTTGGTATGTTAACGAACCTTAAACGGACATAGCCCATACAGATTTACAATAACATTACCTACGTTAGATTTCAACAAATATTTCCACTGTTGTTCATTTCAGAACGTTAAACTCTCTTCAATATTAATTCGATTTGGAATTTTAAATATATTCTTCATATCAAAAACCATTCGATACTAAAACATAAAGATATACAAAGCGTAGCATACTTTTAGCCAGTTAAGGCCTAGTGTGTCTTCGCTTTGCTTTAGGCTTGGCTTACGCAACAGCAGATGGCGCTGCACTGCAGCTTAAGCAATACAAATTTGTAGCATACTTTTCGATGCCTGGCGATCGAATAATGTGCGGTTTGGATATTAGCTGAAGAAAACAAGATGGCGATGCAGTGCTGTATGATAACAGGGTTGTGAACCTTTATTGAAATTATTTGCTTACAGTACATCTCAAACTGTAAGGCTTTAATAAATAACCGTTTTAAGTTTTGATAAACTCAATGAAATGTACTTGCCTTCATTGTGTCTAGGTTCGTGTGTTTAAAGAACCACATTTGGTGGTCATTATCCAAATTGCATGGTCTCACAATTATGCGCATATCAGGGCTAAATTCCAAACAGAACGTGCTAATAACCAGACTATTGCGGTCGATATCAAAGTGCCAGTTTTGTCGACCTCCAAGTGTGTGACACCGACTCAGAGTTACTCCTTGATTGAACTGCATCTCAAGACAATAGTCACTGTCAGCTAGTCTCAGATCGTTCAGATAGCTAAGAGTCCAGTGTTGAGCTTCTTTTTGCGAGGGATCGCAGGTCCTTAGGGTAATGCTATTATCCTTTATGTTGCCAGATAGACAACTACTGGGTTGTTGGGTTGGACGCAGAGTGCCGTTGGCATAATCAGTGCGAGGCTTTAATGGAAAATGTTGCAGCAAATCGGGTGCTACATGCTCCAAATACCAATCGAAAGACTGGAATTCGTTTTCCTTAAACACCACTTGCACCTCAGAAATGTCGCCCATGTCAGCCTCTTGGATTTGCGGGTGATAATTGTAGATCTGGGACTTGTAGATGGTATCATTAAACCAGATCTCCACCAGACGCTTGTAACTCTAAGAAGAACAACAAGTTATTAAGAAAAGCATACATTGATCATTGAGGACATTGCTTACGTCAAATTGCTCTGTAGCCGTCTGCTGGAGATCGCCATAGTGCTGGATGTAGCTCAGATCGCTCGGCTGCAGATGGGCCACACGGGAGCAGGGCACCTGGAGAATGCTTTTGTCAAAGCGCCACACTTGAAAGCTTAGCTCCAGCTCGAAGGGAGCTGGCGAATTGAGATCCATGTCGAAATGGGCCAGCTCATTAAAGAAATCCGCATTTACAGCAAAGACCGGGGTGCGTAACACTGGCGTTTCAAAGGGTTGTGGCAGCTCCTTGAGTTGCTGCCACAACAACGGCACCTCCCGCCGCCTCAAGCTCCAGTCGAAGATGCTACGCTGTTCCACAACTCGCGTGTACTCCAGCGTCTGTGGATCGAGAACATCTAGATGTGAACTCACAACTATATGACGATGGCTATCGATCAAACTCAGCAGCGGCTCCAGCCAACTCTCGCTGAACTCCACTTGCGGATCGACAAACACTATATGTTCCATTGCAGACACTCTAACACCAAACCTGCGGGCACGCACCAAACCCATCTCCTCCTCCATGACAAAGATTTCCGAACTTTTGAGTATGTAACGTTGCATATATTCTTTGAGTGCCAGATTGGAGAGCATTTCCCGCCAAATGTTCATATCACTGTTATCGTTTATGAGCAATAACTCACCGACCAAGTCCATGTTCGTTCTTTCTCGCAGACTGTGCAAAGTTCGCAGCAGCATTGCCGGTTGTACATTGCGAAAAATGATCACGATACTCGCCAGGTCTAGCACGTTATAGCTGACATTCAGGCAGCGACTATCTCGCACTTCTGGCACCTTGCGTCGTAATGGAATTCGCTCAGCCAGCCAGGCATTGTAGCCGTACGTCAACCAACTTCTGGTATACTTTGCGATTTCATCCTTTGGTACTCGTTGCGAGTACTCCAGTGGCGTCATCATGCCATCCCAAGTGCTTAGCTGGTGGTACAAGGCGTACAGCACAAATAACATTACGAGTAAAGCATAGTTCCGCTTCTTGAGGTGATTATGCCATATGGGATTTATCCCAATACTTTTGGGTATCCCATTAATGCGCAGACCATGCATCACAGTAAGACTTTAGGTGGACGACTGCTTGCTTTAGCCCAAATGAGGCCAAATTATTGTTGCACTTCATGGTTGATAAAGGCGTGCTAAAAGGCATTTCAAATTGCTAATAACCCAACATGCAAAGTATTGCAAGTAAACCAAATAAATGAAGCTCAATGTTATTCTTTTGTTAAAGCGAACAGAATGGCAAGCAAGACAAGTAATTATATTGTTATTTTGCCTATTAAACACACTTGAATAAGGCATGATTTCTATATTTATGCACTTAAATATCTTTTGTTTCCTTTTAATATTATTTTGCATTAAATTCATAATAAACAAATCAAATTGCATGTGAACTTAGCATGCGCCAAAGAGTATGCAACATAAAATTAAATACGAATATAAAATAGAAATATAGTAATGACAAATTAAAAGAGAAGTTTAGATGAAACCTGTTTTATCAAATAAAATGTAACAAAACCCAGATTCAACTTTGGGCGATTAAAAGTACAAGTACAATTAGATGGCAAATAAATATGAAATGTCAATTGTTAGTTCAACAAGTTTAACACAAATGCAAATATTTTATTTATTAATTAAAATTTTATATTTAAATGTTTTGTTGCATGACTTTGTCAAGCGTAAACAGCTCTAAAGAGCCCTTTGGCAATTTGAATTATGACATTAAGGAAGACAACGGCATCAGAGAAGAGAAAATTGTATGACAAAAGCCTAAACGAATGAACGACGACTTTTCCCTGTGGCCTTGCAATAACACTGTAAAGGCAAACAACAACATCAAACAGAACAACAATACAACAATAACAAATAACAGCAATAATAGCAACAATAACAAGAACAATTTCCCACGGTACAACGCTACGTATGCGCAATGTGTTTGCCAACCTGAACATGTGTAGCTATCTGTAACTGCGTGCAGAGGGTTTGACTACAGAAGGGCAGCGGAATGACTGTGGGGGAGGGTAAGGGGCAACAACACATGCAAAACACAACAAACAGAAATAGAAATAGCATCAGCTTTGCATGTGTAGTAACATATAGACATATCGAGATACGTTTAAACAACAACAACGGGATGTGGAGGGAAATTGCTCGGTCACAGAGCGAGAGGGGGTGAAGGGCACCAGGTTACAGATAGTAGCAAAGATAGCGAGGAATGTACATTTCAAAAATTTATTTATTTACATTGACATTTTGTGCTACTTGTGCACTTTTTTTTTCCACCCAGACTCGCACAGTGTGTGTTGTCTCGTCCCACTTGAAAAACTGCTAACAAAGCTCTAAGCGCTTGTTTAGAAGCCACCGGCTCCCAGTACAAGAAATGCGAATGAGGGAAACAGAGAGCCGGCAATGTATAATATATTGACTCAACTACAATACGGACATTGTCAGGGCGAACGGAAAAGGACGAAGCCCAGAACGGAAGACAGGTCAAGGGAGAGTTTATTTCCGCACCTGAAGCAACTCACAAGCAAACGCAACAGTAGCCGTTGAAGTAGGGAAATCAAGATAGAAACAAACATATAATATGCTCTATACGAAGTCTAAATACACTGACTGATCTTAAGTGAAGAATTCGGCATTGTTGATTTTGGTGGTTAACATCAGAAAAGATGTTAAAAATAATCTAAACTATTGAGTGAGGAAATGTCACATTCAATTGTGGATGAATTGAAAGCAGCGCTAGATAAAGAATTTGATAAAATACAGTTTGTGCTTGCGAGATAAGAGAGAGAGAGAGAGCGAGAGAGAGAAAGAGTTAAAGATCATATTGCAGTTTAAAAGTGTGTTTAGACTACAGTGAGATTATGTTGAAAATTATGCACAAATATGGGCATCGAAAAGAAAGACAAAGTATATAAATATATATATATTTATAGGGGCTTGCAAGAAATCATTTGAAATCATTATCATTAATCATTAATCAATAATCATCAATAATCATTAGAAATTCGATTTTTTGATAAATTAAATAATCCAACCAGCACTTTTATATTTTATTTCGTCAAACATGCTGCAATAGTTGACGCACTTTATGTAGAGTATAACGCTTGCTATGGTTGAGGGGCTGTACGAAGCTGGAAGGGGGTAAAACTGCCAAATGTTTGCAAATGCTAAACATGCCCGTATTTCATGCATATTTACAAATTTCGATATTTACAACCCCTTGCCCAGGCTCTCAGACTACTGGACAGCAGCAAAGAGAGAGAGTCAGAAGAGTTGGTAGTCGGCAGTCAGCTAGCTGAAGAGTTCACTTAACAGTTTTATTTGTCTTTGGAAAACTTTAGCCGACACACACACATACACATGCAGGCGTATACAGGACACACTCTTGAATGATTTGTGTGCAGGAGCAGCAGGAGTAGATGTATAAGACGGACTGGCAGGACAAGTTTGTCAGTTTGTCTGCTGCTGCTGCTGCTTCTCAGCTATGTGGTCAAAGACAAGCCAAACGTGGCCAAGTCAAAGTCGAGGCTGGTCCGTTCAATATCTTGGCGTACTTGAGCAATTTGTAACATGATAGAGATAAATGCCAAACCAGCTCATTCTTATGAGTGTGTGTGTGTGTGTGTAGGGGGGGGGAGTGTGGGAATGTGTGTATTGTGTATTGTTCTTGCCGCTGCTGTTGTTTTGTTTATGTTTTTCTTAGCTTTGCATTGACTTGCTGCTCCGACTTGGACTTTTGCTATTGAGAAGCGACTTAGAGGTAGCCTTGTAGCATTTTCTTCTTTTCATGCTGTTTGTCTAAAATATTTGAACTAAAATGGCAACAAAAGACAACAAAGAGATGCCTCAACAGCACAACTAGCAAACTAAACAACTGCATGGCCAGCCAACACAACGGAAATAAACCGAAAGAGGGACGATAGGAGGAGGTTGAGCAGTTCTCCCCGTTGACCATATTGAATATGAAAACAATGCCCGCTTTGAATTTCCGCTGTCTGATGAACTACATTTTATGCGGGACGCCAAACAAATCAAGCTTCAAACTCAGAGATGACCAAAAATATGACAAAATATGAATTGCACATTGCATTCCATATTGCACATTGCCCATTGCCCATTGCCCATTGCCCATTGCACTGTGCTCTGTGCACTGTGCACAATAAACAATAAACAATAAATTCTGATGTGACCAAGCAGCAAACTCAAATAGATGAAATAAAAGGGAGCGAAAACCACAGCTGAACCAAGTCGCAGCTTGAAGCCAACTACAACGAAGGAGGAGTACTCTTTTCTAATCAGAAAGTATTTTTCAACTATATAATCAACTTATGCAAAGTTTGTTAAATAAATGTGAAAATTTAAGGGCAAATTGTTGTCATCATTTATTTACAGCACAATGATAAGCTTCTTTTGATAATGGAGTACTAAACCTACTGTTTAAATTAAATATAAATAATTTTCGAAACATCAATAAGTGAAAGGTGAAAAGTGAAAACACATACTAAGCACGCTAAATTACCTAACTTCATTTAATCACTTATAATTTTAAAGAATAAATAATTTTTGCAATTTTGATAAATGGTTTTTGTTATAAATAATAAATAATTGGTATTGGAATGAATTGCCAACTTGCAAAACTAATATTAATGGAAAATAAGAATATTAAACCTGCTTTTCAAATTGATTAAATCACATATAATTATTCTATGTTCTTTTCAACATCTGAATAATTGATTTAATTTTTTAAAAATATCTTTTTGCAACTCAGCAATTTTTTATTATTCCATAATTTTGGCAACTCGGCAACTAATAACTTTAAGCATGAATCGATAACGTAGGGGAATATTAAATGGAGCGGGAATGCCCTTAATGTTCTAAGTGTATCCCTTTTTGGCTTCATAAATGATTTAGGCATAAAACCAATTACTTCATAAGTAAGCTAATATAATTCCTAATATTTAAGGCAAGTGGTAAAGTCGACAGGCTCCTTCCCCAAACGTAACCCAAATGAGTGTGCGTCATGTGTGTGTGTGTGTGTGTGCGTATGTGTGCCATAAAACAAATTGGTTAGGAAGTCACAACAACAAGAGCAGCAGCACCAGCAGAGAGGAGAGTGTTGGCCAGGAGTGAGAGAGCATGGAAAACTCCGATTGTATGCATGCATTTATGCCTAAAACGCTCAGCATTGGGAACAGGACCAACAGCAACAGCAACAGGAATAGGAATTGGACGCGTGCTAGGCCTAGCATTTGGACATTCGGCAGTGGCATCAACATAGACATTAGGACGGACAAGCGGTCTACAGGGTGTAGGGGGGGTGTTTGACTGGCTGTCAGTTGCAGGCCAGGCTCGAGTGAGGCAAACAACACGAGAACACGAGGGTAACCAACAACGGGTTGAAAGACTAGGAGAGAGCCGGAGTGGGGCTGAGTCACATTGGTAGTTGTGTAGATTTGTGGCTAAAAGAGTTAACAGATAGAATCAAATATGCACTGTGCGGTGGCAGCGACGGCCACAGCGATTTGGGGCACAATTCGAACCTGCAGTACCCTCCCTGTCCCTAGCCCAGTTTCATATTGCCTGCCCCAAGCACAATTTTTAGTTTTTTGGAAACGCATGCGAATTTATTGTTCCGAGACGTTTGCATGCAATGCACAAGGGGGCAGAGGAGAAGGAGAAGGCACATGTGTATGCACTGCATTTGGCACGACAACTGTGGTAGGCGTGGCATCTGGCACGCCCACTGTCACAATCACATTTCCAGCAACCGACGCCACAGTGACGCATGTGTGTGTCTGTGTGTGTATGTATGTGTGCAGATGAGAAAATTGACTAAAAGAAAAACTCAACGATTGACCTACAAAATTGCAGTGCCGGGCATGGCCGGAATTGGGATAGAGATGGTCTGGTGCTGGGTGGTGGTTGCCAGCCGGACGGGCATACAAATCACAAAAATTTCAGCTGTTAGTGTGCCGAGCAAATCACTAGCCCAAAAGTGTTTGAAGCGAAATTACACAGAGGGAGGCACGCGAATCATCAAAAGAGAAAAGCCATCAAGAGATGGGAAAAGGGAGAGTTGGCCGAAAGGACAAATCAGAGGTGTGTGGGAAAGTGAATGGAAATGGCATTGGCAAGTCCGAGCGTCGTGAAATGAAAGCTGAAAAGAAACCAAATCGATTGGCGATTTCTATGGGACACACACACAGGCCAGCCCTAAAAGAAAGCACATCACAAAAAAAAAAAAATGAAATAAAGGCAAATGAGAAAAGAAAACACCAAAAAAAAAAACGCATGAAAAACGAAAGTAAGAAATCCATGAAAAACTGCAAAAAAAATTGAAATCAGACAAATGAAAAGTGAGCTATGCGGCATAGAGCACGATTGTATTGCCTTTCAGCTAAAAATGTTAAAGGGCAGCTAACGCTCGAGTATTGTGTAAACAAAAGCCAACTTGAAACAAACGGTATTCACAATAGCCACGCATTTCCTTTCAGCGATCTTGGCCCACAAACATCATGGTCAAATCGGTTGCTTCAATAACTTGCCATTGAAGCGCATTGCAATGCCTGCAATAAAAGACTCAAATGTGTAAGTTGCTAAAACCAAAGGAGATCCCATATGGAAATTGTGTCCAACATATTATACAGAGCTGTAACATATGATCGAACTGATAAATATTGGAAATTAGAAACAGAATCGATTGGTTTTAGAATACAATACGTCTCCAGCTATTTATCGCAATTACATAAGTATTTTAATAAAGTGTTTGCATTCTTTAAGTAACATTTGACAAACTAGACAAATATTTCGTTACACAAAAACATTATTCGTTTGCCTCTTTCACCTATCAATCACATATCAAAAGATATCACAATACCAACTTTGGTTTCCTATTTCCAAACTATTTTCAAGTTAATATCTCGCCAATATTATCATGAATGGAAAGGTTATAAATAAATTACGGTTGGCAACTGAGTTGAAATGGTCGTTGAACTTTAGGCTAACAACAACGATGAAAGTAAAAGTTGTTTGACAAATTACCAGGGCGCGTCCCAAAAACTGTTTCTCCTTCCTGCACTAAATAACAATTATACACTTGGATATTTTACTAGATGGGACTGGTCTAATTTGTGTGTTGTCTTTTCTGTGTGACGTTAATTGCAGAGCATGGGTCAAATATTGTAGCTAATACTTGCTCCCCAAGCTCCCTTACTCCCCTTGCTCCCAACCACAACAACCACCTTTGTTTGTCGCGTCCCTGAACCTGCACCCTAGAGGAAAAACACTTGCGCATGTGTGTGTGCAATTTAGCACCGTTGGTAAAGTATTTAAGAATGAATACACTGAGCCCACGCCCACTGGCACTGGCACTTGCCCTCAGTCTCAGTCTCAGCCTCAGTCGTAGTCGATGTCGAAGTCTCACTCTTAGTCCGAGTCGACGTCTCACTCCCATTCGGAATCCGCATACCAATTCCGTGTAAGGAGAGGCTCAATCCTCAACCCCAAGCGCAGCGGGTTGCATTTATGGAAAAGAGCGTGCAAATTGGGGTTGGGTTTACCCCGGCAACAATAAATGACAATAAGAGCGCAGTTCAAGTGTCAGCCATGGCCTCTTATTGTCACGCGTTTTCATATCCCCGCCCTACATCACTCGATGCCCAAAGGAATGCCCCCACATACACACACACACACA
Organism: Drosophila pruinosa; assembly: GCA_018150935.1. Classification (NCBI taxonomy): domain Eukaryota; kingdom Metazoa; phylum Arthropoda; class Insecta; order Diptera; family Drosophilidae; genus Drosophila; species Drosophila pruinosa. The sequence continues at coordinate 27,442,078 of JAECWR010000199.1, forward strand.
CAAATGTTGGCACACACACGCTTATAAATATGGTGGCATTTCCGGTGCTCCGGATGGGCGCCCCAATGTGCTTCTGGCATAAATTATGAATAAGGCAAGAGGCGCGTGTTGTATATGTGCAGTGTGTGTTTGTGTTGTGCGTGTGTGTGGGAGTGGGTGTGGGTGTGTTGTGTGTGCGTTTGTGGTGAGCAAAATGAAGTAAAAGCAGCGACCAGAATGAAATGAAAGCAAGTGCTGTAAAGGGGGAGGCTGGAAATGAGGGAAGCAAAACAAGAAGTGAAAACTATTCGCAAGTCAGTCGAATTTCGAATGCCCTGCACTGTTGGGAAGTGAAGTTGTAGACGATAAATAGAAAAAGCATAAAGTACAATTATATTTATATCGAAAAAGATTTTTGCATCTCAAAATAATAAACAAACTTTGAGAACTGTTCCAATTCAACTCAAACTTAATGTGCGCTTCGATGTACCCAACTTTGGCAATACATTGAGCCAAAAACTGTCCACTTTCGTTCGCATACGAGGGGGTTGTATGGGCAGGTGGGTAGGGGAGAGGGCAAGGAGCCGCAGGTTACAGGACGGCAGGGGCCGGGGCATGCTTCAAAAGCAAATGTGTCTGGGCTGTAGGCAACCACAAACGAGCTTGACTTCGTTTGCCTCAACAGCAGCGAAAGCAACTGTGGCACTAGAAGAAAGAGTAAAAGAGATAGAGAGGCAAAGAGAGAGAGTTAGAGAGAGAGAGAGGAAGAGCGACCGCTACAGCTTCAGCTTGTTTATAGTATCTCAATAATTAATGAGCTCTTAGGAATTTTTGCGGCATACGCAGGAGTTGTAGGAGGCACAGGAAGAGGAAGCACAAGCAACAGCAGAGTCATGAAGGATGCCATGCTGAAAGGAGAAACAAAGTCAACTGACGTGCTACGCTCGCTTTGCCTTTGGCAGTCGTTGTTGTTGTTACTGTTGTTGTTGTTGTTGTTGCTGCTGCTGCCACTGCTGTTGGCGCTGCGAAAACTTAATGTACAAATATAATTTGCCGCACACACAAACACTTATGTGGCCACCAATGTTGGTGCTGGAGCTGGTGTTGTTGGCGGCAGGGAGTACCTCTAATGGCCACCAGTCAAACCAGCATTTTGTTGGCTCAGTCCGCAACTATGCGACCCACATAGCCCAAAAATGCCCCGCTACAAAGCTAGTTAGTCCCATTCCGTCTCCATACTCTCTCTCTCTTTTTTGGGGGGCAAAGGAAGCACTGTCTTCTGTCTGGCAGTTGTCACCAGCATCCCGCACCATGTAAGGGCGAACACCGAGAGAATGAGTTCATATTTTATGAATATAACCATATTATAAGGCGCGATGGTCGCCAAAACAGTCAGAGACAGAAGCAAAAGCAGTTACAGTCACAGTCCCAGTCACAGAGACAAGCCAAAGGGACCTCCATTCAGACAAACACATCAAAGCACTTGACAGAAAGCATACACTAAAACATGTCCGACTCTCAGCGCTAGACAGTGTGATGGGACTCTGTTGTACCCTGCAAAGTATTAGATATCAGGACTTAGGAATGCTACCGAAGCGTATTTATTTTATATAAAAATTTTAACTAATAAAACTATTTATTCTAACTGAATAAACATTTCAAGTAGTGCCCAAACGGTAGCAGGTTGGCATATCTAGATGTCAACACAGATTCCATCTATAAGTGGTTTTAATTTATCATAGAAGTTCGTTTAGAAACTCAAGCGAAGCTGCTAGCTAAATATGAATTAAAATAAAACATACAATATTCAAAATTAAGTTCAATTCTTTTGACAAGCTTAAGATAAATGATATCACAATGTAATGCCTAATTCTATTATCATAAAAATATATTTGATATTTCATTGCACTACCTACTGATTATCATAGGACACTTCTGGGCTAATTCCTAGTTTACAGGGTATGTGAAAACGTTATTTTCATTACTTATTCATTTGCGACGCTTTTAGCGCTAACTCTCATACACTCTGTCCCTCATTTGCCTTTGCTTTGATTTGCTTAATTTGTAAATTGCCTGAATGCAATGTTCGAGGGGTTGGCGAGTGGACAGAGACAGAGAGGGGGCAATGCTTTTCATGGCTTTTAAATGCTTCCGTTGGCACGAAATTGACCAAAGGATGTGCCGCATAGAATGCTCATAGTCCGAAAGGACATAAAATGTAAAGGGCATGCAACATTTAGGAGAATGTATGTCTCTATATGTGTGGCTACATATGTTTTAGTGCCATAAAAAACAACAATGCATAACAACAACAACAACACACAGTGCGCATACATATTTTATAGCATATTTTATAATCTAATTACCGCGCAATATCGCCCAAAAATAAATGATCGCACAGCTGGGACTGGGACTGAGTCAGAGCCAAGCGCGGAAGTTCCACTGGGCGTGGCCAGAGGGGCTGATAGATGCGAGCGGGGCAGCAGGGAAGCATAAAAATGCCACGAAATTAGCTCGACGCGTTTGGCATTAAAAGCGGCGCCCGAAGCGTGCGGCATTAAAATAAATTGCACAATACACGCACACACACTCACGCACCACGCATATAGGCACACCAACGCACACACACACACACTCACACACCTTTTTGGCACGCAAGTTACAAAAATGTACCGCACACCTAACAAAGAAGCCAACACGACTCCAGGACCTTGTATTCAGCTCTACCCAATCGACCGCAGGTGTCGACGCTTTCAACGCCTTTTATGGTGCGATACTTCACCCCTCCATGCCCTCTATCCACGCCACTCGACCTGCAAAAGTGTCATATGGAGCAACAACAACAACGACAACCCAGTCAGAGACCAGTCTCTGATAATAACAAAACACAATTTAACGCATTGGCGGCTACTTAAAAAGCGTCGCATGGCCAAACGATAAGGCGACGAGCTGGCGCTGGAACTGGCTCTCGAGCTCTGGAGAAGATTATCGCAAGGGGATGGTTACCAGCTAGCTATGTAGCTAGGAGATTGTCATGGTGGTGGGTTGACCAAATGAATGTTAAGCAGTTGCCTCCAGCCCCTACTAACCATGAATACAGAGATACATTATAAAGGCACGTGGAAGCCAAGCGGGAGAACAGTTTAACTGCCAGTTATCAGGCGACATTCATTCGCAAACAAAGGACAAGCACTAAGGGCAACTGTGGCACGGTTTGAGAGCCATTGAAATGGACAAGTGATTGTCAATCGTTAAAGTTAACAGAAGAAACATGCAGCGAGACACTTTCATGAAAAGCCCTAAAAGAATAGATAAATAAAAGGCAAATAAAGCGCTTATAAACTTACAGTTGGTATCTACAACAGCTTACGTTAACTTCTTCATTGATATGGCAAAATAAGATAGGTTTTTTTCAAAGCTGAAATCTTCGACTGTCGATTTTGAAAGCAGTTCTGACATTGTTTTGTTTTTCAAATTAAATCACAATTAGTACCGTTGATAAATATAAAAGTTGAACAAAAACCTTAATTTTGTATATAGTAAGTACCACCTTTAGAGCATTGCCCTTTTTTTTGCTGAAATTTTAATTACTTTGGCTGGTATCTAGATATATGTTTGTTAAATAAAAATTAAAGTTAAATAAAAATATAACTTCTACATTTCACGACAGTCATTAACATATAACTATTAAATATCCTAACTTCAAGTCGTAATTAAAATGAATTTCAAACATGCCACTCATGATTAACACACAAGTGATTAGCAATAATTGTCAAATTGATGGCTTATTCCGCACATACTTGCGACTAGTCTTATAATCGAAGCGCCTTTAACTCTTTAATTCTCTGTAACCCTTTTGAGCCATTTCAATGCAACGATTGATTTTCGTTCATACTTGACCTGCACAACTTCAAAGGATTCTCTTGTTTATATTTACGTTTCCCATATGGATAACTGAATGAAGTGCTTACATAATAGCAGCAGAGCAGCAGCAAGCTATCGAGGGGTGAAGCTCATGATGATGAATGACAATCTGGCATTGAGACGCACTTATCATGGCCATGGATCAAACGCATCTAATAGAAACATACGAAGCACAACCAGTTCCAAATAATTATGTGTAAAGTGCCCATATATGCCCCCGTATATGCTCATGTTTATAGGGAATCATGATAGAGATCAATGCATTATTTAGGGGTTATATCATTTGCTCGAGTGCACGCGTTTTATGGGTTAAGGTTCAGGCATGTTGCCTTTGTGGATTTACCGATTTCAGGGCCAATATCGCAGCCATTGTTGATGTCTATTTAATATGCAGTTTCAATTGTTATCCTAACTCGCACACAAGCACTCAAGAAGAGCAGACACAGACATAGGAAGAGACAGAGACAGAGACATGGGAAATAAGTGAAGCGCATGCACCTTAAAGCATTCAATGCAAACAATACAATACATTTGCATATATTTATTTATTTTATGTCTCTCCTACTTATGCTATAGTAGAAGTGAAAGGTAGGGATAGAGGGAACTGTATCGAGGGTAGGGAGGCAGTCGCAAGTAGGCATCAAGCTGAAAACTGCACAATAAAACTCAATGCGGTTGATGACTGCTTTTTATGCCAACGACAAGCACACGCACACCCACGTGGACTGCGTATGTGTGTGTGTGTCTTAGCAGCAGCTTGGACTCTCTTATTGTACTCTCTCCACTCTCCACTGCATACAATATTTATTGGTTTATTTTATGATCCTTTTTGATATGTACTTAAAGAAAATTTTACATTTATTGGTTTGACAAGCGCAAACAACGACGACAACGACAACGACAACGGCAAACAAGGCGAATATAACAACAACAAGGTTGTTTTTTGGGTTCAACAGGGTATTATAGTTGGCCGAGGGTTATCCTTGTGGGCCAGGAATATGATGGGTCAAATTCTGGTCAATGTCTTGTGCCATTTTCGGTTTGTAATCTGCTCATTTGCTTATAAAATTATTCACCTCATTTGTTGCCCCTTTTCTGGTTGCGTGCGCTCAAGAAAATGCTCCCTTCAGCTCCCCCTCTCCTCTCTCCCCACAGGTCCATCATTCTGTTGGCTGCTTGACAACAACGTTGGTCATTTGATGAGTTATGCCGACGGTTTGGGGTGCCGGGCATCTGTTTACGGCCATTTTGTTGTTTTGTTGCCGAGTGCCGCACGTAAATTGTGTGCCATAAAAGTTGAAGTGTGTGCAAGTGTCTCGATCTCCATCTCCATATTCATCTCGGCATCCCCCCTCTCGGCGGACGGCTGTAGCCCGGAAACGTTTAATGGCCAATGGCAATTACAATTTGAGGCTAGCAGGCAGCCAGGCAGCCAGGCAGCCAGGCAGTGGCAGACTCCCGTTTCAGGTCCAAAGGATTCGCAACCTTCTCGAGCCACTTGCCGGAGCAGCACTCAAGTGTCAATTAGATGCACTTCTCTTCGCATGGAGGCAATGGCGAAAACATGCTAACTCACATGCTGGCTGCCGTCTTCACACACCGCCTTCATTTTCATCATCTTCTGGCCTTGAAGTCGCTTTAAGTTCAACCCTCTCTTGACTGCCTCTCTCCTCGTTTCACATACGTTTGCGTATTATGCATGTTATGCGAGTATACACGACTCACGGCCGCCTTTGAAGTGTAGTTGACGTCATGATGAAGCAACTTCCTGTCGTTAAACCCGCACTCCGCCCTCTATTTTTCTTTTGCTTTTTCCCCGACAACAATTTGCAAGCATTGCGACGTGCGATGTGGGCGTGGCAGGCCATACATATTGAGCTGGTTAGCGTCATTTTTGCTTTGCTCCAAACAAAATTGTTGTTGTACCTATTGCGTTATGCTTCAGCTGCTGAATTGTTGACCAAATTAAATTAGCGTCATGATTTTCTATATAAAGCAACGTTTTTACAGCACGGACAACGCAGCGTATGAGTAATGAGCGCATAATGATTAGCCATTTGCCAACTCAATTATGTGGGTCACGGCTATTCGCAGGATTGATGATTATCACAAAGTGAACACAAGATTTCCGTTTGGAATAAGTGTTTAAGTCGACATCAAAATGGAGCTTGGACAAAAGTGTAAGAAACATAATGTTTCTAAAATGTAGAAAGGTAATAAATACATAATATCAAATGAAATAATTTTCCAATAATAATTTCAAATCAAATATTTGATCATTAATTAATAGAATATTAAGATGAATATATGTATTTAATATAGAAATGGAAAGTTCTTAATGAAATTCATACAATATATTACTATGCTTAAATAGTCGATTCACATCCTGCAACATATTCCAATTAATTAACTAAAGATTTCCCATTTGCAACTGCTCTTAACATCATTCGCAATTGACGAAACTTGCTTCCATATTTTTTGTATTTTGTTGAGCTCTCACACTTGTGTATCCTGTTGCTTTTTTCTGTTTTTCTAGTTAATTGCCAAAGTGGAAAAAAGCCAAGAACATTTGCTCGAAAAAGTGACTGGACAGAAAATTAAATAACAAAAAGAAAATACAGAAATTGTTTTGTGAAGTCGAGTCGGACCAAGCTCTGTGTGTATGTACTGTACGTCCTGTATATGGTCGACGTCCTGTTTTGGTATATCACTTTGTATGCAACTGTCGCCTTGTGGCGTATCAAATTGACGCATTGATGCGGAAGCGGCGATTGCCAAAGCGAGTGCTGAATGGCGGGTGGCAAATGGCGGATGCGCCAAACAGGACAAACGGGACACTGTGACAGACAAGTTTGTGAGAAGGCCACATGACTTAGGCGCCAATTTTTGTTAGCTCAATGGCCTAAACACAAAACGCCTTGTAAATTAGCTTGTCGTTGTCGTTGTCTCCGTCATTGTTGTTGTTGTTGTTGTTGTTGCATGTCGTTGTGTGACTTGGCGAATTCTGTTGCTGTTGGCTGTGGTCGAGTAAATTGTTCAATAGCTTCAAAAAGACAAACGCATGAGACGCTGCGAGTGAGAAGTGAGAGAGACAGAGAACTCAAAGAATGACAGACAAAAAGGGCATTATTTTATACGAGAATGAACAGGCTAAAATTCACTTCAAGCAGGTTTTATGCTTCAACAATTTTGTGAAATTCAATTTATGTTACCCAAGGACATATAAAACATATACCGAATCATTACACACACGCTCACACACACACACACACACACATACGTATGCAGCTAGTGGAGCACGTAAAATATCAGTTATAGTCATGAATACCCGTGTCTGTGTGCGAGTGTGTGCGAGTCCTTTTCCCACCTTCCCCTCCACATCCAGCTTCTGCTCAATCGACAGGCCCACCCACATCGTCTTATTGCAGACGTGCAATGACGTAGTCAAAGCGTCAAATGCAGTCGAAAAGAGCCAAAAGGAACAGCAACACAATGGCTGCTGTCCCATCAGCCAGTCAGCCAGTCATCCAGTCTGTCAGTCTCTGTATGGCTTATCCTTTCGTTTTCCATGGCATTGGATAACACGCATTAAACTCCCTCCTAGCCATTTCACCAAGAGCCGCAATCTAACCCATTCCTGCCAGACGATACAACTTCAAAGTCAAAATGCACATCTTCAAGCTTAATGATAACTTCGATATAAAAAGGCCAAGTGAACAGTTTGAGCTTTCAGATTGCTCCTTATACTCGTACTCGTCCTCGTACATAGCTCTGGTTTAGGTTTAAGTATGGATTCAAGCGACTAGCCCAGTGACACTCACACGTAGCAAACATAAATTTCACTTTATGGTTTGTTAACGAGTTAAACTCGAATACAGTGCAAAACGCACAAAGTTTGTCATTTGCCGCAGGAAGAAGAAGGCACCAGCAACACCAACAACACCAGCAGCAGCGGCAGCAGAGGCAGCGGCAGAGTCAAAACTGAACGTGCCACAGTGTGGAGCGTGATAAGTATTATAGTTAATGGATTTTTGGGTTGCCGGCGGGGAATCGTTCTAGTTGTGAAACTTGATTGCATTGTGTTGGTGTTTAAAATGAACTTTAAATAACAATTATATATTTTTATTTTATGGTAGTTTCAGTTGCGTTAAAGTTTAATTGAAACTTTTGTTTGCTATACATTTTTGATTACCTATCTCATTTGTTAGCCATTCAGTAATGGATGTTAACTTTTGACTGCGAAGGAGTACAATTCAATGCTTGTATTGTTCTTGATTGTTCTGTATTCAATGCTGGCTAAAATAATTTACTGACAATTTTAAGCAGTCAGCTTCAAGATTGCTGTTAGAATCGGTTCATTGTAATTTTTATTGAAAAAAAGAATAAACTAGAAAGCAAAGAAAGCGAATTGTTAAATATTTCAATTAGTTTAATTTTCGCTTTATATTTCAAGAACTGAAGCTCTATTTTTCTTTTATAAATACTTTAAAAATAATTGAAGCCTTTAAGACTATAAAAATAATTTTAATTCTAGTATTTCTTTCACACTCATTGTAGGTAGGTATTACTACGAAATCTGAAGCTTAAGCTAATTAATGTTGTTTATTTACATTTGCTCAGCTGCTTTTGGAATTTGCAATACAATGACTAAGTGTATTGAGAACTCTATGAATATTTTTAAAAAGTTCTCGTAACTTCTCAGTTCATTGCAGTGTTTACCAAACAAGCCCAAGGCATTTCATTTTATATTCTTTTCTTTTCAGATACATTGACATATTAGAGCCATAGCTGGTGAGCTATTTACTGTAAAGCTAAGCCGCTGTTTTGGGCATTATATGGCTATAATCTGTCAGCTCTTCCTTGGGTCTTCCCCTTTCGGCTTCGTCTGCATTGATTACCAGCTCTGGCTGCAGTTTGTGATCCCATTCCGTAGCGACTTTGCTCATTAGCGTTTCATAAATTTGATTAAGACACTCCCATGGGTATTGCTTGTCTGCCTGTCTATTTGTTTATTTGTTGTTGATATTTGGGGGTACAAAGCAACCCTGCAACATCTGCCAAATTAGCACTGAGCACTGAGCAGCAACCACCATGCTGAACTGAATGCAATGTTACTGAATACGGTAATGTATGTAGATACTACATATATGGGGTGGTACGAGAGGGGCAAAGGGAGACACTGTCGTATATATCATAAGGTCTTTTACAATTTTGACGCCACACACTTTAATTGGATTAATTTGCATTAATATTTATTAGACGCAAATGCAGAAGGCAGTCGACAGACATCAAACGAGAGACGGTGGGCTGGAAGCAGAAAACCCTCTGGCTATTTAAGTGCCCATTTTGATATCAGCAAGTGAGTAAAAGGACAGTAAGGCCAAGCAGCATTTGCAATGCAGAAAAAGACGAACAAAATGGCAAAAGGCATGTGTAAGGACTAAAAGGAAGAAATGGTAGAAGAAGATGCAAGAGCTAAAGCTGAACCTGAGCCAGTAGCTGAAGCAACGTGGCTAAAATATGCACTTGGAACTGTCAAAGCAAATATGTCAAACATCGTCGACGTTTGTCCTTCGTCCTCTTCGTGCTGCAGCAAAATTTTCTATTTGCTTTGCTTTCCAGCGTTGTTTGCACTCATATTGAATGTGTCTATGTGGATGTGTGTGTGTGTGTGTGTGTGTGTGTCTCCTGGCGCGACTCCTGCTCCTGATGTGTGCATTTGTTTGTTAGCAAACATGTAAGTTGCCTTTGGCCAGCGCCGAGCGACAACGTCAGCGCCAGGGGGCAGACAACAGAGCCATAGACAGACAGACAAACGGAGACTGACGAAGACTGAGAGACAGCCAGCTCAGTTCACTTCAATCATATGGCACTTGGCTTGCCCCGAAATCGAAATTTCTCCCTCTGTTTTTTACAATGCAAGAAAATTTCATTCACGAGAAGCATTTCTTGCTACCGACTTCTCGTTTTCTCGCTGCATTGTACCCATTTCTTTTTTCTGTATTTTTGGCAAATACTTCATACTTTACGCCATGCCCCCATTGATTCCATCCTCCCCAACTCCGAGTGCCTGTCGCAAACCCAGTCCCTGTCCCAGTCTGCTCGACGTCTTGGCTCATGTATTTGATTTCGCAAAGTGCGCGTTGGAAATTTGATTTCGCTGCTGCCTTTGCCACTGCAGCAGTTGCTGCTGCTGCTGCCAGCAATACATCCCCTGTCAACTCAAAACTCAATAGCAATCACATACACACTTCTCAGACGTCCGCACACACACACACACACACACACAGAACACACAGAACACTCCAGACGTCATGCATTGTCACATGTGTCTGGCTGGCATCGAGAGTTGGGGGCAGGACTCAGGATGCAGGCAAATGGCAAAAGTCTTGCAGCTTGACTAAGTACTTAACTGTCATCTCTGTGCATTAATTGTCAAGATTTCAACACCACAACTTACAGAATACATTTTATTATGTTGTACCTTGTATAGTATTCAGTCTGCAGACCTCCCATTGGATGCTTGACAGCATGTGGCATGAACCTGATTAGAGCAACTCCATTTGAAATTCCCCCCCATGGACACTCAGAATATATACTACTTATATTATTTTTGAAGCAAAACTAAATTAATGAAGCATAACAACTCTTAGTTACCAACCGTAAAGCACAAGGTACTAAAACAACATTCTAATTATTGTCCGTTAAATTGGGATTTCACGAAGCGTGATTGTAACTACTTATTTAACTAAGTTAGATGTTTAAAATTGCTCCAATATATTACGCTATTGGTAATATTAAATGTATTTAAAAGTGCTCTGTTACAAAATATATTATTAAATATTAATTTGAAATTAATATGCCATAAATCATTCATGAATTAAATCTATAATGGTGAGCAAATGGCTAATCAATATCAACTTATTTCATATTGAACTTTTCCAAAATTTGGATATCTTTATTGGCTCCAACTAACTGTAGTTGAGAAGAAATTTTCTTTGCAATCGTAGTTCACCCCATCTCTCTCTCTCTCTCACTTCCTTGCCACCTGTATAAATCAGAGTGCTTATAATTTCTGCTACATCAGCACCTTCCCAGTTAATTCCGAACTGCATCATTTGACTTAACAAATGACAAGCTGCTTACGAACAACAGAGCAACAAATGAAGCATCCATCATTTTAAGAGCCACCCAATCAATTATACAAGCCCTTTGTTCCTGGACGCCCTTTCTCTCTCTCACGTCCTTACTCGCTCTCTGTCACTCTTATAGCTTCGCTCGCTCATCGTAGATGTGGAGAGCACAATTATAACCATTCAAATAACTGCCTTCATCTGACCTTTACGGCAATTAAGAACTCTTGAATTTGCTATAGAAGTTGGCGAGTATATCAGCATAAATCTCTCTAGCAATCTTGTGCTCAGTTGAACAGTTAATATGAAGGCTACAAGCAAGCTTTGTGTTTTTAGAAAGCAACTATAGAGCTACGAGCTGAATTAATAAGCCACAGGCAAAAAAGAAGTGAAAACTCCTCAACAATTTTCCCCATTCGTTTTGCCATGTGCAGCTGGGGAAGCAATAATAACGACAATGAAAACATAGCAAAAAACAATCAAGAATTGTTATATCGAGGTATTGATAATTAAATACCCTATTTTACAAAGTATTTTAAATTGTCAGTACAATATCAATTAAGATAAAAATATTGTGCAAATTATCTTAAAGCGCTAATGAAGAACATTAAAACTTTAATCCTTTCTCGATGTTTACATGCAACAACTTATTGACAAGTTAACATGATTTTTCTCAAAGTACAAGTAATACAAGATTTATTCAATGTTCAAGTACATAGGAGAACATATGTAGAACAAGTTGTAACAATAGGTTTATCTCGGCTTACGACTATCAAGTGCATTTAATAGTTGCTATACCCAGGTGCGATTAGGTGCTCAAAAATATATGAGTCTTGTGTTGCTGTTTCCTTCTGTCTCTTTCTTTCATCCTCGTTCTCTCTTTCTCTCGTTTTTCCTAGCAAATCATCATTAATATTCTAAAAGTTGTGGGTGAAGCTTTCAGCACAAAGTTTTTTGGCAAAACGTAAAAATTTTTGCCCTGTTTAACTTGGCGTAAATTGCGCGCTATAATAAAAGCGTTGAAGTAGCAAGGCAATGGGTGTTCTATGCTTTGTGGGTGTTATACAAGGTTTAGTCCATCTTCAATTAATAATGAAGGTGTTAAATTGTCGAAATCTGTGCGGTGGCGCCACCTAGCGACCTACATTAAGCTCCTACATACAGCATAGGAAAGAAGAACAAAAACACGAAGAAGAGCAACATTGCCGGCTAATTAATGAAAATGCTTTGAAATAATTATGCATAATTTTTAGTGTATACATTGAGCAGTTTATGGCTGAGTTATTACAACAGCTGCTGTTCAAAGTAATTAGCATAAGGCCGTGGGTGGGAGCGGGGGCGGCTGCAGGGGGAGCTCACTGGGCTTAATGTTGTAGATTACATATGGTGAGTGTGGGGGGCGAGGGAGTTGCTTGCAACATTTTGGGGCGTTTATGCCATGAAAATGCATTTTAAAATGCCAAACTCTTCTGGAAAGCAAGCTTGACAACTCGATTTCAAAGTAAACAAATGAGCTACACACACACACACACACACACACACGCACAGAGAGAAGCAGAAAATCATAGAAGAAGAAAGAGAGAGAGACGCACAATGTGTCTCATATAGTACAACTTGCATTGCACAACATGTTTTCCATTTCGAGTGTAAACAAAATTCTAATACGCAGAACATATTGCTGGAAAATTGCTTTCCTTTCGGCAATGGCAACAACAACAATAACTACAACAGCAACAACAAGAGGAATGGCAACTGCCACCAACAACTGGCAACTGGGAGCAACGAGGAGCCAAGCAAAACCGAAAAGCATTGTTAACAACAACAGTAACAGAAGTAGAGCCTGCATAGTCAAGGCGAGAGGGGACGGGGACGGAGGTTCTGTGGCAACCGAACGAAGAACGTCAAACTTTTGATGTTGCAATTTGTAATTCAAGCAGAAAACGAAGCGAGCAAATTTTTTTTTCCGTTCACAACTGACGAATATGTGAATGGCTAAATGTGTGAGTGTATATGAGTTTGTAAGTGAGTGTTGGGTTATATGTATGCATAGTAGGTGTGGTTGTTGGATGCATAGTCGTGTATGGAGTATGTGTGTAGGAATTTTATTTCAAGAGCTTATAAAGTGTAACATTGCAAGCCGAATTGTAAATGTCCTATCAACGGCATTCTTACTCCAATGAATATGTCGTTGAAGATAAGCTATGTAATTGCAATTTATTTGTTAGCTTTTTTAATAAATTCGTATATCATAATTTTGTTAGCTTTATTTAAATAATTGTTTTTTATTTAAAGTTGCAAATTTCTTTCAAAACTCCAGCTACCTCAGTGGAAGTTCCGTGTCTATTTCTCCTTGTTGTTGTTGCTATTGCTGCTTGGTTTGCCATGGCTCGATGAGTACTCATACTTGTAGGATCTTGAGTGAATTTTCTCATTCACATATAGACCGTAGAGTTTTCTTTGCGTTTGGCTCGCCTTTTCTTCCTTTTTTCTTGGAACATTGTGTGGGCACAAACCATAAGAAAACTTTGGCGCTTGAAATATTGTTAAGCGTGGCGTTGTGTCCCCACTTCCATACTCGCACCCCTCATTACCCTTGGAAGGGCAGCAAATAAGTGCAAAGGGGAGGTAGGGGTGTCTGCGAAACTGGGTCTTTATATAAAGCGACACAGCTGGCAGTCCGCCGAGGCATTTAAAATGTTTTGGAAGTTTTCGATTTGGCCATAATCCCGGGCACTTGTTTAGCGGCCGGATTCCAAGTAATGCTCAAATAAAAGTGGCATTGAGTAAGTAACAAATACTGACTACAGTATACTGAGTACCAAGTACTCTTGCTCATATTTTTCTGGATTATCATTGTTATTCCTTGCCGTCTAGTCGCACAACCCCGCCCCTATCATTAGCGTCTGGGCATTAATTGCTTAAAGATTAAGATTGTTGCCTTTCGGATACGCTTCTTTTTTTTTTGCGCGCGCCCGAGAACTCAATTGTTATTTGCTTAGGAAGAGGACAGGGGCTGAGTAGGTACTTCGACTTATAAGTAGTAGGGAGCGGCTTGATCAACGACTGCATGCTTCGGTGACTCTATAAGAAATCGTAAATTGCGTTGAGCGCAGCTGTCGACGACATCATCACCCCATTGCGAGGACAACAGATCCCGAGAACTTCTATTTATTGGCAATTTAAGTGCGATATAAATAATTTGGCATTCAGGTAGCTCAACAGCCCTGACTTTGATGGAGCATGTGAATGATCCCTTTATAGATAGATCGAGCCTAAACCGAGAACGCAGATAATGCATTATCAATTTGCTAGGGTTGAATTAGCTCGATTTAAATGTTTATGGTATCCTCTGTGCAACTGCAATATGAATTCACTTTTGTTTGCGGCCTCACCCTAACGATAGGGTTTAATTGATTATTCACAATTCTTTTTCATTATACTCGTATGTGTATTGCAAATAGGGGAAGGTTCGCTGTGATGTGGTTCGTTAGTTTCTCTAGTGGCTTCAATTGCGGTGGTGCAACTTGATTTGAATGTGTTTTTCTTTATTAAATAAATTCAAGTTGTTTAAAAGAGCGCTTGAAATAGTTGCATATGGAATAAATTAAAAAAAAAAAAAAAACATAATAGCACTTTTTCTTCCACTTTGCATAATATTTAAACATTACAAAATATATTTTTTATTCCTGTTTAATTGTTTAAGTATTAGAAGCATTTCAAATGTTTATGGAATTTCGATGCTTTTAACAAAGGCTGATTAGGTCAAATAGCTTGCCTGATTGCTCTAACTCCTAGAAAAAGCAACACAAATTGAGAGCAACAATTTCATAATTAATTAAATTATTTAATTTGCTTTGTACTACATACACCGTAAAACCCCAAAATTCTCCCTTATCCCAATACTGAGAAAAACCTCAAGATAGCAACAAGAGCCCAAAATACTCACCGCAGTCAACAAAAAACCTTGTTAGTAATTGTGGTAAATGTGATTAGAAAGTTTCTTATAACGTTCTTCTGGTTGGCAATGCTTTCCCCTATTTGATTTTTAGCACCAGAAAAACCGAAACTTTTAACCTAGACACCAACACACTCGAGCACACACTTACACACGCACACAACCGTAAATAGTTGGCCTTTTACGTGCGTTAATGATGTTTTCTCAATCAAAAAGTTAAATCTTTCAGAGCGAAAGAACAAATTTTGCTAGCTGCCGAGGCACGCAAAACTGTGCTGTGCTGCCACAGTGGGGCACGTGGGGCGAGTTCAGTTTGGATAAGGCCTGCGTGTTAAGCGTTTTAGGAACTGTCGCTTTCGAGCTCTGCTTGCCAGCGAATCGAACAAGAAAAGCTAATTACAAGTAGCTAAAAGTTGTGCGTGTTTTCGCTTGAATGGTGGACAACTCGACTAGAAGAGAGGAAACTGGAGGGGGGTCTGCCCTACTGCATGCAGGATGGGGATCTGATTTAGTAGGGCTGTCGGCAGGGGGAAGGGGGGAACACCTGTTCGAAACTGTTTCAAAGTTTGATTGGTTTTATACGATTTTTTTTCTTTTTTTTTTTTGGTAGCAGCTCCACGCCAAATGTGTCAATAATTGGGCGAAAATTTGTGCAAAGTTTCTAAATTTGTTACAAACCGTTAATAGAAATGCTGAGAATAGGCTGCTTAAGTAGGTGAAAATTATGTAGTTGAAAAATATTTGTAATCTTGATTGTGCAAAATTTAATGAGGCATTAAGCTACAGAAGATAAATATTAAATATGACAATGTTACACAAAGATTTTTGCATAATACTGATGCGCATTAAAGTTATCAAAGATATGCCTTAAATGCAGAAGAGCTTCTCAATCTGCTACTTGTGCATGTATATGGATAGAGAGGTCCAGCAGCAATTATGAATTCCATTCTAGTTGAGCAACTTTGCTAACTCTCATTCATTCGGCTATCTATACATTCATTTATTCATTCATTTTTCGCCCTAAGCTTCTACTGCAACATGCTTCTTGTGCAACATTCCTGCGCTTTATGGCTTTACCCTCCTGAGTTTGAAGCTCCAGTTCAGTTGGAGTTTGGCGTAAAATTCTGTGCAAGGAGTTGGGTTCCCTTTTGTGCCACTGCGAGGCTAAACCCAAACACTTACTTAAAATTTGAACCCCTTTTTGGCAGCTCGAAAATCGTTTTGAGTTCAGTTTTCAGTTCACTCTTCACTTTTAGTTCACTTGCACTCATTTTGCGCTAGTTTTACTTCTTTCATTTTTCTTCCCTCCTTTTTCTCCCTTCTGTTCCCTTTTCGTACTGTTTTTTTCTTTTTTTTTTGGAATTTTAATATAAGCCAAGCTTTTGCTAACTGGAATTTGTTGTTTTGCTCCGCACTTGCTTGGGCGAAAAAGTTTTTTATCTACGACCAAATAGTTTCGGACTATTTCTCCATCAATTTTATTGGTAATACTTAGACAAAAGTTTGCCCACATTACAGAGCGATATTCGGACTGGACACGAAGGGAAGCCGCAGCAGTAGCAGCAGTAAAGTGGAATAGTGAAGATTTCTGCTTGTTTTAAATGAAAGGATTCAAAGCGTTAAAGTTTGTTAGCCAAACAAGATTCTCTTGGCTGGGAATTAGAGAAGCGATTGTATTTGATAAATTTAGCAAACGAAACTGCTGCTCAAAACACACGACAACATAAAACTAATAAAGAACTTGCGACTGCAATTTTGTTTTGATGTGCATGTCTGTTGAATTGTAATTACTTTTGGGCCACTGACTCAGCTCGTGTCGACCCTGTAATTGCGACAATTGAGTGTAAAAGTTGCCAACTTGTAATTATCACTTACAACGCAGCAAACAGCCCCCTTCCTCCGCATCTTCTCTCCAGCTCCTGCCTAAACCTGCACAAGGGCGAATGCGATGGAAGGTGCTGGTCCTACACACATGCAGCTTAATTAATAGACACGACAAACGTTCCATGAACCAAAATCCGCACACAATCCGCCTCTGGGTTTTACTTTCTGCCTTCTGCCTTTGGCCTGGTAGACCGGCGAAACATGACGAACAGAATTCTCTGGCCGCAATAATAATTTACATTTTAAGCCAATTCTGTAAATGTTACACAAAAAAAAAAAAAAAAAAACACGACAGCAGTGAACAAAAAAACGAAAATTTCCATTTTCACAGTTAAATAAAAATTAATTACAACAATTTATCGTCGTCGCTGCGGCTACACAACAACAGCAAAAAAAAAGCGTCACAAACGCAACGTAACGAATGAATTACAAGGCGTACAAGCCCCCAGGATCCAAACTACCGCACCCACGCTTTGGCCTGCCTCCCCACACCCCCACTATGGGCCAGTAATATGCGGCTTGTTGTTGTTGCTGCTGTTAAACGTCGCTCGAGAACTGGCTAAAACGCAAATGTTAAACCCTTTCGTTAATGCAGAATAATTGCTACGGTTCGTGGTCCGAGCTCTGCCTGGTAGAAACGTCAAAAAGCAACGGTATTTTTTTCCATTCTTTCAATTTTTGTTTTTTGTTCTGTATTTTTTTTTTGCACTGTCTTTCGAAATTAGAGCGACGGTCGGTTGGTTGCCGGCAAAAGTGGGCGTATGCCGAGTTCCGTTTCATTTAGTTTTCAGTTTCCACCTAATTTACCCAATTGGGTAAAAGTGCTTTGTCATAATCAGCCCGGGAGCAGGGTTCGCATATCTAATGAATGAGCCCAGCACGAGCAAAGAGACAGAGGTGGCTCCATAAAGTAAACTTTTCGCTGGGGCAGCAACAGCAGCCGGAGCATCATCATGAAAAAGTATCTCCATTGGAATGGGTCTATTTGCTCAACTCTCTCCAACCTTAACAGCTCTTCGCTCTCCGCTGGGCACATATTTATCGAGTTGCTAATAGGCTGTCACATAATTAGCCTTGTAACAACAAAATCGGATACCCGAAAAGGTAGCCAAATTGAGAGTGTGGACGCCAAGGGAGGCAGTGGCAGTGGCAGTGGCAGCGACAGAGCAAAGGGACATTAGCATTAGCCTGAATGAAAGCCAAAGATGTTAACGATAATGTCCAGCCAACGACTAATGCGCTTTTCACAAAGTGTCTGTATGTACGAGTATATATAGCATGTATCTAAGTGTGTGTGTATGGGTTGAGTTTCATTTGAAAGACAGTCCAATGCGCTGTAAACAGAGACACAGACTTATATCACCCGTCGAGATGCAAGATAAGAGTTGAGCAAACTGAGGCAACTGCTTCCAAGATTAAAAGAGTTGATTTCCTTTCAGAGTGTCAACTTGAGTAGCTCATAACTAAAATACCCCCTCAGCATATTATCTAACAAAGTTGACCAAGTTCATTTCACACGTGCCGCATATCGGACCATTAATTGTCATTTTCTTAGCAAAATTTGTTAACTTAGTACGTTATCGAAAAATATAAATAAAATATTGCAAAGTTGGTTTTAGGTGTTATCATCTTTTACACATTGTTTTCAAACATCATTTGCGATCATGCGATAAACCAAAATACATATTTAGAAATACATATTTAATTATTTTTATTTTAAATACTGTGTCCATGTTCATCGAACATAGGAAGCTTAAAAAGATACATTTCAAAAAATCAGTCTTTTGTAAACCGAATACTCGTATAAAGAAAATTTGATTAAGAAATATATTGATCTTAAGCTTTAATCATTAACTATAAAAGCTACTTTTATAAGAACTGCTAGTTTGATCCATATCTTCAGCATGTTTACGAAACAAAGCTACCCTAATAATGCAAGATAAAGAGGTAACAAACCTGTGTCGAATGCGCCTTCCCTGAGGTGACATTAAATTTATCCAAATTGACTTTGAAAAATTGTGTGAAAAATGGATTGGGAACGTTGTCAAGGACAGGAGAAGGCGCAACCCCTCAAAAAACAGTTAGTGTTAAACGCATTTGGCATTTTGCATGGATATTGCAATTAACGACGCGTCGCAACATCGAGCAGCAGCTGCAATCAGCCAATAAATATTCGATATGGCACCGCGATACGATGCGATGCGATGTGATGTGATGTGAGGCGAGGCGATGATTATTGTTTCAACGCCTCAATAATTCGAACCATTTTTTAAAAAATCGCTTACAAAAAGGCAACATTCACACAAACAGCGGGGATACAGAAACCATAAAACGGACATGGGCAAATATTTGTTGCCGTTGGCCAAATGCAAAATGCAAACGCTGACCACGCGCTATAAGTTGACGTGTGTGTGTGTTTATTGTGTATGTGAATGATGAGTGAGTGTACGGCCATGTTGCTGGCTATGCCAATGGCCAGTGCTAATTGCCAATTATGTACAAATGCGTTCGTGCGCGAAATTAAATTAACCCCTTTTTTATACGACTCCCGTTATCGCTTGTAGTTACACCTCTGCTCCCCGTTAACAACAACATCCTTGGGCAAGTGCAATCCTTGATCATTTTGTTGCCAAGTGGCCAGAATGTCATCAATCACCTCTGCAAGCGACATGAGCAAAACACAACTACGTCATGGACAAATATGAAATATATTTATTCAATCACATCTATTGATGGACTCTACAGGGTGGTCTCTCAAAAATTTCAGCAATAATGTTACAGATGAAATTAAAAAAGAAATTAAAAAATCTTTGCAGATTTATAAACTTTACGTGCAATGTATGTACAAAATTAGGACTGAAACTTGCTTGAAGTTAAGCCCATTGGTTTCCATACATATACTTATGAGATGCTTTATATAATAAATGTTAAAACATTCAAGACATTTACAAATATCATTGATTAATTATATTTTGTGTTAATTGATGACTTTGATTTATAGAGTATCTGCTAGTAATATAAATGCAATGAGATATAAATGCAGTCGTTATGCCTGTGGTCAACTGACAATGTACATTTCAACGTGCAATTATTAAAAATTGACTGATTGGCACGGTTACATATTGACGCAAAATAAAATAAAATGAAAAATGTGCTATCGAAAAGACAAAAAACAAGTCAACACCCAAATGAGTTAAGTGGCGAACTGCATCGAACCGCATTGAAATACATTACAAGCGCGCATTAAAAATAATAAAATTTTGAAACTTTCATAAATAGCGACTGACATTACAATTTATTTAATGTTTTTTACTAGCCAGTAAATACGCAGCACACATCCATGACAGATGCTGTTTATACCCTGGACACCTTAAATGCATAAAAATGGTATATGTTTTGTATACTCATCATTTCTACAAGGCAGAAGTTTATATATTCTCATGTCGAGAAACTCTTCAATAATGAACTTCAGACAGGGTAACTTATCACCGCGTACAAAAAAGGCCAATTGTTTTTACGAGTTTTTTGTTGAGGCTGGAAAATGCTGTCAAGTGCAAAAAATAAAAACACGCATCGCGTCAGATTTTCAGATGTTCAGATATGATAATGCAAACAATGAGCCTTTTCACGTGTTGTTTTTGTCATCTAGCAGGCTTTTTCTGCCCTCCCGCGCCCTTTGCTGACACTCGTGTGATTTATAAATGATTCAAAAAACTGTATACATTGTCTTAACCTATCGAAAGTCATTTTTGTCACTGCAATGTGAATGGAGTTAACGTTTATTGAAACAGTCAGAGCATTTAAATCAAAGGACTGAAATGGCATTTGCATACACTTTTATCCAGAAACTTAAGCTTATTGTTTGTTTTTCGACATCGAAGGCTCAGATGTTTTGATCATTTCCTCTTCCTCACCCTCCTCGCGACTAACAGGTTGGCTGTTGTCAGCCGAGGGTGGACGTAATACTGTCAGTATATAACGGCTATTATTGGTGCGCATGTCTTGGAATTGTTGACGCAAACGGTCGCGTCTTTCCCTATTGCGCTGATCAATCAACTCTTCCAGGTTCACTGTACGAAAAGAGATGTGCATTCGAAAAAGAGAATCTTTGGATCAGTTTTTCACTTACAACTTGTTGGACTTGGTTGCAAAATGATCACTTCTGACTTAATTTTTCTTTTCGACTCGGCTGTGGAAGAGCTATGATATGACACTTCCGCAGGTCTCAGGTTATCTTTGGATGGAGTGTAAGAATCAGGAGTAGTGGGCAAAAGTAATAGAGAAGATGTTTGGTCAAAGAAACGCTGCTTGTCCTCCCAGCTGGTTATCATTGACATATTCAATCTTGCCGTAGATGCTTCTGGTGGCGCAGGACGTTTCGATTCACCAGCATATGGCAGCTCATTGGGAAACACTTCATCCCAGTATTGATCCTTGATTAACTGTGGGTACTCCTGGTGCATCTCATCCACAATCAAATATGACACTGTTAGATTGCGATCAATCATCCAGTTAAGCTGCAAATCAACACTAATATTTGAGCAGCACTAAATGTCCAATTCTACTCACCTCAAAGTCATCGTCATCCTCGCCAAAGGGATTGATTAGTTGCTCGGCGACCTTCATCCATCCCATGTAGAAAAAGAACTGTAATATCGTCAATATTGGAAAGTATTTTGCTATAATATTCCGCCCTGATGTTGTTTCGTCTGAGTCCACCCACTGATGTCCAATGACAGTGCACAAGAAAAACGAATAAGTGGCCAGTGTTACAACCTGCGTGTAGACTAGGGGCACACTGACCCAATCGTAGTAGAGCAGAAATCCGCATAATCCTCTAAAAATATTCAACTCGTCAATAATTGACTTGACCGCATAATCATCGCGTATTTTATTCTCCCTTCGAGCGCGATTCACAAGACTGGCAGCCCAAACAATTGGCATCCAGTGCTTGGGATAATAGGGAAATGCAGTGTCCAATGCCTGAATGATATTCTTTTCATTTTCTTGTAAAAGACCAGCATCAATAATTTGATTGTAGGTGGGAAACCGTTTCTTGACGCTGGGCGATATCATTGTGAACACAATCACCTGACAGAGGCACACATAACGCATGATTGTACGTCGCATGGCTCGAGCACGATCATCTACCCCATGTATGGATGAGCTTACAAGCAGAGCTATCGAGTCTGGTGTTGGAATGCTCTTGTACTGTGCCCACCAACGCCCCATCACAATGGACACATAGAAGCCGAGGACAAACGATAATGGTATCAGAGCTGAGAACCTACTACAATATGCAACAACTCCCTCGAAGCTTCTGTATCGGGATGAGGAGATACACATTGAATAACTCTATAGTTAATTATTGAGCTTACTGGCGTGTTTCTTCATTCATCAGAAAGCGATATGATAGCATCAGTAAATAGTATATGGTCAGGAAAAGTACCAAATCCATCCAGACCAACTTATAGATACTGCCGCGCCATCTAAAAAAAAGATCTCCTATTTCACATGACCATTCAATGAGCAATCAAAATTTACCTGCCCAGCAGTCGCAAAAAGTTGCTGATATACCTCGAAGTGGTCACTTGAGATGTATAAGTTACCGTCATTATTAATCAAGTTTACTAACTGTTGTAAGAAAAGCAACTGAATTATGTTGAATATTATTTTTAAATTGAAAATGGAATGCTGAAAAAGCGCCTACTTTGGAGTACTATAAAAAATCGAATAAAAAGAATAAGATGAACTAAACATACTACAGATGTTATATATACATATATTATATGTAATATTGTCATAATATTAAACATTAAATGTCCTCTTTTTTATAAGACAGATTAAAAATGAGAATGAATAGAAAAATAATAGATAGAAAAGGAATGATGTCCCGAAAACTTGCTTTGTTATGAAGAAACATATAGTTTAAGTGACGATTGAAATTTTCAATTTAACAAAATAACTTTCTAGCTAGATCGTAATTACTTTAATTCTTGTTAGTTTATTCAAAAGTTATTTTGTTTATTGAATGCAATAAAAATCTTATTAATAAAACATTCAAATTGTTGGTTATTTAGGTTATTTTTCCCTCTTAGCAACCGAACTTTTGTCGGTTTGTGTGTGAACGGATGCTATAGATCTATGTGGAGGTTGTGAGGTTTCCTCCTCTGAAACGTTTGAGGTCTGATGTGGAGAGTTTGATAAGTTCTGCGGTACAGCGTTTGACGAAGTAGCACCAGAGGGATTTTGTAGTTCCTCCTTAATTAGATCCAGCGTTAAAGCTGCATTTTGCGCTCGCCTAGCATGTCTCTCTCGTTCGCGCTCTTCTTTCAAACGATCAAAATCATCCTTGCTGGTATGGTCCGATAGCTGAACGAAGTCCTCCTCTTCTGCCTCATCTATTTCATCTAAGTGGACTTGTTTGGCGTCTATAGGAACAATAAAATCATAGGAAATGGAAGAGGAACTTCGATGAACATTGAAACGACGAGAGGCAAACCTAATGCGCAGTTCATTGTCAAAGGCACTGTCATCTTCGGCACCAAAATTGGTAAAGTCTTCCTCTTCGGTTGTGTCTGTTGTGGGCAGCTTTGGTATGTAAGAAGATGTAATTTTAGACAAGTCCAATTTGGCTGTAGATGGCTCTGGTGGAGCATGACGTTGAGACTCATCGGCATAGGGCAGTTCATTGGGAAAGACCTCATCCCAGTACTGATCTCTCACCAGCGTCGGATGATCATTGTGCATCTCGTCTACAATTAAATAACTAACTTGTAGATTACGATCAATTGCCCAGTTGAGATCGAAGTCATCGTCGTCATCGCCAAAGGGACAGATTAGAGTCTCGGCCACCTTTAGCCAGCCCATAAAGAAGAAGAACTCCAGCGTACTAAAAACCGGGAAATAATAGTTGATTATGTTGTTAAAGGTGGCATCGTTATTGGCAATATATTGATGTCCAAATATGGCAGCCAAAAAATACGTATACACTGCCAGTGTGACCACTTGTGTGTAAACTAACGGTACACTGATCATGTCGTAATGGATTAGCATAATGCAGCCCGAACGGAACTTGTTCAACTCATCGATCATCGACTTAAGCGAAAAATCATCCCAGATACGCCCCTCTCTTCGAGCCCGCGTCATAATACTAGAGGCCCACATAATCGGCATCCAATACTTGGTATGTCCTGGAAACTTTTCATCCATGGCTGCAATAATGTTCGCCTCATTCTTGTTGAGTAAGCCCGCTTCCACGAGGTAATCATAGTTCGGAAAGCGACGCTTGATGCCCGGAGATATCATGGTTAGAACCATTGTGAGAGAGAGACAAACATATCGCATTATGGTGCGACGCATTAAACGACCATGCTCATCCTGGCCACGCACCAAGGTGCTTACATACACGGCCAATGGATCTGGCCAGGGCACGGAAATATACTGACTCCACCAGCGTTCCACAATGATGGCCACATAGAAGCCGAGCACAAAAGATAGCGGTATAAGAGCGCTATGGTTGCGACAATAACCCACAATTTCTTCGAAATAGCTAAATATGTAATTAACGAGAGTGAGCTATAAATGGGAAGGGTATCTTTCAGAGCTTACTGTTTGTCACTTTCGCGAAGAATCGAGCGATATAGCAAAGCCATCGCATAGAAACAGAAGAGGAATACCAACAGATCGAACCAGATTATTTTATAGATACTTGCGCGCCATCTAGTGTTGGTTTGTTAAGTGCACTAATAGAGCCTGCCAATTGCCAAATTGACTCACCTGGCCAACAGTTTCCAAAAGCAGCCACAACGCTGGCAGGTTGCCACCTCTGCGGTATAGGAAACAGTCATTTTTCCTCAGTTTTTGCAAACAAATCCAATTCGCTTTTAATTGAACTAAAGTCAACGCTACTCTGAATTGTTTGCCCAGAATACATTTTCGCTCGGCCTACTAGTTTTAGAAAAGGAGGACGCCATGAAAATGCCATATATACTGTGTGCCCATATTTGGGTATTGAAATCAATTAGGCAAAAATGTAAAAGAGGCAAGATGAAAGAAAAATAATATGCCAAATATTTTGAATAAACAAAAATGAGTCTTAGGGTATGCCAAATTAATTGATTTCAAACAAATATTGAAGCAGAAATAACATATAATTGCGTATAAATGATTTAAAATTAATTGAGTTGTTGAAACCAAGTCAGAATATAATATTTCGAAATGATTTCAGCTTAGTCTGGATGAACTGCCTCCAGTTGTTTATCCTATTTAGATAGTATTCTATCAACTAAATCTACCGCTTTAGTATTTGAGTTTATCAGGTAAATTATTGCTTAATGAATAATGCAAACTGTTTTGTGGTCTTCAAATTCGAGTCATAAATGCGTCTGCTCGCACTCGAACTCAATGTGGCGCAGTTCTGATTGTCTCTGGCAGCTAATTTGATGCTGTCGTTCTGGCGTTAAATGAAGGCGGCAACACAATTTGAGGCATCACATTTGTGGGCGTAATTATTTAAATTAGATCATTTATATTTGCTGGCGACAACAAAGGCAATCACAATGCCAATTTGCAATCCCAGCCACATGTGCTTAGCACATCTCTGCTCATTTTCTTCGAAAACTCCCCAGCAGCCCCCTAAAAGGCCCCCACCCAAAATGCCCAAAACTTTCAGTTAATACATACACATGCTTGTAAGCATGTGTGGATGAGTGTATTTGTTTGTGTGTGCAAATACTAAGAAGGTAGCTGCGTCAGTGGCAGTAAAATTTTAATGCCCATACAACGCGTGCTGCCGTGATTTAGACCCCCTACCCCGACTACATCTCCCCATCTCTACACCCGTTCAGCTTAGTACACTTGGTATCAAGAGTGAAAGTGTGAAGAGTATTTCAAGTATCTTATCAGCATTGCGAGCATGTATTGTACGATTACGTATGAGTATGAGTGCTCGCATAGTCTTGTTTCAGCTCACGTTGATCGTCGTTTCTATGGCAATTGCTGTGTAATCCAAATCAAGCATCCACTGAGCGAAAAATGCAACAAGAAGAGCTGACATATTTTTATGAGAATAACAACTTTACAATTCTACAAAATAAATAAACAAAT
Organism: Drosophila pruinosa; assembly: GCA_018150935.1. Lineage (NCBI taxonomy): Eukaryota > Metazoa > Arthropoda > Insecta > Diptera > Drosophilidae > Drosophila > Drosophila pruinosa. Next base: position 27,468,061 of record JAECWR010000199.1, read on the forward strand.
AATAAACGATGGTTCGGGCACGATGGTTAATGCGAACACTTTAAAAATTCGAACATCTAACAACGATTTATTTGGGATTTACTATAATTCAATTTAATTTTTATAGATTCGAAAAATCACTTGCTTTTAATCCAATTTCAATTAGTTATCAAATCCAAAAATATCATGCGGGTACTTTTAGTATTCCCCAAGGAACTATTAACTTTTTATCAATAGGAACATTTAGTCATCTGGCAAGATTGTTTTTCAATTCGGTACTCATTAGTTTTAAGAACTAAAAGTAAGCTTCTCAATGTTGCCCAGCCCAAGAGAATTCATTTAATAGTTTTTGATGATTTGATTTATCACATGTTTTTGTAAATAAATATTTTCGAGAACAATTTCTAAAGCTATTAAATATAAATGGCCTAATAAATTATAATCTGGTGTATTCGTCCAATTAAATAGATAAATATAATTAAAATAGGAAATGTATAAAAATATTAATTAATATTTGTTATTATGCACATTTATTTTGAAATAAGTTTGCATATCTCTGTTGTTTGATATTTCAAACAATGCATTTTTATTTTATTTTTTAGCTATCGGTCGAAAAAAAGTACAAAATTTAATTATATTTAATATTTGGAAAAAGTGTGTTTCTTATATATTGTATTTAACAATGTGTACATCGAATTTCTCTTTGTGTAGCTCAACACCAAAGTGACGCATAGTCCATTGAAGCTATTAACACCAGTGAGTGGCCTTAGGTCGGCGGCCCTCCTCAGTTTAATAATGCCCGTAATCAGTTTATAGATAATTTAATAGTTGCTAATAGAAGAGCATTTATCACACATACGAGAACTGAGTGCGGTCGTCCTATAAATAAATACTTATATATAGACAAAACAGTATATAGCAAATACATACTTGGGGTATCAGATTTTTAATTATTTCTACAACTATTTGACAATTTAATTGGTATGATTAAATGATACAATCTTAATAATCTAGCTCTGGAGAATGCCGGTCCTAACTGAACTCTTATTATTATCAGCACATATAAATTATATATTTTATTGTTTACATATATAATAATTGCTGTGCATGTCTTTGACACTTGTGAATATTGCGATTGCATGTTGCACTTCAACCTTATCGAGACAGCCCAGAGAGTCAATTAAAATTTAGTAAAAATAAATAACAAATATATTAGAAGTGTAACATAAATTAACTGTGAAAATCTCTTGATTAATGCAATATATTTGAATAGTCTTTTGAGGTATTTTTGGAACTGCATTTAAGAATGGGCTTTGCATCGATAAATTTCATTCAACCCATTCCCGCAGCTGACCCAATTGTTAGCCAAACAAAATCCGAGCATTTAGCCAATTTGAAGTGTTATTCAAGAGCCGTATCTCTCTCCTTCTCTCACTATATCTCGCAGTTCTCTGATATTGCGGTATATTTGCTGGCAATATAGCGAAACGTTTATTGCCTCACAGTTTCAGTTAACGTTTTTCACTGAGCGCGTCAACAGCAGCAGCAAAGCGATTAACACGAATCGCGTCGGCGCTAAAGCCGTGACGGCAGATCGGAAATAAATACGAGAACAACAATCAATTTCGACAATACAACTGACATACTAACAATCTTATCTGAACAACATAAATAACATTAAATGACAAGTACAAACACGCTGGCAATACCGAGGCGCACCACCTGCTGAGAAATCAGTTGATATCTCTGATAGCCAGATCGCAGATCATAAAACTGGCCTTTATAGACGTAACAGCAGCGTATCCTCTCCCTCTGACGTTTTCTCGGTCAACATCTTCTGTGTTTCTCCAGCTTACCTGCTAATTTTCATAGTCGCTCTAATTGTACGCCCTCAAGCTGCGTCGCCGCCTTCTTTATCAACTACCTGTGGCATTTGAAGTTTTTGTTGCTTACCGCTCGCACTCTCTCTATTTGGCTTCTCTAGCGGTTTCAGTGTCTCTTATCAGCGTCTGATGCTCAAACAGTCTCTCCCGTTGGGAACATTGTCTTCTTATCTTGAAGAACAATTCGAGTACTCGACTGTAACTCAACGTTCGCCTGGACAGACGCATTCAGAGCGCGAAGTCTGTCAGTTGTTGTCATCGGAAGCAAATTGAACTGAATTAAATACACATATTCGTATTCATATTCATATTCGCATTAGTCGCCAGCAGTGAGAAGCTAAACTCTTCACTTTTTCCTCAGTCACCTTTAGTTTATTTATTCTAAGCAAATATTTGGCTAGAGCTTGCAACAACTGCATTGGAAACGGAGGCAGCGTCGTCTCATAGACAGCAGCAGCAGTTGGCAACTGTTTAAAAGTTGGTAAGTCAACTAACTAAATATATATACACAAAAAAAAAAGAAGCGTAGAACACGATATTATATAAATTTAACATAACTCTGCATTCGACAATGGCATTGGCTGCCTCACCTCTTGCCTAGACCTATTTAATTATCTTTATAATGAACGGGAAAAACAACAACAATTAAGAAGCAGAAACACAAATGTAAATAAAAAAAGACAGAGCCCCTAATAGTTAAGCATCTATTCTTATCAGTTAGCTCGCTTAGTCATTGGATAAGAGGACCAAGCCCACGTAGAATGAAAAAAAGGGTGGCAATTAGAACCAATCCCAAACATTGACAATACTCGTATTACTGTAAATGATATTATAAAGCTTTCTTTGTGATGCTTAGTATAATTAATCAAGTCTAGAAACGACGCTAGATGATCAGCTGAGTGTTACAAATAGAACGTCAAGTCGCTGAAGAAGAATTCGCTATTTTTAGAAAATAAAGGAAACTTTCTGGTGCGTCACTTCATTGTTGTGTAGAAAACCAAATTACATTACTCGTATAAGTATGTGAAACAAGTTAATCGAAGCAAGGCACTATAATGACTTATGTAGCCTCGACTTGCCATCGATTGCAAATTGAGCACAATAATTTGTACCGGATTGTATAATCAGGAGCCTCGACAACCGAGGATGGGGACAGACCGCAGATAATATACATATAAACAAATATGTACGAGTATACAACGAGATGTCGTTAATTTTGCATGATCTTGGCAGCTACAACTCAGAGTGCAGCTTCTCCTATGCACTTGAAACAATGAATGAACCCTAAGCGATTTGTTAGATTTGATGGAATTTTTAGCTAGACACAAATCACAAAAACGCAACACACTCTGGGTTTAATGAACCCACATTTCATTTCATTTGCAGGCAGAGATACCAAGATGGTTCATCAGTATTCGGCATGGAAGGTGCTGACGCGTCGCAAACATCTGACGGCGGATGGCAGCGAGGGTGAAACTAAACTGAACCGTGTCCTGGGACTATGGGATCTCACAGCACTAGGTGTGGGCTCCACGTTGGGCGCCGGCGTTTATGTGTTGGCTGGTCAAATTGCCAAGGAGCAGGCTGGTCCATCGGTCATCATATCCTTTGCCATAGCAGCCCTTGCCTCCCTGCTGGCAGGTGAGTAAATAGCTCCCACACCATTTGCATCTATTTATGGTTGCAAATGCATCCCCTGAAACAGGCATTTGCTATGCGGAGTTCGGTGCTCGAGTGCCAAAGGCAGGCTCGGCATATGTCTACAGCTATGTGTGCATTGGGGAGTTTGTGGCCTTTGTTATTGGCTGGAATCTGATATTGGAGTATGTTATCGGCACGGCCAGCGTCTGTCGGGGTATTAGCCTCTATTTGGACACGCTGCTCAACGATACGCTAAAGGATACATTTGCCCAGGTGGCGCCCATGAATGTCGGCTTCATGGGCAGCTACTTTGACTTCCTTGCCTTTGGATTGGTTCTTGTCTTCGGCGGTAGGTTGATTAGAATTGATTGCAATTATCACCATATAATATTGCTATTATATTGCTCTGCTGCAGTCGCTCTGGCTTTTGGCGTTGAGACCTCTGCGATGGCCAACAACTTTGTGACTTGTGTTAACATTTTCATACTGGGATTTGTCATTGTGGCTGGCGCTGTAAAGGGTGAGTAGATCCATTATATATAATATATCTTATTCAATATTAGCACTCGCTTTCCCTTTACAGCCGACTTCAGCAACTGGACTGTGGATGCGACTGCAGTAAATGTGACCAATGTGGGTGACGGCGGCTTCTTCCCCTTTGGCTTCGAGGGCACATTGCAAGGTGCCGCCACTTGCTTCTTCGGCTTTGTGGGCTTCGATTGCATAGCCACCACAGGCGAGGAGGTGCGTGAGCCTCGCAAGAATATACCACGTTCCATTCTGCTCTCGCTGCTCATCATTTTTCTGTGCTATTTTGGAGTCTCCACCGTGCTGACCCTGATGTTGCCCTACTACGTGCAGGATGTGAATGCGCCGCTGCCCTATGCCTTTGAGTATGTGGGCTGGCCGGTGGCCATGTGGATCGTTACAATTGGTGGCCTGGTCGGTCTGTTGGCCAGTCTCTTTGGCGCATTATTTCCACTGCCAAGGGTCATGTATTCGATGGCTCAGGATGGTTTGCTGTTTCGTTTTCTGGGCAAGATTAATCCACGATTCCAGGTGCCTGTGACGGGTTCGATTGTGGCTGCACTATTCACGGCTCTCATTGCGGGTCTGTTCGATCTGGCCCAGCTGGTCAGTCTGCTCTCCATTGGCACTTTGCTGGCCTACAGCGTGGTGGCCATATCCATTACAATCCTGCGCTACATGGAGTACAGCGAATTGGAGGAACAGACGCCGCCTCAAGGCATCTCGGAAACCAGCTCCTTGACATCGGGAAGCGTGCGTTTCACTTGGAGCTCAATGTGCACTCAACTCTTCAATGTGCATCGCACGCCAGAACCCAATCAGATCTCTACAAGGATTGTGGGCGTGCTGACCATATTATTCTGTGGGTAGACAACATTGTTCTTTATATAAATCATATTTTAATGAAAATGTTTCTCCTTAGGCCTGCTCTCCTTAGGTCTTGGCTTGCTGCTCATGCAGGGCTACTCAGACATCATCTCAGGCAAGGCTTGGGCTCTGACTCTGCTCATCCTGTTCATAGTGCTGATTGCTGTGGTGCTTTTGCTCACCTGTCTGCAGCCACGTGAGCCTCGGAGTCGCCTCTTCCGGGTGCCCTTTGTGCCTGTGGTGCCAGCCATTAGCATCTTTATTAACATTTATCTCATGCTACAGCTGGACAGTTCGACTTGGATACGTTTTGGTGTCTGGATGATTGTGGGTAAGTATCGTTGGCTCTTACTTGGCATGTTGTAGCTAGTAACTAATGCATGTTAAACTAAATGCTGTACTACTAACCGTAATGCCCTAGGTATACCCGTATTTATTGCATGCTGGTGTCTCTATGACATTCGAAATCCCAAAAAACGCAATCCAGATCGCATTGCCTTCTACAAGGCGTTGAAAATGCCCAAGGAACCAGCTTTGCTTAACCTCAATGGCAATGGCTTCCACCCAAAGCTAACCATGACTAACGAAATGCAGATGGTGAGAAATTCAAGTACTTTGGATCAGATACAGAACTTAAGTGAGGTTTGTGATGAGTTGAAAGAACGCAAACATGCAAATGGCAAGATCTTCTATGTGGAGGACACAAAGAGCGAACACTCGAGAACTACGTTGGGTCTCAGCGATGCTGAGGATGAGCAGTCGGTGATTGCCATGCTGGACGATGTCCTTGATGCGGAGGAGACGCAACAACAGCAGATATTTTATCGCAACTTTAGCATTGATTCCGAATTGTTGCCCAGTGTGATTGAGACTACCATTGTGGCCACAGTGCATAATAGCAGCAGCGATGACGATGATCTCAGTCAGCGCTCATTGGAGATGCATAAGCTGGAAGAGTGCAAGCTGGCGGCCAGTCAAATGCTGGAGGAAATGTTCGACAGCGATGCCTTCTACGAGCAGCTGCAGGCGGCAAGGAGCAGGCAAGTTCAAGCTGAGTCAAGGGCATCCCCCCTTGACATGGTTGAAGAGGCGTCAAGGGAATCGACTCCAACCCCACTCAGACCTCAACTGAAGCGTGTGCCTTCGGTTGTCTCGATAGCGTCGCAGGCTTCACTTAGCTCTGCCATCGATGATCCGCTGCATTCGGAGAAATTTAAGAATCGACTGAGCAACCTCATTATGAATCCGAGTGCACACAAGGCCAAGCGCAGCGATGAGCCAGCCGAGCAGCAGATAACCAAAGAGAAGCCAAAAAGGCCACAACTGAAGCAATCGAAAAGTGAAACCGATGTTCGTTTGCTGTTGCTGAAGGCCATTCGAGAGCTGAAAACGGACGGTGATGAAGGCGAAACGGACAGACCGGAGACCGGGGCTGGAGCTGATGGTTACGGTAATGCTAATGGTGATAAGGCTGCTACAGTAACTGCATCGCCCGGAGCTGCCAGCTACGCCAGCCACATACCGCGCCCACCGAAATTCGATCCGGTTTTGTACAAGACCATAAACAGCATTAGTTTGCACAAACAGCGACCTAGTTTAAGCCGAGAGCTCGCCGTTGATGCCAAGAACATGAAAGTAGTTGCTGCAGTCGAGCATCTGGTTGAGTCCCCATCATCCAAATCCACATCAACATCAACATCCACATCCACATCCGAACCGGAGCCACTAAATGCAACGGCGCAGCCAGAATTAGAACCAGAGCCAGAACCGGTGCCATTCAAAGCCAAATTGGAGGCCATATTGCAACGGGGTCCCTCGCATCGCCTGCAGCAGCGTCCTCTGGGAGCGGATGTGGCATTGCGCCGACGGCCGCAATCGACGTACATCGAGGAAACAGCAATTGAATGAGAGCCCAAGCCCAATCCTAAAAGAGGGTGCAATTTTGCAGCGTACTGTAAAACTAGACTACACACTCTACTAATGTAATCTAATGTTAAGTAGTTGTTGTAGCTGTATTATGTAGTTTGTAGTTTGTAGAGCTGTTAGCTAGTTAAATGGAAGCAATACTAGACTACTACTATGTTCTGCTAGATAAGTGCTGAAGGGCGGCGCATCGGGAAATGCTCGAAATTCAATTGCAAATTCCTCGAATTTGTGAAAATTTCGTAAATTTTGCCGCGTGGCATGTTGCCAATTATGGGATGTGTAAGTGGAATGCGAAATCTGTTGAGTGGCAGTCAGCGATATGGAAAAGAAGCTAATAAACAGCTATGGCTTAAGTCCATAAATTGATAGCAAAATCTATCATGTTGAATGAGATAAGTAAAGTTTTATAGTATTATGCTGTTGAAGTATTACATAAACTCTGAGAGTTAATTGTAGCCCCAAAGGCACTTTAAAGTTAAAGCTTAAAACTCACTTAAGCTAATTATTAAAAAAAAAAACACTTAAGAACTTAATTTATTAACAACAGCACGCATAATATATCAAATAGTATAAGTTTAACAAAGTTAATTAGAGTTAAGTAGCTTAATACAATATCCCAGCTCTATTTACTATATTAATATTGTAGTCAACTTAATGCTAGTCGAAGGTAGAAGATTGTGTTACCAGTTGCATATGTATAAACCGAGTTGGTTAATTTAATCCACAATATCCCAGCTCTACTATATACATATATGTATATATATATATATATTGTAATCAACCCAATGCTAATCAATTGTATTTTCAAATTATCCAATTGCATGTGCATGGTACTTAAGTATAAAACGAGTCAGTTGATTTAATCCACAAAGTGCACTTTTCAATTATTATAGGTCTATCCATATACTTTTTCTATGGCCTGCCCAATAGCTATAGACAAATGCGAAGACAACGAGCCGGCTGGCAGAAGCTCAAGTATAGCGGAGACTTTTAGAAATCAACAAATAAAAATAAAAAACAATACAACAAGGGGAATGAATTGAATGAAAAGAAAGAGCACAATCAAAACTTGATAATTACATAGATGTATGTTCTAAGCCAATTTGATAAATGCGAACAATTTGTTGTTATAAATAAAAATCTAGTTGTAATTAATAAAAGTCAAATGTCTATACCTTTTCCAAGACTTGAAAGAAATGTCGGGAGCAACTGCAACTGCTGCTTCCGGACTGGCAAACTGGAGGAAGAGAGAGACTGAGCGAGAGTAGAGAACCCAAGACGATCGTTAGCGCGACCAGGCTGTTTATTAATAACTCATGAATGGATCGTCATTGTCGTTTAATTCCCAACGGTCTTGTCTTGCACTGACTTTGATAAATTAATTGATGTCGGCTGATCGTTGAGGAGGAGAAGAAGCGAGGCAGCGTGTGCCAAGAGACTTTCGTTATGGTCCATAGTAGTTTACCCATTCCGCTTGCATTGATTTTGATTAGACTGAACCATCCCCTGGGTGAGCAGTTGGGCCCTTTCCCTTTCATCCAATCGATTTGAGACAACATCAGGCTGGCTGCCTGATTTATGCGCCCGTTTTCTGGGCATTTCTCTGGTCAGGTTGATGATGCCAGATTCCACAGTTGAGATTCCCAAAAATTTGTATAACCACAAGGCAACACAACTGGCGACTCTTTGGCGTCGCAACGCCCGCTTCTTTAGTTGGGGGATGGACTGACTTTTTGTGCTGTGTAAGTGTAACAAATTGTAATCGTATTTGGCGGCATCACTGACGACTACGACTACGACGACTCTCGACTTTCCAACTCCCAAATCTGTATCTCTCTGCGTGTCTGAGGGCGGGTCTCTGACCCCCTTGCTTTATTATTATTAACTTTGTTATGGTACACAGTAGTCTCACAAGTCTCACAAGTCCCGCAAGACCCGCTTGTCTCGCAATTCCCGTTCTGCTCCCCTCGGCTACTGATGCTACCGTTGGTGGTGGTTTTCGGTTTGTTTTGGCCCGTTTGCTACACTTGCTGTCCGCCCCCTTTATCTAGTCGAGCGACCAAATAGTTTTATGGCATATTTATGGGCGCCAAAACTTAAAGTCACTCCCGGGCTAAGACTTTAAGACACTCGAGCATCCACATGCGACTCTGTGACAAATTGCAGAACCCAAAACTAATTAACACAGCAGCGAGCGCATTACATTCAATAGATTGAGTGAAAACTCCCTTTTCATTCTCTCGTTTGCTCACAATACACTTTCTCAGCTGAGGAGATATGCAATCATTTTACAGGTTGAACGGCAAACCAATTATGTAAGTACAAATATGATATGCCAAGACGAATGACTATTTATTGAACAAAGCATTATGTCATAAGCATCATAATGCCACGCTTCTTTAGAGAAAGATTTATAAGTTCGGCTTTGAAACAAAACAAAAGATTCATTCGGTTACTCTATGAATCAAAATGCCTATTGTGTGCTCTGGTTGTTAGGGTATACCGACATGTAAGCTTTTGGGCTGAGCTCTAATAACATACCCTTACTCCTTTATTTGTTTCTGTGATGTTTTTGTTTGAAGTTAGTTAGTTCTGTCGGCCAAAGCGGCTTTTCATATTCATAAAAATTGCGAGTTTCCATTTCCTCCGCATAGAGGAAAAACATAATCCGCTTACAGTCGCTACGTCTGCGTATTGGACTCTACTTGGACACACCATTTTTATGCTTTTCTTCCATTTCTATTTGTGTTCGTGAATTGTTTTGAAAATTAAAATATGTGTGCAGGTTTAGTCCAAGCCAAAATGACAAAACGGAAATTGTCAACATCGAAAGGGCTCAGGTAAAAGAGGAATGCGAATCCGAATGCGGGTTGTGTGCAACCTGCATGGAAAGGCAAATGTTCGTAGAGGAGACACATGTGAGTCGAGCTGGTTGGGACCAAAGTCAATGGGCACTCAACAAAAACATTTTGTCAAAACATAAAGGCGGCTGCTACTGTACGCAAAGTGGATCAGTGGATTTGTCATTGCCTGTCCGAAAAAAGCAGTTTGTGGCAACAATAACAGCAGCTGCGGAGTTGCAGGTACTGGTGTTGCAACTGCCACTGTTACTGCAACTGGAATTGAGATTGGGATTGGTTTTGCCGAAAAAGGATTATCATTTGGCTCAATCGGCCATGTCCAACGACAAATGCCACAATGAATCCCATGCTGCCTTCATGTCAAGGTCTAACTCTGGTCTGCAGAAAAAGTTGCATATGTTAAGGCACTGATTGCATTAACTGACTGGGAGGTAGTTGCAGGCTGGATCTAGTTCGTGTTAAAGTTGGATTTACCTGGTTTAAAATGAGATTATGTGGTTGGCTTAGGACACACAACTCTTTGAAGATTATTATTAGGGTTTAAATCTGGCTAACGTGTTGTATAAGAATCCTCTTGCAAAGGACTTTTATTTCCCTTTGTTTTACTTTCCATTCTACCCAACTGAAACAAAAAAATAAGCTGCAAATTTTTTAATCTTCTTCAACAATGTTAAGAGCATACCAAATTCAGAAAATTGAAGCTAAATGTATACAAAGCAATTTGCTTACGAAAAAGTCCCACAAATTCAAATTATATATAATTTCCAATAAGCAATAAAGTTTTGTACTTTTTCATTAAAATCAATAGTTCTATAACATCTCTTCTTAATAGCTTCCTGTAGCTCACGTTTAATGAATTTACTGTCAATGCCAATAACTCAATTGATTTCCACTCAACAATAATAACAATTTCGAGAAAATTTAACTCACTCCCCAAAACAATTCAACTTGAATTGTCTTCTATTTTCATTGCAATTTATTTGTCTTCATTGTATATGCCTTTTCACCTTCTGGTTGTAATCAAAAGGACATGTCTTAAAACTAGCTTTGTGCCTTGTCCAAATTGATAATCACAATTTGTTTGAATTTCATTATAATTCGCTTGATTTGTCAGCACTTTCATTGCATCCTTGTGCTCTCAGCTCTCAGTTCTCAGTTCTGTTCTGTTCTGTGTTCCCTTCAGTTCATGGTGCTCAGCATAATTGCTCCTTTGTCATTTGCCACAACAAGGAGCGGCAGCAACAATGTGAACTGTGCACAACAAAACCAGAAAAATAATACGCTTCTGATTTTCTACTCGACTTCAATTGATTTTTATAGCCAGTTGGCCATTCTGGCCTGTCTCCTCTCTTCTCATTCATCCTATTGTGCATCCAGTTCTCAACATTTTTTCCCATTTATCTTCGTTTCACTTTTGCTTGGCCTTATAGTATTTTTCGACAAATGGTGTGCTTGTCATAACCTTTTTAATTTTTTCGTAGTACGAGTGCGAATGAGAGTATCTTGTGTCTCCTCCGGGAAGCTGCCGCGCTGCTGTTCTTCTACATTTTTTAAGAAGAATAATATTTACAGAGCACGCACAATAGACCTAGGCAGGCACCCATCCTGCAGGACTCCTACGACTTGCTTGGGCATTGTTTTCACACTGTATTCCATGACAATGAGCACGTTATTGAGCTCAAGATGTAGAGAGGAGTCTCAGACAGAAGACAGAAGAAAACTCAGAGTGCATAGAATACCAAGCAGTCGGGCAACCAACCAGCCAACCAGCCAACCAGCCAACCAACCAATTCAAATTCAATTTGCCCCATTATTTGAGGCCCATTGTTCATGTGAAATTCTGGTCTATGTGCTGAGCAGGAGTTACAATGCACTTACTCTGAGTCCTCATTTGAGAGCGGGGAGGGAGAGAGGGAGAAGGAGAGACAGCGAAGAGACTGCAACGTAAGTTAAGTGCAATACAAAAGGCGGCAGATTAAAAATAGCAAAGAGATGAGCCCAAGATGAGAGCTGCTTCCCTTTCGCAAATGAGGAAATGTGGTCCAAAGTGTCACAATCAGCGAGAGAGAAAGGGAGAGAGAGAAATGGAGAGAAAGAGTGAACTGCTCGACTAAATGAATGCAATAAGTAAATAACAAAATGTCGTTAGCATTTGTGACTGACACTCACAGCAGCTAGGGACAGAGAACTAAAAACTGAGAACAGAACCTAACTGAACCGAACAGGACAGCACAGAACAGGACAATGGCAAATGGCAAATGCCTGTGACTGGGACATTGCCTTCTTATGGTCTGCAATGGGTTTGCTGCCCTTCTTGATGGCATCCTTTTGGCCTGAATGCAGCAGCTACAGCAACAACAATATCTCACAGCTGTCAACAGCAACAAATTGCGCGCTAAGCTGACATTAGATTCTGCGCTATGTAGACCGCATGGCAGAAATGGGTCTGCTATGATACATGGCCCATAAACTGATGATGGCTTTAAGGCATAACGAAACTGAAATGCTCTTAACACAAATCGGACAGCACACATAAATTATCAACTATTTGGAAGCTCAACTTTCATAAATTTAAAATTAATTTGTTTTCTGTCATTTTGCACAACATTTGGTCATATTTATTGCTGTTTGATTATTGTCAATTTGAATTTGAAAATAACAACCTATTAATAAATAACTAAATAGCCCAATCAATGATAATCTTATTAATTTAAAACGATTCAATTTTGACCACCAATTTTGACAGCTCCGACTGCTCAAAACTCGAACAATGAGCAAATGTAGTAGTTTATTATGAATTAACGGGAATATTTGAATTTGTCATTAAAAATATGAGTATTAGAATATTAAATATAATTTTGAATATTAATATAATATTAATATTATCCCTGCTTTAATATTATCCCAAAAAATTAAGCTAGAAGCTGCCAAACATGAACTTGAACTTGAAACACTTTAAAGTAGTGAACAAATATCAATTTAATAAAATGAAAACTGTTAGACATAATAATTCACATTAAAGCATTTGCTTTTCATTTAAAATTGGATTGCATACTAATTATGGTGCAAAATGGATAATTTTAGTGTTGTCGCCAAGCTAACCAGAGAGTCGGACCACCTCGGTATGGTCAGGCTATTATGGAGCATTCATTTTAGTGCCGCATTGCGCTAGCTCGTTTGGCAGCCATACAGAGTGGCCCATCAGGACATCAAGTGGCAATCATATTAACTGGGGCTAATTGTCAACACACAGGGCAAAACAAGAGTCCGTGTGGCAGGGCCAATGGCAATGGCAATGGCATAGCTCGGACCTGAGCGGCAATTCTCTGACCCGACTGCCCAGCGGCTGCCAGTTGCGGGTGCCGGCCTTGTTAACAAGTTGGCAAAGGCACGTTAACGCTTCTGGCCAGGTCGAAACAGTAGCTCTCGCTTTCGCCTGCTGTATGACCAATGTTGTTTGCCTGCTGATAGGCAAATGTGCGTATTTCAAATGCTCATTAGCCACAATTTTCGGACACTAAAAGTGCGTTAGTTGCCATTGGCAATGTTACCAATTGTCAGTTGTCAGTTGGCACGTGAGTTTTGGCCAGTTGCTGCTGATTGCCTGCCATCCATTTACAGTTATGTAACAGTCAGATATTTGTCTGCTCATCCGTCTGTTTGTCCATCTGTCTGTCTATCTGCCTAATGTGCAAGCGCTAACTAACTAACTGAGCGACTAACGTGCTGCTAACAAGGCTCAAACTCTCACACACACAAGCACCCTTTTACACACACTTACTAGAGCATACACATTAGATTAGAATCCAACACATCACACCGTCGGCCACGCCCAGTTACAAGCACAATTACAATTACAACAAAAGCCGCCCAAAATTCGCGTTGTTCGGCATTATCAATTCCTTTAGTATTCAAATGTTCATTTGCGTTGTTGTACTTCAACAATAGTTGCTGTGGCTTGTTGTTGTTGTTGCTGTTGTAGTTGAAGTAGTTGCAAATGGCATTACGCGCTTTAAGCGAAAAACCGCGAAATTAAGCACTGATGACGACGATGGTGATGACGACGTTGCCTGCCAGCCACTTGTCAACAAGGCATCAACCTCCATCCACAAGCTCATCCAATCTCATCTTCATACAGCCACCCAGAGTCTCTTAGCTCTCCTCCCTCTTTTCCATCCCGGCAAATTGTATGCAAACTAATCACACGCAAGCATTTGATGCGTTTAAAACACACATACTCTCAGGGAAAGACACAAACAGGAGGGAATTCAATGTGCGAAAGCGAGGGCTGATTAGTTGGTTCATTCAAATTGGCACGACGAGTAATTAAAAAATTGGTAAACACCTAATAAGAGAATAAATATTGCAGATATAATTCACATTTTAAATTCATTTCAAACTTTCCTTTTAACTGTTTGTGAATCAGTTTTAATTATTTATTTTTAAACAAAACCTTTAGTGTTTCATTTCTTATTGTTACTTGTAATATACACTTTTAGTTGGATAAAAATAATTTATTTTTTGAAAAGCCATATTGAATTAAAAGAATTATTTAAAACCAATCTTTCCCTCATTAGCACAACAAATTGCTTAGGTGACCCTCGTTTTAGCTACTGCCTGAGTAGAGCAGAGCCGGGCTGAGCTGAGCTGAGAGCTGACGCTGTTCATCTTTTATAATGTTGGTAATTTGAACATTTCAAATCAAATCTAAACGTCAGTTGGTTACCAGCTGTGGTTCACTTGGCTCGACGACGTGCACGGAGCACACAGGAATGAGCAGGAGCGTTGAAGTATTAGTTGGGATGAGGGAAAATGAATGGAATTGGCGCCAAATGGAAATTGTCAACGGGCATTGAAATGAAAGTGCAGATTGGAAAATGGCAGCAGTGGCATAGAGTAGAACCCACAGGCAGTTTTGATGAGAAGCAGCTACCACAACCTCACAATTCGAATCCTGCTGGCGTTCCCCTCTCCTGCTTCCTGCCAGATCCTTTCACTGTTGGCTTGCATAATAAATCGACTTGTAAATGCAATAAATTTTCAATTGGTGCCACAAAAGGCGCGCATTGAATTTAAAACGCTTAAAGCTTGCAACATAATGAAGAGCAGCCACCAGGCAGTCAGACAACAAGTCAGACACTCAAAGCTAGCAAGAAGGGCCCGGAGGTAGCAGTTCTTTTCTCCTAGTTTGGGGGCATGGAACGCCAAAAATGTGCAAACGAAAGGCCAGAAACGATGAAGACGATGGAGGAGTAGGAAGAAAGTGCCAGGCGAAAACAAGAAAACAAATCACGTTTTAATTTTGTTTAACTAAATACGAAAATCGCACAGAGGCTGACTGTCTAGAGGGGCGGCGGGAGTTGCGGAGAAGACTGTACCGCGGCAGCTGCCAGCCATAGAAGCTTTGCCTGATGACGTGCAACTCTCGTCGCCATTTTGTGCGCTGTCATGCCGCACACAATTAAAGCGCCCCGTCTCTTACGGTCTTCGGTAGGCACCCACCCACGCCTTCCGCCCTCCCTCAGCCTGTCTCTTCAGCCGCTTCAGTGGGTTGTGGTGCGGCGTGCGGCATGAGGCATGCGGTGGGGTGAGCTCTGAGCTTCTGAGCTGGCGCACACGTCTATCTCAACCGTCTAGTTGTAGGGAAATTAAATTAAAATTCACTTGTACGCAAAAGTCGAGGCAGCCCATCGGGTATGGAGAGGGATGAGGGGCAGCAGCAGCAGCGGCAAGTCAGTAAGTCAGCGTGCGATTGGAAAAGAGCGCAGATTTTTCGCTTTTCCTCTGCTTTTCAATTTTTATTTATTTTTCTTCCTTTTTTGGCTCTATGTGGAGCAACAAATTAAATCGTTGCACTGTCTTCTTCGACTGAGTGAGGGGAAACTATGCTAATGATATACGAAATTGAAATTTCTAAGAATATGCTAAAATTTGGTTAGCAATTTTCCTTACTCCATAAGTTGTTCAATGTTGCGTGTCAGACTTAAGACAATTTATAAAGGAAAAGTCAAATTGAAAGTGTGAAAAAAAATATAAAACCTTAACTTCTTGATGAATATTTGCAGTTTCATAAAAATTATTTAAAAAAAAAAATAAAATTTCAAATTGAATTTTAAATTGTTACTAAGAAAGAAGCCATTAAGAAAATTAGAAAACTTACCATATATGAGCTATAAATCTGAAAGAGATTAGAATAAATTAGATAATGTTTTGCATGTAAACTGTACGTAAATAGGATAGTTTAGAATTGATTATATTACATTATATATGAAAGAAAGAGAGCAGAGTGAAAATAAAAAGAAAAAAGACTTTTTTGAATAACTTATAACTTATGACTTCCTAGATAACTAAAATACAAGTATACATCAGAAATGTATATGGATAAATGGATATTTTTAATGAATCAGTGATTTTCAATTAACTGTCAGTTATTTAGAAAGACACAAGTGACTTTAACTATTGGCCACGTGCTACTCATTTCTTAGCTTCCATTGGAATATGGCAAATTTTGTAAACAGCGAAGCTAGAAGTGCTGTGAGTTAGCAGCAATTGTTACTAAATTAAAATTAAATTATTACTTCTCTTACCACTGCCGATCTCTACATGCCCCATCCATTGATTCTCATTAAATATTATTTATTTGTTTTTTCAATAAGTCGCCATCATCATTTTGTCATTGTGCTAACACTACAACGCACTCGACTTTATCATCGATTGCATAATTTTAACTTATGGCCGCTAGACTATTTATTAACGCTTGAGAAGTGCAGCACGACTCTGCTATTTTTAGTGCTTGGACCAAAGGAAACTGCAGCAGAAGGTCATGATAAATGACACCCAAAGTATCAAAATACACAAAACAATCTAGAGTTTGCCAAGGCAGATAATGGGAAAGACAAAGAGAGACTGGTAAAGAAGAGTAGAACTAGATGAGAAACTCAATTGCAAGTTGAGACAAAAATGTCCTTAAACGGAACAGAGCACTTAGGAGTAGGAGTTGGAGGAGAACGCATGGAGCGCCAAGGATATGACAGCTGCTGCTAAGTTCCCATTGGCAGTGGCGTTAGATTTAGTGCCTCACTATCGCATCGAGCACGGCATCGCAAGTATGCAGATACATGCTCGAGATATGGATATGATGAGCTGTGCACCACAAAGATGCTAGCAGTTTTACGACTACTACAAGAAAAACCTTTTTCCTTTGCCCTCGAACTGCAGCAAAAGAATGCATAAAAAGATGCTTCGACTAGACAAACATACAAAACACACATACGCACACACACACACACACATGAACTTCACCTTGGCCCCCAAACGCCTGTCAGCATCTTATTGAGCGTACATAAGCACATTAGCTGCGGTTTTATGTGCGGCGCATCCAACGGATACATAGATACATGGTTGCTGTTGCATCGGCATCCCTTTGGTCCGCAGAAACTGAAACTGAAACTAATTTCCAAAAAGACTAAAAACGGAAAAGGATAATTGCCGAAAAGAGTATAACATATGGCAGACAGTGTCAGACGGGCGGGCGTGGACTCTAACCCAAACCCAAACCCAAACTCGAACTCGAACCCAAGCCATATGGCTCGCTCACTGGCACCGACAACAGCAGGCAAAGAGTTTTCTCAAAAGTCATTCCCGACTTGGGATTCAGAGTTGGACACAGACTCAATTGTCAGTCAGCCGGCACGGATTTGTCATGATCTCGTTTATTTTGTGTTGCTTGTGATAAATAGATTTGAAAGAGGAGGAGACGCCTGTGTTTTTTATGGTCTCAGTCTTTTGGGCATCAAATTATAGAGCTAAACCTAACATGGAACTTGTTAAACCGATACATGGGTTGCCTATGAAAATGCTCAGTCATTTCCGATCGATCGTTGTATACTTGTAAGGGCATAACATTTGAATTTTCCGATAAGCTAAGCAGCTTGTTTGGAAAATTGAAATCATAGATAGGCTACCAGAACATTAAAGGCATTCATGTTTGATAAAAAGGTGTGAAGATCTGCCCTGTGTTGGCGTTAGATTACGGCTCAGTTTGAACAAGCATTGGCTTTTATTTGGCCATTCGAAAGCTATAAAATGCTCTTTGAAATATTAAAATTCGAATATTGTCTTTATATGCTGAGATTGCATAAGAATCGAGTGAAAACTACGCTGCAACATACAGAAGGCATCTACCTGACAGTCGTTGACAGCAACAATTGTTCCAATTGAGCTAAAGCCGATTAAAGCGAAGAACGAGGACCGGTTGCTAACAAAGGTTGCTAAGTGCAGCTGCCACATGTTGCAGGGCTGCAAAAGGATCTAATAGGATTTACGACCTTTCGCAGAAGGCGCAGCAGCACTTGAGACATGCCCAATCTGTTATGACAACAAGAAATTTGAGACCCAAAGATCCAAATTACAAAGTCGGTTAAGAAGTTAACGTGAAAAGCAAAAAGTTTTCATGTAGTACCAATTTGCTACCACTTCCGTTAGAGTGCAATTTCCAGGTACAAGGTAAACTGATATGGCAGCATTTTTCACACCATCAGAACTCAATGGAGTTCATAAGAAGATGAGGTTATAATTCTAATTATAAAGGTGATGTTATGCTTTTCGAGAAGGAATACTTTATTTGGTACAATCATAGAGATATTTTATATTTGAATTATGTATTATTACCATTAATTGGCATAGAATAAATTGGATTAATCAACTTAAACAAAAATAATTTCCAATTTCTCTTTGTCTTTCGACTGGCTAAAAAAGCTGCACATTTCAATTGTAATTACATATATCAATTTGAACTAATAACTAATAGCAGTTCGTGTGCTCATTTGAAAGCATAATATCAAAGGGATGCGTCTCAAATATCTTGTAATAACACAAGTTCAAAGCATGTACAATTGCTGTCAATACAAGTCGGTTTAGTCAATTTATCAATGGCAAATTGTTCAAATGCCAAAACTGTAATACAATTGCGTGCTCTCAGTCCAAATATTTGCACTTGTAGTTGAATGACTATTATGTGAGTGAGATTTTGCAGTTTGTTATAAATTTGATAATCGAATGCATGAAATGTGATTCTTGCCGATGACCAGCTCTGCTATTTTGGGATTTCCACCGC
Source organism: Drosophila pruinosa (assembly GCA_018150935.1). Classification (NCBI taxonomy): domain Eukaryota; kingdom Metazoa; phylum Arthropoda; class Insecta; order Diptera; family Drosophilidae; genus Drosophila; species Drosophila pruinosa. Next base: position 27,486,861 of record JAECWR010000199.1, read on the forward strand.
ACTTGTGTTTGGTCAGAAACCAAAATGTGTCAAATCGATAATTGCCAAAAACATGTACAACCGAACAGACCTCAACTTGGACTCGACACATATTCGACTTGACTCATGTCTGTCAAGGGTTGTCGCCCCAACATAGGGTTGCCTCCCAGCTTGTGGTCAAGTCTGGTCTGTTGGTTGGATGGCAATGACAATGGTGAAAACGATGATGATGATGATGATGAGTTTTAGATTGTTCAATTTGTTGTTGCAGTTTAGGAATGCAATTGGAAAACAAAAAGTGTCATTATTGTCACCAGCTCTCGAAATATGTGGCAATAGTATGTGAAAGACACTTATGTAAATTACGAGCAAGTCGCAATGCGACAAACTGCGGAGTTCAGCATGACTGGATTTTCGAATGGGACTCAAAACGGCAAACTCCAACTGAAACTCAAAGTCGGTCTAGGACTTGGACTTACTCTCTGCGTTCTGTGGCAGCAACAAGAACAACAGCAACAACACCAACGAACTGAAGAAGGAGAACAAGAACTACATAAATCGAATTATGTGAACACAACGAGGAGGCACTTAAGTGTCCTTCTTGCCTGCTTGTGCACTTTAAATTTGTGTGTGTGCCACATACAAAATTCTACTTCATTTGTCTAATTCTCGTTGTCGTCTAGAGCCCTCCACAACACATTTGCGCACGCTGAGTGCGAGCGAGAGAGCAATACACACACACACACACAGCCGTACGCACTCCTCGAATACAAATGAAAGTAAATCCTTGGACTAAGCCTAGGCAACTGTAGTTGTGCATGTGTGATCTGCGTGTGTGTGTGTGTGTGTGTATGCATGTGTGGGTGCGGCAAAGGATAATCTGCATTTGAATAAGAGCATTTTAGTGTTTTTTTCGTCCAACTACATATATGTATATTTACGGTGGAGTGGAGTGTGTGTGCTTGGCACGCCCATACGCCCATGTGTTGGCAAGCAGGCAGACAGACAGACGGAGAGACGGACCGACAGCCAGACGGGCGTTGTGACAGGTCAGTCCGTCAGCCTTTTTGCCGTTTCCAATACCCTATCAAAGCTTGTTCTTTAACTTTGCTTCAACTTAAAAGCTGCCATCGTTAAGCTTTAAACTCACTTTGTGGTCGATTTAACAAAAATAAGACTTCATAAAAAAATGAATAAAATCAAAGCGTCAAGCATTTAAGTTACAACCACATATAAAAAACATCTTTACGAATGCAAAGAAATATTTATATGTTAAATAATTTATTAATTCATTTTAATAAAAACGAGTATATTTATAATGGTAATTATTATTGCCTCATTCTTAAACTAATTTTCTTTGTTTTCCTTGCTGAGATGAGCTTGATTTTGTTGATCAATTGTTAACTATTTCTAACTTCTCTAAAATGCAATCACATTTTGACTGTTTCCTTGGAGTCCGAGAGTTAGAGTGTATACAAATTTGTTTGGCACATCCAATAGTCCATTCAATCTTTAGTTTTTCTTTATTTTATTTGAATTCTGCTATTTTCGGCTTTTGAGGAAGTTTCCTTTTTTGTTTTACTATTTGGCCAGTCGTTGTCTGCGTCGTTCGAGTTTGGCTAATGTTCCAGGCCATGCTTCTTACTTTCCATCCCTCTCTCTATCGCTCTTTATCCTTCTAACGTTCGTCTCCTTTTCTCGTGCCAGTTTTAGCTTTAAAATAATCGATTTTCTAATTTCGTTGTCTGGGACGAGGTATTTGGCAAAAGATTTCTTGTGATTTGGTATTTGTGTCAAAGCAACTGACAATGTGGAAATTAATATAATTTGCCTGATTTGGGCTGTCTGATGTCTCGCCCCGAGATTTGTTTGGCACAAATCGAAAATCAAAATCAATTTTAAGGATTTTTGTATCGCTCACATCGCCTACATACAAAAAACAAAAACGAGATGTAAAAAAAAAACAACGACAACAAGAAAAACAAAACAACCACAAGGCGAGTGAAGGAAACTGCTGTCAACTGCTGGCACTGTCTCGGCTTCTGTTGCTGATAACACGCAACTTCCCTCTCTGGCCCCCTTAGCGGGCAGATTAAACTAATTGATAAAAATGTCGCCCGTTTTCTGCACGTTGGCACCGTACGTGGGGCATGCCACATTCCCTGTTGTGTGATGCGGTGGCTCTGTTGCTTGTTTTTGTAATTTATGTAAAATAGCAACGTGTAAGTCGCAATTTGTTTGTACCCGGGTCAACGGCAACGGCAGCATCTCAAAACCCCCCCCTTTGCCACACCCAAGCGGCAACATCGAATCCCTCAGAGTTGAAGCCGCCTGGCAACGCGGAGCCAACAACATGTCTTGACTTTTAAATCCAAATGTATTAAATTTCCATGCCAACTCCTAAAGAGTGAGACGCCAGTCCATGGCCCTGGCTGCTGTTATTTGTTTGTTGCCAGCCAAGAGGATGAATATGGAGCGGAACAGCACAGCGAGACAGGGCAAGAGGGGCTGCAGCAAAGTCCGCAGTAAGTGCCCCTGGCATTGCCATGTGTGTTTGTGTGTGTCTGTGTTATGCTCATCTGGTTTGCCTCTCCAGCATTCGGCATGGCAGCAATTATTCAACAAAAGCTACTGACAATTATGACACACCAGCCATACAACATACCAAGCTACACAATGGAGGAAGGCCACCTAGAAGGTCCTTGCTGTACGGTGGGTGCCACACTTTGTAACCCAGCGAGGGCGGCCTGACAAGTTACTGCAGCTCACAGCTCAATAATGAAGCAATTCAAAATATTACAGGCCATTTTGGAGAAGCCATGTTTCACCGAATTTTTGATTTATTTACCAGTTTTTCATTTTAATTTTAATACCCAAACGAACAAAATGTTCCTCGAGGTTTTGCAAAAACCAATTACAATGTAATTCCATTTTTATAGAGAATTTTAAGCTTTACAATTATTTAACTTGCAGTTGCACTATTAAAGTAATTGCTAAAAAAATACCTTAAAAATAAGATATTGCTATTAAATATATGTAAATAAATTAAAAATCAAAAATACATTTTTAAATTAAACTTTATTTTTTTACTTTTGTCTTTTTTTATTATTCTTGATATTTTAATTTTCTTTTATTTTTCCATTAATTTATATAATTTTGCTAGTGGATTTATCTTCTCAAATGCCTTGGTGGCATCACCTTGAGACAGAGTTTTTATTCCACAAATTATGAAAGAACTTTTAACATGGCCCTCTGCCAATTGCAGCTACACACCTGGCTAACAGTGCGGCTGGAAGAACCAGAGTAACAACAAATGGCATAACCACAGAGCACAGCTGCTGCTGCCGCATATCTTGCTCCAGTCGGCTGACACTGCTCTGCTACTGCTACTGCTGTTGCTTCTGCTCGGATATGTACGATTGTCTGCGTATGCAAAAATATAATTTAACACACATTTGCGCAATTAGATTCATTCGTGCAGAGCTGGAGAAAGATGGAACGAGAGAGTTGCCAGCCACCGACTGACATATAAATGAATATCTATGACTATGAAAAGTGGAGCATGTGTTGGTGTCTGTGTGCATGTGGGTGTCTGTAAATGTCACAATTTGAATACATAAAATGCAAATAGGAGCACAAGCCACGGCGTTTGCGGATGCGGATGCGGATGCAAAGGCGAAGGCGAAGGCGAAGAGGACATCAGATTCTAGACATCGCAGCTTCATTCTTACACACATTTCGCATCCAAAATAAATTGCTTCGAATGCAGACATCCATTAAAAGCATATAAAACCATATACCGGAAATGATCTATAGGCAGAAGTCGAGCCAGAGCAGCGGAAACGTAAACGGAAGACGGAACTGGTGTCCCCTCAGCTTCGTGTAAACCCAAATTGCAGCGAAAGTAAAAGCAAAGGCGAAATTCCTGACTCCTTCCACTCTGCACATTTTCGACCTGTTGCCCCACATTTTGTGCTCCTGCCTCTTGGCTAATTTAAATGTTGCAGGTAAAGCTGACCCCCAAACTCCCACTCCGCCCCTTATGACAACTCCCACGCTAAGCCTCGAACCACTCCGCATGCGACAATACATAATGAAATTTACACACTTGCAAATGTCGGGCTTGTTCTGGCTTTACGTTCCAACTCTCTTTCTCTCGCTTTCTCTGTCTTTGTCTAACATTTTCTGCGTCTCCGTCGCTCTGCAGCAGCATGAAATATGCTAGGCAAAATGCTTACAAGTGTAAACCACAGCCCGGGCACATGTAGAGCTGTCAGGGTTGCTAGGGCGTGGCAAGGAGAGGCTGCAGCGGGGGCCAGCAGGTTGGGGTTTTTGTGGGCGGACTTTTGCTATACGTAATTGTTTTTCATAAAATTTAATTTATGGCATTTTTCCATACATACATGTGTGTTGTTGGACTGCACTTGAAACTTCAACCGTTTGCCATTTTTCCACGTACTGTGACTGTGTGTGTGTGTGTGAGTGTGTGTGTTTGCAACTGGCATTAAAATTTATTTGCACATTTTCAAATATGCAGCAAAAAAAAATCTAGTAGAACATTTTCTGACATTTTGTATTGGTGCAGCTGTGTGCAAGTGTGTTAGTGTGTATAAATATACATATATACATATATATATAGTGCAATTGTGTTGTGTTTTGACAAATTTAACGCCTGCACATCAAAACTAAAAGCTGCCTAAAAAGTGAGAGCTATGGAGGTTTACTCTGGCTGAGGTGGCGAGCTTAACGAACGGCATATCGAGGCTTTGTTCTCATATTACAATTGACATGATTTTAATGGTATTTTACAACACATGACAGCCAATATTTGTGTGTGTGTGTGTGCGTGTGTGCTAAACTGTTGATGTGTAAGTGCAGAATAGTTCTGTGGCTTTGCTTTTTATTCAGCAACACAATAAAAGCTATTTATATTTGATATTGGAATGAATACTTTCAAGTGTCCAATTCATGTCTTTTTATCACATCCCAAATAGGATTTATAATATAACAATTACTGTTGTAGATGTTTGAATATATTATTTAAATAAAGAATTTTATTCTTTAAATACACTTTTAATTGAGAAAATAAATATACAAAAGTCTCTGATTACTATCTGCAAGTATTTAATCTTTATTTGCATTCTAATAGTAATACAATTATTTAACTACGCTTCCAGCTGGAATTGATTTTTGCTTTCTCTCTTCAAACTTATATTTATTATAACAAAATCTCGAATGAATTTGCAGCCTTGCTATTTTAGTTGGGCTTTGAAGTTTTGCACAAGGAATCTAACCAATGCGAAACTTTCATTTGTTGTGGTTTCGAAAGGTTGCCTATGAATTCGGAATTTGAAGTAAAAATTTGAAGAGCAATCGAAAAATGTAATTGCCATATCCTATATCGATGCCAGTGCCGATCGGCATGAATATTTTAATTAATTTCCCACACCACTACGATTTCTAATTGCTCTCGTTGTCTTTTTTGATGTTGACGCAAACGCAAACGCTTTCATGTCAATTATTTGCTTTGGTTATGCCTGAAAAATTTCGCGACGTGCCCCCATTGTCACTCCATTGGCAATTCGATTGTTGCTATGGTGTTGCAGCATGGTTCTTCTTCAATTCTTCACTTTTCACTTTACCCTTTTCCTTTTTCCATTTTCCATTTTCCATTTACCACATTTCACTGTTCACTGTGCACCATTCAGCGTTGACTGTGTTCATTTTTTGGCAGCTATCCCTTGGGGGCCAAACCCTTCCATGACTGACAATTGTTACTTTGTGTTACCTTTGGCCAAAATCAAAGCCAGAATGCCGCATCAGACCCTCCGCAAACTGCCACGAGGCACTTTAATGGTTGTTTCAGTTTGAGTTGTTGCCTTGTAGGCGCTTTAGGTGCTCTCGTCTGTCGCCGCCTGCCGTTAGTTACCAACCACTTCGTGCATATTTGTGGTTGCAGAGCTACTGGCGCGCTTTCAACATCAGCTAACGCCGACTCCCGACTCCCGTCTGCTGGCTGCCTGCCACAGTGCGTGGCACGTTGAGCATAACGCACAACTATTTGGTTCAACCGAGCATAAAACTAAAACTTGCCTTGAAAGTGTGTCAAAATTGAGGCGCCACCGCCACCGCATGCGAGCACAGAGCTCAGAGCTCAGAACGCACTACACTTGATGTAGAACCACCGCTGGAGTACGTCTAAAGCATGGATGGAAACATAGGGATATGGCTTTGCCTTTGGATGCCACAGGAGACTCGACAGCTGAGCGCTCTAAGCGAAAGTTTCTGATGAAAGAGCCCACATGCATACTTGGTACAGCTTTTCACGTATTTCCATATACTCGTATGTATGCATATACAATCTTACATATTCCACCCAAAACTTGCAACGGAACAGAACCAATGCGAAACTCGACTAAACTTTGGATAGTTGGGGAAATATGTTAAAGAGGAATGCTTTGGATTTGGCCAAGAAGAATGTGTATTATAACAAATTCAAGTAGTTCTAATGACAATTGATAAAACAAGTGGCAACTCGGGATGTAATGCACTATTCAATTCGAGTTTATTACAAGATATTCCTTTGACTTTATCAAGATATACTCCTACGATTGCTTCATAAAATATATAGAATAGTATCTATAGTAATAATAATATGTTAGTTAAATATAATAAAATGTCTAATTAACTTAGTGTGCAACTGCAACTCTTGTAAACTTTTAAAAGTGTGACATGATATGATGAAGCTTGCATCTATTAGATGCTTCAGGCTGAGGCAAAGCAACGCAAGACTGTGCTGAGCCTTGGGCATAGCTTGTTTGTGTCAAGAGAAAGAGCTACTAATTAGAGAGCTAAGTCTCATTTACGCCAATTCAAAAGACGCAACTCATGCCTTTTGCTCAAAGACGAAAGCAGCTTAAGATGCAGCAACCACAACTGGCAGTTAGTCAATGCAACAGTTCAATTGATGTCAATAAATATGAAACGTGACGAAACGAGGCAAAAGTGGGGTCAGGTGAGTAGCCAGGACGAAAACGACATTGACATCGAATTCGGGCGAAATGAAAGTCACGAGACGCCCGAAACAAAAGCAAAACTAAAACCGAAAATAAGTGTTCTTTAGGTACTTGCTGACTGGGCGTCTAGTTGGTGGAAGTTGCTTCACAGTTGTTCTCAGAGCCAAATGAAAGCTACCAGCATAATTAGAATGATTATGCATCAATTAATTAAAACTTACTTTACTAGAGCTGCTGCAACAACAACAAACACAAACATAAAATAAAAACCAACAAACCTACTCCAGAAATGTGTCACCCACGCAGTGAGAGTTGAGAGTGGCATGAATAAAAAAATTTCCCTTACTGACCCACTGAAGCAGCAGCCCGAAGCAAATCGAGAGAGTGGCAGAGTGAGAGAGCGAGTTGCTATGAGAGAGCGTTGAAGTTGTAAAAGAGCGTAAGGCTGTGGTGAGTTCTTGTAATGTCTGCAAAGGCTGCACAGCAAACTCACCACGGCGAACAGCTGTCGTGCTCTCAGCTTCATTTACCTAACTTTACACACACGCACACATACACTCAAACCCATGCATCCAATAGAGTAACCGTCTTGCACATGGTGCCATCTTGGTCACAGTTAAATTTTCTTTTCCTGCTGATATTTTTTCTTGATTTTCGTGAGTCCCATGCGGTGCACAGCTAACGCATTTTCTTTGGGTGCTGAACAACAGAGGAACAGAGCAACTGCACAACTGACTTTTCTTTCTAACGCTATTCGTATTGTTTTTCATTAGTTATTTTTCGTTTTCTTTATGAAAGGAGAGGTGGAGGAGCATTGATTTAATGAGTTTTTGGTGTGAAATCCTGCGGCGCTGTCCATGCTGTTAATGGCATTATAGTAGCTGTCATACAGCGCAGTCACACTTTGGACTCGCAGGACAATGTCACAACGTTGATTGACAGCCAAATGTCAAGCTAAACAGTGTGAAATCTACAGGACTCGAGACAAAGCAACACTGATTGCTGGGCCCAATGCAATTGCATTGTTTTCACGCCTTTGTTTCGATCGTCCTGCAAAAACTTGCACCATTTTTACCCGAGAAAAACCCATCGAGCACCACAAGTACACAACAAAAAAATAGAAGGTAAATAATGAAAAGCCAACAACACGAGCTCGAGTCGTTGGATTGAAATCGCTTGGAAATTGACACTTTCTGTTGGTTAGGGGCGGTCCATGGACCCAGATCCAGACCCGGCTCGTACCAAACGTAAATTTATGAAATCTGAGTAGGCGCTAGGACTCGTAACGAGAGAGCACTCAATTGGGTCAGACCTAAAGAACAGAAAGCATACGATAGAACAGAAAAATAATTGTCTGATTGTATGATTTGTTGCTGGATTTGCAGCTCCTGCCCTCTTGGACTCACTCAATCCCGATTGCTTTGACAGCAGACGCAGGCCAAAAGCCAGAGCAAAAGCCTCAACAATCACATAATTCTAGAAATCCTTTGAGGTGTGCGCAAGCACCCTTTGAACGAGTGGCAAAACATCAACTGCACTTTTTGAAATTACAAATGATAAATGGAACCTGTTAAGTTTCAGTTATTGAGTTGCTTACGAAATGAAGTCGTAAGCATAAATGTATGTACACTGCATTCACAACAACAGATTGGCAGTACAGCAAAGGAAAGGCACTCACGCTTTGCATGTCCTGCTGTTTTGATGGATAACATTCCAAATCTTCATATGATCGATGGCTTATCCTGGGGTTGTTAAATTGAATTGCATCTTAAACGATTGAAAGTCTTCCATTGCCTATGAAAAGGAAATGGCATTTGACATCTTGAGATTAAAACGAAATAATTGTAAAAGTATGAATGAGATTAGAACAGAATATTGTGCTTGATATGTTGTATAGCCAAGTTTTGTTAGGAGCCATTTCTTCAATTTTTATTTGCCTATTAAAATTTAGCATCTACCATATTTCTTCGTTACCCATAATTATAAAAGTCGCTTTCTGTCTTCCGCATTCTCTTATTCATAAGAAACCTAACTTGACTTATTGTTACGAGTTGTAAAATAACTGAACTATAACGTCATTTACGGTTTCCACTATAATGCCTCATAGCTATTTGAATTTGGTTGATGGAAAGCTGTTTTTACAATCATTTTCATGGCCAACACATTTTTGAGTCGGACTCAGAAGAACGTGAAGAGGGCGACTAATGGGACAGTAAAAGCAGTTGGCTTACAGCTGGCTAACTGCTTGGCCCAGTTCCAGCTTGGATATTAGCTTATCTTTGATGGTCGTAAGTAATACTCCTTAAAGTGTTTGGCCTAAGCAAATAAGCGTTAAAAACACGCTCCAAATTACGTCAACACTCCCCCTCCCCGACAACTCTCTTTCGCTGGGCTAATGATTTGCCTAATGTTTCTAACAATTATGTGCCTGGCCACACAAAAGAATATATTATGTAAGTTATTAAAATTATATCACCAGCAGGAGAATAGAGGGAGCAGCAGCAGGACGAGAAGCTCAAGCAGGAGCTGGGTCTAATAAGCCGCAGCTTCTCAGCATCTTTGGATTCATTTGTCGATTCCACGGCTCCTGTCGCCATTGTGCCCAGAGGCTTTTGCTTTTGCTTTCAAATGTAAATGGCGCCGAATTTGCCAGCGTTCTACTCCTGCTCCTCTTCCCTTCCGGCTCCCTCTCCCCGTTGGCCTTGCCGCTTGTCGTCGGCTCTTTTTTGTGTCCACATGCGAGCAACTTTTTGGTGGTTATCAATTTGGGTCTTTTGTGGTGGCGACTGCGACTGCGACAGCGACTCTGGCCAAAAGTAGGGAAGCTTATTTATGTGCTCCTGGCGCCCGCATTTCCCCTTCGACTTCTGTATTTTTATTCATTTTTTCTCACTTTTTTCTTGTGTTTTTTTTTGATTACGCGAATGACAAGATTTTCATCAACGTCATTAATATTAACTTTGGCAATAATTCTCGGCTCGGCGGAAAATTATGAGAAATGACCAAGAAGATAAACGCCGTTGCGTTGTCCACTTTTCGACAGTGCCATAACTCTCATCCAGCCAGGACAACGCACTATATTGGGCGCAAGACGCCGGACGCAAGACGCAGGACAGCGTGTGCCATACACAATGGCATTAGCCAAGCGGCTTTCAAGTCAATCTTAATTGTGCGTCCAACTCCAGTTCCGTCTCCAGCTTTGGCAGCATCTCGGGGAACTGTACAGCAGCATCTACGCAGCGCCTAATGACAGCATTTCGGATTACTTTCACTCAAGGCGAGAGGCGCACTGCAAAAAAGGTTGCATATTTTACGGCGCATGGCGGTGCTGGGGCAAGGGGGGGTCGAGGGATCGGGGGATGGGGAGGTGACTAAAAGGCTGCAGGATGAAGACTGAAAGCTGCTTTAGCACGAAGACAAAAATCACAATTAAATGTAACAATTGCGTCTCTGGGGGCATTAAACGACAAACGTAGTTGATGCTTGCGGCTGGGGGAGTCGGATGGAGGTGAGTCCGTATCCTGCACGGGGACTATCTGCCCGTACCCCTTGTGCCAACGTTTGGCCTGCCTGTCAGTTGCTTGTCCAATGCCAGCTTAAATTGCCCATACACGTCAGGACACTCCACAGTCCGCAGTCCAAAGTCCTCAGTCCTCAGTCCACTGTCCTCAGTTCGAATGTCCTTAAACAGAAGCGCAGAGATACAGATACGCAGCGTCCGGTGTGGCATGGTCTCAGTTTCGTCCTGGCAGCTATTCTTTGGCTCTGTGTGTTTGCGTTTATTAATTGTTGCCTTTATTTGGCCTCATTTTATTTGATTTGGTTTTCCTCCTCCGTTTCTTCACTCGTTCATTCTTTCGTTCGTTCTTTCTTTTTTCCATCGCTTTCATGCCGCCCTCAGCTCTTGGCGCTCGGCTCTCTTTGGGCTTTTGTTTTGGTCGCCAGTGGCAGCTATAAAGCCAAACCTAATTGACTTATCTTTGCCGGGTTTGCTAATTTCTTGTCCATTGTGTTTGGGCTTGGTCCTAACGCTGATGCTGATGTTGAAGCTGGGCCTGCGACTGGTTTGCGTTTGCGTTTGCTTTTGGGTTATAAAAATGGCACGATAAGTCAGCAGCAAAGCAGATAGAAATCTTCAGCGGACTAATTAGCAATTGACATGAATTGCTCATTAGCAGCAAACTAAAGCTAAAACTTACAGCCAGGCTTTGGCCACTGCCTAGTTGAGCATATACTCGTATAGCTCAACTCCCCTTCTCCAAAAATAAAAAAGGACTACAAATTGAGAATGTTAATGGCTGCCCAGTCATCAAGCGACCGAAAGAAAAAATGTATATTTCGTCGCTCCCATAAGATAAGCTTACAAAATGTGAGACCATCTAACTGGCATAATAAAAATTTATTTTTTTACTGAATTGCATGACATAACAATGTCTTTTTTTCCATTGGGTAATTTTTAAATTGAAATCGTTTAGATTACTTGCATAGAAAATTACAAGGTCAGAATGAATTTCATTTAATATTGTTGGGAGTCAAAAATTAATATAAAGTGGGTAAAATTCATGTCCATTAATATTATATGTAAGTAGTAAAATTTATTTTTTAGACAGTTCTAGTACTCATATAGCTTTAAATTTGCATTTAAATTCATGCATTAGAATAACAAACAATTAATAAAAATGATATGTTTAATTATTGGGTAAATAATCTCCATCAAAATACATGAAAATAGTGCGCAATTTATAAAATCATTCACCAGAAAAATACACAAAAGTTGGCACAATCTGAACCCATGATCAATTAAGATAAGCAGATACTTTACCTTGTGCAAAATTTATTAGATAAGATACAACGTGTCGGAAAAACAACTTGTAGTTTTTTCAATGAGTTTTATTTGGCAACATCTGATGGCTAATAGTCAGTGTATATATAACAAGTGTAGTCAAGGACACACACAGAGAGGCATTTAGAGGAGGAAGAGGAACCAGGACAGCTGAAACGGTAGCGAAACCTTGGACTGCAGTCGCTATTAGCTGGAAGTAGTAATTGCTTAGATGACCTTCACGGCGATATTCCGCAGCGTTGGCCACATCCTTGTGGGTTATACAAAAATGAGAAAAGAAAATATACAACCCAGGGAAACAGAAAAGACAGAGAGAGAGAGAGGAAGGAAAGACAACCGGAAATCGAGCCATGTGTCAAGTCAAATGGTCAATAACTGTATGGCTGACATTTAATTTATAAAGTGCAGGCCTGAACCTGGCTCTGTCGCTGGGTGGGCTTGGTCTACATGAGTTTGGCTGCCGGGCTGTCTGGCCGATTTAGTTGTCAAAATACGCCAAAATGTAAACAATCAAAAGCCGAAAATCAATAGCCATTATGTAGAGAAATATGGCCAATGACAAGGCCAGACTCTCCAACTGGGTGACTTGACATCTTTACCTACATGCGAGTTGCGAGTTGCGAGTCCTGCTTCCTGCTTCCTGTTCCACAGGGACACTTTTTGCACAATGCAGCCTCATAAAGACACTTGGACCCACCATTCAGTCAGTCAGTTGGTCGAGCAGTCAGACAAGCAGACTGGCAGGCAGGCAAACTGACAAACAAATTTTTTATATCCTCAATGCAGCAGGAAAGACGACAACCGACTCCTTCGAAGATAAATTGCCATGAGCACAAAATGTCCTTTAAAGCAAATGTATATCTATATCTTTATGGAAGCAGAGCACTGGACCACCATCAAGTTATCTTTCCCACTGTCTACATCTTCGTCTCCGGCTCTGTGTCTTCATAATCTTTTACATCCGCAAGTGTTTACCTTATACTTTCCTTTTATTCCCATTTGTCCTCGCCAGCATTATGTTCACAATTGTGAATTGTGCATGACTATTGGCTTTTGCATTAGACGAATGTCGAGAAGGACAACTAGCAAATCGGCTTGTCCGCAAAACGGATGCACTTCACGTACACACATTCTCCTATTCCCACACCAATTCTAAATCTCATCCTTGCTCGGATATCTACATCTTAATCAGGACTCAAAGATATAGCGGCTTTACATTTTAGCGCATTGCTTATAAAGATTGTAAACGCTTTCAGCATGTTCTTTATTTTGCTGCATCTTGATTAGACGGATGAGATTTATGTTTACCAAACAAGGTGGACTCTTTGAGACAGACACCTGACTAAAACTGAGGGCTCAACTGATGAGATGCTTAACTTTTAGATGCTGAGAATCAGTGAAAATGCATTAGCTGTTACTTTGGATAGTTTTTGCATGTAATCTAATATATCTTGATGGTCAAACTGTGGGAAAAGAGAGCAGAAAGGGGCATTAAGATAGTGCGATAGAACATTTTTAATGGGTGTCGATTTAATATACAGTTTTGTTGAGTCCCAAATACTTTTCAAAATACAACTTAAAATATGCAAATCAAATCATTATATTATAATTGAAAAATTGTTTTATTTTTTTATGTTATTTGCGTAAATTTAGAACAAAAAATATTGTTTATATCGAACCAAATTTGAATTTTCAAAAAAAACCATTCCCTTTGCAATTTGATTTTATCTTAAGGTTTTATTTTCTTTCCCAAATCTTTGCTCGTTCTCTAACAATTTTCTATATTAAAGAGCAAAGGCCTAACCGTCTACAACAGTATATCCTTGTTTGCTTCCTGTTCGTCCATCATCATCATTATTTGGGGCATTTTTCTCGGTTATAAAGTAAAACTGCAGCATATTGATTTTAGAAGCGAACCGAACCTAACCCAAGGAGTAAACAGGAGATACCGTTGAACGCAATTTGGAAATTATCATAAAGGCAACGAGAACAAGCCGCAATCATAATCCAGATGATGATGATGATGATGATGAAGATGTTGTTGATGAGGACAAGCGGTAATTTCGAGTGAAGCAAAAAGAAAAGGATGTCATCAAGCCCACCAGAATGTTACATGAAGCGCAAACAAAACAGTTTAATTAAAATTATTATTGTAATTTAATGGAATGTAAGGAATTATTATTTTTATATGTCACACAAATACATACACACACACGCACATGAACTGAACACACACGCACACAGGCAAAGACAGACAAAGTACTCACATACACACACACATATGTATGTAGGAAAATAAATTACATTTGTATGAAGATTGGCGCTGGCCTGCACATCATATATTTTCATTATCAAAACAGAGACAAAGTCGAAGTCACAGTCGAAGTCGCAATGGGAGACTAGACGACGAGCAAAAGTACCAAAAGGCAAAAAGGACGCCAGCTGTTTGATGCGATTAGAAACCCCTAAACAGCATCTCAACCTTAACGTTCGTTCTCTCTCTCTCTCTTTCGTTCGAGTCGCTTCTTACTCTCTTTTAGGAATTCAACCAAGCGGAGCAAATTTCCTTAAGGCTCTGCCTTGTAATTGTACTAGCGCGCTCTCTTTGAAATTTCCCTCTCCTGTTGCAGTTGTTGTTGCTGTTGCTTTTGCTATTGCCGTTGGTGTGTTCGGTTTGTACAACTTCGGGCTGACATCGTCGGCTGGTCGGTCTCTCTATTTAAGTGAGAGTTGCGCACGTTGCGGCAGTCAGTCGACACTCAGCTAACGTGCGCGCCAGACGTACTGCAACGACAACGCACGCACACCCACACAACGTGAACCGTTACAAGTTTGCCTCTGACAGATGATGAAAATACAACAACAAGAGAAAAAGTGATAATATTGTAGAACATCGTGACGCGAGTGTGTTGCCCGCAGCAATTAAAATTCATCAAGGTTCCTAAACAAAAAACGAAAGATAATCACCAAACCTAACACAGCAAGCAAACAAAACAAAACACAACCAAGTGAATAAGAATAATAATAAAAACAAAATGAAAACGATATTAATATGTGGAAGGGAGTAACAGTTGACGGAAAACTTGGCCACGCCAATTGTAATTAACTCAAACGAACGAACGAAGGGTCGCCACCGAAAATATGTGCGCAGACTTTTTGGCCGGTAGCAAGTGGAATTGATTTTCATTTCGTTTCTTCTGATTTTTGCGTTCCGTTATTCTCCTGCCAAACACACACACACACACACACCTACTCACACACACTTAGTACACAGTGAAATTATAGAAATATGAAAATGTTGTGGAATCCACTGTGCCTGGGCCTGAGCCTGTGCCTGCTCCTCACTGTGAGCAACTGCAGTCGTAGCCAGGAGTCAGCAACCGCACAAGGAGCAGCAGCAGCAGTGCAAACGGACTCCTTGTCGGCCAGCAGCAAGCTACAGCAGCAAACGCATTCAAATGCAATTATGGGCGAGGCCGGGGTATCCAGCACACAGCTGTTGCAACCCTCGACACCGGCACGTACATTGCGTCCGATTGCCAGTGGAGATGCGGGCCTCTATGATGCGCCCGATGACTGCCACTTTCTGCCCGCTGCGGGTCTCGAGCAGCCGGAAATAGCGCTGACCTGCAATCTGCGTACGGTGAACAGTGAATTCGACACGACCAACTTTAGTGTGATACCCGCCGAGCATACGGTGGCCCTGCACATCTTGTGCAATGACGAGATCATGGCCAAGAGCCGACTGGAGGCCCAATCCTTTGCCCATTTGGCTCGACTGCAGCAGCTGTCCATACAGTACTGCAAGCTGAGCAAGCTGGGACGTCAGGTGCTCGACGGACTCGAGCAGCTGCGAAATCTCACGCTGCGTACTCACAACATCCTTTGGCCGGCATTGAATTTCGAAATCGAGGCGGACGCCTTTGCCGTGACCAAGCAGCTGGAACGATTGGATCTGAGCTCGAATAACATTTGGTCGCTGCCCGATAACATTTTCTGTGCCCTCTCCGCCCTCTCGGCGCTCAACATGAGCGAGAATCGCCTGCAGGATGTCAACGAACTGGGATTCAGAGATCGCAGCAAGGAGGCTGCCACCTCAACCGAGTCCAGCTCTACCACGGAGGCAGCCAGGCGTCTGGGCACCTCGTGCAGCCTGGATCTGGAACTACTCGACGTCAGCTACAATCACTTTGTGCTGCTGCCCGCCAATGGATTTGGCACACTGCGTCGCCTGCGTGTGCTGCATGTGAACAACAATGAGATCTCCATGATTGCGGACAAGGCGTTGAGTGGCTTGAAGAATCTGCAAGTGCTCAATCTGAGCTCCAACAAGATTGTGGCCTTGCCCTCCGAACTGTTCGCTGAGCAGTCCAAGACCATACAGGAGGTCTACTTGCAGAACAACTCCATCAGTGTGCTCAGTCCACAGTTGTTCTCGAATCTCGACCAGCTGCAGGCACTGGATTTGTCCTTCAATCAAATCACTTCCACGTGGACGGATCGCAACACCTTTGCCGGTCTCATTCGCCTGGTTCTATTGAATCTCTCGCACAACAAGCTGACCAAACTGGAGCCCGAAATCTTCACCGACCTCTACACACTGCAAATTCTCAATCTGCGCCACAACCAGCTGGAGAACATTGCTGCCGACACCTTTGCTCCCATGAACAACCTGCACACCCTGCTGCTGTCCCACAACAGGCTGAAGTACCTAGACGCCTATGCCCTGAATGGACTCTATGTGCTGTCGCTTCTGTCGCTGGACAACAATGTGCTAATTGGCGTACATCCGGATGCCTTTAGGAACTGCAGTGCACTGCAGGACCTCAATCTGAATGGCAACCAATTGAAGACGGTGCCTTTGGCATTGCGGAACATGCGGCTGTTGCGCACTGTGGATCTGGGCGAGAATATGATAACTGTGCTGGAGGAGAATGCCTTCAAGGGGCTGGGTAATCTGTATGGACTGCGCTTGATTGGCAACTACTTGGAGAACATTACAATGCACACGTTCCGAGATCTGCCCAGTCTGCAGATACTGAATCTGGCCAGGAATCGCATTGCTGTCGTGGAGCCGGGCGCCTTCGAGATGACCTCCAGCATTCAGGCCATACGACTAGATGGCAATGATTTGGCTGATATTAATGGACTCTTTAGCAATATGCCCTCCCTGCTCTGGCTTAACATCTCAGACAATCGACTGGAGAGCTTCGATTATGGCCATGTGCCGAGCACACTGCAGTGGCTGGATCTGCACAAGAATCGCCTCAGTCTGTTGTCCAATCGCTTTGGCCTCGATGGCGAGGTAAAACTGCAGACGCTTGATGTCAGCTTCAACCAACTGCAACGCATTGGACCCGGCTCCATACCCAACTCCATAGAGCTGCTGTTCCTCAACGATAATTTGATAACGACCGTCGATCCCGACACCTTTATGCACAAATCGAACCTCACTCGAGTCGATTTGTATGCGAATCAAATCACCACGCTCGACATCAAGTCCTTACGCATCCTGCCCATCTCCGAGCATCGAGCACTGCCCGAGTTCTACATTGGCGGCAATCCCTTCACCTGTGACTGCAACATTGATTGGCTGCAGAAGATCAATCACCTTACGTCCAGACAATATCCACGCATCATGGACCTGGAGACCATCTACTGCAAGTTGTTGAACAATCGCGAACGCGCCTATATCCCTCTGCTGGAGGCGGAACCCAAGCACTTCCTGTGCACATACAAGACCCATTGCTTTGCCGTCTGCCATTGCTGCGAGTTCGATGCCTGCGACTGCGAGATGACCTGTCCCACGAACTGCACTTGCTTCCACGACCAGACCTGGTCCACGAACATTGTCGAGTGCTCTGGTGCCGGCTACTCGGAGATGCCGCGTCGTGTGCCCATGGACACCACAGAGCTATACATCGATGGCAATAACTTTGTGGAGTTGGCGGGTCATTCGTTTCTGGGTCGCAAGAATCTGGCTGTGTTGTATGCCAACAACTCGAATGTGGCGCACATTTACAACACCACTTTCAGTGGGCTGAAGCGTCTGCTTATACTGCATCTGGAGGATAATCATATTGTCTCATTGGAGGGCAATGAATTTCACAATCTCGAGAACCTGCGGGAGCTGTATTTGCAGTCGAATCGCATTGCTAGCATTGCCAATGGCAGCTTCCAAATGCTGCGCAAATTGGAGGTGCTACGGCTGGATGGCAATCGATTGATGCACTTCCATGTGTGGCAGCTGTCTGATAATCCCTATCTCGTCGAGATTAGTCTGGCCGATAATCAGTGGAGCTGCGAGTGCGGCTATTTGTCACGCTTTCGCAACTATCTGGCGCAGAGCTCTGAGAAAATTGTGGACGCTGCTCGGGTGAGCTGCATCTACAACAATGCCACAAGTGTGCTGCGCGAGAAGAATGGCACCAAGTGCACGTTGCGCGATGGCGTTGCCCACTACATGCACACCAATGAGATTGAGGGACTGCTGCCGCTGCTCCTGGTGGCCACCTGCGCCTTTGTGGGTTTCTTTGGTCTCATCTTTGGCCTCTTCTGCTATCGCCATGAGCTGAAGATGTGGGCTCATTCAAGCAGCTGCCTCATGACGCTCTGCTATCGCTCGCCTCGCTTTGCCGTCGATCTGGTGGACAAGGAGCGACCCAATGATGCCTACTTTGCCTACAGTCTGCAGGACGAACACTTTGTCAATCAAATACTGGCCAATACCCTGGAGAGCGACATTGGCTATCGACTCTGCCTGCACTATCGAGATGTCAACATCAATGCCTACATCACCGATGCGCTAATCGAGGCGGCCGAAAGTGCCAAACAGTTTGTCCTGGTGCTGTCCAAGAACTTTCTCTACAACGAGTGGACGCGCTTCGAGTACAAGAGCGCATTGCATGAGCTGGTGAAGCGCAGGAAGCGTGTGGTCTTCATACTGTATGGGGACTTGCCACAGCGTGACATTGACTTGGACATGCGGCACTATTTGCGCACGAGCACGTGCATCGAGTGGGACGACAAGAAGTTCTGGCAGAAGCTGCGTCTCGCCCTGCCCCTGCCCCATGGACGTGGCAACAACAACAAGCGCGTCACTGGCTGCCTCGCCGCACGCAGCAGCTCGGTAAATATGTATGCCACAGCGCACGAGTATCAGGCTGGCGTGGCCGTGGGTGGCGTGCCAGTAGCAGCTGGGGCACGCATTGCGGACAAGTTGTACGCTGATTGCAGCAGCAACAATTATGCCACAATCAACGAGTGCGGCGCAAGGGGCTACAAGCCCATACCGACATCGGCGAGCGCTGCAGCTGCCGCTTGCAAATTCAACACCATGAATCAGCTCTCGAAGAAGCAGCGCGAGCTGAGCGTGGCCGGCATGGCCAAAACGCTGGAACATCAACATCACCATCATCATCAGCAGCAGCAGCAGCAGCAGCAGCAGCAGCAGCAACAACAACAGCAGCAATCACAGCAACAGCATCGACGCAGCCAGCACGAGTATGCAGTCCCCTCGTATCTGGCAGCTGGAGCTGCAGGTCAGGCTCCAGCCTATGATAGCGTTGACTATGCCAAGCAGCAGCTGCGTGGCAACAACTGCGAGTGCATAGGGACGGCCAAGAGGACCGTGAAGAGTCAGGCTACGGCATTGCCCAGTTCGTTCAGCTCGAACTTTGTGCCACCCGCCATCAGCAGTGGCGCCTACAACTGCAAGAAGCCGTGCAACTGCAACGCAGATGATGAGCTGCTGTGCGGCTGCGGGGGGCTGGAGAGTGGCACCCAGAGCAGTGCCACAATGAGCAGCAGCAGTAACAATAGTCGGCAACCGGAGCTGACACACTACGAATCGAATTTGAGTCTTAACGAATTGGACGATGGCGGTGCTACAAAGCCACTGCATGATCTGTGGGCGTAACCAAGCCAAGGGGCATGACTAGACGACAGTCGACCAGTGAATTTATAAGCAAGGCAACCTACTAACTAATTTACTATAAATAACTAACTTAAATTAATTCAAATGCATAACGTGTTTAAGCGAAACGATAAAACAAACTTAATTGGGGCAGGTAGAGAAGCATAGCATACTTTTTGGGGCAGTGGAACAGACTGATACTTTTAGTTGTTTAATTAATTAAATTATTATTATGATAAATTGTACATAAATACCCGAACCCTTAACGATCGATACTCTACGACAAAACTAAACAAAAAAAACCAACAAGTTCGATAACTTATGCATTGTATAAATATTTAAACAAATTTCATTTAGCATATAGATATTTGTACATACAAGACTACAACTTAAATTATTAAAGCATTAATTATAACTCATACGAAAAAAAACTATCCTTAAATGCAAATCAAATAAAATACAAATTGTTCAATAAACCAAAAATACATTTTTATTTGCCATGCCAAAATTATTAAAAAAAAAAACAAACTGACAGCAACACGAAAAACAAAAACAATCTAAATGAAAGCGAAAACTAAATTTTTTACAGCTATAGAAATGAGTTTTCCTCAACCACACTCATTGGCTCACTTTAGAGTAGATTCCGACAGACAGAAAATCAACTAAACTTCGTGTCCGCCAAGAGAGCTAATAACGTACACTTAAACTACCCACTGGGATCCGCTTGCAAGGACCTAAAAGTCCCATAATATGCAAAACCCAGAGACAGTTAGGCAGACGGACAGGCAAATTAATTAGCATGTAAGGAAATTGTATGATAAAAATCAAACAATTGATAAAAAAAAGAAGCAAATAAAGGAACGAGAAGAGAATAAATATAAATACCCAACAATAAAAGGCATCATAATAACTGCGATGAAAAATAATAATAATAATATTATTATTAATAGCTGACACTCAACGAATTGAAAATAAATTTATAGTAAATCAGAATCACACACGCACACATACTCGCACATGATAATAATGAGCCTGACGCAGTTGTTGATAACAATTAAGCCAACGAACCGCAAACTACGAACATCCGAACTGACTACCGAACCAATAACCACAACTTACCAAACCAAACCAAACCAAACCGAGCCTGACAAAAACCCCACACCAAAACGAACTAAGTGACAGTCGCTTATATTTAAGTTACGGCTACCTGTCCTCATTAACTGTCTCTCGGAATGATACACACACTTAAATAAGCTGAAGCGGAGTCTACTTAACTGCTGATAAATTGGTCAATTTATCATCTCAACTCGGCATTTTATATTTTTTAAAACGTGCCATTTATTTTGAGTTGTCTCCCAAAAATATTTGTAATAGTATATTTGCCTAATTCCAACTGCAATATAGATTCAAATTACTGAAATTCATATTTTGTGCGTTTGTTATTAAAACCAATAAATTGTTAACAGTTTGGAAGTTATTCACTTTATTCATTTGAGGCATATTATATTAAATTCCAAATCAATTGAATATTTTTACGAAAAAATTTAAAAAATTGTATTCGCTTTCTCTTTTTATTATACATTGCTAGTTTTGTTATATTTAAAAGGAAAAACATTAGTTATAAATTCTCATAAATATGTACAATACTTTTGAGGTTCCCTTTTTAATCTATTAAAAAAAAATTGTATTCCATATTTTTATTCGTTTGCCAATCCATACATAATCTATCAATCTAGCCTATCTCAAAGTTAATCAACTCTTTCTGCAGTGTATTTTAAAACGCCCGCTCAATGCCTTTATTAACACATATGCGATATTTTCTTTATTGTTTATTTTATTTTGCCGTGCTGTTAAGCACAATGGGTGAATTTATGTGTTTTTTTTTCCATTTTTTATTTGGTTGCTTGTAAATTGATTGAGGAATCTGTTGGAATTTGCGAAAAAACAAGAGTTACAAACAATGAGACGACCTTTTTTATGCCGTTCATTTGCTCACACAAAGCATTTAATGAAATTATTTAATGGCATGCCATTAAAACAACAAAAGCCAGAACAATAACAACAACTAAAGAGGCAAAAACAGTTTGACCGGCATTATTGTTGATTGAAAGAGGGCGTGGCAGTTACATCAGGCAACAGCATACTACATATAATAAAAAGGAAACCTAAAAGGGAAGCAACAAAACAAAGCTCGTGCATCACCAATACACACGAATAAATAATATTTTTCGCATGCTTGTATGCGTTATGTACATATATATAAATATAATACATAAATAGTTTATATATACACATACAACTGCCAATACATTAAATGCGAAAAAAAACCGTTTCAAAACAGTCAGAGATGAATTTAATTGCAAGCAAAGCTAATAAAAATATACAAAACATAAAAAAAATTAATAATAAAACAGAAAACATTTGAGATACTAAAATGTACGAATATTTACCAGCATTATAATTATACAACATTTGTGCATTGTAAATTTAACAATTATTAGTTTTTTGACGAATTAAGACAAGTGCAGTAACTGCCGCATTAAAAAGTTATTCGCAATTTTTAGCTAAATTTAAATCAAATTAAAAAACAATTACACTCACTCATACACAAAGCAAAACTTTCACTCGAGCATAACAGCATTTTACATTTTGCAAAACTACCCAATTTTTAACTCCATTAAAAGCAAAATGAAATAAATGCATAATTATATTTACATTCACAAATTCAGCTGTAAAACTTCAAGCATTTTTAAACTCAAGAGCTAATCATATTCCTTTTTCGACAATTGCCCATAAAAGTAGGCAACAGTTTTTGCAACGACAGAAAATGGAGCCGCAGCAGCATCACAAGCACTTGAGATGCTTTTGTAAGATTTTGTGTTCCTAAAGTAACCACTTTTGCAATTATAATATAACTAAAGAAGAAATAAGCAAAATGGAAAATTTGTAAAGTTTTTTTTAATAATTTGATGTAAACATGGCCCATTATTTAGTTTGTAAGTGAAATTTATTTTAAATAATCGCAAAGCAGCTGCAAGAGACAGCGCTGCAATAAGAATGTAAGGGAGATGAATGAAAAGAAGAACGATAAACAACAAGCAAACAATAATAAACAAATTTATTTCAAAAATTGAATACGTTGAGTGGTTTTATTATTGTTACATTATTGTATTGTATTACTATACTTTTGAAGGCCTGTCAGAAGCGTCCGAATGCGAAAAGAGTTTATTAAGGCATCACATATTTAATTATGTTTTCATTTTGCAAAATACTAATTAATTTTCATAACAAACTTATATTTTTGTGACAACACTCTGCATAGTTCTCTACTAATATCTACGCATACTTTCTGGATTGATTGAAAATAGGCAAGAATAAGAAAAGAAAGTGTATGTGGTGTAAATTAAAGATCTTAATATCACAGCTAAAACCCAGTAAACTTATTTTTATTGTTAATTGGTAATTATAATTTACAATTTATTTCAGAAATACATCAGCTGTATGCTACAAATATTTATGCATAACAGGAGTTCACTTTAATGGGTTTGTCACCCATTAAACTGTACTGAGCTTCCACTCTCTCGTTTGACGGTTTTTTATTGGACTTTTTTATTAACATTTATTGCTTATAATTATACACTTTTTTAAGAGTATATTACATTTTAAAAAGCGAAATAAGTGAAATGAATTATTTGGAGCGCAAAAATCAAATTACAAGTCTGCAATAAAGTTAATACATTGTGGAGCTATTGCTTAAAAAATAAAATAGTTTTATTATAATTATTTAAATTGGTCCACAATTTTTTTTAAACATTAGCAGTTCTATGCATATGACTTTAATTAATTCAATAATTACATGGACTTTTATCACAAAAAAGAGAATAAGATCTGTTTTACATAAATATATTCCTTTTGTCTGTTGAAAAATATAGTATGCTTTAGCAAGCGAATTATAATATAAATTGCATGTTGTTTCTCAAAGTTATAGTATAAGCACACCACTTCTAAGAAATCTGTTCAGTCATTCAGTTATTATGCGAACATTTTTATGCCATCCTGAGCCTTTTGAAATTTCTCTATCAATCTGCATAATGCGATTGAATCTTTTTCATAGCATCAAACTGTTCGTTGGCTTAAAAAGTGCGTATTTATAATAAAATATATTTTTGTATGTATGAATATCTACATACATTCACATATCTGTCGGCAACTCGTCGAGTTGTGCTCACACAGACGCACACATAGTCTCGTTCACAGATACATATAGACAGATACACATAAATGAACTGTATGCGATACTCTGCCACTTAACACAACCGCAAGCAATTCATATTCATATGAAAAGTGCCATACAAAACGCACGTTCAACTGTATAATTCACTCCCTCTGTGCCCTGCAACAGTCGCTCCTCTGGCAAACCAGTCCCTGTGGCAGTTTTTGCTGACGTCCATGTCCGTGTCCACTTGGTTCACTTGTATGCCTGCTGGCCGTAGAGGTGTCGACTGCAAGGGCCTGTTGATGTGGCGGCTTGGCACGCACTTTACTACATGATGGAGCCTAGGTGAGCTTGGTGTTGATTGCGAAGCGTTGTGGAGGCGTTATGCAACTGGGGATAACATGAACTATGCATGCAGCTCAGCGCCGGATTAAGCTCAACACAAAATTTAATTTTATTTAATTGCTTTTTGCAAAGTCCATTTAAATTATAATGCCCGCAAAATCATTGAAAGGAGGAACGCCAGGAGAGGAGCATGAGGCAATGAGGCAGAGGAGCTGCATCAAACAGGATATAAATGCTGGGGGGGGGGCTGGGTGTTTTTTGCATTCATTGATGCATATTTATGGGCCATACGCAGACAGTTGTCGAATGGGTGCATTCCTTTGATTTGTTGTTGCAGTTGCAGTTGCAATTAGACTGCATTTTCAACATGATTACAAAACGCGACAAGGGGCAAGGCGGTCAGTCGGACAGACGAGGATGGCGGGTTGATAATTTATGTGGCATAGCAATAAATTTTTGTGTACATTTGTTATTGTTCTTGTCGTTACTGTTGCTATACTTTATTAACGCAATGCAATTAGTGAAATTTGTCAGTTAATGGCATCGAGCAGCTGATAAATAAGCTCTCAATTTAATGCATTTTAGCAATAAATAATAATGCATAACCGAAAAAGCGAAATTAATGCATTTTAAATGCCTGCTCATTAATAAATGGATAAAATTAATTGCATATTTTTAGGCCAAAATTAATCGCAGTCAGCAAAATAGAAAACTAGGTCTCTCTCAGCCCTTGAGGCAACAGCAACAACAAAATTACAATGAAATACAACAATAGAGACAACAACAAGCTGAACAAGAGGTCAACCAAATAAATAGGCACCAATTAGACCATGGCAAAAACAACAGGCAGCAACAACAAAAGCATTCTGAGCCTTAATTACAATTACTGTTCAAAATTGCAGTCAAGTTGAGCAATTACCGAAAAGAAATTGTGCAATTGTTGTATTGCTCTTTTCAACCGGGTTAACAATGGCCAAAACGAGGCGAGGGGCATCGAGACAAAAAGAGAAAGACCGAGAGAGGTTGCACGTAAAATTGGGAATGGGGAAAAATGGCTTCAAATGGCTTAGTCCATTTAGAAGCGGGGAGAGTAAAATTAACTAAAGCTCATTATAAAATTAATCACTTGATAAATAAAACGACAAATTCGAATTTATTAAATGGTATTTATACTTCATTTTGCAGTTAGATTTGTAAGGCATTACAGTAAGAATGCTGAAAATGTAAACAATAAACTTTTTTACTTACTTTATTAAACAAATAATATAAGCAATACATGCTGTTGTTTATTATGGTGTGATACACTGACGTTTACCTAATAATCAAGTATGACAAGGCCACAATGTTTATGGGCCATGGATTTTTAAAAAATCTAGGAACTATTGCGTTTGTCAAAATGTGCACAACAAGCAGTAACAGAGAAAAAAAAAACACATATTCTTGACAGAACATATATACTCTATGTCAGTCTATATGTTAGTCAGCTTGTTTTTAATATGTACATACATTGAAAATCCATGGACTTCAATAGTCGAAACTTGACTGTGGCCGTTTCAGCTTGTTAAACATGAATGCTGTCACAATAAATGCGAATCAATAATTTGAAAAAAAATTCTATTTGCACAATCAAAATGAACATCTGCTCAACCGCCTTTTTTAATAAAAAACTTATATTGAATAAATTTTATGAGAAAATACTATATTAAATTGTGTGCAAAATGATTCAATTTATATTTAATACTTCTACAGCAATTTAATTTATATATATTTTCAAACTGAGAGTCAAAATTTAATATATTTCTGAATAATGATTGTTCACCTTTTGTTTCGTTGGATTATTGTCCTTTGGGTAGACAAAAGGATAATTAGATGAATTTCTATTGTTACTTTTCTATTCTAGGAATTATGAACGTATTATTAATGATTGATAAACATAGCATGTTTGCCATGG
Source organism: Drosophila pruinosa (assembly GCA_018150935.1). Taxonomy (NCBI): domain Eukaryota; kingdom Metazoa; phylum Arthropoda; class Insecta; order Diptera; family Drosophilidae; genus Drosophila; species Drosophila pruinosa. Next base: position 27,513,126 of record JAECWR010000199.1, read on the forward strand.
AAAATTAAACGTTGATGAAATGAATAAACGACTCTGCAGACAGTTGTCAAGCGATGTCAAATATTAAACTCTTTGACAGACATTGGACAGAGAATTAATGACGCATGCAGGTGACTGCGACAATTCGGCTCAATCAATTAGGTTAACTTGAACAAATTGATTTTGGATAAAAGTTATTGGTATCTGGTTACTAAGATGCTGCTCCTTTCCTTTTATCGATTTCTTTTTGTTTTTGTGTTGCCTTTCTTGGAAAAGAACTCATCAATTTGTTGTGAACTCATTTGATAAACGTATGTGTATCTGATGAGGTCAAAATTGGCAGAGGCAACCAGATAGGCATTGTAAGGCAGACAGATCCTTTATGAGCAACTCTTAAGAGTGTGTGTATGTGTGTTGTGTTGTTGTGCCGTGTTGACAATTTAGTTTTAGTTCACAATAAAGTCACAGTGGCTAATTATGCCATGTGCTTATGTTTTATGCTTACGTTTGCTTAATTGTAAATTATAAGGTCATAATTTAGGCAGACAAACGACAGGAGTACATTTTAATACTCCCAGACCACACATCAGCCACGCCCAACGACCTACGCCTCATGTTATTATATATCTTCGTTGTGGTTGTCGTGTACTCGATCCCATTCGCATTCTCATTGTTGACTTTGTCGTTGTGGTTGAGTCAAGGTCCTTGCTGCTGTTGTTGTTGCTTGTTCTCAATAAAAATCTCATTCGCTGACGCATAACTTTTACTTTTAATTAGTTGTATTATCTCCCTTGCTGGCAGCTAATTGCTTTATTGCTTGCTGCCAGCTTACTGCATCCTCGATAATTCTCTCGCTCTTCTCCACTTGCTGTCTGCTGGGGCAGAACTCGTTCGTCCTGTCGCGCTATTTGAAATCTTTTTGTCGCAACTTTATCAGCATGTCCCCGTTGACATTTATTGATTTTTCGTTGCTGCTTCTCGACTGCTCCTCAACTGCCCCTCTGCTGCTTATAAAATGAAAACCAAAATCTGCCAGCCAACGACAACAACAACAATGGGAACTGAGGGAACCCCGCCAGTCAGCTGGCAATTCATAAAGCACATCCTTTCCCTCCACCTTTCCCTTCTGAAGCAAGAACAATTTTCTGACCTACATATGCTCGCTGCTTGACTCTGAATCTCACTCGCATCTTGGGCGTCCTTCCGATAGCGCCACTGTCTCGACTTTGGTCATGTCATGAAAATAACAAGCAAAGCTGTGTAAACATTGTTTACTCGAAGCTTGTATACCCTAGGAACCGATTAAGGACATGGACGGAGTGAGATGCCTAATTGAAAGTGTGCGTCATTTTATGTTTATATATTTTAAATATTACTTATGGTATTAGTGTGTGCTAAGGTATATTTGCTCATTAGAAATTTAATTCGTTTTCCTTCTTGACTATTTTCTTCATAGCAAAATAAAGTTAAATTGAATAATAAATGCTTAGAAAAATTATAAAATTTAAAATTGTGTTAAACATTTTCTATTTGTAACACAATAATAATTATTTATTTATTATGTGAAGCCCTTTCACAATCTAATTTTCTATTTAATTAATTAAACTATGTAACCAAAATTTAAAACTCTAAATTAGCACTGTTTTAGGAGGTGAAATTCCAAATCGAAATTTAATTAATTAGATGAAAATTCTTAATAATTTACACACTCATTTATAGAGAATTCAATTTATTAGTTTATTTGAACAAAATATTTAGCTTTCAACGGACTCAACTGAAACCCTACGAAAAGGGTATATCAGCGACATGGGAGCTGGTTGGTTGCCACAGCCAGAATTGTATTTGGTTTCGCGTTTTGGCCCCGCCGTCTCGTATTTTATTTTATCGCCAATTTCGCCGCATTTTCGCTGGGGTAAGCCTCTCAGCACACACCCTGCAACTCTGCAACATCATTCCCCATATCTTCACTTTATACTATCTGCAAAGATTTGCAGGCAACTCTTGTGTTTTGTGCGTTGCATGTCGCTTTTAGTTTTTAGTTGCGTCTCGGGCATCCGTTTCGTTTCGTTTTAGTTTGTTGTTTAGTTTGTTTGTTTCTTTACTTTGCTTTGCGTATGAGTGCGTCGTCTTTGGTAGAAGTTGTGTCCTGATACGCCCACAGTCGGCCGAGACGCAGACACACACTGACTGCTCCACACATGAGCACAGCGAGGACCTAAAGTCAGCGTACTCTCATTTCATTCACAAGCAATTTATTCGTCCATTAGAGCGACGACTAGGACGAACACGAGAATGAGGATGTGGTTGTAGATGTGGATGTGGATGGGAATGTGGACGACGTTGAGGCGACCCATGCGTCCTGCCCTTCTAGGATTACAGCTGCTAGAGCTAAGTGCGTCTGTGTGAGTACAACACGGTCCCCCTCTGTATATGAGTGTGTCAGTGTGTGTGTGTGAGTGTCTGAGTTTGTTTTGCTTTTATTTATTCTCTGTTTTTGCTGCCCGTTGTCTCGTGTCCTGTTTGTTACGCTTGTGTGTGTGTGTGTGTGTGTGTGTGTGTGTGTGTGTATGTGCGTATTGGTGTATCCCTATACCGAAGTGTGTGTGGGTAAAGATTTCCCCTCCATCTGTCGTTGTGTAGTGTCTAAATAAGTTGAGAGTCAACTTACAAAGTAAACCAAAGATTCTTAATTGGAATTTTACAAATTCGTTGGCTCCTCTCTACAGATGAGTGTATGCCTGTGTATGTGTGAGAGTATGTCCTTGTTTTGCCGCTGGGCTGCTCAAATAACTTATCGCCAGCATAGTTGCATATATGAAAAATGAAGGCATGAAAATAAAAAATAATAAGAACAGCAAGAACAACAACAACAACAAACAATGTGCAGAAAGTAAAACTTAAATAAGTATGTAACTCATAGGGTAGGTTTTGCCCACCCTGCCACAATTGGGTGTGGCATGGGGCTGTACAGGGTGTTTGGTTTATATTGCCCCGCAGCGATAAGTGAAAAATTCTTCGTCTTTTAAGCAAGGATTACAAATTTGCAGCATCTTGAGTTTTTGTCTAATTCGAAGGGTTCATTGAAATGGGGCGGAGGCCAGTACGGGAAGGGGGGATTTGTTGTTTCCCTCGGCTTATCTCATGTGAAGTTCGTCGAATGTACAGGAAAGTGTGTGTGTGTGAGGGCTTGTCTCGACCATAGGATTGACTTGGATTTACACCAAGCAACAACGTGACAGCTGAGGGACCCTTGAAGGTTTCGCATGCTTTAGATTGATTGAAGAGCTTCACAACATAAGCTGTCCGATAGACAAAAAGTGAGTTGCAAGGGAATTGGGTTACAATAAATGACAAAGGTTTACTTGAAATATGAATAGGGTAGGTCACAGTCGCTAATCTGATTAGAATTGGACATGGATGCGTCCAAAAATCAAGCTAATCCAGAGATGCTTGAATGGCAGCAGCTTCTATTCGAACACTTTTTAATTGTGGTGTTCTTCAGTACATTGCATTATATTTGTTTTATAGTGCACTTAACTCAACTAAACTTAAATTTTTAATCGGACTCTGCTGAAATTGCATTCCACTTTATGCAATGGATTTTTACCATTTCATTTTCTTTCTTTTTATTATCATAATTTTATGTTCAATATAACTGCGTTTTTTTCTTGCATTCCATATTTAATTTCCAAACGTTCTTCTCTTACAATAAAAACCCATTTCATTCCTTATTAAGCTTTTAACCCAATGCTTAATATACCTTCAAAAATTATAATTTCTTAAGTTTAAATCCCTCATTGTCCCTCAGCTCGTGTGTTTCTTTTCACTTTGCTGTTTATTAGAGAAATTCTTCTTATTCTACGTCTTCTTCACTTAAAGTTAAGCTTAGCTAAGGCATGCCATAAAAATGAGAAGTCCTTTTTAGTCCTTTAAGGGGGGAAGAGTATGCAGCAGAGCAAAGCAGGGTTGTCACCGCACAACAAATGGACAAAGAGAAAAATCTGCAATAGAGCTCTCCCCAACTTAGTGTGGCCTAATGTTATTGTTAACAGCTTAATGGAGCATTTCATCATGGTGCAGATATAACTTCTACTCCGTTCAGCTACTAACAACAACAGCAACAAGGACAGCAGCAGAAGGCAACAAAACAGCAATAATAAAGAGTATACACGGGCAATAATTACTAGATATTGCTGTTCTTGTTGTTGTCGTTGTTGTGTACTACAGAATGTCCTACAGAACAGCTGGCGGTGTCGGAGTCCTGGCTGCTTGTACTTATCCTTGCCGCTAGCATCGTCTTTCACTGGCTCCTTTTCGCTCAAGGTTTCGCGGTTCGTTTGCGTTGCGTACTATGTGTGAGTGTGTGTGTGTGTGTAAGTGTGGTGGTTGTATGTGTGTGAAGACCATCGTAATATGCACCTAATCCTTTTTACAAAATCATAATCACACAGCCAAAGCACAGAACGTAATCACAGCAACGCAGCAGTAGCAGCATCACCATCAGCAGCAGCTACAACGACAGCAGCAGAAGGAGATGCGAGAAGGAGCCGCAGCAGCAGCAGCAGCAGGATCAACGGCAAGGACATTGTGCGATGAGTCCCCAACTCGTGCTAACCATTCGCTTAGTTGCTACTTTCAGTTTTAATGCCTTTAATACCAGTTTCATAACTCGTGCGCTCACTGGGGCGCAGAAACCCAGCAATTAACGCTAGCGAAGACGAGTCCTGGCAGTGAGTATAATAGTGTTCTCAAGCTTTACGGTTGGCTACATCGATAGTCGTACAGTAGGGCATAGCCTTGAAAATGGCAATCAAACCAGACTACAACAGCCGCGACCCATCCAGACCAGACCAGACCAACAATTAATCAAACACCAGACAAGAAACAATTCAACGTTAACCTCAGTTTCAGCTTCAGCCATCGCTCAACTCTTTTTCGCGTGGTAGATCGGAGCGCCGCAAAGGGAAATCCAATCTAAATAGGGGTTTTCCCTTCTGTCGCCTAATCAAGCGCGCAATGACGAAAAATTATAAATTGATATAAATTTTTAAAAAATGAATTGCGCTCCCGTTTCGCCCCTTTTACCCGTTTGCCGTTTTGCCCCTCAGTGTTTGTGACATTTGACAATAAATATTTCGCTTTTTTTCCCCCTTTAAATTATATACAGGCCACAGTGTGGCAGGGGGTAGGGCGGGTCAAAGGGCGTGCAATGATGATGGATGACTCTGTATTCAGTTTTTCATTTGCTTGGACTGTTTTTGATAAAAACCGTGCACAACCGAACAGATTGGCTTCGGATTTATTTTGGGTCGTCTGTTGAGGGGGTTGGCTTTGCTTTTGCTTTGCATGTGAGTTTCAAATTTAAACAACCATCAGAAGAAAAAGAATAAAAATTAAATAAAAATTAATTAAAAATTAATTAAATGAAATTGTTGCAGCGCTTGCTGCTGTTTGCTTCCGTGTGGCATGAGGGCCAAACGATACATGAAATATGACAGACAGTTGGTTAAAATTCTTGATTCTATCATGAGGGTGCGCACAGATTGCTAATGACTTGAGTCTGAAATAGGAAATGGGGCTGTCTTTAATGATTTGGAAGTAATGTGAGGGATCAATGATTGATCTTTAGTTGACATACTAAGTCCCAACAATTAGGATGCCTTTAAACGGCATGGGAACAGAATAAATATTTTAATACATAATTCTTAGCAGTATTAAAGTTAAAGCTAAATTTTAAATAAACAAAATGCTATAAAACATAGCTATTATTTGACAATAAAGAAAACTATTAACAAACAAGCCTGGCAAATACAAATGTATGGGAAATTAAATAATGGAAAACAAAATCAAATTAGCAGTCGACATATACGCAAATTTGAATCTCAACTCAATTTGAATGTCTTAACTTATTGCCACACAATTACTCTTCCTCGAGAATTCTCCTCGTCGACAAGACTATTCTTTTCATTAAATTAACTGCACCTCTACACTGCACTTCCAACCTCTGTCTATCCAACCACCTGGATGTATCGTCGCATTGCTCAACGACCTCGGCTAGACGATTTTTCGATAGTCTCCTTACCTAATTTAGCATATCGTTTCGCTTGCATCTTGCATAAATATTGCAACATGCATTATCCATGCCTGGTTGCAGTTGCGACAGGACTCTGGCTAGGACTAGAACGACGACAGAAACTTATGCGAGCAGTAGGCAATATCTCATGTACATTTGCCTGATGTCAACCGGCAAATTTATGCACATGCCGTCGCCTTCGATAGATTTTTGCGACAGCAGGCTGGCTTAAAGCTTTTTCTTGTTGTTCATATTGGCCTTTTATTGTTGATGCTCAGTATATTTAGTTAGAAGGGTCGCGTGACGTCCCAGAGATTAAGAACTCCAATAACAGGAGACAAGCTTATTTCACCCCTTTCCATTCTATGGGGCTTACATAATTCGAATTATAGGGTATCTCCCAACCGAGCACACTTATTTAGCGTCGTTGCTGTCGCTTTATCAACATGGTGAGGCAGCAAAAGTCGCTAAACTTTTGCCACACACAGCAAAACCAAAAAAAAAAAAAAAAAAAATAAAGCAACAAAAAATGAAAACAGGAAAAAATTTTATTGGATTTCGCGTGTCGCATGGCGGCGTTCACAGTTAGTTTTTGAACTCTGTTGTTGTCGATTGTCGGTTGTCGGTTGGTTAGCTATTGTTGCTGGTGCAGTTGTTGTTGGCGTTGTGCCAATGGCTTTTTCAATTATACTAATGACATTCAAAAAGAATTTGTAGATGTGCCAAACGAAATGTCTGCATACGAATAGCGTACGCCATTTTGTATCATCGCACATGTGAACTCTTTCTCGCCGACCTTCCTCGCTCCATCTCTATGGATTCCATCTAACTACTTGGCACCCTGTAGATTTATGGTCATCGAAAAGGTATGCTAAACCTAGATTGCATTGCATGCATTTGAATAAAGGAAAGTAAAGTCAGCAATATTGACTTATATATTAAAAAGGAGAATATATTAAGAGAGAGAATAATTTGAAACAATCCTTAATTAAAAAAACGATTTAAAGTTTAAGAATTTATACCTATTGCAGTGTTAACCGATTTAAAAACTCTTAAACAAACAATTATAATGTTAAGGCGACTTTTTGTGAATTTATACTCGTATATATGGAATTCAAAATATTCTACACAAAAACTGAACAAATCTATAAAGTGTCACAAGTTCTAAAGGGTATACTGCAAGTATGTTAGCTCTACAACCCAATCTTGTGATGTTTTAGTTGTTTTTGTTGTTGGCGTCACTGACTGCAAATAAAAACAATTTGCGCCAAATTAAACTTATGAGGCATAAAGATATTTTTGGCTGCTGCTGCCGACCGTTAATGCCGCACAAAAACAAAAACAAAGACCAAGGCAACAAAAACAGCTACAAGGGAAGAAGGAGTGCGTCTAGAATGAGGCTGCAGAAAAAGCTTTGACAAAATGAGGAGACGAGCACCAGTAGTAGACCAGAAGCCATGTGGAGGATTCCAAAGCAAAATACATTAAATTACATATACATACAGAGAGAATATATCTATGTGTACAAATAACACGAAAACAACAGCAACTGTGGCAAGTGATAAATCTAGGCAAGACCCACACTATATACTTCTTTGCACACACAAACACCCATCCATTGACATACATACAATATATATGTAAGCATATAGAGGCATTCTCTAAGACAAGCCGTCACATAGAGCGTGACAATAACAACAACAATGTGGAGAAAAAAAAGACCAAAGTCAACGCCAAGAAAGGATATTAAAGATTAAATGATATAAGCGAAAAGTTGGGGGAAGCCCCTCCACCACCACCATCAATGAGGGGAGCCCCCTTGCACACATGTGAAATCTGAGCTGAGGGTTGGCGATTTGGTTCGCGTAGATAAAAACATGATGCGTCTTGTGTGACATTGAAAAGGATAACGGCAGCAGCAAGGACAACGACAACACGATGAGCTCCACTCCTTCCTTGCCCCTGTGCTTTACCATTGGTATGCCATATTTCGGCTCTGGCCTCCTTTTTGCGCTCTCTGTGTGTAAGTGTCTGTGGGTGTGTTTGTGTTTGTGTGTGTCTAATTAACCGCGTGCGTGGCGCATCATAAATCGTTACTTGCACATGGCCATTAAAATATATGCGTAATAAAAAGTACTAGAAATCTGTGGCCATGTTCTCGTATTCGTCAGCGTATCGCCAAGATTGCACGTACGTTCAAAGGATACGATAATAATAGTAATTTATATGCAAGCTTGGAAAACATATTCTTGGAGCTATTGCGATCATGTAGGAAATTCGTATTCATATAAAACTATTTCGTAAATGAAAAATAAATAGTTATTTATTCTGGTAATCTTCTATTCTTTTATGAATTTCAACATTACATTTACATATCAGCATATATAGTGTGGCAATTACTTTTGGGAACACCACAATTTGAAGAGAAATTAAAATGATAAACTTGGCCATATTTCATGTTCACATTTGAATATCAAATAGCTGACACTTTCGGCTAACCTTGGCCATATTATTATTACTTGAAATATTTTGGCAACTTTAATCACTTTGACCCTAGAAACCTCTCAGCAACAGCACCAGCAACTCAACGTTCACAGCACAACTCCACATCGAAACTGTGGGGACCACATGTGAGCACTTGTAATTATAATTTCCACTTATTATTTCTCTGGCTTTTTGTTTTATGTTAATGTAAAACGCCAAAGCTGTTTTCGACATTTTTGCGACAATTAAATTACTTTTCTCGGCCAGACATTTGTGGGTGGTTATGTTAACTGTACAGTAGTATGTGTGGATGTGTGCAAGTGTTTGTGTTTGTCATGGCTTGTGCATGTGTATACGTATTTATAATTTCATAATTTTCCATAGTTTTGTATGGCGAAGTTTTCTGCGCCGCAGATGTCCTGCTGTGAATACATACGTATGTGGCTTTATGCACTACAAATTATGTGAGTTTGTTGGAAATTACCGAGTGTTCAGATGAGCTCAACTCTGAGTACTCTTTAAGGAACAATGTATCTAAAGTGACAGGTAATAATTTGGAAATGTCACTAAAATAATATATTTTGTTTTATATATTATTTTAAATGCATACTGAATAAAGTGAAGCATTTGGCATTTAATATAAGTATTTCTCTTGAGATTTAATTATTGATTAAATATTTAATGCGAAAACAGTATAATGTACTGTACAAAGAAATACCGTGTAAATAAATGGCTAAATTTACCTGATCAATAGCATACATCTTATTGACCCCACCGAGCTCTAGATTTTGTTTACGTTATCGCATGACGTACAAAGTGTCTGACTGTAGCTCATTTGCAGGTCCACTTTATCAAAAGTACACTTCATGTGGCACACTGTTACACATCAACATAATTGCAAGTTGTTGCGCGTTGAAAGCATTTTGTGAGTGTTTCCGTTGGCAAAAATTGACAACTCGCCCCGAACCCGACGACCGCCCAAGTTACAGAAATAAAGACGTACCACCCGTTGAGTGGCAAAAACTCGGCAATATGTTGATCCCAGGCACAGTGATTGAATACAGGAGGCGTTATACGCCATCAGGCAACCCCGTAACGCACTATATGAGCCAACAAAAAAAAAAAAAAAAAAAAAAATAGTAAACTAAGTGTTTTGTCGATTTGTGCAAAAACACCCCATTGATATTTCATTAACGCTTCAACACGAACACGCCCCCGTTCTCTCTGTCAATTACAGTTGTCCCTGGGCCTCGAGCTTAATTGCTTGGGCCCACAGCCACAGACTAAATGAGTGAGAGTGAAAATAACCAAAATTATTAATCAATGCAGCTGCGAATTGTGCGATAAGAAATAATCCCAAGCAGCAAGGAATCTAATGAGGTGATGCACTCACTCACTGCCTATCCAGCTGTCTATCTGAGATGCCTTTGCGCAACGCCTGCCTGATCTTTAGCACAAATCTCTTAAATTTGGCGGAAGCTATGACAAGTCAAGTCATTATCCTGGCAACTCCCTCAACTTGCCTCGACTTTGCTGCTTGGGTGGCGGTGGCGGTGACGGTGGTGGCAACTCACCTCAGCTCTGCTCAACGTTCAGCAGTTCCGTTTTGTACTCTATTCGGTACCGTTCTCTTCCGTTCTGTTCCGCTCTGCATGTGTTGGCGTGTTGACGCAGTAATTACCAGATGATGGATTGTTGCCTTGCGTTTAAATTTAATTTCTCTGACATTTGGCGCGTTGTAGGTTTACCAAATGGATGCGAGAAATGCGTGCACGTATTTTGTTCCTGCCATGTCTGTCCAAAGAACTGTGAAATTATCTACAGTATCCTACCGTTGAGTATATATATACATATACATACATACCTATATATATGTGCATACATATGTATGTTTATTCGTATGGGCCAGGAAACGGAAGTTAAGTAATGTGTCAGTCAGTCAGTCAGGCAAGCAGCTCGCTGTATCTAGTATATACATATATAGACTTCCCAGTGGTCTGGGACAGTCGCTACCCACAGACAGGCTGGTAAATTGGTTCGCCTCTTGTTCTGGGTGCGGGTCTTTTACGCAGTTAATGATAATGTCATAAAGCAACCGCCGTGCTGAGTGCAATGCAAAGGCATTTTAATCGTTGCTATCGCAAATTTAAGATATTCAAATTAATGCACAATTTCAGAAGTGTGTCAAAAAACGAGACAGAGGTAATCTGTAATACAGCTACATGAAGCAGAGAAGCAGCATGTAATAAGAGAGAGTTTTAAGAGTGAACAATAATTGAAATTAATTATAAAGGACTTTATATAATTTATATGAAGAAGAATATGTGAAGGGTTTATCTAATTTGGCAAGTACTTCAAGGGAATTAAAAATAATTATTTGAAACAATGCCAGCATAAATAAAATACAATAGTACAGCTTCTTATACTGGCATTATCTGAACATACAAGTAAAAGAAGCTAATAAATCAACGCTCCACAAAATGAAAGGACAATGTAATGATTTAATGATGATCACCTGCAGTTCCATTGTTAGTTTTTAGATCGCACTTCGGCTGTGTTCGGCTCTATCAGAGACTAGCAAGGAATCCTGTGGTGTTATTATAAAATGCTGACGTTGTTAATGAGTGATGTGAACAGACAGTTTATAAATAAAGGATTTCAAGAAGTTTAAGCTGGATGGGTATTAAGAGACTAAAAGTCAAAGAAAATGCAAGTTTTCGTGAGTCATTTTTGAAATACATAGTTAGTAAATTTACTTTGAGAAATTATGAATAAATTATTCGTACTTTCTGGAAACAGGAAAAGATCTTATCTGTCTTCCTGTTAAATTAACGTTTAACTACTTAAAACATCCACCACACACACTTTGCTACAAATTCGTTAATCATGTCAATCAGCTAATAAAACGCCAGGAACCAGCGTTGCATATCGAAATAAAAACTTCATTGTGGTTATTTTAATTGTTGTTGTTGAATGCGCTGCACGCACTTTTAAATAGTTGCGACCGCCCGCATTGCTCCATAAATTTGTGAATAGACCTTATGGACGACACCTTTTAGTGGCATTTGAAAATAGCTCACGCAACAATAAATTGAATTGAGCGCGGAGAGAGCTGCAATTTAAGATTTCACACACCAAGAAGAAGGGAGTATCATGCTGAACACCTTTCATCCAATCGAAATGTGAAAACAATGCGCAAAACCACAAAAAGGTTGCACGACAAGGCACTCTGACAATAAATAATGTATGCCAGCAGCGAAAGAAGATCTTTCATCGGGGGCTCAAAAACTCTATGGCGTAACAAATTAAATAACACACCTCAGATACTTACTTGCCACAGAGAGATATCTCAGCGAGTTACAACGGTTGCGTTTACGTTAACGTTTTCGATTTCGTTTGTGGCACATTCGTTGTGGCACATTTACCACATTTTCACATTCTACCTGCGACCTCGAAGAGACCCAGCTCAACGTCACTGTGCCCCATCGAGGCTCGTCATTGTCTCGTCGGAACTGCCGCCGAGTGTGTCGGCGTTTGCCGTTGTCGTTGCCCTTGGCCCATGTACATTGATGGTGGTCCTTTGGTTGCTGCTGCTCCTGGGCATAATTTGTAATGTCCGACACGTCAAAGTCGAAGGCTGCGTTGCAGGTGCACGCACGCATCACGCACTTTGTGGCACAGGAAACCGGCAACTGGCAACTGGCAACTCGAACTCAAACTCGCAACTCGAAACTCGCAACTGGTAACGCAGCAAGCGCCGCTAGTTGAATTTGTAATGAGGCGCGGGTGGTTGGGGCATGGGCCAACGAAGGGGATTTACTGTAAGCAAAGCCCTAGCATTGCCCAAAGACCGACTGGGTCTCATTATGTAATAAAAAGGCGTAGCATCGAGTCGAGGACAGGAACCGACCTCTCCTCTGTCTGGGCATGTGTGTGCACGCATTTACAAGCTTTTTATTAAATTAAAGTGTGTAATAAGGCGCCTATGAACTTGGGACACGCAATCTACAACCATCTAGCACTGGCTCAGATCCCAACTATCCCTGCCAGAGCACCCTCACACGTACAGCCCCAGCGAGGCGTTTAAGGAAGCGACATTAGAAAAATGTCATAGTAATTATGACGTTGGGTTTATGGAAATGGTTTCAATTTATTTATTTTTTTTTTTTTTTTCAAACGAAACGCCTTTCAGCTCATAATATTAGAGACAAGGGCAGGGCTGAGTAGCTAAGTGATAATGTGACAATTCTATGGGTGTTTCTAAAGCTGACAGCGGGCAAAGTAATAAAACAACGCATTTTAGAACTGCAGTAGAATGAAGCTAACGAGCTGAACAGCTTCAACGAAACTGCTAGAAAAGTGTGCGAGAATTAAAGCACAGAATAATTTAGTTGAGCTAGTTGGACTGAAAATTACGAAAAGAAAAAACCGTATACATATTATATTTAAATATAAGCATCAACATTAGATATCACAAAAACATCAACAACAACAATACATACAAGAGGAGCAAAAAATAAAGGAATATTAATAAAGATTACTTACTAAACAACAAAAACTTTGCTCAAGACAATTGTTTAGAAATATTTGTATTCTTAACTTATGGGATAAAAAAGAGTTTCAACAAATGTTTTGTTAATGCTATTGCGTTATTTTCATTCAAGAAAATTATCCACTGATTCTGACACATTTATGGACATTTTGCAGTTTTGTTTTAGTTTCATTTCGAGTTGATTGTGTCATCCACCTGAATATGTTATCATCAGATAATTACGGTAACTTTATTATAATCGCAGAGCAACTTTTGTTCAAGCATGAATGTGCGAGTATATGCCTTTATATACATAAATGTATTCCACTTTCATTCCCCTGCCAAATAAACACAATTTATGACACTCGCATATCAAATCTTGCACTGACAAGACAGCAGAGAAACTTTGTACTCTCTCCCTGTCTCTCTTTCTCTTTCGCCCCAAAATACATGCTTTCTCTCTATCACTCTATCGCTGGCTATATGTGTGTTCTATTTCCTGACTTGTGCCTTCGATATGCCAACATCAAAAGCATTTCATATAAAATAAATAGCATTTTATGATGGCAAAATATGTACATAAAGTGAAAGAGAGAACGAGTGGGGGGCAACTAATGGCTGGTAGTCCACAAAAAAAAAAAAAAAAAAAATTGGAGAAACTACTTCAATTTAGTATAAACTTGAAGTGCGAGTGTACATTTGGCTCGATTTACTCTTTGCATAATATTATTACAGAGAATTTTATGTAAATAGTGGATACAAGTTTATTATGCTGTTTATCAATTGATTTGATCTTAAGCACTCTCGTATATTTATAACACACACAAACACACTCACACACACAAATGCATAGAGGAAGATTAAAGGAAGTTACACGGAAATCACAGTAACATATTCCGATTCCCTCATTGTCCTTGCCTATGTCCGGTCCTCTAACCCTGGCCATAACCTAAAATGTTATGTAAGTTCAATAAAAGAGCAGGGACTTCAATGTATCTATTGTACAATGTACAATATATGTGTATGCGTGTATGTGTGTGTGTATGTGTGCATGTTTGTGTGTCTCTAAAGCTCTTAACTGATTGTTTGTCTTGCCAACTGCCACTAGACATGACTCTCCAGCTTGTACTCGATACTTGGGCTACTTGGCAAAATATTTCGCAACTATTTTCTATATTAGAAGCACACAGCACAGCAATTCAAACACCCGATCCATAGACAAAGGTGTATATGTGTTGGTATGTGTGTGTATATTGTTGATATTTATTTGAATCTTGAATGTCTCCTACATCCAGTAGATACATATGTACTCGTATGTTTATCCACTAGCTTGCTCTTTGTAACAAGCGAGTTTCATTTGAAATTGAACTTGTTTTTGCGCCAATAAATTGTATAGCCAAAGTATTTTGATTGCGTTTGTTCTAACCATAGAGTCAGCTAGAGAGAGAGAGAGACACTCCGGTAGTTAGCATGGGTTGCGAAAACCTGTGTTTTATTTCCGGCTCACAAATGGAACACAAAAACTAAAAACTAGACATCGAACTAAATGCCAATGCAATAGGCTAAAAGTAAATCAACAGTAAAAGCAACTAAAGCAAGTGGAGCATAAGCGGGAGGGGGCGAGCAACTGTAACTGTCGAATTGAAGAGTGGGTTAGCAAGTTTAACAAAAAGTTTTCTTTTTATTACACTCAGCCATGTGAGTGTGTAATTGTAAGTGTATGCGCAGTGTTGTATTTGTGTTTGTGCCGTAAACTCGTTTGAGCAATTCAAATAAATACCACGATTTATTTGTTAGGGGCGTCAAAGGAAAACTTAATGTACTAATTTCTCGATTGAAGTCAAGTGAATAAGATGCACAAGAATCGGTCAGAAGGCAGAACAAAAAACACCGAATACCTTACACACTTCATTTGAACAATAACTTTATTGAAGTGGAAATAGAAATTCAGAGGAAAAAATATTGAAATTATTGTTTCCTTCTACCGTGGATCTAGTATTTAATTAAAGAAATAACATTTTATATTTTAAATCAAGTCTTTCATATTGTATTTTTAACCAATTATTAAAACATTAACTGCGATAAATTATCCATTATTTCATTACATTCCTCTACCATTTTATTGTGTAATTAAAATGCATTTTGCGAGTCTATAAGTATTCCATCTTATTCATTTCCTAAGATCATCAAACTGCTTAAGAAAACCGCAATGCTGGAAAACTTTGCAGTTGCGGGTTTGTTTGTTTGAGGATGATGATGATGCAGATGGAGAGAGGGAGAAACAGCATTGAGGAAAACTTTTATGCTGTGGCTTTAAAACTAAACAGCGCACTTATCTATCGAGCAACATCATGAGGAGCGTCGAAACTGCCAAAAACTATCCAAAAGAGCCACATAGAAAACTCAGCTCAAAACTTGCCAAACGACTTTCAATGGCCGCCTCCATAATAACACTCATTTGCAGTATTACCGCAGTGGGCTGGGAATATACCCTATCGGATGGTAGCCAAAGGGGGTGGTTAGTTGAATGAGCGGGGAGGGCAGCTGGCAAGCTCGACTTTTACGCTTTGCCAGGCGTGCAAACAAACAAATCAACTTTGGATAATTATTGCACATCAATCGTTCAGTGTCTGGCAGCTGCCGAGTCAGCTCCAAGTTTCAACAACAAAACAAAACAAAGCACACAACAAACCAAGCCAAGGCAATTGACTTGGCCAACAAGGATGGGACATCGGAAGTATAATGCAGAAATGGGAACAGGCCAAGTTTCAATGCAGCAGCAATCCTACTATGTATTTGCAGTTGTAGTACTGCTAGTAGTTGTTGTTGCAGAATGCCCTGAGGTGATGATGCTCTGTGCATTGGTGAAAAGTTTTCAGTGTGGATTTTGCGTACATTTGTCTGATTTGGCAGTCATCATTGGAGGAGTCCCATGCTCATAATGACCAACGTCATCAATGGCAACAACAGCACCATCAACGTTGTCCTTGTCCATGTCATCTCTTCATTGAAATCGTTACGACCAGTTTCCGTTTCGTTTACAAATTTCGTGCGGCAATAACCGCAGTAATGTTCCACTTTCCTCTTTCTTCCCTTTCAATTCGATTCGTTGCGTTGCGTTGCGTTGATTGTCAGCTGAATCGGTTTGGGAATATGAATGTAAGCGAGGGAGCTGGCTCAGATACCATACCCACATGCAAGTTTAACTAATACTGCTACATGGCCATGGCACATCATTTAGTGTAGATGCTGATGCATCGTAAATTTTTACAGTTATGTCATGTAATTGGACAAATGAAGCTATTGGAATGCTGCATATCAGACGACCAGACGACCAGACCAACGAGAGAATCAACTACCAAACTGTATCCTCGCACTTGGAAAACAAAAATGAAGTTCCCGCTGGGAGCTACAGTCAACTGCCAAATATGCAGTATGCATATTTAATGGGTTATGCCAGGTTATGGCTACTGTATGGGAGTACGCCTAATACTCACTAGGGCAGCACTCGTATGCTCGTAATCCGGAAGTGCCGAAAGGGAGAGTCTTCCACTTTAACGGCTGCATACTTCAGGGGCAAGACGTAGAGGTTATTGTTTGTTATTGAATGCTATCGAATGTGCAAATATAATTTATGGGGAACCTTTGGTAAGTTCATTTATTGCGGCTGTGAATTGGGAACAATTTATGGTTCTCAAAATAAGTTGAATAATTTGCAGAAAACTTTATGTCATACACTTCTTCAATTTCTAATCTAACTAACTATTATTTGCGATTGTTCTTTTTTTTGTTAAATACATTATTTTTCCATAACATTGTATTTCTAAAATTCATATTGGAATATATCTGTACTTCTATTATTTTAAATTTGTCGGTAAAAGTTTACTTTTAATATTTAAAATAATAACAGCATTAAATTAAAACTCTGCTGGTAAAGTTATTTTGCTATTCAATTTATGAAAGCAGCCACAAATACAAACGACCTGAACTGAATTAGTCGAGGTCAACTGGATGTTGCATTTCTGACCCACAAAACAGAATAAAAAATCAAAATGGAAAGCATACTTTGATCTAGTTGAGTAAAGTATTTAGATAACGACACCCCTAAAACTGAATGCATGAGATAAAAATGGCAAACCAAAGCTCAAACGCACGTCTCGAGTTTATTAAATTTGCGGCAACACTTGGAACTGAGAGGAGCTGCCTGCCTGAGCCAGGGGAGCCAGGAAGTGTGTTGTCTACTGCTGGCAACTGCCCCTGACATTTTGGGCGATGGAGTCTCGCAGCTCGACTCGTAAAATGATTGCACGCTCTACATAACAACACACATCTAATACACATATATGCACAAACAGCGAGTGAACGATGCGGGAGGGTGTGGGAGTGGGGAAAACACTTAGCAGCAGGTAGAAAAGCCAAAGCTAAAGCCAAAGACAAATGTGAAGGCTGCTGCAGTAAAGCTCTGGCCCAGACCAAAACTCCCAGGCGTCACCATAAACATTACCCAATGCCATAGTCATAGCCATCATCATAGACATCATCATCATCATAGTCTCGCCCACATTAATGATAACATGCCCAGCAGTACCGAGGCCCGGCTTCTGCTCTCCCTCAAACACTCTCGTCTCTTATTCCAGTCTCTCTTTGCCCATGTAGAATGTGTGTGTGCGGCAAATATGAAATTTATAGTTTTATGATGACTGCTGAGTGTGCCACTGCCAACGCCTTTTACGGCGGGTCCAACTAAACTTTACGAGCCACCGACTCGACTAGAAGCAGGTCCTGCTCGCCTCCAGGCTGGCTGCTCCTGGCTGCCTTCTGGCATAAATAAAATCATACAGCGGCAAGGCAGCAGCCAGCGTTCCCTGCGTTTATTTCCGCCTACTTGGGCGCTACATTGCCGATTGCTGTTGCAGTTTTTACCCACTCGCTGGCTGTATCAAAAATCTGCGGCAAACCCAAACTCGGATTCATACCCGAAATACCAAGTATGACAGCATCTAGCATACACTCAGAGAAACGCAAAGATTTTATGTTTTTTAGCCTTTTGAATAGTTTTACATTCTGCTTTAAGTTCATCAAGTGTTATTCTGGTGAAAGCTATCTCAACTTTTTATATACCTAATCAAATACCCAAGTATTCCAATAAGTTGTTTTCTTTCTATAATTCTTTAATATTTCTAAAGAAATGGTCAATTTAAGAGCAAATGCCAAGTGAGCACAATTCAATATCGATCATCAGTAAATCAATAAATAAAGTGCAAGTTATTGGAACTTGTTTGTCTTCCACAAACAGAACACAAAATATCAACAGCATTCAAGTATCTAATTTTTCTGTAAGTGTTCGTCATTTGCAGAGCGTAGCAAAGTTGAAGTTTTATGTGGAAAAGTTCTGTGGCAAAGAGGCCGCTAAGAGTGGAAAATTGCTGGGAAGGTGCAAGAGGTTGACTCGAATCGCAGTTATCGCACTGCCTCTCTCTCTCCCCTTCTCTCTCGGTAAGTCGTCCGTAGTAATGCATGCCCGCAAATATGTTTTTGATTATTATGACTCTTCGAGATTATGCAATTTTATGAATATGAATGGGGTTTATGGGTGGTGTTCTTCAGGTATTTTGCAGTTTTGCGGCCTCCATCTGAGATCCGAGTTCGCTTTTGAAAGCATAAAATGAATTGCAATGCAGTTGGCTGAATGCGCTCCATGATAGCAATGATTACTATGAAAACAATGATGATGATGATGATGCAATGGGAATTTACTTAGCACAAAGGAGACTTTATGAAGTCGCTTTAAATTCGAATTTAAATCTAATTCTCTTGCTGTCGACAAAGTCAACACCATATGAGTGACGTACTGACTGACACCAGTGAGTCCCTGCTCGCGGAAAGAGGAGCGGAAGGATAGGCTATTATGGGCGGTTCAGAAAGAGAATGAGCAGATGTAATACTACAGCGCCACAGAGACCGAAATCTGACAGTCAAATTGAGAGAGTGTATATAAAAAAGGGAAAATGGATATCAAGCAAAACGTACACAAAATGGAGTAGGCAATACCGATCAGAAAATTCACTAGGAAGATCCTTCTGTCACCTCCACATCTCACTATTTTATCTATTTTTATAAGTATTTTATTACCAAGTTAAATTGAAAATGTCTCTACATTTTCCTTAGATTATTTTACTTGATAAGTACCCTTTTTAAATTCGTTGTACTTGTATACCCTACACTATCACTTAAGCTCCACTCTCATACTCACACATAATGCAAACAACGAGATAACCAAAAAAAGAAAGGAGTGGGAAACGAGGAAGAGAACTCTAGCAGAAATGACTGCAATCTGTCGTCTCAACGTTGATGACATTTTGAGTGAATGAACGGCGCACAAATGTGACCAGCCTACCCTCTGGCCTGGCCTCTCCCGACTCCCTTCTTGGAGCCACGTTTTTTAACAAATTGGTGTGATCCCAGAGTGACGCGTCATATTCGCAGACACTTTAGCTGGCTGGTCGAGCAGGACCCCGCGCCAGAAAGAGGCCCAGCATAAGGACTCAACAGCCAACATACAGCAGCCAGCAGCCGGCAGCAGGCACAATAGAATGAGACTGATAGAGCGACAGCAGAGAAATTGCAAACGAGTTGAGTCGTTGAGCCAAAAAACCAAAACATACGCAGCATTTATAAGGCACAACCAACAATGAAAACTCTCCTCCTACCAGCCTCAATCACGCCGTCCCTCGTATCCGATCCCCAGGCATATTGTTAACGCCCACTCAACTCTATGCCATTTTGTATTGATGGCCTGTCTGCCGCACAGCTTTTATATAAAGCCCCAGAGCTTCAGCGGGGGCGCAGCCTTTGGCATCATGTTTTGGTTTCTCTATTTTTGTCGTTTTTGCTATCGTGGTTGTTGTTCTTGTTGTGGAAAACAAATCACTAAACAAAAAAGCGCACAATGCAGTTAAAGGCAAAGGCATAAAATAGGGCGAATTGTGAGGCAAGATGAATGGCTCCGAATTCATTAAATCAACGCACTTCTTATACTCTTACAAAAGCCAATCATACGTAAGGGATAATTGAATGAATTTATAATAAGATAATTTATATTGGGCAATTATGATTTTAAAATTCGATTTTGCACTTAAGATTATATATCCATTTAGCATATTAATCCATGTTAAAGCCTACAATAAAATGAATTATTATATCTACGTGTATGTTGCTCATAATTTGCAAGTCATAATTATTGTTTTCATTAATCCCTTCAAGCCTTGCACATAAAAAATAAATTTAATAGGCAAACAAAGTATTAAATTAATTTAAAAAAATATTGTTTAATGTCAACATTTTTTGAAAAGCGAGGCGCCAACTCAATGAAATAGCTAAGTCTCCCTCCGATAAAAGGGTATTTGGGCTGAAAAAACAACGCGTCTATTTTCATCAAACGCGAAATTGCTGTGAATTTAATCCACGTGTTGGTTTCTATATATATGTATGTTTATGTGTTTGTGTTTCGAGCATGTGTGCGTTTATGTGTGTATTAGTGTAGCTTATCCCGCGCGATTCGCTTTCTGACAATTTGCACGCGTAAAGTGCGCCATCTAGCGTCGTTTATGCGCACATTTGCGCACATCAATTTGCGGTGCAGACATTAGACTTTGCATTTTTTATTAAACACGCGACACACGCGGCGTATGCGTAATGTGGTTGAAATGTGGCAGCAAATGGCGTTGAGAGATGAGCTATAACGGCCATTAATTATTGCACCTGCATATCAGCTGTTATCTTTTGCTGTTGCCTGACTCCTTCACTCCACCACATTTCCCTCTCCCCTAAACTTAACCCACACCTTATCTTTTTCACTGTCAACCAGTGTCAATCTGTGCATGTGTTTCATTTGTGATGCGGCATCTTTTTGTCTTTGATTAGCCGCAAACATCGCCAGACAGTCCGTAGACACAAGGTCCTTGCAGACCGACACAAAGTCTGTATGTTGTAGCTCATTGGAGAAATTGCATTTACATATTAAAATATGCCAAATGCATGGACAGCAGAGCATCCTTTAGACGTCCTGCGAGCCGAGTACGACCAAAGGCTTTGGTCAATTGCCCAACCATATGGTGAATGTTGCCTTGCTGCACGCATTGCTTATGCATAGGCCAGGCACATGAGGACGATGAGCTGTGCTAACCTCCCTGGAGAAAGCAATGTCTAGTCATGCGACCAGGGGCAGTCAGGTATACCTGGATGAATGTACATACACACATATGTATATATGGTGTAATGATTCATATGAAATACATATATGCAGAGGGACATGTTACATAGCTTCCATGTAAAACAGGTTCCTTGACTAGTTTGGCATATGCCTAAGAATGATGGAAAGTTTAAAAAAATGTTGAGCAGATTTATTCAAAATAAAAAAATTAATAAAATTAAGGTAAATGCATAGCAATATTACATTTAAATAAAACTGTTTAATAATTACACAAAAGAGTCGCCAATATAGAAGGAATATTTTATTCCATGTAGCCTTCTTAATATTAAATCATTAAATTACTTTAGTTTACCTACCATTATAACTGCAACTAATTGAGCAACTCTCGCAGCTTCTGCACTGTATTACCGTACAAAATGTTGCCCTCTGGCCTTTTTAGAATCTTGTGCACTTTGTAAGCCCCATTGGCTGTTTTGCCTTGATTTCTGCTGCCGTTGTTTCTGCCGCACGCTTGGCTATTGCATATTATGCAAAATTGTTTATGCAAATATTGCAAAAAAGAATTAATTTATTTGACTTGCATGCTAATTTACGAGCCAATAAATGCAGTCGCAGGCGAATGAGAGGGCGTACGGTAGTTCGAACATTGGCCAGGCTATTGTTAATTTATTGGTGTGCACGATACAGCCCACTCCATGGTCGATAGCCACCCATTGACTCAGCCCTCTAACATGTGTAGACACATTTTAAATTTAAGCCACAGCAACAACAATACAAACAGCAATAGCAAAAAGAACAGACGCAGTAGCTGTAGTGGCAGCAACAACAACAAACGCAGCATGAAATTATAACGCATTGGACCCAAAAATCAACAGCTGCCTTCCCACAAAAACCAACAAACCGCATGTCGAAATCTCCCGAGCTTCGCCCGCTGCACCAGTTTACCCCTCGGATGCCATCCAAACAGGAACTCGGCTGACCGAACGCCTAAACGGCACTGACCGCATAAGAGAGAGAGAGGGGTTCCAGAGGGACAAGGAGGGGGTGTGGGGGTTAAGAGGCGTTGGAAATCAAAAAACCAATTTTAAAACTGCCGCAGCCGCCAAAAGTTCAAAGTTGAGAAGCAACCAAGCGCTCAATGGGCTGGCTTGGGCAGCGCCTAAAAGCAAGCAAAACAAAATCTTCACAATTCATAGCTCTAGAGGGTTCACCCAACTGATCTGCGAAATAGGACAATCTAACCATTCCACTTTTTTTCACTACTTATTCAGCCAATATTTAAGATGTACAAATGCCAATAGTTTGTTTTAGATTGCTAAACCACTGTACTCGCAGTACATGGTAAATGTAAAATATAAATAAATTCTGTAACCGAAATTTAAACGGCTCCTGTTGGAAATCATCGCCAATGCTGATGCATTTTCATAGAATTCTTTAAGTTAATTAAAGTGGAATGATTTTATGTGGAGTTGTTTGCCAGCTGTTTTAAAATATGTAATAGGTAGGTAAAATGTATTAGCCTAAGATGAATTAAAGACCGTAACCCGACCAAGATGTACGACAAACAATTGACACAACTTATTGACAATGATGGTAATAATTACAAGCCATGTGTTATTTTTAAATATTTTAATTTCAAAAAAATATATATTAAAAAAGAGTTTTATTCAATGAACCTAACTGAAAACAATGCGAAGCTCAAATACAACATGCCACATCCCCTTGATCAAAAATTCAGCAGTTTCAATTTGTTTTTGAAATGCCAACTAACATCAACGGCTGCGGTTTGTTGTCGCGTTTTGATAAGGTGCAAATCGTTGGGAAACATAAAAATGGTTGTAGGGGTTTTGTTTAATGCGGCATAATTTTAGGCGTTAAAAAAATCAACAAATTGGCAGTGTTTGCTGTGGCCTCGGAACGCCCTCATCAAATATTCAAACGGTACCCAGTCCCAGTCCCTCAAACTCCATGATGGGCTTTCTTCTCTTCACTCTACCAACAATTTGCTTACCTTATACGGCAGGCGGCGTTAACAAAACAAACAGAAAAACCAAAACAACCGAGAACACTGGCGAGTTATAAGAAGTTGCCTGACCACCAGATACCCTATATATAAATTCTGTATTTAGAGTGGCTTCACAACAACAGCAAATAAAAATATTTAACGAAATAAATGCTCCACAGAACATCTGATTTGTTTATCAACTACCCATAGATTGGTTAATTATGCAATGTTGGTTTTTTTGGTAAAATTTAAAGTGCTTCGCGAATTCTCCACTATTCGCATCAACATATTGTATCATGTACTCAAATATCTTCTGCACTCAAAATATATTTTTATTTATCACCTGTCCTTTTGATTGTTTTCAAGGATGTACTCCTCACAAAGAGTTCTACCTGTCACCTTCCGCTTGTTGAATACATTCGCACAATGTTAAAATACCTTTTTTTGCACCATTTTCATTGGGTGCAATGTACAGGGTATAAAAAATGGCGACAACAAAAGCCATCATAACAATTAATTTTAAAAACACGTGTAGATTGCTTTTTGCGGTTAGCAGCCACGGCAGCAGCAGCAGGATCCGGTATATTCCCGCTTCATGGTCCAGTCCTTTGGCAAACGACGGCCAGAGAAGGACGAAACTGAGAGAGAGAGAGAGAGAAGTGAGGAAAAATACCAACTGCGCGACCCCATCGACCTCTCGCATGGCCTGGCAATCATAAAACACTTTAAACATGTTTTCCTACTAGTTTATTAGTGTAAAACCCGGACGCGTTTCCCCCATAGCTGACACAAGACCGACCTCCCCCCATTAATTATTTCAATGTCAACGAAGTTGTCCACATGGCATATGAAATGCTCTAACTGATAAGGGTCAACCAAGAATTCTTGCCAAAGACAGCAGGTATGAGTTGAAGTTGATATTCGAAAGAACATACAATTTGCACTTAATTCTATGATTTTTAAAGCATACTTTTTAGACATTTAAAAATTGAAAGCGATAAAATGATATTAAACACCTTCTACTATTTTATATAATTAAATAATGAATTGTTTTAGTTACCTTTCCCTCTGATCATTTAATTAATCCCTAATAACATTGCTTATATTTCAAGTGTATGTTAGTTGTGGCATATGCTAGTTGTATCAAGTTTTTTTCATCTTGTATCATTAAAATGTCCAGTCAGACCGCCCGTTGGCTGTCGACTGTGATTTCTGGCCTCTCTGGTAACGCTCTAATGGTTTTTCGGACCGCTGTCTGGCCATGGCATCGTTTGCTATGGTGCTCAGGGGGGGAGGGAACTTGACTTTAAATTTATTATAATTTCAAATGGTTTTCAACTCGTTTTCCTGCTTCTCATGCAGTTCCTTCTGCTCCTGCCATTTGCTTTTCCCTATGTTTGTTAAATAATTAATGTTCTGTTGTTCTTTCAGCACATTCGGTAAGTTTGGCTAAATAATTTTTCGGCACATATTATGGCCTATTGAAATAATTTGCATAACATGGCCAAGGGATATGAAATGGACAAGCAGCATATGCCAGACAGGCCGACCGACAGACGGCCTAGACCGGCATGCAACCACACAGCCTTACAGATGTTCCCCAGCCCCAACTCCTCCGATTCCCAATCTCATTCCAAATGTGACTATGGCTTTAGCCAGACGCTGGGCCAGCCAGCTGCTTGAGGCATTGCAGAAGAGGCCACAAAGTCAACGGCTAGGTATAATTTATATGCAAATACACACGTTTCAAGTCCAAACACAAGCGACCTGCAGACCATAACAACAAAAACAAAAACAAAAACAAAAACAAAGACAAAAACAACAACGCCAACAACAAAAACAATAACAATCCTAAAATGGCATGGGGCAACGACGACTACGAATGTCTATTAAAATTTATTCGAGCGTAAGTACTGGGGAGCAAGAACTGAGCTCTGAAAACTGAAATCATGTTTTGCGCACTACTGAAAAGAAAATATATGCAAGCTAAATGCTAAATAATCAAATGTATAGCTGCTATGTAAGAGTCGTAGACGCAGAGGCGACGTGGTTCACAGGTGAGCAAGCACATGGGCTGTTTGAAAACTTTGCGATGGATGTATAAAAGATTAATGTCATAGATTCATATTTTAAAATAGTCAATTGCACATTATTCGTATGAATTGTGTTTCTTTGGACTGTTGTAATATTGTGAAGCAATAACAAATACAGTCAATCTTATTGTAAATATTTTATTTTATTTATTTGTGAAGCTCATCATTTTTAATTTAATCATTTCATTACTATAGTAAAATAATAATATAACATGTTATATGTTACACCCACTTTAACATTTTATTGGAAATGGAAAACCACTTGACTAAACATAAAGATGTTTGCTTTACATTAAGAATTTAATCTTGATAGCTTTAAATTCAAATTTGTTAGTCTTCAAGTCAAGTATATTTTGATATTGTTAAGGACTTTTGAAACCACCTACTGTTTTTGTTGTTCCTGCCCCCCCATCCAGAGCGTCGCCTAGTTTTTGGCCAAGACAAGTTAGGTGCTAAACAGCGCATGTCGTGGACTGGACCAGCTCGTAACCCAGGCATTGAAATCATGGGGCGGGCAAGGAGCTAAGCTGGCTTACACATATACACCTAATTCTGTTTTTACACGGTCTTTTTTTACACGGTTTTGGTATAACACGGTTTGAAAATAAAATATATTTAATTTTTTTTACACGATTTTATTCCATTTAACACGATTTAAAATTTTTATTCTTAAATTTTTTTTTGTCAAATTTAATTTTTGCAAAGTTGTTCATAGTACAAATTTCGGGGAATTCCCTTTTTGCGCGTACATGCAAATTTTCTGGTCAAAGCAAATGTAAATGGCACAAATTTCGGGGAATTCCCTTTTTGTGCATACAAGCACAAAGGTCAGAGCGATTGAAGTGTGTTAATATTTTATGTTTGGTAAAGATATTTTTTATTGGCAAATTTGTTTTTCGATCGTTACATTAAATTTAACGTGTTAAGATAAAAGGTAAGTCAAAAAATATGTTATATTTATTAAGTTATTTATATTTTTTAATTTTGTTAAATATTTCATGAATTCCTGAAGAAAATGTCAAATACAAAACTAAAACGTAAAGCAATTTCTTTGGAAACCAAAATAGAAATTTTAGATCGCCTTCGAAATGGAGAATGCTCAACATTTCTTGACAAAATGTTCGGATTAAAAATTCTTGATTTTCACTTATTTTAATAGGTTTTAGAGATTAGGAACCAATCACCTATTTTTGCATACGATCACTGTCTTTTTTTACACGGTTTTTTTTTACACGGTTTTTTTTGGAACCAATCTACCGTGTAAAAACAGAATTAGGTGTATATGTATAGTACTCGTCAGGTCGCAGTTGTTGGCAGGTAGCGCGAGTTTGCTAGCCGTGAATAGAGAAGTGTACAACTTTGTAAGTAGTTTAATTAAATTAATAAAACTTAAAGCCCAAGGAGGTCACAGTACGCGCTACGTGTGTGCCAGTGTCTGTGAGTTGGAGACCCTTGAAGTGCTCAAGTCTCAGGACGGGACACTCTGAGAAAGTAAAGTTGACAGCAAAACAAATGCAATGACGAGTAAAGTGCTCGTTGCGTATTTTAATTTGGTTTAAAAACATTGTTTCGCAAAATCCCCAAGTGTACGTCAGTTCAACTGACATCACGTCACACAGCGGCAATGGTAGAGAGAGAGCGAGAGAGAGGGGGGAGAAAGAGATGAAGAGTAAGAACAGGCAGGCATAAAGAATCAGTTGGGGAGTGGGGTTAGTGAGCTGCTGCTCCTGTTCCTGTTATTGTTACAGTTGCTTTTGGAGTTTGGTGTGTGTGTGTGTGTGTGTGTGTGTGTGTGTGTGTGTGTGTGTGTGTGTTGTGACAGTTGCGCAAAAACCACGCTGACAGCCAGCACAAGCTAAGGGAACTGGGGGATTCCCGGTTCGGTTCGTGGGGTCCCTTTTTGGATACATTGCGAATGTAAGAAATGTAAATTGTGCGCTTTTGGTGCGCACTTTTTGCATTCACGTGCAAAATTTTCATGAGCCACGCCAGCTCCGAGAGCCGAAAAGGAGCACAAAAGTGGCAGCCAGAGTGAGATAGCGGCTGTGGACAAAGATGGATACAGCAATGCTGGAGGCGCGTTATGGGCGACCGCGTTTGCTCAGCGGCGTAATGAACTCAAAAACCAACTCATAATTAAACTGGGGAGTTATGTGACGTAGACAACGGCCGAAGCCCAAGCCAGAAGCCAGCAGCAGCAGCAGCAGCAGCATCGCAAAATGCAACTCTGGGGTGGCATTCAGACAACATTTGCGACATTTTTCTTGTCCAAGTTGAACGGCAGCGGGAAGCCGAGAGAAGCGTGAAGAAGGGTATGCTGCTTTAGCTGCTGTCCGAGGATTTGTTGCTGGCCCTGTCCTATAAAATGACGAAAAGTTCACTTCAGTTCTGTTCAGCCTGATGCTGTAAAGTGCATACAAAATGTGACAGAGTTGACTGAGTAACTGAGCAGTCGCACCACCATCAACCACAAGCCAGATTGAATGGGGAGACTCAGATGCAATAAGCACTATGCTCTTTGTTTACAATGAGTTTGAATTAATGGTATGCCATATCTAAAATTGCATATGCCACAATGAGTGCATTGAATTTGAGATTGCTGTCAAGTTTGTGGCCTGCACTTAGTGAGAGCTTGCAGTTCCAGATGATCTCTTTAGAGCTGGCAACATGGGATTCTAATCATAAAGATCAATATGTTGTTTTAATAAAAATTACTTAATGATTCCAAAGAACATTTATGAAAATACGCAAAGCTTAAAACAAATGCAAAGCTATCTATACAAAATAACAAGAACAAATAAAAAGCATCATTTAATCTAGTATTAAGCAATTTAGCAAACATTAATTACGTCATGATTGTTTTAGTGTTTTTTCATCAAAAAGTGCATTGTTAATAGTTGAATCGATTTGTTAAGTGTAACGACAGCATTTTCTTTTCACAAAATCCAGCAATTGCACGGCTTTTAGTGCTGAAGTGGCGCCAACTCAACCACTCGGGTGTCTCCAAGGCCAATTCTGATTCTATGGCACGCTCTCTTAAGCCATTTCGCGTGCTCGGTGGCACAACAAAAGCTTTGGGCGCGCCCTCATTTCATGGCAAAAGGCACAAAACTTTTCGCACCGCCACAAAACCCAACTCATTAAAAAGATCAGCACAGCCCAACTACCGCAGCACCCACGCTGCCACAACGATGAACAATCGAACAATATCAACGCTTCATGGCAGCCCGCAAAAAGCGGCAAGAAAAGTGACAGCGAAAAAAAAGGCGCAGAAAACTGACAAAAGCCGAGCCTTAACCTCACCCAACATCAGCAGCACCACCCAACAATCCTATATACATGCACATATATATATATATATGTATATGTATGTATGTATATAAGTATGTACATGAAAAAAAATTAGGGCACTTACGCGTGTTGGTGTAAAAAGGAACAGCAGCAGCAAAGTTTTCACAACCAGCGCCCGCCCCCGCCCCCGCGCTGTACAAGTTTTAAGCAAATGTCAGGCGGTGCCTCCTCCTGATGATGACCCTACTTTTTGAAAATGTGTCAGAGCTACAAGTGAAGAGCAACTGTTGCAACACAGCGCGACA
Organism: Drosophila pruinosa; assembly: GCA_018150935.1. Lineage (NCBI taxonomy): Eukaryota > Metazoa > Arthropoda > Insecta > Diptera > Drosophilidae > Drosophila > Drosophila pruinosa. The sequence continues at coordinate 27,542,099 of JAECWR010000199.1, forward strand.
GCAGCAGCATGGGCGCCAGGGCGTGGCTAACGCAGCTTGATGGGTGGGCTTTGATGATGGTTCTTTGCTGTCGCTGTCGCTGCCTCTGCTGCTGCCGCTGCCTCTGACGCTGCCACTGCTGTAGCTGCTGCATAAATATTCAAAGCTTTTACATGGCTGCAGGCTGGCTAAAAATGTGCAACAGAATTGCGGCAGCATGTCGTGGGTGAGGGTAAATGGTAAGTGCATCCAGCCCTGGCCCGCATCAAGCCACTTGCAGAGAGGGTTGCCCCAAAGTATTTGCTTAGTATCAAGTGGCAAGGCAACCAAACACAAACGAGAAGGGGGAATTAATTAATTTGGTCGAAAATGCTTGGATACTTTTATGATAGTCGATTGCTTGGGGGAGTTACTTGTCTATGGTATTTGCAAACTGATATTAATATTAAATGCTATTGGTCGTGTGCTTGCTAGCTTAGAGTTATAATATATCTTAAGAGGATAAGTGAAAGATATCAAGAGTTGAACTACAAAGTATTTAAATTTAAGAATAATAGGAGATCGACTTACCCAATTATATCCAGAACAACAAATAAAAATAATGAATTATTTTGCATTTTTAATTTCTGAAAGAATAAGAATAGGGTTGTCTTTAATTATTGAATTTGGAATTATATTAAATTATAAAATATATTTTACGCCAAGTCTTTTGAAGATGTTTATCGAGCAACTGTCAATTGTAAACCTTTTCCCCATTTTTGAAAGTAACCCTCGCAGTCGTAGCGTAAAATTGTCTTTCAGCATGTCCGTTGTTGCAATATAAAAACGCAACAGCAGCTACTGTGGCAACAGCGGCAACATGAGCAGCGAGCACTAATAACAACTGCAGCGGCAAACAGCAACAACAACAACAACAACGATGACGATGTTGTTGCTGGAGCTGGCCTATGTCAGGACTAACTGTGAACGAGCTGGCAACCACTTAAAGCCTTCAAAATGGCGCAAGTTTAAATTAAAATTTTGAAGTACACATCCCGACACCAACAACACCAGCAGCAACAACAACAACAATAGCAACAGCAACAGCAACAGCTAAACATGAGGCGGCTGCGTCGCTTTTGGGTACAAGGCAAAACTTTGTGTAATTTCGCTGGGGCAAGTTGGCGGTTGGGAGGTGGAACGTAGCGGGATCTGTGGCAAGTGCATTTGTGAAAAACTTTAACGATTTAGGCTCAACATGTTGGCACAAAAACAGCAACAACAGCAGCATTCCAGCCAATTGTTTCTGTGAGACGAGCTCAAGTGATGGAGAGCGCGCGCTCGCGCCAAAAAGCATGCAACACATTTTATGATGAATTTTTTGTGTCTTTTTTTTCGGTTTCGCTGCTTTTGTATTTGCCTTCTGTCTGTTGTCTGCCGTTGTCTGTATTGTGTTGTGTTGTTGTGCTGTTGTCCTTGGTGCTTGTTTTTGCCGCACTTTAGTGCCACCGCATTGACAAAGTTTCCATCTGCCGCGAGCCTTAACACACGCACACGCACACACACACACACACACAAAGGAAATGTGATCTATGCCTTTTTCTGGGACAACAACAAAATAATACAAACTGCAAAATTTCAAATTCAGCCGCCGCAGCCAGCACATGCGATCCGAGGCGAACTTTGCAGCAGCAGCAGCAGCAGCAGCAGGAAAACTTTGTCTTTGTCGAGAAAGAGAACGAAAGCGAGCTCGGGAATGCGGTTGTAAAGAAGGCACAGGACAAGGCCCAGGACGACCGTCGTCGTCGTCGGCTGCAAGTAATTTTGCAGCTCTTTATGCTACCGCAAGTTTTTACTGCACTTTGCCAACTAACCGAGTCGTGGACTCCGGCTCAACATCAGCATCAGGCATCAGTTTTAGCTTCTGCAACAACTCCAGCTCTTCAGCACCGTCTACTACTGCAGCTTTGGCTTTTTGAATTCATTCGTCTCTCCAGCATCCGCTTGCCACAGCTTTAGCCTCAGCAGCTTTTTCCTTTTGCACCGCTTCCCCGCATCTCCCCCCGCTAATCCGAAGTGCACTTTTGCGGCACAGAGATTTTGTGACAAGTTCTGGGCCAGCGACTGCCTCTGGGCGTCATAGGAATCACAGTTTTGTGAATTTACTAGGCACATGACAAAACTGCAACTCTAAAGCAAGAGCTCTGAATGGTAAAATGAGTTAGGGCACGTTCGGCTACACCAAACAAGTTTTGTGGCTTTCACTCTGAAAGTGAAAATTGGAAAACTGTTTATAGAGGCCAGGCATTTGCAGCGGAAACAGCTTGTCAGCGTTCAGTTAATAAGGTCAAAGACGAGTTGCTAGTTGTGTAATTTTATGAAAATCATTTGCGACTCTAGTATTCCCAAAAATATACCCCATCTGCATTAATTACACTTCCAATCACTGCAGTATAAGTTGTGATTAAATGTTACAGTAGACTACATAATTTTTTTATATTTGTAGTAATATTGGATTTTGAATGCTTGTAAAAATATTTTATTTAATATTAAAACGCGTATGGGATATATATCAATATAGGTATAAATGCTTAAATTGAATTTTAAGTCAGATCATGCTCATTTCGAGCAGTACTATATGTTAAGCATATTTGATTATATGAAGTGTGTAATATTAGCTCAAAGTTGAACAAAGGATGTGGTCAGTAACCGTTAGACAAAGCCACCGTCTATTGTCTATCAGTTGGATGCACTTCAATGGTAAACTACGACACGAGCATTGTCGGCAAGTTCAAGTCAAACATGGCAAGACACATATCAAATTTATACATAATGCGTGCCAGTGCAGTGCCATTGCCACAACTTATCTTCATCAAGCGAGAGTCTCAACTCTCGGACATAATGTAAACAATGACCAGTTAGTGATAGCTTCTCCCCGTCTATGCTCCACACGTGTACACATGCATACACTCGCACACACACACACACACGAATACGCAGTTGCACACACACGCTAAGCTCAATGCAAACAGAAAATTTGTTTGGCATACAAACGGTCTCTGAGAAGACGAGTCGAGTCGATGCTCAAAAGCCAAACAAGGGGCATTAGCGTGGGTCCAGGACTCGGTTGCCGCTGGATCCCCTCACAGATTTGTCAATTTAAAGTCTAAGTGGGGAAAGAAGAGAGAGAGAGAAGAAAACTTTATGAACTACTCGACGACTTTAGAGCCCTGCAAAAGGCAACATGCAAAACAGACCTGAGATACCCTGAGCTAGACCTGTTCCGGTGCCATCTTTCCGGGCCGTGTCCTGCGTTCTCTGCCTCCAGTGTCCGTCTGTAACGGAAGTCAAGCAAAACTCAACACACAGACACCAATAGACGCAAAGAGAAAGATAGAGACAAAGGCAGAGAAAGAGAGAGGGAGAGAGAGAGAGCGAGAAAGTGCAGAGAAATTTGCAACACCTGGCAAAAGTTTTTAATTATATTAGGAAACTGCAAAAGAAAATTTGCGTCACAGCTTGAGGGTAGCCAGAGAACTGAACTAAATTGGGCTGTGCACAGCAATTGGTGGGCGTGGCATTGGCGTCTTTTGCGAATTAATTGACACGAATTGATGGGTCTCAATGTCAAAAAGGCAATAACAACAACAACAGCAGCAACAAGAGAAGCACCGACAACGACAAGCAAACTACCAGAAACAGTCAAAAAAGTTTTCAACTTTACCTGCAATTTGACAGCAGACGTTGCGTATACGTTATGTCATGCTGTCTTGACGTCCTGGCTAGACAATTTTAACAGGACTCCCTTTAATTGGCGTAATTTTGTCATCGATTTAATTAAATGCCCATAGCTTATATCCAACACTTGACTTCCCTCTCGCTCTCTTTATCCATTACATTCACTCTAAGAGTTCGCCTTGCAGCGCCAACAACGGAAGTCGAAAGCTCTTTCACTTGATTCGATGGCGTAAGGACATGGGGCATGGAGAGGGTGTTAAATTCGCCATGGCGGAACGACTCGAGGCGAGAAGTTTGTTTGCAAAGAACTCTTGTGGTTTCCATTGCCTGTTGTTAAACAATTGATTTCTCAATAAATCGTGCAATGCACTGGGCCCTCTGAGCAGCGCCAAGGCTCCATGAAGCAAAAACAATTAATTACAAATAGCATGTTGACTTGCAAACAAAAAGGGGTAGGATCCTTACAGCACAGGATGGAGTTGCGCTCTACGATTATATAAGTACCGTGGGCTCGCTCTCCACGACACTCGCAAGTGGAGCGAAGCCCTTCAGGATCGTTCAGTTGTCGAACAACAAAAGCTGATCGATATATTATGTTAAAGACAATGGGTTTGTTCATACGTGTCAAACATGGCTAAATGCTATTGCTATTGCTATTTGTAGCTATTAGAAGTCAAAACAAGTATATCTAAAATGAACATAAGCAATAGAATTATCAACTTGTTTACTATCGAATCCTTTACATCATCAGATAATCTCTTATTTATTTAAAGTTCAATACTTTCAGCTGCGATTTGATCCACTGTTAATTGGCGACAATGCTGAAGGCAGAAATTGAAACAAAAGTCCAATAGACTGTGGGAGGCGCACGTAACAACTTGACTGACTGACTAGCTGACTAACAGACGGCCTTATTCGGCAAAAAGAGGAGCAGACGAGCAAAGGGGAAGGCATACAGGACTCTGGCTAGACAATAAACAATTTCGAATCCCTTTAATGCCAATAATGATAAACAAATTCACCGACAACAGCAAAAGCAACAGACGCAGCAGGGTATCTGAAGAAGGTAAAAGACTCAGATGCAAGCACAATCTGGGCAGAGCATGAAAGGCAAACAGAAGGAACGACAGGAGCAGCCGAAACGCCATTGAGCAGGACTAAATGAACGAATCGAGTGAAGTAGTCGAGTGTTTGAGTAACTGCCATCCAGCAGCAGATGAAATTCGAGTTGGAGTTGGAGAGGAAGATGGGGAATTGCGTCTGCTATCCAACACAATGCATCAATATAACAAAAACGTCCTTCAAACTGCTGGAAAAGTATGGAAGGAGCAACAAGGGGCTGTCGTCTCATCAACTTAATTTAATCAGACACTCTGTGTATACAAAAATGCAGCAAGTGGTGGAGCTAACCCCATCTCCAGTGCGTCAATAAGGTCTAGTCTATGCCTACGCGTGGACTCACAAAGCGACTGAAGGGCAATGGCAATGATGTTGAGCCGAATGGAAGGGACTGTTATTTGGCTGATGGAACCGAACTGGCTGGCAATTGTTGTGTGTCTCTTGCTGGGTTCCATTGCAAACGATGATGGCTTTTGGTGCTCGCTTTGCTCGTCAAGTATTCCAGCAATTTTCCAATTGAAATCATTAAACAATTTGCATTCCACTTGAAAATTGCGTTAAAATAACAACAGTTTACGGCGCACTCTGCTGATAGCAGAGCAAAAGCAAAAGCAAAAGCAGGCAAAAGAGAGTGGAGAAAGTGTGCAGTCCGACCATGTCCTGATTGTCCTGGACGTACATATAGTACAACATTCAGTCAGCCACCCAACCAGCCAGGAAGCGCACAATGCGTAGCACATTTCAATGGCTCAAAAATGTAGAATGTAAAGCGTTCTTCACTGTCCCTGGCAATGGCACTGGTCATGACTATGGCTCTGTCCCCTGTTTGGATTTTAACTTCGACCAGCTGCCTTTTGTTGCACAAATTGAGCGTCGACGCTTTGAAGCAACAAAGTTTAATTACGGCCCATACAATAAATATGGCAACTGGGCTGCGCTGCGAAAATGGAACTTCAAAAATGTACATTTTGCATGCAACAAATGCGAAAATTGTGCAAATATTGCGTAAACTTTCATCTCGGCTGTGATTCGAGGGGTTTCCAAAATGATGCTTATCAAAAATGCAAAATGTTATTGCGTATTTTCTGTCTGAATTGGCGCAAGAGGTGCTTTCATTCCAAAGCTTTACTCTCGTGCATGTCAAAAGTAGAACAATTAGAGTGCAAATTAATTAAAAAAACCTTTCTTTTATTTCCTTTGATAATCAAATATATGAACAGGAAAATGGCATTATCTTATTGATTTTTAAAAAGTCTCGCCAATTAAAAGAATATTCCATTTTAATTGAATTAATAGACCAAATCAACTCACACATTGGGCAACATCTTTACTCCTTTGAACCCTCATCTGCAACTTCAGCTCTGTGTGCGCAATTCGATTTGAAATGCAACTCGATTCGAATATTGAATGTTCCCCTAATGGCAAAATACACAAAAACATAAACAATCCGCATTAAATTAATCAAAATGTACTAATAACTCTTGTGTTGCCCGGTCAGCATGGCCAATATCTGCATTGTGGAGGACACTTGCTGTAGCATATTATTGGCGAACTGGACGTAACCCCATTCACTTAGTATTCGATGCATAACTAAGCACTTTGGGCCATTCAATAAGGCACTCCACCCGATTCCGCTGCACCTCTCTAGGTACTTGGTATAGTGCATTTGCAATCGAACTGCTCTGCAATTCATCAACTGTCAAATCCCATTTAATTTTAGATTATAGCAAATAATTATAGAGCCAGTCAAGCAGGCTTTCCAGTCAGCCTGCTACTCTGGCAGGTAACCCCAACCGCCTCCACACCGCGCCTATCAAGCACTTAACTGCCACGAAGCTGACAACAACAACGACACGAGTTGAAACAAGCCAGAACACTCAAAAGCCACTTGGCCGGACCAAAGGAGAAGATGAGGACGCCCCTCCGTTCGCCGTAAACTGCCCCAAAATGGCTGTCAAGGTTGCAATTGTTGCCTGGCCAAGTGTTTGTGAGGATAGAGCTGGCAGTTCGACGGCTTATGGCATATACATAGTGTGACCAAATCGATGTTAGGATGTTAAAAAAAAATAAAAGAATACACGAAAAATATCCATCAAATAAATTTGATATTCCACATAAAAATAAATTCCAATAATTCGAATAATTCATAAAAAGTATAAATATTATTATAGTAAAATAATAAAGATTAAAAGATCAATTATATTAGCGATCGCTACAATAGCGAGCATAATGAGCAGAAATCTGCCAATTTTGTTATTTTTATTTGATCATTTCGAGCAGCTTCTGTTATGCAGTCAATTGCCAATGATTTCACAGCACTCAGCTTTTGCACCACTGCTTGGTGCTAAGAGGCGTTTTATGGGCCAATATTGCTGAGTGCAGCGAATTTTAACTGAAGCTGTGACGACGCTAACGCTGACGACTAACAAACAAAGTTTTGTCTAGCGATTGAAAATTGCTGTGGCTGCTAGCAAAACACTTGGCTTGGGCTCTGACTTGGTCTGGGAGCGGCCCACAGAATAGTATGACCAGACATACAGGACAGTAGTCCTGGCTCTGTGCACGTCTAGATTTATTTACATTTGAATTTTTGAACAAGTTGATGAAATTTGCGCACTGAGCAAACTACGAGTATGTCTGGCTGGTTGCTTGTTTGGCTCGGTCCGTTGTTTGTGGGTAATTGAGGGGGGAGGAGAATGTATGGGGAACGGGGCTATGCCGACAACGTACATCAATAAAGGTGGCGACTGCTTTTGTGGCGGCCTTTTGTGTGCATATAATTAAAAATGCTACCAGCCCCTAGCCCAAAGGTAAATATCGAAAGAGAAAGAGAGAACGATAGACAGAGGTGAAGGGCTGCAGTGTAGTGCAGTGGCAAGCAAACAAACCAACAAACAAGCAATGGAGGCGGAGTGCATTTTTGCAAGGGCTTGCGAAAATTTGTTTGGCCATTAGAAATATTCATGGCTGAAAATTATTCAATTAAAGTTCGGGTCAGAATCAACAGCCAAAACAACAACAGTATAAGGGAGGAAGTGAAGTGCGGCAAGAGCCAGACTTTCAGCCAGGCAGACCAAAAGTCAAACACAACAAATACATAATGAGCAGTGAGGCGGCACACATGCTCTAACGCACACACACACACACACACACACACACACAGACAGTATGCACACACACGCATTGCACACAGGATATCCGGGAATGTGCGCGAAGCTTCACAAGCGGCTGGCAAAATTAACGGCAAATGTGCTTTAAATAGCAACAATGGCAAATTCCAGAGCCGCCATTGCCGCTCTATTGACCCAGTGCACTGTATAGTAGATAGCACTATGGCTATAAATGCGCCAATGCCACGCCCCTTGAGGCTAAAGCGGAACTTCGGTTTGCAGCGGACATGGAAATGCACAGGGGTCCGTTAGACGGCACTGAAATACCAGCTAAAGGAAACTGTAACAGATTAAACTTGGCACTTGCAAAGCTGGCAAGCATTGCAAAATGAGATGGGGAATTGGAGGAAGGAAAAATAGCTACAGAACGGTAGAAAGGAGGTGGAGTATCTACAAATACAAGCTATGTTGATGCCTGCCAACAAAATAGTTTGTAAAGGCAAAGTATAAAAGCGAATAGCAGCTGCTCTAAAAAATCCAATCCAAATTGAATGCTAAGGTTAGATTTGTATATTTATGCGAGCAGATATACTTAGTACAAATGTTGACATAGAAATTAAAAATGGAGATCAAATCAATTAATAGCCAAGCTTTTTATTACAAATATTGTTTTAAGCATAATATATTTGTTAAACTCAAATTTGGTTTTTTCAATATTTTCAAGAGGAAGGAATTTTATTCATCTCTTATAATTTTATGCTGCAATTTATTGTTAATTAGTTTTGGCAATTGTCTACTTATTTTAAACATTGATGGCTACAAATTCGTTTATTCATTTATAATTCAAAGTAAACGCTGAATAATTAATAATAGAAACAAAATTATACAGAATAAATGCGTCTTCCAGTATTTTATTTAAAATTAAACAACTAGTTAATGTATAAAATAGAAATACAAATACAAGGCACGGCACTGCAGTTACTCTCTCATATCAATTTGTATGCATTCGCTGTGTCAGTAACTTTTAAGAGCTAGTGAGGTGTTCGATAGTTAATAGACCTCAGCTCGAGCGATGCATTATAGTGTATTATAATGGAGCATACGGAGTGCAAACAAAAGCCGTTGCATGTGAGAGAAAATAAAAAGTTAATATAACGCACGTTGAGTGCTTATGGCAATGGGGTCTCTGGCATTAGTAATCATATTTTGCCGAGCAATTGCAAATACCCAGCACACATACCAATGTAAATAGACACGCACACACAAGCAATCGTATGTTATAGAGAGAGAGAGAGAGAGAGTGGCACACGATATGAGTAGTTTTTAGATTTATACATATATAATATATGCCATACTGGCAAACAATAAGAAGTCAGACATGAATCTGCCAGTCTAGTGGGCGTGGGAGAGAGAGCTCTCTCGCTGGGCAAGGGGGACGGCGAGGGGGAGCTCATACTCATCTCTAGCTTTCTGTTACTGTATATGCATATATTAGTTATTAATGCGTACGTGTAACGCATATTGAGAAATGCCGCAGAGCCAACTCCCCAATTTGCCAGCCAGTCTATGAGCGATATGTGTGAATGTGTGTGCATGTGTGTGCCGGTATATGTGAGTGTGTGTGTGTGTGTGTTTGCGTGGCAGATTTATGTGGTTTTTGCAGCAAAGAATGCATAATGTTTGCTTCAGCTATATTTGAAATATGCCAGCAACGAGATTTGTGGCGCGACGACGACGCCGACGTCTATGTCGGACTTGGACTTGGACCCCATTAAAGATTCATTCATTTGCACCACCCTTTTTGCTTTCCTTGCCAAAGAGAGCACGCAGTCCCCAGCTCGTGCTTCTGCTTGCACTTCTAGTAAACCGAGGGGTCGCTTGATGCGATTAGATGTGTAAAGTTCTACGGATGTGGTTAAAATACGCACTGAGATTGCGTTACAGTTTATTGCAGCGAGGGGAAGAACGCTGAATAGACTTAACACTTTGCAATGTTATTCAATATTTAAAGATTTGAAATCGTGTTTTGTATAATTTTGCAATAGGTAGAAACATTGATTGATGCTTTTAATTTGAAAGCTACTTTACTAAGGTTGCTTTTGCACATTCTCTCTATGATAGATGGCTTGCCACACTTTCGCTTTGCCATCTCAGGGTTGGCGTTAGCTTTAAAATAACTTTCACTTTTAGCACATGTACTCGTAAGGCGGACTTTATCAACTTTTTCTGTTTTAGTCAATAATATTTCTTTTACATTACCGAACTTTACTTTGATTAATTTAAGCCCATGCCTCTTTTCCCTTAAACGCCTGCCATCAATCATTAAACTTCAAAAAGTTGTGGCCTCCAGTCCTCGACGCGCATGTAAATCAAAATCTCACCACTTATTAGTTTTCCATATAATTTCGTGAAATTCAACTTTAGCCAATTATGAAAACTAGAATAAAAATGCAAATTTCAAGCAACTCGTGGCCGACAGCATACAGAAAAAATGTTAAAAAATGAATAAAATGTGCAGAAACTTTACTTTCTGAAAAGCTGAACCCAACTTCAACCCAATGCCAGATAAGCCTAACAAATTTTTTAAAATAAATTACAGAGTAGAGCAAACAAATTTGCATACACAAGAGGGTGTCAGAGAAAGTTTGGAATAGGAGTGGGTAAAAAAAAAGGTTTCCCTCTCTCTCTCTTCCTCTGTCATCTTTTTCCCACCACAAAGCAAATCAAGCAAATTTCGAGAGGGGCAGAAAATGAGTTATTGCACATGTTGGCAGTCGGGGCGAAAGTCCAGGAAAAAACGCACAAAAAAAAGCCATGTCTAAAGGTCGCAACACTTTTGATTATATCAAGGCGAAGGCAAAGGGCTCAGTGCCTAAAAATGGGCTGCCAGACGATGCCAAAGCTAAAGCCAAAGGAACTGAAAAAAATTTGCAAGAAAATAAAACAAAAATTCCAGCTAGTATACGCTTAATAAAGTGGCCGGCATAGGCGATGGTGGCTGGGTGGCTGGATGGCTGCGGAAACTGGTTTGGAGGCTGTGCTTTTTGGGGTCGAAGCCCAAGAAATGTGCTCGGGCACAAACTTTATTAAAACTCTTGAATTAAATGAATTAGTCAACCATACAGCCCAGCTTGGATGCTGCCCAGCCATGAGCATGGACCGGGGAACGTCGCTTAACCCGCCTCAGTCCACCTACTTTACGCTTTTCCAACTGGCGACTGCCGACTCCCGACTCCCGACTCCAGTTCTCCCGCGCTACTCTTGCTCCTCGCCTTTATCTATTTCTTCTTCAGTGCGACTTGAAAAACAATTTTCGTAAGCAAAAGTGTAATGAGCGTAGAAATGAACTTTAGACTCGGTCGGGCTCTGAAGCCCAGAAGGGAGTCGGGGCATCGCTAAGATGTGGAAAGGGCAGGGCAAATTAAATGAAATCTCCTTGTGCCAGAGCGAGCGTCTTCTTGGCGGCCGAAAAAAAAAGGAAGCATTAAAATATCAGTGCAAAGAAGGAAAGGGCTAAACGACTAAAACTTTACCAAAAGTATGGTATACCGAAAACCCCAGACCAAAAGCAAATCCAAAAACCAAACCAAACCTCCAACTAAACTAGAGAAGAAGCACAGAAAAGCCGAGCCGAATCAAAAGTTTTGTGTCTTTTTGTAACTGATTCGTACACTTTTCTCTGAAATTTTTCTTATGATTTCCTTTTTAATTTAATCCGAAAGACATTGCTAAATTGCTGTTAAAATGTAAAAAACAAAAATAAAATAAAAAAAAAACATAATGGGTAGACCCCTTGTAAGCACTAGCCTGCAGGATTTTGAAATTAGTCCGGATAGGCGAAAACAAATAATGCTGAAAAATGTTGAGTTGCAATCAAATAACTTCTAGACTTATAGAATTAATAATTGTGTTAACTTCTTAGACACATTATATAATATTCAAGTTTCAGCTTATGTTGTAGACTTCCTTAATTGTCGTACAATAAGTCTAGTAGCTGTCAGCACTATTTAAATAACAATTTGTTGTGCTGTGTAATTACGCGAGGACCTTTTTGAGAAACCCTCCAGGGAATAACTGGACGTTGACAACTGTTGGCCAAAACTGGCCAAGCTCGGCCAACTCGGTTGTTGGATTTGTCGGCTCTCTCGCATAGTTTTGCAAAGGAAAAGAAAAAATTGAAATGCTCAAGCAACAACTGAAAATTGAAACTTGATTATGTGCAGAAAGGCAGAAAAAGTTGCAATGCTGATAGCATTGACTGGGCGCTGAACTACGGCCTTTGGGTTGGATTTTAGTGCGTTGTCAGGCGTAGAAATTTATGCTCTTTGCCAAAAACTTTCCAGCCCTCGGCTTGTCCTGCTGTCTTCTCGTCTCCTCGTCTTCTTGTCTGTCTGTGTCTGGTATAAGGCAGCTCTTAAAACTATTTGCTAGCCTGCTTTTGGGTATTAAAAGCGACTTCCTTATACATATTCTGCACATCTTTTCGGCATCATAAAACTTGATAGTTTATGTTTTGGTTCTTTTTATAGTGTTTGCCAAATGAAATACACAACATAATACGAGTGCGAGTCGAACAAAACAAGCTGCACATTGAATTTTATACACACATTATTTATTCATGCTCAATGCATGCGCAATTAAAATTTGTGAATTAGTCACAAAATCGATTTGCTATTGGCAACAACAGAAACAACAAACAGCTGCAGTAGCATCATTCAATTCATTTCCCTCTGCAGAATCCCCACTTGCAAATTGCCAGTTCAAATAATGCAGTCATAACTTTTTATATACTTCGCTTTATATGAAATGCGTTCGAGTCAAAAACTTTTGCTGTAGGGGTTATTTTTATGGCAGTTGTGCATTTAGTTAGCCTCCAATATTTCGCAAAAGGGGAACACCAGATCGCAAAAGTTGTGGAAATGTGGAAATTCTGATTCTGTAACATAAGTTACGGCCTGGCAGAGCACCCGACTTAAGTAAATCATCATATATGTATGAAAAGGAGTACCTCTGGCCCAGATTTTTAATTTCTTAACGCAGAAACTTTGTTAACACACATTTAATGGCCATCTGATGTATGAGTGTAATAAACCAGCTCACAATACAAAATCGTGGTCGTTAGATACATATACACAGAGCATCTTGCATTTGTAACCTTCTTCATAACTTTACTTGCATGTACATAACTGTATTTAAAAAACAGTAATTTATATTTGAATTCATATGAATATTTTTTAAAATCACATATATACAAATATATATAAACCAACAGAATTAAAAAAGAATACAAAGTGATTTTTAAGCACAATTTTATTGCTTTTAATTTAAAAGCATTTAAAGGCAACCATCACTGGATTTTTACATGTCAACAATTTAAGAAGTGTTAATTTATATTCTTAAATTGTTTTGTCTTAAATGAATAATAGTTATATATAATATAAATTACAAAAGCACTGGTATGATTTTGAGTTTTTTCTTTGCATTGACTCGCCTTTGTTTTTAATTAAATTTTGTTAAGAAATAAGTGTTATCAGAGCACATGTTTCGTAAGATTTCAATGTCATGGTTTCCCTTTTAGTTTGTCTGTATTAGATATGTATAGCACTGAGATAATTTGCTAAAGTTCATATTAAATTCACTTAATATAGAGAGCAACCTAACAAAGTACGTTTATAATTAATAAGTCGTTCCGCCCAATGCAACCATAAAATGCTCTCACGCACTTTCCTTTCGCTGCCGTTTGCTTCCCTTGCGCTTCTCATTCCACTCAATTTATTGCCATGAGAGCTGAAAACTTTTATGCGCCGCACCTCCCCTCCTACAGCCCCTACACCTTCGGCCGGGATGCTATCCAACGAAAAACACTAAAATAAAGGCAAAAAAGAAAACTGGTGTGGAAAATGGAAAACTTTTGCATAATAGACTTGGCTCTAGAGTTTAAAGTTCAAAGCTTTTGTAGGTTATGCAAATTAGAAATTAATAATACGGACCAAAGCCAACACATTCGTCCTCCCAGGAAAAGGGAGAAAAATATTAGACTCTAATACCAATACACACATAAATTAGGCTCCGGTTCAACGTTTTTATCAATGTGGCTGATTCGATGCTGGTAACTGCTAACGGACAACGGGTTGACTGGGGGGCAGTGGATAACGGGGCGGCACTCAATGCCACAAAATTATGATAAATGATTTGGAAATGTGCACAAGCAGGCAACAGAGCGACAAGCAACAACAACAGCAGCAGCATGCCACAACAACAACAGCTAAGGCAGGCACCAGGAACAGCAGCACAGCAACCGAACCACAACGCAGAACCGAACACATCCTTTTCCTGTGATGCTGCTGTTGCTGTTGCTGTTACTGTTACACTAGCTGTTATTATTGCTGTTACTGGTTGTTGATGTTGTTGCTGTTGTTGTCGTTAGTCCTCTTGAGCCGGTTGGCGAAAAACTTTTCGAGTTGAAGGAAATGTAATTTCGTATACATTTTCTTCAATATTTTTTAGTTTTTTTTTTTTCCCCCATCCAACTATCCTTTGTCGCTGCACACACAAGACGACAGCCATTGAGGACGACGATGAGGAAGTCGCTGCCTAAAATCACTGAACTAAAACGTTGAGAGGGTGCCCAGTTTTTGGGTTTCGCAACTATGGCGCGATTGCTACAAGTGCATGCTGTGCACAATAATATCAAATGCTCAGCGCCAACTACAAGGAAATAAGAAGCATGAAGCAAAAAAGCAAAAGAAAAAAATAAGAAGCAAAAACGATGGCAAACTGGCACCGCAGAGCCAAATTCGTATGCTCATCCTTTGGACAGGAAGCGTACATCATAAAATATTGATATTTTGGTGCTTTGATTTTTCAGCGCGCTGTTTAAGTAATGGCTCCACACAGCATTTGTCTGCCTCGGTGTGGCATCGTGGCACAACCGACGACAATTCGCATTCATGCCGTTCCGTTCTACACTTCTTGTCATGTTGCCGCATCCTCAACTTCAAGCTGAACCTGAACGACATCAGTATGGCGTCTATGGCTAGCACCGACAAAACACCAAAGAGCGCAACAATCCACGAATTTAGTTTCCTTCTGGGGCTTTCCCAGCCACCACTAAAATGCCAACTGTGTATGCTAGACAAAGAATGTGATTTTGGAAGGAGTCGTGGTCGTTGTTGGAGTCACTTCAGTTCAGGAATAGGCAAGCTGTGCTTAGTTACAGCCTGGACAGACGAAGCCAGACAGGAGCGTTAGAGTTGCACAGACCGCAGCCACCGCACTCGGGCGGCAATATACCAGACGAGGAATAACTTGTACACAATCTCATTGGGACCAGGTTTGCCCGCATGACAAATTCAGCTAATATCAAATGCATCAACAACGGATGCGATAGAGCCTGGCAGCTGGCAACGAGACAAAAATTGGGAATTACTTTAATTTTCAAAAATGAATTGCATTTAAAATCAATAAGGGAAACACTTACTAAAGGATACATTTCATTTTAATTTTCAGGAGAAGAAAGCATAATTTGTTGGCAATTATAAGAATTTACAAACCACATAACTTGTAAAAATATTACATTATTTACAATAATTACAAAGTTTGTAATATAAACGCAAATTATTTCAGTTAAAAGCCAATAATAATAAGTGATTTATCTGCAATGCTGTAACTCAAATGCTGTTAATTAACAAGCCCAATACTCTTATTTGCATTCGAATTTGAAGTTATCGACGTTACTTTAATTATGATTTCACATCAATATGCACTTACCATATGGGAATACTCGACCAAAACTTCCATTCTCATTAAATGCAGAAATCTACTTGATTATATATATGTGCATATGTATTAATGAGCACACATATGTATGCCCCTCTCTGTGAAGCTAACTACGATGGTCTTCCGCTCGGCTTACATCCCGTACCATGTCTGAGGTTGCAACTATGTCAAAACTGCAAGCAAATGGCATATCAATAAACAAAATCAATCGACAGAAGCAACAAGGCTACGACGCGGCGTGTGTGTGTGTGTGTGTGTGGATATGTGTATGTGTGGCTATCAACAACATTTAATCAAAACCCAAATAAATGAAACTTCTGGCTACTGTGCGAGCAAGGAAGCGCAAGAGAGGGAGGAAGTTCGTATGTGAGTATATTTTGGAAATCAGCTCATTTCGACAACATTTCCGGCTACTAAACCATGTTAGGAATGAAAAATGAACTTGGCTCTGACTGCTCAGCGGGGAGAGGGAGCAGGGGAAGCGTGGATGATGTGTGGGTCGCACAGTGCCGGCGATAATATGGCGAATAGCATTGCATAGCTTGGCATGGCATGGCAATGCTAGGCCAGAGCAAAGTGAAATCTACAATATGACATAAAAATGAAAAGCAAATGACAAGGGTTCGTAGACTCCTGAAATTTGAGTATTGCCTGGAGGGCTGCGGTTTGCTGTATCTGGGTATCTGGAGATATGCCAACTATTACAAATTGATTCCTCACATCAGGCAAGTTGATTTCCGTGTTGCGGTCGCTATTTAAAATGCGTTGCCTGCAATGGCTTTAAAATGCGAGACAACAATCCAAAATGGCAAGTTGCCTGGGTTAATGTTGAAAAATTCTTTTTTATTGGCCTCTGTCAAAGGTTTTCTACATTTTATTGTTGGCCATAAACCCGCAACGAGAACAACAACAGCAACAACCAGTCTCAATTAAAGACGTCTCGGGGGCCTAGTAACGAAAATTGACTGAATGGTAAAACAGAAGCAACCGACACAAGTCCTTCAGTTCAGTTCATCCCCATCCTCGCCCCACACACACACACACTCTGAACTCAGTTTCATTCTGCACAACAAGTGACAAGCTGTAAAAATTACAGTGCTTGCAATAACCGAAAAGTGTAGCACAGTGTATCGTCTATCTGGCTGGTAGGTGTAGCCGTAGGGCCAACGATTTGCAGACTTGAACGTGACTCACTTTGCTAAATGGTGCGCAACCAGAGAAAAAGGGAACTCTGACAAGGGGCACCACATTTTTTGGGGTTCTGAGGGGGAGAGATTTGAACCACTCCCGGTATCTCCACGTTTGTCGCCTCGAAGACAGTTACGAAAAACAATGAAAACTTTTATATGCCAACTACACAAAGCTTTAATGTTTTTTTTATACTGAGCATTAACAATTTGTCAGCAAGTTGGGCATTCATAGATAAAAGCAGCCAGACAAAGGTACTCAGACTAAAGAAATGCAAAAAACAGCATTCTCATCATTATTAAAATTGTACTAAACTATCAATAAATAAGCGGAATTACAATTTGCTGACTTTATTTCACTTTCCGTTAATTTTGTTAAAATTGAGTTGACTAGACATGCCATTCTAAATTTTGAACAAATGATTTTTGATATAAATATTACCAATTGTCAAAAACTCTTTAAAAGTATTCATACTACTATAACAAATTATTAATACATGTTAAACTATTTTTATACTGAATAATTTATTTGCCATTTAAGTTACCAAATCGTTTTGTAAATTTGCCAACTATTCAATTAAAATGTACTGCAAAGTGCATTCTTGCTTCGGTCTTGCCAGAAAAAGCAACTTTTTCAACTTGTTTTCGTTACTTGTTGTATAAAATATGCAGTAACAGCAGTCGAAACAAATGTTCAATTTGTTCTGTCGGTCTGCTTTGCTTGTTGTTTTCAAACTCTAATTAACCACATCAAGAAATCTATAGCAAATTTGCGTGGGACGCATAGAATGAATAGCAACAAAAGGAGGAGGAAGCAGGTTCCGTTGTCAAAGCAATGCTTATATAAATGGTCTAAGTACGTGTTTAATATGCCAGACAGATAGCAGAAAGCAACAAAAATGTCTCTTGTACACGTGTCAGCGGCAAAAAGCAGGCAATACCTGTTTTAATTTAATGTAATGGAACAACAAAGTCATTGGAAATCGCTTGAGTCATTTGCTATTCTTAGATTTTAGCTATTTAGAATCATTTCAAATCAATAAAATCGAATTTTGACACAATAGTGTTTTATGCCTGGTTAGCATAGGACAACTTTTAGATAATACAAATATTTGATAGTAAAAATAACTCAATGGATAAACATATAAAGTAAAACTCTCATTTATTGTGCAACCAAAGGAATTGTAATTGCAATCCGAAAACTCAATAAAAATGTAAATTCCCATAAATAAGTCACTCAACATATAGACATACTTGCAAACTCACATATTTTGCAAAACTCGCACTCCACAAATGTGCACACATATTTGTTTGGCAATTTTATTAAAAGCTTCGGAGCATTTAAAATGTAAAAACCTTTGGAAACGTGCTTCAAAGGTAAATCGACTCTCTATAGTGGCCGCAGTTTATTTAAGTTTATATTTATTTATTTTGCATCTCCCTTCTTGTTCAGCGTCCACATTTTGGGCGTGTGTGCTTTAATTATGCATAACTATGTGTATTGAAATGGTCCCAGTCGAAACTTTAAACAAATTAAGGCACATCCTGACATAAATATTTAAATAGGTAGCAAAAAAGGACACCAAAGACTCAATTAGAAATTAGGCCAGAAATTTCAAACACAAAGTCCTTGTTGCCACATTTGTTTTCTCGATCCAATTTTCGCCCTTTTTAGCCTTTGGCACAGATAGAAAAACTAATCAAATGGTTTACAGAATTATAGCCATAACATAAGCATTGCCAATGCGATAATAATATTCAAATATCTAAATGAATACCCACGACATTGTACATGCCCATGACTTGAAGGGATGCACAGGGCGAATGCGCAATGTCATCAATGAAAATGAAGATGTAGCATCACTCGATTGCTGGGCGTTCTCGAGGACATTTGTTTTAAGCATTTTTGGCAAACAGCTCTCTCAATATTTATTACGGAACCAAAGGAGTGAAGAGTCAGTGAAGCCACGTTGTTCAATTACCGCCAAGAATAATGGAGGGTGGCCAAAACCCAAAATACGAAACACGATACGAAAATGAAATATAAAAACGTAGCCAAAAAACAGTGGCAGCAACAACAAAACAAACCGGCAAATGATCTTCGATGGTTTCGATGGTTTCTCAATGGTTTTCTTTTTTTCGTTTTTTGCTTTTTGTGGTGTCCAATATAAGGAAAGAAAAATACCATGCGAAGGGCGTAAGATGAACGCAAACCTTTTGCCTGAAACAAAACTTATTTTCTCCTTGTTTTTCTTTGACCCACTCCAAGACTAGCCGCTGTCCCGCCGCACTTCGTCGCCCCCGCGCCCTATTGCAAATGCTTTGCATAATTCTTGGCATGCAAATTTTTCAATTGAACACAACAGAAATAAAGCAAAACGCCCACAGTGCCACACGACGACGACGCGAGTCTGTGTTGCCCGGGAAATGGTAGGAAAAGTGTCGAAGCTGTTGCCACGTTGCCTTGCGACTCCCCTCCCTTAGCTCCCCGCTACGCCAACTAACCACCTCTCGTCCAATTCTCTCTGAAACTTTGTTCAATATTTTTGCATGCCTGCGCCGTCCAATTTATTGTTTTTTTTTTTTTTTTTTGGTTTGAACACACTTCTAGTGGTAGGATACCTTAGATGTCTCATCGAGTATAGTACATATATCAGCATTATATATCCCATAAACATTTATCATTTATTGGATATCAGTTCAGTTATACAGATTATATAATATTTATAATGTTCTATAATTTGTATCTTATTACAGCATTTTCTAACCTATGAAATCAGCACAAAGTTTAAACACTTTATTGAAGAGTATTAAAACATCGATGCCTGCCAATTTCAATTTAATTTCTTGAACATTTTTTTGTCTTTTACATTTTGCACTTCTTTGAGTGCAAAGTGGAGAAAAAACAAATTTTTTTTTAGGCGGGGTCTAGACGAGAGAGGGGGGGGAGCACCTCGACGACGTTTGGGTTGGTGCGGCGTAATATTATTATTTGATAAAGATGCTAAAAGTAACGAAAACACATTTTCTCAGTTAAAAGGGGTCGTTAGGGAATGAAATATGCGCACGTACGCACCGGGGCCGTTGCCAACTGTGGAGTGGGTCACGGACACGGAGGGGCATGAAGAGAATAAAAGAGACGAAGAAGGAGAGAGAAAGCTCTCAGAGGCTAGCGCCGAACTGCATGTATGGGTGCTGTGTGTCGTGTTGGGGGCGTGGCTTTGCACAGCATGCGGGTTTATAGTCGATTTTTATCACAGCATTTGAATTATTATTTCAGGAAGCGCGCTATTTGCGCATCGCGCTTTTTGCGGATACGAAATATACTTTTTGTGTGTTTTTTTTTTTTTTTTTTTTTTGAAATTTTTGTTGTTGCCTTACTGTGTGTGCCTTTTATGTATTTGCATATGAATGCGGCTCGACGGCTGTAATGTTTGTAGCCAGCATTGAGGCGTCGGAGTCGCCTATGCGGTACGTGTTGAAAATCAGTTTTAATGCTAAAATATTAAACGTGCACTTGCCTGCCGCCTTCCGACTGTTGCCTGCTGTGCACAGAACGAGGGAATCATGGTGCATATTGTTGCTCAGGGCTGGAAAGCGATTAGCTGCATTTCAACTAAGTATCTAACGATTCACATAGCATTAAGGTAAATAGCAATGATTAGACATCAATTAAAGTGAAAGGACTTGTTGTATATTGAATAGGTTTTACAATAAGTTTCTCAACATGCTTCTATTTAATTACAAATCAATCATTCTTAACATCATGTTTGTTCTAGTTCGTTATGCAGCCCTGATTTCTTTTTCATTTTTTGACAAATTAATAAACAACACGTAGTGTGAGGCTGGCAAAGTCAACAGC
Source organism: Drosophila pruinosa (assembly GCA_018150935.1). Lineage (NCBI taxonomy): Eukaryota > Metazoa > Arthropoda > Insecta > Diptera > Drosophilidae > Drosophila > Drosophila pruinosa. The sequence goes on from JAECWR010000199.1 coordinate 27,562,852, forward strand.
AGACGGGGCAAGTGGAAAGCGTTCTTTGTGAGAATCTGGGGTCGCATCAAAAGGCATAACTGTTATTGTAAGAGATTTCATGTAAATATTGCATGTAAACGTCGTAAATAAGGCGCTTTTAGTGGTGCGGCTGAGCCAGGGCCCAGGGTTTATAATACAGCATGAAGGAAAGGGGCAAGGGGCATGGCATGGCACTGGCACAGTAAGGTTTATTGTTTACCAAACACACGAGATACAAAGAATGTGTGCGAGCGAGAGGTAGACAGCGTGAGAGAGGACAACAGCCTGTGCCTGCGAAGGTAAATAAAAATATTTTGTGCGTGAGTGCGGTTTTTAAGCTGCGTGAAATTTTTCGCCCCTTTTGGCAGTTCCCGTTACCGTTACCGTTACCGTTGCCCGCTGCTGTTATTGTTGTTGTTGTCTTTTTTTTTTCATTTCGTTTTTTGGAATGAGTTGTATGGAAATTTCAGCATCTCTTTTATATGCATTGTCTGGGCCCGCTTTATGTTTTGTTAGCAATGCCTACGGCAAATTGACTTTTAAGGCATGCTCTCTGTTTGATTCTTGTTGCTTTTGTTGTTGTTGTTGTTACTGTTGTTGCGCAAAGGAATCTATCGTTGGCATTGCCATGGGGTCTTGTCTGCGGCATTGATTGAAGTTTATTTAAAACGAGTGTGTTTATAAATGTCAAAATGACAATTATTCCAGTCATGTTTGAAGTCAGTAAACGAATTTTTCGTTATGTTTAAGCAGCCAAAACGTTCAACCAATTTATGCGCTTTTGTCTAGGGTTAAAAGTGCTTTTTAGCATACTCTCAAACACAACATAAATGTACGAATATATTCACATGCATTGGCATCATTAGGGTAAATTTGTCTAGACATTTATTAACTTGTTTTATGTTTTTTGTATACATTACTTTGTATTTCATCAGCTTAATTTGCGATAAACACTCTCTGTGGATTTTATTCAAATTGGTCCGGGAGATATTTGACCTAATAATTCGTTGCATACTTGTTGGCTCTTTTAACAATCAAACTTGTAATTTCACAGCGTGTTGCATACTTTTTGGCATACTTTTAGCAATTTTAATTTGCAAGGAATTCAGCCGCACACTTTTCGGTATTTGCTATGGATAGATTTACTGTTAATTAACCTATTTTATCAAATTGAAATTGTCTTGCACAGCTTGTTGCAACTTGTTGTCGGAGCCTTGTAACAATTACAAAAAAGAATTGCATTAAATGGAAAATATATTTTAAGCCACAATTCATAACCAAAACCAATTCTGTAACTAAATAAAAGACTAAATCGCATTTTGCTAGTTCAAATTAAAATACATTTGAGCAGAGAGTGAACTGACAAAGTATTGATACACTGTCTCTAGTTATATTATACATATAAAAATGATTTTCAAGCTTCAACTTAATACTCTACTCAATTTTTCATAATTTGTTTTATATACGTTATCATTAAATTATTAAAGCTTCTTCAGAGTTGATAATAAAATATTAGTACCCCCCAGAAGGTTATGAAAAAGCCATATTTACGTTCGACTGCACAGCAATTTCTATATTGGCTAAACAGGACCAAAGATTTTGACTTTTAACTTTTCTAATTGCATTTTTTGTATTACTTTGTTGGACTTACTGTGTAGATAACATTTGAGAGGCGAAGCTCAACGAAGCGCAGCATATTGAACACAATAAACAAATCTTAATTTAATCACAACAGCGAAAAGAACATAAACAAATAAATAATAATGGAAACAAAACCTTTCATAGCAAATTTGTTAAGTGATTTCTATGGTGGAAAATGTTGGAACCTGCGGCCTGGAGAGGAGAATGAGTGGAGGGAGGATTTATGAAAGCATAAATGCATATTTAAAATGATTTTGCCCTCTTTTAATGGGGGGGTCGCGCGGACCGTCGCATAATACAAATTCATGAGTATCAAATGAAATATTAAAATGTTCATTGAAGTACTCATACTCGTCCTCTCATAGCACTCGGTTTTCGTTCAGCCAATTCGCGTACATTTTCGACAGACACAGCATTTCGTTGTTTCCGTTTCCGCAGACGTTGACAGCCCAGCCCAACAGCCAAATAATTATGAGTGACAAAAGTTACACAAATAATAAAAGCAACCGAAAAAGGAAACGAGCGGAGCAATTTTCGCTTAGAAAATGGCAAATACTCTTTCAATGTTTGTTTATTAGATGTAGCTAAGGAGCGGCTTAAATTCTTGACTATTTGTTCTGCGATTATTTGATATTATGAAACAATACTCAATATTGTATTTAAGAGTTTTGTTTTGCAATATCGTGGTATTGTTTGTCGTAAACACGATGGCATAGTTATGTTGACCTACTAGATGTGTGCTATGCATCTATCAGAAAAGATGAGTGCTTTTCAAGGCGAATTGCCCCTCCAAATGTTTCGCCTACTGTGGTCCCCCTAGCCCAAAAGCCCCGGCGATTCGACCAAGTTCCCAGAGCTGCCAGAGTTATACGGCTCGTTTGGCATTTTACAGTCGTTGGCTCATTTATAAATTTATGAGCTCAACTGCCAGGGGAGTTATCGCGTTAAAATGCTGCGTTCTGTTCAGTTGCAATATACAGATACGAAACTGAAGAAAAAAAAAATAAACCAACGTAAAGAAAAATAAAATAAAATAAAAATTAGCAATAAAAAGTAGAAAAGCGTGTTTGTTTGTTAACAACTGCAGAACGAGAATGAAGTAAATGTTGGGAGCGCGACGAGCGAAAGAGCGAGGGATAGCGATAGAGAGTGAGAGAAAAGAACGACGACATCAAATGGATTTCATGTCACGTTACACAAATGTGCCAAGGAATTAAAAATGAGTCGAGAAACAGGCGCCAGTGGCAGCAAACAGCAACAGCAACAGTTGATGTTGCCTTGTACTTGTTTGTTGTAGCAACAGTTGTTGTTGCTGCTGCTGCTGCTGCTGCTGCCGTTGTAGTTGTTGCTGTTGTCCCATTAGCGTGCTGCAGCACGCTTAAATGCGAAAAGTGTGTTCATTACTTGCCCCACAACTTCCACTGCTCCCCCTCCCCCGGCCCTATTCATTGAAGCAACCCCAACCAGCACTCGGTTTCCCTCTACAGTCTTAGCGCAATGAAAATTATTTTCATTTCGCTTTGGTGCGCTCGCTTGCCCAAAAGCTAAATACAAGTCATACAACACAACTCTTTAGATTTCGTTTTGCTCTTAGCTCATCTTTTGGTCTCCATTTAACCTTTCTCACAGTGGCCCCACGGTGAAAATTTCAATTATTTATTACGCATACGCAGCGTTGTCTTAATGGCTGACTAAGGAACCGGCAAATGTTGCCCGAAATGCTCCTAAAAGCCATAAAGACTCGAGCATCAACTGAACATTTTAATATCAGATTTAATGAAGTCCCTTCCATCTGATTGTCAAGGTTGCATTTGCTGCTCCATGGCTGAAACAAACAAGCCTCATTCTGCTGCATGTCATTACTCGAGTTGTTAAATTTTGATCTTCAAATTTCAAATCTGCCAAATTGAATACATTTTTAATAAAAGTATTATTTTTCAAATAATAATTCTTAGCCCACATAAAATGCTTAACCAATCCACAACTTAATTTAACACTATCATTTTCAAGTGCCGTATTTGCCGGTGTTTGGTTCTCTTTAATCTATGTTCTTTACTCTCCGGTACGTTGCGTTCTACCTCCTGCTTAGTGTACACTTCAAACTCTGTCAAAGTGCGACGAAAAATCGTTTCCATTTGATTGGCATCATTGATTGAAACAACACGAAACGTTTAACGGCAAAATCTCATAAAACTTGGCACCAAAAAAAAATAAAAAACGTTAAGGTAAAGTGTGCTAGTTTTCATTTTAGCTGACTTCCATTTTTGTCTACGAGTGTGTGTGTGTGTGTGTGTGTGTGTGTGTGTGTGTGCAGAATGTTGGGAAATTATTGAATGGAGAGTGAGTGATTGAGCCATGACCAAAGTCGATTGCAACTAATTGGATTTTCGGCCAGGAGCGGACAGGAAGTGTTTTGACAATTCTGACAATTAAGTGCAAGTCGCAGCCGACGTGCCAATGTCCTGGACAAGGCCACTTTACCAGTTCATTGCACCCCGAAGGCTAAAACACTCTAACACATAAACAGATGCAGACAATGGTGACTGGTGACTGGCGACTGGCAGGGGGACAATGCTTTGCCGCATAATTCACATAAATTATGCAATTTATACGCAACGTATGTTAAGCCTCGAATGGACAGCAAGCACAATGCAAATAGTATCTGAAAGAGATGCTGCAAGCGGGTTGTCGGGAGAGCTTAAGAAGTTGTTAAGATATATGTTACAAGTTGTCGACGCTCTCGTCGTCATAGCAGATTTTTATATGCATATTGCGCTAAGGATGAGGTTAAGGGGTTTCACATTGCATTGTATACGACTATTACCCTTCCATGATGACAATTGTGTTTAGTAGAGCGAGAGAGAGAGAGAGAGAGAGAGAGAGAGAGAGAGAGAGAGAGCGAGCGGGAGGTGGGGATTGTGGCAACTGCAAAAGTGGATGGCTCAGAAGTGTGCTACACTTGCCAGTTTGGGGTTGACTCAGAAAGTGAATACAATTCCAGGGTTGCTCGTCGTAGCCATCACTGTCGCCAGCAATATAAAAGGAATGTCTGGGGATATGTGTATGCCCCAAACAGAGATCTGTGGTAGTTGTAAGGTATTAGTAATAGCCAGACAAGCATAACATGTGCAGAAAGCTATAACTATTGATATATACAACAGATTAAATGGGTTGGATTTGTCGCAGTGCATTGAAGTGCACACTTTGGAATAGGCAATTTCGTATAATACTAAAGGGATGTTTCAATTGCGCGAATCTAGTCGAAGTAAGCCTTTTAATTAAAGCGAATAGCAGCAGGGATAATTGACACCATATTAAAGGTAATTGCAACAAAACTTTTATATTTATTTAAAAAGTTATACTTTCAGCTGCATTGAAAGAATATGAAATAAGACTTGATTAAGAGTGTTTATAATTTATTTGTGTTGCTTGATCTAGTAGAAATAGTATTTCAAACTAAGTTCATTAGGACTTTAGCTATTCTAATTATAAAGTAAGTTTAAGTTAAATTGCTCGTCGCTTCTTATACGACCTTTAACTTAAGTCAATTACTCAGTCCTCTATTATTTTTTAGGATACTTTTTCATTATTGCAATCATGTTGCCATGATTTAATACTTTCGTTTTAATTGCATTTGCCCTGGTTTATAAGTTCATTCAACTGAAACTGCTTCAATTGCTCTAGTACAAATAATGCTCTCCTTATTACTCACTTTATTTTAAACCAAGCCCATTAGGACTGTAGTTGTAAAGTACTCCATGTAACACTTATTACATGCCTGCCTCTCCTGTTGGACTTTAAACTTAACTCAACTATTAGGTTTTAAATGGACAACTATTTGCAGACATCTATAATATTTAAGAGTACTTTTTCATTATCATAATTATGGCTCTCTCAAATTGCCATGATTTAATTCTTTCATTTCAGTTGAATTTGCCCACATTTAATCCTCATTCACCCTTTTTCTTATTTAATTCCACACAATGCCTCACACAACTGAGAGTCATGTCCCATAGATTTCTAAATTCAAATAGCACAACCAGGCAACCAGACAATGAAGTCCCTGCCCGGCAGCCGAATCAGCAAAAGCAAAAGCAGCAGCCTGTTGACAACAACAACAACAACAACAACTACAATAATAACTGGAACAAGAGCAACAATAAGGAGAACCACACGTCGAGAACTACTCTGTGGGGTCATAAGTACTAGCTGGGGGTCACCGAGACAGGGGAGAGGTTAGAGAGCGAATGCAGACGGCGAAACACTGCAATAAAAGTGTGCTGCGGCAGATGCAGAGCGATGCTGAGGGCGGAGAATTTACATTTAGTTTATGAGTAGACAAGCGACGACAATGGCGGAGGAGAGACACCATGATGTGTCTCCTGATCCAGCTACCGAATTGAGTTTTAGTTCCAGCTGCAGTTGCAGCTGCCGCAGCTGCTGTTGTTGTGGCGCGCCGAAAGGTCATACACAATGAAATGCACAAATGTCAACATTTAACGGTCAAAATGGTCGTAGAGCAAAGACAGACAGAAATAGAAAGAGATAGAGATGGAGATGGAGAGAGTGAATGAGACACTTCCAGCTAGGCCAGGACCTGGCATTGTGTGGCTGCCAGGAAGTAGCGAATGCTCCAAGTTTAAAGTTTATGGCTAAAGAAGAAGTGCACAGACAATGGGCCAACGGGCCAACAGAAGCAACAGTGGCTAGCAATTGCAACAGGCAACAAGAGAGCTGCTGGCTTGCAACTTTTTGTTGTTGCCATTGCTTGTGTGGGCGGTGGCATAAAACTGATCAGGTTGACAGCGAGCGGAGAGGAAAGATGCTGCTGCAACTTTATGACATTTGCTGGGCACAAAACTTGCAACAAAGTGTGGCTAGGCCATTACCAAAAGAAATAAAAGAAAGCCAAGCAATTTCCCACTAACTTCTGGATCAAATACACTTCAACAGAGCTTTTCAACAGAATGTAGCACACAAAAGATTATGAGAAGCTCTAGCTTGTAGACACGCCACAATTAATACAAAGTAAGTTGGGATTATGCTTAATAATGCAAAATGAAACTTGCACTGCTGATCATTGGTTTCCCCATTGCCACAACTTTAGCGTAAAGTCACAATGCCCCGGACGGTAGAGCAGATTTAAGAAGTGGACAGGAAAATAGAAACTTTCCAATCGCTGGCGCATATTGTGTCTTGTGTGCAAAGCGGACCTTTGTGGCAGTTCAATCGTAATGAACTATGCACAAAAATGACCTCCAGGCGCATACTGTTTGTGGACAAAAGTAGTTCCAGCTCCAGCCCCTTAGCAAGCCTTTCAATCTCTAACTCCATCACCAGTAACAACAACAACAACAACAACAACAACAACGACAATAGCAACAGAACACAGCTAACAAGTTTTCTCTGTGGCAGAGCAAATTACATTTGCCGGACGCTTTTTTAGGGTTGCCAACGCATGTAGGTATTTTTTCCAACTGCATGCCAAAGACTTCGCAAAAGTGCAGAGAACCCAAAATTATGTCTAGCCAGGAAGCAAAGTTTTGCCTTTGTCATTTGTTTGCAGCTATGCATGAAGTCCAACAGTTTTTAGGATTTGGTTTCTTCCTTTTTCTCACTTAGTCCAGCTGGTCGGATTGCTTAACTCGCTCCAACCGAATCACAATGAAATTCTTTATACAAAATTAAATTACTCTCAACAAATTTGCAAAGTTTATAATGTAAAATTACACAAAAATATTTTTAGAATCTTTTTAATTTATCACACAAGTTACTTTTTATAATTTCTCCCCAGCATAAAATGCTTTTACTCTACTGAAAATATAATTTATTGTAACAAAGTATAATTAAAAATAAAATTAGAAATGTCACAAATAAAATACATTAAATGAATAAATCGTATCCTGAAAATATTTAAAAAAATTATAGTTTAAGTTTAGTAGTTTCCAGTTAATCCCAACTCCTTGTTGATTATATTAAACAATGAGGAAAAGCACAGATGTCTCAATTTAATTAAAAATGTACCATGCTTTTTTCTTTTGTTCCGACATAAAGTTTAACAGATAAACAATTCAACAGTCAATTTATTTTCGCTCATTTACTTTATTTCTTCTCTCGTTTCCCACCTTGCTCCTTGAGTCTCCTCTCTGCTGCCTGCCAAACTAATCAATATAATAAGTTTTAGTTTTATGAGCTGTTACTTCTGTTGTTGGCACTTGCACACCAAGTTATCTGGAGCTGAGCTCATGAGCATGAGGGCAACTGCAAGTTATGCCACAATTGGCAAAGTCCTTTTGGTCCTGGCCATTGGTACATCCCAGTAAATCGCCAGTTTGCTGAGTCAGCCTGTTGTAGGAGTGCGAGCATGCTGTGAAAATTCTTGGCACACTTCGATTTGCAATGCATTTTGAGTTGGCAAATTTCTGGGAAACGCGCCATCCAAATGCCTTGACTACGACAAGGTGCCAATCCTGCCCACAACGTGAAGCTCTGCGGTGCGGTGCGGTACGGTGTATGGCAAACACATACAGACAAACACATAGACAACGCACAGCACACGCACTGCCAACTTGCCCCATAATCAGCCATTACGTAAAACTGCAGCTGGGACTGACTGTTTTGACAACGCACCAGGCACACAGGCGGACAAACATGTACGCATGTCATGGAAGTGAGGGGGACAGGGACAGGGAGGGGGGGGACGACACACGTTTGTTTTGGCTTGTTGCAACGACGACGTCGATGGTTGGCACATTGCCGCAGTGCGTCAGCTGAAGCTGAAGTCTGGTCAACAGCAACAGCTTCTGCTCCTGCCCCAGCACGAGCACCAGCACCAGCTTCAGAGCCGGATGTTGGGTCTCAAATTTGACACTAGCGGTGCTGCAGCTGCAGTTGCAATTGCACCGTCGATTTGCATGCATGACCATCGACAATTGTTCTAATACTTTCAACATTGTTTGCCAGGCGGCTGTTGATTCGATCTCTTTCTCTCTCTATCGCTCTCACTGATGTAAAATTATTCTCACCCATAATTATGGCAATTGGTAGTCAAGCTGCGCTTCAAAGTATGCTGCACAGCAGGAGTAGGCGTGCTGGCAGGTCAAAGAGGCAAGGCGGCAAAGAGATAGGCAGCAAAAGTCTGCAAAGTCAGAGAAGAATGTGAACAGCAGCTGCGGCCGGCAGCTGCCATCAGTTGTCGTCGTTGTCGTCTTTTTGGAATTTAATTAAAGTTTACACAAGTAAACAAATGACAGTCTGCAGCCGCTGTCGACAGCAACAGCAACTGCGACGTCGCTGCAAGCTTTTTCAATGTGTTTGAATGTGTTTGTGTGTGTTTCTGTGTGTGTGTGTGTGTGTGTGTGCATCAGTGTCGCATGGCCGCAAAACGAATGCAGGCGGCAAGTGGCAAGTCAAGGGAACATTTTATTAAAGAAAAGTTGAGGCCAAAAATAGTTGTTGGTTTAGACCGAGCTCAGAAAGTTGCAGTTCCTACATTGCAACAAAATTCTTAGTTTGTTAAATATTATTGAAATAAGTGAAATTGGTTGCTGCGCCTTTGCCACAAGCCACGAGGTTTGCTTTAGAAATACCACCTGAATAGTTTTAATTAATAAGATTTAAGAATATGCACTTTTCTGAACAAAATAAATAAATTAGAATGCGGTATTCAATTTGCTTCAGCTTAAGTAATAAGAACATTGAGCATTTATTTAAAGTTAACTACCTATTTTCGACTATTTAAATTAACACTCTTAATTTGATGCAGACTTAAGAATTTTTAGATATTTGTACCGCAAATATTATGTAAAGCATAAAATGCAATAGTAATTTAAATTTATTTACTGCTCTGCTAATTTATATTGTCATTCATAATTTCTTTGCAAATTGATTTCAATTTAAAGTGCAATGTTTTTTTATAATTGTTATTTGTGTTGCAAATTAACAATATATTTCGAAGTGAAGCTCTTCTGAAAGTCCTTATGTGAAAGTCCCATGGTTCTTCCCTCGTAAACGGTTAATACACGTGTGTCGCGTACACAAAAACAATACAAAGTGAATGCAAAGCAAGCGAACCGCTTGGCATTTATTATGTGCTGTTATTGTTGCTAATGTTACCGAGTGCTGCAATAACAGCCGCACAGAATGCGGCATCAAAAAACTAATCCCCAGAATTATGTAACAAAAAATTAATTAAACACAATTTAGTTTGCCGTGCGCCGCATTTCTGAAAAACCGCGTTGCGCGAAAATCGTTGTGGTTTTTCTCTACGTATTGTATTCATCTACATACATACTCTATGGTATATATATAGAGAGAGAGAGAGAATCAACAACTACAACGTGACACAAATTATTGTTACGCAAAACGACGGTGGGCAGACATAAGGCAAAAAGGCAACACATAAAAAAAAAGAGCGCAATGCGACCACAAAAAAGGGAGCAACAACAGCATCGGTTGAGGGACAGGAAGAGCTCAATGGGGGGAGGGGGGCAAGTGCTCTTTGCGGCTACTTGACTTAATACCTGCAATAATTATTATAACGATGCAGAGAGAAATCTTTTAACGCTATAAAAAAGGAAGTAAAAGCACAAGCGGGGCAATAAAATGGGCAGGATAAGCACTTGGACTTTGCATTGAGCGATTTATTTTCGCATGTATACAAAACAATTTATGGCCAAGTATTTTCATTTTTTTTATTTTGATAATTCGTTTTCTCTACGATTTCGCCACAGAGCAAGAGTACACTAGAAAAGTGAAGCATTAGCTATACATTTGTTGAACTAATTAATATTTTTAATGATATACAAACTATTACTTTTTATTAACTATTTTTTTTATTTAAAGCGAATATTTTAGGCTAGCTTTAAAATTATTTATTGTTGCATTTAGAGCAACATTTACGTATTGATTTCGTCGAGTGGAACACTCCCGCCTAGATCGCTTTTAAGTGCCATTTGAATATGGCGCCATGTGCCTGCCCTGCCCTTAGGCGGTGTACACGCCTTTTCATTAAATTCAATTTAAAAAGAAAATTTTCGTGCCCAGCCATAAAAACTGCTCAGAAGTGTGTGTGAGAGACAGAGAGAACGGGAAAAAAAGGTTTCCGGGACGACGTATCGCGAAGGTCATCAATTACAGGACCCACAAGCCACGTCGTCTGCAGGGCTAGTAACAACAACAACAACAACAACAACAGCAACAACAGCAACAACAACAACAATAAGCAGTTGCAAATAACTTGGCTGAAGCTCACATTATCCGGCCATAAGCACAAGTAGGAAGCAGCTCAACAGAGCATCATCTCCCTGGGCAGGCTGGTCGTCTGGCTGGATGGCTGAATGGCTGGTTAGCTGGAAGGCAGACAGACAGACTGACTGGCTGGCTGGCTGGCGGGCAAACAAAAATGAAATGCTCTGCAGATATTTCAAAAGCCATTGACACCCTTTCGGTGAAGCAAAGGCGGCGGCAGCGCGGCTCGAGGCCTGCCTTTGAAAAGCTGAATGACCAAATAAATCATATCAAAGTGTCATATAAAAATCGTAATCAGATTTTGAAGCACACACATACACACACACACACACATATATAGATTCGCAGAAAGAGACAGCGGCCACCAGAGAGAAATATGCTTGCCATACTCATACGCCCCGTAAGCCAACTCCATTAAAAGTGCTTATAAATAAGGTGCTTGAAAGGCAAGTGCGCATACACACACTGGATTACACAGGAGGGACAATGGAGCCTTGTCCCATAACCAACAAACGTTGCACCAAATGTGGCAGCCAAAGCTGAAATACGGAAACACCTTCCCCAACCCCCTCCCAGGCACCAAGCCTCCAACCCGTTTTGCCCAATTTTGAGTGTGTGTAAATTGCAAAGACTATTTGACAAACGTCGGTCAAAAAAGCACACAGGACACATGGTCCAAGGCGACGACCTGCTCTGCTCTGGATTTTTGTTTAGCACTCTGTGTGATGGCATCTCCGTTTGGATCTCGACTCGACTCGACTCCACTTGTGGGCAAAAGAGAACAGCACAGTTAATAAAAAATAATGTGCTTCAATGCGGTTTATTCAATTTTATGGTCGACTTTTCAAAAAAGCCAGCACCACACACAACGGGCAACCACTTGGTTCGCAATGCGCCACCGCCACCCTGCCCCCTGCCCCCTGCTGACCAACCTTATCACTGTCCCCATCACCCACCCCCTTCCCCTAGCTCATTCCCAATGCCAATGCTACTTGCACATCTTTTGGCCTTTATTAAAAAGAAAATAGAATTTTCGGTTCGGTTCAGTTCAGAGTGCTATGTGGGGGTGACACGTTGCTGTAGAATTGTGGGCGTTTTGTGCCGAATCATGTAAAACACACATACACATGCACATACACACACGCACACACACACACACGAACACAGCCGCCATAATGCGATGTTGGTCGCTGACGTTGGCCGCCTTTTTTGAATATTTATGAGTTTGCTTTTAAAATTATAGATGCAGAGGGCTTTTGAAAGCATAACCCAACGATGAGGGGGGAGTAGTGACAGTTTGGGTAGCCCATATTGTCCACTTGCTGCTGCGTGAGTGCGTGCGACAAAGAGAGAGGCAGAGAAGCAGAGGAGATGGTGAGGCGGAAAGTGCACAAGACAATCTCACTTGAGCTATTTATCAATGCTTTGGTGTCTGAGGCATGATGGTATTTCGAATGGAGCTTTGTTATTGAATGTTTTGACTGACAGCCCCGAAATCCCTGAGATCATAAATTTAACAATAATTTTTGTTCTTTTTTTACTGCAAGTTTAAAGTGAGGCATGTCTAATGAACCATTAAGAGATTTAAGTAAAGTTGTAAGTCAATATACAATGTGCCGCTATAATATAACTATATGTTAGTTAGCAGAGAGATAATGATATGAAGACTCCCTTGATAAGCGGCTTTTAATGCAATTGACCGCATAAATGAGCCAAACCAAATCCTTCATTTTCGCATAATAAAATGCAAATATCCAATTTGTGTTTGGCTGACAATTTGGTGTGGCGCTTAAAGCGTTTAATATTATGTGCTCTATGTGCGATTTATTTGATGCGGCTTATGCTTTGTGAAAGTGGGAGTGGGAGTGGTACAAAAGTGGCCTGAATAGGAGGAGTACGGTATGGAGGAGTACGGAGTATGTGGATGTGGTTAGCCGACCAAAACTCCAATCGCAATTGGAGTTTAACGTCAATAATTGCCTTCAATTACATTTATTTATTTGCACGCCGTTTGCTCAACATCCCCTCTCTATATCACTCCTCACTCTCTGCTCTCTGTACACTGTCGATGTTGTCGATGCTGATGATGATGATGATGCCATTGCCGCCATGGTGTGGAATGCCTGTGCCGGACAGTCCAATGCTGACTGGTTTTGGCTGGTGACCATTTCGATTGGTTTCGCTTTGATTCGCATTTCATTTATGCATGGAGACCAGTGCACGTCTACTATTTTATTTCATTTTATTTTATTTTTTTTTTTTTCTCTCTCCGTCGCTTTATTATGATTATCATGTTTTATTCAACAATTGATGCGCAAATTGGCAGTTGTCTGGATCATTTACAACTCTACACACGTGGAGAACAACAACATGGCATCAGCAGGTGGCAGGAGAAGCGAATGAGCCAATGAAGCCAAACAAATTCGATTCAAGAGTGTAAATCATACAGAAATGTATTCCCAGAATCTGCGAACAGCCTGGCGTAATTCCCTAGGCCAAAAAGCCATTTCGGAATATTCTTTCAACTGAAATATGAATAAAAATCGAACATTTTTAAGCAATGCAATAGACAACAATTATTTTATATTCGACTTAAAAATGTATTGGCGGTAGTTTTAATTTAATGAAAAGTCACATTAACAAATGAAAGCAAAACACTTGAAATTTGTTTTAGAAATTACAGAAATACCGCTGAAAACGATTCACAGAACGCAATGAATTGATTTCCATTTGACCACGTACGGTGGCGTATGATTAATTTGAAATACAAACAACAAACCGGACACGATTGCCTTCTGTGACGGAGCTGCATTTATATATGAATATATATATATCGATATGTATGTGTGGGTGTGTGGGTGTGGCACAGCGTAAATTTGTAGAAAATACTTGATTTCCGTGCACGTAATTAAGTCCATTTGTATATCTACCAATTTCCCGCTCCCCAAGCGAACCACAATTGCATTTGAGGGAGCGGGAATGATGTTAAGAGGCGACAATAAACTTATATGAAATTAATTGCGCATACTGCAGCAAACGGACTGACACACACACATACATGCACACACACGCATGCACTCATACAGGTCGGTTATCGTCTGTCGTCCGGTCGTGCACCTCATGCATTAATTAACAGTCAAGTGTCACTGTGGCAGCCGCCAGTCCACTTCACTCCTACCCAGCTCGCTTCATTTCAGTTGCAGTCCCAAGCGACGGGCTATCACACTTTCAACTAATTAAATAGCTTTTGATTTTTGTCAGCAAACGCAAGTATACGAAATTTTAATATTAAAGCCAGGCCATGAAGACAGCAGAGCACAGAGCACAGAGCCAGGCAGACGGGTTCACAGTCGCAAACAAACCGCCAACATATGTTCAATATTTGCATAAATATTTTAATAAAAATTAAAAATGAATAGCAAATGGCAGGAAAAGCAGGAAGAAATGGAGGAATCACCACCAGCTTTAACACCAACACCAACAATGGACAGCAGCTATGTCCAGCCAGACGCAGCGCTCCCATTGAGATACATTTTTTTATTAAAACACACGAAAGGCAAAGTGAGCAAGAGCACAGCAAGGGAGGCCTCGAAATACGCTCTCCAAGTAATAAAATGATAAAATATATTTTATAATATTAATATCACACTAAAATCTATTTGGAAATATTAACAAATTAATAAGAATGTATTTTATTAATTAGCTTTATTGGTTCAATGCATGAAATGCAACATAAACAGCAAACACATAGTAAAACTCTTTAACAGAGTATGTCAACAAAGCCCAAGACCAGGCAGCGGCTGCTAACCGCAGAGCGTTGTAAAAATTTGCGCATCGATTTGTGGCCAGACGACGACAACGACCAAGGTTTCAAAGAGGAGCCAGGCAGACAACCAGTGGACCCAGGACAATGCCACGCAGCAGCAGCAACAATGCGAATAAAAGCAACGCCACCAATGTCCAGCGGGAGCTAGAGCTAAAGCAGTAGTGGGGGAGTGGGAGTGGGAGCAGGAGCAGGAGGCGAAGCAAATGGAGCACCAGTAGCTGCCTCATCATTGCACCGTGGGCAGAAAATGCAAATGAGAGAGGTCGGTACGTTGAAAACCCTTTGATTAGCGGCCAATTTAAATGCAATTGAGTTGTCACAGTAACAGCACAAAAAGGACACACAAGCTGCTCATTAACATGGGCCAAGCATTGCTTAACAACTGCCACGGCTGCCACAGTCCAATGCCCACGGTGCAAAGCAATTCTTGCATTGCCCCACACTGCATTTTGTCAAGAGAGGACTGCAGAAAACCGAAAAAATAATACAAAAAAAATAAACGAACATGCAACATGAAAATGGTAATGTGTTGCCCATAGACAAAGCCCAAGAGGGCTGCTAGAAGAGATGTCTAAATATATAGAAAATAACAAGTAATTCAAGCTTAAAGCAAAAGAGTCGATATGCTTTGGAAATACCACTGATAGTTATTTTTGAACAAAGAACATTTAAATAGCTATTATGGTAGCAGAGCTAAGCGCTGTATTGCATAAGAAATATTGAGGACACCAGAACTTAACTGAATATCAAATATCATTACAGCTCAAAAGTTGTTTTTAAAATATTTTAATGTAATATAATGATATTCATTTGATTTAAATATATTAACGATTCATTAAAACCATTTTGTAATTTAAAAAGCCGAAAAAGCTAACCACACACTAATATGGAATATGGAAATCAAATTCAATTTAGCAATTTGTAAGCTAAGAAGCTAATTTCTTATTACACATATTCCACTCTTTAGACATTAAAGTTATCTCTGAAAAGTATGCAATAGAATCATTCAAACATTTCGTATCGAAATATTCACCAACTGATCAAACAACCCCTCAAGTTATCGTGCACATAGAAAAGATGGCATATTTTTACCCGTCTGTTTGTAGTAGTGTATAGGTGTGTGTGTGTGCGGGTGTGCGAGTTATATTTGGTTGATGCCCGCAAAACCCAACGCGACGCGCCAGTTATTGTTTTGCCACTTCAGTTTCTATTGTTATTGTCAGGCGACAACAAACGGCGACGGCGATGCCTGCAGCAGCGGCTGGCTCCGATGGCAACGACTTTGTATGCGTTGTGGTTGTTGGTGTTGTTGTTGTTTGTGCAGCTGCAACGGCGTTTTGCAATTTAATTTTGATTTAAGTGCCGAATAAAGTGTCTGCCCTTATTGCAACCTTGTATGGCAACCACAACAGCAACAATGGCAGCAACTAATTCTATTGACTTTGCTAATGACGTAATTAAGCGCATTTGGCGAACATTGCGTATACGCAATGACAGGCAACAGTTTTACCCGGATTGTGCTTTTAATTAAGTCTAGCTGCAAAAAGCTTCGCAAGTGTCGCGAAATCGCAGCCTTTTTTTACTTTTGTATTTCTAAATTTTTGGCATTTTTTATTTTTTTATAGAAGCGTAAAATTTTTGACAGATTGCGCGAGAGTCTTCGGCATCGTTTTGTGTGTGGCAAGTGTAAATTTATGCAAATTACATCAATAAAAACATTCCGTCTTCGGTTTTTTGAACAGCAGGCCCGTTATGATTTGGCCAAGATGGGCGGCCGCGTGTAGCTCATTTTCTATTAACAACTGCGTCCATAAAAACGACAACAACAAAATGGCAACGACAACGACAACGATGATGGCGTTGGTAAAGGCAACGAAGCGTCCAAGCAGAAAACCAACTACGGGACAGGCTCATTTGCATGTCCACCCCAACAGAGCCAACACCCTCCTTCCGCCATCTGACCTCGAACTTCGTCCCATCGAGCGTTCAGTGTCGAGACGTCGACGTTGACGTCGACGTCGACGACTCGGTCGCCTTCGCAGTCAACGTTAGCATCAAAGTCACAGTCACCATGTGGTTACGTCTGTGACAGCGTCGAGACTGACGAGCAATCTTGCACAGTGGCCAAAAGCCATTCACACTGGCAACTGGCATTTCTTAATATTCATATATATATTGATAAGAGTTGAAAATATTATCGTAAAATTATTATCAAAATGGTCGATAATTTATGATTTAATGTGGGAGCAATGAAAATGTTTGGTTATCCTGGTATTTGTTGTCACTGTGCAGCTGTCGCATCAAGTTTCGCTTTTGGGCACGTTTTGTCTTGGCCCTAATTCGAGCTCCACACAGAGGCTAATCAACGCCAGGCAACTTGGCCGGGAATCGTTAGACAGACCAGAGTCAGAGCAAGCACTGGACGACTCTGCCAGAGGTGCAGGGATTGGGCTTGGGAAATGAGGAATGGGTGGTCGTTTTGAGAGTTGAAGAGCGCGAGGCAGGCAGACCGCTAAATTTTATTTAATTTTTGCTTAGCCGCGAAAAGTGGCGTATAAAATTTACTTTGGCTTCGACGATGATGACGATGACGACAACAAAGACGAGGACATAAAATAATGGAAATTGCCAAATGTGACAGCCACAAAGCTGCGCAGGGGCGATGCAGAGAGCAGGATGCCAATCTAAAGCGGAGGATCGTATAATGCTCGTATAAATTTACAAAAATTCAACGTTAATGCGACTCGACGGCTGCTGCTGCTGCTGACGCTGCTGTTGCAACCGCAAATAGAATTAACTTTTCTTTTCTTCGTTTATTTATTTTCTTTTTTTTTTGTATTTTTTCCTTTACACATTTTTGGCTTTGAACCGGCTGACTGGCTGCTTTGGCTGTTGGTAATCGCCGCACATTTAAGCGGGCAATTTGAAGTGCAATAGCGAAACGCTGCACGGTCCGAGTCGAGTGGGTGGAGCCAAGGCGAAGGGCCATAAGATGCTGCAGGAGCAGTAGCAGCAGCAGCAGCAAAACGGCACTAAAAACCTCGCATATGAGCCGGCAACAGTTGCCAGGGCAGAGCACCAAATTGGCAGCACATTGGCGGCACTATGGCAAATGGCCACAATAAAAAAGCCGTTTGCTGCATTCTCATGCGCAACTTTGCAGCAAAATCAAAAAATATAAGTAAAGAGAAAAAAAAAAAAACGAAAACAACTGGAATAGCTACGAGTACTTTGGAAAGTTTGCGCTATCGAAGCCACCGCCATTGCCACCGCAAGGCATAAAGCAAGGCCATACTACTACAGGCACCAGTCCTGTTAGTCCTGGCCGATCGCAGTGGCAGTAAAATGGCCAAACGCAGGGAAACAAACGAGCATTGAAATTGAATTTAACAGCAAACAGTTTTAAGTAGCAACCATAAGAGTAAGTGCGAGAGGGCGAGACTGAGCAAAAGAAATAGGGTACGTCCTCACAGCTCATACAGGCTCATATGACAAACAGAGAGGGCAACGGTGGGACACAGCATAAACTTTAGTCAGTGGAGAAGTTTGTATGCGCTAATGGAGATGGATGTGTGCTGAAGCTGTGGGGAAAACCGTATTGAAAATGGTAATTTTTCAATGTTACAAGACGACATGTGGTCCCACAAAGTGTGTGTGTATAAAAGGTGGCAGATTAGATGTACATTATGTTGGTGCATTAAGAAAAACAAGGCAAGCTATTTTTGCAAATTTTTATTTGTACAAATACTAGCTTTATATATTTTCCTAAACTAAAAATACTAATAATAGTCAGTTGATAATGATACCTTAATCTTGAGCATTTCAGTATTGTTATTCAAAGGACATTGAGCAGCTTTGCATGACATGCACTAAAGCTCATGACTTTGAGCTTAACTTTAAGCCACAAGCCGGCTGTTAATTTTGATTTTGACCTGCCTTGAGGGCTTAGCAGTAGCAATGGACTTCGCATATCAATTGTAGCGAAGTGCATGCGGCGCAGCATCATTTGCCATGTCTGCGACTTATCGCCCAAAGAAATGTTGCAACAAAATAGATTTGAAAAGCAACCAACAACAATAACTGCAACTGCAGCTGCAATTGAAATAATAACAACAACAGCATTATAGTGGAGGGAATAACGATAGAAGCTTATGTGGCGGATAATACAAGGGGATTTCATTATTTCGGCACTTACGAGCGAATAAACACTAAGCAATTTGAACGACGGGGCAGCAAAGCATGGAAAATCCTTTGGGGTAATGACAACGACAGCAGTTATAGACTTTAAACCTAAACATAACGGCTTCATACCAACCACTAAGAAGCTTCAGGTCCTCAAGCACCAAAGCCGCAGTGGCAACAGCAACAACAAGAGCAGGAAAAGCTGCAGAAGCGCCAAGTTCGAACAACGAGTAAATGAGCTGTCAAAGTTTTTAATGCAGCGACGACGATGCCGACTATGCGGCTGCCAACGACGGCAACAGCAACAGCAATGGCAATGGCAGTGGCAGTGGCAGTGGCAAAGACGATGCCACCAAATGGCAACGGGCACGAGCTAGACAAGTAAATCTTATTGTGCAGAAAATGGCAAATTTCCCCAGACGGCCAACAGCAGCAGCAGCAGTCAGCAGTGAGCAGCCACCAGCAGAAGGCAGAAGGCAGCAGGGAGCAGGCAGCAGGGAGCAGGCAGCTGTAGCAGCCCACCCACTAAATGCGGGTGGTACACAAAACGGGAGGGGTGGTGCGGATGATGGTGGTGCAACATCAGCGGGCACTTTGAAGTATTTTTCAGCGTTCAGCAGACATTTGATTGAGAATGTATTGTATAATTTCCCGAGCGTATTTAGTGTCAGCATCGAAACGCCAAAAAGTGCAATGCCAACAAACAAACAAACAACAATATCAATGAGAGCAACAACAACAACAACAACGACAACGACAAGCAAGTCAACTACAATAGAAACTCAATCAAGTAAACGAAGCTAAAGTTTTACTTTGATATTAAAGTGAAATGTTCAACAATTTATAAATGGACATTGCTCAAACTATCAATTATAAGTTTGAACATTAAAAGCAAAGTCACTAGAAGCATCGACAATCCAAGTAGTTCATTATTAGATAAACTGCAGTATAAGTGAAATACATATCTTGAATGTAATTATGTAACTGATATAGCATAAGTTTCCAGCACATTTTCTCAGTTTGCATTTGTTAGTTTTCATTTTCTTTGCAAGCGCATATCAGTTGCATTTCTTGGTAATTATTGTAATTGTTAATTAAAGAAACATCTAATTAATTTGAGCTCCGAAGGCTTACAGTGCAAACAACTTAAATGTTGTTTGCTTCAAGCAGTCAAATATAATAAGCTCTGAATTTCAGCATTCTAATTGGGCTGATACAAAACTAAATATTTGTAGTTTAGTCAGATAATTTCTATTTATCGCATACATATATTGAATTTTATTTGCTATGCTTTTGATAATTTTCCTACCTAACCATCGATAACTTTTAAGACTTTATCGTTCATCTATAGTTTAAGCGAGAATATAAAACACAACTCTAACACCATAATACCTAACAAATCCTGCTCACGTGCCAATGACCTCCGCTTACCAAAATTTTCAAGCCAAAAAACACATTCATCACTTTGAAGCACGCTGCGCTTTTATAGCCCTACCCCTCCCCCCTGCCAGTTTGCTTGGTTGGCTGCCTCCTGCCTCCTGGTGGCATGTCACTTAATCAATTTCGCGTTAATCAGCCCAATGTCGCCGATGGCATCTTAAAGTAAACACGCAACATGAAAACGAAAATGCTGCCCCGCTATCTCAGACGCCATCTTTGAGATGCGTTTCCGTCACGCTATTCTCGGCACTCGTCTCGTCTCGACTCCATCGCTCGCTTATTGCTATAATTTTTATGTCAAAATATAAATTAAATTTTTGCTTCACACGCGATTGTCGTTTTGATGTCACACACACATACACACACACGCATAGCCACATGCCACTTGGATATGTGGATAAAGGAAGCCTTTCGAGCAATCCTGGAGAGTCACACAGTCACGTCTCAAATGCCAGGCAAGAGCTGACACAGTTTGTTACTTTTCAGCAAACGGTTCCGACGTCAACGGCAACGGCGACGCCTGCAGCCGACGTTGACGATGTCGGCGGCGGCGGCGGTGACGGTGGCGGTGGCGCTGACATTGGGTCCAAAAAGGTTGCCGCACACACAAATTCACCCTTCAAAAAGTTGCCAGCCATGTGGGTGAGAGTCAGGGGCTTGGATGAGATGCCATCATCATCGCCGACGACATCGTCGCGCACCTTGCGGTCTGCCATTTTCAGCAAGAAGTTCATTACTCATAAATGCTGCACATGGCAGCGGCAGCGGCAGCGGCACTGCCACCAGTCGAGATGAGGGAGCGCCAGCAACTCCAAGAACCGTCAGCGATTCCCATTAAAACAACAACAAGCAGCAGTCGAAAGCGTAGGGAGGGGTGGGGGGAGAAGATTTCAGTTTCGCCTCGTTATAAGTAAAGAAATCTGCAGTGCGCTTTAAGTGTTATCGGCGACACGCACACACATGGCATGCCCAGTGCCGTTGCCACGCCCACAAAATGTGAGAACGTGGAGGACATTTTCATTTTATGACAGCGTTTGGCTCGAAAATTTTTCGTAACCACCGAATGCTTCTACGTGTTTGCGGCTGAGTTCAAAGATTTATCAGCAATGACTTCGACGAGGCTGTCGTCGGTTCAGCTCTCTCCGCTTCTGGCTTACAGCAATCCCTCGCCCCCTGTATGTGTGCGGTTATTTGAACAGATTTAATACCCATACACACACTTTAACCGTGCATGCATGCATACACATGAGTGTATGTGTGTGTGTGTGTGCAAGTTTAAGTGCTGCCCATAAAAAGGCGACTTCTAATCCGGCGAGCAGCAGCAAAAGTAAAAAAGAAATAATACCACACACACAAACACCCGCACAAACACACCTTTTCACACACACACACACACACACACATATCATCGAAAAGTTCAAAAGAATTTGCCAACAGTATGCAGAACTTAGGAGCCTTTCGGTATGCAAAGTTAAAAGTCGTGAAGGCGCTCGCTTCGTTTGGCAGCCCATCATCAAAATGGCATCAAAAGTGGCAAAAGTGGAATTGCCAATTTGTGTTGCGCTTTCGTATGTGGATGTTGCCGTTGATGCATGCCCCAAGCATACATAAACATGTACGTACATATCCTCATGTATTATATATTGATGTAAGTTCCGCGCCAATTGCACTCCAAACTTTTGCCTCACTCGATAAATGTCTTGAGAACTGTCATTTTGTGTCTGTTAAGTGATTTGTTTATTAATTGTTTTTTATTGTTATTAAGTAAAAAATGAATGTGTACAAAAATAAAGATTTGCTGTTAAATACCCAACAATCTGTTAAAGCACATTCAATCACATTTTGAGAAACTTACATGATCTGAGTTCATTTTAAGCAGTCTCCTAAAAGCAGTCCACTCTTTAGTATTCAAGCTTAAGACCGTTCTCAAACTTATCTGAACATCGTGGCAAGTTTAAAGCTTGCTTGACCACTTGATATCATCATAACCAAATAGATGCGCTGCTGGCAACATGTTAACTGCCTTGGGGCCTGCACTCATTGCTGCCTTCATTGACCGCCGTAATCTAAGTTTCAATTCTAACAATCCGCACAAATCATTATTAAATCCTATTTATAGGCCGCATAATGCCACCTTTAGTTTGCCATTTTCCAGGACAACAGGCAAAACAGAAAATACAAAAAAAAAAGGAAAAACAGAACCCAACCCGAAGGAAATCCCGTTTATTGTAGTTGCTGCTTGCGGGGGCCAACAATTACTTTTATATACTATACACATACATATACATATATATGTATATATATATATATATCGATGAATGGGGCAACAACTTGACTGCGCTTCTCAATAGCATCGATAGCTCCACTCAATGTTTGTCCAACTGGCGGCAATTTAACTTGACTCCGTCTGCTATTGCGGGTATTGTGCCAATTGCGAATCGGTCGAGTTGTATGAGTACACTCATAGCAATCGCAATCATTTCATTTCCCTTTTTAATATACGCTGCACAAGCACATTAGAGAACGAGCCGCAGACCCCAAAGTCGAAGTCGGAACCAGGCACAGCAAAAGCAACAGCACCAAAGCAAAAGCAAAAGCAAAGGCAAACCAAAACCATACCAAATCTAACCAAACCACGTGCCAGACGACGATGATTCCGCCTATGCCATAGCAATAGTCCCAATCGTCGTCCCATTCCCAGACACATTCTCAAACCCAATTCTATGTTAGTTACCCGTCCGTCCGTCTCTCGTCTCTTGTTCCATGTTCATTCCCTGTGCAGTTTTTGGTCGAATGTTTGTATAAGTAGTCATTGGAGGCGTCCATCTCTTCCTCTGCTCGTGCTCTTGCTCCTTCTAACAGCTCGCATGCGAGAGAGTTTTGCTTCCGTTTCCGTTTACAGTGTTTGCAATTTTGCCTTTAGTATTAATGGGCTTAAATTGTATTGATGTGTAAACGCTGTTCGCCATACCAAAAACCTCTCTACTCTGTGCTCTGTGCTAGACCAACTCGATTGGAAAGTCTACGAAAATTTTCACGCCGCACACGCGCGCTCCTCAGCTAATTTTGCATGCAGCTCAGCATTCAGTTCAGCCCCCCTTCTCTGTTCCCGCTGCTGCTGCTACTGTTGATGTTGATGTCCATCTGTCCGCTTTTTATTGAGCCTGTATAACAGCTCTACAACAACAATAACGAAAACTGCTAGGAACATTGCTTACGGCCCGCGGGAGGTAAAAACGCTTTGCACTCACATTGATTGCCTGGCGTAGTTTTATTTATGTTGTTGGTCAGTTTCAGTTTACTACAACTGTTTTTTATGTGTATTTGTAGGCCGCAAGTGCATATTAAGCTGCAAAAAAAAGAAATCAGAAAAAAGGCACACAAAAAAAGCGTGCAACTTTCAAAGGGTCAGCAATGGGTTAAGAGCGTGACTGCAAGGCGGGTTAATAACCATTTACACCCGTTGCCAACCGACTGCCAAATGAACTGCCTCGAACAACACGTCTGCTCAGCCTCGAGCTAAGCGAAACTATTCGAATGATTTATGAGCTCTTTAACTAATCATTTCTTTATCCGTTTTACCAACTGCAAATCTATTAATGAAAGATTTAGTTAGCTCAGTTTTCGTATAAAATAAATAGAAATCTATTAAGCAACCAAAAGTGATTCGCATTGCACTGAGATACGAACTCAACACCTTAACAAATTAAATAAAATGTAAATTAATAAATTAATTAAAATTGAAATCATATAGCATACTTTTGATCGCTTTTTATTTGTTTTATTTGTGGTAAGTTCATTAAAAAGTTTGACGACATTTTAGTATTAAAATTAGCTAAATACATTATACTTTAGCAGCTATTATATATTCCTTCTGCTTTGCAATAAGTCTTTTCTCTTTATTAGCCCTTGCATATACGATGTTGTATGACGTATGTTGTTTGTATTATGTTAATATCACAGAACTTGTACTAATAGCACTGATCCTAATACCAATCCAACGAATATTTATTATATAGTATAAATCAAAATAATTTACATTTAAACTCCATACCTTACTTAAAAAGAACAGAATACAGTGAACAATCAATATTCTATTAAACTAATCATTGTTTGTAAATTGCTTAAACATATGCAATTAAAATGTGCATTTTATATGACTAACATTAACCATTATTAACTGCAACTACTAGTCTCCAGTTACATTAAATAAAAAATGTAATCTTGTACTTTGTATGAGGCACTTTTTAATCATCTCCAGTTAATTGAATAAGCGGATCAGAGACCTTTTATTAAACGAGCCACAAACAATAAAGCATATAATCGCATTTCTATTTTCAAACTACTACTTTTCAAACCTCTCTGTGTGTTGCATAATTATAAATTTAATACAATTCAAGAGTGTGTCTAAAAATGAGTCTATTAAAGGTAGAACAGTATTAAGTGAATTTACAAAATCAAATGTATGCCAGCACTTAGCAACACTGGCTGATGTTGCCTCTGCTACTGTTGCTGCACTTTGCTGATAAACAACAACAACAAATTAGATGCTGCCAACTACAAGAGCAACACCAACAAATGCTGGCCATAAATAAGAGCTACCAACTGATAACCAAGAGCGAACAAAATGAAGTCAACGTCTCGGGTAGTAAATAATTTTTGAAGTTACTTTGCCATTGTCCCGCCCCCAATGTGCCAGCGACCCATGCCCCCCCCTTGGCACCTTCTCAGGCACGGGCACCACACCCCCTTTGGAAATGTAATTTTCCTCGACATTTTCCGGTTGGCAATCATATCGCGCCAATGCCAGACAACAATAACAGCAAAGTGGGAAAAACTGACCGGAGACGAAACTCTTGGGGACACTGCGAATGGCCAACTTCAAGTGTGAACTGCGGTTGTGTTTGATTTAAAGCAACAACACGATGACGATGACGATGACGATGACGCCAGTTGAGGACTCCAGTTAAGGTCATTATGTTTGAGGAGGAGACAGCACTTTTACTACCCTCTCCCTCTCCCTCTCCCAGGGAAGGCGGCTGTTGCTGTCGATGCTGTTATGAAATCAGCTTAACGAGATTGGAAATCAGAAAGTGAGCAAGAGTGCTCTGACCCCTGATACATTATCCATTCTGGGGGTTGTTGCAATGCTTGTGGCATAAGGCCGAGTCGAGCATCGTACACGTGAGGCAAGTAAGTTCGACTGGTCAAACCAATTTGCAGGCATCAAATTAAAGCCACATCAAATGGCTCTCTCACACCAAAGTTGCCTCCCTTCTAGCACAGGCTAAACACTAAGTACCTAACCTCCAACCACTTTGGTATATGTCAAAAATTAAGCCACTAAAACTTTACGCTGTGTTGCATTTTTCAACATAAATCGAAGGCGTCAGCAGCAGTAGGAAAAGTTCGATCAACTTTCCGAAGCTCTGCGTGGTCTTTGTAAATGATATAGGGTGTACGAATGCCAACCAAGATTGCCTTGTTTTGGGGGCTGTTTCCGCATAATGTACAAGCAAATCGAGCGAAAAATAACATTCGATACTTTAATATATGTATTTGTGTAATAAAAGAACCTTTTGAAAAGAACAGGAATATCGGGCAGTAGAACATATGATTTAAATGATTTCTTTGATGATTTGCAAGTTAACTGTTACATTCTTGATGGAAATGTTGTTTTTATTTTTGTTATTGAAATTTAGCTTAATATGTTTAAATGTAATCTCGCGTTCGTTAGCTGCCCTTAAATAAGTAAGTAAAATAAAAATGTGCATGTACAATCGATGGAAATTTGGTTTTATTAAATCAGTTGCAGCTATATCTTTTTACAGATTATGTAGCCAACCCTATTTCAGGCCAAGCCCAACGTCCCTGCATCCTGCATCCTTTCAACAGCTGACGCATGCTTTATGCATGCAATCACATCTTTCAGCCAACATGCTCTTTGCACGCCTCATACATATGTATGTATGTGTGCACATATATGAATATATATATATGTATATGTTATATATTGTTGTGTATATATATTCAGGATATATCTGTATTCCACATGTGATACATGGCGTTTCCATTGTTTCCATCAACGCTGCCGCTGCCGCTGCTGATGCACGCCAATAATTGATGATGAACAAATAAGATGGCTTCTTTTGGTTTGGGCTGTGGCATTGGAGCATGGGAATCCCAGTCGTCGATATCGACGTGTGTCGGCTGTTTGGTAATGCAATTCCATTCAGGCATGCGAGACAGCCAATCTATCCAATTCACGTGCACACACACACTCGCACAAATTTTAACACACAGTTATACGCACATTCATCAGTATGCAGGAGATGAAAGCCGGCTTGTTCTCATTCTCTGTCTCTGGCTCTACCTCTACCTCTACCTCTACCACTGTCTCCTGGCTTGGCCTGGCCAACAACAACAAACAAGAGTTATATCTTTTTACCATTACGTTGGGTAGGCTTTTGGAAAATTTTTGGACGACATGCACAGACAAACACACATAACTCATCAGGATTGCAGGATATTGTTACAGTTTTTGTGCGATTTACCTTTTGAGCAAGCAATCTTCAATGCTTCAAGTGGTTTGCAACGCCTCAAATTGCCATTATTCTACTCAAATTGTCATTAATTTGCTCAAGTGCTTTTTTGTATTTTTTTGATAAAAAATATCCTGCCTATATATAATGTTTAAACTATTTTAATTACCTTACAATATTCATTTTTACTATCCATTCGCAAACCTTTTAAAGAGTATGTTATATTCGATTCTACCTTCCACGTAATATTCTTATCTTGTTATTGTTTTTTTTTTTTGTTGATTGGATCAAAGTGGTTTGCTTGCCCTTTGTACAATATTTTGTTCTCTTTTAGTCAGATAATTGAAGCTTTTTATTTTGCTTTTATTATGTGTCATTTGTTTTTTCTTTTATTTGAAAAAATGCAAAAGTTGCCACGCCTAGATCCCTGAGTTGAGTGTGTGCCTCACGTCGCATCATTAGCGGCAACATTTTAAAATATTATTAATTCTTAATGGTCGTATATGTAAATGCGCATATAAAATTTATAGCACGAGGCGAGCCAAATGAATTTCCTGCACAGACGTTGTGGAAAAACAGCAGCTGAACGAAGGTCGAAGGAATCGTGCGACTGCCATCACGTGAAAGAAAAGCAGCAACGGAAAACGGAAAATTTGCAGAGTGCAACTAAAAAAAAAATAAAAAAAAACACTTGCAAAAAATAAAACCCAATATAATAATAATAATAATACAAAAAAAAGAAGAAAATTATCCCAGACGGCGTTCGTCAACGTCAAACAGCGATCGATAAAATGCTTGCATGTGAATTATTTTAATGAGTTCCGTTTCGTTGGAAAAGAAAAATATGAGCGATAAACTAAATACATCCAGATACAAAAAATAAACTCCCGCTCACACAATGGCAAACGGTAAGTTCTGGATGAGAGAGACGTGGAGGGGGCGTAAGGAGCAAAAAAACAAAGCACTGCCATTTTTTTAATGCAACTTTGTTGGGTCGTCCATGGAGCCAAAGGTTACCAGTTGCCAACCCAACCAAAGCGAACCAGCGAGAATCGAGACAGCCAAGTTGGCAACGTTTTTGAGATTAATAATGTGAACTCAAGCACAAATCTCAGCAACAGGAAAATAGAGGATGATAGAGAGCAAGAGAACGCAGGGAGACAGACAGTCAAATAAGAGCTCTGAAATTAGGGATTAGCCAAAATGATGATGCATTTGTAATGGCCAAAAAAGACAGACCAAGAACAAATACAAAAAGAAAAATACATGCAAAAGACAAACAAAACAAAATGTGAATGCAAAATGGATTTGGCGACGGATTTTTAAGCTATTTTTGGAAGAAAAAAGAACTAAGTACAAGCACTTTTAGAAACTCGTTTCAATTTGTAAAGCAAAAAAAAAGACATGAAAATGATGTGAGAGCTATTTGAATTTCAAATGGTAAAAGCTGTTGAAGTCTTATTTAATTTTTAATTAAACATGCTCGTATGTTAAATAGATAATTGGCGAATTGTATACGATTCGTATGTTGAAATAAAATACATTTTATCATGAGCATTTAAAACGTTTTAATTTATATATGAAATAAAAAAAAAGTATATTAAAATAGGTACAGTGCTTTGCCCCAATTTTAAATCTTATCCAATCTTAATTAAATTCTTAGCAAATCACACATTGAGCCAAAAATTGACTTGTCAAACTTCTCTGACTTTTCTCGTATCTAGAAATATGTTTGCAACGTTATGTTGCAGTCATGCAACCATTGCAACTTCATCGCTGCCACAAACTGGCCAAAGTTCAAACCATAGCGTGCAAACCTTTTCACAGACAGCAACTACAAGAATATCGCATGGCAGCCTAGCAACGAGCCATACAATTCTTCTTTTTTTTTTTTTGGTTTTTGTGCTGCTGCTCTTTGTGCAAGCTGTGCCGTGGAAGCAGCGGAACACAAAGAATCAAAAGGTGGGTGCTCGAAAGGAGGAAGGCTATAGATATGACTATATCTATGTCCATTGAGAGAGAGAGAGAGAGAGAGAGAGCAATCTCAATTTCTTGCTGGCTGTCATGCTGTGCTTTATGTTACCCGACATCGTTTCGTTTCTCTTAGTTCTCGTTTTTATTTTATTTTAGCACACTTTTAGCGTCTCAATCAGATAGCGCAAACAGTGGGAGTTTGAGAGGAGGGGAGAACAACAAAAGTTGTCAATTGACGCCAAAAGTTGACGCCAGGCCAGAACCAAAAGGCAAAGCGAGTGAAATGGAAAAGACTGAATGGAAAAAACGAAGCAACTCAAAAAAAAAGCAGGCAAGAAGAAGGTGCAAAATGCAATAACAGTTAAGTCATTGGCCCCGAATGTTGGCAAACAAGCCAAGGCAAGACAAGCTCACTCGAAGGATTTAAACAGAGCGATTCGGCGATTCCGGGACCCAACTAGACGGTTATAAATAACGCTTAATTGCTGCACAATGTTTATAGCTGCTGCCAATTCTGGAGACTTTGAAATGCTGGATGGCCAAAGACGACGAGGACGAGGACTACGCAAGAGACAGAGACAGAAGAATGAGAGTGAATGAGGAAGTAGGTACTACTGTGCCTGAGCATTATGAGTAGTTAATTTACAGCAAACAGAGTTGTTAACTGCTCCAACGGCAAGCCTTCGAGTGCCAGTGGCAATTTTCAGCTTTCTAGTCTTTGGCCGACTTTGTGCAAATTACCCAATTTTAAATTAACAAATTCCATTTCAACATTTTAATTAGGTTTTAAAAATTTCATGCGCCTGCCTTACTTAGCCGACCGAGCGACTTCCTCGAGAGCAGCTTGCGTATTAATATGCGCCATTTCCGTTTCCGATTAGCATAGCGTGCTCCAGAGCTAGGCAAATGGCGCCCCAAAATGACAGCAGCTGCGCCACCAGAAACACAACACAACACACAACACACAACAGGAAATGGCACAAAACTGTCTCTACAGTCAAGTAGCAAAGGGCTTCTGCTCATTCCAGGCTTCAATGGCTGTGTGTGTGAGAATGCTGTGTTTACAGTAAGCAAATGTATTTCATTTTATTTTAATTTTCATCATCATTGCGCGAAACTAGCACAGACAGCAGCAACAATACCAAAAATAAAGGAACTGAAACAACAACGGCCAGCAATGAGCAAAACGAAAAATGTTCACATTTAAAATCCAAAACGATAAAAAGTATCAAGCAAAACTGGTCAGAATAATGCATAAACGAACAGGAAATGCTCTTGGAATGTAAAGAATCATCAGCTAGACTGCTCACAAATAAATGAAGTCGACATTCCATTAATAAATACAAAATATTTAATACTTGTACTAAACTACCAGTTAAAAACATTTTCAATAATATTATCAACGCTTTACGGTTAGCTTGCGACCTCATTCAGTATCGTTTAAATGGACACACGCTTAGTAGTGATTTCACTAAGTATTATATTAATAAACTTGAACAGCTTTTGTACTTCTAGCACACCCTTCATCTCTGATATGATAGCTAATAGACTTGACTGAGCCATTTCATTGGTTATAGTGTATTATAAAGCTTGTGAGCGCTTCTCGCGTTTCGCTTGTGCAAAAGCTGCAGTTAATTTGGTGCTTCAAATTTTAATGCCAGGCCAGGGCAATGGGCAACAACAAGAACAACAAGGAGAGCATTGAGAACGACCACGTTCGCCAAATGGTTACCAGGACAGGCTCTGGGCGCCGTTTTATAGTCAGACGAAAGCCAAAGCGCCAAGCGATGTCGTCCAACATCTAAGCTGCTTCAGTTCCTGAAACAGATTCAGCTTCAGCTTCAGCTACAGTTGTTCTTTTTTTTTGTTTGGCATCCTTGCCCAGGCTGTTTTGCATAAAATTCTCACATTACGCATACGCCGCGTTGTATTTACAGTTACTGAGCATTTTATTTGCGTCCAACGATGCGGCCTTTTTTTTTACTTTACTCCACTTTTGCTCTGCTTGGGCTTTGCTTTGCTTTCCTACTTTAGTATTTGCTTTTATAGATTTTATAGCATTGCTCTGCTCCTGTGCATGTTTCTCATGCTGTTGTTGTTGTTGTTGCTATTATTATTTAAAGCAAGAAATATTTTCAACTTAATTAAACTTAAAATGGCCCACGGATTCAAGAGTCGAACATCTGCTGTTTCGCTCCTTAACTGCAATGCCATATAATTTTTGTGCATAAAATTCACGTTTAATGCCGCAAAGTATGCAACGCCCTTTATGATCCCACCCTCTACCCCGCCTGCTGACAAACATTTCTCACACACACACACACACACCAACAACACGATCTATGCTAACACGAATACATCACAGAGGTTGGTGTGGACCTCTGCGCTCAATTTATGTCTCTGGGCAACAAAAATTTATTGTGAACTGATAAGCAGGCCGTGGCAAAGTAGCCCAAAGGCGAAAACATATAAAATAAAAAGTTTAGAAAAGAAAAATGTAATCGATATGCAGAAGTTGTGATACACTTTCTCGATTATTTCAAAAAGTTTGCAATCAACTTATCATTTAGCATGTATAGCAAGTATTTTATTGCACTGAAAAACATTAAAATGTGTTCAATAAAGTAATATTCAACAATTGAATACATATTGTTCAAATATAAATATATGGTAAGCCTACATTCAAATCAACTTTAAAATTAAAACTAACTAAAGTTAAACTAACTGTTGTAGTAATAATTTCAAATATTCCTATCAAATAAATGAACAGGTTTAACGTTTAGCAATTTGAAAATAAATAAAGTTTGTCAGAAGCCAAAGCTCCACAACTCTTTTACACATTTTACTAGATATCTACGGTATTCCAACTCAGTGACCAACTTATAATACCCTCAAGCTGTGGTCAGAGTTGGATGAAAACTGGAACTCGACGCAACGTTCGTCAGTTTATTGATTTTGCTTTGGCACATAAATTTTGCACAGCAAAGAAAAACTTTCGTTTGGGTTCTCCATTTTTTTTTGGGCATTGAACGCCTTTTTTTATGCAAATGCATAAAAAGTGTCATGATTACCGTGTTTGTTTGCCTGGGAAAGGACGACCTACAGCATCAATATGAAGGCATTTCTGACCCAACACTAACCTCTTGAGCAGACACTCAAAATGTCTCGACGCTCCTAGCCACCCATTCCAATTGAGAGATTGGACAAAAATTGCTCCATATTTAAGCATATGTTGGGTTCTGCCTTAAAGTCTCTGAGTGCGTCTGTGGCCTGATAATTGAAATGACTCCCCAAGGACACGTTAGCCAAACGTCAACGTCTCCATCTCAATCTTTGTTGTCATCCATTGCCATTCCTTCTTGTCTATTTCTATCATTTGCCAGCCTTTATTTATTTCATTTTTGAATTTGTATTTATTTGCTCAGTGCAATGTGTGTGAGCTTGAATAAAGAAGCAGCGGGCTCTTCAGTGGGTAGTTGTCTCTATGTGGCTTGTTGATCACATTAAATTATTTTCAATTGTGCATCGAATTGAGAAATCTTCTTTCTCTGAACAAAAAGTTAACTAAAATCTGAATTTCTATTTTCTTGAAATCATTTTAACAAATATGATTTCTAAATTGTTGAGTATTCAGATAAATGAATAGTTGTAGATTTAATAGTTTATTTAAAAATGTTGGCAGATTTTTTGGTTGAAGAAATGTTTAAATATAAAATATTAAATAATATTAAATATCCATTTGCTAGACATTGTTGTGTTCAAATATTCCATTGTAACAGTTTTATTAAAGCCCATATTTAATTTAAAAACATCTACTTTAACTTGCAACTTCATCACTCAATTTATAATTGGTAGAAGAAATATTTAAATATAAAATATTAAATATAGACATTGTTGTGTTCATATATTCCATTGTAACAGTTTTACTAAAGCCCATATTTAATTTAAAAAAATCTACTTTAACTTGCAACTTCATCACTCAATTTATAAATGCAGCTCGCGGTATCTTATTAGAAACATATAAACTTAATATACCTTTCGCATCTTGCCAAAACTTATATGCGAACCGTGCAATCATTTTTCATTTCTGTTTCACACATAAAATTCCCTCGCACGCCCCGATGCCTTTCAAACTACTCCTCGTCTGGAGGGACGCCTTGTCAACTGGTTTGAAAAATAGATTTTTACGGGCTTAGTTGCGCATCGTCAGACACGACGTCGGCTGCGAGAGAAAAAGAAGGATAAAATTGAGGATAACGACAAGGACGAGCGGCAGACGGCATTGGCAATGTGGACAGCATTTTGCTGGTATGAATACAGACGCGGGCAGCAGGGATGTGGACAAATCCCGCGGGCGTTCCCTTTTGTGTCTCACTCGCGTCATTTAAAAGACATTTGCCTGTCATTTTATGCCGTGTTTGGCACAGTTTTCCACGGCAAAACTTTTTCGCTTGCCAACAAGGCAGGAGTCGCTGGAGCGACAAGGGAAGGGATTGGATGGCACGACAGTGTCATTAGTTTGGCATTGGCAACACATTGCCAATACATTTGCAGCAGGTGCAGTAGTGGCAAAAAAGAAAAAGAGCAAAAACCAACAACTTTTCTAATGATCAATAAGCGTTGCGAGGCCGAAAATTAGTTTAATTTAATTGCAAAATGCGCAATGTGCGATTTGCGAAATATATGCAAATTATAAAAGCCGACCCAACTCATGGCAGTCTGGCGTTAATTTAGCAAATCGAATTGCATTGCATTAAGCTTTAATTAGCCTCGTGTGCGCGAACACTGTGCGAATTGCAATATGCAATTGCAAATCCTTGAACAAACAAGTAAGAAAGCTACAGTCGAGTTTGCTCGACTGTGAGATACCCGCCACCCAATTTTACCATCCAAATATTATATTTATATAACAGTATAAAAATATACTGAAAAAATACTAAAAAAAATATACTAAAAATACCAAAATAATATATCAAAATTTTCTTTGTTCGAAGTTATTAGCTTGGCGGCACTTTAGTTGGCTTATTGAACACCATTATTATGTCGCGGAGTGTCATAGCAACTAGCTAGGCAGCACTAGCAGTTGCACGTGGTAACGCCTTATAAAAGTAATTTCTTAATAACTTCTGTGTTTTTTATCCGATTGTAACCAAATTCGCAGAGATCATTAAGATGGTGATTAGTATTGTGCGTTCCGAAATTGAAGGTTCTAGGTTTAAAACGACGCCTGCAATTCGGTTTTATTCGATTTACACGGGCGGGAAGGGGCGTGGCGAAAATCAAAAACAAACTTGATCTGCGTGCAACAATAAGACATACTGTCGCGAAAAATTTGTTGCTCTATCTCTTATAGTCTCTGAGATCTAGGTGTTCATACGGACGGACAGACGGACGGACGGACAGACGGACATGGCTATATCGTCTCGGCTGTTGACGCTGATCAAGAATATATATACTTTATGGGGTCGGAGATGCTTAATTCTGCCTGTTACATACATTTTCGGTCGGCACAAAGCCATAATACCCTTCTACCCTTTGGGTAGGCGGGTATAAAAAGGCGCTGTGCATAATGTTCAATTTATTATTTAAACCATTTGTACAATGCGGCTCAACTGTAACCCTGGCTCCAGCTCCAGCTCCAGCATTCAGCATTCAGCTTCCAGCACCAGCTCTGACTCTCTAAATGTTTAACCCTCGCTGAGCTTCCGGGGGCTTTGGTTTTGGCTTTGAGTTTTGCCTTTGGCTTTCGCCAAATGAACGCGAAATGCACGCGGCCAAACTTCAAAAGCGCAACAATGCCCTATTAGGAGCACGATTGCTCCTCTTAGGGGCTGCTATTGGGGTGATTTTTTTTTAGACTGGGGTGCGGGTCTTGCCAGCTTCGTTACATAACGTAAAACTTTCCTAAAGTGGCATTAACTTGAGAGGCCATGCACGCAACGTGGCGTATACGCAACATTTGTGCAGTAAGAAATATGTAGCAATGGCTAACGGGTAATCATTGTTAGCAAAATACATAGTATTGTTCACACGCTATTTATTTGTTATAGAAAAATGATTATCATTCCATAAAGCAATTGAGTATAAGAACGAATCAGATGTGTTTAACTTAAAACAAGTTCTAAACATTTAAATGTCATACTTTGAATAACAAGAGCATTCTAACTTGCATAAAATAAATATAAATAAATACACAACCATTTAGGGCACATGCCTTTGCCACACTAAAGAGTATTCTCGTATGCCACTAAATTTCAACTGGAAGTCCACAAAACCTGAGCTTACAAAGCTCAAGCTGCCTCAGTTTGTTGCGTAATAAAATTCATTTGTGAGTGTGTGTGTGTGTACGTGTACCTGTGTGTGTGTGCTCGAATGTAACTCACATGTTTACGTTTAACTGTGCCATTGTTGCACACACACTACCACACATATATAAGCCAAGTTTTCACTTATGCAATTTTAGCTATTAAGAGTATATTGCAATGTGCATAACATACTTTTTAGTGCATTTATGAACCTCAGGGGAATTGCAAACTTTAGATACGACAACATGAATTGTCAATAGAAATTTAAGTATTTTGTAGACTATTAGAAATGCGTCAACTCTGTGTCATAACAAACTAATGGCCACGGTAGCCGAATGAGGCAAGCTTTGTTATATAATTTCCCACCAACATCATGCAATTTAAATCCATTTTCAAGCGAAATAAAATGCTGTTTGATTGTTTTCAAGAGGCAAACCAAATTAAGATGCCAAAACAGCACAATATTGTAAATGCAATTAAAACGATTTCTATAATTCTAAACTGGCAGCAACTGATCTTGTCACGTTGCTGTACAACGTGCTCTTTTCGATTGAATTTTAATAATGTAGTGTGTTAAATTGACAACAAATGCAAATCCAATTATCCAGAAAATTGCCATTTTAAAAAGAAGCTTACATGTTTCATTTATTATTCAAAACTATATTCCCAATGAAATATTGTATGAGTCAAGACTCTAAGTGTCCTATTTTATTGTCGCAAAATATCATATTTAATTATTTTTCAAAGAATTATTAATACATTGGTGGCTCATTAATTAAGCCGTAAAACAATGGAAGTTTTGTAATATCATTACGCACTAATATTATAAATGGAGTGTCAGCTCGGAACACTACTTTTGATCCTGATTTCTTCAGAATTCCGGCTTTGCTTTCTGAAGCTTCGGTGCCTTCCTCACTGGCATGGAATTCAATAACGTGAATAATTTCGCTAAGGTTCAAATCAGCAAGCGAATCACTTTTCTTTTTTGAATCGCCTTCTTCACGTTGGGCTTCCAAATTCTTAAGACTTCCAATGACATCTGACTGATACAGAGTCTTTGTTATGCTGCCGGACCCGATAAGAGAGAAATCGTGCTGGCTAGAATTAAAAATGGACTCTATGCCTACGGATTCCAGCAAATCACGTACCCCGTTGAAGTCGACTACATGCAGCCTAGGAAAGCTCACCGTAGCGGAAACTCTCTGCATTTTACTAATCATTAGATCAATAATATTCGCATTCAAATGTTCGTGCAATGCTGCCAACATTGTTACAGATCCAGATTCCAAGGGCTTTATCAAATACATTGTGGTCATGTTACCATAGTAGGGTAATCCAATAATGTGACAGTTCAATATGGGATCCTCATAGTAGGGATAGGCACCCATGCCAATCAAATATTCCGTTGGGAGCACAGGATCTGTGTCCACTCCATTTGGATAGAAATCTTCTTTCTCGGATTCACCAAAAAGATCAATTTCCCATCTAGCCTTAAAGTACAGCATACTGGTCAATACCATATTTGTATTGGCCGCAACGCTGTCTCTCGATAAAGGTTCTTTTATTTTACCGAGTGACTTCACATGCATCCAGTTATTTATAACTTCTTTTGCCATCTTCGATTCGGCCTTGAAGTCAACAGGAAATACGTCCGAGTTATAAATGTTAGATATGGCTTTCTTATAATCCACATTTATACTGTAATCCTGATGAACGAAGAGTGCATTGGTGACTTGTATCTCTTGATGTTCAGATGGGTCAAGGCTTTCATATGCATACAAGCTTATGTCCTGGCTTTGGCTATACCAGTCAGCTAGTTGACGTACAGGTGAAGTGTCCTCAATCACTATTTTTTGAACATCCTTAAGCAAGTAACCAAATTGCTCATGAAACTTCACATTATCGGTTGGCTCGAACACGGAAGAAAGCTCTTTGAAACTTGTTCCCTTGGCTCCCAGCAACAGCATCGCCAGGGCAGATGCGATACTCAATGGCGAAATTAAAATAGTTTTTTGTTCTTTACTGTTGAGTTCTTCTAAAAGTTTCATACCGAAGTTCATCACATGCTCAGCAATGCCGTCTGATATAGCAATATCCACTTCCCCATATGATCCTTTAGCTTGAGGAACGCCAATTGAAAGGAGGCAAGCCAAGGCCCCTATAACCAAATGGAATGGCCGCAACATACTACTCAATTTGAATACAACAGCAATTTTATAAAATGAACCAAGCACTTCCACTGCAACTGGAAGACTGATCGCGTTACGCTGATCACATTCGAGTTTATAATAATAAATAATGAAATGCTGATTACTATGTAATCCGGCTGTAAATCAAGCAGCTAATTTTCAAATTGTAAGACTCTAAAAATAAAAATCGTAAATTAAGATGGTGAAACAGCACAATATTGTAAATGTAATTAAAATGCGTTCTATAATCCAATTATCCAGAAAATTGCAATTTTAAAAAGGAGCTTACATGTTTAATTTATTATTCAAAACTATATTCCCAATGAAATATTGTAGGAGTCAAGGCTTTAAGTGACCTATTTTTCAAAAAATAATTAATACAGCAGAGGTAATTTTAATAGCACTATTGCAAAGTTTGAATGCATGGTAAATAAGTATCATGTGTAATCTCTCTCAGCAAACCGTTTTCCGCTCTCAATCTAACGGTTCTTTTTGCTTTTGGGTACTTGGACCAAAAACGCGCCAAATGAGGCGGTCACAATAATAGCACCATTCACGTGTTTACGTGAATAAAAGTGATCGATTTATCGAAATTGCACCCAAATTTTAAAAAGGGGATTCCATTGAAGGTTGAGATTAAGTTTAATTTAAAAGACAAAGACGTATTCTCGAGCTATGGGTCGCGGACAACACTGCAGTGACGAAGAAAGAAGAATGATCAAAAACATGATCTCAGAAGGCAAAACTTATGCCGAAATTAGGCGAATTGTCTGAATTTGAAGGGATTCTTTGTTTTTTGCAATTATTTAAAAAAAATACCTTTAGGACCGGCTAACTTTTTTCATTTATTATTTGACAATCATTGTTTTTTTCAAGTTTAGTAAGTAAAAGAATCAAAAAGTGTCCGAAAAGTAAAATAAAGCTGGGACGAACACAAATTGTGGTCATAGTGCTATTATTTTATTATACTGGTGGCTCATTAATTAAGCCGTAAAACAATGGAAGTTTTGTAATATCATTACGCACTAGTATTATAAATGGAGTGTCAGCTCGGAACACTACTTTTGATCCTGATTTCTTCAGAATTCCGGCTTTGCTTTCTGAAGCTTCGGTGCCTTCCTCAGTGGCATGGAATTCAATAACGTGAATAATTTCGCTAAGGTTCAAATCAGCAAGCGAATCACTTTTCTTTTTTGAATTGCCTTCTTCACGTTGGGCTTCCAAATTCTTAAGACTTCCAATGACATCTGACTGATACAGAGTCTTTGTTATGTTGCCGGACCCGATAAGAGAAAAATCGTGCTGTCTAGAATTAAAAATAGACGAATCAAGTACATTGGGGTAGTAGTCGACTACATTCAGCTTAGGAAAGACCACCGTCTTTGAAACTCTTTGCATTTTACTAATCATTAGATCAATAATATTCGCATTCAATTTACGGTGCAATGATGCCAACATTCTCAGAGATGATTTAAAAGGTTTTATCAAATACATTGTGGTCATGTTACCATAGTAGGGTACTCCAATAATGTGACACTTCAATACGCGATCCTCATAGTAGGGATAGGCACCTATGCCAGTCAAATAATTCGTTATGAGCACAGGATTTGTGTTCACTCCATTTGGATAGAAATCTTCTTTAAATTCTTCACTAAAAAGGCCAATTTCCCATCTAGCCTTAAAGTACAACATACTGGTCAATACCATATTTGTATTGGCCGCAACGCTGTCTCTCGATAAAGGTTCCTTTATTTTACCGAGTGACTTCACATGCATCCAGTTATTTATAACTTCTTTTGCCATCTTCGATTCGGCCTTGAAGTCAACAGGAAATACGTCCGAGTTATAAATGTTAGATATGGCTTTCTTATAATCCACATTTATACTGTAATCCTGATGAACGAAGAGTCCATTGGCGACATGTATATCTTGATGATAAGATGAGTCAAAGCTTTCATATGCATACAAGCTTATGTCCTGGCTTTGACTATACCAGTCAGGTAGTTGACGTACAGGTGAAGTGTCCCCAATATCTGTTTTCTGAACATCCTTGAGCAAGTATCCAAATTGTTCATGAAACTTCACATTATCGGCTTGCTCGAACACGGAAGAAAGCTGTTTGAAACTTATTCCCTTGGCTCCCAGCAACAGCGTCGCCAGGGCAGATGCGATACTCAATGGCGAGAAAAAAATAGTTCTTTCTTTTTTAATGTTGTGTTTTTCTACAATTTTTATAGCGAAGTTCATCACATGCTCAGCAATGTCGTCTGATATAGCAATATCCACTTTGCCATGTGCTCCTTTAGCTTGAGGAACGCCAATTGAAAGGAGGCAAGCCAAGGTCCCTATAACCAAATGGAATGGCCGCAACATACTACTCAATTTTAATACAAGAGCAACTTTATTAATGAAATGCTGATTACTATCAATCCGGCTGTAAATCAAGCAGCTAATTTTCAAATTGTAAGACTCTAAAATATAAATCGTAGGAACAGTTTAACTAATTAAAACTATACTTGACATTTTACATTTCGTTATACTTGAAAATGATAACCAATAAGATTTTCTGTTACTAATTGAAAATTAAACAGATTTTAAAATATGAGCATAGGATGTGTAAATTCACTTACCGAATACATTATTTTGTTTCATAATATTGTGCTTATTTTCTTTTCACTGTTATGAGCGTTTAACCAAAACTTTGCACTTGAAAAAAAACAAAAAAAAATAAAGCGGAAAACGTTCGTTGGGTAAGCATAAAATTATTATCAACCCGCGCAAGGACACCAGTAGCAACAACTACACCAAAAGGACGAGCAACATCAACGGCAAACTCACGCAATGTTGTAGAACAAATATAAAGTTTTTTTGCTTCTGTTTTTGTTGCTCTTTACCAGCCATTTTTCGGACGCAGTTTTGCATGGCGACGTTGCTAAATGAACCGAGAGAAAAAATTATCCAAAAAATACGAAAAAAAAATAAAATAAAAAATTCATATCAAGAAGAAACGTTTGACATTAAGCACATCGACGATTATATGCTCTACAAAGTTGCAGTTAGAAATATTTGCAGTAATTTAATATGCATTGAAAATGACAGCCGATTTTTAATTTCAATGATTTTCCATCGAGCAATTAAGCGTTTTGTAGTCCTTGAGCGCTGCACATTGTGCTGTTGTTGTTACATTAATTTATTAACTAGAAATAAATGAGAAATAATAATTTAAGTTAAATGAATTCTGAAATGTAATGAATGCATTTTCAAGGTTGTTTCTTAATTTTTAATGACAACAATTTTGGAAAACTTGGCAGACTCTAAATACTTTGTAGGGTAGCACGATAAATGTGTGTTTAAAAGCAGTCGGCAAAGTTGAGCGTTAAAAACATTTCAACACTTGGCGCACATGGTGTCACAACAGCAACAACGACAATAACAGCAGCTAAAACAACAACAACATGAGCAATGGAACAGATATAGCGACACATGACCAAAAGCGTGGGGCAACCACAGAGGCAACAGCAACAACAACCAGAAAAAACAACAGCAAACTGTTTGGCGGTGCTTATTTTTTATGAGTGCCCCGGTCCGGTCCAGTCTGGTGTTTGGTGTACTCCAATTGAGGGTCGGTCCATGTCCATGTCCATGTCCGTTTTTCGTCCTTGTCCGCATCATTGTGCAGTAATTTTCATAAATTGCGTCCCCGACTATTAGCGTTACTTCTAACGCGGCGTTGAAAGCAAAACAACAACATTTTTGTTGGTCAACAAAAACAAAAACAACATCACCTTGACTCTTAGATCAAAGATAAAAACAAAGTCGTGAAAAAGTGAAGAAAAAAAACGCTAGATATACGCAAAATGATAACGAATTAAATTTATTTATCATGCAAATGTGACAAACCAAGCAAACACACACAGTCTGCCACACACACACACACACACACACACACTCGAATCAACTGACAGTCTGACATGTTGGCAGTACCACTGTTAGACAGCCAGTCAGTCATTCAGTCATTCAGTCAGCCATGCACTCATTCAGACATTTCTTTAGTCGAGTCTGTTGAAGCGTGATTCGAACCACGGAGCGGTATATGAAAATATTTCGCTTGTTAACTTTTTAAACAGCAGCAAGAGTAAGAGGTAGGCAACAGCTCCTGGGGCAACCCCCCTCTAACTACCAGACAAATGCTGAAATGTGGAACACACGAACGAACTCCTCAAACTGAAAGTAAAAGCAACGAGAAACTGAAGACTTGCTCTCCTTGCAACTTGCAACTCGCAACTCACAACTCACAACTGGCAACTGGCAACTTGAAGTTAAAGACGGGGGAGTTGCAGTTGAAGTTGCAGAGTTATCTGACGGCAGAGCAGAGTGCAGTTTAAATTGAAACCCAGCAGGGAAAAACAAACTGGAATATTTAATATGTTATGCAAAAATGCGTTCGACGTTCGCTGGGGACCTAAAAGCTGTTGCATTGTGTGTAAGTGCAGTTGCAGTAGCAAGCGGCAATGTTGCAGGCATGCAGGCATGCAACCAACGACGGCAACGGAGACGGCAGCAATACGTTTAAAATAACATCAGTCACTACAAAAAAAAAAATAAAAACAAAAACACAGAGAAAGAACAACAACTTTATAGTAAGCATTGAAGTCTACGAGGAATATTTGAGAAGTTGCTTGCATCTAAAATATACGCTGAGTTGAAGGCCTCAACAATAACAAGCGCATCTAAATTAGATCTAGTATTTGATGTATCTATAATATTGCTAATTTGGAATACCATAAAAAATAATAGTAAAATGTGTTCAATAAAATGACTGGTAAACAGCAAATTATTATTATAATATAATTATATTTTAAAAATACATGTTTTAAATCGTTTACCGACATAATATAATTTCATAGACATTTGCGGCACATTAATTGAATGTGTTATAAAACTTATATTTAGTATTTTTTTCTATTCCTATTAAATTTCGCTTAATTATAAATCCATTTTTTGATTTTTGTAAATTGCTGTGAATATTTAAATTATTCTAAAAATATTTAAATTAATTTCGGTCTAAGGACAAAAAATACACATTACAACTAAGGTGTTTTACATCTGTTCAATCAACTCTCGTAACATTTGAATGGGCTGTCATAGTTTCGGCATTTCTATCAGTCACTTTCGAGCCTGTTTCCTATCCCGCTTTCAGTCAATTTTTTCCCCATTCCCCACATTTTTTCGTCCCCTGGGAGCTGGTAAGCAACACAAAAACATGCATAACGAATTACGTACATATATGTACATATATTGCCGAATTGCAAATACCCTTATCAAAGATTCTTATGTCTTCAATATATTAAAATGCTAAATGATTGACAGTTACAAGTTAGTTTTTCAACTTCAAGCTAGATAATTGTAAATAATAAATGGCTAAATAAATAATCAACGCAATTGTTTTGCTATTGAAGTTGATGATATGGTTCTGTAGAGAAAGCATATATAGTGGCGGCTTCATTGTATTTTAATCAGCTGCAGTAACAACAATAAGAACAACAACTGACAGCAATCACGTGGGACTCTTCGAGCAATCCTCTCCCTTTGCTCATCCCGCATGCATTAATATTGCACATGCAAAATTGCAAATAACTGATGGATGCCGTCAAAAAATGCTGCTGCTACCCAATCCTCCAATCCTCCCGCCCCCCACCCCACTCAGCCCGCTCCCAAAGCGTCAAGCGCGGCGACATTTGCGGAAGAAGAAATAAAAACACGCACACACAAGCGCGCAAGTGTGGGTGAGTGGGAGGGGGAAGGGGAAGCGTGGCGTGGCAAGTTGTGCATTCCTGACATTAATAAATCGATGTATGAAATTCCTGCCGCCGCCCACATTGCACCTGCACCTGCCCCTTCAAAAAGCTGCAACAGCCGGCGGGTCACTTTAGGCCACCCATTTGACAAAAGCATGCCACAACACACACACACACACACACACACACACACTCGACGGCACTTTGCCGAACACACACACACACATGCATTTTTAATTAATTTCATGCAATTTGTACGAGTCGAGAACGACAAGAGAGGGGG
Organism: Drosophila pruinosa; assembly: GCA_018150935.1. NCBI lineage: Eukaryota > Metazoa > Arthropoda > Insecta > Diptera > Drosophilidae > Drosophila > Drosophila pruinosa. The sequence continues at coordinate 27,606,281 of JAECWR010000199.1, forward strand.
CCAAGCGCCATGTGGTATGGGGGCATTGGGGGCAGGCAACGCGTTGCAATTTGCCAGGGTTAAGCCGATAAGTGCATTTTTAATGTAACCCAATGAATTTTCTATTACATTTTAATTTAAAATAACAAAAAATAAGAGCAAAAGCAACAACTAGGCAAGTGCAGGGCCAAAGAGAGCAATGAAATGTAGTTGGAAAAGAGTAAAGAAAAAAGTAAACAGCAGACGGTCAAAGTAATTTGATTAAAGATTTAGATTAATCGTTTTATACAGATTTGATGGCAAACAAATCTCTTCCGCAACGCTCTCTTCGCAGTTCCACATCAATCATGACTAGAATAACCCTCATTTTCATATTGATATCGCCACTAAAAAAATAAACTAGAAAAAAAAACTATCAATTAGGCTAATGCTGCAACTGGGAGGAATGAGAATGTAAATTGAAGTCCATAAGCGCCATACAAATAATGAAACTAATGAGTTGAGTGGTTTTTTGCAATGCTTCCATCGAAAATACTACTATTATTTTACAGCATTTTGCACATACTTTTTGTTGATGTAAACAATTGTGCGATTGAATAATAGAGTCGGTTTTGGCATTCAGAACATCAATTATAGATACAAATGCATATGTTGCATAATTTTTGTTTAAGTATTCTATACATTCTTTACACATTTAACTTTAATTAATTGGAATTGAATCAAATAACAAATCCAAAATTTTTAATTATTTAAATATATTTCGATTAGAGTATAAGAACATAAATATAATCAAAAGGTTTTTTGAAGCCTTTGGTCCGAGTATAAATTAATTATAAATCGGTTAATCTGAAAATTAAATTATTTTAGGAATAATTATATTTAATATAGAACACTTTTGCTTATTAGCATTGACTTTTTTCTACTTCAATGTTTAAATTGTTATTTTATACCTTATTGTTTTGTTTGGTTGCAGCTGTGAGATTTCTAATTGAAATTGTGTTAATGGAAAAATAAGATTAATATACTATTAAATACATATCGGCGACTCAACGACATTGATGTATGTTTACATGATATCTTGACTGACGCTTGGTTGGGCATTTAAAAAGGAAATTCGTGACAACAACAATATATTGCTCTTACGCTCATTTGGGTGTTATTACCGAGCCATAAAAATCACACTCAACTGCTGCTGATATTACTTATGTAAGTATATGGTAGAACGAGTACTTCTGTTGCTTTTGCTGTTGGCGCCGTTTTGGCTACAAAACAAATTCATCAAAAAATGCGCATACTTCATTTACGGCCAAACAATTTTATAACCAATTTTTATGATGGCAGCAAAACCTTACCACTGCTGCTTGCCATGCTTCCCCAGTTTTTGAAGCCAACAAAAGCTTACAAACATAAAAAATGATGTAAATTTTTTAAAAATGCCAACTTGTTTACAAATAAATAGCCCGGTTTTTTTTTGTGCAAATATTAGAGCGGTGCCCGAAGTCCCGAAGCAAAACAAAAGAAAAAGAAATGAGGAGAAAAAAAACGAAATTTTAATCCCAACCAAACGCCAACACTCGAGCAACTGTGGAGCAGCTCTCTTTCTCTTTCCCTTTCTCTTTCTTGTTCTCCTACTCCTCCTACACAGATTTATCTCGCTTAATTTACCGTTATTTGGGCATCAGCTTTGCAACAATGCAAAGTGTATGGAACGGCGGGTCGACGGCGGCAAAAGGAAAGTAGTATAAGAAAATACAGGAAAAAAAACGAAAAAAAATAAAAATAAACCTTCGCATGGCCCATAAAATTTCATTAGCGTCATATTTTCAAATAATTTTCTTCTTATTTTGGCGCTACCTCTAGCGTGACCTGAACACCCCCAATAAATGCCCCAATCCTCGAATCATCCTCTATTATAGAGTGTCCCTCGAGTCAGTGACTCAGACTCAGACTCAGACTCGAGACTTGAAACTCGAGACAGAACTCAAACTCTGTCCTCAGTCGACTGTAGACTGTCGACTGTCGCCTGTTGCGGCTGAGTGGGCGTGTGTTAAGGTATAATCATAATTTGAAATTGCTCATTCGAATCTTAGATTGGATTAAGTGCGAATTAGAACATCAATAAGGCGGACGCGGAGGTGTAGTTGGTGGTTCGAATCGAAGGCGACGTAACGCAACATTGACGACAATGCTCCAGCAGGGATCAAAGCGGATTTGCCATCACATATTTATTGTGCAGGAGCTGGAGGATTGCCACTAGGTGTAAATGTGACAAAATGTTCAATGGGTGTGAGGAGTCAGCAGTGTCTGTGCGTGCAATAAGGTGTTCAAGCAGGCGTCTTAATGAGCACCGACAGTTGTTTAACTGCGACGCCTGAAACTATGCTGCATAAAAATACCCAATACCCAAATATACGAAACTGGTAGCATCGATTCGAGTTCTTAATCTAATTGTTATTAGTAGATAGTTTATATCATATTATTTGCCATAGGGTCCCACTTCTTCTTATTTCGTGGCATTAACTCAATAGTTATAGCCAGCATTGGGATTAGTTTCATCTCTCTGTAGGACAAGGTGCTTCCTTACTAGTTTAGTTAATTAAATTTAACTAATGGTCATAATTTAAGATAAACCAGCTAACATATCCAAGTAATTTTGAGTATAAAATGTATATAGTTTAACAAACAAAAAAGAATACGCAAATAAGTTATATAGAATTTTCAGCTCTTCTTTTCTTACGTATGCCATTAAATGAGTCTTACAGGGTATTGTGGAAAAGTATTCCATTTTCTAAATGCAAACTAACTCTTCCCTTTGATCCGCTGCTACGCTTTGTCAGCATTTCATAGGTTCCGTTCACTAATAGCTTTAGAAAACTGTTACAAACTGTAAGAGCAATGTTGTGTAACTTTTCTTCTTTTTTTTCTTTTTTTTTTTTGTTGGCTCATCAAGCTGGAAACATGCGACAAAAGCCGCTGGGCAATGCCCATAGAGGGAAGTTCGTTTTGTGTTTGTTATCAATGCACTGGGAAAAGTTGGACGACGCCATTACGCACATTGGCAGCCCAAGCCTTTAGGGATAACAAGCACACAGACAAACACGCACACCATCACACACATAGAATGCAGCTGGAGTCAGCCAACTAACAAATTATCTCTGCATGTGTGCATCACTCAAAAGTCTAGAGCCATGTGTGTTTCGGGGGCGTAGAACTGGAACTGATGTCATCTCAAGCATGCGGTCAACGGCAGCACCAACTAACAACAAATACAATAACAATAACAACAATAACAGGAATAAAAGCAAAGCCATCAGCTCAACGCTGTTGTCTGGCAAATTAAGAACAATCCCGAGCAATTTCCGGTACGAGAAACTCAAAAATTGTTCAGCTTTTAGGTCCGTTTGGAGCTAAGGCTCTTCAAAAGTTGGCTAGAGTGTTAATGGAGGCTACAGCAAAGTGTATGAAACTTTGCTGTTTTCAATGCCCTACAGCGGATCACACATCCGGAAGTCTTTGTCATTGCCACAGCGATCAGATCAGTCTGATTGCATAGCTAGTATTACTTAAATTATAAATTTAATTTGGCCAAGTTGTTGAACTGAATGTAGAAAAGTTAAATTTAAATCGAAAAAGGTTTAAAGCGCATTGGCATGTTGCCTAAACTCAACTGAAACTTGCTTCCCAGCCTTCTCATTGTTCTAATGCTATGCATGTCTCCCAAAGCTTTGAGCTGATTTATACTTCATTCAAAGTTAATTTATTAGAAAATAGCTGGACAAGTTATTATCTAACCAAAGTGTGTAGCGACGACCAACCATATCAACATTGGGTCTTAGCTAAAGCCCACCAAGCATTTTACGCCAGTGGCAAAGGCGACTTTAAATGAAGTAGAAACTCTCTGCCATAAAATTACGCGCATCGTTAGTGACGATTTGCACCGGACGACAGCAAAGACAAATCCGAAAAAGGCCGGACAGTGCCAGAGGGACAGAGATGGCAGAAGGGGGGGGTCAAAGACAGAGACAGAGACAGGGACAGGGACAGGGGACTGGGAAGTGGAGCTGAGTGATGGAAATGGAAATAGGAGTATTCGGAAAGCCATGCAAATGATGGGGCATTTTCAAATAATGTGAACAATTTTCAACATGCAGCAAAGAAAATTACGTAAATTTGCTCGATTCATTCAATTCAATTCATTTATTTTGGATGCCGCCCTGTCCTTGGCAGAGCAAAAGTCAAGGGTATGGCAATGTCCCAAACAGCAAAAAAGTGCCGCAAAAGCTTTAAATTACCAAGAGAACACACACAAGAGAGATCTATATATACATACACCTATAACGAATTCAGTGATTTTATTGACTTTTCTGTGTTGTAATTTATTAGTCGAACTGCCCATGCCCACGCCCACTTTGTGGGGCGTGCTACAATATTTGGCAGCACTGGCAACTTTCTCAAAAGCCGCTGTTTGTTTTATCTCGAGCAAGGCCAGAGAAATTAATTAACCCAACACTGCGGCAAATGGACAGACCCAGACGCGGAGACTGATAGTGGGACACTCAGACCCCAAGGAGCCGCTGCAGCGACCACCTTCGACCTTTTCTGCTTTTTGCGTGACGACGTCTGTGGCAACCGCACCGACCCATATGACCTTGTGCTGTTCCAAAGGAAAAAGAGAAAAACATATGTCATGACGTCTTTCCGTGTGTGTCCCTGTGTGTGTGTGTGTCTGTGTGTAACAGTGTGGGTTTTCAGGTTACACGCTGTGCTTTGTGTTACATCCGTTTTTCACCCTTTTGTATCAATCAAACGCTTCACTAAGCAAACGCCTGGCAACAAAGTTACGGGGAAAGCAAAGGCAAATTGCAAAGAAATTCAATTAAAATAAATACACAATTAATTGAAATCTGTATACAAAATGTAATTAGCTTTCCCCTTTGTGCCAAGCAATCTGAATTATGCAAACAACAGGTAGTATGTATTTTATAATAGCAGTAAAACTTTGCATTAAACGGCAATTAAATGAAGCTAAAGCCAAGGCATAACCATCTGCAAGCTAAGTCAATAAACTTGCGATTAAAAGCAACTTGCAAAATAAACATAAAGCTAAATTAACACAGATAATTATAAATACCAAGGAAATTGCTTATTAATATAAAAGCAGTTTTATTTAACAAACGTTGGCATTTTATTGAGATATGTTTTCCATTTTAAACTGACACTATTCACTAGACTTTTGTTAATGAAACATATTTTTATGTTTTATTTCAACTGGTGCAAAAAGACGAATAACTTATAAAATAGTTAAAAAATACATCGAAAAAAAAAGAATTTAAATATATTGTTCGAATCAATTTCATTAATCAAATGGCCTTACATGCGTGCATATTGTAGTTTTTATTTAAACATAGTTTTTATTCAACACAATTCTAATATGAAAAAATAACTTCCTTTTTTTGTAGAACTTTGCATTCAGGAAATGCAATCAATCGTTCGATTTCCACTTAGATTGCAAAAAAATGAGAAACGGAAAAGGAATAATTATAACATTAAATACTATTAACATCCCGTTATACGATTCGCCTTTTTTATGTATTCTGTCAAAGCGTTTTTACATGTGTTTTGTCAGTAATTGTAATTGTCTTTCTGTATCGTTAACTTCCATGCGATAAAATCAATTATAATCTCCATAGTCTGCATTCATCTTTCCTGAACGTTGCTTTTGATTAAGACAATACCAAATGGATTTATACAGCTACTTAGAATGCACATTTGCCAAAGTTGTTCAAAAAATGCAACTGCACATTATTTTTGGCTACTACAGTTGCCAATGCAATCGAGCAAATAGATATTGATGTTGTATGCCAAATTCCCCATTTGAGTTCAATGGAAATAATCTGCACAGCATTTGGCGCTTGGCACTTTGACAATTTGTATGTTTGGAAGGAGACTCAACATATCAAGTAGCTCAACGTGTAAACAAAACCGAAGCGAACATCACTGCGAAGAAGGTAAATCGCTAAAATCCAATGCACATTTTTCAAATAGTCACTGGCAACACCCAAAAGCTTTTGGCGTTAATATAGAGATTGAGGATGCAGCAACAGCAACAACTTGCCACATACAGATACACATATAATCTTGTAATTTGAGAGTAGCGTACACAAATTGCCATTTGGCGTAACTGAGAAATGCACTTTTAAGCTGCTGTCCTTGGCTCCAGCTATCTGTCAGGACATTTTGTTTTTTGTATCAATTCCCACGAACCAAAAAGTAAAGAAAACTATAAAACAAAACTGCGAGATTTCCATCTTAGCTTAACGAATAGAGAATGCACTTTCTGACAATATCTAAGACATTGAAGCTGCTGCACATTCCAAATGCTGCAAAGAGTATTGACAAACTCAAATGTTGCAAACGCCTCAAACGTATGCAACGTTGTGAATTTTATTTTTTCGTTAAGCACATTTCTGACTGGCAAAAACTTTGACTGAATTGCAGCACCTTATATTGAGTGAACTGTGTGTGGCAAACTTTGTGCTAGCTGAGGATATTTTTTTGCAGTCGGATCGACAAACAACAGTTACTTAGCATTAGCGCATAGAGCATAGCGCAAAGCGCAACTAAAAGCAAACGCCATGGCACGTAGTAAGTCGAAAAATCCGAACGGAAATTCCACTGCACAGAAGAGTCCCAGAGTCGAGCCTGATGTATGTATGCATCTGTCGATAGGTTGCTGCATGTCTAAGGACATAACCAATAGCAACAGCTATGTTACACTAACAACCACAACAACAACAGCAACAGGCAGAGAAGGCAAAAGGCAAAGCAGAGGTAGGTGAAAAGCAGCACCTGCAGCGTTGACCTCAGCATCGACAGCTGGAGCAACAAGCAGCACTTAACAAATGGTAAAAGCATCAACAAGCTTCCGCATCCGCATCGGAACGCGACGGCAACGCAAAGGCACAGATAAAATGTCTTAGCTGCTCCACCTGGCTCACTTCACCTCACCTGCCACACCAGCCACACTCTCCACTGCCTCCCTCTGTTGTTGAGCGATTATGCCAAGGAGCTGTTGCCGCTCCCGTTGACGGTTGCCGCCACTTGAATGGCATGGAGCACGTGTAAAGCGTCTGGAGTGCGTCAGTATGGGATTAGATGACGACGAGCACGATGATGATGATGAGGAGCAGCAAGAGGACAGAGGTGAGCGGATGCCAGCAAGTGGAATGCGAGTGTGAACTAGCCCAGGCGACAAGCCGACACAATTGACGTGCTCTATGTGTGCATAGTGTAAAGAAAGAGAATCCGAGTCGTTAGTTGTATGACACACAACATGCATTGTTAAATGACAGACCTTTGCAAGTTAATAGCACAAACGAGACGAAACTAGAAACTCACAAAGTGAAAAATACATTCGACTCTACATTCGTAGTAATACATATAGCACTATAATAAACAAAGAAGAAAGTATGAGAAAAACAAAACGGAAATTGAGTTGATAAACTGTGATTTGAGACGTAGAGAATGAAAAAGTGAAAAATAATTTTAATTTAATTAATTTTAATAACAACCAGCAAATCTACATCAAACGATATGCTTTCAAAACAATTAAATGAATAACGAATGGGGATTTGATTTGATTAAATTGATGAAATAAAATAAATAAAAAATATGCACGAGTTTGAAGCATTGTCAGCAATTGTAATAAATGGAAACTCATTTCGACAATACTGTCGCCTAGCAGCAGCACTATTCGTCAGCTTTCAAGTGCAACTCAAAGCTAATGCGCGTCGTATGTGAAATGAACTTTACATTAAGCATGCAAGAATAAACGACAAAAGAAACCGCTGCAAAACAAAGCTGTTGTCCCCTTCCCCTTCCCCTTCCCCTTCCCCATTCATTCGCTCACCCATGCTTTCATATAACTCCGTTCAAATTTTCGCGTTTTGTTTTGTTATGTAATGCATGTTTATGGTTACTCATCATTAATTTGTCGATGAAACTTATGGCAATATTCTCAGGCGATGTTTACGCAAGCTGAGAGCTTTTGTAAGCGTATGCGTGTATGCGTATGTTTGTACGCGTATGTGTGTGTATGTGTATAAGCAACTTTTTAGTAGCATTTGGTGCTTTTCTGGGTGCGTGTTATTGTTTGCCAAGTTTTTGCATATTATCAGAGGCAGCAGCAAAAGCAAAAACAACAGAAACAGCCAAAGGAACGAAATGCGTTCATAAAATAATGTAATCTGTTTAAAAACAAACATGTCTTGAGCAATTTCGCGCGGCTAGGGACATATTAAAATGGCACTGGCACTGGCACTGCCGTTGCCGTTGCTGTTGCTGCTGTCACCTAAGACAACAAACGAAGAACGTCAGGCAGAGAGCCGTTAACAAGAGTAAGTTGACAAGAAAATAGCAAAGGAGAGCGAGCACAAAACGGACAGAGGAGGAACAGCAAAGCAACAACAACAGCAAACAGCAACTCCAACTGACTGCTGTGTGGAAACAAATTTTATGCCAAGATAAGTAAGACGGTGACTGCGACTGCGACAGCAACAGCAATAGCGATAAGAACTTTGCCGCTACCGTTACCGCTGCTGCGATGCGATGCGCTGCTCCTGATGCTAATTCTGTTAGGGCTGCCGCTTCGCTTCAGCTGCAATTTTCGCGATGAGCGTAGAAAACTTTTTGAAAATTCATGATGAAAACTAAAAGTAGACAGCAGACAACGTAGACGACGCTAACGGTAAACGCACTTTGTGTGGCTGCTCAGAAAAGTTGCGCTCGAAATGCAAACGGTATTTTCTGTATGGATATTGACAGCCCATTAAAGTGATAACTGAGCGCACCATTAAATCAAAACAGCGACAAAACAGCATGGAAGCAAGGGAAAAGGGAGAGAAAGATATGCAAGCACGACCACTTAACTGTACAAGTTGCGCAATTTTAAAGCTTTGCCTAATTCCACATGCACAATTAGGAACTGTATCCAACAACAAAAACAACGAGTGCAGTAAGCCGAAGTGGGAACAACAACTACAATCATAACATAAAAGCTTTTGTTACTCACCAAAAAGCAACGGCAAAATGGTGCTCCCGGCGACGGAATCCAAACAAAAAGTTGAGCACATTTTGTCAAAAGTGGTTAACAATAAATTAAAACCATCTAAACCCGCTTGCAACTCAACATGCATATATGCTTTTATGTTATAACATTTTTGAAACTGAGCGATTTGGGAAAATTACCGTATAACGATGACGACAAATAGCCTCTGGCCGCTCGTGTGGGCTATGTTATGCAAACTAATTAGTCTTTTTTGTAACATCGAAAAATACCAATTAGTTTCGCAAAAATCGAACTGATCGCATGATATCGATAGTTCGTGCTTCTAACCAATCTTATCTTAGTACACCATTTTGAAATTGGTATATATCGAGAAAATATAAGATGAACATTCCACATATCGATATTACTGGAACTGCAATGAATAATATCAATAAATATCGATATTACTGGAACTGTATCAATAAAGTATTTATTTCAATTGAAATTTAAATACATGTTTAAAGCAAATGCAAGAACAATTTGACATTGATATACATATATTTAAGATTTTGCAGCCACTTAGCTAATGCAATTACACTTCAAGTAGCATGGCATTTCACTTAAGCTCAACTCCCCATCTCCCTCAGCACAACACAATAAGCTCATTGTTGCATATTCGCACAGACATGTGTCTGTCCCATCCTGCCCATTCATTGTGTTCAAGTTAACTCTTTCGTGCAGCTTTGTTGAAGCGTAACAGTAAGCAAGAAGTTTCCTTACTGCTTGCCACTACTTAAAATATGAGCACCCATTTCCTATGGTCAAGCAATTGAAAATGATTTCGAACAGCAGCAACAACAACAGCCACAAGAGCTGGAGCAGCTGAAGAAGAAAACGACAAAGTCAAAACAGACAAAATTTGTCGAAAATCCTGTGAACAAGCAAAGGACAAAGTGCTGCACATTGCCAGGCAAAAAGGATTACGTCAAGCATATGTATTGAATGGGTGGTGAAGCCATCAGGTCCCGTCATCGCTATCGCCTCCGGCAAAACTTATACGTTTGTCCATTGGTCGATCGGGTCCATCGTTGACTTGGAGTAGACGAACTCTCGCACAGATTTCAATTTTCCGATACGAATTCGATAGCAATTGTCCCGGCTGCCAAGCTACGTAATATGACATTTGAAGTGATTTTTATGTGAAACTTGCTGATGCTTCCTGGCCCCAACGAGCGGGGGTTTTTTACGACCATGCGACCAACGTTGGTGCGAATGTGTGTGCGGAAGTGTGTGATTGTTTGTATGTTGCGACTGTTTGCAAAACTCATGCCATTTGAAGCATAGCAGAGACAAAGACCATCAAAAGAACCAACCAATAGAACAGAGGCAGAGCAGGGAAGACTCCCAAAAAAAAAAAAAATATAAAAAAACACCCTTGAAAATTTCTAATCTCTTAATGGATGACAATCTGCGTTTTAAATGGTTTGCACGAGCTCTGGCCAAACGGGATCCCCTCGAAAATAAAACTAATTCCATCAGAGCGACGTCGCCATTGTTAGCCTAATGAAAGAACGCTGTTCTGGCAAGTTTTTAAAGGATTTTACGGGCAGTTGTTTGATTTCAGCCAGAGAATCGAGGGAATGATGGAGTGGAAGGTGGAGAAAATGATTTGGAAAATTGACATAACATGTCAGGGCTAATCACACGCTTCACTGACATTCGAGGCAGACAGTTCATAAATCATTGTGTCTATAATCAGTAAATAAATCTCGCTAGTTACTTTGACTTTCGTTCGCCAAACAAGCTTCAAATATTTATGATGATGATGGGCTCAAAATCTGCTCAACTAATTCCCGACTAATCAAATTATGTAGCTAAAACCTCAAGGCAGACACACATGCTGAGCAAAGTCCTCGCGGTTCCTTGCAACTTCCTCGACATAAAAGCATCGTCTTCAGAGCACACAACAAAAAGTGCGGGTTATGCTTGAACTGAGGTCGTTCTATTATAGTTTAGCTTGATTTTGATTTTGCTTTTGCTTTTGCTAGGCAGACATGCTGGCGACACAAACATGTCATCGATGTTGCCATTGAAGGCATGGGGAATACACAAACGGAACATAGCGCACGCCACTTCAATACCCGCAGGATAATCTTGAATAATAAAGCGCTCGTTCCACCGACACACGCAGCCAAACAGGATGTCCCTGGTCCGTGAGGCAGTCAACCAGCCAGGCGACAAGTGAGCCTTGATTTAGCTCACAATGTGAATGCACTAGGAATTACTCATACCAGGCACCGATAGGAGTAGATTTACTGCCAAGTAATCTGCACACAAAGCCTAGACAAAAGCGTTGCTAATTCGCAAAGGTGGGAATAGCAGTGAGATTTAGGAGAAAGAAATTGACGAGCAAATAAGAGAAAACTGTGTAGCACCCTTGCCTATATAATTTTCAAAGGACTTTCCTTGGACTTGGGACTTTTTCTTACGAATTCATAAAATACAAACATTAAAATATTCATCAAGCTTTTAGAATTATTTCTTTAGAACATATACAAAAATAAGTTTGGTAAATTTCAATAAAGAAATTCATATTTAAGTCTGAGTCTGATTGAAATGATTAAGAGGAACATTACACAATCAAGCTGTTTTAATGTTTTGGGAATCTTTTCATTGATTGAATTGAATTGATATACTTTTAACATTATCGATAACATTATCGCAAATATTTGTCGGCTGTACGTGGACGAAATCCCCCAACAGTGAGTACTTTAAAATGCAAACGCACAAAGGAAGAGAAACACACACAGAGTCGTGTATAATCTACGACTGAGACTCAGACAAATACATGCAATTCAATTCGACACTCACACTCGCACACACAGAGCCACTCGACACACACACACGGATGTATTTGGGGCTAACTGTTTTTACACGTCTATGCGCCATTTTGTATGTCGTCGCGGCATTTGAATATTTTACAGCTAGTGCAGACCAAAGCGAACTCCTCCTGTCTAGGTTGATTCGTACTCGTTTGTTCTATGGTTCTGCTCCGACTGTTTGTCTGGGCTGGCTGCCTGGTGTTTGGTCGCTTTTTAATTATAGCTTTTAAATGCTACCATGCTAACGTGTATTTTATTTATTTCACAGCTGCGGGTGGCTCATCAGACAATGTGCCGGAAAAACGCGCCATGTCGTGTGTTGGGGGGTTATGCAAACTTCCGTTTCCGCTATAGCCACCCACAAAAGGCTACTCACACTCTCTCTCTCTCTGTCTCTTTCACACAGACTACCGATTCTCCCCTATATTGTGCACATACTTGTGTATATCTCTAACGCTCTATGAAAGCGCTAAAATTACTCGGGCGCTTTTAATTTGATATGCAAATACAGCAAAAACGAAAGCAAAGTCGGCAAAGGTTGATGATGGAAATGTGAAAAGTGAAAAGCAGACGACATTCCCCACACCCCTCTCTTCAACTATACATAAACCCAGTTCCCAGCTCCCGCCAACACGTTGTCTATTTGCAGTTCACAGTCTCAAATGAAGTGCGGCGCAAGAGCGAACAGCAGCTCTATGCTCATATCACAGAGGGATAGATAGATAGTAAGGGAACTTGGGGTTTGGGTAATGAAAACCCTAACGTGCCACTTGCCAGCTAGTTGCCAATGATGGCATACCAAATGCGAATGATGAAAGTCATAACGGAAGCCATAGAGACGTTGCTGCTGCCACTTTTTATGAGCTGGCTAAGTTGGCGATAGTCGCTGACTTATCGCTGCTATGGCAATTAAAAATTACCAACTCCAACTACGTCAGCAGAAGCTGTTGATAGGCCCTTAAGACTAGGGCCATAAAGTACAGACTCGCGCGGCAAACGGAAGTCACAGTCAAGGAAAACTCCCAAAAGGCTGTAGCTTAGAAAGGCAGACTGTAAAATAGAAAACTATAATTAAAAGGAGAAATCGCCTAAAAAGCACTAGCCAGAAGTTGAAGACTATGTTAAAGCATAAATTAACATAAATAATTAATGTAATCTATATACAAATTATGTAAATAAAATACATAAACTAAGTCTATTTAATTGAAATTAATTTGAAATTGTTTTCTTATTTTGAAGAATGTTTAAATGTTATTGATAATTAGAAAATCTCCGGCAAGGCAGATTCATACATCAATTAGATTTCATCAAAAAATACAAAATATAAATAAAAATAAATTAAAATAGAAAGCAAATAAGAATAAAATTCCCATATATGTATAAAAAATATAATTAGAATATTAAATTTTATCCATTCCCAAGGCATTAATTAGATTCAACTTATTTAGAGTTCAATGACGGCCATTTAACTTTACAAATTGTGTTCAATTTAAATCGTCTGATTATTCCATGCTAGTTGATGGCTTTGTAAATGTAACCAGATATTTAAACAACATTCAGTTTAAGTTTTGAGCATATTTCAATTGAAATTGTCAATTTTAATCTAATGTTATAATCGCTTTAGGCCGTGGGGTAGGTGGAAGCACCCCCCAAAATGCACCCAATCCACTTGGAAATGTCGAACGCAATTGACACGCAGCTAACAGTAATTCGATACTGTTTTTTATGCATGCCTGCATATCGAAAAGAGGCAACAAATTAATCGCCACACGCTCCGCACTAATCGCTTTATGAATGCGCACCACATGCAGAACGAGCGAGAGAGAGAGAGATATTGAATGAATGGCATAGAGATGGATAGACCAAATGCCTAACTGATGAGATCTGCACACGCTCTCAATGTCCCGTCGCAGTCGTCATCGCCATCGCCATCGCCATCGCCAACGTCATCGTCATCATCATCGTCATCATCAACATCAACCTGATGAGCAGCTGGAACACAACCCAGAGTAGTCGGTCGCACTTCCAATCGCTGTGCACTCAATCACATGCCGGAAATCAAACGAAGCGGATGTCCGTTCAAATGGTCGCTGGGCTGTTGGGCGTTCGGCGTTGCGGTGTAACCGCAATGTGAAATCGAAAGTCCGCTGATTAAAACTCAACTCGCAATCGTACCCAACGGCTCTCGACTTTCAACTCGTCATCATCATCATCGTGCTCATCATAGGGCTTGGGCATCATCAACATCATAGTCGCCAGCGTGTCGTCGGCTTTTCCGGAAATTTATGCATGTCAATCAGCAAATTAAGCGTGTGCCTTTGACTGGCACGTTCTGCTCAGCTCGTCTGCTATTGCTGCAGCCCCGTCTTCCGATTGAGCTGACATTGCGTCACATTAAAACTGTTAGACTCACATTTCGCAATTGGATTCGCTTTCGTATTCGTATGTGTCGCATTTTGAACCCTGCAACATTTTGATAACTACAAAACATTTATTGCATTCTGATGTGGTCCAGGGCCAAGCTGCTTCATTGCTCCCTCTCCCTCTCCACACATTTATTTGCCAACCCGCTTAAGAAGAAATTCCGTTACCCAACATTGCGTATTTTTATTACCCTGACTCGCCAGACAAAACTGCCACTGCCACTAAAGTTCGGCGCCAGTTTGCACATAAACACAGAAACGCAAAAAAAAAAGAAATGCGAAGAAAAAAGTTTCGTTTGAAACTATTCGTTTGTCTTGGTGCCTGTCATTTGAGGACATCCCTGTCCCCGTTCCATTGTATGGCACGTGGCTGCTGCCCTTTGCCACATAGCCCTAACCCTTTCTACAAGTTCGCACTTTAAATCGCACGTAAGCTGAAAGTAAAAGCAATAAAAATACAACAAAAAGAAAAAAAACAAACGAATAAAAATTGGGACTACTGCAAACGGCGCTCTCATCTATAAAGCACAACAGACTGTCTGACTGTCAAGTCAAGTTGCTTTGCATGTGTGAGAAACATTCAGGGGGATTAGAGATGCACTCGTGATGGCGATCCCCACGATCCACAAGCAACTACAATTTAGATGTATCTCTAGATTCTAGATGAGGAATAATCTCTATACAAACTATGAAGAAATAATATTTTAAACTGAAAATATAAAAACTTATTCATGCATCTATACATATATTTTAATCTGTGTTGAGTCTAAATTATTTTTTACTTTGAGTTCAATATGGCCAGCTCAATTCTATAGGCTATGATATCCTCTTGCCTTTTACATTTGTGATCACGACTCACGCACATCTCTAGGTGGATGTCCTGTGAAGGGTTTTCTTCGCATAGTTGCTCGCTTTTATTGTTTATGCGTTTTCGATAACGCAACGGAAATTGCCAAGGCCCCCACTTTGACGTTCATTGTGTTTCCTGAACAGCAACAAGAAAACAGAAACGAATTAAAGGCCATCCAATAGATTCTTGTGCAGCAGAGACAGCAACACAAAGTGTGAGAGGGACAAATAGAAATGGAAAATGGAAAGCACAAAATGCGTACAAACCTAAAACTGACATATTTTAGCATTTGTGTGTATTTCGGGCATTGCAATGGGAGATATTAGAGTTGCCCTTTTTTATGGGCTTTTGTGAACTTTTTGATTTGAAAAACAATTAGGAAGCCGTAAACTACAAGAATACTGGACATAGATACACTCCAAAAAGCACAAATAATGAAAGTAGTTTGCCTAGCCGAGCAAACTGAGTTTTCACATTAAATGAAAATTCGATTCGCTTTGGGTTGCTCTTTCTCTGTCAATTGAGGGATCGTGCTTTTATTTGAACTTCAAGTTTAAATCATTGTTTACAAAAGATTGATTAGTTTCAAACTGAACAACTTCCAGATACTTAAAGATTTCAATGCAGACTGAAATGGAAATTGATTCTTCTTCCAAAGTGAATCTCTGACAAGTGCTGATTTTCATTTAAGGTAATAAAGTTTAAAACTAAATTAAAGTATTTCCAAAATATCAGTTAGCTTAAAAACTAAACAATTCTACTAAATTCAGCCATTATTTTTGGTTTCTATTGGTTTCAGTTTTCACTTTATATCTGCACAACTTACTTTACATCCCATTTAATTCCTGTGCATGCCGAAGTATTTCCATCTAGAATATGAGCCAAACACTTAACTTTCCTAGTGTCAGTCATCAGTGAACTTAGTCACACTATTTCTATCTCTATTACTCTCTGTGATGGGATGCCATAAGGACATCCATTAGCACGCAACGTAACGCAGAGTCCTGTCCGCAAGCCGCACTGGCATTTCATGGTGAAATGCTGCTGCATAACGCTAATTACGCATTTTGTAACCATTTCTAAACACGACAGCAACGTGCCACCGCTTGGTAGCTACTCCATGCCGCATGCCACAGATATCAACCAAAAAACCACCTGGACTGAAATTTCGCCTTCTGGGCGCAAAACTGCCAACCAGGCGAATAGAACAGAAAAAAAAAGCAAAAACAAAAGCTCTTTTTGCACAAAACAGACGACAGACGATAGACGATGTGGCGACTTTGTAACATGAAAATCACCAGGGCAACAGCACGCGCCGTTGCCACCTGCCAGCCAGGTAGTCAGAACTCCGCCTCCACCTGACTTTATAGCCTGGCGCAACACAATTTTGCTGCATAGACAGCATATGCGAGGCTGAAAGGGGGTTGGGGGAAGGAAGAAAGCAGCGAATGTCGTCTGCCGCTTTTGCCATTATCCAAGCGAATGCGAAACCAAATTCCTGGCAGAAAACACGCAACGCATCCAACGATTGCCACTGCCACTGCCACTGCAACGTGCAACGTGCAACTGTGACTGCTGAATGCGTTGCGCAGTCCCCCGCTACTGCCCCTGCCACCATCAACTGCTGCTGCTTGTCTCCAACGAAGCAGCTAAAGTATTTTTTAAGATTCTAACTGTTTGCAACAAGCCCACCACAGTGCTGGGGCACTTTGCCACACGCTGGTGTTACTTTACCCATTGCAAGTTTGCTTTTGTTGCTAGTTTTCCACCATTTCCCTACCTACCCTACCCCCCATCCTGATCATTGAGAACTCGCCCACCTTCTGCACAGATGAAGTAGTGTAATTGAAAAATTCTAGCAAAGTCAAGTCCAAAGTGAGAGTGACAGGAGGCAGGAGGGAGGCGGAACGGTGGCGTCTCCAAAGTTACGCTGCAGAAAATTCAGCAATGTGCGTCATGGCTGCTGCCTCAACTGCCGGTGGCAAGCACACGATGCACTGAATCGTGGCCATGCTGCCAGCCAAAGACTTCGCGACTCCTTTAAAAAATCGAGTCTGAGTTCTGGCCCAACAACAATTCCCATTTCATGGCACATTATTTTGTGGCTTTTGTTTCGTCTGCCTTCGGCCACTTCCAATACCCGGAACTTGTCAAGTGTGTGAATGAATGTGTTAGTATTACTGTGTGTGTGTGTGTGTGTGTGTGTGTGTGTGTGTGTGTGTGTGTGTGTGTGTGTGTGTGTGTGTGTGGCAGGCACGTGCCTTCCACTTTTGTCTCTCTTGCCTTACATTTGGTCATAAAACTTGCCATATTTTTAATGCTTATTTATGAAAATTGCCCAGTCACAACTTTTTCATAATAATAATGGATATTCGCACAATAACCAATTGGATTTGTCTGTGGTGCTGTTTATTGTAAATTAAGAAATTCAATTACAACAAAACTATACAATTAATATTAAATTAATTCCAAGTAGATTCGAAATGTAAAATATGTTTGTTATTACTATTCAAAAACATATTTTTCTTGTCCAGAGTACCAATTATCTATGTAGTAAACAATTCAGTAAAATGTTTATTAAATATTACAAAACTGATTTAAGAAAATAAAATAAATATTTCTCTGAAGATTAATAAGTCTCTTAATAATATAAATTGGCAACTAATGTGGGCTTAAATCGTTATTTTCTTAGATAACAGCGGTTAGCCTATTACAATTGTAATTAACAAACTTAAGAAAGATAACTAAATCGAATATTTGATAAAATAGACAAATGTATTGTACACTTTCAAGCAATTTACACACCAAAATGCCAAAAAGACATCACTAAATTTCAATGTGAGCTTGCACTCTGCCCCTTTCTTAGTGAACAGCAGTGCAGTAAAGTCGAATAAGCCGCATTAACATTAACTAATACCACATGCAACAGCTCCTGCATCGGCAAAAACTTTAAATTAGCTGATTAACTAAGTACTAAAACAAGACATAAGCTAGGAATGGGAATAAAACTGAATGCAGAGTTGGAGTTGGAGACAAAGTTACCACTGGTATGTTCAATGTCTAGGTGGGATTTGTGTCTGCCAAGCCACTACTACCACTGGTAGCAGCAGCAGCAGCAACAACAACAAGAACTGGAGCAACAGCAACAGCAAACGGAGGCAATCACAAAATTCCGAAAATAATATTTTTTTGCGCTTCGCTGCATAAAACAAAACAATCTGGCAAAAAATGAAAAAATAAAAAACAAAAATATAGAAACAGCAGGAAAACAAAAACATTGCTAGCCAAAAAAAACTGCTAAAAACAACAACAGCAACAAACAAGAGCAATATAAGTAAAAGAAACGTAGCAACTGCAGCAAAACTGTAACCAGGCGGGCAAATGAAAAACGTATTTTATCTTTCCACTGTCGAGGCGAACGGGCACCAAATGGAACGGGACGGGATGGGATGGAATGGAACGAAACGCAAAAGCAGCCGCCGCGAAAGCTCAGGAGCAAGATGATAAAAGAGTAGACCATTTATCAAAAAATACGACCGACCACCAAAATATATGATGCACACTGGTTAAATAAATTTATAAATGCAAAACAAATAAACAAAGTTGACACATACGAGTACATTGCATACTTTTAGCCATGTTGACTGTACCTGCCTGTTAATTTGGTTCTTTCTTTTTTGATTATTTACATTTCGCTTTTTGGCAGCTAATTGATGTTGCACTTTTGTTGGCCATGTTCGCGACACTGTGCACCACCACAACAACAACAACAACAAGAACACGGGCAACGGCTGCTTGCTGTCTGTGCCCTTTAGCTCTGACTTTTATGTTTTCGACGCTCAGATATAAAAATACAAAGCCAACACACATACACGAACTGCAATAGACAGAGACCGAGAGCGAAGGACAGGGGGGGAGGGGTTCATATGAGCTGCCAGTAGTATTTGATACCCTTGGAAAACAAGTTAGAACTTTGAAATGTTGAGAGCAAAGCGTAAAAGCCAGCTTGAGGAAACTATGTTTGGCAAACCATAGTTTTAATGGCTTCTGAAGACAGTCTCAAAGTCCTAAACTACCATTATCAATCAAACCAAATATATTTCTATGCGAAATTAATAAAGATACGATTGATATCATTGATATTTTGTGCTACAGTCATAATAAACTAGTATATACATGTATATCATATTTATTATTTTTTACATACTATATATAAATTGAATTGATGAAATTAATTCAATTAATTGTCTTAATGTCGCAAGTGTACGATTTGTTTCTACAGCCAGTTTAATATTAAATGTTAAGTATAATTTCTCAATAGAATAACAGCAAAATAAAATAGTTGCATTCACACTACTGTCGTACTCTTCGTAGGGTATGTGAGCTTCAATAATTCGCAAAGCATCAGATCAACTTCTTATTATTTTTGTTCATCCCAAAATATGTTGTACGCGCACAAAAATAACAGTAAATGTGGCTTGCTGGAGTGTGTGTGTGAGAGGAGAGGGAACAAGTTGGGATAAAATAAAGCAAAATATGAAATGAATGAATTTTTGTTACCCACTGACACGATTTATTTACGAGTGTCCCGCCATTGTATCCCCCTAACATGTGTAGCCTTAGCTATTGCTCGACTGCTCTCATTGTTGTTGTTGTTGTTGTTGCTGTTGCGGAACAACAATAACAATTTTTTATTATCCCTTCTACAACACTAGCCGAACTGTGTACATCATTATACAACAATTGAAATGTTGTTTGGCGTCGCCTCGCCTCGACTTGCCTCCATAGTGTGACGACGACGAGTGGCGCCCACGAGGTGAGATCAAATCCACTGGAGCTCTGCTCTGCTCTGCTTTGGGCCTTAGCCAGAGCTTGGCAGAAACCACTGCCAAGAGGTGGGCGTGTGTGTTTCAACGGAGCACTGCCAAAAAAAAAAGAAGAAATATACACACAGGCCGCTTTTTCAATTACCAGCCAAATATACGAGCTTTGTTTGCTGTCATGACCTTTGGAGAAGTTTCACATGCCTCAGAATTGCGAGTGTGTAAATGTGAGTGTAGATTTCTCGGAAGTACGAGTAAGGTGATACATGTTAAAAATTTATGATACACAACATCGGCCAATTTCCTAATAAGCACGCCTTTAGTTTGATAAACAACTTATCAACAGATATGTACTTTCATAAATTGTTGTATTTTCTGTGTCATCGCCGTGATAAAGTTCTTTTATATTCTCACGTAGGTTATGAGCCAAATAAATATCCAACAGATATCTTATGATTTTTATAAGGAAATAAGACAAATGTAGCAAAAACATAATATGCGTAAATGATTTTTCTAACAATACAAAAGTTGTAAATAGAGTATAATTATAGAACAAGGAACAATAAATTATAATATATTTTTACTCTTTCTGATAACTCTTTAGTTCATTCATTCCTTCATTCTATACAAAAACTCTAAAAATATTGCTTTAATGTCGCTTTCAAGTTTCAGACCTAAAGTCATATCAAGACAGAACCTTAGCATATTTTGAAATACGTCGCTTCCTAGAAGATTCATAAAAATTCAAATATCAAAATTGGTAAAATATGAAAAGTTAATTTTAGTTTCACTTACAAATGGAAATGAAACATAAATGAAATGAAATCCATAGTCCTGGTCCAGGGTCCTCCAACTTCGACCCAAAATATGAAATAAAAAACAAAAAGGGGCCAACAAACATCATTCGTATTCGCATTCGCATTCGCCATCCAGACGACGTCTCGTCTCGTCCGGAATGAAAAGGGTTTACTCCCACACTGTCTAATAGATTCCGCATAAATTTATGCGCCCCTTTTTCTGAAATATGAGCTCGTTGGGTTCACGACATTTGTTTAGACAGCGAATTGGTGGTAGTTGAGTGGCATTCGAGGGGGGCTGAGTTGCTGGTGGGGAAAAATGTTTCAGATCTCTATTTGCACAAAATTAAACACCCGACGCGTAGTGCAAATAAGTTCCACTGAGCCAAAACAATTATCCCTTGTACAAATTCATTTGCCGCACTATTGTCCCATGCAATTAACGCCCAGCGACAACGAATGAAAATGCGATTTTTGATAAATGCTGAGAGATAACACCGAGACAGAGTGTCGTAACTTTTGGCAGATCCGCCTGCTGCTTTACGGCTTTGCCATAATTGCTACGTCATTGTCGAGTTGTCAAGAATTGCAAATTGCAAAGAGAGCAAACGACAAACAGGGAACGGGGTATAGCAGACTGAAAGTCAAACGCGAATTTAGTTATAAAAAGCAAATTGCCTTCGCAAATTAGTTGCCATTTAAGAAGGCGCTCAACGTTGTCAAGAGCAAGGCCATAAACAAGAACTCGACAGTGACTTTTCCAGAAACTACGATCCTCTTATACACTTTTCATATTAAAACATAATTTAAGCTTTTAACTGGAGAGTTTTTCATCAAATATTATATAAGGAAACTTGAGATAAAGTAATAGCTTTCATCTTAATGATTCAAATTTATTTATAATCCAATTTATCTAGCATAAGTTTAAATTAACCCAAAATTTATTAAACTTAAATTCTCGTTTTGTAGAGAGAAAAAAACAGCTGCTAATTTGTTTAGTTGATGAAACTTTCATTTCATAATTTCGTAATATGAATAATTGTTATTCAAGTTGAATGCAGTTTTACAAATGTCTCTATATAGTAGTAGCTAGAACATAATCAACTCATTTTCATAGAAATAAAAATGAGTGTCACATACAGCTTGAAAAAGTTATAATTCCCAAACTTTGTTTTCTCGACTATAAAAAGTGCACTCGAGACGGTGAAATTCCTTGAGCAGTTTTCGTTGTCAGGGCAACAATGTGACGAGACCATAAAATTTTGATTTGACAAATGCATGTTTGAGCGCATACAGAGTTTTCAGAAAGGCAACTGGAAATTTGTGAGCTACTACTACTACCTGCCATTGAGTTCTTCTATCATTCACTCACACTCATACTTTCCATTTTTTTTTTTTTTTTTTTTTTTATTCTACCTTTTTTGTGAGTTGTAAACAAAGTTTGTCGCGTTCTACGCGCGTTGCAAAAAGTTAGCAGTTAATGCGACAAAAGGGATTTACGTAGCAAAGTTTTGCGGCATTGCGCAATGCAGTTGCAGTTCTTTAGTGTTTCAGTTTGAGCCCAGTCTCAGTCTCAGTCTCAGCATCAGGTCTTTCGCTATATTAGCCATAGCAAAGGCTGGGCTTGTCAAAAGCGGCAGCACATGATGAAGACTAGGCTGACAAGCGGCTTGGGAGCGGTGAAATCCTCAACAGAATAAAGAAAACGCACGCACGTCATGCCACCGGCATTGGCGCACTTAAAGGCCTCAAGGCTGTGCCACATATGAGATGTGGAGAAGCCGCTGACAGCGATGGCTGCCAAGGTGTGAGTGTGTGTGTGTGAGCCACCGATCCCCGTATTCTCATTTGCAGTTGTGGTTTGCGGCAGCGGCAATGGCAGGGCAACGGTTTACAAAAGCCGCATTGTGTTGCTTTAATGAAATGAATGGCCTAAAGGATGACGCTGAGAATTGAGAACTTTGTACTTTTACACTGCGAGCACACACTGTGTGTGCACTGCAACAATCAAAAATTGAAGATGCTTAAAGTTGCAGCAGAGCTCAAGAAATGCCGCAAATGTACACATGACCTACAATCAATCAAAGCTTTTCTTACATCACACATATAATAAACCAGCCAACCATTCAACTCAAAGCCTAATGGGAATGCCAAAGTAACTTTCGAGGCTGCAGCAGCAATTTGTGCTTTGCATTTTTTATATTGTCGTGAAGTTTCCATGGTCATTTTGACCCGCATGGGTAATCGATTGATCTCACAGAGTAAGTGATTGGCTAATGAAATATTAAATTGAGCAACGGCGCATTAGTCAAAGAGGTGTGTCAATTACAAAAGCTGAGATAACTCTATAACAATAATTTGACTTCAATTGAAATAATTTTCAATACCTATAAACACATGTATTACATATAGTTCATACTATGTTGCAATCAAATTTGATTTTCTATGTCTTATCCTTTTTTCATACAATTTTCTTCTAGGCTCTTACATGCATTTTAAGCTACAATTCTATATGCCAATAAAAACGAATATTTCAGTTGCTTAGTCAATTATTAAGCATGAAGTAAGTACAATTGTATTCATCTAACTGATTTTATCTACTTGTACCTTAAAGCATTCATGTACTTGATACATTTCTAAAAATATTATTTTCAAGGGAAATCACGGCAAGCTGAGAAATTGAAATATGAGATGCCTTAAATACAATCCAATATACTTGAAGTTTAGTTACAGGATATACCTCCAGCGTCTGCAGCATTCAATGCGTTTGTGTCTGTGACAAATGCCGACGCAAAAAAAATTCGTTGCATATTTTCAGGCGCATGGGCTACACTTATGATTGCCATGGCAATCCAATTGTAAATTCAGCAGCTTTTCTTTATGCTTTCCGCTTGACTGAAACCATACAGGGTGGCTTAGTTTTGGGGCAAATAATTGGAATCGGAAATGGGACGAAAAACAGAAGCCAAAGTATTGGGTTGCAAGTAAAAATCGATGAATATTTTCTGAGCTTAAAGCGCATGAGAATAGATACTAAATAAAATTTAATGTAAATCTTCAAAAATGTTTTTAAGATGAAATAAAATAAAAAAAAAAATATTTATATTCATTTATGAAAATATTTGTAAAATAAACTTTGACCGCTGTGCAGCAATAAAAATAAATTGCAGACATTTTACTGCCAATCCCAAAAGTTTCTATTATTATTATGATTATAACTTTTTTTCGAGTTGGTAGCAAAAGAGTTGGAGATTCGTGTAGAGTCTAGACTCTTGGCCAGACCCACTTCTGTGTTTATGATTTTACCTTCATGATTCGCCGCAAGTTGAAGACAGCAAACGGTTAAGTTGCGTGCAACGTACAAAGCGACCATCATTTCCCAATCCCATTTTCTCCGTTTTCCATTCTCATTGCCATTACTACCGTTATACTGAGAAATATAAGTACATAACTCTATAAATCCCAATTTCCCACACTCTGCACGCACCTCGCGCCACAGCCCAAACAATGCGCTTTGACTGTGCCTGCAAAATTTATAACTATGCGCTTTTTATGTGTTTTCATGTTGTACGTTTCTTTCTATTCGTTTTTTTTTTCCATTTTTGCCATTATATTAAAAACAGTCAACAACAAAATGGCCAAAGCTAAAAGGCAAGTAAGCCACAAAGTAGAAAAGTAAAATGCCAACTCCTTGCCAAGGATGAGAAACAGCACAAAGTCCCTGCGCAGCGGAGTTTAAGTGGCACAGAAGCTGCGCTCCTAGCTGCTCCTTCAAGTGCCGCGTTCTATATGTATATTTGCATATGTATTGCAACAACAAACAAAATAGAGTAGGAAATCTTATTTCATTTCCTCTCTCCTTTCCTCACCGTTTCTTCGTTATTTGCACAATTTATGTAACATGAATTGTTCTCCCTTCGACTCTTCAAGTTGCCTGTGCGGTCTGTGACAAATTAAGTTGATAGCAAAAAAGGAATATTTTTTATTTCCTCCATAAAGCACTGTGCCACCAATAAGAGTATAAAGTAATTAGACTTTAATATAACTTGCAAGTTGTTGTTGTATCAGCAGGCATAATCTTTATATTAGATTAATATTTATCGCACACATTTGCACTATTCAATATATTCTTATACAATACAGATAGATTCAATAAGCAATAGACCGTTTTATGGCACAAAAAGGGTTTTTTATTCGTATATTATTTTCATTTTAAATATCTGAATACAAACTTAAGTTTTAATATTAAAATACTGTCCTATTTCGAGCTTCTTTTCTGGTTGTTTAATCTTTTAAATATTTTCCGAAAAAAAGCCAAATATATATTATCTCGATAATGCACACCATTTATAATAAATATCTGCCCATTTTGCAATAGAACATTTAATATTCTCTTTAATTTTGTAGATCAACGCGTGAAATTTGCGCAAATTAGAAGTACAAATTTGTGTATGCTTTTAGCCAAAAAGTTGGGAGATTTTAATCAAATTTGGCAAAAGTGTGTCTAAATTGGCAAACATAGAAAGTCCTCAAATGGCCTCTTCTACCACTTGTCGTCCTCTCCTGGGACCCCTTTCGCATATGTCGTAATTTGCGCGAGCCAATTTGCATTTTACACACACACACACACACACACACATGCTCATACATACACACATTTGCGTATATGTGTTTTTTCTTAGACTTTGCCTTTGAACTTTGATCAAATTTTAACCCCTCCATGCTCCATGCTGCCAGCCAGACAGACAGACAGACACTCGGCGTGCGCCAGCCAAGTTCCATAGCACACTTTCTGTTGTCGCATCGTTGTCTGTGAGAAAAATGATAAGATGACAGCACATGAAGCAAACGCAAGCAGGCAGCAGGAGCAGCAGTAGGAGCATAAAAAATGGCAGCTCATTTTTTAATATTTTGGGTAGACAGTTGGTAAACAGCAGCTAAGGCATGGCATGAGGCTGAGCACCTGGTAAAAATTTTTTGCGCCACTTGCCATCCTATCTTTAAAAAGAAACTTTGCCGAGGGTGTGAGCCGAGGCGAGCCAAGGGAGAGGTGTTGGAAGATCTATGCGCTTGTGACACGTAGCCTTTGACATTGGCCTCGCTAATGAGCGAGCACTTTGACAAGAAGCCATGGCAGTGAACCTGAGTGTGAGAGGGCGATAGCTAATGCAGGTGGCATACACTGACACTTATAAGTCTGCACACAGTGCGACAGAAATATGATTAAGAGGCTGACTGCAGTATGGCGGGTGCTGCAGCAAAAGTCTTTGCCAACAATTAAGAGAAACCTACTTGAGTGTAGTAGTATACTTCGGGATACTCTGTAAACATTTAAAAAAGTGAACGATGTTAAATAAAGTGCTGTAAAAATACAAACACTAAATATATGGCATAGTTTATTACATATATTATTTATTCTGTGGATTACTTCACCATCTTATATTATATTTATTGAAATAAATCAATCACTACCAATAATATAAATTGTCTTAAGTTAAATATGGAAATGATATCTCTACAATTGCACATTTAGTTTTTAAAATATTATCATTTTATTATATGGAATATAAATATTTGAACGCAAATCTACTGATTTATTTTAAACGACTTTATTCCGAAGCAGGTTTATCAAAGATGACAGCCAATGGGTTCGCACTTAGTAAAGTAAACTAAATCTGAAATACATATTGAAACGACATTCATTTTTGTTATTTTTTGCGATTTAATAAGATTGCTAGCGAATGGCAATAAAGCAATTTTAATTATTCGATGGCTAAATATTTGAGAAGAAATTCCATAGCCAGCTGTCGCACGTAACCTCCACTAATCCGTATATTTCCCCCGCCGTTTCTATACCAATCTCCGGGCAGAATACGAATAACTAACGCATAAATAATAAGGCAGCTGTCCAATTTTCCAATTTCCAATGTGAAAATGAAAATCAGAGCTTCAGCTTCAGCATCAGCATCAGCCTCAGCTTCAATTTCAAAACAAGAGCAAAAATCGATGAAGCAACTTTTTATGGCCAATATACATAATTGTAAAAACAGAAGTCCCGCTTGAAACGCTTGCTCAATACCCCAGTCATGGCGTTAACCCATTAGTAGCTTAGCCTAGTGGGGAGGGAGGGGGCGTGGGAGGGAGGAGCAGCGGCATCAATGGCTTTATAAATATTGGCTGAAATTGTATGGAAGCGAAAGTTTTTGTACTTGTTTTTGTTTTCGTCAATTTTGTGTTTGGAATGCTGCTCTACTCATCAAAAATTAATGCAAAAATAAATAATAAAATAATACACCGTTAAATAATCCGAAAACCAACACCATTAATAAAGTGAGCGCAGGACAAAGGACGATGCGATGTGGGCGGCGAAGAAAGCAAGGACTCGCGAGCCAGCCACTCACCAACACAATGAAATATTGGCAAATAAAACGATTTTGACGCTGAATTTAAAACAAGTGGCACGTAGCAGACGACAGAGAGGGGGACAGAGGGGGGAGACAACAGCGAGTGGCAGGACGCCAATGCCAGGACCAACCCCAAAAATACCAGCCTCAAATTCAAAATCGCATTTATTATACTTACATTCCAATGGAGAAGTCTCTAACTGCCACGTTCCACCTCGACTCCCGCCACGACGCTCGTCCACTACAGCGTGCGTTTGTCAAATATTTATTCTTTGGATTGGATCGCAGGATTTACTTATTAGCATGCGCGCTGCAGGACCAAGCAGGACCCAAGTGCTGCTAACGAATGTAAGAGGACTGCCTGCCTGCCTGCCTGCTTGGCTCCTTGGCTGCTTGACTGAATGGCAGACTGGCTGGTTGCCCGGATGGGCCACTCTTCAGCAAGGAAATAGGCTAAAGAGCGCGAGAAAAACGCGAGCAGGGGCACCCAGGCAGACAGGCAGACAGGAAGACACCTGAAGTGTTTGACATGCCAGGATACTGGGAACACGGGCAACGGGGACACGGGACACAGAATATGCTGTCAATCGTCGCTGACACAAACCGAAATCAATTGTGGAAGGGCAACGCGAAACGAAATTACCAATTAGTTAAATGGCAAAATTAATGAGTGCGACGACGACTTCGGGACTTTCCAGGACCTTCGCCACTTCAACATGGTGTCAGCATTGCCGCCATTTTTTGCTCGCAGCTCTCGCTTTCACTCCCCTCCCCCCATCACCCGGTCTCGCTCTCTCTCGCTCTCAATGCTTATTTAATTATGGAACCATCTGTGCGCGTTGCAGGTTGCTTTGATTTTACGCTTTTCTGAGCACTTGCCTCGTCCATCTCCTTGTCTCCTCTACATTAGTTCAAGTCGCATTATTTGCCTCTCTCTTTCTCCTCTCCCATCACTTTTTATATATTTTTTTAAGGCCCCCCCACTTCTCAACGCCTTCTCTTATTCGTGTTTGGTTCGTTAATTTCATTGTTTTCGCATAATTTTGAACGAAATCCTAAGAATCTGCACGCCGTGTGTTTCGTCAGCGTGCAAAATACTTTCGGAAAAAAAGCATACAAAATAAAAGAAAATCCAGTTTGTGATACTCCTCATATTTATGAACTTTATGAGGACTTAGACTGACTTGAGACAGCTTAATCAATCAGTGCACGAGTATAAGATATTCATCACAATTGAAATACTTGCACAGGTCATGGACATGTAGAGCGCTCTCAAAACTGACACTGTTGGTGCTAAATGTGTTAAGTTCAATTTGAAAAAATAAAATGAAATTTGCAAAACTAATTTTATATTTAATTTAATGAAATATTTTACTGCAGTATCAAATCTAAATAGCTGCTAAAAAGCATTTAAATAAATTGATTAAACTGTGGTAAAAAGTATGTGGAAATTTAGATTGTGTTTTTTAATATTTCGATGCCAAATTAACACAATTTGAATGCGTTTTCTATTCGTAATTTTTTTAAACAAAAATATTCATTTTAAAAGTTATCTACGTACAAATTGAATATATATAAATTTATTTTTTTGCGAATTGATATTCGAATTAGTTTTATTAATCATTACACTCATTTCAGCATTTGACATTTATTTTACTCGAATAAATATTTATTAGAAATGTGAAATGTTACAATTTATTCTAGTTGAGACTGTGTAATTTGTCATTGTCAAACAATGCAGCGATTATCGCTTTAAATTTTCCCTACAAAATTCAAAAAGGACTAAAGCTTGCTCGAAAGTCAACAGGCAGCGACTGGCAAATTAAATTTACAAACTGACACCTCAATTGAATTTCGTTGTTGGCACAGGAAGTGCTCAGACAATGGCATATTTTGATATATGCCAGGTAAGATCAGGGCCAGACATTTGATTTGTTATGTGGCTGGCTTGATTGACACAATGGCTAAGGTAATTTTCAATCGAATGTCAATCAAAGGCTCTTAAGTTGTTAACTTTGTGTGGCTCAATGCTCTTGATGGAATGAGGTCTTCAAAATCCCCACTCGTACGAGTATACCACGCAATGGAAATGGCAATGGCAATGGCAAATTTTTGACACAGGTTCGACAACGAACACAGTCCCAAAAAAAGTTAACTAACGAAATGCCGTCGGTAATTTGTTAAAGCGTTTCTTAGCGGATATCACGTGCGCACGTTGTATACCCCACCAAACCTTCCATTCAGCAAAATAAAAAAAAGGGCACTGCTAGCACCTAACGCTAGGGGGCGCTAGCATTAAAATCAACGTCGCATCGTTTCAAGACGATTTGACACGTTGATTGATCCGCTCATTGGCGCACAAAATGAAACCCAAAAGTCCTCACTCAGTCCTGACACTGTGCAAATCTGCATGAGACCTCCCTCTCTCCTCCTCTTCCTCCTCTTCCACCTCTTGCTCCTGCACTCAACCCCACATATTACCGCTGGCAATGTCTTTGTCGTTTCGTCTACGATGTGGCATTAAACAAAGTAACAACTTCATGGCAGGGAGACCAAAAAAAGTCTGTCATTAGTGGCGCAGCGAGAAAACGCCTTTTGCCATTTTTTAAGGGCGCGCCATCGACAGCAAAACACGCAAAAAATGCTCTGTAAAGTCGCGTCATGTGCAAAATTATTGGGTAATTAACGAACAGCAAGAAACCAAACGAACAGCAGAAAAAAGAAAACATAAATATAGTATACGAAAAAAGATATAGACAAATAATAATGGGCGACAACAGGCGATTAGCTAAACGATTTTAGGAACTGGGAGTGCTCAAATATCAAACTTATTGCACTTCTGTTCGTGTCCGGATAATTAATAGATAAATAATAAGCGTATACTTTTTGCATGCCTGGCGAACAAGAACAGACAAGCATGCTAAGGGAAGGTAGCTGCTTTCCAAATGTGGGATTAGTATGAAGTCATAGAAATAGGGAACTACAATATTTGTTTGAATTTCTTGTAGTAATCATTATTGACGGCTTAAGAAATAGCAAGCTGGAAGTAATTAAATATGCTTAATAAAGTTAGAAGATGTAATTAAAATTAATATGGAATTAAAAAATATTAAACGATTTTTGAACATTCTCACTTAAATTTTGACATCAAGAATTTGTGACAAAACTTTGGATTTAGTTAAATACAGAAATGGTTTTCAAAATATTATATTTGCCAATTTTTAATTCATTAAAAAATAAATGATAATCTCTTTTATGATCTAGTACATAAGATTTGTATATAATATTTTTTCTTGCTTACATGCTTCAGCAACATTTCAAATTTCATATTGTTATTTAAATATACGTGTATATTGTAAAATAAAATAATTAATGACAACAATATAACAACTAGCCGAAAACAAGGCCAGTTTGGCTTTACATGGTGTCGTTTGTTTATTAAAAGTTTTCAATATTTGCATACTGTGTATTCCCCAGAGCAATACAAATTTTTGACATATTTCAAATATACAATGTTTAAGTAGTAAGCAAACAAATGGTAGTATGGTAGAAAAAGCAAGTGAACAGAAAAACAATAACAAAATCATAACAGACGTTGTATTGCACAAATTGAAAAATAGTCTGTGGAAAATGGCAGAATGTTTAATGCGATGACTGCCTGCCAGGCAAATTCATATGGCATGGCCTTCATTAGGACAACAACAACAATTACGTAACCAATTGACAGTCACATGCCACAAACAAAACCAGTAACATCACACACTCATACACTCAAACACCAGCACGCCTCTATGCACACACAAATGGTATTACAAAACTGAGACGAAAACTTGGCTAACCACAGCAGAAAAGTCCATGAGAGCATTGTTTAAATATTGAAAATTCGCGTTTAGCAGTCAAAATGATGTTATGCCATCTCGCTCGCACAGCACACTCACTGTCTTTGTCCCTCTTCTTTGTCGCACATGGCCACCAAAACAATGACCAAAAATGAACTTTGTCAATTAATTGCTCAGCTTTTCTATCGAATGCCGAATATCGAAATGCGTATTTCGACCGCCAAATGCAACGAGGCACATTCAAACATACACATACACATACACATTCAAAGAGTGCACTCCCTGCATATGTGTGTGCGTAAATTAGCAATGTAAATATACCAATTTAAAATGCCGTACAATAAATATGAATACAAAAGCAGCGCACAAAAAACAAACGACGATATCAGCAACAAATAATTGAATTTACCCACAGCACTTACACCAACATAACGAGAGACAGAGCGAGAGAGAGAGAGAGAGACTGTGTGGGACAAAGAGGGCGACTGCCCGCAGCTACATACACAATCACACATTCTGGCAGACAGTCTGACAAACGGACAGTCGGACAAATAGACAAACCGACATATTGTGTGCCTTTGTACGAATCTAATAAACCGAATCATGTATACATACGATTGCGAGTATATGCAAAAATAACTTCAATTCGTAGACTCTTCTTTGTATGCCCAAGTGTGTGTGTGTAGTGCCTTTATTGTGCGTGTATGTGTGCGTATTTGCATATGTGCGAGTATGCGTGTGTTTCATACAAACAATAGCACTGTGCTACGAGCTCACTATTTTAAGAAAATAATACATATAAATTAAAAATAAATATAAATAAAAGTATATCAAATAGTATAATAATATTATAATTTTTTAAGAATACTATTATTTATTTTTTTTTATATTTGTTTTACCTAAAAGTTGTCTAGATTTTAATCAATTTATTTGCATTAACGAAATTAAATAATTGCTGCAAATTCTACATTTTGTATAAAAAGTAAGTGAACGTCAATTGTTTATTTTTTTAAATATTTATAATCGAACATATTAGACAGAATCTCCTATTTGTTTATATACAGATCTAAGCATCTAAATATGTTATTTATACATATTTTTGTTGCACAGTGTAATATTGGAGGGGTGTTTGATTATGCCAGCCAGAGAGCCAATACTCATGAAATATTGAAAAGCTGCGGGTCCGATGAGGCGGTGGTTGTGGCAGGCTGCGAAGATATGGTGTGGTGTGGTGGGCGTGGCTCGTTAAAGGGCGTAAGTGTGGCTGTATAGGTGTGTAGGTGTGTGTGCGTGTCACGCGGCATACACGAATGATGAAATATGCATGAAATTGACTTTTGTGCCAAGCCAAAATCACGGCATCTGCATAGAGAGGTTGAAACCCCTCGACCTCTGCTATCCCTCACTCTGCTCTCAGTATTCGACATTGTTATTGCTGTTTTTGGGGTTATGTAACTTTAATTGAAATGTAAACTGAAAGCCGCACGCGACTTAAATGAGAAAAGCGACATTTTAATGTGTCAAACAATGGAACCTCCCCAATACCTATTATATAAATATATGTATTCAAACGAAACCCGGAGCCTGGTACCTATACAAACTCGATATGGTATACTTCATATCCAGGTTATAGGAGAGAGAATATATTTTACCAAATGTGGAAAATTTTTGGGTTTTGCATGTTGGCGCATTTTAATTGCGTCAAAAAGCTAAATGAGTACGAGAGCTCAAAATGGGTAACGATTTGGCGAGGCCTTTACATATATGAATGTGTTTATGGCCGTGTTTAGGCCTATGAATAATGCATATCAAATCAGGCGGTGAAAATGTCATGTGATTGTTGGGGCCAGTTATTCGTTATTCGTGAAACAATTTTATCAAATCGTTTGAGCAAAACAGTAATTGTTTTTGAAAACTCCAAGAATAATAGCTGTTATTATGAACTCACTAGAATTAACAATTTGCTGCACAGCACAGTGAATGTTTAAAAGGCTCTTCCAAGGAAAAGTCAAATGGAATATTTTTAGGTAATTAAGTGGAATTTTTAATGTACTTAAACAATTGGGTATTATTACGATGATCGCACGAATTGATTCAGATTTAAAAGCTATTAACTAGAATTCTCAATATAATAATTACAAAACTGATCAAGAACAAGATTTCCATTTAGTGTTGATCGTTTTTTAATCAAAAATAAATAATAAATATCTGCAATTTCGTACAAACTTCATACAATTCTTCAGCGTCAGATTGCAATAAAAACTGTAGCATACATTATAGGGCAAACCATTTGCATATATTAGCTTAACTAAACAACAATGCCAGGACCAAGCAAACCGGCAAACAACCTCAACAATACTCTAAGCCAACAAAAGCAACGACAAACTTGTTGTTTAGCCATAAAAAGAAAAATACGAGCAGGAATATAGACTAAATGTGGAAACAAGGCAGTCTCGGGTTTGCATATTAAAATGAGCAGCGAGGAAAACCTGAACGAGTTGTACTCGTATGAGGTATATCTGCATATGTATCTATATGCATGTACTTAAGCACATGATGCAATTGCAGAGTACGAGTATATACAGTTACAGTTACATAAGGCAGAATGGAAAGTTGCAAGCCGTTTTTCGCACTACCCGAATAATGTTGGCTCTGTCGCTGTCCTTGTCGTTGTCGTCGCCGCTAGATAATAAATGGCCGGCCATTAAATTGCAATTAAAAGCTCATATGTGCACATAAACTTTGCGCCAGACAAGCGGACGGACGGCCCGCTGGACAGACGGACATGCACGTACTCCTCCATCCATCCCTATGCTATGCCAATTCAACCAAAATTCGCCTATAGCCAACCGGGCGTTGCATAATAATGAAAGGCAGTAGTGTTGCATTTCGCTGGCAGGATAATAGCCCGTATAATAGTAAATTTAACAGTTGGTTGCCTTGGGCACTTTCCACTGCCAGAACAAGAGCTCAATAGTCACCAGTCGGCGGTAAACAAATTACGCGCCAGCTCAGGCTCGAAAAATGCAATGCCAAATGACCAGGCGGCCACTTTTCTTACATAATTGACATAACGTATACGTAATATGCAGCACACAGACTTGGAGTGAGTGCGTGCCTGAGTGTGTGTGTAGTCAATTAGAAAATGTGTATTGCTCATAATTAAGATTTATACACACATTGTACAACAGTCAATACGAGCACTTTTTGTGCTGCAAATCTGCAAAGTGGCCAGGCAGCACTTGAGAATCAGATTGAACGAATTTCAAAATGCCCTGTAAAATAGCGAAATATGCATATTCCAAAATGTAACGAAAAAGTTGACAATAATGTAAATGTAATAAAAGAAAACAGAGTATTATTTAAAAAGGCATTCCTGTGTATAGCAAATTAATGCTTAAATTTGGTAACTTCTTTATCAAAAAAGCTAATGTCTTAGATTGCTAAAGATAAATCTAAACATCGACTATTAAATATTTACTTTCAAATAATAATTAAGTTAATTTTTAAGGCAATTTTACGCAGTGCAGCTCATTTAGAGCATGGTCGAAAGTTTTTGAAAATGGCAAGAAGAGTAAAAAAGCAGAACGCTTAGCGCATTTTATGGACGCCGCCAACTGGATGCAAATTTCCATTAGCCATGCAAACGCAAAACTAGCCGCCATTTATCTGTCTAACTGTGGCGGTATGCCGAGCTGGGCAGAGAGAGGGCAGGGCGGGGTACAGTCATCGGCCTGGCAATAGTTAAAATTTACTGCCCAGTTACCAACCAGCCAACAGTAGATGGGGCAGCAACAGTAGCAAGTTGCAAGTTAGCAATATGCATACGCATTTCATGCGATGCGGCAAACAGCGAGGGGGGAGGGGGAGGAGTGTGCTTGAAAGCGGGATGCGGGGTGCGAAATGGGGCCATTTTAATGGAAATTTTTATTGAAAGCCAACAAAGCGCTCAATGGCCTAGCTAATGGCGTTAGTTGGCAAAATGGAGGAACGACACTAAAGTAGCTTAAAACTTAAATGAAAACAGCAGCTACTTCCTCTCTCCCGTCACATTATATTTCTTGCTCTCTCCGACTCTTTGTCTGCCTCCCTTTTGCTCACATTATTTTAGCTCTCCACATTTTGCTTGCCGCAAGCATCGCAGAGAAAACTGCAATAATTTTCGTTGAATATGTAAAAAACTATGGCTTATGACATAAGCTTGAAAAAGCAGCACTTGATAATTCATGAAATACTATCGATTGCTAAGAATTAAATAATGAGTAAATTACTACTTGAAGTTCGCTTACAGAAAATGTATTTGTAGAATTTTGAATCCAAGTATGACAACTTTATTAAATATATTATCAATTACTAACTATTATTTTATAACAATCAGATGGGAATTATGTAAGATGTGTAAAATAATTAGAAATTTAATAAATAATCTCATGCTATTAAATTTTGTGAAATAAAAACACAATCGCTTGAATTCCACTTAAAGCAACTTTCCACAAGCCTATATTGTTACTTAAAGATTGTTATTGAAACTATTATTCGAAGAGCTGTGAACTGGCGGATGGAAAATAACTTGAAAGTTAAAAGAATTTATGGCCTCTGTCTTGTTTTTCTCGCAAAAGCTTCTCGCAAAATTTCAGCATATATTTATTAATAACGCCTTTGACTTTGTGTCTTCTTTTCTTTGCCTGCCGGCGAGCTACATCGAAAAAAAAGGACAGTAGAGAGATAAGGGACAAAAGGAATGCAGCCAATAACTTGGCGCTTAATTTTTGCACAATTCACCGCCAAAGGCCAAACAAATAACTTGAGCATCGGCGCAGGGCCAAAAGTATTTGCTGCACATAATTACATGAAATGTGCACGCATTAAAAATTAATAACTAACTGCCGCTGGCCCATTTACTCAGTGGCTCCAAGGGGGCATCATCAGAGGCATCATGAACAAATAAAAGCCAGATTTAATAAAGTGCAATATCATGGCAGAACAATCAAAAGGGCATTTGGTATAGTTGAGAGAAATGCCAACAAAGACCTATTAAGTATACGAAGTGCTCGCTGATTGCCAGAGAGTGCGTCAGATAAAACAATGAAAAATTAATCAGGAATTACACAATTACAGTGGCATAAAAGAACAAATACTGCATGTGCGGGAATTATATATTTTTCCGTAGTGAAGAGAATATAAAATTTATAATAATAAATAAATAATTTATATATATACTTTATTTAATATTTATCTGCAATGTTAAGGCGCAACTGGAATTAAAAAATAAAGTGCAAACCCTGTGAGACTATGAGGGCAGCTAAAACAGAACAAATGCAGAACAACAAAACCAGCCAACAATTCAACGGAAAACAAACTAACAAAAAATAAGCGCCTTCTATTGAAAATATTGCACAATTTCTATAAATCGCAGAGAGGCTGACGCAAAAACTCTCTACATCGATGAGCAAAGGCAAAATGCAAAAGCGAAAGCCTCACCAATAACAAAAGGCAGGCAAACTGCTGTTAAACTGTTGTTTAAACGTATTGGCATCGGGAGGGTCGAAGGGTATAGGGGGGGAGCAGAGAAAATGCTGGAATTGGAGGAGTTTTGTGGCCCATTGTGAGATGGCGCCCAGGAACCACAAGCCGCACACCCACAACGCAGCACTCAGGCCACAGCAACCACACACACACACATACACACTCAAACATGTGAGAAAGTATTGGGTATTGTTAAATCCCTTTGATTTTTTGCCGCACCGTTGCAAACAGCAATTTGGCAAATCCTTTCACAATCAAAATCAACCGCAGATGAAATTTTACCCAAAATTGCTAGGCAAAGAGCGTGAGCTCCAACAGCGTTTGCGGCACTTCCATAACTATGCCTTATATGCTGACTCACCAAAAAAAAAAATATATATATATATATATTAAAATAAAAATAACAAGAACTTCGTTTTTTCTAGCTACGTTTAAAAATCATTCGACAGTAAAACGGCAAATTAGCGTTAAGTGTAGTCGCACTCAAAGTCAGAGACCGAGACCGTCCCCGAGATCGAGAGCAGCCTGTCGTTCACTTTACCTGTAGTAACAGCAGGTGCTTAAGCATTTTACGAGCAACTGTATTCAATTGGGCTGCAGTTGGCTGCCTGTCTGCCTGTCTGCCCCTCTCTGTCTGCATTACGCATACGCAGCGTGTTAACTGCGCTCAAAAGTCAAGCCAATAAGTTGCAGCTTGTAAATTGCCTCGTTTCGTTGACTTGCTTTTGTTGCACTGTTGTTGCTGCTGCTGATGTTGCTGTTTGTGTAATGAAAACTTTTACAACGCCATATGCAGGCTATTAAATAACACACACACACCCATTCTCACACACATGCACGCCTTGGAATATGCAATCAAGCTCATTTATACTCATTAAGCGCTTATGTGCAAAGCGCAAAAGAGAAGAACGGAATTAACATGGCAGGATGAGCAGAAGGACGAGCAGAAGGAATTCATAAAAATCGCTAGTGAAACAGTGAACACTCTGAAGCGGAAATTCCATTCCAAGCTATTTCAACTATCATTCATATTATGAATGGGTTCAAAATGTATTTTGTAATATTATGGAATCTTAATATATAACATTCTAAAATAAAAGCATTAAATTTGCAGTTCAAATGTTTACAAATATTCTATTTTTGTAAAAGAGATAGTTAGTGATACAGCCTAGTTCAATCATAAATCGAATAAACTATAAAGTATTGAATACAATAATTAATTTATCAAGTATTTAAAACTGCTGCTAATAGTAGCAATTATGCTTATATTAAAAACTAATCAAAAACTAATAAATAATAAATAAATAAATAATAGAATACTAATAATAAATTTTAATTTTTCATTTTGTTAACATTGCAGTATTGAAAATAAATATTTGTTGTTTAATATTTGTTACATATGATGAATATTTAAAATATTTCATTTGATTTACAATTTTAATTACATATCTATCTAAACATTTGTATACATTTATGAATATATTTATATGTCATTTTATATTAAGGTATCTTCTTTATTTTAAGGCCCATTGTTATAAGAGAAACGTCCCTGTTTTTGGCATGCATATGTGGTATGCAAGTTTTTGCTCACTCTACTCGGTTTATGCGTAACTTGACTTGCCTGCTAATATGTTTCTGATGTCTTTCAGGAGGAACAAGAAGGAAACCGGCTTCCCTGAACGTAGGCAACACTTTTTTACTTAATGGCACGCGTCTCCTACTTCGTCTCAGGCTATGTCTCAGACTGAGACTGAGACTGAGGACGAGTCTTGGGGCGCTATGGCGCTCTATATGCTGATTACTTTGCTGCTGTAGCTATTTGGTTTATGAATTTACTGCTGCTTGCTGCAACGGCAGCTTAAGTAATTAACAAATTAAAATATGTATAGAGCGCAAAATAGAGAGAAAATGTTGAAGCTCTATGCCATTCTGTTCTGTTTTACTCTGCTCTGTTCTGTTCTGTTCTGCTTTGTGCAGCGTTGGGTTGACAGGGAAAAGCGAGGAAGCAAGAATCGTCTTGCAAAAAGAAGAATTAAATGCATGCTTCTTGGCATTGCCATGAAAATGTTATGTATACGCACTGTGCTCCTAATGGAAAACTAGCAAAAGATATTGCTGTGTAGTTCACGATTGCACTGGATACATTTAAACTAAGCATCGCTTATGCAAAATGTAATGTTCGTGTACAATGTCTGTAAAATTAAGTTAAGTACTCGCTAATAGAAAGATAACTTGGTGCATTCAGACTCATTTGTCAAAGAACGGAGCAACACTTAATGAATATATATGCTGTGAATATTGAGGAAATTGAACTTGTAGCTTAAACTGATTTAAAACTAATAATAATCATAGCATAATCTTAAATTACCCAACTAACATCGATAAGTATTTGATTAATAATCAAATTGTTGGTAATCAATACTGACATGTAATTTATCTGCAAGAGCTGTCCAACCGAACTCGGCTAAAGTGCATTTGCCAAACATTTATCGACAGCTGTTGTTCACGCCAAACTCTTGTCCGCCGAGACCACACTCACTCCCCCCTGGCTTGAGCCAAGTGCTAAACCCTTTTGCGTAACCAGCCATTGGCCAAAAAGCTGTCGCATCAAATGAGCACCATAAATAATTTCATTTTCATTTCAATTTCCATCCAAATACCAATGCCACATTTGACAAGCGGGCAGCGGGCAGCGGGAAGCGGGGAGTTGAGAGGAAGGGGGTAGGTAAAGAGCGGGTTATTCGAAATTTACGAGTGCCAACTGTTGCGAAATGCAGACCACCCCCCGGGCTGCTCTGCGCACCCAGAAAATAGTAGTTACAGAGCGGCAACAAATCGCATAAATCATACGCCCAGTTGTACACGAGGCACTTTTCGGCGTTAATTGTAAATAAATAACATATTAAAATTTCCAGTCAATAAGTTTAAGCCGTAATTAAAAGTAATAATGTGCGCAGCTAACGAAATGTTGCTGTTGGCCTTCGTCCTTGTAGTCCTTGTCGTGGCAGTCATGAAATACCTGCTGGCAGGATGCCGAACAACAGTCAGAGCCAGCATGTAAGGATGGCTCCTGCTGCTAAGGCTGCCAACGGCAGGCGTCGCAAACTTTTGCGAAAAGGTCAATTAAACTGCATTAAGTTTAATAACTTTTGTGCAAACGAACGAACGAACGAGCTGAAGAACGAAACGAGCCGAACTGTTACCAAAATGTATACTCGTACACATTCTCAGCCACAAGCATACTCCTACTATTAAAGCAGAGCAGAGCGCAGTAAAAGCAAAAGGCTTTGGCCAGCGGATTATGTACAAAACAGACATGGGAGCCACGTTAACGTTATAATGCAACATATTGTGTGGCAGGCCACACGCAGTGCCAACACCACTTATGAGTGCGATCTGAGAATGCTCTGCTATAAGATACTCTGAGTATATTTATGCTGTAAGATCGTCTTTCCCCAACTAATCTAAGTCCAGTCAAATATTTGGAATTTAAAGTACAATAAGTCAAGATATTATTAGCAATATGGGAATTTTAAATTGATGGTGCAGAACCTATGTTTATATTAAATTTACAACAACAATCACTCTTTCAATTATTTATAAGGATTAAAAATTGACTTTCGGAAATTTTGAATGCTAATAAAGCTGTAATCTAATATGTTGATTTTCAAATAACGTATTGAATTACTTCGAATCACAGTGCAATATACTCGAATTAGATCATGCTGAAATTGATGGTGTAATATGTTCAACAACAACAACAGCCAATAAGGCCGTATGGAAATCACTGAATAGATAAGTAACCTCCATGAAGTATAATAAATTAAATACCATATTATAGGATCAAGGATGGCTTGTTCTGAAGCCTGTTACGCACACATTTGCACAACTTTATTATACCCCTTTGAACCCCAAAGTTGGTGGCTGGGTATAACAACAACAACAAAGGTAGCAACACCTGTTTATGGTTTTTCGGCACAACATTTTACAACAGCCAGAAGGTTACACGCACACACACGCACACTCATCACACATATACCTACACGCAGCATGATAGAGAGAGAGAGAGAATGGTCGTCTGTTGTGTCGTTTGGTCGAGGCCAAAAGTTTTCGTAGCCAACTAATTTTTCCTGTCAAATGCACAGACGACAACAAAATAGCAACGACAACGGCGACGTCGTCTTGGCGGGAAACTCGCCAACAACAATAACAACAAACAACAACAAAAGCAACAAAGCTGAAGGTGAAATTAAATGTAAGCAGCGCCAGGATATGCGAAGGATGTGCGTGCGTATGTGACTGTATCTGTGTGTGTGTGTGTTGCCTTTTGCTTACGCCTGATTATGCGTTTGCATGCACATAAAGGCAAAAGTCAAACAAGAGACAAACTTCCTCGCCAGACCAGCAGCCGCAGCAAACAGCAGCAACAATAACAACAAGAGCAACAACAACAAGGAAATGCTACGCTTTGGCTACCTTTTTTTATGATTATTATTTTTATTTTTTATTTATTTACGTGCGCTTTTGATAGGGTTGGCAGCAGGTGTTTACTTTTGTGTGTGTGCGTGCAAAATTTGATGGCATTTTATGCTGCTGCAGATCAACATTAAATTGCCGACCCCGCAATTTGAACCCACAAACAAAAGATGTGTATGCCTTGTGTGCGTCTCGTGCATGTCATAAAAATAATTTCAGGTTGTTGCGACCTCCTCGAGGTCCTTAATATATGTTATCTGAATTTCTATTTTCCCAGATTTCAGAAAACAATTTCCGAGATAATTCTGCTAATCAAAACTTTGAAACATTACAATTTATTTTTTAACTTTTCAAAAACAAAAATCCCCATTTTCTGTTTATTTAGTTTTGAATCTTTTAGAAGGAATATCCATAGAATTTAACACCAGAAATTGGACAAGAATATTGAAAAGAAATATCTGTTTCGTCGGAATGAGATTGAATTCATTTGTTCGCAACATGACATAAAATATTTGTGGGTTAATTTGTGTGAGCAAAGACTTTATAATGGCATACAAAAACGTAGTCATTGGCACTTATAAAGCACCCTAGAGCGCTGTCGTTACCACCTACATCAGCGAGTGGAGAGCATTATGTATTTATAGGTGCCATGCCAACTGTTATCCGCTCTTATTTGGTTTTTATTCCTTTGTTTTCGCCCAGTCTTTCTTTAATTATAAAACTCCTCAACATCGCTCTCCGCCGGCTCTCCATTCAGCGTATTCCCATTGGCATCAAATTGTCTGTATGGTAAGGTAACAGAGTATTAAAAATTTCAGCACCAGCAGCAAGTTTTCTGACCAGCCACGCCCACTCGGCGCTAGCAAATGGCGCTAGCGCTAGCCAGCCTCCATGGCAACGCAAGCCGCTTAACGCAGCCAACTGCCAAATGTAAATATACTCCAACCCTCAGTCAGACCAACAACAAAAAATGTATATATATAAAACTTTCTTAATAATATAAAAAAGCGAAAAAAATTAAAAAGAGAATAAGTTCATTCAAGGCGCAGCAGAGCCGCCAGCGGAATGCGCATTGTTTTCAGCTTTTCAGCGCCGAAACGACAAGAACAATAATAACAACAACAACAACAACAGCAGCATCAACTGTTGGATGGAGTGTTGGGAGAAGTGTAAAGACGGAACGGAACTGAGAGTCCGGGAAAGGCGACGCGGCGTGAGGAACTTAAAAACTTTGGCCATATCCCGCAGCTATGAACAACAGCAATCAATTTTCACATGCCGGCGAACAAATGTGCCGCACCGGGGTGTCCGCGATGCGGATGGTTATACGATGACTGCGAATGGAGGAGCATGGTGGCGAGGGAAGATGGTGTACAAACTCAGCAATGTCCTATACGATTCCCAGTGGGTAGTTTAAAATTATAATGCGGCAACGCGCGTGTGAAAGTACCGTCATGACCATCAAAATGGGCAAACATTGGACAACAGTCGCCATTGCCATCACCGTCGTCCTCGCCATTGCCATTGCCATCGTCGGCACTCCGGGCATATTTACCAAGCGCTTCACATTACGTCCGGTTCCATCAAATCCGTGAAACGCCCACACCATCAGACCTGCTCTGCTCCGCTCTGCTCTGCTCTGCCCTGACTTGCCTCGTGTCGCTCCGCTGATTAATTTCTCGTTTTTGCGCCATTTTCTATTTGTCTTAGTCTCGGTAATTACAACAAGTTCTGAGCTTCGTGCCGCGTGGAATAAGATAAACAAAGTCTTTCAGTGCTCTCTTCTGGCCAAAAGCGGGGTTCTCAGCTGGCTGAATGCTTCCGGTAATTGAATCAAATGAAGCAGCATTAGTAAGTATTAGCTTCTTATGGTCGACGGTTCAGTTCTTCAGTATCTCTTAGCCTGCTTCAACATAACTCTGTTTATTTTTGTAAATTAATTTTTAATTTAATATACGTGTGGCATGGGGCGGACCCCAAGACTTGAGGTCAGAGGTCAGTAGTTTCGCGCCCCAGACACAAAAGCATTGTGTCTGGTCGTTGTGGCGCAATAGCAAACAGCGAAAAAAATAATACAAAATAAGAAGAGAAATAGAAATAATTTAAGCATTTAAATGGCCAACTTGGCAAGTTGACTTGGCTATGCTCTTGCGGCAAGTAAATACACACAAAATTGGTTAATTTTGTCTAATTATTTAAGCAAATGATCAGTAATAAATATTATTCAGAATATTCTTAGTTGTTGGAGCAAGTTTCACTTTGTTGTGTTTTTTTTAATTGTATCAAAAAGGGTGAAGTATGCATGTACTAATATTGATATACATTTTATAATATAGAATATTTATTTATTACCAGATATAAAGAAATTATTTCTGAGAAAACTATTTTGCAAAATGAACATACATTAAATACATTTAGCAATCAGTTGACTTCCTTTAGTTCTTGAACGACGCTTGCTTTATAAAATTTTATTCTACATGTTTGTCTTCCACATTACTAAATGTTCTCTAAACCTAAATATTAAAAAACGTGGTATAATCATTTATGAATAATTTTAAAATGACGAATAATTATCAGTCATCAAAACACAGACGTCTAATGCCGCTTAAGCTATGTTATAAACTTGACAACAATATTATAATACCCAGAATTCTAGACTAGTCGCCCGACTGAAAAGTGACCAAAACGAGCTTACAAAAATAAAGA
This sequence comes from Drosophila pruinosa, assembly GCA_018150935.1. NCBI lineage: Eukaryota > Metazoa > Arthropoda > Insecta > Diptera > Drosophilidae > Drosophila > Drosophila pruinosa. Next base: position 27,650,032 of record JAECWR010000199.1, read on the forward strand.
AGTACATAAACAGCGGCAAAAAGAAAAAACAACGAAAAGTAAAATAGAAAAAAAAAAAAAAGAAAGAAGGCTATTTCAGCTGGTCAGCAGGTTTTGTAGTTCTCGGAGTTGGGAGAGAAAGCCTGTCGAAAATAAAAGTAAAGCAGCAGCAGCACAAAGTGAAACGGGACAGGACAGGGCAGGACAGAATAGAAGGCGAGTCAGAAGGCGAGCCATGGTCGACTACGACGACGAAATACTTTTTCAAGATAAACGGAAACAAGCCAAGATGGAATTAATTTTCCGCTTTGAACAAACAAGCGGATGTAAATAAAAAGTACCAGCGAACGTTTTCTACGTCAAAGTCGCACTGGCAGCGGGGTTGAGGATGGGATGGGACAGGAGCAGGGCAGCCGCAACTGCTTAGGCTTTAGCCCATCTCCTATGCGTTTGTGTATTGTATCAAGGAAGGGAATAGAGTCGCGGGGAGGGCGTAAATGGACGTTGGCGCTACGTCTGCCAAGTTAAGTCTAAGAACAGGCTGGTCCAAGTTATGTGCTGTTAATGACTGTACAAGAAGTTTAATTGTATGCCCACCCGTAAGACGGGCGTAGACAGAGATAACGCAACGGACTGAGAAAGAGACAGCAAATGAGCAGAGCAGAGAACGGTGCTAGGAAAGTGCTAGTCAACAGGGACAAGAGTGTGGTTTGGTGGGCGTGCGATATGGCCATACACAAACACATACGCATATTGACAAATTGCAATTTAAATAGACAGCAATAAGTTAAACAGACGCACATGGACACATAACTAAGCACTGGATGGGAGTGTGGCTGAGGGGGAGCCAAAGATGGAGTGCAAGAGACGCACGCATAAACACGCAATGTCTAATTAGTTTAACACAACCGGGAGTGGTGGAACTTCTCTGCTTATAGAGACGAACAAAACATACACTATCGTAAGCAAAAAGTCAAAAAGTTGTAAATGAAACGGAACTTAGCGATTAATTAATCTTAATAAAATACATATAAAGTAAGAGAAATATTTATTCGTTTTTTTTTGTGGAAGCAATCAAGCAGTACAAATTTGCTAGGTCAATTATTTATTTCAATAATTCTTCTTTGTTTAGTTCAAACTATACTTATGCTTAACTCGACTTTTGTCACTTCGATAGCTCTGATTGTCTCATCTCTAGAAGCTAAACACATTAGGCCATTTTTCTGGATAACTTACCATATATTGTAGTACAATAGTTGCCATCTCTCTGAGCTGATGATGTTTGTTTGTGGACCAAATATTGATGAAACATTTACGCACACACGCACACAATTAAACACATTTACTCACGCAGCACACAAAGCGACTCACACATACAGACGCACGCACACATTCGTACTCATACTCACAAAGATTCAGACACAGACACAGACAGCATATATAAGTAGTAATTGATGGGTTTCCTTTTATAACAACATCAATCATACGCACTGTGTTGCCCCGCATTTTGTGCCCAGGTTAAATTATACATGTGTATGTGTATACAGCTTATATGCAGTATCTGAAATGTATTTATTTGGCGAAAAGCTTCTTTGCACTATATCAAATATACATATGCATGTATATGTTAAGCTACTACCTAATTTAATCACGCCTTGACATTACTGATTGTTGTTGTCATTGTTGTTTGCGTTGTCATTGTTGCCATTTCAGTGGTTGTGTCTGTGGTCAAACTCTGACGCTTTATCCAACACAATATGTTGACCCAGATCATGCCACACAATCCCATATAGATAATACGAAATCGGGGAGCTATAAACATAAAGTTAATGGCCTGTGCAGGTAGCCAGAAGACACAAGATCGTTGGAAAGTCGGTAGAAATTTCTCACGCAGTTCTTGGAAGACATCGTCAGAGCCCTCCATAAGGGACATACCTGATAAAGGGAGAGAGGTATGATTTCAAAGCTTTGCATTAAAAAGAATAAAATAAGAATGTCTCACATGAATATTTTATAATTTTCAGAATATTAAATTTCAACCATATCGTAGCATTAAATTACTTTAGCATCGCAAGCATAAATAACATATTGAAAATGTTGTAAGCCTTTTAAAAGCTCTGTTCATATGCTTACCAGTGTAAAACAGCGTCAGACAATATGGTGTCAATATAAACTGGTCCAACAGCAATTTTTTGAAAATAGTTTTCTTAAGGGTGCCCGGAAAAGTGCCATCTAACCACTTATACCTGAGAAGAACATGGCAAAATGAATTTGAAAGAGAGAAACACATGGATAAAGTAACAAATATAATGTTAAAGAGAAGCAGACATGAAGCATAAGTGAAGTGTGCAAAGAGTGCATTAAGTGTCAATTAGTGTAGCTTTGTATTATATATATTATATATTCCATGAAGATCATTTACTATCGTTCTTGTGTAACTTTTACAGTTTGTAAATTGTGGGATGTTGATTGCGTTTGGTGTGTTGTTTTTTGTATCCGACACTTACATATCTGATAAGTTTACGTGCACATATGCCGCATTTCATGGTGCGTAGCGTGCTTGGCTGGAGCTTATTACACAAAAGCTCTATACTTAATGCCGGTGCTGCTAAAGAGAGGAAGAGAGAGCTTGTGTATGTTTGCATATGAAATAAGAGAGCGCGCATAAATGTGCTCTTAAATGACAGACACGTGCTGAGCAGCTTTTGCCAAATGGTAAACAAATTGATAAAGAACCGAAAAAGAGGAAACAAAACAAAAACATGCGACATTTACAAATTGAATGAAAAAGTGTGAGAGTGCGAGAGCCTGAGCGTGTATATGTATGCATCAATTAAGTAGATGTATGTTTTCTGTGTACCAAGCATAGAGTGTTGGGGCATAGATTGCGGTGCCCATTACCGCATATCGTCCAACAGTTGTATAATCGATATCCTCACGCTGCTCTGGCGGCTGCAAGACACATAAATCTAATTATGTTACAATGCCCTCCCAAGCCAAAAGATAAACTGCCAACTGCTTCACTTACCGCCAGCCAGCGCTTAGAAACATATTGCTGGGAGAACTCCGCACCCACATAGAGGCTGCCATAGATGGCGCTGTTGGTCACAAAGGGATGGCGTTTGAACAGGCCTCGTGCGCCAGCAATTAGGCGTGACATCGCCTCACAATGGAAACACACACAACAACAGCACAAACAGCAAGAACAACAGCAACAATAGTCACTTTGATTTATGTTTATTAACTGTAAGTGTAGCAATTGAGCTTACGATTTCAGCGAGACAACTGACAGCGCCGTCAAAGCTTCACAGCAAATTGAAGCTTGCTCGTGCTCAGCTGTTCCAAAAGCTGTTGCTGGAGAGCCAAGCGGTTGGTGTAGGCTATCAATTGGTTGCCATGAGAGAGCGAGAGCACACTTTAGATATGCCTTTCATTTCCTGGTTTAGTTTGCCAAACTGTTCATATACGCTACAAATAAATGTTGAAGAGAAGCAATAGATGAAGCTTTTTTTTGGAGATAAAACTCATAGATCCCACTGCACTTGGGGTAACACTATCTTGATTCTATACTGGGCACTTAACGTATCAATAAAGATAAGAGTTGTTCATTAAAAGTGCAATTAATTTATAGACACATTGTGGTAGACGACTATGGCAACAAAAAGCTCGAACGGAACTCGCCAATCCTGATAAGCAGATAAGCGTGCGTGGGGGTATTTCGTGTTTTAGCACCTCCGAAATATTTTTATAACACTGTGTATAGAATAAATAAATTAAATATATATATGTTAAACATAACTGCTTCATTAATTGGAAAATACATTTACCTAACTTTTTGAATTGGGCTGGTATTGTTAGTATCTCTTATGTTACGAATTAACTAGACTAATTATAACAAAACATTAAATATTTTTAATGATAAACGAATGAAGAATCTACAAGATCTATTTACTTTTCTTAAGATCTTAGAGATTGCCACCTCTACTACATCTCCTTGAGAACAAACTTATAAAGATATCTTTGATCCGCTTATTTGTAGATTCTTTCAATGGACTCAATCTGTGCTCAACTCATTCTATTTCCATACCAATCAGGCATACACTGTGAGGCAAAAAAGTTTTAACCATAAAAATGCAATAAGTGTACTAACAGTACAGCACAGACGTTTTGCTAATGGCACTTTACGCACGACTAACAAGCGCACCAGAGAAGATGGAACGATGAGATGCGATGCGAGGAGGCCCAAAACATGTGAAAGTCGCATTGGGGAAAACTTTGATTGAGTGGCAAAGAAACTGTTGGGTAAGGTGTGAAAAACTGAAACCAATTTAAAAAGTTGGCTAACCATACGGAGAGTGCTGTTGAGGAATGCAAACAGAAAACAGAAGACAGAAAATACAAAACACAAGGCAGTCGGCGACGCAGTCAAAGCTGACAGCACACAACAAGACAAACAAACAAGGAAACAAACAAAGCGAAGAAACTTTTCACACACGACAAACACGACAGTTGAACACTCGGCAGGACCAAGTATGAACTTGGGCGCGCTTGCCAGATCCCTAAGCAACAGTCTGAGATTTAGTGTGGGCTCCAAGAAGCAACTGGAGACGCCATCCCCAGAAAACGTATTCGAATCGTCGTCATCAACGCCGTCAAGCAACAAGGGCAAGTCCTCAAAGAAGTGCGGCACAATTCCCAAGCCTCTGTCTAATACGGTGGATGAGCTCAATCAATGTCATCAGCCATACAACCAAACGGTAGCTCAGATCCTGCAAAATGTCTGTGAACTAGAGCACACGCTCTACGAGGATCAGCAGCAGGAGTTCCAGTTGCGTATGGCTTTGAACCGTCAAACGGAGAGAGTACATGAACTCAGCTTTTCATTGGACACAGAAAAGGAGAGGAATGAGCGATTGGTGCAGTTGCTACGTGGCACTGACACCGATTGCTATAGCGATAGTGAGACTGAGATGGAAGGATTAAATAACATGCGGCTGCATTCCAAAAGCGATATCTTTGAGTCGATTAGCCCACTGCTCATGCAACAGCGGTAGGTGCAGAGTTCTAACATATGTATATTTAAGAAACTGTGAAAGCTAGACTATTCAATTTAGTGACATTGATCTGATCTCTTGCAGATACGATGAGCTTTCTGCCTCACACCGTCATACCCATCGATTGCTGGCCAAGAAGGATAAGGCTATGAAGTTGCTTAAATGCGATTTGGAGGAGTTGCGCTGTAAATACGACACAGTGGTTAACAATTATCGAAACGAGGAACGACATCTGGAAGCACTATGGAAACGTTATCTTCATATGCAGCATAAGAAAAAGCAACAAATCTGCATACTCAAAGATACTTTGGGCTATGCCAGTGATTGCATTTTGCATGCTCAGATGGTTATTGAAAGCTGCAATACTGGCACCGGTATAGATGAGAAACATTTAAAAAAGTTCAATTCGAATTTAAAGTGCTTTATGCGTGAGCTGCGAAATTGTTGCTCCCAACGTAGACTGCAAGAGCTGCAGCAAGAACAGGATCTGGATGTGGATGGGGAGCTACTGGAGCAACAAGTAAGGAGCAGCTCGACAGCGCCATCTACCAACGCAAACCTGAACAGTAGCTCAAAGCGACATCAGCGGAAGCATCGGAAACATTGAAAATTTGAATTTAAATATCTGATTTAACGGATTTAGACTTTCATATTATGTAATTTATGTAAAAAAACAAAGATATTTCAAAACAAAAACAATAAAAAAATTTTTTGTTAAAGTAATGTATAATTTTATAATTTATACAAATTTTTATGGGGCCCGCATTTGGCTGCAATTTTCCATTACAATTTATGCGCCTTAATGTTGAGCACTTATTACGAGCAACACGGAACATTTTAAATCGATTGTTTTCGGTAACACAGTAGCCAAATTAATATCGTTCATGATCTGAAAAAACTGGACTGGGAAAAAATATAAACAAAATAATTCAGAAAGCGGAAGGCTCGTAATAAATTAATTTATTTTAAAATGTCAACGATTGCTCCAACGACTAGAAACATAATTTCCAGCATCACTTCGTATGATCTACAAAGGACGCCCAGTGTAAACAAAGGGGCACCTGCCAAAAGCGGTTCTAATTCTGACGAAGAAGATAAAGGTGCAGAAGCATTGCCAGCCAAGGATGTAACCATTTATAATGAATATGTTATGGGGCCCGCGTTTGGCTGCAAGTTTCCATTACAATTTATCCGTCTTAATGTTGAGTATTTATTACGTAAAAAATTGAACGGTAAATTGTACATTTTCAAGAAACAATGGCCAAGCTTTATAAAATATTTGTCATAGGTAAGACATATCAGCCTGGGGATGCTGTCAAGTGGGTACGTGAAATTGCTGATGAAATCAATTTGAAAATGGAAGGATCTTGTCGGCAACCCCGTTACAAGCATGTAATACAGGTTATAATTTACCAGCAGAATGGAGGTGGATTTTTCTGTGGAGCCCGTGCTATTTGGGATAAACTTGCTGATGATTATGCATCCCTCGAATTTGATGGTGGTACTTTTATGTGCATTGTAACTATTTTTGGGGTTTACCAGTATTAAGTTAATAAGCAATAAATAAACTATGCTTAAATATACAAAAACTGTTTATTTGAAATTATTTTTAATAAGCGGTTCCATAATTTACCAATCAGCTGTGCTATCAGCTGATCACCTGAACAACATATATCACGTACCGATACATCGATAAGCATTCATTACTTCATAGTTTTAGTAAGTCATTGATAACAGCCTGCGGTCACACTGACGCGCACATGTGTTTGTTTTCATTCATCTAGTTATTTGTTGATTGAAGTGAATGCGATAGCAAAATGAAAGTAAAAATGATTAGTCGCAACCCGGACAACTATGTCCGGGAAACCAAACTCCAGCAACACAAAAGTAAGATCTGAAATAAACTAACGAGCAATATATAATAACTCTCAAATTACAGTTCCACGCAACTATGATCCGGCGTTGCACCCGCTGGAGGGTCCTAGGGAATATGTTCGGGCTTTAAATGCCACCAAACTGGACCGTGTTTTCGCAAAACCATTTGTTTGTAACTTAAGCGGGCATCGAGATGGAGTGTCCTGCTTTGGAAAGCATCCCAAGCTTCTTTCGACTCTGGCCACCGGCGCTTACGATGGGGAAGTGCGTGTATGGGATCTGGCGAATCGCACTAGCATGCGAAGCTTTGTTGCTCACGATGGCTTTGTACGTGGCATTGCCTATGCTCGCACCGGTAATCGATTTTTTACCGTCGGCGATGACAAAACAATCAAAGTATGGAACTCTAAGGCACCGGACGTTGGAGAAGAGGAAGAGCCAGTAAACACAATACTAAGTCGTCATATATTGCAAGGCATATCGCATAATCGGAAGGACAACAGTTTTGCCACATGTGGAGAAGTGTGTGCCATTTGGGATGAGCAGCATAACGATCCAATAAAGACGCTCAAATGGGGTGTCGACACACTGCACACCATTTCCTACAATCCAGTTGAAACCAATGTGCTGGCCTGTTGTGCCAGTGACCGCAGCATTATTTTATACGATCAACGTGAGGCACAACCGCTTCGAAAGGTAGTCTTGACCATGAAGAGCAACAAACTGGCCTGGAATCCCATGGAAGCATTCAACTTCACTGTGGCTAACGAGGATTGCAAGTGAGTAGTCATTGAAGCTGTAACGAAATGTGAAACCAACTAACTATTACTATCTTGTTTACAGTCTCTACACATTTGACACCCGCAAGCTAAGCACGCCATTGAAGGTGCATTTCGATCATGTTTCAGCTGTTACAGATGTAGACTATGCGCCCACGGGCAAGGAGTTTGTATCATCCAGCTATGACAAGACTGTGCGTATCTATCATGCCCATCAAAGCCACTCTCGTGATATTTATCACACCAAGCGTATGCAACATGTGGTATGTATTGCCTGGTCACTGGACAATCGTTACATTTTCTCCGGATCCGACGAAATGAACATACGCATGTGGAAGGCAAATGCGTCGGAGAAACTGGGCATAATACGTCCACGTGAGCGGGCTAACTTTAACTATCAGGAAGCACTTAAGGAAAAATATGCGGCACATCCACAAATTAAAAGGATTGCGCGTCATCGACAAGTGCCGCGTCATGTGCTCAATGCTCAACGTAAAATGCGTTCGGTCAAGGACAAGGAATTGGTCAAAGAGGCTAACGTGCGCAAACACTCCAAAAAGGGCACAGTGCCGTTCGTTAGTGAGAAGAAAAAGCATGTCATCCGTCAGGACGTCTAATTTTAAGTGCTTAGTGTTAAATTTGATATGAATGAAATACATTTTAAATTGTACGAAATAAGAGCGTACGTGTAATCGATAAGCTACTACTCGCTATTGCGATAAACGAGGTCTTATCTAGCATATTTCGTTTATAAAAGGTGGACAGCCCCATGTTGGGGGCCCAGTAGTCAGTTGTTAACGCAGCGGCAGCTCGTCTCGTTTGGTCGTTAAGTTTTTGTTTCGTTTTCGTTATTTCGCATTTGTTTTGTACGCAATTAAATAGTTGCCCCGCCAGTAATAATACGTAAAACAAGTTTTAGAACATAAACACAACACAGCTGACAAAATGGACGCACTGAGTGATATATTAGCGCCCCACACTGAGCTTATCGGCAAAATAGCCGGCACAATAACTACTCTACAATTTCTGTCCGGTTTTTTCCTTCTCAATGACATTCGGAAAAAAGGCAGCAGCGATGTTTATCCGGTTGGACCGTTTCTGGGTGGTGTTGTTCTGTAAGTAGAAAATGTCAAACAAATTTCATAATAAAACAAAAGCGCCTCTTAACGCTCCACTGCACTCATACAAAGACCCATCAATAGATAAACTCTGGTTGTCTGAAATTGTTTGAATAAATAGTATTATACCCATTGAAAATGAGCAATTAGTGTAGACTTGTTTTGTGCTGATCTATGTATAGGAAGCATATCCGATCATTGAAAATATATTATATACACAAACTCGATTTAGTATATCTGAGGAAATATCTTCAAATAGAATGTAGGGTATTTGATAGTCGATCACTCTTATTTAAAATAGTGAAACTTATATTTGAAATAGTCACCATGACTGCCAAATAGCGTTTGGTTTACGAGTTCTCTTAGGGTGCACAAGGTGTAAGGGGTGGTAAGAAAAGACGAATCTGTGCGCAGTTCAAGGTTTTATTCGATTCGCTTTTGTTTTTCATAGCCAAATCGGATCTATGACTATTGACGGTTACATAAAGTAGTTCCTCATTTAATTTTAAATGGAAATTATCAACGGAAATTTGAAGTAAGTGTTCTTAACACACATTCCTTATCAATATATCCGTCAGGCAACACGTACAACTTATCACTAGTCACATATACATAGGTATATGTATGTATAGTTCTCATAATCATCTAATCATTTAGTATGCTCGGGTTAGTCTCTTGTCTATCGCTCCCAGCTTAATCAGTAATCAGTAGGACAAACCCATATATCTGATATATCACTGGCCTTGTCCACTCCACGTGCTCATTTTCTTAATGAAAATAGAAATGTAAATGAACCTTTCAGCCTGTTCTACATACTCGCATGCAAAAGCGAATGACCAAATGCCACGCAATTGCAAGAATCGGCGTAAAGCGCAACAGTTGCGTGCTAACAGATTATTTAGCTTTTAGGGAATGTTGTTTGGGAGTCCCATATAACTGTTGTTTACCAACATAATGGTTGATATGAAAGATTCGTGCGAAGCGCCACTCCTTAAGTGGAGTGTACCTTAAACATTATTGAAAATTTGGAGCACTATAGTTCCTCAAACATGTAAACGAAACTTTATATTTACTTTTATATTACACATTTTTAAACAAATTTTTATTTTATTAATAATTAAGTATGTTGTTCCAAAATTTTTCTAACAGATTCTTAATATCGCTTATCTTTAATACATTTCTCATTATTATAATAACTTAAGTTACAACGTGCAGCTAAATAATATGGCAATGTCAGTTAGATGATATTGTAATCTTATATTCAGCTCTCGTCTATCACATTGTCTTAAGCTTTTCGTGAGAAATTGAATAACTACAATTCTTTTCTTCTGACTACTTGATGCAAGTAAATAAATAAATGTATAGGATTAATTTATAATTTTTGCTATAATTATATAGTACACTCACAAATGCATTCCTATCACATAAATATTTAAATTATAGGGCAGTTAAAGCCAACTTATTTCTATAAACCAGCTGTTTCCAATCAACTTGTGTTATTTACACGATAAGAGGTTTAGGTCGCTTATCAATAGGCTACATGAAACAGAGGCTATTTTTTATGAAATTCAAATAGATATGAGCAGGTTTCCCCACGTATAAAAATCGCGAGTCATTGAAATGACATTAAATATGTGAAATTATCAATAGGCCAAGTTCTTATTATAATATTTAAGTTATTAAATTTTCAATCTTGCAGCACTGTGATGAGCGTGAAACTGGGTCAAGTTATGGGTGACCAGCCAATGATAAAGGTCAACATAATTGGCTTTGCTATCAATACCGTGTTCATGGTCGGCTTCTATTACTATGCTTCAAATGAGAAAAAGACTCAAATGTGGGCTAAATTTGGTTACGTCTCATTGTTCCTGATGGCCATCATAACCTATGCTAACTTTGAGGATCCTGCAAAGATCGAGTTCCGTTTGGGCATGCTGATCACATCCATACTTGTGTGGCTTGTTGGCTCTCCGCTACTCAACCTGCCCAATGTTATCAAGAAGAAGAGCACCGAAGGCATGCCTTTCCCAATAATATTCGCCGGACAACTTGTTGCCACAGCCTGGACACTTTACGCCATTTCCATACGCAACCACGTCATGGTGGTAAGCATTAGAATCTCTTAATACAACTAAAGAGTATTTCAACTAATAAATTTCATTTAGTTCCAGAATTTGTTCCTTTGGGTTTTGGGCGGTATCCAACTGTTCATGTTTGTACTCTATCCCAGTAAACCGGCCACAAAACCCGCCAGCAAGAAGGCCAGTAAGAAGGAGAACTAAGCAGCTGAGTCCAAGCACTCTACATGGTTCCATGCAATAGTTTTTTTTAAAGAGATTACAGAATTTTGGAATCAAAAGATGTTTCCGAATTTTTGTGGAAATTTCTTACATTTCTCGTAGTTAGATCGAAACAGATGCAACAAAAATTAACAAATTTTAATTATAGTTTTGTCTATATATATATAAGCCAATATTTTCTTAGAACAACTCGCGCTAAAAGAAAATTTAAAAACAAATAGCCAAGTCGAGAGCGTCGTCACTAGCTAAGCTTTTACTTTACAAATATTAGCATTTCAAATGGTTCAAAATTGTATATAGAAATTTGAAATACTTCTATTGTGTAAAGTATGCCTAAACTAATCTTGTTATAATTATTAATAATTACAAATATTTGTACAAAGCGTAACAAACTACTTGCAAATTTTGACAATAATTCAAATCTTCCAATAAAAGAATCAATATATTATATCAATAAACGTATTACACATCAAATGCTAGTCTAGATCTAATCCTCGATTGGCAACGTTGAATTGTAATGTGCGCCTAGTTGATAAATATGCCGATGATAGCATATAATAAGTGGTGCACCGCCAAATTCCTCCTGACCCAACAGAGTGGAGGCACCCTCCGCCTGGATGACTTCGATGGGAACACGCAGCAGAGAGGAGAGTGCCTTTAGTTCAATATGTCCGCCCCAGGCGTGCGTTTTGACTATGTCCTGGCAGTAAGCTTCGAATTGTGAGTCATTCAGCAGATCCCCTGTATCCGGATGCGTCATGTAGCAAATGAGTGAATCTTTATGCGCAAGCACATAGTTCGCTGTCTCTTGGCGCAGCTGTTGCACACTGTGACCTGGCAGAGCATGAACCTGCAGTTGATGACGCACTGCATGATACAGGCAATCGCCATCGGAGGCAATCATGTGCAGTGCCAATTGTCGAGCGCTCAATTTGGCAGTGATTTGTTTCAGTTCAATTTGTTTGGGAGATGGTTGATTGGCGGCATTTTGCAATTCCACGTGTATCTCCTGCGCACGTTCACGTGCCTCACGTTCTTTTTTATTGCGACGTTTCTGCGCTTTGGATACACGCTGTTGTGTGGGATTCTCATCATCCTCGTTGTTGTCACTGTCTGCTGCTGCTGGTGGCTTTGCAGCTGGTTCATCAGTTAAAGCAGGTGCTGCAGTTACTCCTTCCAGCTCCGTTTTGTGCCGCTGTTCCATTTCATTTTCCAGGCGCACCATCTCTTCGAGAAACTCCTTGCGCTTGGTTTTGTTATTCTTTGGTGCATTCTTCTTCATTGCCTGCAATTTAGCTTGCAGTTCCTTACGCTCACGTCTGTGGCGACTTGCCACATCCTCTAAAGTGGTCTCGTTCAGGCGTGCCTCTAGTTCACCGATTGCCTCTTCGCAAGACATAATTTTTTTTTTTTTAATTAAATCTTATTTTTGACCTCGCAGCAATTTTTTTGACGAAACCGCCGGTGATATATTTAACATAACAGAATTCGGTTAAACTGCTGTCATGTAATGTGCTCTGTTATTATTAACCAGCTGTTCATAAACAAACACATTTCTCTTTATGATTAAATGTATATACCTAAAACTTCTTCTTTTTGTGTAGTATACTTAGTTATTAGCGTAATTAAATTTTCAATACTTCATTTTTTAAAACATTCCACCTCCATCCAACAGTATAGGCAACTCTACCTCATTTAATGTTTCTTGCGTGTGCACACACTAGTTTACTGCCGGCCACTGAAAACCCATTACTTTTGTTTATTATTTAAATGTTATGATGATGGCGGTTTTTTAGTTAAAGTATTAACTTGACTGAGCAAGTTAAATAAAATATCACATTTTATATTGGAATTTCAAACGTCTTTTTATATTGGTGATATTAAATATAAAATAAATTGATGAATCAAATAGGCATTTAAAGACATGTGTGTGCAATGCATCACAGGTATCATATTTTTTCATCCGATAATTATAACCGAAATGAGTTAACTTACAAAATTGCCACACTAAAAGTTTCCTTTTTGTTTCTGATGTTAATTAATAGTTTATGTATATAAATAATACATTTTGTATTTGGAAGACGGTTAATGAAAAATTCTTGATTGTGAAACAAGTAAACAAAGAAATTGTATGTTTCTAATAGTGATATTCTTTATTTTATGTTTACATAAATTGCGCGGCATTCTAGTAAAAATCAACAGATATTTTTTGTTTATAGCGATAATCTAGCGAGCTTAGATCTACCCGAAATTACGAAAAAAAAAACTTAAAATTTCCACAAACGTCACTTACAATTTTCGCGTCTCACCATATTTCGTTGAATTAATGACATAAGAATTGTTGATTTGTATCAGGTGTTTTGAAACTGGCAAGCAACCAGAGAAGACTATAATATTACGATCATTTCTCATACATTTCTTAGAGCATAAACTTAATAAATCAGTTATTAGTTTAATATGACAATCATACAATGATTTTCTTGTATCGAATTATTTACACGGCCAGCTATTGTGATGCTTCATTACACACTAAACAATAAAACAAAACATCCATATAGATATTTCTAGATGTGCCCCTAAGACCATAACAAATGGCTACTCTACATATCATTTTATATCTAATGTGAATTTAACGCCCAGTCGAAGTGAAGTATAGATAATAAAATTAATAAAACGAAAAATGGAAGCATCGACAACTAATAGAATTATCACCATAAGATGGAGGGCCAATCAGTCTAAAGGCTTTTGGTAATGTTCTGGAACAAGCGACGTCCCCACCAGGACTCCAAGTCGAATGGCTTAAAATCGTTTAATGCTGGACTGGGCGGCTCAACCCAAACGGCCGGCGCTGCCGAAGCCGCAACAGGTGTATTAGCTATGATGCTATCCACAGGACTAGGAGTTGCCAAGCTGCTGGCATTGTTATTGTTTGCATCAGCCTTGCCGTCAGCCTTTGTTGTGCTGGAATCATACGGATTTTGTGCGACCAAAATGTTCCAGGCTGAGAATTACAATATATTTAAATAAGGAGAAGTTGAGCTAGTCAACAATAATGCATCTCTTACAGTCATTTATGTAGCGTATGATTTCCTCATGCTGCGGCGTTATCACTTCGTCCTCAATAAGTTTTGTGGGCGTAATGCGCTTCGAAGCAAAGCTTTGTTGAAACACCGGGCGCGGTATGCTGCAAAAATTGAATTGAATATGCACATTAACGTCAGAATGAAAGAAATATGTACAATGCACACACACGCCGAAGTGAGCACTTATGCAAACATGCGACACACACATGGGGGCCAAGTACAAAAATAAATCACTTCAAGTAATGGAAAATCTTATACTGGGCACTTTTTCTTAGTGACGTAACGCGGGCCAGACAAACCAGAAGTCAATGTGCCGCTGCTGGTGATAACCGGCGGTGACCCACGTGTTGTCAGCTTGGATGCTTTGGTTTCTCAATTAACATAGCAATGCTATATACAAAGGTCGTGCCATGGCTGCTCTGCGATAAAAAAAAATATAACGCAGATAAGCCAAAGCTAGTGTGCAGTGTTTATCATTCACCGTTTGCATAAGCCGTTCTACATGTGCACATGTACTTACATAGAATGTATGTTTTGTTTGTATATTATATTTTAGGCTCTCTCTCAAAACTTACTTTTTGTTCTTCTCGGGACTGTTTAGATCAAAACTAATGTGGTTGCCATTTTTCTTGGTACTCTCCTTGATGCTCTCAAACTTTTCAAAGTTTTGCGCCAGACCTGTGAGTGACGACAATACGCTTGTTATTGTTTGAATGCAAATTCAATTTGCCGGCAAAAATGACAAAACAAAAGAGAGCAAACGATGAAAGAGAATTTGAGAGTGCTTGCAGCGCTGCCTCTGCCGCGGCGGCCGCAGCGTGTTGTGACATAACAGCAACACTTTTTTGCAGGAAGGGCCGCCTTATAGGGTTTATTATTGTAGTATTTACACAAAGTTGGTGAGTTAAACTTACCGCGGCGGGTTTTAGCAACAATTTTGCTAGGTCCCTTGTTTACAGTGTACATGTCAAAATAGGTTTAATTTGTTGTTGCTCTCACACTACAGTGATTTTCCTGTAGCCTTATTTGTTTTTGTTTGATTTGCTTGTTTTATATATATGCTTTAGAAAATCATATGATTCCAGTAAAATATATTTAAATCCAACTGTTGACAAGCTTTTCTGGCTGTTTTTGTTGTCGCTTTTGCTTTCTCATTTCAATTGAATTTCATGTTGTTATTTAAGCGTTACACAATATATTCTCAGTTAATTTTGACGTTTTATCTTTTCGTTCTTGTCTCTTTTATAACTATTATCTTTGCTGTCGCTTCGAATTTTTCCAAATAAATTGCTTGAATTTATTGCCAATTATTAGGGAATGGCGACCGATTTGTCTGCCTTCTCGAATGCTTAATACAATTGAAACGTATCCCACTGCAATAGCTCCATACAATACTCGCTCGCGGACTTACACACGCACACTCATGCAAACGTGCACTTGAATTCAGAGAACATATGGTCCGTATGACAGTGTGTACATGCTACTATTGTTTTAAACTTTCTACCTGCGCGCGTACTTTTAAACGCATTTAAAACGGATTACGCGTTTTTCAGAGGAAAATTGGAAAATTTTATTACCTGCTTTAAACAGCATCTGCACCGATATTTTACTGCAATTTTCGCAGAATTTGTAATGACTTACAAAGTTTGCGTACACATCAGTTGTATATAAAAGGCAGAATTAATTGTTTGAAAAATTAGTAGCAACTAAACAGTCAACAGTGGACATCAGCACCTAGCATTTATTCCTGTACTGTAATAATATATATCAAACCATGAACAACATTGAAACTAGCCAAATAATGGAAAGCTTGAACGGCTTAAAGATTGCTGACACCCCATGTCAAATACGGGAAAATTGCCAACGAGAATGTCAATCGGACGTTGTGAAGAAAACACAGGTGCCTGCTACTCCGTGCTCGGGCGCAACCACATTTCAAACGGAGCTGAAGAAACGCCGAAAAATGAAATTGAATCGTACATACAATTATGAGTCGAATATGCATTACATAAAGGCACGCAAATCTCTTAATTTTTAAAATATAGAAACTACCAATGTAACAACCTTATAAATAATAACCTTTGATTAAAAATCAAAAATATATTTTGCAAATTCAAAGTTTACCGTATTTTTATTAATATGAACTTCGAATGATTTTTTGTGGCCATATAATGACTTCTGCCGGCTCCTTGTAATGACCGCAAAAAATGCTTCATTAAATTTCTAGCACATCAACAATAAAATGAGATTAAATAAGGTAACAAATAAAATTAGAATTTGAAGTATAAATGGTATAAACCAGACATTTTCTTATCGATATATGCCAAGACAACATTATATAGGGTCACACTACAGCTGCTGTTTCTATTGAATCAGCTGCTTGCCAATAAGTAAACAACAAAACAGCGCCCATTTATAAAAAAATACGCTGACAGTTTTTAGTCTGATAGTTTTATGTAAAAAGTAAAGGTCTAGAAAAGATATGGAAGACATTGCTATTACTCAGGAAGCAAGCTCAAACAGCAACGAGCCGCTTAGCGAAGTAGGGGAATCGCCCCAACAGCCGTCGCCGGAGTTTTTGCAGCGGAAAATTTACTTTTTAAGTAAGTGTTCGTTTTTTCATTATATTATTACTTATTTGCAACTTGTTTTTAGTGGATCAACTGAAGGCAATGCATGCAGAGCTACCAGAGTAAGTAGTTAATCGACAATTCAATTGAGAACTATAATATTCTGGTGCTGTTTAAGTGTAGGAACCTACAAACCCGTATTTCTTACGATTTGCTAACAGAATTAGCGAATAGCGTGCTGAATGAAAGCATTTTTGATATAGTCAAGGCCCTAATGGAACTACAGCATGTCACAGAAAAGCATCTAATACAAATGCGAGCACAAGTTGAGAATGAATATGAAATTGAAGTCGCCGATTGGCGCGTCAAAATCAAAGATCCCGAAGAGTTACAGCATATTCTAGGGCTCATGAAGATCAAACATACCAAAAAGTTAGTGGAAACAGATAAGAAAATTGTCGAAGTGCTGGACCAGAAGGTAAGTAAACAAAAACTTATCGAAGTGTCAATAAATTAACTGGTTTCTTTAGGTTTATGATCAACAATCGATGCTGCAAAAGGCTGGTGTGCCTGGTTTCTATCACACACAAAATCCGAAAGAGATCAAAATACAGATGTTTTTGTTGGATTTCATTTTACGATTGAGCCGACTTAAATACGAGCCAAACAAATAATTAACGCAACTTTGGACTGTTGATTTTTATCAAACATAACATTAGTTAAGGCCTATGTACATTTATATATATATATGTAGTTAGTGAATGTCATTAAACATTGTAAGCACACTAAAAGCTTTTTTACTGAAAGCTCAATTTGGAGAGCGCATGCTTCATAAGCTTAGCAACATACTAGGTCCATATGTTGCCGACTGAACTTTTCCCGGTGTCTCTTAGCTCTCACTCTCTTTTACTCTCTAAGTGGAAAGAGCGCTATCAATAGAAAATAAACGCCAACGGCAGCTATAAATTGAACGTAAACGTGCTTAAACTTGACAGTTGCTCGATATTCTCTAGCCAAACAAACACTACAAACATTTCCAAAACATGTCGCTGACAATTACCAAAGATGTATCGAATCCTGAGCTCAAGGATCTGGTAAGCAAGTGAACAAAAATTGTGAAAACTAAGTGTAGTATTTTCTAACAAATTAAATGATTAAATTCCTCACACATCAATAAAGCTTCCGAGTGCTTTGAACTTGTAGAAGGCCACCAGCGAATTTTTAAGCTTCTATTGTCGTGTGGTAGTTTGCTTTATTGCTTTTTATTAAGCAAATCTTTTTCAAGCGCTTATTTATGTTGCCAACTTTTGTTTTGGCCAGCTTTAGTTGCTTCCCAACAGTTCAAGCCACAACCACAGCCAAAATGTTCTCGCGTTTGTTTCGTAACTTTAAGGCAAGTTAAAAGTGATACAATACAATTATTTAATAGTCAAAAATGTGTAGTAAAAATTAAACAAAAGTGTAGTAGAGCTGCAGTCGTAAAAGTAGAAAACGTTTAGCTTTACTTTCGATTTCTTTGCAATAATTAAAAAGCACAATTGACCTTGATTTTGCTGCCGCGACATTGTCATCGACGTCGACAGCTGAGCAGCGACGCTACACAAACAGCTGAGCTGCTTTGAAAGAGCATTGAATGGCAGTGCAATGCGAAGAGCTGTAAAAGTGCAAAGCACGAGAGCGTCGACTGCAGTTGCCGACGAAACGCCGACAAAACAGAGGCAAAAGAACTTTTAAAGAGACGTGTTGAAAGTTTGTGAAACATTTTTGATTTCAAGTTTGAGATATGCGCTGCTTGCCAGGCTTTGGTTACGGCCTAACCTTTCTTTTTCTGGTGTGCTGTGAAGAGTGCAATGAACTTTAAATCTCTTACTCATCAATTGTTTTTGTTGTTTCTTCCTTTCCACAGAGCACCGTGCGCAATGAACAAAAAGAGTTAAACCTCTCTCCTGTGCATCGTTTGAATGTAAGCTATGCGACGGCAACATTTGGCATGGGATGTTTCTGGGGAGCCGAATCGCTTTATGGCGCAACGCGAGGAGTACTTCGCACCACAGTGGGCTATGCCGGCGGAAGCTCCGAATTTCCAACGTACCGTAAAATGTAAGCTTTTTGCAACGGGACAATATTTGGCCTAACAAACAACAAAATTTTGCTCTCTCTTCCTTGCTTTGCCTTTTGCCTAACGCTTTTCCTCCACTAACCAATCGACTCTATGCAGGGGTGACCACACTGAGGTTCTCGAAATTGACTATGACCCCAGTGTGATCAGTTTTAAGGATCTGCTCGAGCTGTTCTGGAACAATCATGAGTACGGTCTGACCACGCCCATTAAGCGTCAATATGCCTCATTGATTCTGTATCATGACGATGAGCAAAAGCAAATTGCCGAAGCCTCCAAGTTGGAGGAGCAAGTACGTCGTGCTCCAGAGGTGATTACCACAGACATTGCGCCGAAGGAGAATTTCTTTGCAGCTGAAGAGTATGTTTAATGAATTCATTTAATCACCATCCAATACTCATACATATCTACTCTGCCAATAGCTATCATCAAAAGTACAGACTCCAGGGTCACAAGGATCTGGCCGCTTCCCTCAATCTCAACCCCCACTTGCTTCAGAGCAGCTACGTGGCCACCAAACTGAATGGTTATCTGGCTGGCGTTGGCGGCATCGAGCAGTTCAAGTCCGAGGTTGACACCATGGGTCTGACGCCAACCCAACGCCAGTACTGCAACTACCACATTGAGCAGAACGAGGGTCAGGGTCTCTACTGCTGACCACGCCTCATAGACGTTAAGCGTAGATCTTATACTTAGGGGGTAACAACATAATTTTATAATTGTACTTGACATTTAGCATTTTGTTTTTGTTTAAAACAAAGCGTATTATTTAATCTTAGACAAATATTATTAAAATAATAATATGAAACAAATAAATAAATATTCCAAACAATGCATTGCAATGACTTGATTGAATCAACTTAAGACAGCTTTAGTGCCTACGTGCTACTCTTGGAGTATTCTAGCGAGATTATGAGCTCATCCTAAGTTCAAAACGCTCCAAAAGATGAACAGCAATATACTTTATCTGCCGTATATTAAAGCTAATAGCAGCTATAGCAGTCTGATCCTTTTAAAGCAAATAAAAATAATTAAAGTGCAAATTCTAAATTTATCTCTTTTACTGCTGGCTCAAGTATTTTGCAAAGATTTTAGACACAAGAAAAAGAGAGTTATTGCTTTTAAAGTTCTTATAATGACCATAACATAGTCTCCTGTACCTGAATATATGAATGTTCAATTACTCGCAAATGACATTGCAATTGTGTCTAGAATAAAACTGTATTTTAAATATATTTTAACAAATAAAAACGCTTTTTATTAATTCACAAATCAATAATAAAAGTAATAAAACAATTACGATTTATTTCAGGTAGACTAGTATATTCTTATTATGTAAATCAATGGCTTACGTTTCCTAGAGTGTTATTACTATTGTATAATGGTTACATATCTTAAAATTTACTTTAAAAACATCGATTAATATAAAAAATGTACATAAAGACATACTTAAGTTTTTTGAAATTCTAAATACATGTACATGCCAATAACTTCAAGTCAAGTCAATTAGTGTAAATAGGCGTTCTTAGTAATCATTTCAATGAAAACAGCATTTGTCGCACAACTCTGCTTGTCTATCAATTTCTAATCAAATAACAATTCTACAAAAAATGCTGGATCACGGACTTATTGATAGACCAGTCTGTGACTGCATGCACTATTCCAGGGTCATAAATTAGACCAGAATGACTAGCGAAATAAAAGATATCACATTGTTTAGAATGATTAAAGCACTTGAGTTATAGTATATTATTAGCACAATAATGATATGTAATAACTATATCCTTGCATCTATAACAATCTGTCAAACCTGATCAAATCAGTTTCATCACCAAACAAAACAAGCGTGCCTCGCATACTTAAGTGCATACACGTATGTATATGTATGTACATACATATATACATATACTTTAGTGAACTACAGCACATGCCGTCATCCCCAGGCCCCCACAGACGCCCCAACCCAACACAGACAAGTTTCAGCTGGTATTGTTAAGCGCTCTCTCTGTGTACGCCCCTGTGTTCCCCTCCCCTCCCCCGCCCAACAGCTATACTCTCTCCATATGGTACTGTCTAGATTTTCGACCGGCCGCGTGTTTGCTCATTGATGATAAAGTCAAAGCGAATTCCCAGTGAAACTCTGAGTGGGTTTTTTGTTTACAACAAATGGAAGATTTAAAATGTATTTCGTTAAATGATTTCGGCATGTTTAAAGCTATCAATTGAGCCGAAATTTGGTCAATCGGTCTAGAATGCGCCGATGTATCTGATTTTTCAAGAATTAAAAAAATCGGAGCATCTACGCGGTGGCAGTAAACTTTTGCGATTTCCGAGGATTGCAATAATGCAATACGGTTCTGCTTTGGACAAGTTGTAGATGAGTTCCTCAACTAAGCTTGGTCCAAGTTTCAGCCAAATCGTCTTAGCCATTTAGTCCCTGCGATTTTTACAAAGTATTTTGTGATAGATTTTCTTTCGAGCACCAAGTTCCGGGGCGCTTTGCGATCACTTGGGACAAACGAGACGGCAGATAAAAGCGACAGTTGTTGTTGTGATTGTTGTAGCATATTAATTTCTTTGGGGCACACGATTAGGGCAGTCGGCTCTAGGGCATTGCACAAGTAGCGACGCACAAAAAGGTCAAAGATGGTCGTGTTGCAATCAAAATGATTTGCATAAAATAAAACATTCCTTGTAAGTCCGCTAGAATTTTGCAAATCATTATTTGTATTTAAACATCGCATCAGATTTATATAACATTTGAAGCTTAACGGAACTAGTTTATAAATTAATTAAACCTGCTGATTAGAGATATTTGTGAAAGTCATCCAGTTGATAAACCATAAATAATATACCCTGGTGCAGTGACCAAACTCAAGGATTCCATTTCTACAAAAATATGCCCAAACTGAAAAAGTACCCAACTATTTGCTAATCTTCAAACTTTGTAGATTTATAGATTAGACAAGCCTTATGAAATTATGAACATATCTTCAAGGTTAAGGAAAGACACTTGAGAGAATGGCAAGGCCAAATGGCGTTGTTCGTTGCGAATTTTAATGAACCCTAGTAAAATCTTGGGCTGATAAAAGAAAAGGCCAATGCTCTGCTCAGAATAAATTGAGTTATTTTCTCTAATCAGACTAATAAAACTCTCTCAACATTAAGAGAAAGCAAATTTGTTATCAAAGCCAGTAAGCATTTAAAATTAGCTTGAGGTGCCGACTTTGTAGTTAGGAATATAATGTAGTACTACAATTTGTCAGTTATACTAAGGATATACTGCATTTAGAACTAATCGAATTAATCTTTTTATTATTATTAGCAATTAAGTATTCCATTCATGAATAATCTGAATACCATCAGGAATGTAATCTATAATTTGAGGGCTTAACTCTTATAGACAATACATAGAGAATTGAAATGACTATTTAATAGACAAACTTCTGCATACAGTCTAAATAAATGCTAAACAACTATTTAGACATCAGGTGTAACCATTTTTAGCATCACAATTTAAAGTTGATAATATCTACTATTGTGCTACCTATTTAAGCTTTCAATACTGTCCCCCACATTCTCTCACTGTAATTGAGTAACAAAACAAAAGCTTCTTTTGTATTTTTTAAAAGGTTTGTGTATTTGCTAATAAAATCACCATTGCATACTTTTCAGAGCTTTTTAAAACTATTTAAAACTAAGGCATAAAACTCGGAAGCACTTCGAAGCACCAGAAAGACAGCTGACTATTGTCGATCACTCGCATCCACACACATCCCTGATCCACTCAAAGCCTTATGGTGAGGCGTCGCATGGGCTTTTGTTGTTCTGCCTGGTGAAGTTCACGGCGTCGACGCAACAAATCCTTGCCGTGCTGTTCCTTGTACAGCTCCTGACTTCTGGGCGATAAATCTAGAGCTGATGGTGGCAACAATGTGCGACGGCAGATGGAGAACTCTGGTTTATCCTTTCCAAACAAATTCAGCTGACGTATGCGTACCGATCGCTTGGGTGTCTCATTCAAAGTCATGTTGTTCTGCGTAGTGTTCACTTGCTCTTTGGCGTGCTCGGAATCGAGCAACATATCTTTGAAAATGTGGTCAACTGCACTGTAATACATTGTTGTCTCTGCGCTGGACATTGTTACAAGTAAAAGAACCTGATGCTTAGCTGACAAAATCTAAACTATGATTGACGCGAGATGAGAGTACAAGTCGTCGTTTATATTCACAATGCACAGGCTACCAGCCATTTTCAACCCTCGATGTTGTCCAACTACCTGACCATCCCAACATGCACACAGGCATACATGCATATGTAGAACAAAGGGATACGGGAAACTCTAGTTGCCCTACAGCTGCTGGCAAACGAGGGTTTTACCAGCGGGTCACCAGCGTCCCTCTCTCGCTCTCTACCTAGAAACCTCTCTCTTTCGTTTACTCTCTCTTCGTTAATGCTGTCGCGTTGGCTAATTACGTTTCCCGGAAAAATATGCGAACATATTGGCAATTTCGATGAATCATATAATGTCAATACAGTCGGTTATCGGCCAGAAGAAACCGAAGCCCAACCCAAGGGACCAAACCATCCGTATAGGCCATATTTAGCTTAGCCCAACGTGATAACGAAAGCAAGCAAAAAAAATCCCCAGCATAAGTAGACTAGTCAGATTAGATTATTGATAAACAATAGATGTGATTAGTGTTTGGTATTCGTATTTTCTTATTTCTTTCCTTCGGTAACTAATGTAACTTATAATATAAATTCTTTATGTTTTCGCGAAATCAATATTCCTTATGGAAGTAATCCCGTATGCTCCGCTTTACAATTGGCGCCATTTGTCGCAATTGCTTTTGTGCATCGCCGTTATCCTTGTTGTGATATACCGTGAAGTAAACAATTAGTCCAATGATCACCGCCAGTAATATGATCGAGAAGAAAATGCTCAAGAGCATTTTGCAGGCACAGGTACAGCAGCTAAAATTGATTAAAAATAAGAGAATAAATTAGAGAAAGGAATTCAATTGAACAAAAAGTAATGCACGTAATAATAAACAATTAACCAGTGCCAATGAACTTAGAGCCCTCGAATTTCATGTATCTTATGATACATTATAAACAGTAGCATTTGATATAAAAAGATAATTATATGAGTTCACTAAGAAAGGAATTCATCCATAACTTGTAATGAATAAAGACTCTTTCACACAGTCAAATAATGAGTGTACTCCACTGTTTTCACACCTAGACCATTGTCAGGCTGAGTCACAATATGAAAAACAGTCAAAACTTACCAGCAAACCACTTTGCCTGGGCACTTGAGGCATTCACATAGAGCATTGCACATCTTGAAAAGTGTTTACAGTTACGTATATTCCTTAATAAGTATATGTGATATTAAGAATATATATGTTATTTATATATTATATATTAGCCTCTCCGCGAGTGTCTCTCAACGATCTGTCGTTGGCCAAAACAAAATAACAACTGAACCGTTTGTCGTTCACAAATCAAGTAGAAATATTGTGGTGTTAAAAGCTTTAATCATATCGGAGCGCAGTAAAAAAAAATACAGAAACAATCTACTGATAAGAGGTCGGTAATTAGCTCCACAACGAGGCGTGCAAGGGTTACTGCCATCCCAACCCCACCCCTCATGTTTGATTGAGTTCTACTACAATAATAATCCTAAACAAGAGAGATCCTTTTTGAAGATTTTTATACATAAGTGCTGGTAACAAGAGATAATAATAGATCAGTCACTATCATAGGCAAAAGTAGGTAAACAAAATAAATAGAAGACAATTAAAAAATATAAGCTAGTCGTGTAGTGTATATATATAAGAAATAAGATTTTTATAACACTGACACATGCAACGGTATTAAAAAAAAAATTAATTTATTATTACTTTACTGCTATGAAATTGATTAAGATATCATACGAAGACATACTCCAATTTTTGATAAAAAAAAATGATTTCGTGGTGACGAAAGTTGTTCAAATAAAACGGAACAATGACAGTGACAAATAGGTTTTAGCCATCTGATATAACATAAGTATTATTTATATCTGCATTTAGATTAACAAAAAAAGGAAACAACATCTACTATTTCTGTATGTATGAGTACTTTTATTTATGGGATTTACAAATAACGCAGGAAGTTACTATCAGCAATTGTACAAATATCGAGTACACTTGAATATTATGGAAATAATTCGTAATGGCTATTAAAGATTAGATAGTGACTAAAAATAATATTTTTTATTAATTTTTTACTCAATTAACTACGATTTCGTTAGGTCAAGAAACATTTATAGAAACGTTATTTGGTTCATGTATCAAGTTCGGAATTTTTTGTAGATCTCATAAATTGAAAACTGTAATCTTATCAATTAATAAAAAAATTAAATTAAACGCTTCTCACAAAAAGGGTATTCAATTTTTTGTTGCCTAAATGTGTTTTTTTATGATCAAACCAAACTAAAATTAAAGAGCGATAAGTTTTTTCTAAGGAAACCAATTATTGACTGATATGAGATATTTAGCAGATTAAATATCCCGTGGGCAGAACATAAAATAATTCTTCTGGATTTTCATAGAGAAGGATAGTCACATAATCATATGTTTTATTAAATTATTAGAAATGTAGTTCAATCAGTTTAGCCGAATGACATTATTTCCACTTGCTATAAATAAATAATGGAGTAAAGTGTACTGAATGAAGCCGACCCATTTTAATTGCTTTACAATCATAACATATTGGATGTATATTATGTATGTATGTAGTATGTATTATCAGTTCGGCATTCTGATTTAACTGATATCTTGTCAATAATGATAACGTTCAATGAAATGACTCATTCCATTTCATCTGACTGAATGAATTATCGAACCAACAAACACAAATAAAGCAAGAAAGTTCTCATATCGAACATTGAATACCCTACATTTAAGGTAAGATAATTGATAGCTAGAAACTAGACTATTCTAGAAATGATATATAAAGTTGTTCTTTTTAGTTTTAAAAGTCTGCTTCTTACTTCGAACATAACCAATAACTAAATAATTAAATGCGGATCATTTCTGCGACAACCATATGATATAGTAAACGTATCCTGCCAGTTTTGATTTAAGCGCTGTCTGCTACAAATATATTTTTATATATATTGTCCATATATATATTATACATTTTATATTAAATTCAGAATTGGGGTCTACTTATTCTTACTTGAAATAATTTATTCCGACTACTTCGAAACTTTGAAATGTAATATGAACAATAACTAGTTTAATTATAATGAATGACTTAATTTGCAAATAAAAAACAAAAACATTGATATTGTTATTAGTAGCACACCTTTCGTCACATAACGAAAGCTATTGTTTTGGTTACTTTTGAACAATCAACAAAGTGCAGCTTGACGGGTTAATTCATTTGCCGGCTGACACATGATATCCCATTTGCTGAGCTAGACAGATTTGACGAATTATTTTGGACTGCCTTGACTTGGCCACATTTCTATTTGCATACAACGTAAGCATTTGCTGCTTTGGGGACCGGCTTAGTGCAGTTCCAGTTGCAGTCCACTCGCCCAACAATGGACACACAAGTGCGGCTCCGTCTTCATATCGTGCTCGCTCTGTTCTTTAAGGTGTCAATCAATGGCGGCTGGTTAATGTCACAGTCTGGCCTCAATGACTCCAGTTACAATGTTCGTCACCTGTCCACACACTTTTCGCGAGTATTTCTCAGCATAAGCGTGACCCACAATGATTTCCCCACGCTGATCGAGGCACAGTGGCCAGTTTCCTATTTGCCTATGCGCACAGTGGTTTTTCCAAATAGCGAGGCGCATGCCAACCGAGCTGGCGCCGGATCGGATTGCACACGCTTGCAGCAGGCGCACTGGTCCCAAGTGGATAGCCTGAGTCGGCTGTGGGTCATGGATCTGGGCTGGCCAAATGGCGGTTGTTCGGCCAAACTGTTGGTCTTTGATTTGATACGCAATAATGCAGAGTTACTGCGCATTGATTGTGGCCAATATATTGATGCCAATACCACGGAGAGTCTGGTGGTGCATCTGGGGCCCAAGTTAAGCAGTTGTGAATTGGAACGGCACATATTCTTCATACAGGACAGCAAGCCCCATATATTGGCTTACGATATACTGGAGCAAACCTGGCATCAACGTGATCTGATGAGCAACAAGTATGAGAATATGCGACAGGCATTTCCCATCAGGCCCGTTGACTTTACATTTGGCCAGCAAGGTGAACTGATAGTCTCGGATCAGGATGGTGTGCTCTACAGTTCGGGGAAACAGTTGCATTTAACAAACTCTGCACACGCCACTAACATTGTTTCTGCCACCTCCATTAGCAGTGCACTGAGTGTACAACTGACTCGTCTGGGCAGCCTTTTGGGTCCCAGCAGGAGCATGTTAATTGATCTCTTTGGTGCGCTGTTTTATGTGATGCCCAAATTTGGTGCTGTGGTTCGCTGTGCAAAGCTGGCGAATTTGACGGCCGAAGGCAATGAGATTATTTATTTGACCTCCAAAAATATACAGCAAATATTTTTTGGGGCGGAGGGTTCTGTTTGGGTGCTTAGTGATCGGGTGTTGAAACCACAAGACATTTGTTATCCGGGCATATAATATTAATAGTATATATCAATAAATATCGATACAAACAATTTAATTTACGCGCTGTGTACATTATTTAAATTTGCTTTATTTGTTATTAAGTAGATTAATTTCGTTTTGGTTTATCGTATTCGCCATTCTCATATTTTTATATTTGCTATAAATGTGTCTAATATCTCTGCATATTTGTAATTAAAGTAGCTTCATTTAATTGGTAACAGTTTGCTTATTCAGATAGCCCATCAATGCATGTAAACGTTTCTTAATATTCTTTTGATCGTCCAAAGTGCAACCAAGCAAAGCACTTTCGAATTTCTTATCGATCGGCCCAATATCTGACTCGTGCACCGTGCCCAGATGATTACTCGGATCCATGGTGCTGCTGCAACAAGCATTTAGATATAACTGGCAACGTTGGCGGCCCATCACGGGATCGCCCATTTTGATCATGGTATCGATCAAGGCATTGATCTGGCTGAGCGAATCCTCCTGAGATATATCCCTCACAGTACGCACATTGAGCTCTACAGTGCCCAAACGTGAGCTAACGCGCTGAATATACAGCATGATCTCCTCACGCTCAGCTATAATAAAAGTAATTTGCATTAATTACAATAAACACAAATGATAGGTAAATAACCCCAGCAGATAGAATCATAGCTTGGTTTAGCTGATCTTATGATGCATAAACAATCGAGATGACTTCACTCTGCTAGGGTATTTAATCTTCGGCAAGTCGACGATAGATTTTTAATTGTGTTGGATTTACCCTCGCTCATGCTTTGTAGCATTTCGTTACTCTTGATGAGATCCATCGACATTAAGAGGTAATCTTTCTTCTCCTGTAAATTTAAAGCATCCTTGCGGAATTTTTCAATACGTGCATCCAGCTCATCGAGTATGGTAACAAATCTAAAAAATGGCACAAGATTAATTTCAGTATAAACATAAAAAATGATTTAATGTCGATTTACCGCTCGTTCACATTGTAAGGTCTACCCAATATTGGTTATTAGAAGTTGTTTTGTTGTTGTTGGTTGAGGTGATATGAAAATAGACAAGCAAAGTTGTTGTTAGGTTGTTAGGCTGTCTGTTGACTGTCATTTTGCAGAGAAACTTAAGTAATACTTAAGAGGCACTCACACAATGGTTTTGTTATTTTGTATGGGTATTGTGTGGGCGCCATTCAATAACACATTTGGGCTACCACCATCGTTATTATTATGTATGTATTACTATGTACTACCATAAAGAGTCATATGTATGCAAGAGAAATAAATAAATAAGTAGATAATGATATGCTAAAAAGCTGACTGAACATAAGGTAGCAGCGTGCAAATATACTGAGATAACTACAAAAGGCGACAAATTATAAGAAACTAAAGTTTTTTTTGAATTGATTTGATTTCTTTTTGATTTAGATTTTGATATTGTTGTTGATGTTTTGGTGTTGGCTAGTGGTTTATGTAGTGAGGAATAACAACCTGTCCAGTGCTCTACTGTCGTCGACAAGTCCATATGCGTTGTTGCTGCTACCGCTAGCCGAGGATGTTGATGCCGCTGCAGCATCTGCACGCAGGCCTTGCAAGTAATCGAAATTCATTGATGATTCCGAGTGATAACCGTGAGATGAACTGGTGTTGTGATGATTATCGCTGTGGTTGTGCTCCTGCATGCCATGGGCCAATGGAGCATCAATATCCATATCCTGCAGCTGATCCAGGGTGGAACTGATACCTTTTGCTGCTGCCAGGCGTTTGGCAAGCAATCGAATAACAAAGCAACTATGAACGGTCAGCTCTCGCTTACTTAGACTCTTTTTTTTTTGTGTCTGTGTGTTTTTTGACCGTCTCTCGCTGGCGCTCTCGATTTCGCGTTACAGTTTCAAAGTTCGCGCCTTTTGAGCTTGATCTTGAAAGTTTTTATAGCTTAATGGCTATAATGGAATGTCATAAGCTTTATGCGTGGGATTCGTTGTTGCTCATGTTTTGTATTGTTGGCTTCTGATATTAATATTGTTTATACGATAGCTACACATATACACACTCACCAGCTGCAAGAAGAGAGAAAAGATAGCGTTTATTTAGTTATTAATTACCTATCGATTTGCGAGTTGTTAATATGTGCACCGTTCCACGCAGCTGGGCACGCATTATTCTCATCATCGTCGTCATCATTGCTGTCGTAATTATTACTATTTGTTCGAGTAGAGGACAATTGTTCTTCACATCGCCGACGTTTTCGAAAAATGCCGAGAAAATGTTCAAACATATTTTCTTACGTACACACAAGTCAACAATAAAATTTGCCACTAATTATATTCAGAAAAATATTTGCAGACAGTTCATAGATCTGCCGAACTTTCCAGCAATTTCTAGTTGCTCTGGAATAGTTTAATTTTTTGACAAGAACGTGTAACAACACCAATTTACCTGTGGCTAGTAGCTAGTGAATAAACCAGATTTATTGCTTTGTTTTTCTAAGTTGTGTCGATATTTATTAGAAAAAAAAATTCGTTGATTTTTGTTTACTTTATTGTTTGTAGTACAACTTGTGTGCTCTGTATTACTATTCTCATATTTGCGCTATACATTTCGGTACAGCTAATTTAGGTTTAAATATTATCTGCTTTCATTGCACAATTAAAATATGAGCTGTGTTTTATTAACGAAATTCGTGTAAACAGTGGCCAGGGCCTGTGCTGTGTGACTGTAAGTTTTGTTACTTTGGTATTATATCGAATGACATCATGATATACAATGATCGATGTATCGATTTGCATTTGATATTTAATATCGATTATTTCATACCGATACGGTCACTCTATGGGGAGACTTAAAAACAATCGAGTCCGATATATTATGGGCATAATTCTAATGACGCGGGAAATTTAAATCTCGCACGCACACCGCTCTGCGGGACCATTTGCAGCTCTTGGTAACGACATCGAAATAATAATAAAAGGGGCACTGTTGCAAGGTGGCGTAGCCTTTGACGCAATATATGAAGAACTCACAGCGACGCATATGTGGATACAAATGCTGTCCATAAGGAGGACAGTGTATAAGTTCGTTCGAGATGTTTGTACTGTCAGCTGGCGGTTTATTCAGCGGTGTATCTAATGTGCACTGTGCTCGCTCCGGCAAATCGCATTTGGCGGTCACTGCATTCCAGTGCAACTCCGCGCTGCACGCCTGCAGAATAGCCTGTCCATAATAGCAAATGTAGTAATTATTACAGCTGGTTGAGCTGCCTATATAAACAATGCGATCGTTTTCCGGCCGAGGCGTTAACGTGGCACAATAAGTAGCGGCATCCGTGACCATGTTGTTTAAGTCATTGTCGCTGGGAATGGGCGGATTGCTGGTGTTGCTGCCACTGGTGCTATTAGTGCATCTCACATTCTCCGCAGCATCGCAAATTTTATTCTCCGCATTGAACAGCATCGTCGACGGACAGGAGGCCAGCACAGCATCACCGCCTTCCATGCACAGATAAAACAATCGACAGTCTTCAGCGTGCTCCACAAAAGAGCCAACCAAGTGATTGGCACATAAGCCTCCAGCACTCTGGCGTATTGTTACTGAGTTGGTTGGCTTCCTCATCCAGTGCAGCAGTGAGGTCGACATCGTTAATTGGAATGCCAAAATCACTGAAATATAAACTATTTTAGTATAGTTTGATATGTTTAAATATGTTTAAAGGATCAACCTATACAATTCCAAATGTAGGCCATTTTAAAGTGTGTCAGGCTTCCGTAAAGCGCAATTTTATTCTAATTTCGTAATGGCTCAAGAACTTGGCATATATGCCAAAGCAAAGTCGAGAACAATCACCCATGGCAATATCAGAAAATTAACATTTTTCAATTGCGTGTCAACGTATTGATAAGACCTTCAACCAAAACATTCTCGGCCGGCGTTTTTCTGCATTACTTTTTTCCTCACAATCGATCGAAATATAGATTCAAAATTAACACGGTAAAGGAAGGCGTTATTAATTTTACAATGTCGATCGAAAAGAGCTCTTTGAGTTGAGATTAGCCGCAATAGATGCTACACACTCGACAATAAAAAGTCAATTAATTATGTTATGTTGTGTGATAAAGAAAAAGCAAGGCAACTTCCCCATCTGTCCTTGATTCGACTATATCGGTCATATCGGTCAGAAGGTCTACTTCTTACTGTGTTACCGGAGATAGTTTCAATTTCCCAATTTCTTTAAAATGTGTCATGATTCAACATTTGCTCTGATACAGAAAAGAGATGGCCTTGAGCAGAGCTCGTGATGATGATAACTTCGTGGTATTTTCAGATACAAGATGTTTATTGTGAAATATCCGGGGTTTTCCATTGTTCTCTACTTGTTCTAATCTTGGCCGATTGCATTATGAGGAATTGTTTTTCGAGTTTCATTGAGTTGCCGAGAAAACGCTTAAATATTAGATAACAAATAAATAGTTCATTAAGATTACCTCTTTATTAAATAATAATGTTTTGTAGTACAATTCACACAACTGTCTGTCTTGAATGCCTGTCAATTTAAATCATTTACATCATTTAAATAAAATAATTTTCTCTTTTTTCTTTCATAAATGTCAGTTTTGTTATAATCTACAAAGATAGTTTAACATTGAGCACTTTTTGATATATTAAATGTGATTCTTATTATCTTATCAATGCTTGCTATAAAAAACTGTATTTAAATTATTTCTTATTCTTTTAAAAAATTCACACACCGTTAGCAAAGTTCGTTAACGTCAGATACTTACTATACCATAATATATCATTCGAAATGGTCTTGTATCGCTCTGCTATGTTAACGACCTCAGTTAGTTAGAAGATGACAACAAATTAGAACAAAGAAACAAATTTATTTAAATGTTATTTAAAGTTGTGCTTAATCAAAGACGAGTGCGTCCATAACACTTGGCCTGACGAATGGCTACACAAGAGCGCTTATCATAATCCCAGCCATAGAAGAATGGACACTGCTGAAGCAAAAGAAAACCATTGCGGCAATAGTAAAAATAATTGCAATTGTCTGGATGTGGATAAATATCAACCGTGTGCTTCTTGCACTGATCCCTCACGGCAATGCTTGATCTCTGTAGGGTTGGAAATTAGCAATATTTCAATATCAAAAGAATAATTAATATACTTACCATGCATTTGACAATTTCTGCCTTGTCGCATTTGCCAGTTCGGACATTGAAGTGTAGCGTTGGCGCACAGTGCATGGCAATGGGTTGTCCACCATAGCAAATGAAGTAATCTGTGCAGGATTGATCATGGGCCAGCAGCACAATTTGATTGGGATTATCTGCACGAGGACAAATGCTGGCCACTGCTGTGACAACTTGATTGCTGGCGGAGCTTATAGAGCTGCTATTATCCGCAGGAGATGGTGTTGTCAGCTGGACAAGTGTTGAAGATTGAGTCGCAGTCGTTAGAGAAGCTGCTGTTGTACTTTCCGTAATGATGCTGTTATCCATCTGCAGGGGCAGACCAGTGCGACAATCGATATCCTCCATAAGCTCACACATTTGATCCTCTGCATTAAATCTATCACCCTCTGGGCATTCGCCTTCATGGGAATCCTCACCATTGCAGAGTATGAAATGCGTACAACTTGTGTTAGACACTATAAACTGTTGATCGTTGTCGGCATTGCAGGCCTCGTAGACATCGGCCAGAGAGCGAGTCAAGAGGCAAACTAACACTAGCAGTAGCAAAGGCAGGTAGTTGCTTTGGGAATTATGCATGTTTCTTCAGTTGCTGCCGAGGGGCGACTAAAGCAGCCAAAAGATAGGGAAACCTTTTAAATGTCTCCGCTCGTCTGGGTTATCAGACATTAATTTGCCTTCGAAACATGGCATGTAAAACTGATGATTGTCTCGGTTACTTTATTAACAAAACAGTTTACAAACGATAAGGACTCGTACCAGTGCATTTACCCAATGATTCATTAAAGTAAAAATTCTGCGGGCATTGCTGCAGTAGTAGATATCTCGAAATGCATTGATAATAATAGTGATTGTTTGGCGGGTAAGGGAATACCATATTTTGGCCACTCTCCCTGCAGATGACTTGAGGATTATAGTTGCTGTCCGTTGTCACTGTACTCGTATAAGCATTGGTGCTCGCCTCCGAGCTGACTGTAGTCGGTTGGCCATCTATAACTGTGGTGGTGTTGTAGCAGCTGATGGGTTCAGTGCATTCGCCATTGCAGTAATAGGAGTTATCACCATCGCAGTAGACATACTCGCTGCATGCTTGATTCGGATTACGAATGCGGGTAATGATGAAGCCTTCGCATTCCTGCAGGAATGCCGCCTCAATTGGCTGCCCAGCCAGCAGGCAGCCAAGTGCAAGTAGTAGGAGTTTCATCAAACTGTTGATACCGACCACAGAAGACGGCTGCTTTATAGGTGTTTGGTGTTTGTTGTTTGTGATAAGGCGATTAGCTCACATTTATTTATTAATTACAAAAGAATTTGACATAACATGACGCTTAATTAAAAGTGTTGTTTGTGCAGGCATTGTAGTCTGTCGGCAGCCTGGAACATGCTCTTCTCTCCTCGCTAAAAACAAAGCTCATGGGGCACTGTTCCACAATTAGAAATCCATCAAGACAATAATAGTAATAGTTGCAATTGCCGGGATATTTGTACTTCTCTGTCACGCCCCGTCGACATATGGCACGTATATCATCCGTGGGAAATGGATTTTCGGTTGTTATTGTGCTGTTGTTGTTGTTGTTGTTGCTGTCGTGGATTTCAGTGCAATTGTAATTGGCATCACACAGGTCCCTTGCATCACAGAACTGAGAGCTCTCGCCGTCACAGTAAATGACACTATAGTTGCAGTTCAATCTCGTATTGTTGATGTACACTTCATTTGCGATGCCATCACATTCGGTTATGTTCAGGGTGCTGACGGTTAGGACGCAGCCGATAATGATGATGACGGCAAGACCGACGGGCAGGATGTCAATGGGTAAAGATTGTCTCATTTTGTGTGACAGTTTCGTGGCGTGCTTAGCTTTTTATATCTCTGTCATGTGTTGTAAATACTTGCATTTAATTAAAACAGTCATGTTTTTTTCTTTTTTCGACTTTATTACTTATCACGTTGTTAAGGTACTTATCAATTAAAGGTAGACAAACGTTCTTTCCGTTAGAGATGTGTGTTGTACTTCTTTTTGTTTTTTAAGCCAATCACGTTTCCGGCTATGCCCGGCGTGAGGTGGCAAAGCATTTGGCCACGTTGAGATGCACACAGCTTCGTCGCTCAATGTCCCAGCCATATTGGAAGGGACACTGTTGCAGCGTCATGAATCCCTTGATGCAGTAGTAGAAATAGCTGCACTTGTCCGGATGTGCAAAGAAATCGGTCATGTGTGGCAAACACTTGTGCGTCATCGGCTGAGCCAGCTACAAATCGAAACAAACATAAGCTACTCCAAATTGAAATTGCTTGTCAATTCCACTTACCTCGCACTGAGCATTCTCGGGATAATCACATTCCCCGGTCTTGGCATTGAAATGCAGTTGATTTGTGCAATGCATTTCCATGGCATGGCCATGATAGCATAGATAATAGCCAGTGCATGATGCATTGTTGGGCATCAGTATAACCTGGCTGGGATCATCGCTGTGTGGGCAAGTGGGCTTGACAACTGGAGCTATGTGCAAGATGTCCACTGCGGCGGGATTATCCATTGTTGGTGGCGTTGGCTCCGGCTCAAGTACCACATTATTATCGTCAGTCTCCTCCTCCTCCTCCTCCTCCTCCCCTTCCTGCACTGGCGGTTCATCGACCTCGTCCAGAAAACATTTCACATTTACAGCCTGATCACACGACCCAGATTCCGAATCAAAGTATTCGCCAGTGTCGCACTGACCCAGTAAAGAATCATCACCATCGCAATACACATACGATTGACAACTCTCCCAGCTGGCCACAAAGCTTCCTTCCTGTGAATTCGAGCATTCCTCGAACACATCTCCAACAACTATGTGCAGCAAGCAGCACAAAAATAGCACAAATTTATACATTTTATTGCCTTGGCGTTGAATGTCTAACTGATGACTCTCAGTTAGAATTGTGCTGAATTTATGGGCTTCATTTTCCCCCAAAAAGCAAATCGAACATACATGCATTTCTTTTTAGCTTAATTGAATATTGTTTATCGATCTGTGATAGGTATATCAGCTACTCAAATTGTACTACTCTACTACTTAGTGAATCATGGCATGCGTAACTTCCAACTATATCATATTATGTCATCGATATATGAGTTAATAGATTGACATTACAGCAGTCAGTGGTCCAGAGACGAAATGAGCATGTTGTGTTTACATAAGCCCGGCATGGCTCTGTTTTTTTAATTAACATTCAATATATGCTCGAAAAGTATTTTGTGAGCCAAAGCCAAAGCCAAAAGCGTGAAAAGCAGCAGCAGAAAAAGACAACGCATAAGAAATCATTGACCTCAACAGCACCGCATTGGCCGTATTTTGCTTATGGGGCTTGAAAGACATCAGCATGCTAGCTGCTAAAAAGTGCCTCAAGATATGTGGCGCTACATTTGGCTGGGCATAACGACTTGCTGGAGTAGTTTGTGACACTTGCATGCAATATGTTTTGTATTCCATTTCGAATTCATTTCATTTCCTAGCTAGTCTTGTGTTTAGCATCCTTGGGCTTTGGCTGTCGTGTAGCGTCTTCAACTTCATTGTTGCTGCCCCAGAACTTCCTCATTCGTCCCGTTTGCTGTGTTGTGATATAAATCACACAGTTGTGCGAGTTCCCTTTCTTTTTTGTTTTCCTTTTTTGCACCATCATTGGGCCAGGCCAAGCAACGTTGGAGTGGATCGCATGGCTCTTTTTGAATTTGCACAAAATCTAATTTATTGTCAAGCATTTGGTCAATACGATAAGACAAGCGTTCGTCTATGTTACCTGGCTTTATCACCCTGCACCTGTAAGCCGAAGAAAGAAAAAAAGAAAAATGAAAAAACAGCAGCAAAGGAGGGGGGGGGGAATACGAGAACGAGTACGAGTATATTATGAATTTGTTTAAACAAGTGCAAACGTAACCAATTTTTCCATGCGTTTTATTCTATAGCTCAATAAATGATATTTGACTTCTTTTTTTGTCATTATTTTTCTTTACTAAATGCATTGACAGATGGACGTAAGTATTAATTGTGAGTATGTGGACAAAAGACACGATCGAATCCACACAAAAGGGTGATCAATGCACACGCTTTGTAGACTCAGTTGTAAAGACTCGTCGGCAAAATGTCTGCCGGTGCGGATCTGTATATATATATATGTACATATGTTTACACATGGACAGGTACATGCATGCTTGTGTGAATATAGATGGATGGATCGATCAGTGAACTGTGCGAGTACATTTCATTTACAATACACATGTACACACACTCGCATTTGTTTACAAGCATCTGTTATTCTCATTGTACAGCTTTTTGAGACATTTGTATTTAAAGCCCAAAATAATAATATTGGAATTGGATAATTAAACATAGTTAACAAAAATGTCTTTAAATTTCTAAATACTCTTCAGTTCTACAAGGCTTTTTGTTTATCTCACATTGGACTTCTTTTGAAATATTAAAATCAACAAATTAATGTATATAATAAGTAATTTTATTTTACAGTTGTAAAGATTTAAGAAGCATCTCACTTCTGTTAATTACTTTCAAGTCTGACTTAGGCAAATTTGTACTTTATGGCAATTAAATTAATAAAGAAAATAAATACTTTAAGCTAGTAGTTTTAAATTGAATTTTCAAACTGCTGCAAAGCAGACTCTACCATTGAAACATTGTAATAATTACATTTCCTTTGTCCTTCTACTAAAAAGCACCATTAAATTTCAATCGAAAGAAAAATGCTCAAAAATGTATTAGATAACAAACAATACTTTGCTGTCTAATTGCATGCCAATCAAGTCGCGCTTTACAATCTGATAATATGGAAACTGTGTCAAAGACATAAAATGCAGAATTAAAATAATAATAGTTTAGATAAGAAGTCGCAGAGAGATGCCAAGTTATCGCATATTTCCAGGGGGTGTGTGTTTAATTGTAGTACACAAAAATATGTTTATGTGCTGGTTGGTGTCTTTAATCAACAATCAGCCATTTATTTACACCTGCGGCCAAAGTAACATCATATTCTCAAAATGTAGAATTATAAACATATGTACATATTTTTAGCTGCTTGGCATATGTTGTTATGCAGTTTTTTCTTGTTTTTTTGTTCTTCACAAAATACAAAAAGACGACAGAAACAGCTGCTATTCATGCTACTAATTATAGTAAATAAACAAATGCAATGTTTAATGTACAGTTTAAATAAAATTTCATTTTCAAGCAGAAGTTTCTTGTGGTTGAATAAACATGTGAAATATTTTTAAAGCCAACAATATCAACTGTTATTTAAACCGAAAAACATTTAGTACAGAAATTAATCTATTAATTTGGTTGTCTAGAAAAATTTATGCTAAACATCCATTTGTGACAAGTGAATGCCTAATGAGTGCCCAAAGGAATTTGAATGATTCACATTCCCATGGCACACTTCAGTCCTTTGCTCAGTTCATTCATTTGGTTTCTTTAAGAAGAATTGAAATCGAATCTATCTTATCGCAGAACCTTTCAAGGAACATTAGTTTCGAGATAGTGGCGTTTCTATGATTAGAAAATATTCAATTCATTAATAATTGACAAATATCAGTTGAAACGCCACAATAATGAGACTTTACTTAAAAGACTCATTTAGATCAGTTTTTTGTTAAGTACCATGGAGGAAGTCATTAAATTATCAACTTTACGTAGTGGCAAAAAAGAAGACAGAATCTAATCACAGAATGCTAAATAATAATATTTTTAAACAAAAAATAAACTTAAGTGAAGTACAGATTAAAATGTTGCTGCAGATAAACAACATGCGAATCGCAAACAACGAGCCACCAGACCAACAGACACCGACACCTCAATACCAACAACAACTACAGCAACAACAAGGAGAGGCACGTAATGTATCTTGTTTTCCAGTGAAACGCAGCTATACATTTACACACACACTCGCACACTCACACCCATATACCTACGGGTTTTTGTTGTGATTCACAAATCAAATAATATAAAATAATAATAATAAAAAAATGTTCAGTGGCTTGGGCGCTGCGCGAAAAATATTTGTGCCAGCCATAAGATACAAAGGTACCTCTCTCTCTCTCTCTCTCTCCCTCTCACACAGTCAGTCTATAGATGTGAGTATATACTATGTAACTGTAAAAACCACTTGAAGCGCCAGCGCACGATCAGAAAAATTGAGAAGAGAGTATTTAAGCGCAAAGAGACTTAAATCTGCCAGAGGCATTCAAACTGTGAGTGTATGTGTGTGTGAGAGAGCGTTGGGTTTTTTTTTTTTTTTGTATTTTGTATTGTGATTTGCTTATTAGGGGCGGTATTGGACCCAGCCCGGCCCGGTGCGGTTCGGTTTCGGTTCGGCCCGGCAGCTATGCGGGTTCAAATGCGGCCAGCATGACGAATTATTACACACAGTTGCAGATATAAAATGAAATTTAATGTGCACACACACACAATGCACATTCTCAATGATTCGTTTTGTGTGCTGGCATTGGTGTGTGTGTGTGTGTGCGTTTGTGTGTATAAAATATTAAAAGATCTCTGGGCGTCTGGCGTCTTGCCCAAGCTATCAAAGCTCATTGATCTGGGCTAAAGACTGACGACTGATGCCTGCTCTCTTGCACTTTGCTCATGCTCTTGCTCTTGCTCTTGCTCGTGGTGTTTGCCTCTAGGCACCCCAGGCACACAATGTGCCGTGTACTTTCGCGGGGACTTTTTTCCTCATTTCATTATTGTTGTTGTTGTTGTTGTATTTTGTGCGATAATCACGAACAGGCGACCGGTTTCAGCTTGTAAGCCTGGCCAACAATTCGATATACATATGGATTTTTAACTTTGTCCAAATACAATACAAATTTGTAGCCAAAGCTCTCCAAATGTAAGTATGTGCATATGTACATATATATCTATGTTGTATGTATGTATGTTTATATGTACATATAGAGACTCTGCCTCTCCATATGTATTACACAAGCATTTGTGAAAACGTCGTCGCCGCCGTCATCATGGCTGTATCTGTGCCTGGCTTAAACCGGATCTTTGGTTTGAAAGTACATTCACTTTATGCCACTGCTGCCTGCTACTGCTGCCAGCGCTGCTGACGTCGCTGCAGCCGGGCCTGGGCCCGGTACAGAGCAAACAGCCTTCAAATGACAAAGCTAGCTGACTTGCTTTGGCTTGGCTAGCTGGCTAACTGGCTAACTGGCTAACTGGCTGACTGGCTTGGCTAGCTGGCTTGACTGGACTTGGCTAGCTAGACAGGGCTGCACATGCGCATAGTTCAAATAACTTGGTCAAGTTGACAAGATCAACAGCAGCAGCAGCGCAAAGTGTTGCCAAGCGGCAGCATTCAAGCCGGCCTCAGCAGCGAGAGAGCGAGAGAGAATGTGTATGTGTATGTGTGTGTGCGAGGGGGGAATCAAATCAAATACCAACAAAAAAAAATCTATAATAAAAAACAGGTTAACAAATGTTGCCGCAACAGCAGCAGCAGCAGCGGCAGCAGCCGCAGCAGTGGCAGCAACGTCAACGTCGGAAGAAACTTGTTTCATTTATTTTTTCTTTTTTGTTTTTCCTATACTCCAAGTCTTGAGTTGACGTCAAAGCCGGCTTACGACGGCGACGACGACGCGACGACAACAACGAACGACGCCTGCTTACATTCACTTTACAATGGGGAGAAACACAAAAAAAGAAACGAAAAAAGAGCGTGAAAGTTGTGCTAAGAGAGTCGAAATACGCAAGCCGGCAACCGGCATTGTCAGTGTGTACGTACGTACCATACATGAAGTCATTCACTGTGCTCTTTGCTTTGGGGCGCTGCTCAGAGTACGCATATGTATGTGTATGTGTGAAAGAGCACGATTGCTTCAACGAATCTACGACTGCGACGTCGACGACTGCGGCGGCGGCTGCTGCTGCTGCTGGCAGTTCGTTCGCATTCACAAGAATTTCACCGACATTTAGTTTAGTACCGTTTTTGGCTGCAGTCGCACTACGGACAATATTCTAATTGTGCTAACCATCATAAATAATAATACTATATACAACAGAGAGACACACATTATAAATATCTATAGTATATTCGTATATAACCATACACAATTCGATTAAATAGCGGCAAAAGTTAATGATATTAACTACACATTTTAAATGTAATTATACATGGCCAATGCCCAGCCATATGGAAATGGTGTACTGCTGTCTCAGCACACAATAAATTGAAATCATTTAATCTATCGAAAACAAACACACACACATAAACACACACATACAAACAGCAAATGAAAGCCAAAATTCACAATGATAAATAATTAATAACTGCGAGTGAAAATCATAACAGTGTTGATTAAATCATTAAAACAAATATATCTATAATTACAAAGCTACAAAACTACAAACCTACAAAGCGTGCAACAAGTTAAATCCAGCCACAAGTTGTAAACCAAGTTAGAACTATACATACATATGTTCGTCTACCAATACATGCACACGCGCGCTACACTCACACAAACACACACACACAGACACGGAGAGAGACTTTAACAATGTCAAGTGAAAACAATCTCTGGAATCAACAGGTTTCGCCCTAAAAAGTGTTATTTTTGTCCACAAGAGGAATTTATTGAGTAGAAGAAGTTG
Source organism: Drosophila pruinosa (assembly GCA_018150935.1). NCBI lineage: Eukaryota > Metazoa > Arthropoda > Insecta > Diptera > Drosophilidae > Drosophila > Drosophila pruinosa. The sequence goes on from JAECWR010000199.1 coordinate 27,691,387, forward strand.
AAGCGAAGAGTCTAAGTAATAATTAGGCAAACAAAAAACAAAAAACAAAAAAAGAAAACATATATATTTTATTATAAGAAATTGTGTGACTGCAACCAGGTGGAACGAAAGTCGGAACAAAACACCGCAAAATCAACTTGAAAGAAAAACCAGAAAAGTTCTTAGAGCGCAAAACAAAACCTCAATATGGATGCATTCTACGATGGCGACCTTAAAGATATATGGGACTCCGATTTAGATCCGGTAAGCAACCAAACCAACTAGTTCCGTAAGGAACGATACGATAGAATTATGTACCTTTTTATAAAGAGCTTAAGAGCTTTGCTCGAAGTACATTAAAGCTTAGCTCAACTAATCTGATCAAGATCTGCAGAATTCCGCCGAGATTCATTGAGCTTGTGGAAAACCAAATGGCATTGTTTTTTATTCGCACTTTAAAACCAATCGAGCATTATATAATGTTATTATTTTAAATTGCAGTTGAAAGCAAACAACAAATTTAAATAAAATATTAATGAGCCACATTAGGTCTACACAGGGCTTATCAGTGGACTCATTTGTTAAAAAACGTGCACTGATTCCAATTGAAATGAATGTAGGGTATATAGAGAAAACAAATTAGGAATAAATTGCTTTTGTTTTTGTTTTTTTGTTTTTTTTTTAAACACTCACCAGTCTCTGTGTAGTTTCCATTTTCCCTTTCGGATCACAGTGATCTCTTCGTGCCTGCATATTAAGCAGTCGCTTTACAAGACCTCTCTAAAAAACCTGTCCCATAAAAAACAGCATAATAAAAGTGTCTTGTATGTTTGTCTCTTTGCCAGTCACCAAAAAGCCAAATCTAATCGACACTCAGTTCCTAACTTTGAAATGATATACAACGCACACACACACACCACACACACACACACATGCACATGTATTGTATTCTGTTATGTTCGATTTGATTTCTAGCGTAAGTTTTGCAAAATGGTAAGGTTCCAAAGTTATTTTTTATCTGACAGTTACGTTTGCTACTTACGTACGAGTACTGGGAGGGAAACTGGTATCAATAAACAATTTTTTAGTGATTTTTTATGTTCAAAAATATCATTTACATGGTCGTATAAGATAAGGAAAGAGAAGTCGAGAAGTCAGCTAGCTATTTGGTGGAGTAACGTAAGTGTTTTGTCTGATAATGATAATTAGAGTATTCCTAGAAATTAAAAGAAGAAATTTATCATTAGCGAGCGAATTCGTGCCGCCCCCGCCACGCCCCCTGCGACAACAGTTTCAATATAATGAAATGTGTGTGTGCTGATGTTCCTTCTCTGTTCTGAGTCTGCTTATCGCTGCGGAAACAGTAATGAATACATGTCGTCGTCGAGGAAGCGTCGCAGTCGCAGCCGCAGTCGACGCTGACGTCGCCGTCGACGTTGCAATCGCTGCCTCTGTCGGCGTAAGATTTATGAGTACTACAACCAGAATTTAATACAAAAGCCAGTGAAGAATCTATTTGAGATACACGCACACACACACACACGCACACTTAAATGAGGCAGTCAAGTGATAAGACGCACTGCGCTATCAGCTGCGCCAAATGCAAAGTAACTAATGACTTCTAATGTTGTTGTTGTTGTTGTTTTTTTTTTTGCCTGCCACTGCACTTTAAACCGACTAAACCTCTAGCCGTCGGTGTCATTACCGAGCGAGATAATGCAGCGACACGACGCCAGACCGAAATAGGCTCAGGCGAAAAACAAAAAACAAAAAAGATTCCCGGGAAAAACGCGCGTGCAGTTTTTTCCCGCCGTACAGCGGCGGCAGCGCCGGCGCCGGCAGAAGCAGCAAGCCGAGGCGTGCGCCCTCGATTACGTCAGTATTCTACTTTGGTCTCGCTCATGCTAGCTGTATGTGTGTATGTGTGTGTGTGGGTTTATGATCATCAAGTCGAAGTACATGCATATACATAAATATTTATTAGAATGACCGCAAACATGCTTTTCTCGTCTTCAGCTTCAACTTCACTTTATCGTTTTCCCATTTGGCCATTTAGTTAGATTTAAAAATTTAAATTATCATTGCGTCAGGAATCTTATCACAAAGTATTTGGTAAGAGAGCCAAATGCCAGATAAGACTGCTCCATAATAATAGTTTTGATTAGGCCTCGCCTCGCCTCGTAAATAAAGTAATGTCGGGTTTTTTTTCTTTTTCTTACATTCACAACAATTAAACAAAATAGCAACAATAACAAAGGGGAACACGGGAGGTAATCCCTTTTCTGGAAGTTGAATGAAAACAAAAGTGAAATATTCCAATATTTATCAACAGAAAATCCCAGAACCTGATCGTATTACCTTATACCCAACGTACATCACTGCAATCTCTCATTTATTTATTTTTTATTAAACTGAAAACCCCCTTCGAGCACTCGGCACTCAGTCTGTTGCAATCATTATAATATTTCAAGTGCTTCTTCCCTTATCTCTTGTGTCAGCCACCCATCACACATTCTTATAAGACTAACTATGCCATTGATTAAGTCTAGCAAGTAATTATACATTTTCTGAGAAAATAGCAGTAACGAAGTAGTTGCTTTACAGCTGATCAGACTGTGCCAACTGTACACGAGAGATCAGTAATTAATTAAGTTGTCAAAACATAAAGAAATCCCACTGAATTTGTTAGATTAGTCTTATTTCAAGAACACGAAATTCCCATTGAAAAGTTTGAGAAATTCTTGTCAAAACAAAAAGAAAACCCACTAAATTTGTTAAATCCCAATTGGAATAAGTCCTCAAACTTTTCAATGGGAATTTCCTGCTCTTGAAATAAGACTAATCTAATAAGATAACAACATGGCTGCCAAAATAGAAACAAATTTAATCAAGTCATGCAGTTCAGATTTTGTATCAAACTCTACTCAAGAGATCATAATAAATAATGTATAATTGAAAATAATAACAAAATTTGGAAATAGGTTAATCTAAAGTGCAATACTTATATTGCCAAGGTATAATCTGTATTTCGAATACGATTTATAACAGCTATAACTTTATGCATTAAGCGAGTATACATATATGTATAAATTTTTTGCTTTACTAATTATTATCATGTCATCTTTATGATGTTGTACAGTGCCAGATTTAGCATCTTCCAACACAGCTTATGCATGATCAGTTCCAATAAGAACTGAACTAGTTCCAATTGAATGCTGAGCACTGAGAGAAAGTGAGTTCACTTAGTCGTCTTGCTATGTGTTCAGTATTCATTAGATTGGTTCACTGTTCATTGATAAGGACCAAGACACAATGCTGCTGAAAGCTAAAATTATATTTTCACATTTTGTTTCAAACGATAAGGGCACAAGTTGCTTGGAAACAAAACGTCACGCTAGACAGCTTTCAAATTAATCTTATACCAGTACATTGTACTACATAGACAGTGTTATACAAAAGTATAGGGTTATTCACTTCAAGCAAATGTTCCGGAAAGGAAACAGGAAATATGTATTTTGTATGTTGTCCTAAAAAGCAATCTTTTGCAATTTGACATTCCATTAAAGAAACTAGACTTTTTCGACGGTTTTATGTTTTTTTGTTTTTTGTTTTTTGCACTACAAAAAATGATTACCTTGGGTCGACGAAAGTCAAAAAAGCAGCAATCGCCTTCACTAAAGAATGCTGACCAGAAAGAAAAAAAGCCAAAAACAAAACAAAGCAGACTTGACTCTCGTCGAACGGGGCAAAATTGGTAAGACCAAAAGTCAAGTCGAGAGAAGAAAATTGCAGCATTAACAAACAAGTTCAAGTTAATAAGTCAGCAAGTTTACTTACCATTGAGAGTGGCCAAAACAGAAAAAACAACAACAGCAACAACAACAACAACAACAAAACAAAGAAATAATCAGCTATAATTTACATTTCAACGCTTTTTGATGCAACTTTCGCTTATATAAGCAAAAGCTGGGCAACTTTAATTTTGCTAGCTCTATGAGTGTATATAATGTTATTAACCATTTCAATTTGACACCCTTTTGCGCGATCGACAACAGCAAAAGCAAAAGCAACAGCAACAACAACAATAGAACTGTTAACCAAGTGAATGCAATGCTTGTGTGTGCTGCATTTGAGGTTATGTTGAGTTTCTAACGGCTTAGTGCAACGAGCCGCTATTTTAAATGCACACGAGAACCCACAAAACTGAAAAACGTGCTTGGCAACAGCAACAGAGTGTGTCTCAAGAGACCAGAGACGGTTGCTCAGCATATTTGAATAACTAGTTCGAGCCACGATACTTTCAATATGCTATAAAGTGAAACAATATCTATGTATGTGTCTATGCATGTGTGTGTATTGCTTAACTTTGACATTTCCAATAAGCGGAATGGAGTGGAGCGTTGCAATCTGCAAAAACAGGTTAAAATACAAAACGAATGCCAAAAAAAAAAACAAAAACAAAAACAAAGAGGCAACGAAAAACTTGAGACGATGGCACCATTGCAAATTTTTTTAGCGGCACATTTCTATGAAAAAAGCTCAAACATATGGCAAAAGTGCGCATAATTAAATTTGTCCACACACATGCACATCAATACACACCAATACATATACACTACATAGTATCATCGTGTTACACTTTAAGAGACGACTCCCTCACAATTCATTGAGTCGCACGTCCATTCATGCGAAATTTTACACGCGCTGCGCAGTGCAGGATGCGCACACAGTTGTTGTTGTTGCTGTTGCTGTGACCATTGCCTGTGATTTGGTCTCTTTGTAGCACTCGTGCACTCTTTGCACTCTCTTAAATCTGTCGTCGCATGTGGGCGTCCGGCAGCAAAGCGAGCAGCTGTTTAGTTTACTTTTGACGTCAATGTCAGGCAGGAGTTGAAGGCTCTGGTGTGAATTATTCATAGATTGAATTTACAATATGTGTGGTGCGGTGTGGTGGGGAAGGAGACCCATTTTCTTGTGCGTGGGTGTACCATATTGTTTTGCTAATGAAGTGTTATACGATAAGTGTAACACAGCAAGAGCGATGACAACAAGTTGTGCAACAGTTGGGGCTCATTACAGGAGCTGGGTATGCGACATGTAATGACAGTTGTTTTTGGCTTTGTCTTAAAGATTGGTGGGGGACGTTAAAAGTGTTGCGACCATAAGGCAACTTCTATTTCTGGTTTATGCCTTTAAAAAGCCGTAACCGGTAGGATTAGTTTAAGATTTAAACAGTAGTTATAGTTAATTCGATTAACATTTTAAATACATTTATTAAGCCAAGCTCTTGAATATGCTAAATATATGCATCAAATTGCTGTGCTAACAAAAATCGGCAATCGACAATCGACTATCGATATCCTTATGCTTAACTTTGGCTTATCGCATTAACTTTCCAGCGACACCCTCAATGTCAATGCCAATGCGATACCGAGTATTTGCACTATCAATTAAATGAGTCATCTGCAATTCGAATCAATATTGATGATCCTAATAAGTGAATCATCAATCTATCGATAGCAAAAGCTTACTTGATCAATTACTTTCGGCTTCGACTCGTATGCTGATTAAGTGTGTTGATCTACATAATTGTTGCTTCCGTTCCATTCCGATGGCCTCTTTGGTTATGTCTTTGATATTGTGTATTATTTATATTCGTATTTTATTTTATTTCTGCATTTTGGTTTCTTGGTTTTTTGGTTTTTGTGAAAGGCGTCAAAGTCAACCACTTTGAGCCACTTTAACACCTAAGCGTATAGAGCGCAACCACAATGCCACAAAATGCGATTAGGACACACGCCAGCGCCTCCAATTGGGTAGCAATGGCATGGTAACTGCGTCTCCCGTCTCCGGTCTCCACGCGTGGGTTGTGCACAACAACCATTCGCAACTTTCACAACATTTCCGTTTTTTTGCTTTTGCAAATATTTTACTGAACATCTAGCTGGCTGCCTGACGTTGCGAATTAGTTAACTGGCGGGTGGTTTTTACGTCAGGGCGTCTCTCTTCAATTGCATACACATGAACATATGTATGGCATAATGGTGATAAGGTTAAGCCCGCATAGGACGACACACGCCCCCGCCATATCAGTGGGGGCAATGGCAGCTTGCTATTATTAAACTCAATTCGGTTATATTTATAGCTGGAATACGGCGAAAACACGTCATTTGGCTGCTGTTGTGTTGGCTGTGGACTGTTGGCAATCGGGTTTTCGGGTTGCATAGGGGTTGCCACACGGCGTATACGTAATGTGTTGTGTGGCATCAACAAGGCCAATTAGTTGTGTGATCGTCGCAACAATTTATCGATTTTTATCTGCGTATCGTAGATCAAGCAAATTGAATCTTAAATTTGAAATAAACATAGTGGATTAATAAAAGTTTTTAATATGCATAATTCATAATAATAATTAGTATAAATGATGTACAATATTCTTGATTTATTAAACACAATTAATTGTTGCTTAATTTGAAAGGCAGACAGCGGGTTGTTAGGGTTGTCTTTTAGCATTCTTCTGTTTCGTCCACTTTCTTTTCAGGCCACTTTACGTTTACCAATTACCATTTACCACGCTTTTCGACTGCCAGGCAAAATGCCGAAAGAAACGCAAAACGTTATAAGAAACCAAAGCGCAAGCCAAAGCGTAGCAATTTTTCAAGTTAAAAAGCATTTTTGAATTGTGGGAGCACCTTTCACTTTACAGCGATGATTATAATGACGATGACGATGGCAATGATGATCATGATGATGAAGAAGAAGAAGCAGAAACGCAGTGGGACAGACAAGCATAAAATTGAAAAGAAATAAAGAGCAACTAAAAATGCTGTGCACACAAAGAAAACCGATACATATGTATGTATGTATGTACCTTATGCCCACAAACATAAGTACACATGTACAGACATGCTCACATACAAACATTTGTACGTACAGAGATACAAACATTTCAACTCTCACACACACACACACACACAATTGCATTTTTATAAATGTGAAAGGTTTTCGCTTGCTGCAACATTATTTAATCAATCCAATTTGTGGAGCAAGCGAAAAAGCAACATCGAAATATCTATAGACAACGACAAGCAACAAAAACCCAAAAGTAAAGAAAGAAAGAAAAAACTATAACCAGTTTAATTATTTTTATGAAATTGTATTTTTTTTTTTCGGTTTCTTCTCGTATTTTTTTGTTTGTTTTGCCTTTTGTCTTTAACACCCTTTTTCTTGGACTGGGACCACAGAAATTTGAATAAAATTGTATAATGGAACGAAGGCGATATGCTAATGCCGTCGAGATACGTATGTAAAATAAATACCCTGAGGCGGCTCGTTTGGTTTGGTTTTTGAATAGATTTCGAACTAAAGTGCAATCAAAGAAAATGTGGAAAAGTTCTCATCAAACTAAAACAAGTCGTACACAGCATACATACAAACACACACGCATACACACGTGACGTGCGCAACAGGTGCTCATTTGCATCGATAACGGGTTTGTCATCGATAGCTCACCGCATAGCACAATCGATATGAACGAAGACGATCAGATGATCATTAGATACTTAAGCTATTGCTTAAGCGCTTTTTTGTGGCTTAAGAGTCAAGCACTCGAGTGCAAGGGGGCACTTGACTTGGCAGTCGCCCTTGGCATTTCACCAAAGCGGCTTTCATCGAACGTTAGACGAAAAACACCTGAAACGTGCAACAATAAATGCTTAGCGAGATGCTCCACTACTTTGATTTGTTGGTAGCCATGCCTCCCAGCGCCGCCATTCTACGATCAACCAAACCGTCAGCAGCAGCAGCAGCTGAGAGGGGGCGGGGGGTCAGACAGGCAGGCAGCTGCGGCAAGACAACAGCAAATGCCTGTGAGCATTTTTGTTTTTGCTGTCTCTTCTTGCTTGGCTTTCTTTCATCATTGAACTCCTCACAAAATCTCTCTATCTCTCTCTGGCTCTCTTTGTATACCGCCGAGTTGATGTGTGTGTTTATGTTGCCCGTTTTGGTAACATTTTTCAAGAATTGCTAATTCTCAACAATTCCAAGGTTCGATGAACTCATCATAAACACACTCATACATACATACAACATCGGCACGCACATACACTTGCACAATTTATTTACGCTTCTCTGCTGCCGCAGCTACTTTGCCGATTCTTGGCCTCTGCCGAGCGTCGGCTAAAATATGGAGAAAGCACTTGTGCAGGGATATTCGTACATACATACATACATATGTATGTGCACACATACTCAAATGCACACACACGCAAACGAGGGCGGATCATAAAAATAATTAAGTCCACGCATGAAAATGGAGCTGACAATGCTATTGTTTTAATACTAAACTCATGCATACCATAAACTTTCGATGCAAGCCGCATCACAATTTAAATCTAAACATAAAAACACACAAACTTGCATTTATGGTGTATTGTATGGGTGTATGGTGGGTACTTCTTAAGCCACCCTCGCACATACCAATGAATGTACATACATATGAGACACAAACATACATATACATACAATGCACGCGTGCAAACGGTAATCAATGTTTAAGTTTATGTGCCGTGTACGAATAAGTAGTAAGCTTGAAAGAAGACCCACACAGAAGCAGTCGAAGAGAGAGAATCATACCTGCTGCCGCACGCAAGCCGGCTGACATACAGACACATACACACACACACTGCCACACACACCTGCATACAGATTTGCAGACAGGCACTCAATTGTGGCCATGCCCGCGACGACGACGACGTTCCCTTTTCTTATGGCCAAAACTGGATTTCCATTTGAGTGTGGCTTAGAATGTGAACACTTTAAAGGCAAAAAAATATTTTACATACTAATGGCTTTTTAAAGCCAAGCGTAATTACATGCACTTTTTATCATCTACACTTTACACACATACATAAGTAGTACATACATGTATGTACATACAAGTGTAGTATGTATTGTTCTTGTACAAGCAGATACACAACCAAACAGAAAGTGTCGCATTTATATGGGTCAACAATTTATAGCCGTAGATTTGCTTACAGCAATTAAGTAAATTCAAGCAGTTTTTTGTTTTATTTTGACAAGAACTGGCACACTGAGATTACATCATCGGGCTTTCAAATGATCCGTACCAAATTTGCGTTCTGGATATTTTGGGTAACATCAGCACCAGCGCCAAAGAAGAAGAAGCAAACTCGTTCCCGCAGAGCGGCAAACAACAAACAAACACTTGTTGCAAATCGCACTTGTGCTCATCCACAAGCTCATCATGCACATGGCTGTTTTTCAAGGTTGTTGGCAACTAATCACGCTCACGGCTCAACTAAATGCGCTCTGTTTAAATATAATTTATTAATCTATTACACACTTTCATATTTTTTACAATTAATATTTTTTGCCAGCCTTGCACAATTTGCCCTGCGTTGCGATGAACTTTAACAGATTGGCAAAGTTGACAAAGTTATCGATAGTCGTTGTTGAAAGGATAAATCGATATAGTCCCAAGACAACGCTAGTGCTGTGCAACAGGATAACGGCTCTATTGAAAATTAATTTATCTGCTCACATTCAATACAAGCATACTTAAAATTCATATAAATCCATTCCACTAGCAGCTCCACTTCAGTTCATATGACTTAACAAATGATAACTTGGAATTGCTTTTATTTTTATTTTGTTTGAATCTATGAAATATTCAAGGGTACGATAGAGTCGCTGCCGTCTTTGATAAGATTGACAAACAAAAATATACTACATATGTACATACCGCGGACCGCATGCAAGGCTGCCAATCTTCTATATGTATTATTATTTTTTTTTTTAAATAATATTGTTTGTTTCATATATGTACCTGAAATTGTTGTTGCTTTTTGAGCTATCTGCATGGGTCCCCGTGTATCTCTGTATCGCTGCGTTTTGGGTTTTACGTGTGCTAGCATTTCGTGCGATTTGCTTTTAAATTATTTTTAGTGTTGCTGCGTTTTTTGTTTTCATTGTTTGCACAAATATATTTCTACTTTTGTTTCCATGTTATATAAGCGTGCTATCGCTGTGCAACACGTTTGTACATTTACTAATTACTTTGCCCGTTTTGGTTCTATTTTTACAGACGGAATCCTTGAAAATAAGCAGCGATCATGATATGCACGATTGGTTTTACGATCGTGATGTCAAGGATCCAGCCGTAATACTCCACGACAAGCTCATCTCCGATGCGCTCCTCAACGGTACGGGTCCAATCAAAACGGAGCATTCCTATAGTCTCAACAGCGACGGTGACTCGCTACCGGATTCACCAAAAAGCCTGCAGGCCAAGATCGATGGTAGGTATTGATACATTGATAATCAACGCAATTGAAGGGTTCAGCTCTATCGATTAATTTGGATAACGGTTACGTTAACGTTTTCTTGAGTTTGCGATGCTTTAACCCAAGACAAATACAGTTGCCAGTTGTTGGCTCCATTGTAAATTTAGGCCATGTACATAGTGAACGACAAACGGCAACATCATGAAAAACAGTTGAACATTTTCTGTATTTTTACTGTCGCGGTAGCATTTAGCAATTTAACGCAGTACTCGTGCATGAAGTTTTGTACTTTGACGCGATATCAGTTATTATTATTGTTATAGTTGTTGTTGTTGCTATTGCTTTTGCTGTTGCTATTGCTGGTAGTATTCCCCTATACACATACATATGCATATTATATTTATAAATGTACATATGTATGTATAATTGACTCTACCCAAACTGGCCTGTTTCTTTTTTTCCATTATTTGTAATTTTATGGAAACTGTACAACAATTGTGTAAATAAAATTAAAATTTATGAAAAAGAGAATTCTGAGTAGGAGAGACAAGAACGTGGCTGAAACAACAAAACATACATACTGCATGTTACGTACATACATATGTGCGTATGTACATACATATGTATATGTACTGTATGTACATAATATCATGTGCAAACACAAGTGCCTTGGCACGAGCTTCTGCTGACGCGCGCCAACGGCAAATGATCCAATGTTTGGCCCTGTTTGTATAGTTACAGAAAAGAATATCAAATTGTTGTATAATATTTGAGTTAAATAACTCAGGTCTAGAAACAAAAGTGGGTTAGTCTGCAAAATATTTGCGCACATATTGAATAATTTCAACCTAGACGTAAACAGCCGCCTTGAACGTAACAATTAATCAAAAACAGCAAATAGACTTTAAAATGGCAGCAAAAAATTGGGAATCTGCTGAGTTCTTTATTGGCTTTTATTATTTAAATTCCATTCATATTAATTTAAGAAAATTATTGGTTTTATCGGCCATAATTAGCTAAAGATATAAAGATTTAAATTTACTATGTTTTTATTGACCGCTCTTACAGATATGGATGACGAGTGCTACTCAGGAAGTGCACGCATCACCATCGATCCCAAATGCCTCACACTACACCCGCCCGCAAGAAATAGCCGCAGCAGCGCCATGCTGAGCATGAGCAGCACCAGCGCCAGTCCCGCATTACACACAGCCATTACGGAGTTAGCACCGACGAGCACAGTCCTTGGCCGCAATCATGGCGAGGTGCATCAAAATTGCAGCAACTGCGTCAACAATGGCAACAGCAGCATGAATGTTGCGATGGACCATTTTCAGCAAACTCAACATTTGGCGGAAATGTATGACGATAACGATTGCAGCTCTTCGGTGTCATCGGCCAGAGAGGGTAGTATATCGCCAGATATCTGCTCAGACATCGAGATTGATGAGGCGGTCATCAAGGATGAGCCCATGTCGCCCGATTCCAGCTGCCCCGCCAGTCCAAACTCACAGAACAGCAGCGCCCATCAACTGAGCATCAATCTGGCCAATTTACAAACAGAATTGCTCTTTGACCAAAAGGTGAGTCACAGAAGACACAGCTGATTTGTTGACACTCATGCTAAAACCAACTTTCTATTGCCTTGTACAGCACGGTGGACTTTTGCTTACGGCGAACAGTAACAACCTCATCAAATCCCAGCAGCAGCAGCAACAGCAGCAGCTGTTGCTTGGTCAGAGCAACCAAAGCCAAAGCCTTATGGTGCCCAAGATAGCCATCAAAAGTGAGAAACAATGTGCGGCCAACAACAGTTCGGGTAAATCGCATGCCTTTGGCATACCGTTAACGCCGCCCTCCTCTCTGCCCAGCGATGACTCCGAAGGTAACTTGTCGCCGGAACATTTGTATGCGCCACTGTCGCCCAACGCTTCCGTTTCTATATCCGCCGTTACCAATGCAGCCGCCAATGCTGATTCAGTTAACAATGGGAGCGCGCGACGCGCTGCCTCTGCCCTGACTCGTGCCGCAAGCAGCAATGTTGCCTCGAATACCATCGCAACATCGACGAGGCAGCCCATACATACGCCGTTGATTAGCTCGCAGCCGGTAAGCAATCTTTATACAATAAACTCAAACAACAAATATTAATTATATTTTTTTGTCATTTGCATGTATAGAAAGGCTCAACGGGCACCCTGCTATTGACCGAGGAGGAGAAACGCACGCTGCTGGCCGAGGGTTATCCCATACCACAGAAGCTGCCACTGACCAAAGCCGAAGAAAAGTCACTGAAGAAGATACGACGCAAAATTAAGAATAAGGTAAGTTCTGCATTCAAATTCTGCAGAATGTATAATTCAATTAAATTTTGTATGCGACAGATCTCCGCTCAGGAAAGTCGTCGTAAAAAGAAAGAGTATATGGATCAATTGGAGCGGCGTGTTGAAATTTTGGTTACTGAGAATCACGATTACAAGAAACGTCTCGAGTCACTGGAGGAGACCAATGCCAATCTACTTAGTCAGCTGCACAAAATGCAGGCCTTAGTTAGCAAGCACAATGTGAAAAAGTCCTAAACCTGAATTAGGCCCAGTGGCCAAATGGTTCAAGTTTGCCTGCCTGCCCGAGAGATATTTTTATTTTTATTTTATTTTATTTGTTGTACATGCATACACACACACATACACATATACTACATATATAAATGCATAGGCGAGTGTTGAGTGAAAGTTTTCTAAGAATTTATCAGTTTATAAACAAATTGTCTTGATTAACGAAGCAATTTTATAATTTGGCCTTTGATTAGCACAAAGCAGTAAACATTCCCAAAATCCCCCTGCCACCTTCTCTTAAGATTTAGTAGCCCATATGCGCATATATCTATCTACTTATAGTTCATATCTTATATTAATATTAGTCATGCATTCCTGTTATATAACCTGATATAGAGTAGGCAACAAGCTCAAAAGAACCCCACTTAATCAGCGTCTAAAGAGAAGCTACGTAATAATATTGTTAAAAAAAAATAAAAAAAAAAAAACATGAAAAGTCAACTTCGGCCAACATCGTCGAAGATTAAATTCCCTTGCAGAGTAAAGGCAACTTATTGATATGTTATCAAACCAAAGTTTGATATAACTTCGTCAAAAGAATGTTTTTAATTTTTAATCGTTAATTTTGAACCGGTCGTCCATTGCAGCTATGTGATATAAATACAACTTTTAGTCCGATTTGATCAACATTTGGTCTGAATGTAGAGACAAATACATTCTTATGGCAGCTATTTCATATAGTAATCCAGTTTGGTCATTTCCAAATTTAAATTCATCAAGAAACAGAAATATTTGTACACACCTTTTACACAATTAAAATATCCTCTGCTAGGGTATAAAAAAATAGAAAAATATAAAAATGAAAAAAATATTGAAAATCACACACCAAAAACGCATATGGCATGCTAAGATGTGAGCTCTAAGAAAACATCGATATGATTTAAGAGCAACGACATGTACATTATGTTTTAATAATGCTTGATTGTACGAACTACTTTCAGAGCTGTTGTCCAAAAATTCGGAGCAGTTTTTTGAACAGTTTTGTTTGGCATGACTCTTGTTCCTTTATACGATATTTCTCAAAACATAAGAAACAAAAATCGAAAACAATTCCGTATATATTTAAAAATATGTATGAATTATGTTTATGTAAAACGAACTATGTCTATATGCAGCATTTAAGTTTTTTGTTTACCAGCAGCAAATTCAAAGTTATAAGATGCTTTTGTTGCCTGGACGAATTAAACAATTTCCGAGCCAATTATGAAAAGAAAATATTGTTTGTTAAGTTTTATATTTTAAGTGTCACTGCAGCAGAACGATAAGAAAGCTACTACGATTTCATTTACTTTGCAGCAAAGATTTTGTTTTTATTATTACAATTTATTTTACATTGTAGTGCAATTTTTCGGCATAACTATTCTTGTTTTCCACTGTCTTTTATAATAATATAAATAATATGAGTCATTTTAGAATAAATTAGTTGAATTTACGAAACACGAGAAAATTACTTAAAAATATCTTAAGCTTAAATTGATTTCTTACAAAATCATCTATACATACATATATACATACATAATTGCTGTAGCTATTTTTAGTGTATATAAACCATGCGGACGAAGTTGTGCAATTGTTAGTAAAATTTTATATACAAATTCTATAGAAAATTACAACAAAAACCGAGTTGACATTCATTTGAAAACCACATTTGTGCAATGAAAATTTTTATGCAAAAGCGTTAAAACAAATTGTGACAATGCATTATAATATATTTATACAAATAGATACATAAATATAATATTATATTATGTATCATATGACTATACATTATTTTTGGGCTACAATATTTTTAACGCATAAAAAATTTTTAAAAAAAATTAAATAAAAATTGTAAAACATTTAATTGGTTGCTGTAATTGGGCAAAGTAAAAGTGCAATTCCAAATAAAATTGATACAACCATAACAACAACAAAAATAACATTTGAGTTTTCTTTTATTATTATTGGTAGCCAAATCGAAAGGATGGAATTTGGTTTCATATTTAATAAATAATATGCTAATTCGTTTCAAGTTTTACTGAGAAATCCAGCGATAGAGCACTGTATAGTTTTGAAATCAAATTTTTCAATATCAGGTTCTTTACACATTATTTTTCAAAAATGCCGCGCCCTATTTTTGACATTTCTGGCGTGCGTTGCATCGTAATATCAAACAAGTAAGAAAGCTACAGTCGAGTTTGTTCGACTGTGAGATACCCGCCACCCAATTTTACCATCCAAATATTATATTTATCAAAATATACTGAAAAAATACTTTAAAAAAATATATTAAAAAATACCAAAATAATATATCAAAATTTTCTTTGTTCGAAATTATTAGCTTGGCGGCACTTTAGTTGGTTTATTGAACACCATTATTATGTCGCGGAGTGTCATAGCAACTAACTAGGCAGTACTAGCAGTTGCACGTGGTAACGCCTTATAAAAGTAATATCTTAATAACTTCTGTGTTTTTTATCCGATTGTAACCAGAGGTCATTAAGATGGTGATTAGTATTGTCCATACCAAAATTGAACGTTCTAGGTTTAAAACGACGCCTGCAATTCGGTTTTATTCGATTTACGGGGGCGGGAGGGGGCGTGGCCAAAATCAAAAACAAACTTGATCTGCGTGCAACAATAAGACATACTGTCGCGAAAAATTTGTTGCTCTATCTCTTATAGTCTCTGAGATCTAGGTGTTCATACGGACGGACAGACGGACAGACGGACGGACGGACAGACGGACATGGCTATATCGTCTCGGCTGTTGACGCTGATCAAGAATATATATACTTTATGGGGTCGGAGATGCTTCCTTCTGCCTGTTACATACATTTTCGGTCGGCACAAAGCCATAATACCCTTCTACCCTTTGGGTAGGCGGGTATAAAAACTGATACATATGTTGCATGTTGTATCGAGCAAAGACTACAAAATCGTATGCGATTTTGTCCGTCAGGCGGTTGTCTTCGAAAGTCCAAATGCTTGATGTCAGTTTCTCAAAGACATCACAGCGGAAAGCATGCGTGTGTCGATTGCTTATCAAATTATAATATTATTTAGAAGTGAGAATTTAAACAAAAAATGATCTATACAAAAAGAGAGAGAACGTTTAATTGCCAGCGCAAAAAAAACTATAAAATCAAAAGTCACCACTGTCAAAGTAATCTATTTATTTTCCTCCGGCTCTTCTAGGGTTAACCCAGCACAGACTATAGCCATTTCATTCAAACTAGTGATGCTTAATTTCTCTTGTATGCTTTTACTGCTTACACTGCCACTATTGAGACTCACTTATTCAATCATGAAATTTTTATTCCACCATGCCGCGAAGCAATAACATGTCAGATCCATATAATCTTTAGCGGTTTCCTTTTCCAATGTGCAAAATTAGCACAGTGTAACCAAGCTATTAATTATAGAATTGCCATTTTGCAGTATAATTTTTGGGATAAAACAGTATATATTTGAATTTAACATGCCGTCACACTGTTTCAGAATCTGATAAGTTGAAATATATTTTATTAAAACGTCAGTCGCATTTCGTCTCACAAGTTAATAATTTTTCTGATTCTGAGCAATATAAATTCAAGGGATAAAAATGGGGAAGAAAAATAGTAAGTGGCTCATTTAAATTTCTCTGATTTAACAACATTGATAACGCAATTACAATTTTAGAGTTTAAGCCAGATGCAAAGGAAGCTGCACCTCCCCAACAGCAGCAGCAGCAGCCACAACGTAAGTACAATAGTTGTGAAATATGCACGCATACATCCATGTGTATAAATATATATGTATTAGAAAATTGCCTTTGTCCGTGATAGTTGATGTACGTATGTACATATGAATACCAATTTTCCAGAAAGGTCTTCAAGTTATATGTATATCGGGGAAGCACACATTTCGCACCTAAGTATATCTCTAACTTCGCACCTGTAACTGTAGACTTTAGTTTTTTGTTTTATCAATGTTTCCTCTATCTTTGAACTTTTTGTGCGTTTAACCAATGGCCTATATGTAGTTGGTATGTAATATTTTTGATTTAAAGGGGACTCCCATTTCTTTTTATTTGTATTTTAACATGCCACGTCATGCATTGCTTTTGACCTTATTTATATAATGTCTAACTTCGCACCTGTAACTGTAAACTTTAGTTTTTTGTTTTATCAATGTTTCCTCTATCTTTGAACTTTTTGTGCGTTTAACCAATGGCCTATATGTAGTTGGTATGTAATATTTTTGATTTAAAGGGGACTCCCATTTCTTTTTATTTGTATTTTAACATGCCACGTCATGCATTGCCTTTGACCTTATTTATATAATGTGTACTATAGCTCAACAAGCTGCACCCACTCAGACGCCATCCACAAGCACAGGTGGTCAGCCAGAACGATTACAAGGTGGTCGAGAAATAAAGCAAGGTGGACACCCCTCCCAGCAGAAAAGTGGAGCCCAAGGACAACAGCAAGGTGGACACGGCTCCCAACAAGGAGGCTGGCAACAAGGTAGTCAGCAGCAGCGAAGAACTCAAGGAGGACAACAACAAGGTGGTCACGGCTCCCAACAAGGAGGCTGGCAACAAGCTAGTCAACAGCAACGTGGAGCCCAAGGACAACAGCAAGGTGGACACGGCTCCCAACAAGGAGGCTGGCAACAAGCTAGTCAGCAGCAGCGTGGCGCACAGGGTGGCGATTACCAGCAGCGTGGCCCACAGAGATCTCAACAGGGTGCTGGTTACCAGCAACGCGGTGGTCAACAAGGTGGCCCACAGGGATCTCAACAGGGTGCTGGTTACCAGCAACGCGGTGGTCAACAGGGTAGTAGTCAACAGCGCGGTCCATCGACCTCTAATGTAACTGCTGTAGCATCGCTCCCGCAAACCGGATCAATTAAACGTGGTACATTGGGAAAACCTGGTACTTGTGGCGTCAATTATTTGGATCTGGATTTGACCAAAATGCCTGATGTTGCATATCATTATGACGTGAGCCTAACTCCTGAGCGTCCCAAAAAGTTCTACAGGAACGCTTTTGAGGTGTTTCGTGTTCAATATTTGCAAAACAAGGCTGCTGCCTTTGATGGAAATAAGAATTGCTATGCTGTGGATAAGTTAGCCAACACATCCGGCGAAGTAGAGGTATGTCACTGTATACTACCTAACTTTAAATCTATTTCAATATACTCATATTGGGTCCGGATAGGTTGTCGATCGTCATGGTCGCACCCTTAAGTACAATATAACACTCAAGGAGACGAATACACCCATTGTGGAGCTAAGTTCACTGCGCACGTAAGTCGCGCTTTATCCTCTTTAAAATAAGTTATCTTAATAATGATATAACCTACAGCTATATGAAGGATAAAATCTATGATAAGCCCATGCGTGTGCTACAGTGTCTGGAGGTTGTGCTTGCTGAAGCCTGCAATAAGAATTCCATACGTGCCGGTCGTTCTTTTTTCAAATCCTCTGATAATGGAGCTCGCCACGACCTGGGGGATGGTTATGAGGCATTAATTGGTCTCTATCAGAGTGTTGTGTTGGGCGATAAACCTTTTATAAATGTTGACGTTTCGCACAAATCGTTTCCAATTTCAATGCATGTGATTGAATATTTGTCTAACCATGGCCTCAGAGCGTCAATAAACGATATGAAGAGCGGTAAATGTAACGGTATGTTGTGGAAAACACTGCCATTTATGAAGGGCATCAATATCGTATATGAGCCGCCTAAAAGCTTTGCTTCGGCACCGCGTGTCTATAAGGTCAATGGATTCACGGAGCAATCAGCGCGGATGCAGAAATTTGAGCTGGACAAAAAAATTATGACTGTTGAGGAATACTTTACCTCACGCAACTACAAACTGGAGTTTCCGAACCTACCATGTTTGCATGTTGGGCATCCATCCAAAAATATTTTCTTACCCATGGAGCTATGTCGCATTGAGGAAGGGCAAGCATTAAACGTAAGTGAGATTATGGAACACAGCGTTATCAATAATGCGTACCAATTAAAAATAACAATTTATTTTCATAAACAAAGCGAAAAGATGGAGCGACTCAAGTGTCGGCAATGATCAAGATAGCGGCTACGTCGACCAACGTGCGAAAGGAAAAGATTATGAACTTATTAAGGCACTTCAATCATAATGCTCATCCATCCGTTAGTCGATTTGGTATACATATTTCCAATGATTTCATTACCGTCAACACACGCTTGTTGTGTCCACCAAATCTCGAGTATAATAACAAAATGTTCCAATTTCCAAGAAACGGCTCATGGTACATGAACAATTGTCAATTTTTGAAGGTCGAACAAAAGGCCCACAAGTGGGCCATTTTATATTTTGAAAGTTCTCGACTGTTTCAGGGCAAGCTTACCGAACTTGCCGGACTAGTAAGTAATCAAATGGTAATCTATGCAACATTTCAAAATTATTCAATAATTCAATTATTAGGTTTCGAAGCGAAGTTCTATTGTGAATGTATGTCTCCAGAAGGATCCCAATATACGAGTTTTGAGAGATGAACGAGACTTGGATGATGCATTCAAGCAGCTAAAGTCTGAGAAATTCGATTTGGTTTTTGTCATTATACCAACGCGAGGTCCCACTTACGATGTTATTAAACAGAAGGCCGAACTACAATACGGAATATTGACACAGTGCATTAAGCAATTCAGCATTGAACGTCGCATGAACGATCAATTAGTTGATAATGTTCTATTGAAGGTTAACTCTAAGCTAAATGGTATAAATCATAAGCTCAAGGATGATCCTCGTACTATGCTAGCGAACGTCATGTACTTGGGTGCCGATGTTACACATCCATCACCCGATCAACGCGAAATACCGAGTGTGGTCGGCGTGGCCGGATCACATGATCCATATGGCGCCTCATACAATATGCAGTACAGACTGCAAGTAAGCCGCGTTGGTGGTGCTCGCGAGGAAATTGAAGATATGGATTCCATAGTGACCGAGCATTTGCGTGTCTACTATCAGTACCATAAACGTTATCCGGATCACATTATTTATTATCGTGATGGTGTCAGCGATGGCCAGTTTATGACAATCAAAAATGTCGAGCTAAGAGACATTTACAAGGCATGCAGCAGGGTGAGTGAAATATACATTCCAAGATGATCCGATGGGTTAGCATGTTATGTGAACTACGTTTTACTATTTAATTGCAGCTGAAGATAAACCCGAAGCTGTGCTGTGTGATTGTGGTAAAGCGTCATCACACACGCTTCTTTCCACAGGGTGAACCTCACTTTAAAAATAAATTTAATAATGTTGAGCCAGGAACCATTGTCGATCGTACTATTGTACATCCGAATGAAGTTCAATTTTTTATGGTCAGCCATCAGTCCATACAGGGTACTGCAAAGCCCACACGCTACAACGTCATAGAGAATACCGGAAATTTGGATATTGATTTATTGCAACAATTGACCTACAACTTGTGCCATTTGTTTCCACGTTGTAATCGCGCCGTATCTTATCCTGCGCCAGCCTATTTAGCTCATTTGGCTGCTGCCCGCGGACGTGTTTACATTACCAAGTGAGTTACAATTACATTGAATTTAAAATCCATTTACATGATTTACATCTTTTCTTATGACAGCGCTCGTTTAACTCGTTCTCCTCAAGAAGAATATAAAAAACGCTTGATTGTTCCAGAGTTTTTAAAAATGAATCCCATGTATTTCGTCTAGTGAAAAGCGCTCTCAGCGGATCATCATTTAATCAATATAATCTTTCAATGAGATAATTTTAACGGGACTACATGTCGCGAATGAAAATTGAGCGGCTTGATAGGATTAATAATTATTGGATTTTTTTTATTATCACATTTTTTAAACTATATATTATACAATTAATACATCCACTTTTTCAACATGCAGCTGGCTCTAAGTACGGCTTTATCTTGAGATTTCAAAGTCTGTACAAAAACTACGCATAACAAACTTTTTTACCGTTGCTTTAGTGCTGTTTAAATGAACTTATGCTTGTGGTATTTATATAAATTACAAATCGAAAATTATTAATAATAACATAATAAAGCAACTGCCTTGGTTGACACACAACACATCGCTTTTTTATTTGCTGCTTACATTGCATCGAAGTGGAACTTATGCGACTCTTGCAAACGTTCCTGTCTATCTTCGCGTTTTTCCTTAATGTAGAGTACAAGTATGATGAGCACTATAACCAGGCATGTGCCGCCCAAAGCTATGACACTCATTAAGATCAGTTTGCTTGGTGTCACAAAGAGCAGCGCTTTCCAGTGCAGCGGCTGATCTAGTGGTCTGGGTACCACTATGATCTGCGAGTTAGGTATGAGCTGTGTCCAATTATGGGACATTTCATACAGTCCCACCACCAGTTGATCCACAAAATTAGGCGTGCGTCCCAATCCGAAGCATGTGTAGGGCAATTGAAGTGCAAAATATGATGACTGAGGCAGCTGGACACTGCTGCCACTTTGCTGATCCCCGTCCTGTGTGGTTGTATTATAGGTAATGATCGGACCAGGCAGATTGCTGCCATAGGTCAGCTTTTTACGGCCCAGCGGTGTACGTGGTGTGGGATTTTTTTCATTTATTAAACCAGTTAGCACAATAACCTTGACGAAATTGGCATCATAGTCGAGTGTGTTGCGAAATGCTAAAGGTCGATAATTTCCATTCGATTGCTTTTCAATGAGAATCACATCAAGGACGCCATCCTGATAAAAGTCATAAAAGGCACCTGCAACTGTATTATTGCCCATAGGTGCCAGAGCATTCCAGCGTACCTCAAAGGTACGTTTGAAATTCTTACTGCATGTCTTGCAGGCTACATTCTCCAGCAGAAATGTTTGCATCACGGGTTTGGATACACTTAGCGGCTGCAATGTGACCAACAAATCGGGATATCCATCCAAATTAAAATCTCCACTCCGTGCTGTTATAGTTTTCAAGTATACATCATCCTCCTTTGGTGGTACAAATGCCCAAAGTACTCCCTGTGGATCCTTAAAACTAACATGAACATCGTTGAAATCGTTGCCGTCGTGCACAAGTATTGTTGAATTGCGAC
The DNA here is from genome assembly GCA_018150935.1 of Drosophila pruinosa. Classification (NCBI taxonomy): domain Eukaryota; kingdom Metazoa; phylum Arthropoda; class Insecta; order Diptera; family Drosophilidae; genus Drosophila; species Drosophila pruinosa. The sequence continues at coordinate 27,713,351 of JAECWR010000199.1, forward strand.
AATTTTCTTGTACGCAAAAGGGTAGCACAATATTTTGCACGCCACGCAGTTCAAAGTCCATGAAAACGGCCTGTCCGACTGCATAATCCTTGATACCAATCAACTGAATTGTGATCGCATACTGGTAGCCAAAGTTCTCGTGCCCATCACGCTCTTTTTTACCATGCCAGATCTCATAAGCATTTTTCGTTTGCAGAAAAAGATCAGCCAAAAAGTCGCCATTCAAATCCAAATACGCATTAGCATTGGGAACGGTAAGAGTCTGCGTAATACCGCCGGTGGGCATTGCTTGATGCACCAGAATCGGAGGTTCGCGTTTGTTATTGAATATCCAGAAGCATCGCGTTCTGTTCGTATCCAGGCCAAACAAATCGATGATCATGTCACGATTAAAGTCCAGCGCCATTACTTCACCAATTGTTTGAATGACTGGCTTGTCAGCACAGCTCAGTTTCGTGGTGTTACCCCAATTTATGTAAACATCGTAGATGCCATTTCCACTTTCTACATTAACCAGCACGTCCATCAGTGCATCACCATCAAAATCTCCAGGTATTACGCTCACAATCACCTTGTCATTATAATAGCAAATGGGTCCAGGGCGCAAAAGGGGCTCCGTATCCGCACCTGATCGTCATAAAAATCGTATTAATGTCATTATATCTATTCGAGTCTTGTAAAGTACAAAAAAGATTTTGGGACAATTAAAAATGTAACTAAAAGACATTGATCCTCTTTTACATCTAGTTCATATTTCTATGCGTACACATATGTGTCCATGTGTCCACAGACAAGCCCATTTACATATTGTATTTTATTCAAAATCATACAAATTTTATTACCTTCAGAGTAAAAAAACTTGTGTAACTAAATCAGCTCTATTTTATATTATAAAGCAACTACAATATAAATAATAATAAGGTAGATTATGTACAAATTTTTATTGGTTAAAGGGAAAGAGAAACTTTAGGCCCTGAAACACTTTTCTAAATCTTCAATCCCAATATCCACCTCATAAGTAGATACGAGAAACCAAGGGCAGTCCTATCATCAATGTACGTACCAAAGAGAATCTGCAGTGTTTTCCTTTTATCACGAATGACGAATACGTCCGTAAGTTCATCGGAATTAAAGTCACCAAAAGCTGCCACAATACCTTCTTTAATGTCTCCAAATACAATACTTGTGATATTGCTAGAGTGGACAACGACTGCGCATAGCGCCACGAGCAGCAGTCTGATGGAATGCATTTAGCTGAAAGTTGCGGGCCTTTTACAATTAAATGGTTTTTCGTCTGCTTTGTTTTCGTATTATTATTGCTGTTGTTGCTCTGAAAATCAATACTGAGTCAGATGGAAATTATCGATAGAAATATAGTGCTGCCATTCACTGAGATGCCACATTGTTGCGAATAATCGATATCTAAGGCATCTCTGTGTTTCGACGGACGAAACACCAGAACAGAGAAAACTTTTATTATATTTAGTAAATAATTATAAACACAATACACTAAATAAAATATGGTAAGTGTAGAAACTTATTAATAAATATGGGTAACAAAATGCATTAACTGAGTATCAGAGTGCAGTGGCTTGTGTTTGTTTTGCTTGCTGAAAGGTGCTGCTTCTTCCTGCACACAAACGCCAGCGCACGCACAAATTGTTGTTGTAGTTGGTGTATTTATGCAATTCGCAGTTACTTCCAATGTGTATATGCATGTATTGGTATTGACTATTCAATAATAATGTTTATTTTTGCAGAACAAACTAAAGTCAAGCCAACACCGCGACAAGGTGAAAAAATTCATTTCGCTAACACAAACTGGCGAACAGACGGCCATTTTCTGCTTGCAACAGAATGATTGGAAATTGGATTTGGCCAGCGATAATTATTTTCAGAATCCCGAATATTATTATAGGGAGCTAGATCGGAAGCGTATCGAGCAGCTGTTCATGCGCTATAGGGATCCAAGTGATGCGCAAAAGATCAGCTCACAAGGTGTGATACGATTTTTAGAGGATTTGGAACTGAGCCCAGACTCCAAACTGGTGCTCATCATTGCATGGAAGTTTCATGCTGAAGTGCAGTGCGAATTTTCACGCGATGAGTTTATCAACGGCATGTGCGACCTAGGCACTGATAGTATTGAGAAACTCAAGACAAAGTTACCGTTATTAGAGCAGGAATTGAATGATGCGGGCAAATTTAAAGATTTCTATCATTTTACTTTCAACTATGCGAAGGACCCGGGTCAAAAAGGAATTGACTTAGACATGGCCATAGCTTACTGGTGCATAGTGCTTAGTGATCGATTCAAATTCTTAGATATTTGGTGTAAATTCCTCGAGGAAAAACATAAGCGAGCCATTTCCCGGGATACTTGGAACCTGCTTCTGGATTTTGCCACCAATATTGATGATCGCATGAGCAACTATGATTCAGAGGGAGCTTGGCCTGTCCTTATTGACGATTTTGTCGAATGGTGCCAAGAAAATAATCATCTTGCCACAGATCAACAGCACACGCAACAATCGACGTCCCAGAAGAACATATCCAGCGCTTACCAGACCTCTCATAGTACAAACATGAATTATGGCTAACGATCGTTGCTATATATATACATATATTCTCATTAATGATAAATTTTTGCTTTTTATTCAGATTATTTTAAATAATGATGATAACAAGCAACGCGAATTATTTTACATTTCTCGATAACAAAAAAAAAAAGAAAAGAAAACACGTAATAAATAAAATTAGTAAATGTAAAGAATAATTTAATTGAAGTTCAACGCAAATAGCTGCATACAGCGTAGATGGATTTAAAAATATACTTTAGCACCCAAAAATATTCAGGAATATATAATTCTAAGCATCGTGAAAATGTATGAACAACTTTTCATTTCACTGTTCACAAAAACTAAAGACATTCTAAAAACAACCTTTTCTCTTGAGATTTTTGTTGAAAGATAACAATTTTTGAAAATTCTAAAAACGAACACAGCCTTTTCATACGAAAGGGATGTGAAATGAATATTATTTTGGTATTTTAACAGTGTTAGTACTTTAAATGGTAACACAGACTACATATTCGACTATTAAAATCCAGTATCCAAACCGATTACTAGGTCGATACATTATTATTTGATATATCGGCAAGAGTACTATCGTTTCCACTCGTCTTATCATCCCCAACTCAGTTAGTTAAGTGTGACCGTAGCAGACGAAAACCAATTGATATTGTTACAACGATTTTTCGTTACTCTGGTTGCCTATCAAAATCTATTTTTAATAAATAGTTTTTTAGAGTAGTACGTGCGGTGCACGTGCGTGTGCCAGTCTCCCATATTTTCTGTGAATATCATGTAATGTGCAAAATATATACAAAGTGCATGTAACGTGTGTAACAATCAATTGTTGCCCCACACTCTCTATGCGAGTGTGAGTGTGACCAAGAGTGCGTGTCTGTGAATTTGTATGCGTGTGCGTTAAAGGCAGCCAGTGGGCGGCCTATAAGGAGACCACCGACCAGCACACACACACGCCCTATGCTGGGAGCACGATAATAAGGATGTATTTGCTTTGTTTTTGAGGTGTGGAGCAGTAGCCGCTGAATGACAAATGTATGTGTCATTATTGTTGGGGCTTGTGAACGCAATTAACTCGAGTTTTTTTATTGTGAGTCAAATCCTTTAAATCCAACTGCCCTTGACGGCATAAACCAGAACTTGGCAAAATAAAAACAAAAATTCAATTATCACAAGCAAAATTTAAACAAATACAGTGAGAGTGAGATAGAAAGAGGCAGTCACATTTATATACATATGACATACATATATGTAAACGGGTGTGTGTATGTGTGTGCAAATAAGTGCCACTAAACAACATATATAAAATAAAAACAAACTCGACACTTAACTGATAACCGTAGACCAGCCGTCGACGTCGTGACTACGACAACTACCGACCCACAGCCGTACAATCATAACCATTGCGCATCTAATACAGTATACTCCATACTATAGCTTAAAATTCACAACCTAGGTGTTCAAACGGACGTCAACAACGACGTTTTTGATTACAGTACTTCTGAGATGAATTCATACATATGTTTTGTATATACTTATTTGCTAGTATCATTAAATTTAATTTAAATGAATATTACGAGCATCTGGAATATATAAGAATGTTTTGTTGAGTAACATTAATCTCGCTAGAAATTAGGCTTATTTTTTCAATTTTTTTTATCGTACAAAGTCTCTATTAGCCGCGAGCCAAGATGAACTATCAAATTGGCTAAATTGTGCATAATAAAATGAAAAAACAATTTGCAACGACATTTATATTTATTTTACCTTGTACATGTTAATTTTTTAAGTCAATAATGTTAAAAATAGCAGCCATACGAACACTTTATTGGCATACTGTATATATTTGTGATCACTCTTTCAGTAGATGAACTATTTTGTATGAATGTATATGTAAGTCCGTACATACATGTGAATTTACATATATTGAATTTTCCATTGACGTGTGTGAAAATGAAAATTCAACAAAAAAAAATACAATAATTTTAATTTGAATTTTTGTTGTTTGTTGTGAATGTGGTGTGTGTACGTGCGTGTGTTTATCAAATCAATTGCCAGTGTCTGGGGCGACATTGTTAGCTCTATGTTAATTATACTTTTTTGGTCATTTACAGCAGCAGAAGCCGCCATGCACAGCCACAAAAGCAATAACATCATTTAATAACACCAGTAGTAACGACAGCAGCAGTAACAAGAACTACAGCATTATGCAAGTCGAAGCATCTTAGATAACGTCATGAGTCGCCAGGAGACATTAGCGTCGCCGTCGACTATGTCGACATCAGGAGCGACAACAGCTCCAACAACAACAATGAGCACAGCATGCAGCAAAATCTCGACATCAACACCACAGAAATGTGATGAATCAACACTGGAACAGCAGCAGAAGGAATTTATTAATCGCAGCATTGCCAGCGAAATAGATGCCAGCGATGCGAGCGCCATTTGTGACATGACCATCAATAGCAATAGCAGCTGTGGCGTTAGTCCCGTGGCCAAGCGCCAAATGAGCTCCGCGAATGTGTCACGCATACGTCCACAGTCTAGTTACTCGGCACGAGTTCTCATCTTTGATGATTCGGATCAGGAGGCAGCCGCTGCAGCAGCTGCAGCTGCTCTGACATCCACCTGCTCCTCGTTGGCTGGTGGCGCAGATGCTAGCAGTGGCGTTGAATTACTACCGACATCGCCGGCCAAACTGGGTATTGATAACAGCAATAATGGATCGTCGCTAATGCGTAATCTCAATTTAACCAAGAGCTCGTCGGGCGGTCTATCCGGCAGCTCCAGTTCACTGCATTCGCGCGGCTATACGGCGTTATTGCGCAAGATCTCATACCAGCAGCACACTATATCACTGCGCGCTGTGAGCAGCGGTAAGTCTCCTGGGATATATTGTCAGTTGCTCATTATTAATTGTACTATGTTTTTATATAGAAGCCTCAAATCTGCTGCGTATGCGTCACTCCTCGCTGGGCAAGTCGGCGCCCTGTTTGACCGGCAACTACTTTCGTCATGAGCTGTCTGCTGCGCCGCCGGCACCAGTGCCAACTGCTGCGCCGGCAGTGGCCTCACCTGGCCTTAATATCTCACGTTCTGGGAGTGGGATTGCGCTGTCCAAGCATCATCATTTACACGGTGTGGTCATGCGTGGCTCAGTCTCGGGTTCGGGTGCCAGTGGGTCCAGTGGTGTGGCCCATCATCGCCTAAGTTTGGTCACCAATGCGGCAGCTGTGGCAGCCGGCTCACGTGCCCATTCACCCTATTCGGCCAGTCCGGTGGACAGTCCACGGCTTAATTCGCCCATGCCGTTTGCGTTTGCGCCCATCAAACGTATCGCTTCATGTCGTGGAGTTGTGGACGGCAGACGCTGGTCGGTGGCATCGTTGCCTTCTTCGGGATATGGCACCACACCAGGAAGCTCTAATCTATCGGTAAATCTCTTAAGCTCTGCCACTCAAAGGCCAATCTAATTGTTTTCATTTTCTACACAGTCGCAGTGCTCCAGTCAGGAGGCGCTCAACCATTTGCCGCACAACATTCCGCCGGGACAAGAGGATGCCGCTGCTGTTGCCGCTGGCGCCTGTTGTGCGGAGCATTTGAAGCAGCATTGCCCCAAGCATTGCGCCTTATTGCTGGCCACGCACAAGCCACAACAGCAACAGCATGCACCAAAGCTGTCACAGTTGCAGCCACAGCCATTAAAACCACCGATAGCTTGCATTAACTGCTGTGCCGAGCTAAGCGTCGCCTGCGGTGGCCACGCGCACAGTAGCGGTAGTGGCAACAACAGCGCCAATGCATCAATGACATCCATGCCAGGCAATTCAGGGGGTCGAATGTCACCCTATTTTCGTCCACGTTCACGTTCACTGTCCAGTCCATCGCGCTCGCCTGTTGTGGATAATGAGATTGCCGTAATGAATACATTGTACAAGGAACGTTTTCCCAAGGCCACGCAGCAAATGGAGGAGCGCTTGAAACACTTCATCAATGAAAACAAAAGTGCTGCTTGCAACAGTTTTCGTGATTCACAACCCATTGTGCGGTAAGTTGCATTTGTTATCGATTTAGTTGCCTTATTTATTTAATTGTTTTCCTCGCAGCTTTGTTCATCATCAGGTGTTGGAGATGGCTCGAGATTGTCTGCACAAATCAGAGGCAAAGCTGATAACCGCACAGTATTTCTATGAGCTGAGCGAGAATCTGGAACGTCTGTTGCTGGAAACGAAGGAGAAGTCACCGGAGGCTGCCGCCGAATTAAGTGGCGTAATCAAAAAGTTGCTGCTGATAATTTCACGTCCAGCTAGATTGTTGGAGTGTCTAGAGTTCGATCCACAAGAATTTTACGAACTGTTAGAGGCTGCCGAGGGACATGCCAAGGCCATGCCCGTGATTAAGGCGGATATTCCGCAATATATCATACACAAACTGGGTCTAAATCGTGATCCTATTGCCGAGTTGCAGCAGGAGCTGCGTGAGACGCAACAAATGTGTGCGGAGCAGGTGACAGGCGATAGCCAGGTGGAAACGCAGCTGGCGCCCGGTGCATTACTACTCAATTCTCCGCTGACCTGTGCGGCCAAGCAACTGAGCAGCCTGACTTTGGACACAATGACTCTGGATGCAAGCAATTCTGGTGGCAGCGGAAGCTGCACGCCTCAGCCCATGCTGCCACAGCAACCGCCGCAGACACCAGTCGCTTGTGATGGGCAATCAACACCAAGTTTTGCTTTGGCCATCAGTCAGCTGAACGCCTCCTCTGAAGCAACTGTTGTTCAACAGCAGCAGCAGCAGCAACAACAGCAGCAACCGCTGCCGCATGAGAACGACTTTGACATTGCCAAGCTGATCTCAAATGGCGCCTATGGTGCCGTGTATCTGGTGAAGCACAAGACAACACGCCAGCGCTTTGCAATGAAAAAGATCAACAAAAATAATCTCATTTTACGTAATCAGGTGGAGCAAGTGTTTGCCGAGCGTGATATATTGTCGTTTGCGGACAATCCCTTTGTGGTCAGCATGTACTGCTCCTTTGAGACAAAGAAGCATCTCTGTCTGGTCATGGAATATGTCGAGGGCGGTGATTGCGGCACGCTGCTCAAGAACATCGGTCCGCTACCTGCGGACATGGCGCGCTTTTATTTCGCCGAAACAGTATTAGCCGTGGAATATCTACATAGCTATGGCATTGTGCATCGCGATCTCAAGCCGGACAATTTGTTAATCACGGCGCTGGGTCACATTAAGCTCACCGATTTTGGTCTCTCCAAGATGGGTCTCATGTCGTTGGCCACTAACCTGTACGAGGGCTATATTGACTCGGAGACACGACAGTTTTCGGACAAACAGGTAGGCATCTCACTCTTATCGATATACATTTGGTTTAATTAAATGGCTTTCATTAGGTGTATGGCACACCCGAGTACATTGCGCCGGAGGTGATTCTGCGTCAGGGATATGGCAAACCCGTTGACTGGTGGTCCATGGGCATTATTTTGTACGAGTTTCTCATTGGATGTGTACCATTTTTTGGCGAAACTGCCGAGGAGTTATTTGCGCATACCGTTAATGATGACATCGAGTGGCCTGACAGTGAGGATTGGCCAGTGCAATCGGAGGCCAAGGACATTATAACACAGCTATTGCAGCAGAATCCACGCGATCGATTGGGCACCCAAACTGGGGCATTGGAGGTGAAAGAGCATGTCTACTTTCATGGCATGGACTGGAACTCACTGCTTCGCCAAAAAGCAGAATTTGTGCCGCAGTTGTCACACGAGGATGATACCAGCTATTTTGATAGTGCGTAGTTCAAACAGAAACATCTATCATAGTTTCACATTTATTAAATGCCTTGCGCTTGGTTACAGCTCGCATGGATCGCTACAATCATGATCTTGCCGGCGAGGATACTGATGACACTGATGACACACCGGTCATTGGCAGCTTCAACTCTTACACGCCACAATATCGAAAACAGCATTACAGCTGGTCTCGTCACGCCGCATCCACAACAACAGATGGCTTCAAATCGACTCCGACGATGACAACGCTGCCTTCGCGTGCCCAGGAAACTGTCAGAGCGTCAACAATGGTGGCGACAGTATCGACGGGTGCGTTACCCAAGCTCAAGCCGTCAACTGCAGGCCAAGAGGGCGTGGTCAACAAGTTCTTGAATACGCCACAGTTGCGTAAACTAGATGTGAGTATCAGATCAATACGTTAAATTATCGATTACAGTGCCAATGTTTTGGTTAATCGGCTGTGATTGGTTAATCGATTGCATCGATTAGCAAACAAGTCAGTGATTCGGTACTAGTTTAGAGCTCAGTTTATCGGAGATATCGGCGAGAACCGCACCGGTTTACCGTTAATTTAATAATTAAATGCAAATTTAATTAAAGCTGTTTCCATATCTCACCCTGCAGCTCTCGTCTAGCTGTCTGAAGGTTCCCTCCACACCAGACTCCGAGTTTTTGCCGGAACTGCTGCACAATGTCACCATTGGCAACGATGCTGAGCTGCGGATGCTGAAGCATTACTTGCAACAGCCAACACCTGCGGCTGTTCGCATGCAGCAACGACACAGTATGCCACCCAACACAACGACTATTATTAGTACACCGGCTACGCCGCCTCCACCGACACAGTCGTCGTCCACAGCGACACCTCAGCCGACAAGCGTGAGCAGCTTCTCGCGCAGCACGCCAGAAAGCTCGCAGACGGACAGCGATGACTTCTCACCACAAATCAATCGCAAGCGGAAGGGCGTGTGTGCTCGCGATATATTGCCGCGCTTTTCCATCTCCATTGAAGATGAAACCATCAGTGCTGGCAGCTCCTCTACGGAGAACATGAATATACGTGAGCAGTCACCATTAGCACTACAGCATCAACCCAAATCTATGGATGGCACATGCAGCAGCGGACCGTCCTCTTATGGCGTAAAACATCATCGTTCACGTTCGATTGTCAAATCCGCCTCAGCCCTGGGTCTTTCCCTAATGTCATCATTGGATAACACTCAATTGGCAGCCCAGCTGTGTGGCATTCAATCACCGGGTAGTGCTGGTGGTGGAGGCAATGGGTCAAGCACAGCTAGCTCAAGGGATACATCACCATGTCGAGAACTATCGCCGCTGGTAACCAATCTCAAGCCGCCCATCATTATACGTCGTGGACCACGTGGCTTTGGCTTCACTGTTCACACTATACGTGTGTATTATGGCGATACGGACTTCTATACCATGCACCATCTGGTCATGGCCGTCGATGAGGGCAGTCCGGCATTTGAGGCGGGTCTACGGCCAGCCGATCTCATCACCCATGTGAACGGCGAGGCTGTGCAAGGCTTGTTCCACACACAGGTGCTGCAGCTGCTGCTGAGCGGTGGTGAACATGTGACATTGCGAGCCACACCATTGGAACACACTAGCATACAGAGTGGAGGCCGTAAGCGCGACCTCATGCAAAGTAAATTGGCCAAAAAAGGTCTCAATCGACAAAAGAAGCAGACGAAGCGGGAGCACGACAAGAAGCGTAAAACTTCATTGTTCCGACGCATAAGCAGCAAACGTGCCAATGCCGAGATGCAGCAGGTGAGTTGCTATTATGATTATTGTATTATTTTTTATTTAATGTTTCATCTTTTGCAGTACTCGGCTGGCACCAGTTCACCCACCACGCCGTCCGCTCGCAATCTCTCGCCGCTCGACTCTTCGTATCACAGCAGCAGCTGCTATCAATCGGCAGCAAACTCCTCTTCGCAATCTACGTCGCCCTCGTCCTCGTCACCAAACACGCCCACCGGTTCTAATGGTAATGGTAATGGTAATGGGAATAGCACTAATGCCATCCTCTCTGCACCAGTCGCTGCTTTGAGCGTCCAACTGCCACTGCCGCCTTCGAGTCCAGTTGTGCTGCTACCACATGTGGGTGCCGTTGTCGGCAATAGCGCCACCTCTGTGGGCAATGTGCCAGGTACGTTTGACTAATCATTGACACGAACACATTAAAAATTCATACATTTCTTTGTTTAGTTTCGCCCACTGGTGTCGTACCACAACTTTATCAGCGGCCGTCAACTTTACATGGCCTGAAGCACAAGTTACACGCTGCCGCAACAGGCGCTGGTGGATCGGCCACTAGCGGTGCCCCGGGTGGCGGTCTAAAAACACTACACACTTCTAGCAGCAATGCGTTGCCCAATCGGCGCAAGTCTGTTGGTCATATACCACTATCTCCGCTAGCGCGTACACCGTCACCATCACCGCTGCCATCGTCACCGACTCGGTCGCCATCTCCACTAGCCTTTCCGCTTGTGGGTCACCAACCTGGCGCCTCTAATACTACACAGTCCTATAGCCCAGGCAGCACGCTACCCACCCTGCAGACAGCAGTGAGTGCTAGCAGCAAGAAGGCAGGATTTGCACGTACTAAATCAGCCGAGCCAAGCTCACCTCTATTGCGCCGCGCTTTATCACCAGATAGATTGCATCCACGCAGTGCTGAGACAAAAATTTCGCCGCTGTGCTGCTCACCGCCCATCAAACAGCAGACGCAGCATCAGCATCCACGTGTTGTGGCCAGCACTTGGCGGCCGTCCGCTGGTGCATCTGCAACTGGAGCTGGCGCCGTACAGCAGCAACAACAACAGTTGTCCATTAATTCGGAGGAATCTCAACGACAGGCAATAACGCAAACGGTGGCAATAACTGCAGCTGTGGGAACAGCTTCCGTTTCAGCTGAAAATCAAACAACTAATAATGTGGGAGGAATTCCCAGCAACTGTGAACTCTTGCCACGGATTGCAGAGGAGAAAGATTCGCCCACTAGTACGCAGGACAGCAGCAGCGTATCTGAGGGATTTATGCCGGCTATTGAAGAGTATGCGGAAGGGGAATCATCGTCATCGCCCACACAAACCATGGAAAAGCCATCGACCAAAATGCAACAGCCGGATAAAGCTAAAAAGACCGAATTGGGTAAGTGTTAATGCTGAAGCCCAAAACACAAACAAAGTTGCTAATGAAGTTAATTTGCAGTCAAAACTAATGCGTCCAAAAAATCTTCGATTACAACGACAAGGCCAGCAAGCGTCAGTGCCGTCCCATTAGCTATGGAAGCCAAGGAACCAACGGCTATAACAACATTAGCCGCAGCAACCACAACAACAACATCGGCTGCTGTATCTGCAGCAGCAACCAGCACTGCTTTGCCTGCTAAGCAAAAGAAGTAGCGCCACAGAAATGGATGTTTGTGTTTTAAATTTCATGTTTAACGTTTTATCTAAATGTTCAACGTAAATATTTACACATTGAAAGGGAAATGAAACGAACTAGATAGCCGCAGGAATTTGATAACTAATATTCAAGGGATTGTATTAAAAATATGCTTAATGGCGTTCTTTGGGGCAACACCAAACAAAATTAGGAATGAAATTAATTAGTAAATTGTGGAAAAATAATACTAGTAGTTTGTAGTCTCGTTTCTAACAAATTGCTTATTACGTATTGTAAAGAATCGAAAGAAAATGGGAAAAACAAAAACAAATAAGGAGAGCATGATATTCCAGATAAGCCGAAAGTACTAGGAGTGTAAGGGCGACAGCACACAATTTTGAATACTGTATTGTATATATAAATGTATAACATTGATAGGATTAACGTTAGTAAGAAGATGGGGAACGCCCAAAAGAAGGTAATTCATAAATAAATGTGTCGTGCTGGTAACAATTGAGTGGAGTAATGCTAAAGTACGTACATATATAATATACATATAGCTGCTTGCTCAGTTAAATACTAAAGCGTTTTTTGCGAATCTTTAATCTATGCGAAATTCAATATATATTATATTAAATAAATGTTATGTGTGTGTAATCAAATGTTTTATTTCTTTATACTAGTGGACTCCGTTCCCTGCTAACTCGCTACGCTCGTTCGTTAAGCCCCTTTCCTTTTCTATGATATGTTATTATACCCGCCTACCCAAAGATAAGAAGGGTATTATAACTTTGTGCCGACCGAAAATGTATGAAACATTTTTTCAATGCCAATCGATAGCGTTGGTCTTCCTGATCCTAGCAATATGAATTATTCCAAAATGTGCCAGGACATGACTGAGTTATCCCTTATTTTCGAAAAAGGATATTCGTTTTTTAGCTCTAGCTTGGCCAAATCCTGAAGGATATCTTAATGATATACCTTTTCGTAATCACAACGATGGGAACTATTGATCAACATTCAAGGATTTCCAATACTTTCCAAAAAAATAATCTCAAGTTTTTTCAAGGGGTAGGTGTAGAAAAATTTTGAAAAACACCCAAAATCCGCCGTATCTCGGCCATTTGAAGGACGATCGGAGTGTCCTTTGGCACAAGGATATGTCTAGGCAATACAAACTATTCGGAATACTAAAAAGGACGAATATCCTGTAAACACCAAATTTACAAGGACATTTTCGTCCATAAAAAATACCTTATATTTCGGCCATATCCAGACGTATCCTTGCGAATCCTGTGTAAATCGAATAATACCGATAAGGGCTAATATCACACCAAAGGAAATTCAGATCGTCCTTGTGGTTCTCGAGATATAAGGAAATTTCCGTCCTTGGCCTGTTGCTTTAAGCTGTCAGAGCGAAAAATTATAAGTGTTAGGGTTCTTAGATGACCCTATATTTTTTTGATGGGGATCGATAGAATTCGTGTTTACAAATAGAACACAACAAGTCCTGACAAAATACGCAAGGATATGGTTGAGATATGATCATTTTTCTAAAGTTAATGTAAAGTTGTATACATATTGTTGTAGCATACTTTGGGGCTGCATTTTTAAAATTGTAGGTGTTTTTTTTTGTTTTTTTTTTTTTTTTTGTTTAGTATTTATTAAGGCATACGGGGTTTTGCAAGTAACTCCTTTGTGACCTTGGCTTCTATTCAATCAGCCTTTAAGGGCGCGCCGGCTAACTGTAGATAGCTGTGTCAAAAAAAAAATTGTAGGTAAGCCACATATAAATGGCGCCATTAAAGTTTTATTTTGCTGGTTTTTTGTAGCATACTTTGGGGCTGCATTTTTATTTAATTATATGGCACCTCGACATATAGATGGCGCAAGTAAAGATTTATTTGCTGGTTATATTACTGTTTCTCGAAAGACTATCGACATGTCCATCGCCGCAACGATGCGTCAATCAGCATATTAAATACGACAAATGTACTTAAAATTGCTAAATGCAAAACCTCTTTTGTATTTAAAAAAAAGCTTGTATCGTGACTATATCCGGTCTGATTCTTGCCAGTCCTGCTTCGAACGTAACGTGTTAACAAGGTCTATAAAACGACATTTATATCGCTCTCGTGGTTATGAAGATATATGAAAATGTTTGATGTAGTTTTTGCATATTAGTTGAGACAGCTACCCACAGATGGCGACACTCAACACCTAGTCCAGCCGGTGCTTTCGCGATAAAATACAAGTGTCGGGATCCTTAGATGATCCCATATTTTTTCAATGCCAATCGATAGAGTTGGTCTTCCTGATCCTAGCAATATGAATTATTACACAATGTGCTACGACATGACTGAGTTATCCCTTATTTTCGAAAAAGGATATTCGTCTTTTGGCTCTAGCTTGGCCAAATCCTTAAGGATATCTTAATGATATACATTTTCGTAATCACAACGATGGGAACTATTGATCAACATTCAAGGATTTCCAATACTTTCCAAAAAAATAATCTCAAGTTTTTTCAAGGGGTCGGTGTAGAAAAATTTTGAAAAACACCCAAAATCCGCCGTATCTCGGCCATTTGAAGGACGATCGGAGTGTCCTTTGGCACAAGGATATGTCTAGGCAATACAAACTATTCGGCATACTAAAAAGGACGAATATCCTGTAAACACCAAATTTACAAGGACATTTTCGTCCATAAAAAATACCTTATATCTCGGCCATATCCAGACGTATCCTTGCGAATCCTGTGTAAATCGAATAATACCGATAAGGGCTAATATCACACCAAAGGAAATTCAGATCGTCCTTGTGGTTCTCGAGATATAAGGAAATTTCCGTCCTTGGCCTGTTGCTTTAAGCTGTCAGAGCGAAAAATTATAAGTGTTAGGGTTCTTAGATGACCCTATATTTTTTTGATGGGGATCGGTAGAATTCGTGTTTACAAATAGAACACAACAAGTCCTGACAAAATACGCAAGGATATGGTTGAGATATGATCATTTTTCTAAAGTTAATGTAAAGTTGTATACATATTGTTGTAGCATACTTTGGGGCTGCATATTTAAAATTGTAGGTAAGCCACATATAAATGGCGCCATTAAAGTTTTATTTTGCTGGTTTTTTGTAGCATACTTTGGGGCTGCATTTTTATTTAATTATATGGCACTACGACATATAGATGGCGCAAGTAAAGATTTATTTGCTGGTTATATTACTGTTTCTCGAAAGACTATCGACATGTCTATCGCCGTAACGATGCGTCAATCAGCATACTAAATACGACAAATGTCCTTAAAATTGCTAAATGCAAAACCTATTTTGTATTTAAAAAAAGCTTGTATCGTGGCTATATCCGGTCTGATTCTTGCCAGTCCTGCTTCGAACGTAACGTGTTAACAAGGTCTATAAAACGACATTTATATCGCTCTCGTGGTTATGAAGATATATGAAAATGTTTGATGTAGTTTTTGCATATTAGTTGAGACACCTACCCACAGATGGCGACACTCAACACCGAGTCCAGCCGGTGCTTTTGCGAAAAAATAAAAGTGTCGGGATCCTTAGATGACCCCATATTTTTTCAATAGCAATCGATAGCGTTGGTCTTCCTGATCCTAGCAATATGAATTATTCCAAAATGTGCCAGGACATGACTGAGTTATCCCTTATTTTCGAAAAAGGATATTCGTTTTTTAGCTCTGGCTTGGCCAAATCCTTAAGGATATCTTAATCTTAATACCTTTTCGTAATCACAGCGATGGGAACTATTGATCGACATTCAAGGATTTCCAATACTTTCCAAAAGAATAATCTCAAGTTTTTTCAAGGGGTAGGTGTAGAAAAATTTTGAAAAACAACCAAAATCCGCCGTATCTTGGCCATTTGAAGGACGATCGTGATGTCCTTTGGCACAAGGATATGTCTAGGCAATACAAACTATTCGGAATACTAAAAAGGACGAATATCCTGTAAACACCCAATTTACAAGGACTTTTTCGTATACAAAAAATAGCTTATATCTCGGCCATATCCAGACGTATCCTTGCGAATCCTGTATCAATTGAATTATCTCGATAAGGACTGCCACTCTGTGAAAGAACATTCAAATCTGCCTTGTGGTTCTCGAGATATCAGGGTATTTGCAACCCAGGCCTGTTTCCTTAAGGCCCGCAATGGGAAAAAATACAAGTGTGAGGGTTCCTAGATGACCCTATATTTTGTTGACGGCAATCGATAGAATTGATCATAACGAATGGAATGCTTCAAGTGCTGAGGAAATGCACCAGGATATAGCTGAGATATGATAATTTTTCTAAAGAAATAAAACTTAGAACTTGCATTTTATGTTGCATACTTTGGGGGTGCACAAAATGATGCCGTAAATGCGACAACTACCCACAGACGATGTTAATAGCAGATGTGCGAATATATATTTAAAATATACCTTATTTACCTTTTGATATTGATATTCTTTAATTTTTTATTCTATATTATCCATCAGTAGCAATATTCAAGAGGATAATTCTCATAATTGCCTAAACCTAAGCTATTAAAAATAATATTATAATAATAAAATAACTTCTACTCGTTTTTATTATGATACGCTCATTCTAACCCCATGCACCACCTAAGGGATAAGAAAGCACGCTCACAGCTAGCATACAATAGTTGACAGCTTTTACCGACAAGACCACCTTATATAATTGCATCATGCATGTGTGCATGCGCTGACAACTAAACGGGACTTACTTTTAGAATCCACACAACGAGTAAGTGTGTGCGTTCTCTCTCATTTCTCTTGCATCTAACTGCAAAACTAACTGATGGATGTGTGTGTTATCTTTCAAGCGAGCTTCAGCACCTGATAAGCTTGGGTCCACAATTGGATTGCATGTGTGTATTCCCTGTCAGCTGAAATAAATCAGCAGAAGGTGGTTGACAGAAAGTCAGTTGAGCAAGGCGAACATATACACCCACACTTCTGACCAATCAGAACTTAGCTTCTGTTAGGATCCACCGATGTTCTGTTATCTCGCTTTTAGAATCCACAACCTTCTCAAAAGCACACCATTAAATCATAGTTGCGAAAACCACCCAAAGATGGCGCAAACAATCAACTGGAACTTCTTATGCTATTATGAACATTTGAAAAATGCTTGACAGTGTGGTCTCTTTTAGCTTAATCACAATGCTACTTTCGTGTTTATATATAAAATGTTGTGTTTGGTGAATAAATGTATTTCTCTTTAAGCAGCGTTTCAAAAGCACTAAGCATTTATAACAATTTATCTGTATTGGTTTCCAGTTGAACTCTTTCCCTTGCAACCCAGCTGTGGTAGAGCATACATAACCCAGCTAAGCGCCTAAGGGTCAATCGCCACGCAACCAATGAGCGATCATTTTGTAATCAACCGGGGGCACACCTCTCTCGTTGGGTCTTACTCAGCATATTTTTGAAAAATATAATATTTCGATGGTAAAATTGGGTGGCTTTCTTACTTGTTTTTTGTATGCTCGTTTTGACGTAAGATTTATTTGTCAACAAAAGGTTCTAACAAATTCTTTATAAATATCTCTCAAAGCTGCGACATTAGGTAACTTTTTTATAGAAAAGGGAGAACTGTTCGCTTACCGTAAAAACTAAAGCTACTGATAGATCTGTAACCACTTCATCTCGGCTGATTTTGTGGGTGGCTTAGGATTTCAAATGTAGCCTGCTCGAAAATGCTGCGCATTGTGGTCACATTGTTTCCGATAGGCATTACAAAATGCAATGCGATGTGATAACTTTATATTATTTTTTGTTATCGATAAAACGTTTGCCAGCTGTGCAGTTTGTACCCCAATACTTCAATTTCACACCTAGTTTTCGAAAAAAAAATAAAAATGCTTCCTAAATTAAGAATATCATCGTTTCTGCTTAAGGTAAATTGTTATCAGAACCTTAAAGCCTTGCTTGTTATTTTCAATATTATATTTTCAGCGATTGGAGCGCGTTAAGCTGCAGTGCAGTGGTTGTTTATATGGTGTGTTCTATGGAGACGGCACATTGCTTCTTTTGAGTTTCAATGTTGAGGCCAGCGTAGGTCAATTGAATTATGAACATATACAACACAAATTCCCTGCTGAGCTAGATTTGTGTGGTTTTGTCAAATTTGGTGAAGTGTCTGACACTGAAGCGCATCTAAATCAAGTGATTTCATCTGTGGATATAACGGATAATCCTATAGTACTACAATGTCAACTGGGCACCCTAGTGGGCATGAAGGCATCGTTCTTAGTACACGGCAAGTTGGAACATGTGCCGTATGAAGTCATGGAGGCGCCACAGCTTTTCAATGACTTTTGTTTTACCAGATTAAAATGTGGTTTCTTCTTGCATACATTGCCGACACCTGAAGCCATAGCCAAGGAAATGCATGTGCTGCGTAAGCGCGTGGCTGATGGCAGTCTGGTGTTTAATGTCTCACAAACCAAAATTTACGTGAGCAGTAACTGTGGCACACAGCACAAAAGTTTTAACAGCGAATCATTAATCGAGGATCTCATCGCTGAAATCCCAACACCAGCTGAAACTCCCAGCGGCAACAAAAAAAAGTCGATCGCATCAGCACCGGAGCAAATCAAACATAATGGTGCCGTGGGTTGTGCCTATGACGTTATTAACATTGATGTGCTGCGTTGCCGGACTCGTGAGCCTGCTGTAGGTGATGCTTCACCACATCCAGCGCTGAGCTTTTGTGTAACACAAGAAGAACCCTGCAAAGTTCAGGTGCCACTAGAGCTAGAGGCAATGGCCATACTTTGCAGAAAAACTAAGCTGTTGCGTCTCTACGATGTGCTCATCGAAAGTATATGTCGATCATTGCGTCTGTTCGAGCAGTGTCTCAGTGAACGACTTACAGAGCAGGAGTCTGCATCGGAATCGAAACTCTTGGCGCCTCGCAGTTATCACTTTTATCCCCAAGAGTTTGGACACTTTTTGAGCTGTGCTTATTTGGAGGACTTAAGCGACGACGAACCAAGTGTGCAGGAGAAGCGTAAGCATCTTCATCGTCAGTTTGCCTTGCCTGTTACACGTCCCTACTTTAGACGCGCCAATCAGTGCCATTTCCAGGGCGATGTGGAGGCAGTAGATACTTTAACCTGGACGCCGCTACTTAATACGCATCTGGGTGTTAGACCCAGCGGCGTAATAGATGGCAAAGAGTATCTTGTTAATGGCAACTATCATTACTATCATTATTTGCAGCAGCAAGTGCAGGATAAGGGCTGGGGCTGTGCCTATCGCTCACTGCAGACCATTTGTTCGTGGTTTTTGCTGCAGGGTTACACGGAGCGTGCGATACCAACACATCGTGAGATTCAGGAATATTTGCACAAAATAGACGATAAGCCTGCCTCATTTGTTGGTTCCTCGCAATGGATTGGCTCAACGGAGTTAAGCATGTGTCTTCAGGGATTTCTCAATGTCGATTCTAAGATATTACACGTAGCTTCTGGGTCGGAACTTTCAACAATTGCGTCGGAGCTGGCCATGCATTTTCAGACTCAAGGCACACCGGTCATGATTGGTGGCGGCGTGTTAGCTCATACGATTATTGGAGTCGATTACTGCGTGCAGACTGGACAGGTCAAGTTTCTAATACTTGATCCTCATTACACAGGAGCCGATGAGTTGGCCACTATTCAGATTAAAGGCTGGTGCGGCTGGAAGGGCGTGGACTTTTGGGACAAGAAGAGTTACTATAATCTCTGCATGCCTCAGCGGCCGATTTTATACTAAACTTTCCATTTTTGCATTTAAGTTCGATTTTTGTCAAGCTTCAATGTTTCTGTCACGTTGTTTATTTACTGTATTTTATATATTATATATGTATGTATAAACCTAACACTATTGGGCTTTCCTGGGAGCCATCTGCTAAATGAAATTAAGTACATAGCAGCTATAGTTTTGCTGGAATCTGTTACCATTTTATTAATGCAGTTAAGTGCTTGCTACTGGGGCAATCATTAGACCAGCATTTAACGTATGAACTTAAAAAAAAAGTTTTGCTTAAATACGAAATACGGCTAATGAGCGCTAGCCTCCGCTCTTTGAGTACTTCTTCCAATAGCGTTTGACATCGTCGTGTCCGTTTTTCTGCACAACCATAGTGCGTGTGCGTTCATTCTGCCACACCAGCATGTTGATCGACTGGGCATAGTCGCGCAGTGTGACAAAGTCGGTTTGCGACAGGAACTGATTGTAAACGACGCCCTCGGTATAGGTGAAACGATTGCGTTCCAATTCCCAGAGCTTAATTTGATCCACAACTGTGGGCGGCAGGCAGGATTTCGATTGGATTGCTGACTCAACTAACTTCATATTGGGATGCGCATATTGCTCCAGATAGCTAACAATTTGCTCAGCCGTAATGCCACCACGCAACGCTTGACGCACAGCATCTCGAGTGAGCACACCGACAACCAGATTGGGGAAACGATAGAGCAGTTCAGTGAACAGACCAAGCACAGCCACCTGCAGCTGTGAGTCTGTGTAGGCATACACGCGATAGTTTGTTTCCACCACAATGTAGCCCCTTTCCTGCATCCGTTCCTCATCCGCTGCGGTAGTTGCTTGTGCTGCATCCTTGTTGGTTACATTGAGAGCTAATCGTGTGGGATAGAAGCGACATTCCTTGCGCTTGCGCTGGTACACGAGTCCGAACTCTCGAAGGTGTTGCAGGAATGTCAACATCTGATTGCTCATACCTTCCGAACTGTAGTCTCGTCCCAGAGTTGCAAAGCTTAGCTGAAAAAGCATCGAAAGACACTCGGGCAACGAATTACCACGCTCCTCACAAGTTTCCAAATACTGCAGCATAAAATGCCAGACCTGAGCACGTGTATCCAGCAACAAAAACTGAAATCCTTGACGTGTTATGGTAATTCCATCGCGTTCATCGCGTTTCATCAAATTGGCATGCAACAAAATGCGCACGGCATCTGGACTAATGGCCTCGGCATCTGAGGCACCATTGCGACCGCCCGTGCCCACCATGTAATGCAGGACGCAGCGCCATCGCGACATAGCATACGAGTCAAGAAAAGCAATATCACGCGGTTTGGAGTCCTTATCCAGAGTATTTGTCATTGGCCATGGCTTTCCACCGCCCATTAGCGCCTGTCGTACACTCTTCTTAAATGTGGGTGACAGTTCCCAGGCAGCAAGGCCACCCGGTATGGCTGTCACTCGCCATACATTTAAGGCAGTCAAGCAGCTAGTGGCTTCGGCTTGTTCCCTGCAATGGATGTTATTAATCTACAGGTGTGCTCGTTTCTTTTTCGTTGTCAAATGCCGGTATGAGTTTTCAGTCTGGTGAAATACAAAAGGTGCTCACGGTATTACTTACTTGGCGAACCGTTGTGCGCCCCACGAGCTGACAACGGCTTGTGGCACTGGCTGATCAATAAATAGTATCCGTATTACGAACTGTCGCGCAATTTCAGGTAACTCTCGAAAGACTGCCAAGCAAATGGGTGGGTAATGGTAAAATTTCTCCAACGACTCGGGCGTTTGGCGAGTCCGCAGGTATTCCTGAAAGTTTTTACACTCTAGATTTTCCGGACTCTGTACTAGAGGGGATATAGCGGCGCTACTGCTCGCGTATCGGCCAGATTTTGTATCGGCCATAGCACGAGCAACCGAGTTTGTTTAATAATTTCGCGTCTGATTTCAGGGACCATATTAATGTATCGGGCTATCGATAGTCCGATATAAATTAGTTTTTATTATTGCGATGGTGAAATATATATTTACCACAACAAAACCGAAATAATGTATTATTCATATCTTTTGTGCAGAAGTAATTACTGTGTTAATTTAATAGTTTTCTTAAATTTATTTTGCTTGAGCAGCGTACCTTCGATACAACCAACAACGATATGTTGTACTTGTGTGCTTGCCACTTATCGATGGGATCAGCTGTTGTACTGTACCGCGTGTTTTGTTAATATCTTGTAGTACATTTTAAAATTGTATTTAAAATGAGTGACGACGAAGAACAATATAACCCTAAGTCGCACAAAAAGCTGTTACAAGCTATCAGCAACCTTGGTAACGTGCAGCACATCCGCAAATCTACACGCGATGAACGACAGCCTCAACAGGATGAATTTCAACTTGTGAAGAGAAACAACAGCACGGAACATGCACCAAAGGCGGTGGGCTTGAATGATTTGGTGCAGATATTGCGCAGCTCTAAACACATTGAGACCGGCAAGAAACTAAAGAATGTTCACAGTACAAAAAAGATATTGGAGAAGCCGTTGGAAAAGCCAGCTGCTGACCGCATCAAGCGCAAAATTGGCTACGAAGGTGTCAAGAAAAAACTAGGTCGCTGGGACGCCGTTGTGGCGAAACAGCGTTCTGCGGAAACACAGGTAAGAAAGAATAATTATTACTAGTATAACATAAAGAATATTAAAGCTTATCTCTGTAGGTATTTCCTATACGGTCGGAGACGATTTATGTCAATACAGCAGCTCATGTGGCAACGATTAAAGGCAGAATAAAATCCGATTTAGCCAAAGAACTTGAGGCCAGCGATGAAAAGCTAAAAGAGTTGCGTAAGGCACAAATTGGTGATACTACTGACGAGAAGGCTTTGGCCAAGCAGGAACGTGAACTGCTGCAAAAGAAATTGACTCGGGATGAACTTTTTGCGCGTCGCAAAGAGTTAGCTTATCTGAAGATGCGCGAGTCCCAAAAATCGGCCAAGGCACGTATGCAAAATAAAATCAAGTCCAAGAAATATCACAAGCTGCAGAAAAGACAAAAGATTTTGGAACAAATGAAGGAATTCGAGCAACTGCAAAAGACCAATCCTGAAGCTGCTCTGGAGAAATTGAATGAACTAGAGAAAAGCCGTGTCATGGAGCGTGCTAGTCTTCGACATAAAAACACCGGAACCTGGGCTAAGAATCTGCAAGTCCGAGCCAAGTACGATAAGGAAGTGCGCAAAGATCTTGCCGAACAGTTGGCTGTCAGTCGCCAGCTAACCGAAAAGAAAGTAGAAACTGATAGCGAAGACGAGCAGGCGGGCAAAAAAGAAAGCGACGTGCTACAGGCAATAGACCCATTCAATCCTTGGACAAAAGGCAAAACGGCAGAAAAGGTTGAAACCCAAGCGAACAACGAGGACCCCAACTGGCGTAAATATTGGATTGAACGCAATGCAAATGAAAAACAAGTCGCTGAGCATAAAGCGGAAATAAAAGCTCTCAAGGATAAGAAATTGCAAGAAAAGAAGCCCACAAAAGAACCAAAAAAGAGGACACTTAAAAAGAAAAAATCCGCTGTCACTGTGGAAAATGGTTGGGTGGTTGAGAAAGCAGATTCTCCAGCAAAAACCATTGATGAAATTTTTGAGCAACATGAGGAAGACCTACAACAAAGGGTTAGTAAAAAGTTGGAAAAGCTAAGGAAACAAGCGGAAAGCCTTAAACTGCCCAAAATGAAGGCGAAAACTACGAAAAAGAAGCGAGATGAATTGAAAAACCTTAAGGACTTGACTTTTAAGAAGTCAAAACAACGTATTGAAATAGATGAGCCGCTCAATCAAGAGGAGGATCAGCCAACACCGTCACTAGAGTTTCTTAATAAGCTTAGTAAACTAGAGAATACTGAACCGACAGCCGACAGCATCATTGATCCGAATAAGGTTACAACCATTACAGTGAAGCAAAGTATGCGGGATTCGGATGTTATGAATGATGCTCTTGCGGATGACGTTGACGCGGATTACGATGAGACTGATGCAGCTGCCGAACGTCAGTTAACTATTAGTCAGGCTTTTGAAGATGATGATATCATAGCTGATTTTAACAAGGATAAGACGAAAGATTCCGAGGTAAAGAACTCTGAAATACAACTAGCCATGCCCGGTTGGGGCTCTTGGGCGGGCGCCGGCATATCGCAAGAGGTCCTTGATAGGCGCAACAAGCGGTTGTTACTGAAATTAGCGGCACCGGAAAAGCGACGGGATGAAAACAAGGCTCATCTCTACATTAATGAGACAACAAACAAACAGGCACGTGCACATATGGTCTCCAGCATACCGTTCCCTTTCAAATCTCTAGCCGATTACGAGGCGAGCATTCGTGCACCTATTGGGCGCAATTTTGTGCCGGAAACGGCATTCCGCATGATGACACGTCCGGCCGTTATCACGCGCAAGGGTCAAGTCATCCAGCCAATGGACGAGAGTGAATTGGTTAAGCCTGACCGCCGTTTGCGTCATGTGGTGGATAGAAGAATAAAACGCCAGCAGAAAGCTAAAATAGCATAAATAATTATAATAATAATGTGAAATAAAGTAAAACCAATTTTTTATGAAGTAATTATCAAATGTCTTTTTCCTGAGCGGTTATTGTGCCAAACAAACGAATCAATAAGAGAGATTCATT
Organism: Drosophila pruinosa; assembly: GCA_018150935.1. Taxonomy (NCBI): domain Eukaryota; kingdom Metazoa; phylum Arthropoda; class Insecta; order Diptera; family Drosophilidae; genus Drosophila; species Drosophila pruinosa. Next base: position 27,737,625 of record JAECWR010000199.1, read on the forward strand.
ATTTATATGAAGAATTTTAAATGAGACCAATAAGAATTCAATCAAACATCATGTTTGAATGCAGCCGACCTGCCCTTTATTACACATGCGATTAATATCCTTCTTGTTCCAAATTTGTAGGACATTTTAAAGGAAAGATCATGATGGTTTCTTGCGGATATTTGTTTCTTTTTTAATTCTTTATTTTACAAAACTTTTTTCTACTGCCAATAGTCTGCCTTGTACTAAATAATTCAAAGAAAAGTCTCATAGCTAAATTGCGCGACGTATTTGTTACTTAATTACATATCTGGAATTTCATTTATTTAGACGCTAAAAATTATATAAATTATTTGTATATATTTCAATATATAAATAATACAATTTTCATATTATCTAAATTCAAATCACGCAGAGTAAAGTAATTGCAATTAACTTTGAAATAGTAAACAAAATAGATGTTGAAATCAAATAATTCATAATTTTATTTTATTCTCAATTGGAAGCTGCAATCTATGCAATTTAAACTATTTGACATTGAGATGAATATTTGTATGTTTGATTTGTGTTTTTCTGTTTAGTTTGTTTATTGTTGAATTGCTTAGGTGCATGCAATTTAACTATTGCATTGCTTCTTTATTTGTGTAAGTAGCTAGAATTTTGCTAATATACGTAAGTAATTTAATTATTTATATGTATGTATGTATTTGTATAGTATATAGTAAATTTTATACTTTTGCATAATACTTTGCTTTGCCATTTCACATACGAAGCAAAACTTTAAGAACTAGCAAAAAACAAAAGTTCCTAACATTTTCTTAACATTTATAAACTAGCATAAACTGCTCACATCGAATTGGTTTTCGTTTTCTTTAATAAACATTAAAATGTAAACATATACATATATCGTATATATAAATTTGTATCGTACTGTGTGTATGTGTGTGTGTGTTTGTTTTAATATTAATATTTTTACTGGCTTAGGAAATGCCACGACTTTGAGCCGTTTTCTCGAATGTGGAGCTCATAGAATTGAACCCATTAGACATTAATCATTTTACAATTATTATTTATCATTTACAAATTGAATTCGCATTTTGCTTTTGAATTCTTGCTGCTATTAAAATGCTAATTAAAGACACTTTTTGCTTGCTACCCAATTTCCAGGTTTGCCAGGCATTTCAAAATTGCTAACTGTTGCTCAATATTTACCAATATTTAACAAGTACAACGACATATAAAACATACATACATACGCATACGTATACGTAATCCCTCCCAAATTAACAAACTACACCCTCCCCCCCAGAGTCCCATTTCTCCTTCCCCCCACACACAAATTTTGGTAAGCTTAGCGGCTGGCAATCCTTTTTGTAATACCCTGTTTATTCTGCAGCGTTATCCTTGTGCTGTTTATTTTACATGAGGACACAGCACTTGCGGCTGGAGCTGGTGCTGTCGCTGACCACATCGCCAGTGATGCCACTGAATTTGTTAACAGAATTCGCATTGGCGGCTATCGCCGGCGCAGCTGCCTCAAAGTCCAGCAAACTGGGACTCATTGAACCGAGTCCGATGGGTTGTGTTGCAATTGGTCCAGCACCATTGTTGTTATTGTTGTTAGCGCTGCTGTTGTTATTGTTGTTATTGTGATTAACCGTTGTGGCGGCTCCTAAAACAGAACCATTAATTGTAGTGGATGTTGCAGTTGCCGCTGCCGCAGCAGTTGTTGTAGATGACAGTTCGAAATTGTTAAGCACATTTGCAGTACGCGATAGCGAACGTTGCTTTTTCAAATTTGATAAAGTAACGGCACCCGCATCCATAGCAACATATTGCTGAGTCTGTTGCTGCTGCTGTTGTAGCTGTTGCTGATGCTGATGTTGCAACAGCAGCGCATGTTGCTGCAACTGTTGTTGATGTTGCTGATGCTGCTGTTGCTGTTGATGATTATGTTGCTGGTGCTGCTGTTGCTGATGCTGATGATGCGTGCTGTTTGTGTCTACATGAGTGTGGTTGTTGTGTTGATGGGTGGGTGGGTTGTTGGTTTGGCGTTTGGTTGTGGCGTTGATGATGATGCGGGCAGGCAGACAGGCAGAGACGACACAAAACGAGCGCAACGAGCCAAACACAAAAAATAAACATAAAATTACAAGCAAATGTTATTTAACTTCTTTGTATACAGAGATATTTTTATAGAGTCTCTTTGAATGGACTTTGTATACCCTAGAACTCTGTTAGCAGCACAAGCATGTACAATGTATACAAGTGTAGTGTATTAAATCAATATGAAAGCACGCAATTAAGTCTTTACAATGCCAAACTCGTAAGTAGTATATATGTTATAGTAATGGGGGTCCTTAACGGTCTATAACCAACTACTATCCTTAAGCCCATTCGGAAAGATTTGAATGCTTTTAATGCTTTTATTTTGAATAAATTAAATTAAATAAAAAGTTCCACAACAATATTGTACTTCAATTCAAACTAAATACCCAAAAAAAGCAAAAATTAAATGTACTCCATTATAAAACTAAAAAATATAATTACACGAAATGTAGTGAAAATGCAAATTAAATAATTTTATGAGTTTACATTAAAAGGAATTGCACAAAAGCTGAACAAATTTTACAAATGATAATGATACTAATAAAATGAAAAAAATGAAAGTAACAAAAGGACGGTAAATAAATTGCAAGTTACATGACGACTACAGGGTACGCACTAGTCAAGCAAACTGGGAGTAAAGCATGCTTTCAGCGCATTTGAGTTGACTTTCTTTTTAGTAGAGTCGTTAAATACACATTAGACATTGACATTGACACAAAAGGAAGCATTTAAGCAGCGCTTCTTGATTGGTGCTGGCTACAGTACGAGTTGTGGGTGTAGATGTGTGTGTGTGCTGAGGTGTGGCGTTTTGATGTTCGTCGAGACCTGGGGATTAGCCTGCATTGGCTGCTACTTACCCACTAGAACGGTGACCTGTACGTTGATTTTGCCATTGCCCGCCTCCTTGGAGGATTGGATTTGTACCGCCTCAGCGCTCGCTGCGGTGCCCTTGTCAGTCAGTATGACAGCTGCGGCAGAGGTGGCACGTTGCAGCTCACCACCAGCACCGGCTACAGCTCCAGCTCCTGTAGCACAGTCGGCACCTTGTGCCTTAAGCAGCAGCTGCTCATCATTTTCGCGTCCGTCGGGCGGACGACGCGGCAGATAGGAATGTGTCGTTGTGAGGATTACATTGTCTACAGCATCCGCGGATTTGGAATGCGATAACAATTGGCCATTTAAGCTGGCTGTGGAGGGACGCTTCTCGGCATTGTTGTTGTTGTTGTTATTGTTGCTGCTGCTGCTGCTGCTACTGGTGGTTGTGTGATAAGCATAACCATTGGGCAGATCACCACCGGCTGATGTCATTGAGGAGGACGTATCGGTGGCCTCCTGCGCCTGCAGACGCAGACGAGCCTCTTCGACGGCATCCTTTTTGGTTGTAAGCGTTTTGTCGCGCAGGCTGGTGCGACGCACCGATTGGGCTCTAAGTGGTTGAAAGAATGGTTTAGATTTGCATGTGGAATTAACTAGAATCAACTCGTACCTGGTGTTGTTGCTCTGGGAGCGTCGAACGCGCCGTCGTTGCGCCTCTGCCAGTCGTTTGCTCTCCTGTTCCGTTTTCAGCTGCTCAATGCGTTCCCGTATCTCCGGATCCTCGCAGATATCTAGTGAAGAAAGAGAGATTAAAGTTGTTATTGACTCTTCTATTGCTTGGCACCTTTTATATTATACTATTCTATGAATAAGTATTTAAGAGTTCACGGTCTTCTTTTTGTTTTCTTACTAAGAAACTAAATTTAAACTCAGTCATCTAATTGGAGATTTATGGTTTAACTAAGCAAGTTTTATTACATTATAAAAATTTATTATTATCTATTCGAATGTGTTAAATCTAATTGATTGAATTCAATTTAAACTTTAATGTGTTTATCTATTGTTAGCTGATGGTAAATAAATATATAAAATAGCGAATGCAATGGCAGTCAAGTCAATACAAGTGCTGCTTACCCGATGGCGTTTCATCGTCCTTGTTGCGCACATTCAGATCCGCACCACATTGCGCCAGCATCTCGAGCACTTCGAGCTGTCAATGGAAATGAAGTTGTCAATCTAAATCGATTATATGGCATTTTGCTGACTCGACTTACATGCCCCCAACAGGCGGCCGCATGCACTGGCGTCCAAAGATCCTTGTCCATTGCATCCACATTGACATGCTGCTCCAGCAGAAACTCCACCGCTCGCACATAGCCATTGGCAGAAGCAATGTGCAGCTGCAAGTAAAAATATTGAATTGAATCTCAAATATTATATATATTTATTTTGCTCGACTTACCGGCGTGGCACCTTGATAGTCTGGCTCTTCGAGATCGCCGCCGGTGCGCACCAGCTCCATTAGATCCTTGAGCATGACACGCTCGGTGGATGAGCGCGTCTCATCGATCAGCTCCTGGGTGACGCCACGTTGTGCCATCTCGCCCTCAATGAAATCGAGCGTATTCTCATCGTCGCACAGATCGTAGGGCATATTGCCGTCGGTGTTGACCGCCAGCAGATTGGCATTGTGGCGTATGAGTATGCGCACCAGCTCCAAGTGGCCGCAGGTGGCTGCCGCATGCAGCGGCGTCCATTTATCACTGTCCTGCGAGTCCACATTGGCCCCATAATCGAGCAGCAGCCGCAACATGTCCACATTGTTATCAATGCAACACTGATGCAACGCCGTCAGTCCATCCTCGTTGGCCGCATCCGGCGTAATGCCATGTTGCAGCAATGCTGCCACCTCTGGCATATCATTCCGTGACGCTGCCTCCAATAGCACCACACTGTTCTCAAACGATATGTGCCGTCTGCCACTCAAGGTGCCCGTTCCATTGGCATGCCGAAAATGATGTGTGGTATCGCCACCGCTGCCATTCAATAGATTGCCCCCTGAGTTGCCACCGCCCGCTTGCCCCTTGGCCCGCTGCAGTTTCAGCCATTCCTTCTCCTTCTGTCGGCCAAGTTTCAGCTGCTGGGCACGACGTCTGAAAAGACACAGAGTACAAATAACAAGAGCTTAAGATTGCATTCCAAGAGATCATCATCTGTGCACTAAATCATCTACTTTCTCTACATTCTTCATCTTGCGGCACTGCAACTCGATTAAAATCAATAGAAACTTAAGGCCAACTTTTTATTTACTGTAATGCAAAAAGTTTTCTTTGCTGTGTGCAAAGCACAAGAGTTCCAGCCACGTCCCTGTCCTTGCCTTGAGAAATCTTCAGCAAAAGTTGCAATAACATAAGAAGCGTTCAATTAAATGGGAATTTAATTGTTTACCACATGTCTTGCAAACTTGTTGTTGTGTTGCCTGCAACAATCGCTCCTCAAATTGGCAATAGCGCTCGCTTGCACTTGCTCGTAAAATAACAAACAACATTTTAATGTTTTAATTAAAATAAAACAGATTCCACATCTGTTTCGTCTCTCTCACATCGATGTTAGCTAATAAATTCCATCTGCTTTCCTAAACGCTTTTCCAACCCAGTTTCCATTTCCATTTTTGTGTTTTTATTTTCAAAACTAATTAATTTTAATTAGTTTACACTTTACTTTTGCAAAACTGACATATTGACATTGTAATAGAATTGCATGTTCAATTTAAAGTAGCGAGTGCGAAAAATAACTCAAAATAGTTGCAGTTAACAAATGCTTAACTGCATTTTTAAAACGCAAACAACCTTAAAGCTTAATGATTTAAAGAGAAAACAAATCACAATGAATATTTCTAAAATGTGTAAATAAATTAATATTCAGAGGGCGATTTTATGGCTCTAAGAAACATTAAAAATTGTCTTGGAAGCTTTGCGGCAGAAACCTACTTCTTAGTAAGTAGAGTGTTAGTACTCTACTTGCAATTAATTCTATTAATAAAAACAACTAAATAAAAGGTAGCAATCTAGTGAAAAACATATGATAAATAGTTAATCATAAATGTACATTTCTTCATTGTAATTTCTGCCAATTCTAATAACTAAATGTTCTAAATTGTTAGCGTCTACTGTATTAACAATTGAAGCTACATTTGATCTGCTTATGATAAGACACTTTATAATCAGATTAAAAGTAACAATAATTGGAAACTGTGGCGATTTATAAGCAACCAAGCAAGATTATCTATGCTTTCCAAATTGGCATTGTCTACTTACAGTCTCGCCAGCTGGAGTCTCTCGTGGGTGGGCAAACTCTCGACAGTTTGCATTTCGGCCACCAGATCGGCGTGCTCCATTTTGAGCTGCTTTGTATAGCTGGCATCCTCCTGACTTTTGCGCTGTATTAAAATGCCCTTTTTGATCATTTTGTCGTCGCTCACTGATATGTTTACTGGATTCACGAAAAAAATGTTAAATATTTTGATTGAGTTGGGACAACTCTAATGTTGTTGCAGCAGCTGCTTGTTGCTGTTGTTGTTGTTCTGGTTGTTCGTCTCCTTCTTTGTCGTTTGAATGCAAATTGTAATTTGCATCTTTGAATTTGATTTCCGCTTGTTGTGTCTCTTGTGGCTTTATTGTTGTTATCATTGGTGCAGCTGCCACTGCAACTGAGATGGCGACTGCAGTCAGTTCCTGGTTTTATTATTATTATGATATTTGCTGTAGTTCTTGTAGTTGTTGTAGTTGCTGCTGCGCTCCACCCGAGGCAGCTCTCATGGCAGCAGAGTGTCGACACGGTGTTGTTTTTACTTGCTTTGCTGCTCCTGTGTTTACTTTTGATTTCAAGGGTTTACTGCTTTTCTCAGCAACTTTTCTGCAATGAAAACAAAAAAGGGGAAACCACATATGTTATTCTATGCATACTATATACATACATATACATATATTGTTGTTAAAGCCAAGCTGAAATGCATAGGGGCCAAAATCAAGTTGCATGATAAACTCGACTCGGTTGGCGTAAGCAAGATGAATGGATGCTGCCATTCACAAGGGCAGAGGCAAGAACTTGTCGAAGCAACAGGACTTTGCTTAAAAGTCCTGCCAGGCAATTCTGCTAATGGATCAGCTATCAACTATCGCAGAGACAAACCGACAGACAAACCCATGACCAGCCATGTTCATCCTTTTATTTTTTTGGGTGCGCTCAAGTGTGCGAATAATGTGAATACGTCATTCAAGCACTGTCCATGTTCTTGGCAATCTTGGCACTTTTGCTTCCTTGGCTTCGCTTTTGATAGCCAAACCAAAGTTGAACATTTACGGGCCGAGTTTATTTTACTTGGCGACTGTCTGCACCACGCTTTGGTTCTCTGATTATAAAGAGCATTTTTAAATAGAATTGTAAAAGCGCTTTAAACAATCTGACAACCCAACTAACTTGCTAATTTGCTATGCTCTCTCTCTCTCACTATATTTCTATCTTGCCTTTTAGCAGTGCGCTGCTCTATAAGTCCTTGCCCCCAACGGAAGACAGGTGTGTGTGTGTGTGTGTGTGTGTGTGGTAAGGTAGCAGCTGCAGTGCTTGAACCACTTAAGTATGCTTAAAAATTGCATTTAGCTGCAACAGAGCATATTTAAAATGTAATCTGCATTTACAAACTGCAACCGAGTCGCCTTCATCCTCTTCCTTTTCTTGGCAACTTATGCAAAAACTTCGAATGTAATTTAGTTTCATATTTTTATATGCATTTTGCAAGCACTTATGTTATTTTTGGTAGCACATGCTTAGTATTTGCAATACTAAATAGCTTAAATCGATCGAAAAAGAAATAATATTTCTTATATTAAAGATTTATTGCATATTCTTGCATAAATTTAAAAGTATTTTAGTAAAGCAGTATTATTATGCATATTTTGAAGGTAACGATAAAATGCCAGCATTAAACAGTATTTAAATGCCGCTTGTAATCGCAGAAAATAAAGTTGAATAAGAAACGCCAAGTGTGCTACAGGAATATAACAGTCATATAACAGTTGTAAAAGATTATGCAAAACAGTCTGTTTGCAATGAAAGTTTTGCGATCTATAACATTTCAATTGTGTAGGTTTATTTTAAATTTAAATATTAACTGAAAATTAAACTTGTGTGGTATCCTACACATGATAAATAAATAAATATACATAGTGTTAATAATAATGTAACGATTTAGTCGAGCTCTCTCTTTGTTTAAAACCACAAAAATCAAACTGAAAACAATGTGAAAATGTGACTAGAACCATATCATATCACAAATGCCTGGCAAAGTTTTGCTTGCCGTATTATATTTCTAAATACAAAGCAAATAAACTTATGGTATTTTCAAGAAATCACAACTTTGTAACTTGCAACTTTATTGATCCGATTTTAGTTAATTGTTGCACACAATGCAAGCGAGTATTTAGTTACCTATTGAACCAGACAAGTGTGTTAGTTCAAGGGAACTGCATCCCCATGTGAGCACTCATTATAAATTGTGCTTTCAGACTCGATGTGTGCTCAACTGCATTGGGAGTGCGCCAGAGTCCCTTGGCTCATGCATTTTGTGGCATTGTGACTGTGATGTTGCCGCCGTAGAGAGTTGTTGCCAGTCGATGGCAAGGCAAACACAAATTGGCACAAAGTACACCTGTGACCCTTTTTATTCATTCTTTCTTTCGTTTCTTCTCTTGCCCGTTTTGTTTTTGTCCTTTTTCCGTAACGGTCGAGGGACGGGACAACGTGGACAATCAGCACTCGCATTTAATTTGCATAGCCTGCCGTTTGGCGAAACTTCAGCTCCAGTTACGGTGCTATTGCCTTTTGTTGGCTTTGTGAGTCGCAGCTCAGTGGGAATTCGACTTGACTCACGTGCGCTCGCTTTATTTGATTTTGATTTCATTTTTGGGGCACAGCACAGCAGGCACAACAGCCACAGCAACAGCAACAGCAACATCAACTATAATTTAGTTTGGCCTGCATTGCTGTGGCACAGTTTTTGGGTCTCCAACCTCGAGAACAACAATAACAATAACAATAGCCTGCCTTCCTTCAATGCCTTCGCTTGGCCTCGTCGCATGCCACATGGGCATGCCTCTCTTGGCAAACGCTTAAAACTAACATCCTTAACCTCATCCACATTCACATCCATATTCACATCCACATCCGCATACGTCTCGTCCTCACGTTCACATTCTCATTTACATTCTCATCCTTATGCTAGCCGGGTGCTAATGCACTCAGTGCAAGCACATAATTCGCTGCCCTCGAGCCCGAGAGCATGCAACACTCGTAAGCCACCAAGAGTTGGCCGTCGCCACCCCATAAACATTATTTGCTAACCCACTGTTACAGTGGGCATCAATATGCAGACGAGAGCTTTCAATTAGCATACAAGATTAATGGGGAATATCAAAGAACTCTGAAGTGCATTTAGATTACGATTAAAAGGAAATTGATGAGGTAAGCGACTAGCAAGCAGAAGTGTGAACAAAATTAATTGAAGAATCGATTATAAATAAAATGCAAAAAAACTGAACTGAGTATCAAAGTCAAAGAGTAGTAAAATCAAATGGAAAATTCTTAAGTTATAAAGTTATATATTAAATTAAGAAAGACAAATAATACCAGAGAAAAGATTGATAAATAAATATTCAATTGCAAAGGAAGACAAAGAGAAGTGAAAAATAAATTGAAAACTCGCTGTTTTAAATTAAGAAAGAAACATTTAAAAATGTAAAAGATTAATAAACATATGAGTAAGTTAGCTAGCTAATACTCATATGTATGATAATTTAAATAGACATTTGCCAAAAAAAACTGTAAATATTGTTAATTAGTTCAACGGCTGACTTTCCAACCCACACAAATCGAAAATTGAAGTTGACAATCAATGGAACTTGTGGAATCCACTTGGGTATTAAGTTTGCCACACTGTGGCACCACCCGTCAGGGCAACTCATTAGAGGATCTACGCTTAGAGCCAATGCAGCCCGCTTCATGCCATGCTCGGCTCTGAAGCCAACACAAGCCTGAAGGTGTTTTTGGCGCCTGTTGTGGCTTGGCCCACTTGCTGCTGCCACAGCCATAGTCACTGTTGCTGCTGTCACTGTTGTTGTTGTTTTTGAACTCATGTTGCACATTGCGCCTGTCGAGAGCCATTCATTTCAATGCGTCTCTTTCTTTCGCCCGGCCTGTCCTTCTCTTTCGGCAGTCAGCTTGGCCTGACACTCTTCAGGTCATCACCAGCCGCTGCCATCGTCGTCACTTGCCTTGATGTTGAGCCACTTAGTTTGAATTAAGCTTGAAGATTTTTTTTTCTTTTTTCTTCTTCATTTGCCTATTCTTGTTTTTCCTTTCTTTCTGTTGGCTGTTGTTTTTTTTTTTTGTCTTATCCTAATGTCTTTATATCATAAATTATTTGCTTTTAGCTTTTATTACTAAACAGTTGCATAAGTATTCAGCTCAAGTAGCAGCCATATTAATAACTTAAATCGCCAGGGCACAGTACACAACCACAGGATAACCGAAGCGTGGGAGCAGATACATGACCGGACCGGACAAAGGAAACTGCCTTGTATGACCACACAGATAACACGCATACGCCATGATGTACGACTCAAAATCGGTTCAAGTTTTCGGTAATTTAAGTAGTTGCTGCTGTCGCTGTTGTTGTTACTGTTATTGCTACTGCTGTGGCTTGGCTAAAATCTGAAGGCTGATTGCAAGTTGCTTGCAGACCACACATTGTCGAGCACAGTCCTTTATATTGACGAGCAGCTGCAACAGACAAACTCATAAATGAAAATTGCATCGCAATATCCTTGAAGCTCTGATATTGCTACTGTCAGTCCTGCACCTGCATACCGGCCCTTTCTCCTTGTCCCCTCTCCCATTTGCTGGCCCTTACAGGTCGTAAAAAATCAAAAAGCACAGACAAAATGCCTCGGGGATTATTGAAACATAATTACAATTTCTTGGTTGTTGCCTCTCCATTTTGTAATTTCCGATATTCTCGTTGAAAATTTACATACATGCCGAAGCCATAAATATTTATCAGATCAAAAAACGTGCCACATAATTACAATTGAAACAAAAGTGCAAATTTAAGCACAATGAATGTTTAATTAGGAATTACGTGTATACAACAAGCATTTGTCAGTTTAAAATTAAATTAATTGAGTAGACAAAGATTATCTTTTGATTAAAGAGCATGATAATACCGTTGTTTTATTATTTATTATTAAAGTTCAAATTGAGCAATTCACCCAAATGTTATTGTACCCAAATAATCAATTAGTTTATTGGACTTAAAATGTCACAAGTATTGAATTTGCCATAAATGTCAAATAAACAATAAGTTCTTTGTTTAAGCAGGTAATTGAATATTCAATAAGGTTCTACAAGCAAAAAATTTACGTTTCTTGCATGACATAACAGCAGAAAGTTAGTGTGGTCGACTGAAAGTTATCCTGGCGAGCATTTTACAAATAATTGCACTAGTTTTCATGAAACAAAGTTCTAAAGTAAAGTATTAAAAATGTTCTTTCATCAATGCCAAGTTAATCATGAGCTTGTGTTGATAGAAATATATCAAATCACATCAAATATATTCCTTATTAACAATTTAAGCTTATGTACTATATTAGTTAACTTTAATTCAGTTCCCTGCCATACCCCATTTAATAACTTTTACCATCGAGGGTATGCAAATGGCTGTCACGACAATTCAATAAATTTCTAATGACATCTTCAAAAAAGAATTTCAAAGCGAAATTGCAAAAGGAATGCAAGTTCATATTTATTTAAATTGCCATTCAAATGCTGAATGTGTTTCAAAACTATATACACCATGAATATTCAAGAGAAGAAAGAAAACAAAATAAACTCTCTTTAAAGTGACGATAAAATATTCTTCGTCTTTACTGCTGATTAAAGGAAACAAACAGCAATAACAAGTGAAAATTTGTCAGTAGCTGCTTTAACCATCTCCTCCATTTGCTGTCCATCAACTTGGGGCACACACACACACACATGCACATACTTCGACTGGATTCTTATGATGTATTTACGTTGCTGATGTGTTCATTTGCTCCGTGCTATAATGGAGTCAACTGCTCCCTACGTTCCGAAAAGTGATGGCAGCAGTTTTGGTCATCTTTCAAAATTTAGCACAACGTGTTAAGACCAACAGTGCTTGATGACACATACACAGACACCCTCACATCACACACGCCCACAATGTAAGCGAAGGAGTGGGTGAGAGAGAGAGAGAGGGCAACACAGCATGTGGTCCTTGTTGTTGTCTTCCTTTTTGCTGCTGTCATTGTCACTGAGTTTAAGCTGTGTCCATCAGTTCTGTCATTTTTCTTGCACACAGCGCTTAACGAATGTTTTTAAAGTCAACGGTTAATTTCAGTTGCCACCCAACATTTGCACGCGCGCTCACTTTCTCTCTCTCTCTCTTTCGCTCTTTCTGCATGTTTGTTGTCATTTGCGGTGAACATCTGGAGCGCCACCTATCGTTCAATTGTTTGCGTATCGGTTTAATTATTGCCTGCGCCCTTTTTTCTTTTGTTGGCCTGTCGTTCATCGGCCGTCGTCCATCGTTTGGCTGCTCATTTATTTATATTCACGCCCACGGCTCATTTACAGTTTGACCCACTGGCAAACTGACTGCTCTCTCTCACCCTCTCTCTTATTTTCACTACTTTTCCCCTCATACGCGTAGTCGCCGTCCAGTCGTTTTATGTCTTTGTATTTTAAATTGCTGTTCCTGTGCTCATTTACTTCTTGTTGTTGTTGTTGTTGGCACTGTTATTGTTGCTGTGCGTAGCTGCATTTATTTATGTGAGCGCGCAAAGAGGAAAATTGTGTCGTCGTCGACGCTTTTCGCAGGTGAAATATTTTTAATTAAAAAATCTTTTATTTAAGCGAGTGTCAGAGTCGTCGTGTTCCCCACGCTTCGGTCGCTCTCCTTCGACCGAAAACAAAGTGTCTACAAACAAAATGCATTATATTAGTGGTCCCCATTTCAGCTTTGGATTATGTGGCATTAACTATTTTTAAGCACAGCAAACAATTAAATGGGAGCATATTAGCTGTCTCTAGAAGTCAGCCAGCCAGTCTGTTAGCCACCCAGCTAGGCAGACAGTTGGCCAAAGTGTCCATAAAATATCGCAATTTATTTACGTTCTATGCACATAATTAATTTTTATTTATTCTGTCTGGAATTCGGTTGACTTGCCACAAAAATAATCTAATTTAATTTCAGTTTCTATTTATTTTATTTGCTAGCTGTTTAGTTATTGTGAACCCAATTCAGTTGTGTGTCAATCGTACCGTTTGAACTATATTTATTTAATGGTTTTTAAATAGTGCGATCAATAAATTGCAAATTTAATATAGAAATAAATGAAGACGCTTAATGAATACATGATTTGTTATTACGAACAAGCACATTGCATTGCAATCAATTCAATATTATTAATGAAAATTAATATGTTAATTGAATATAGTTTGTTGAGTTAAGTGATTGCAATTGTGTTTATTTTAATTTTGTACATCTTTTTATTTCCACTTTATATAAGTTTAATTATCTCAGACGTTCTACAATTTCACGGTGTAATTGAAATACTTTTATTCGTTTCCATTGTTTTCGCCATCTGCCTATATCTTTTCAGAAAACATGACGGGATAACACGAACTGTAAGACACAAACGTGCCCCAAGCTAAACCCATATATCTCAACACAATTCCCATAGTTGGCTGCAGGAATTGTAAGCCCAGGAGTTATTGCTGTCGGTGCATGCAAATATGTAGCATAATGCTATGGAACTTTGTGCTATCTGCTGCTTGTTGTATAACGAGTAACTCACATAATGTTAATGCTGTTTCCTTGTTTGGGAATCCACAGCAAATCTCTGGCAAACAGTCTGCGGCATATAGCCCTGCGATGAGCACTTTAAAAGTGGAATTCCGAAAAAAGTTTGCACTTGTTTCATTGTTGTATACTTCACTCTAGCAACTAGCAGGGCTCCCAGTGGGGCCCACCTTTACTTTACCCATTTTCCCAGTAGCCATATCTGCGCTCCAGTTTTTAACAAGGTTACCAACACACTCACACTCACACACACACACACGCAGGCACATGGGGCCCAAAGTTTCATTACATTTTGCAGTTGTTGCTGTTTTCAGTGTTGAGTTTGTTTTTTTTCGGTCATTTGCAATATACGCGGCATTTTGTTCAGCCCTTCCCAATACACCCCCACCCACTTGGTCCTTTGGTGAGGACTGTGTCTCGTGCCTCGTGTCTCTCTCGCTTTTGTAGCCGCTCAGTGGGGTGGTTTGCGAAATGGTGTCAAACGGATATGCATGTTGATTTAATTTGCACCTTCGTTTAAACGCTCGGACCCCCTGGCAGTGTGCAAAAGTGAATTATATTTTTGCGTCAGACGCGAGTAAATTAGAATTGGCCCCAAACTGCTCCACTTTCATAGACCACTTTCAAAACCATGCCCAGCTGGGACTGTTACATGTGTGTCTGTGTGTGTATGTGAGTGTATAAAATATGCATGTCCTGTGCGAAAATCAACGCCAGCTAATTGCGCGATTTTTATCACCCAACGGAATGAGGTCGTGAATTCGACCCCAACAACAAAAGCGATAGAAACAACAGCAACAACAAATAAATTGAAGGCGAAAAACCAAACAATGTTTTTTCTTTATTTTTGTTGCTCTTTTCGCTATCGTTCGTTACGTTTTTGTTCCACGCTGCTGATTAATTAATTAATACAAATTAAACAAAGCGAACGATTTATCTCACTGTGCGTATACGCAATATAGCCAAACGCTGCGTATGAGTAATGAGCCCAACTAAATTTCCGTGGCGTAAAGAAGTTTATTACGTCGATGGACGTCCCATTTGGTAGGCATTCAACTTCATTCTCGTTACGCTCTGGGCACGTGTCAGAATGCCGCTATTTATTTATTTAGTGGCTTAATAATTGAGCACGTGATCTTATAAATGTTATGGCCATGCATAAACCTGAACTCTCTCTATTCAACACACACACATTCCTTTGCCTCTTCTGCCAACATATTTCTTCTCCCACCCCCTTTGCCTTCTCATTTCCGGTCGCCATTTGAGCACGTAATTGGCTTTTGGGAGTACACACAACTGGCAAATTTGTATTAAATGTAGGTACGCGTGTGCACACAGAGCCTGTGAGTCCCTCACAAAAAGGGGTTTAAGGGCAGCTTATGTGCTCATAATATGGACAGACAACAAGCAAGAGGGTCTCGAACGATGCCAGACAGGCTCAACCGAAAGGACACTCAGACAGCCAGACCATTGGACAGACCCAGTCGGTGCTGGCAACAAAGAGGCGACAGGGCTTGAAAGCCAGTGGCATGTAGGCAGTGTCAATGTAGTCCGTGTTTAAATGCAAAGGTTATGCAGCATTGTAGCATGATGGCGCAGAAACTCACTAAAACGATCCTGTCTCTTACCGTGCTTCCTGTTATGATTGAAAATACTGATGATGACATCAGCGATAAGCACCGGGATAATATCTTTGGCATGTTTTGAGCGAAAAGGGTCAGGCAAAAGTGCGTAACGAGAAGCATAAGGATTTTAGCATATTAAATTATTATTCTTAATATTTATTATATTGCCAATAAATACATTTTCAACCGTAAGCCGCTTCAAAATGAATAACGAAATAAACTAAATACATAATGAACTGTTTAATTTGTAAATTTTGAAAGCAAATTTCAAAAGACTAAGCTAATATATGTATATATTTTTATATATGCAAATTAAGTATAAAGATAGTTATGTTATTCAATAATTATTATTTATAAATTAAAGTGATAAAATAAACTATTTTAAATTTAATTTTGAATTTTTTATAATTGCTTCTCATTTTTGAAATATAATATATGTATATGTTTAAATATGCAAATTAAGTATAAAGATAGTTATGCTATTCAATATTTATTAATGATAAAATAAACTCTTTTAAATTTAATTTTTAATTTTTAATAATTGCTTCTCATTTTTGAAATATTAAACATAGACTGCAAATCAAAAAACATGTCTAATATTCATTTATTGTTTTCCGCAATTTATTTGTGACCCACTACAAATATTTACCTGACTCTCATTTACTTGGGCTTTTCCCCAATTTATCTAATAGTTGATTGGCAATAATGTGTCATATACAGAAATTATCATTTATTTTTATCTACAATACAATATGAGAGAGTATAAGTACTTTATGCTATTTGCCTGATTTTTTCGCTTATCATTATTTCTGTCTGTTTGTGCCTCGTATATTTAAATTTGTGCTTTTGCACATTTATCTTGGTGCAATATCGTGCTTCAATGCTTTGGGTTTTCTATTTCAAAAGTGTTCCCAAATTCGATTATTTGCTTACCTTCTTCTCTACGCTTAACGAGCTTTTTAGCCAAGCGAACAAAAAGAGAAAAATGTAAAAAAAAAACGAATGAATTGCGTTTGCTGACTATCAACATTAAAGCGAAAAAAAATGTCTAAAGAAAGACGGCTCTTCAGTACATGTCCCCAAAAGTGCTCGTGGGGATATCATATCACCCAACCCATATGTACACACTTACATACACACACATATATACATATACATATGTATGAGCATGACATACCCCACATACAAATGGGCTGCACCCCGAGCAACTGCTCCATATGGGCGCAGATTTTTGTTTGTCTCCCTTCGAAATACCCTACGGCAATATTGATAAGGGAAGTGTACAATTAGCAGCAATAGATGGAGCAATCATGATTTCTGAATGAATAAAATAAGCAAATAAAATGTCTTAAGATCTGCCTGAGTTTTTTATAACTCACGATTTAAAAGTTATTAATTTATTTATTTCGCACTTTTTAAATGATGTTTAACACAAAATTTAGAAGATAACATTTAAGTCTAATATTATTATTTTTTGCTTCACCAACTCTCAATGAAGAGTGTAAACTCTACAAGATTAATTAGCACTTGTCCATAGCATACTTTTCAGCTGCTTTGACTTGGCTTTTAGTTTTAAGGGTAACTGATAGCTCGAATCGTTGTTTATTGAGTTTTTGTGCTTGGCGATTTTTCTTGAGCGACTTCTTGTTATCAAGTGAAGGTTTTAGCTTTTCTTTTTTTGTTGTTCTCATTCATGTCGCCTACATTTTTTGCTTTGAACTCTTAAATATTCCTAGATAGGAGACGGAGTGTGTACAGACATGCACACAGTACCATAGCTTGGTATTGATGCGTGTGTGTGCATGTGCGTGTGTGTGTCGTGTGTATTTAAAAGGCCTTCACGCACACCAGAGCCACGAACTTCCACTGGCAGAGCGTCGGCCGCACAATGCACTAAAATAACTGTAAATAACAATTTGCAAGTGGGTGTAAAAGAGGAAACACATGCTCAATTGTATGGGCGTGCCAGACAGAGACAAAGCATCTCCGTATGTACGTATGTAAGAGAGCGAGAGAGAGTGGGGAGGGGAGCAAGCCAAGTGCGGATGGGTCTATAAAAACTGCAAGGATGCAGCAATAAAATGTCGGCGCTGTAACGGTAAAAAACGATGGCGGCGATTTAAGCGATGACGCTGACGACAACCGCAGGCCAAACCTCTGCTCGCTCCAAGCCCCGAGCCACAAAGTGTCGAAGTGGTTTGGCTGCTACAGTGTGGGGGACTCAAGTGGTGGCTCATCCTGGTGGCTGGCTGGCCATTTGTGCGAAGTCGACGTCGTCTGCCGGCGCCTTGGCCAAAAGCGGGTCGTTACGTTGACAACACCCAACAATTGTAGTGTGACCCACATTTGAGGCGTGCCGAGAAGCCGTAGGCCCCTCTCTCTCTCTCTCTCTCTTTCGCATTGCGCTCCTCTTTTTCACCCACTTATGGCATGTCTTTAGCCTTTATATCGAAATTGAAAAAATTCCTCTCTGTTTTTTTGCCGACTCGAAAGGATCTAAGTCAACGAAAAACGGTTAACATTAACTTTATATATCGTTTGTGTACGCTCAGTCTAAAGTGCTTTAGAGTATACGAGTACTCGTTTTAAGTATTTGCTACTCGATTTACTTAAATGCAGTTGAATATATGTATTTGAAATTCAAGTTACAAAAGTGAATCATTGTTAAATATAATATTTATTGATTCAACATAAAACAGCTTATCAATGGCATCTGCCTTTTAAATTCAACTTTCATGTGTATAGTGCATTGCGTATTCGGCTTGGCGCATATTTTATTCAAGTTTCAGCAGTTTATTTAATATACTTCACATTTATTTGGCATGTCGGGCAATTGTTTTGTTTGTCTGGCCAGCAATTCATTGCTCTACCAACTGCGTTCAAATGTCACTTAGCATTTTGTACTGCTGTTGGGTTGGGTTTTTTTTCCAGGGTTTATTTCGAATTCCACTTTACAAGTCTGAATCAATTTCGATTTGAATGACATACATATTTTTTATTTTTTATTTTTTGGTCTTTGTTGTCCTTCAATTTAAATTTGGGATGATCCCAAAAGTATGCTTTGGTAATTTCAGTGGAATTAATTCGAATTTGTATTTGGAAAACAACCTTTTGATTTACGTACATATAAGTTTACATATATTTTTGTGTGAGAGAGGACAAGTACAACTTGTGCTCTTTTGGTCTATGACATTGCCTTTGAGTGGCTTTAAGTGGATTAATTTAAATCGTTTGTTTGTCGCTGTTGCTGTTGTTGTTGGACACTGTACAAAATGTGCGTGTTGCGGTCGCTGGGGCGGCATATGATAAATGAGTTTTCCATGCGCTGAATTTGCCATTTTACGGAAATTTTGTTGCCTGCTTTTCCGCATGTGTGAGTGTGTGATGTCTGTGTGTGGTTGCCTTTCTTTTCCCGCTCGTTTTTACACTTCAATGGCTTTACATTGCATTTGCGCATACTCATACATATATTCCACATATATGTATGTATGTATTGGTAGTATATGTGCAAGTTTATATAAGGTTGCCTCATAAAAATTTGATACGTAATGTGGGCTAAAGTGATAAGCAAGAATAAGATTTTGCGGTTCCCTTCGACTTGCTTGGTATCGTCGCTTATCGCTTGTCAATTGCGTCTCTGGGATTGGCTTATTGATCATCTTGGGCGTTAAGCTGTCACTTTTCCACATCGCCCATAAATGATAAAGTATCGCCAAAGTTAAAGACGCTATAACATGCGACGACAGATTAACTTTAATAACAACTGGCTGTAATAGTACTTATTCTATATTGTCGCACATAACAATGATTTAAAGTGGATTTTGGCAAAATCGCTTTAATAACAATATTAAAGGTATCACAATCTTGTCAACTTCATTTGCGTCATAAGCAGCTTAAACTGCACATAAAAAGCTTTTCATTTGCAACCAAATATTTAGCATTCCACTAGCAACTTGACCACACGCATGTAAAGCTGCTCGAAGATTAAACACACTTACTTATGGCTTTAATGATTAAAAGCTTATGGCAATGTTGACTGTTTTTTAGTGACAGTTTATTAATGTAAATAATAGATCTTTATTTGCCTCCACACTTATATAGTCTACGCTTTCAATAAGATTTATGTAATTCGAATTAAATAAATCACTCTATAAATTCTGCTCTAATTTGTTGTAAATTATTCAATACCATCTTTTACAAAATTAGGCTTATGTAAATTGAGTATTTTTAAAGCATTTCCGTAAGCCATTTAAATCGATTTATTCGACTCAATCATTGGAATAACTTAGCTTTTGGGATTCGGGGAATTAAGAATAACACAGCACAGCATCTCCATAAAGTAGGCTTGATCTTTTTGGTCTAGCTGTTGTGTGGTTTATTTTCTGATATTTTTGGGCACCTTCTGCACCATCGGCTGGCAGCTTAAAAGCAAAGCTCAGCTTATCTGCATAAATTTCACGCAACTAATTAGCGAAACCAGCAAAAATGGCGGCAGCAAAGTAAAAATCTCTTTGAATAAAAACCATAGCCCCTTGGGCTAAGTTGGCAACCACTCACAATTAGCATAATACAAGTACAGAAGTGAATGAGCAGCGAGTGTGAGAGTGAATTGCACTCAGAAAATATGCAAAACAACTAAGCAACTTTGTGGACGGCGCACTCTCTCGTCAAATGCTAAAGAGCATTTCATCATTAAAGCAACGCTAATTTGAAGTCCCTTTTTAAAGTTTGCCAAATTTTGAAGCGATTCAGCCACAAAAACCACGTAACGCAACACAGAAAATAAAAGTGGAAAAGCGGTCAACAAATTTGGCAGGAGATTAGCCGAAAACAGTTGGCCCCATTTGTGACCATAAAACTGCAACAATTGCATACAAATTCTGTGTCTCCCGACGAACCGAAATGGCCGGAAACTGCCAGCGGCTGTCACAGAGCACAGAGCACAGCTCGTTTCCGCTTGGCCAACGTTGCGCAGCAAAGTCTGGCTGGCTGGCAAATTATGGCAACGAATGCGTTTTTTGACCAACAGCAACAACTTCTCTTTACCTTCCTTAACAGCCAAGCAACCAACTGATAATCATCTTTAAAGTCTCTCTCGACAGGTTTACATTGCACAGGCACAGGGCGTGCTGCCTTAATCAATAAGTGGGCCATAAATTATGAAGCTGTCGATGGGAAAAGCTGTGCGTAAATAACACAATATCGTGTCATTGGCCATGGTCACATGTGGATAATGATGAATGCTTAGGTTTGCCACTTAGACACACACCCACACTGGCACTCTTGACATTGCCTGTGTGAGGCCAATTGAAAAAGTTGGCCCTTTACTGTGCTGTTATTTGCTGTGTTCTCAAGTTGTTTTTGGCAGCTGAACTTTCATTCACATTGTTGCCATTAAATGCCATAGTTTGTGCGGGCCAATTTCTAATGCTTGTATATATCTTTGATTCTTCTTTTTTCGCTCTTTTTTTTAAGTTATTACGCTTTTTGGATTTATGCGGAGAACGCATTAAAAACTTTGCAATGAACTTGGCAAACTCTTGTAATTACTGCACTTGACAGTTTACTCTGGTGCCGAAAGCTATAAATTATCATTTAAGCTCTTGATCCGATTAGGAAATTATGTCATACAACTAATATTGAACACATTTACATTGGGTGTTGAGTTGTAAAGTATTTAGAATATATGTACAAATGTTTTATAATTAATATAATATGTGATTTATAGCCGACTTAAAAAGGCTTAGAATACTAAGCCAATTTGTTGCATGAACAAATTGGCAAACAGCAACATTAATACTTTCAAAAGTATAAGTCATAAATAAGGAAAAGTTCAACAGAAGTAAAAATCTATGTTCCGAAACCTAGACGTAGATTTTCTCTTTAATTAGCATGAGAGATGAAGCTAACGAAATATTTTAACTGTCGTACCAAAAAGTTTTTTGCCACTAATCCAAAAAAGTAAAGTAAACTTGTAACTTAATTTCTAAAATATATTTAGAGAAATGTTAGACTGGGATTTAAATCTAATTATTGAGGGTAAAAGTTAGTATAAGTTAGACAAACGAACAAACAAAAAAAACTGTCTAAAACTATTCAACAAAGAAAATTATTTAATTTAATTTCCATGTTTATCTAACAGTCAAATAATTAAGAGCTTTGCTCATTTAAAATATTCGCTCGCAATTTAATTATGTTTTTTGTTTGTACAACTGCTTGGCAGTAGTTGTTATTTTATTATTAAATAATGCTGTTGAAGCATTTATGGCTTCCATTTAATGGCCAAGTAATGATAATATAACCGACAGCTTATAGCTGTCAACGGTCCGATCAATTGCAAATCAAAAGCAAATACATTCTTATGAATATGAAGTACATATATCGTCCGACAATTAACAAAGATATGTGCATATATATACAGTATATAATTTGCTATATGCAAAATATTTTAGAAATGTGTTGACATTTGATTTGTGGTCCGACAAAATTTTGGTAAACAGCTTTTTGGCAGAAATACTATTTTGGTTTAATTTATGGAACTGCATTATATGTGTGTTAAATATGAATTTTGTTATTTTGAATTCTACGAAAATAGTTATTCATATTACCTGCTCTTACTATTTCTATTTGATTATTTAATTTGCCGTTTAATTTTAGATTTTATGTCGAATTCTTAACTTCTGTTTGTTGCTTAAACTTTGTGCCTCTCACTGCACAACAATCATACGCACCGTGTGTCCACCAATCTGTCTTTTTGTCACCGTGTTTTGCTTATCTTAGGCGGCCGCACGTATCACGTGAAAGGCAAACAACAAAAAACAGATGAAGTGTAGCGGCGAAGAAGAAGAGAGAAAAGAGCACAATTGAAATTTGTACTATTCTTTTTGCCGTTTTCTTATTGTTTTTGTTGTACTTGTAGTTTCTTTTTTGTGCTAATATTTTCGAATTGTTTGCCGCGTGCGCCACCTTATCGACATTGAATTCAAGTTGCCGTTGTTGTTGCTGTTGTGGTTGTTGCCGCTATTGTTGTTATCGATGTTGTTGCTTTATCTCATTGTGTTGTGTTCTAGCCGACTTGCTCATGCTTGGCATTTACATTTTCATTTTCGTTTTCTTTTTCGTTTTTCATATTTGGCATGCCTTGTGACACACAAGTCGAGTAAATTGCCAAACAAATAGCGGATGGCTAAATGCAAACGGCACGCGGCGTATACGTAATAAAATTTGAAGCGACACAAACGCGCTTCGAATAATTCTCGACTCGCTCACGTTTCATTCACGTAGCACTCGTATTCGTATTCGCACTCGCACTCGCATTCGCACTGAATGCGCCGACAACATTCGTTTTGTTGCTGGCGCTGCAGCCACAGAACTGAAACTGAAACACTTGAAATATGGCCAAGCGCCCAACGCGCCAAAGAGCCAAGAGCCAGAGCCGTGGCCAAAATGCCGCAGCGTCGTTTTTAGTCGTCAACTGGCAGCGGCGTCTCGTTGCCAATAGGCGCAGTCAGGCATCAGACGGGGTGGCAGGAGGCAGAGGCAGAGGGAGAGAAGTGCGCCAGTCTAGATATGAATGAGTGAATGCCAAGTGACAAGTGGGCGTTGAGTGTTAGAGCGAGAGGGCGTCTGCCAAAGAGAGACAGACTAGCAGACAGACACAGAGCAGCAGAGAGAGAGAAATTTTTGCGAGCACGACACGAACATTTTGCCGAGCGCAAAAACATCGCATTACTTTCTATGTTCTATGCCAGACTGAGTTGCATGGTGGTTTAAAAGTGTAACTAAATTGTGTATAATTGCCTAATCTTTAATAAATCCATCAAATATTGTACATTGGAAAATAAGAACTAATTATTTAATATATTTAATGTTTGTTACTTCTATTAAAATTAGAGAAAAATAAAGTGCTCGTGGAATTTTTGATCATAATTCATAAAAGCAATAGACACAACACTTGTACAGAATACACCCAGTTTCTATTAGTTAAATTGAGGCAGTTTAATGCAATTGACTGTTACAAATGTATTGTACAATATTTTACAATATTATAAGCAAATAGCAAGATTTACGCCCAAGGTTTCGCAACTTAAGTTTATGGCATTTTATTACATTTAATTGGCAATATAATACATTTATTTGTACAGCGCTCTGTTTGGCGCTTGTGCACCACGGTCCGTATGTGCAATGTGCTGCACTGATTGATAGCGTGGCAATATTTGCGTGGGTTGCCGGCAAAGAGCATTCAGAGAGCCTTTGTTTGCATTCTCTGCTCTCGCATTCGCTTACTTTACTCCAACACTGTCCCTCTCTCTCTCTGTCTATCTGTCTCTCTCCCTTTGCCGCTCTTTGTCTGCCGTGTTGAGGCGCCAAGAAACAGCTGCTTTATGTTTATTTGTTTGTTTGCTTATGGGTCGCATTGCTTTTCCTCTTCTTATTACTTTATGTTGTTGTTGCTGGAGCAGCTAAGACATGCTTCCTTGCAAATATCTGAGCCATATCTGAGTCTTCGATGCTTGCACTACTCAATTGCTCTGTCACAGCTTCTACACCTTGGCCCCCTTTATCCAAGTGCTTTCTGGGGGCTTATGCGAAGGCGTTGCGAACGCCTCTTTTACTGCCACCAGTTCCGTGGCACATCAACTTTTATGGCCTTCAAATTGTTTCCGAAACACTGCGCCACCCACTTGAAGCCGACTGTGCACCTCACCGTGGGGCAGCTGTATCAATTGCTCGCCCATGTTGCTGCGTCTCGACTAAAAGATTGTGCTTCATTTCTTTTGCCTTTTGTCATGGATTTGTTTGGCCATTTGTGTATCGTTCCAGTCTCTTACCTACAGCATGCCAAGTACTTTTCGCACTACAACTACTTCATCTATTCGCACTATCTCTTATTGTTGTTGCTCTTGTCTTGGCAACTAGTTGTGCATTTGTGTTCTACCTGCTCTTTGCAATTGCTGCAAAACTTCTACCTGAAATTCTGCGCATCGTTTTCATTGTTTACATTTTGCACTGTTCCGTTATTTATTTGGTTTCCACAGCGGAAATTTGCCCGCTGCTCTTTCGCTGTTCTTTTTATGTTCTCGTGTATTTGTACACCTCCCCACCCCCTCTTTGGTTGGTTGTTCTTTCCGTTGTATGACGTTTTTTTATGGCCTGCTGAAAACCACTTTGCTTAAACAAATGTTGTTTGTTTCGGGCATACCATGTGTTTTAACGAATTGTTTGACAATGAACTTTCAATCGAGAGATATTTATATCCTTTTGTGCTTTAAAATAGTTCAGTCTATAATTAAAATTGCTGAGAGCAAATATGTGTCTTATGTTGTTTCAACTTTTATAGTGTGTAATTTACCGAGTTGTTTAATAATGAACTTTAAATCGACATATTTATAATCTTAGTGCCTAAAAATAGTACCTAATTTATATGATTATTAAGTAGTTTCTGAACTACATAAATATATCTTATATATACGCAGAAATCGTATTATTAGCTGCATGTTTAATTTAATAAATGAAATGAAAGTCAGCTAGTTTGATTGCAAAATGAATTATTAATTAATTTCAAACTGAATAATTTATATTCATTGAATAGCATATCTCGCAGTTGAGCAATGCCCATGCCAATCTGGCATTATTATTGTTACGGCTTCAGTTTGCTTTTATATAGAGCCACCTACGCCTCCCCCAAAAATGTTGGCATCTATTAATTTTTATCGGCAGGGGGTTTTCCCGACGTTTCCATTTGCCCTTTTCCTGCCATATTTTGTTTTTAATTATTTGATTCCTGATAAGCAAAGCGCAGCATTGTGTAATATAAATAGAAGAGTATTTAACGGTTTATGTGCAGTTGTAAAGTCAGAGCGTAGCGCCTTTTATGGCCTTTGCCGACTTTGGGGTTAAAGGGGGATTTTCTTTTATCGAAATCAGTGTCTTAAGTGCTTTGATGAGTGCGCGAATTGCGTATGGTGAACTGTCCATAATTTCAGCTGCAAACAGCTGCTGGGAATTGCAAATGGATTTGCTTTTCATAGAGGCGAACATTTCACTTAAGAGAGGCAACTTTACGATTTGCAAAGGCCGATAAGGCCATGTGAGCTGTGAGTTGGACAAATATTTGGCTAATGCCTGATAACTGTGCTTACACACTGCAATGTGACAAATATTCTAACATAGTATAGTTCAGTAACGTTGGATTTCTACTTTATCATTTTGAATTAACTGAAAACACAATAAAAAAAATACCTACATTTTGTTATAAAAAAAAGGGGAATTATCAAAAAATATAATCAGCACATTTTTGATTATTTACGATTCGTTTAATTTATTACAGCCAAGTCATAAGCTCTTATCGTCAACAAATGTCACATTATTATATTTATTTTGTTGGCAATCTTAAGGGCATATTTTCGAGGACAAATCGCCTGAATCATGTGAATGAAAATTCCAAAACCCTAAATTGAATAAATGCTATCTCTACCCTAGTAGTTATCATAGCAGACACAATTAGTTGCAGTTGCTCAACGTCAATTCGATATCAATTTCATTCAAAAATAAACTAAATGGAATGCATAATCACTTAGACAATTTGGCAATGGCAAATACGAGCTGGCTTTTGTTTGACTTTGCAATGGAATGTGATTTGGCATTAAGTACTTTCGTTTATGTTTATGCTATTGAATGTGCAATCTGGTCATTTATTCATTTGAATCCTCGATGCATCTGCTTACCAAATAGAAATAAGCTGGAAAACCTTAAGCTATAGTTTCAATTTGGTTGCAGCAAATGCCAGTTTTATTTCGAATGCAACAACAGTTTATTTATCAATATTTGTTTAACAAACATGAGTAGTGCTTTTATATTTGTCTGTCTAATGAAAGGAAATATTGTAGTAGAAATAGCACTTTAGTTTGACTATGGCGCATTCAGAACCCATCAATAATGCATACCTGCTAAGGATAATCAATTAATTTGAAATGATAGAAGAGCTGAAATCAATATTCTTTCAAACTTTCACAGAGAGTTTTGAAGGCATCATCAATTCAGCTGCCAAATGCAGCTAAATGCTAAATGTTGGAAGAAGCCGTCAGTTAATCAAATACATTTTTAAATTTAGTTGCCTAGCTACAAAGTATAATAGAAAGACTACTTGAATTCTCTTTTTTATGGTCCGATTAGTTCTTTGCATTTCAATATACACAATGTATAGAAGCACTTTCTAATTTGACCATTGCATGGCTCTAAACGCATCCTTCCCATTCGAGCAACAATAGTTGGCAACTTGTGTCTACTAACCAGAACATGCCTAACTTTGGCACACTGCAGCTATTGCAATAAAAGTGGTTTAATCATGCAAATTGCATCCCAATCGATTTACCGCAACTCATAACCCAGTTGCAGTTTGCAGATTATGAACCGGCATAGAGTGTCTTCAAAGACAAAGCAAACAAAACGAAAATTCCAAATGAATTCGAGTCAAGTTCATGCAAAAGTGCATTCTATGCCAGCAGCAGGCCCCTTGCACCTCAAGCCCGCCCTCTATGATTATCAATTTCCACAACACGCGCCACTTTCAAAGGTCAAACAAATGGGTTGTATGCGTGTGTCTGTGTATGTGTGTGTGTGGGAGTCTGGACAGGATTTTAGTCAAAACCTTTGGAGCGCAACATGTCGCATTGTTCCACTTTGTAGCATCGCTCTCCTTTATTCTCTGGCCACGCTTCTGTTCTACTCATCTGACAACTTTCAACTGGCAACTGGCAACTGGCCACCCACAAGCACTTCCCAGTTGGCGGATGCCACAACCAGGTCTTTGTTGTAGTTGTAGTTGTTGCTTTTGCTATTTGCTGCTGTTATTTTAGTTGTTGTGCGTGGCTTTCTGTTCTCGCCGCCATTACATTGTTTTCTTTTTGTTTGGCAGCGGTTAGGTGTGGATTCCCCCTTCCCCTCCCCTTTCCCGCTCTCTAACTCGGCTAACACGCTCCTCAGCATTCAGCTCAGCAGTCTCCCGGCTATGCAGCTGTGGAAAAAACTTTTAGTCCAACCAACACCAACATTTTTCAGGGTATAAATGGCAGTTGAAGCATTTGGCATGTTACAATTGAAAAGCATCTGGGAATTTCTACAGTTACACATCTTAACCGACTACTATGCAGTACGACCGAGAAACTTCTGGGAAATATAGCAGAGAAATTACACAACAACTATGCTGCTAAAAGAAGATAAAGTACGAAAGTCAAGTCAGTGCATTAAGCTTGTAATATAAGATTTATAATACGAAACTATATTTCTTAAGAGAAATATTAAAGCAATGTTCCAAATTAAAAAGTAAATTGTTGTAGATATAAATGTATAGCAAGAACAAGCTGTTAATTACTCAAGTTTCCATTTAATTTGAAATTAATTGCCTCTTGCTGTAGAGCAACTGCAAGTCGTTGTGTTGTCAAAGAATTTTATTTTATTATTATTGTTTATTTTGGCGAAAAGTTTCGTTTCGACAACAATGTTGCCAGTCAGTCGGTAGTTAGTGTTGAACAAAGCGCGGGGCATGCGGCATGTGGCAAGTAGAATTCGTAACTGCAAAGCTGTTACATGGAAAATATTTGTACGACAGGATATGCAAAAATATGCTACAGCTACATGACTATAACTATGATGATGGCATTTATACAGCACTGCCTCGACTTCCTCTCTGCTTATACATTATCTATTTGAATGCATAGTTTGGGGAAAATTGTTATTATGGCACGCGCTGGAAAATCGCTTTACGAGCACTTTTAGTATCATTTTTTTTGTTGTCATTTGCCAGCATTCCTCGTTGCCTTAATGCTACTGAAAAGGTAGATCGGCCAACTGCTGCAAACTGCGTGCAAAACGTGACTGAGTTAGTTGGCTAACAAACAAAATAAATAGATAAAATAAAACTCTCGAACTCTCGAAACTTTCGACTGTGTGCTTTTTTTTTAATTGCATTTTGGGCGTCAACAGCAAAAGTTTCTGGATCTCGTCGATTTGTGGAGTGCCACTAATTAACATTTGGGTCGGGCGTGCACTTGTTGGCAGTTCACTTGATGGGGTGCAAACGAGTTCATTAAAGTGTCACACTTGCAAAATATAAATCATAAATCGCGCATGTAATATTGCGCGACTATAAGTCTACTCTTGAATTGTAATAACTTTGGAATACTGCATAAAGTGTTGAGTTTAATATTCCTGCATATCATATATTAAATATTAAAATATCATTTAATATTTAATTGATAGCATTCAGATCAATAATTGCCTTAACTGTATTATACCCCATTTCAATTGCCTTGTGTTTGCAGTGTATAAAAAGTTCGTAGCTTAAAATGTTGACACATTTAATTGTTGTTATTGTTATTGTTATTGTTGGTTAATAGATACCGCTGTTGTTGTGGTTTCGTTATGTGGCAAATTTGTTTTTAATTGAATTTGTTGCATTTTATGAAAATTTAAATTTTCATATTGCACACCGCTTTTAAATCGTTTAATAATTAAATAGATTCTTGGTTGGTCGGTCTGCAAAATTGGTAATTTAATATAAATATTTGATTATTTGCAATTTACAAACTGCTGCAAAGCGATCAACTTAATGCCAGCAAGAATGGCTGAGGTCATAGAACGACAACGGTTGACATTTAAATGACATTGAGACAACAACAAGACGAGCTGATTAAAGTTATTCCATCAACAGATGTTTGTGTTCACAATAAATTGGCTTTTAATTTGATTTGCGAAAATGAAGACTTTATTTAATTATTTAATGATTTGATGTTTAAAATTTTACAAAGTTTGCTTTATGCATAGTTCATTATTGAAGCGACAGTGTGTAAGCTTTTAAAATGAAGCTGCTTAGTTCAATATATTTTAGCCATAAACCATAGTGATATATTGTATGTTCATCATAAATTCCAACTTCGAAATAAGAACACATTATTAGAAATCTTCAAGAGCAAGACCTCACAATTGACATACATTCCACCCACAATACCAGGCCAACAACTGATAGAAAGAGAAGAGCCAAAATGATCTCCATTCAAGTGGTTTATTTTTGAGCTTTCGTGTAGCGAATTGTCATCTTTCGTCCACTTCAAACTGAAACTGACCTCAATCAGAAGCAACCGCAAGCCGAAATTGTGGTATTAAATTCGGTTTTAGCCCGACTAAAGTTTGCTGGTCAATAGCGTGCAGGCGCCGCTTTAAGCCTTCGCCGCAAGGGGGCAAAACACTTGCCACCCCGCCCATTAATCAAACTTCCAGTCTTTGTTCAATTTTTCAACCTTTTTTTTTTTATGTTCTTTTCCATTTTCTTTTTGCGCGCATTATTGTTATTATTTATTATTGTTTGCGGCCATAAAGTTCTCGGCCAGAGAATTGCCTGAGGGGGGCCAAACGACTAACCCAGAGCTGCCGACTAGACGACCAGTTGATGACCCCGCACGAAGTCCCAATCTGTTGCCATCTCACATTGCGGCTTAGCTTTATTTTATACCATCTCGGTCTCTCTCCAATGAGCCCGATTGCTGGCTGTGCATATTTTAATTGTGAAGCGCTATCTGTTAACGTTTTTCGTTTCATTTGTTGATTTTGCGATATGGCGACGACGCTGGCGATGGCGAAAAGTGTCAACAAAACGCGTCAGCAGATAATAGAATTGTATAGAATTTGTTGTTAACCATGCGGCCATTTAACTGTGCTTCTTTTGTTTGTCCACTACAAACGGGTATACTTGTATTTGCCCTTTTGAGCATTTGTACAACTATCAAAAGGTGCCGCCCCCAAATCCATATAAGCCTTATTGCCTTTGACCAAATCCAAAAAGATATGTATGCAAAGAATACGATTATTAAATATGATAGCAAATCAAAACGATAGCTATTTCAATATGCAGGGTATACATGCAGCCAGTTAAGTCATGTCTGAAATATATAAACAATTAAGTTTCTTTATGGCGCCAACGGAACGTGAAATGAATCGCTCCATTACATTCATGTCCATTTACAGGGTATTTTATGGCTAAAGAGTCATATGTCCCCTTTTTATATGTGCTCTGTTGATGCCAGTTAAAACAATGATATGGTTCGAAGTCAAACCCCATTTAAGTTGCTTTATTAGAAAAAAAAATTGCCAAAGTTTTTTTTATATATTATTTAGTTTCCTTTGTGCTTTGGTCATGGGTTCTGTTGCACATGCGAATCACTCTATTAAACGATAGCGCAATTTATCGCATTGCCTGTTGGCCAGTTTGTAGTAGAGGCTAACACATCAAGCTATTACGGCACGGGCAATATTATATTATAACCGTTTATCTGCAAACATTTCATAATCACAAGTTTGACAAACGACGGAAGTGTGAAATGAATCCGATAAGCTAGCTGGTGAATACCATCAATATCGGTGGGTAATCTATGGCAGTGCTAAGCTATATACTTGCGGATACTAAAGTCATAAAATTAATTAAAGCAGCGATAAAAGAATCTAATGGGTTTACGATTAATTCGAAGCTTTTTTGGGGGTAAATCCATTAACAAGTGTGTAGCAGTTAATAATCAATACGTTGTTAATTGCGAGTTGAATAATACAACCTAAGAAATGTTCAAAATTCTTTGTAAATTATGATTGAAGATTATTTTTTTTTGCTGTCATTCCTAGAAGGAAGTAATTCAATTTAAGCTTAACTTCCAACACATACAATGTACATATGTGATAGAAACACATTGTATGTTCAACACATCAGTTCTTAGTGCACTTATCTTACACTTGAAATCTGTACAGGATTTCTCGGAAAAGATCACAAGTGTAGTTAACAATCGAAAGAAGACATTTACTTAAACATTTAATAAAAATTAAGCTGTTGCTTCGAATACAGAGTATCTTTGAGTCTACCCTTAGCGTCTCCATTTTCTTTGTATATTTTTGTTTGCCAATTTCAGAATGAATGCAGAAATCTGTTTATCGCATGGTTTGTCTCCAATGCATACTAGTTCGGGCTAGTACCTTTATAAGGCAGCCAATAACAATAACAATAATAATAATAATAATAATAACAATAACAACAACAATCGATTGTCTCACACAACGTCAGTTATTCGAGTGACAAAAGCGACGCCAACAATAACAGCAACAACAATTCAAATCAACTTGTTTCTGATTAGATCATTCGAGCAAAAATATCAGTCAATGTGCGTCAGGCCCATTACGAAAGGGGGGCGGGGGCAAGTGGGTGGAGGGGCGACTCGGGGCCTCGTACCTCGGACAGCAGTCAAGTTAACCTGCGCTGCGGGCGCGATAATTAACTGAAATAGACCCGTGACTGGCAACCAAGCAACCAAGCAACCAACCAACCAACCGACCGACCAACAACAATCGCAATTCTACATAGATATTTCGCTTTATAAAAAATATGTATGTATGCATGTGAGCAATATTGCTATACTCGAGCAGCTGCAGCAGTGCGAAAGAGAGAGAGAGGGAGTTGAAAAGAATTGCGCTCGTAAAAAGGAAGCTAACTTGAAGAGGCTGTCATGAAACTTTCTTTGCTGAAATATAAAACTCATTCAATCTCTTCACTTTTTTTTTTCTTCTTATTGTTGCTTTATACTTTTTTCATTTTTCATTTCTTTTGCGTGCAAAAGTTTAGCTGGCACAGGTAGCCGGTAGGTACGACCCCAACCGGCTGCTCAACTTGGCCACTTTTCAATGGCCCACAAGTTGGCCATGAGGCGCTGACAAGCTGTTAATAGCATTAAATGTGCACAAAAGCAAGCGGGCAGTACAATAAAGAATCTATCCAGAGCTAAGGGAAATTCTTTATTTGTATTTTGTATTTTGCTAGCCATTTTTGGCCAACTGAACTGCCTGCTAGCTGTGGCTGATATTGTGCAGCCACAAAACGATAATTGGCTTCGAATTTGAAATTGAAACGCTTTTGCGTTTGATTTCAATGTGAACACCGAGATTTACTTGACATCCCAAATATTGCGGAATGTGGAATTTGTGTGTATATTTTGGTCTGCCTGCTGTGAGTTTGTGGGTTGTGGACTGCGGTTGTCCTAGGCCAAATAAACACACACATAAACAGAGAGAGAGACACACGGATACTATGTTTATGGCCGCCACTAATTGGCCATTAAAATGTTATAAATTTAATGCTGTTTGGATTTTCCGTGTTTGCTGCCGCATGTGGCGCTGTTGCTGCCTTTGTGCCAATTAGTCACTTGGACGCCATCATTGACGACTCAGACATTTTATAACACATACAATCTGTCAATACGAATATATCTGCTCCGATTTATTCTATTCCTCAGAATGACTCGGCAAGTACTACAAGGCAAACATGTCTTGGACAATTTGATAAGCTGCCACACAGCTCATAAATACTAGCTGATAATTTAATTGTTGAGTTTAATTGTTCATAATAAATCATTACGTGCACACAATTTACAATGGCAAACAAATGATTACAATTAATTATGATGTTCCATGAAAGACTGCCGCATTGTTGCTGTCTTCCATTTCGACTTTCAAAAATTAATTATTAATTCAGCAATATTTTATCGAAAATAATGGCAATTGAAAAGAATTGAGATACATTCATTTAAATTAAGGAATATGGTAGTTTAATCATTTATGGTCGGTTATCTTTATGAGCACAATAAATTGCTTATCTTTAAAGATTAAGCATAAGTTTGCAAGCGAAAATGCTCAGTACATAAACAATCTATAAACTACTACAAATTTTCTATATTAACATATATATTATATATTTAGCAATCGTTTCCAACTTCTATAATGTTCGTTTGTGCAAACTTTATGCTGCAAAATAAAATTTCACTGGGAAAATTGCACAGAAATTTGGGTTTTTTATTCATAATTTGTTGGTTGTTGTGGCTCATTTCCTTTAAAGGTTAAACATATATAATATATAATAATTCATTGAGTCTTCAGTTGCAGTAAATGCAAACAAACTTTCCCAGTCGAATACTCAATTACAAAATGGCCATAACTTTTACAATTCGCCCAGAGCACGAGCCTTAAATGAAAAGTAAAACGAGAAAAACGAAAATTTGAGTAACTTTCGAGCTATTAGGTGGCAATTAAAACGGCAAATGAACTTTCAACTTACAGCGAAAGAGCGAGAGAGAGAGAGAGAGGGAGAGAGAGACATAAAAGTCTCTGAACTAAACCAAGTCAAAGAAAGTAAACAAAATAAATGATAAAAGCCAAAAGACGAGAAACTAGCCGAAACAACAACAAGAACGAATCAGCCACAAATTAGTAAACAAAAGCTCAATTGTTTACTATTTGGCTTGCTGTTCTTGCTTGTAGTTATTATTGTTGTTTATGCGCTAAGGGCAATCGTGTGACTTTCATGCCACAACATCAGCAGCAGCCAACAAACAACGTTGACACCCACAAAAATGTACAAATAGTAAAGTTTTGTTATTCTGCAATTTTCGTTGGCCGCAGAGACAATGAGCCTGGCTTGAGGAGCTGGAGGGAGAGTCGGATTTGTTGTGCCTCTGAGAACAATGCAAAATTAAACTGGCACAAAAGTTTTTGTTTATTTCGTTTGTGTTTTTGGTAGTCAAGCTTAACATTGTGAGATAATAAGCGAGGCCAGAGGCCGGTCCAGTTGGCCAGAACTCCGCAAGCACGCTAATTTGGAAGTATTAGGGATGGTCATTGCGATGGCTAGAGATGGCAGCGTGACAAAGAGCAATAAACAGAAAGTGCAGCGAGAAGGAAAAATCATAAATGTTGTACATAAAGCAAAAGGAACATTAATGTTATAGCATATGAAATGTCGAATTATGGAAACTAATTAGAGTTGTTCCATGCCATGACTTTCAGTGTTAATCATATGACTTACAATCAATCATTGTAGACAAGCACACTTTTCTAGTGCTAATCAGTTGCTTATCTTATCTCGTTATTCTAAATTGGTTATAAATGGCAGAAAATTATGATTGTTGTACACATATCAAGCGGAAATAAACAATGCGATTTCTTTGCTCTTCACTTTCAGTCTCTCAACTCTCTATGATTATTGCACTCTCCTTAGATTCTTTATTATTTATTTTTGCTTTTACTTGATTGCATAGCACTTTTCTCATTAACTATCTAGCACTTCTTCATGGTCTCATTGTTGCCTAGACACATCCGTATCGATTGCTTTAATTAGTGTATAATTTTATTTTGTATATTTCATTTATTGAATCATCTCAATTTCTGCAGTTTGTGCCATCTCTAACTAATGCACACAACATAAATGAACTTACAATAGCTTCATCACAACTGTTTGCCTTTGTGCCCCCCCCAGGCCCTTTGGCTCCAAAGAGAGCTCTCTTGCAATATGTCCATCAGATTTGGGCAAGTAATTCACATGGCACTAATTGAATTAGTTGACTGACTTTTGTGGCAGTCTACCGATGGTGCAGCTGTTGCTATTGTTGCTGCCTCTTCTTCTCATGGAAATCTACCGTTAAATATTATGAACTTGCAATATAATGCAAAGTGAACAATTAACAAGTTGTAGCTGTAGTTTAAATACGCTTTACATTCAACAGTCACTCAGTGCTAGTGTGCTCTGCTTATTAAGCAAAACTTTTCAGCGGCAAAGTCAAGGGCCCCTTTGGTCTGGTCAAACAGTCTGATCTGGTTTTTGGGGCTTATGTTTGACTCGCAGTTGGCAAACGCAGCTGTTGCCACTGTCGCACAGTGGGACAGACAGACACACCACACACTAATTGAACAGCTGTCTAAAGACGCTCTCTTGTGGCATTCCATGGCATTGAATTACAAAGAGATTGCGTCCGGAATGTCAAGCGAATATGTTCCACACGCACACATGTTTATCATTGAGGCATGAGAGGGTCCTTGGCAAATGTGAAACGTAATGGGAGCTCTCTCATAAATTAGCGCAAGACAAAAGGCAAGCTGATTAGTTGGCAATCGACTTCAGGCAGGTAAATAATAAATAACAACAAATTACGTCAAGCGAACAGTAAAAACCGAACGAAATTTGCAAATCAATGCAAATGACTGGACAAACAACATGAGACCGATATCTAAAGAGAGAGCGAGAGCGAGTGAGATAGAGGGGACAACTGAAAGCAAAAGCTTTGAAATTAATTAAGCAAATTTACTTCGAGCCACAAAAGATGTCAGTGTGCCACAAGGATGCAAAACGTGTTTCCCATTTTGTATATTAGAAATTGAATTTGTATGCAAACAGGAAAATCAAGTAGATGCAGCTCATTGCAAAAACAACGACTGCTAGATGCTCTTGAAATGGATGCCAAAGAACTCGTTTTTTTCTTAAAAATTTATGTTAATAAAAATAATAGTTGAACGACTTCCTGAACAATTTTAGCAAAAAGAATTGTCGTTTGAATGCAGAATTTGTGAAAATAGTAGCTAAAACATAGAGTAATATTTTCATTATTCACTTTGGCACATTTTAATGCTTTTGTAACTGTAGTTAATAACGATTTATTCAATCGTATAGTTTAACCACAAACTTAAAGAAATGTCACGTTTATCGCTTCAGTTAGTATCATGGCGTGTGTAAAACAAGAGAGATGCTTTCAAAGATAGCAGAGGCAATATGCTCGGTTGTTTAGTGTATACAGTAAGAGACACATATTCAACATAAAATGGCTGGACGGGCAGTCATTTAATGAAAGTGCACCAGCGGCAGCAGCACCAGCAGCTGCCAACAAGTTGCACGCATGCGCAGCGAGGCATGTGAGCTGTACGTGAGCAGGGGAGAGGCATGGGAAGGAAGAGGGAAGCCGATAGTAGATAGGCGGTACTATGGCTATGCTTTAGAATTTTTTTTTGAGTTTAATGGTTTTATAACCGGTTTTTGAAGTGCTGCCAACAACAACAACAACAACAACAACAAGAACAAGAACAACTGCAACAACAAGTTATGACTCCCATGAGCGGCTGTTGCAACCCGGGTTCATTGTTTACCCAGACATCGCTGTTGTTGTTGTTGTTAGTCGTTTTTGTTATTATGATTATCATTATGGTTGTTGTCAGTACGAGTGTGTGCTATACTCTTTGTTTGCTACCAACCCAGTACTTGCCAGCCAACGTCAGCGTCAAGCGTAAGCGTGTCTACCCAGTCTCCGTCTCTGTCGCTGTTTCTGTCTCCGTGTCAGTTTAATTGCACTTTTTCCTATGAAACAACTTCAGATATAGCGGAAGTTGTACAAAAGCCGCTAGAGAACCGGCCAACATAACAACAACAACATCGGCCTGGAATGGCTGAGAAGGTTCCACCAGCATGTGTCACATGCGAGAGCGCGTCTGTCTACTTATGTATGTGGATGGTATAAGCCCCATTCTGATGTTTTGACTGCGAATGCGGTTCCATTGAACTCCGTCATTGTGGTTTACGAACCGGCTAGGAAACCTCTTAAAATGCAAGTACATTACAGTTGACTTTAATAGAATTGTTTTAGCAAGCCAAGAACCTTGTTAGCGAATCGTTTTGCCAGTCAGAAAATGCTATCACGATTAGATAATAAACTCAGCAGTTATTCATGATTCTAATAGAAAACGCACTGCTTGCAAGCAGTGCGACTATTAAGCGGCATTTGCCTATGGACGGGCTCTCAACTGCATTAAGGCTGCCTTAATTTGCAATTATTTCAAGGCGTCAACTAAATTCGTTAAGAGAACACACCGTGCATAAGTTATTCAAATGCAAATGTTTGACTTGTAAAGCTCACTTTATAGACTACATTTATCGAGTAAAGCATAAAAAAAGTAAATGCTTACCTCAATAGCGAATTGCGGCAGCAAACGGCATTGGCGCTGACGTTGATTTTGTTTTATTTGTTGTATTTTTATTATTTTCAATGTTGCATTCAATCAACACACAAATCACACTGCAATTGTAAAAAATTGTATTTATTATAGACTTTTGAGCACACACTTTCACGGCACAAACAATTAATTGACTAGACTTATGTTTTTGTTGTTGTTTGTTTTTTTTTTTGCCTATATTTATTTCTCTTCTCTTCTGGCTGCCATCTTCGGAAATCACAGCTGGCCAGTCTCAAGCTGGTTTGCACACTTTTTTTCTTGCTCTGTGGTTAAGGCACCCATAAAAAACTTTCGCTCAAAACGGATGCAGCAGGCGATTCGAATAGGATACCTGGCTGGCTAGCTGGCTGTTCACTTTAGAGAGGGCAGAGATGGGGCAACAGTCTAACTGGTTTCTTGTAACAGGAATTCTGACAGTGTTGCCAAATGTCTGGCATTTCATTAATCCGAAGAGACCAAATAATATCCGGTATTTCCTTTTATTTGTTATGATTTTTGTTTATTTTCATAGACGTTTTCCACCTGGTTTATTTAAGCACTCACTGTTTGTCGGTGTCCTAATTTATTTGTTTCAAGTTGGCCTACAAAAAACATATTTAATAGTATCTCTTCTAATTTTTTGCACTTTCTTTTCGCGCTTGTGTATTTTTAATGCTTCGCCTGCAAGAAGTGATCTCTTTCTCTCTCCCTTTCTTGCCTATTTATAACAACTCACGCATGCTACACACATACGCTCGCAAACATTTATACCAAAAAGCAGCCAAACGTAGCCAGAGGTAACAACAATAACAGCACACAGGTGAAAATTTGTGCAGCAATTTTTGCTTGTATCTATTTAGGCTGTTGTTGCTGTTTGCTGATACTTCAATAATTTCGCACGCGTAGTACCAAAATTAATTTGTCATACAGCGAACGCGGCAAAAATAAAAGCGACGAATGCAACAAGTTTTCAAAATATATATACCGCACATAAACACAACATAAGCAGCTTATATAGTAGTGCATAGATCAAATGTTTTAAATAACATATACCATCGCATATCTTAAAATTATTTTAATTTTTCATATTTTACTCGTACTATTAACCTTTTTTTTTCAAATCATGTATTATCTTAACTTCACGCGTTAACCGTACCGCATTCCTCACTTTTCGAAGGTGAAACAACAACTAATCTGAATGTTGCTTATTATTTGAGCGAGCAATATTGAAGAACTGAAAAGCAGAGAGCAATCGTTGCTCTCAGAATGACTGTTAATGTAATGCTGTACTCAAACTGGTTATGTTAGCGACAAAGTGATCTCTCATTGCCAATACAATCTGTTATCATGCTGTTGGTTAACAGAATATGTTTTTAAACCTTCTATGGTGCGGTATTTTTCGATAGTAATTTAAACCCAATCTCCAAGAAAATATTTTTTATTTGAAATTGTAATCCTTTATTTAACTTATTTAAATTTTAAATGATGGCTTAAATTATTTAGTGGATAATTAATATGAAATTGCAAATGATGATAACTTTAATGAACTATTTTGGCAACTACTTTTAACGACAACGACTATTAAAAAATTTGCTAAACATATACAAATATAAAAGTTGTAACTACACTAAACAATTATTACGAAAGGTGATAAACGGTGGGCTACATTGCAGTTTAAAGTCTTCCTTTCGATTAAAAAATGATTATTGCATTCAAATATTGGCGAAGCTTTTGTTAAAAAGATGTCAGGAGTGTGTCGACGGAGTCGAGCAGCAGACCATCGAGACATCGATCGAGTTGCTCTCATAATTGTTACTGCTGATTACCTCCTGGGAGCAAGCAAAATGGGATGTGCTACTGGTTTCATTGAATCCACTGTCGGTGCGATAGAATCCGATGCGTTGAGGAGCCGCATTTGTTTCCGCAATTATTTTGACCGGTGGTGATACACTTGCGTCATTATGTTCATCATCTTCCTGCTCTTCTCCCCCATCCAAAAGATTGGCAATGAAAGATTGCGATAAATTCTTACGATTTGCTGAACGCCGACGAAGGCCACGTGGTGTGTCCGAATTGGAAGAGCTACAATTGAAGCTTTGTGTAGACATCTGGGACAATTGCATGCCATCTTCCTCCTCTGTATTAGATTCATAGTCTACCTCTGCATCCTGTCCCTGTGTTTCATCATTATCATCATGCTCAACTAGAGACGCCTCAGCCACATCAATAAGAGAATTATTTGGCAATATACGTGCGCTGTTAACATGCATCCGACTCACGCGTTGATTGATGCTGCTATCTGTGGAGTACTCCAATGGCATGGGGGAAGAGCTACGGTCAGGTGTGAATTTACACGCTATTCGTCCAGTGCCCGTGACCTCTGAGA
This sequence comes from Drosophila pruinosa, assembly GCA_018150935.1. Lineage (NCBI taxonomy): Eukaryota > Metazoa > Arthropoda > Insecta > Diptera > Drosophilidae > Drosophila > Drosophila pruinosa. The sequence continues at coordinate 27,777,316 of JAECWR010000199.1, forward strand.
TCGTTACATGCTCGTTGGCATTGTTACTGCTTCTATGAATACGCTTACTTAAGTGCTCTGACTGTGCTATGGGAGATGGCAGATCGATAAGTTCATATAATAATTGCCTTCGCTTTCCTTCACTGCGAGAACCATTGCCATCGTCAGGTGTGCCCTGCGGCAGGCCACAGACATTGCGTATTGGCGATAGGCAACCAAAGCTACTGGATCCATCGCCAGCTGAATCCGACAAGCGACCAGCAAACATGGTCTGCTTGGCCTGAGGGCTTGAGCCCACCATTTGTGAATGCTCCTCTTCAGATGGCTGATGCTGCTCCATTTCCCCCAGAACAATGATATTTTGCAAATCAAAGAGCTTGCGCCTCATAGAGCTATTGAAAATGTCCACACCGCTGTTTGATTTAATGACTCGAGATCCCGCTAGATGCGGTTGTAGATAGGGACGCAGGGCTTCCTCTAGGGCTTTTGGCAGCACAGGCGGTAGTGTTAATTCTGTTTGCGTTTCACAGTCACGTGAGCGCGACTTTGTCCTATTCGATATAGGCGTATTATCATCGATTTCATTGAGTATAATGCGTTGTTTACGTAGAGGACAGTCAACGGGACTGGGCACTATATGAGATTCTTTGAAAAAGGTACTAATGGCCAATTGTGCCTTAGATTCCTGTTCGGGATCCGGCGAGTCATGAAACTGAGTTTCGTGGGGTTCTACATCGGCAGGTTTTAGCTGCGACACCTCCTCAATATCCCATTCGAACTGTGTGGACGACAGTTGCGGTGTGCGCGAACGGCACTGAAAAAGTGAAGGACTATAAGGTAGCCATTAGCAAGGATTTAACCTTAAAGTATCTTTAAAAAAAACTCACCTGGCAATTAGCGGCAAGTGTAGCCGATCAGTCAAAGCGCCTTCAAATGGATTTCGTATCTTTTGTAGTCGTTTGGGAGGCGGTGTGCACACTAATGTGCACATTTGAGGACTATTTTTTGGTTTGTTGTGCTTCGCGCCATTGGCAGGCGTTGCAGACGCCGCCGTCGTCATACAACTATTGGTAGTGCTGCTGCGCCTGCCGCTTGCAGTAACTCGGCATTTTATCTCATTAATGCTAGCGTAATACCTTGCTCTAAGTGCTTGCGGTGTGCGCACTTCATCTGTGTACATTTTTTTAAAACAATATTTAATGACTTTATGGATTTTGACTAATTTTACAAGATTTTCCACCGCTGCCTGGTGCAGGCAGCTGTCGCTATTTCAAATGATGCAGTGTTGGTAAATGCTTCATACCTTATCGATTGTTTGAATACAAACGTTGTCCATTTAAAAAGCAGCGCGCCGACCATCTCATTAAGTGGATTTCATTTATCTTCTTGGCTCACATGCTGCACTATTAAAAACTAAAATTGTCATTATATTAAAAACAATTTTGAACAACATGTTTTTAATTAATATCAATATCAACTAAGCTCGATTTTTATTTTAGATAATAAGTGCTTAAAATTATCGTAATCGATTAAATAAATGCACCGATTTTTACATATCTGATGCAGTCCTGTCAATTTGTAAACCAAAGTCTCTAAAATTTTTATCTTAGACAAAAAACAATAGTTTTGTTTTAAATATAAATATAATATGGACGTGTGCCGTTGCTGCATGAATAAGGGAAAGACTCTGACTTACTTATTTGCTCCACTGAAGAAGTGTCAAAGTGAACATAAATATGCGGCGCATATGCTGAACGAACTTACAAATTGTGAATTAAAGGTAAATGATGCTTTGCCTCAATTCATTTGCGAAAGTTGCATTAATAAGGCGGAAATTGCGTTAAACTTTATACGTATGGTAGCGAGAAACCATCAGCATTTTATCGACGAACAAAATATTCAAACTAATTTCAAAGAAGGAAACGTGGACCCCGAGCTTGAGGATATTTGTAATATGCTTGACTTTGAGGATTTGCAGCCCATAGAGGACATAAAACTAAATGCGGAGAATTCTCCAACCATATCACATACATATGTACTTAGAGGGAATAGAAAATACCCAAAAATTAAGGAGGAAAGCCCCGTGTTGGATTCGCCAACTATATCAAATGGATATGTACTTAGACAGCAAGGAAAATACCCAAAAATTAAGAAGGACTCCATGTTGGATTCGAATGCGTCTCATAATATTAAGTGTCCGCACTGCCACAAAGCCGTCAGCACCAAAGGCAATCTAAAAATGCACCTTCGCATACACACTGGAGAACGTCCTTTTAAGTGCTCGGCATGTCCAAAAGAATTTATTCAAAGAAACGCTTTGTTGGTACACTTTCGCAAGCACACTGGAGAAAAACCATTTCCCTGTCCAAAATGTTCAAAGGCTTTTAAACAACCGGCTAATCTTAATGAACACTTACGTAGATACCCAAAACATGGGATTCAAATATCGCGGAAAGCGATTAAGCATAAATTTGAACAGAGTTGATGTAACCTAAATGTAATAAAATCAAAAACTTTTTTTTTGATATTGTTGAGTACGTACAATTACATTCATTAAAACAAGACTGTAGATAATCGTAGTCGTAGATAGATTGAAAAAATTAGATTTAATATTATTGTATATGTAGTATGCTTTGTTAAAATAAATACGGCTCTTGAATTTCCCGCTCATGGAACCGTAGATAATAAAGTGACCATATTTTCAGATAATATAAATTGTTTTGCGCATATTGGCTAGTGTGGTTCGCGGTCACACTACAGCTCATTCTTTGAATCTGATTCCTTGACACGCCACGGACGGCAGCAACGTAAGTGAAAAATTTTTTTTGTTATTTTCATTGCATAAGAAAAGTTAATCACATGCTCAATTCAAAAAACAAAGTATTTTAAATTCAGAGATTTAATAAATTGTAAATTTACGGTGTGTGTAAGTTGTTGTATCAAGTAGCTGGTAATTATATTTGCACGGCATTATGTAACCTAGAAAAAGTGAACCGCCGACTTAGCGAAAATTTGCTTGACTCGAAGCAGCTGATTAAATTGGATAAACATGTGCTAATTATATATTTTCTTTTGCTTTTTGCAGACTCTAGACAGCGAACGCCATAAACGTTAAGATGTTCTCGTCATTTTTTCAAACCGCGGCTAACTCACCCTTCCGTTCGCCATTTACACGCGCCCACTGCGCTAATGGCGAAACGACAGCTTTGCCTGCCGTTGGCAATGATCCCAAACCCGTAGTTGGACGCGAGATTGCTGCTGCGGCTGCTTCGTCTTCTTCGGGCGACTCCTGCGAGTTTGGCAGCAACAAATACTTTGCTCTGTGCGGAATTGGTGGTATTTTAAGCTGCGGTACGACTCACACTTTCGTGGTGCCGTTGGATTTGGTGAAGTGCCGTTTGCAAGTGGATCCGGCTAAGTACAAGAATTTAGTTCATGGCTTTAAGGTCACGGTCGCCGAGGAGGGCGCTCGTGGTCTAGCCAAGGGTTGGTTCCCCACTCTGATCGGTTATTCGGCTCAGGTGAGTGCCCTTATTATTACATAAGACTTCTAATCTCAAACCTGATGGCACATGATATGATTACAGGGTCTGTGTAAATTTGGTCTGTATGAGGTGTTCAAAGTAAAATACGCTGAAATTATTGGAGAGGAAAACTCCTATCTGTATCGTACCTACTTGTATCTGGCTGCTTCCGCTTCTGCTGAGGTCTTTGCTGATATTGCACTGGCGCCTTTCGAGGCCGCAAAGGTCAAGATTCAGACCGTGCCCGGTTACGCTAATACCTTCCGTGAGGCAGTTCCGAAAATGCTCAAGGAAGAGGGTATCAATGCTTTCTATAAGGGTCTGGTGCCATTGTGGATGCGTCAAATTCCATACACCATGATGAAGTTCGCTTGCTTTGAGCGCACCGTGGAGCTGCTCTACAAGTGAGTTTTTATTTATCAATTGCATTTGATGCGTATAATAATGGTGTGTTTTTATTTAACCAGGTACGTGGTACCTAAGCCTCGCGCAGAGTGCAGCAAGGGAGAGCAACTGGTTGTTACCTTTGCCGCCGGTTACATTGCTGGTGTCTTCTGCGCCGTTGTCTCCCATCCCGCTGATGTGGTCGTCTCCAAGCTGAACCAGTCCAAGGGTGCCTCCGCTGGTAGCGTACTCAAGAGTCTTGGCTTCATGGGAATGTGGAACGGCTTGACGCCTCGTATCATTATGATTGGTACACTTACTGCCCTTCAATGGTTCATCTATGATGGTGTTAAGGTCGCTCTTGGCATTCCTCGCCCACCACCACCAGAGAAGCCTGCCAGCTTGAAGTAAACAATAGTTAAATGTTCAAGGGAAAGCTCCTCCAAAAAAAACCAATGCAAAAATATCGATATTTAGTCTAAATCACATAGAGGATTCAAGAATTGCAAATAAGAAGGACGAAACTATAACAAACAATAGCTGAATATCGAGCTGGCGAAATTAACATACCACAGACACTTTTAAATTTATTTTTCATGCTATTTTAATACCTTCTTTTATTAAGTGGTATGACATTTTCTTGGTCTAAAACCATTCCAAATAACTCTAGCATTTTGAATCACTTTTCTGTACATTTCAAGTTACATTCTTCTTAAACAATACATTTCTTAGCCTGTACTCAACTTTTAAGTATTTAGACATCTACAAATTCTATGTATATGAGTAAACATTTGTGTAGAATATATGATTAGATTTGTGTCTTAGTTTATATTGAACTATTACTTGTATGTTGTTTCTCCAAACTCGAAAGAACAATTGTTGAACTTGAGGCAAGAATATATGATATTATGCAATAGATATGATACGCTATTTAAATACCACAAACCATCCTGGACCCTCTGAATAAATTAAATTATAAAATAAAATACCGAGTGTTTACTTTTTTGAGTTTATTTCTGAGCGAATGAAATCCGGTTATTTAGTTACATGTTTGCACTTGCAAATTGAACATATGCAGTCGTAGTATAACAATTATACAGCGTAAATGTGAATGTAATAGCGAACTGAGATAACCTGTGACATCACGAATTTTGCTGATATTAAAACTTGTTTTATGAGCATCAATGACAACTTTTTGATTTAAGGTCAAGTGGAAGGCAGAATACAAGTATTTTCAAAAAGTTTAAATTGTCGGAAGTTTTAAGGTCTCTGCATTTTTCGAAATTATTAATCGCATTTAATATTGTGTAAGTGAAAGAGACACCTGGATAAACGACGACTCGATTAGACATAATTGCTGAATAATTAAGTATAAAATAAATAAAATACATTTAGAGTTTTTTCTTTTCAAAAATTTTATTTTTATGACAAATGAGCATAATAATATATAATAGCTCGTTGTATCATAATTTCACTGTGTGTACATGTTGTGTTTGCAATTGTTCTTGCAATTGGCGAATATATTAAAAACTAAATAATTATAGAGGTTTAGGTAAGAAACATCCGTTTCATAAAGTTTTTTTTATCGGGATATTGGTGACTTATAACTAAATAACCTCTAAGAACTACAGCTAAAATTTTAGAAAACTAAACGCATAGGTAAAATGTATATAAATGTATATAACAGGCGATTTTCTGGTATATGATATCTAACTACTTATGTATATTTATATCTATATTGTTGTATTTTATGTACAGGTCGCTTAAGACTAAGTTTCAAAGTCGGGTTCACAGGCACAAAAGCAATTAAAAACATTTATCTATTGGTTTATGTGATGTTTTTTCCTATTATATTTTTGTTGTGGTAGTTTAATAGTGAATTGCAGGACGTGTTTTCTCCAGAACAAGCCATTTCAGTCTTAGAGTTTCAAATAACCAAAAATAATAGTAATTAAAATAAAAACAAAATTAAAATTCTAAATAAATGTTCTCATGCAAAACTTAAGTCTACAATTTTTGATTTATTCGTTTTGTGGTTTGAATTGAATTTTTGTTTCTTTATTTGAAGATAATTTCGAAACAATGGTTTGCTAGGATACTTCACGCTTTAGTATTTGTTCTTTTTTTTTTGCTGTGTTTTTGACTTGTTTCGTTTCTAATCTAATATCAGTAATAAGTTTATATATAGCAGACAATCAATCACACATATAGGCAAACATAAAATAGAGATTAGAAAATTTAAAAAAATTATAAGACATTTAAAATATGACAATCAAACATAGAACAAGTGTTTGTTTCTTTAGAGATATGTGTATATAAAGATATGATCTTGAAATTCCATTGAGTTGGTTTTTAAAAAACTCGATTTTAACTTAAATATTAAAGTAGTTTCAGTTTGATTGTACCTCAAGTCAATGGCACTTTTGGGATTACCAGGAACCAGGTTCTGGTTACAAAACTTGTGTCCGTTTAAAAAAAATTATTTTTGTTTTCCCCGCAACACTTTGCAGCCAATTTTGGGATGGGATAGTTGGAAATCAATTCCACTTGGGACAGAACAGTCGAAAGTCATCAGAGACCTTATGGGTCCCTTTCCGTATGCGACATGCCCAGCAGGACAAACCTGTTTATAGCTTTACAGTTAGCATTAATTTACATTTCTATCTATATTCAGTGTTCTACCAATATGGTGTATTGGGCTCCTGGGTCCAGGTATTCTGCTGCTGGGCCTTGGCCAGGGCATCAGTTAAAGTGGATCGCATTTGTTGACTGGAGTTGCGATTTTGACCCTTATCATAGGGCGACAGAGCATTGTAGTAAAATGGCGATCGCTTACTGATGGTATAGTTGTTACCCTGTAATTGAAACATTGAGTTATTGAAAGAATAATTTTTAATTTTATAAATTAATGCGTACATCATTATTGTCCCAGTATTCGGTTTCGTTTGAACGGTAGCATATGCAGAACTCCAGACGTTTGGAGGATGGAGGAAGTGTGATCTTAAATGAGAATGTATCGAAGACCACGTGAGCGCACGTCCCAGGACCATAGGCCCGGGCAAATGTACAGAATATGTCCTGTTGGCTCTTCCAGTCATCCCAGGTGACACGCACAATCACCTCCTTTTGAAAGTCAATGTTCCGAACCTTAATGGTGCCCACCACTATCGATTCCTCATCCTTGACAATGACGTTCTCTAGTGAGACAAAGTCCCGCTCGATTTTTTGCCTATGAAATGATTATAATTGTTAATTGTTTTCATTACATTTCTTTGATTGTTCGAGCCTACCTAAAAGTCAAATAGTCTGAAGCGGGCTGTTTAAAGTCCACGGTCCATTGATCTGGCGGATGGGGGCTGACCAATCCCTGTGTGATTTGTTCCAAAAACTTCATGCTCCAATAGGGCGGTACATTCGAGGGCTCCGACATGACGCGAACCTCAGTTAACGATAGACCCTCATCATCCGCAAAGATCACATGCTTTTTGGGCAATCGACTGCAATATAAGAAGAATAAGAGATTTGAGTATGAGAGAGAGAGAAAAAAAAGTTCATATTGATCTCGAGTTCATAACTAATTGAGAGTCTGATTTCAAAATAACCTTGAACTTGCTCTTATCAGTTCCAGTTCCACTTCTCGTGTTTATTTGCGGACCCCCTCAGGTTTTTTTTTTTTATAGAAATGCCCCATTAAGTCAAGTATCATTAAGGATTTCTATATTTATGCTAAAAGTTTATGGATTTGTTTTCATTTCATATTGAAACTGCGACGTTGCATTTTTTCGTTTCGTGTTGTTGTTTTTTGGCAAATCGATGTTTAAATTTGACAAACAAAAGTTGCCAAAATATCAACATTTTGGGTAGATCTGTTTTTGCCTGAATTGCACAAAACGGAAACAGTTGCCTTTGAACGTTGCCAGTAATTTGACATTTGAGCTACAACTACATCGAAATTTTCCTTCATTTGTATTTATTGAACAGCTTGGCGATATAGTATATTCATCTTATTGTTCCGTTACTGTTCTTTTATTTTACTTTTCTTTTTTGCGTCATAATTCCGGAGGCTCATACACCCCAAACAGAGAGTGTGGAAAAGTAATGTATACTTATTTTGGTCTATTTCGGTCGACACGTACCAATTTTCATTTCAGGCCAAAAAATACGATTGTATACGCCCAATAATAATTGCCCCAACAACGACCGGTTGAGTCTACTCAATGTGTCTACATTTCATTATATTTTATATTTTTTATTTCAATATATAGTATGCGCAATATTTGTCTGAATACGACAAACGACTCCCACGATATTAGGATGTAAATAAAACACGCCCATTAGGAAAGGTGCGGACTGAAATAGCAAGGGATATAATATAGAACACACGAGTTGATGACTTATGAAGTGGTATAATTTGAGTAAGCTGAAATTTTGTGCCAATATTCAAAAAATTTTAACTCAATTATTTACTATTAATTATAAATATTAGAAAATATAAATACTTTTGAACACTAGTGAACTGATCCGTATTGAACAATTTTTAAGCCGCATATATTTAAAAAAAAAAAAAGAAAGTTCAAAGTACATATTATAGACGATTTTAGGTCGATAAAATTATTTATGGCTAAATGAATTTACAACTGCTTTCTGTATATAGCAAATCCTGATTGGTAATATTTCTAGCGACATGATAAGATTAAAAATTTATCAAGTTGTTAGGGGCTTGTTTTAGCGTCATTTGATGATAAATCAAATATAGAATTTCTGATGAAAGAGGCAACAACTTTTTGACAGACCCCCAGCTGGAGCAGCTGGAGAACTGATTTTGTAGAACATATTTCTTTAATGAATCGCAAACAAAACCCACAGAGATGCATACACATTAGGTAAGTAATATATATTTGTATGTATATACATATAATGTATAATATAGTATGTGTACTTTCTACAATGGCTATTGCCATGTTGGCTCAGTTTATTAGCCGACGTCAATATCAAACAGCCGACTGCGGGAACTGGCCACATTCGTCGTCGATGCGGCGATCACGCGTTGAAGGCGTGCAATCGACGCTGCATTTTCTTTAACAGGTTTTATGTATGTTTCTTTTTTTTTTCTCTTATTCGTTGTCGTCGATCGGGCGATCGCTTATCGTGTGGGCCCCAGAGCAGGTCTCGTTTTGAACGCGCTTTCCTGCTCTCTCGATTGTTGGGACATGTCAACTGTGTTTGCAACGAAAATGTCTCTGAGCAACAAATTTCCATAGTTTTTCATTGATTGTAGGCTGAGATTTTTATAGGCCACATGCAGTGAAGGAAATATCGAAAACAGGTTTACTTTCGGCCTGTTTCGTCTTTATCTTCAGCGCACTCATTTATATGCATTACCAGAAACCCGAACCCGAACCCAAACTTAAACCCAAACCCATACCCAATTTAGATGCATATTTCGTGACAGTCCGGTTTACAATACGGGTTGTAAAATTAACAGGCCCATTCAAAATGCATCGCACATTAAGGTGTGAAAAGAAACAAGTTTCCAAGAGGTATTACAAAAGCCACAAGAAATGATAATTGATAATTTATAAACATCAAATACCATCTATAAAATGGGGGTACTATCAATGGCAGCCCACTTGTCCAAATAGCTTTTTATTGCCTAGAGATTAAGTAAATGACTTTCGTAAATGTCAACAACCCTTAGTTCTAGTCTAACATACTATGCCAAGACCTTGCTCAAAATTTTCAGTTCACATATGATGGCCATTCTGATGGCCTTTACATGGCAACCTTGTGTTTCTTTTACTCCTAATTATGACAATCTGGCTTAGTTTTTTTTCTTTTTTTCCATTAGTGAATTCAAAAAAGAATGTTTCGTTCTAGTTCTGAATCTCACACAAATTAGTTCATCTGCTCTACACATTATGGTATTACATTAACACAAAATTTACAGATTTCATTTTTAAAATTTTTACATATTTCTGATTCCAAGCATTCACAGATGTACACGTGAAGAGTGCATGCTCAGTCTGTTTCAAAAGTGTATACTATGTGAATGTACGAGCTTTACATTCTCATCATGTTTGCTCTGGCTGTTGAAATATATAATATTTTCTATACACCCGAAAAAAGTGAATTGAAACGAAATTATCACGCATTTAGTTTTAAAAGGCTGTCGCCTATTTAGTGGCCTTGGCGTGACCTGGTACGCTGTCTCTCATCTTGTCGGGTGTGATGTGAGGTAATTAAAAGTGCGGCATGTCTTGGTGACAGACCACTGCGAGGAAGTCCGATTGTGATTAATGAATGTCAGCATAATTGCCTGAATAAATTCCAAATCATCTGAATACAAGGTGGAAATTACATGTAAGTTTTTGTGCTGTTTTTTCGATATAGTCTAAATTTTTCGCTGTATATGACAGACTACATCTTTAAACTAAATGAATCCAACTTTTTATTGATTTCCGATTTTTCTCAGTGATGGATGGAAATAATGCATACGCAACAGCAAAATTCCACATTATCTGACTACATAATAGTGTGTGTGTGAGTGTGTGTACTTATGCGTAAGTGTGTGTCTGGTTTACATTGATAACTATAGGCATGTATGTCGCTGTTGCTTTTAGGGTGATATCAGCACTCGACAAGGCTCGTCTAGACATTGCTTAACCAAAAATAGTATTTCTACATTGTGAGTACACTTGCTCTGACATCTGATGTTTGTTTGGGATGCATTTTCAGTTTTCAGTTTTCGGTTTTCTGTTTTGTTTTCGATTTTATTGTGCTTTCGTTTTGTTCGCTTTTTCCGCTTGTATTTTTAGGCATTTTCAAAATGTCAAATTCAAGTACATAAAAGCTTTTAGCCAGGTTGAAATGATAAGCTGAAAGCACGTTAACACTTTCATTTGCTGGCATTGTGCAATTTTTCAAGATTATACAGATCATACGTGCATCTACATATCCATACATACATACATATACATATAGAGAGAAAGCAAAATAATGGCGCCAATCTGAATCTCAGATCTTCGTATATTAGCCTTAATTTGTTTGGCTTTTTTATCTTTATATAATATAATATACAGACTGTGGCGTGTTTTTTGGTTTTATATTTTTTTTTTTTTGTGAAAAATGTTTCAGATAATTTCTGTAAAATTGCAGCTGAGCTGTTTAAATATTTATAGTTAGATTATCACATTGACTACATATGCCTATTATATATATACTTATATTCTATATAATTTGTGTATGGCGTATGTAATTTTTATTATATTTATCATCTGTCTAACTAAGTATCTATCCTTGTGACATGTGCTCGCTATGACGTCTAAAAAATTGTTTCCACTGCCAACAGCAATGTTTAGATTGTGGTCTGTTTTCGTTTCGTTTTTCTTGAGGTCCGGCCAAATTTGGCAAAAATGTGATGAAAATTGTCTCGGAAAGGATATATATTATGTATCGATTCCGATCGTAATGCAGTTCATTTAAAATTCCGACTATTCGCTTTCTATTTACCCTATTGGGCTTCACTTTTTATCAAGCCCGTAGACAGTCCCACCGCAATGTAGTTCAATTTGTGGTACGATATCACAAGATGGCGGCGTCATTGTCTTCTACAAAATTGACGTCGACTACTAAGTGGTCGGAATTGCGGTTCGATTGAACTGCACTCGCACCACTCGGATTACCCACTTATGCAAGATGCAGTCGGCTTGTTAACTCACCTTTGCTCGCAGTGTGCCACGCCATCGATGTCACTGGTGTTGGTATTGAAGCAGCTTCTGTTACTGCTGTTGGTGACATCGCCATTTTCAGTTGGGGCAGCATTTGTGGTACAGTTCCTGGAGCTTTGGTTGCATTTGTGCAGGCAGGATTTGCGGCTGAGGCACGATTTTGGCTGTGTATTGAGCGATGGGGCAGATACCATGCGCTCCAAATAGCTACGACCGGAGCGACTGCCGACGCCAAGTGGAGTTCCGCCGGTCTTTGTGGGCATCTGTTGACCCTGGGCCGCATTGGACGCATTATTCACCATGGCTTTGGAGGCCAGAGTTACCGCCTGAGGACGACAATAACGCGACGCTCTGTTGGGTTCGTCATTGTAGCTGTAAGCAGAGCAAAGATAATGAATTCCACATGAGTATATGTGCCAGATTTTTTGATGGTTCGTTGTATTGTAAATATTCATATATATCTGCGCATTATATGTGCAATCAATCGTACGAGCAATTGTCCAGAGGCCACGAGGCCCTCACGTTTACTTTCCTTTTATCAGCCTGATAAGGTTGCCTTTATTCCGGCTCTGTCTTTTATTTTCAACTGTGCGATAATTGAGATCGTATACTTAACATTGCATTGTTCAACCGCCATGCATACTCGCTTGCCTGGTTCTTATTCTATATACTATCTATAAAGTAAGAACGTCAGTCCGGTTTCTGTCATTGATAAGCAACAAAGTTTTTCTGTCTCTTACGCACGACCTCCGCTCTTGATTTGAATAGCACCCAGTGGTGGAAAGGTATTCGTATTCATACAAGTACTCGTAGTCATATTTGTATTTGTCTATTTGTTTATTCACATTCAGTTGATTTGGGTCCCACACTCACTAATGATTCATCAGAGAATGTATTCGGCATATTATTTTTGGAACAACTGTTTGCAGTTTTTATGCTGATTCATATCAACTTGTTTTCGGCTAGACATAGAAATAACTATGAAAGTCATTGTCTGATAACGTTATATGTATTTTATTAGATTCATGATAATGGAGATTCGGCAACATTAATCTAAAATTAATAGGCCTTAGGCCAATTATTTTTCCTATCATTGACTCTTGTACTTTAAGAATGAGTGTACTTTAGTTCTGAAGAGCCACATCGTTCCAGTGAATTGTTTTTACAAACAGACGATTTAGTTGAGGTAGTTGTGCTTATATTTATAGGCATAACAACTTAAATAGCTTGTGTGTCTGTGCATAATGCGCAAAATTTTCTACTGATTTGAGTTACAAACTATTGGGTAAGTTGAGGTAGTTTAATTTTATAAGACAGCTGAGTTGCTTGAGTGAGTTCTATTTATAAGGCCGGGTTTCCGAATATGAAGGAAATATACTAAAAGTCGTTCTATAAAATCTCAGTGAATTTACATATATGTATTACAATTAGTCAAGAAACTTTAGGTAGTTTTATTGGTTATACAAAATCATATGTTGTAGTATTTAACATAGTATACCTCCAGTTTTATATCTGTATAAATCTTATTGCATTATAAATATTTTGACATTCTGAGTATTATTTTTAACTTGAATTTGTGGAATATATTTCTGTTGATCCCGAAAAACATGTTCATCGTCTACTGTAATTGCGGTGTGTGAGGCACAATTTTGGTCAAGCATAATTTAAATCAATTGCGTCAAGAGACCCCAAGTGAACATTATTCATATTTATTTTGGCGAAAAAAAAAGAAATAATTTCAAGCGCCACGCGCAAATTTGTTGCGATCAGCATCATCTGCCGTACTCGTGAACAGCTAGAGATTCCCCCGTGCTACACCTCCCGTCTCTAGTATAGAAATCTTTAAATCTAAGCTACAACAAAAGCAAAAGTTTGTTTTGGTTGGTTCATCGCCTTGATCTTGAATGCTTTCAACATTTTTTCGCAATTCTGTTGTCAACCAGAGCAACTTGAACATATTTTTAGTGCGTGTTTCATTAATGTGCAAAAGTGTATTTGAATTTAAGAATATCATAATCTATGATTTCGCGATATTACAAAACTTTTAAATATGTAAACGCAACTGTTGCAGTAATTGCTTTAAACGTGTTGTAAGTAACACATAGTTATGTCAATATTTAGCAATACTCCAATACCAACCTGTCTGAGAATGACAAGTAAACAAACGTGTTACATCGATATTTACACAAAAATTGTATTTAATTTGTGTTTATTGTTTACATGGAAACTTTTATAAGTAATCCACATATTGAATGTGTTTTGTTTTTAAATTATTGAAATAACTTTGAGAAATCAATTGGAAACTCAGTTACTGCGGTTTATTGAGCTATCAACAAAACTTTGAAGGCTTCTTTTGTAGATATACTTTTTTTTATAGTTTAATCTATATGAAATTTTTAATGCATTTTGTAAATACAAAAATATGTTTACATTTTGAACTGGTATATTTCGTGTCAGGGATATAGATTTTTAAATATACAAAACTGTAGTCCACTTATTAGTTGTTTAATTTTCCAATTCTGTACTTATGTAATCATCGTTTCAAATTAACAATATTATATAACATTAAAACAGAAATATGCTTTTAACTTATAATGGACATTTTTATCACGATATCAATAATTTAATCAGCACTTATTAAAGACTTAAACGGAAATTAACTTGTTAATTTTTATTTTTCAATTAAGACACGTTTGCAGCTGTTGGTTTATATCAGAAAGTGCTTTGCACTAATCTAATGATAACAGAAATTCCAATAAAAAATTGTATGTGAAAGCTTTAGTCGTGCCATGAGGTTTAGAAAGTATAGAATATTATCAGGCGACAAAGAAAGTTGTTAACGAACCTTGCATCCAAAATGGGGAAAAGGAGGAAAAAATTAAATAAAAATTGAATTTTGATTGGTTGCCGAAACTCGTGTGTTCAATTGATATCAATTAATGTTATTCAGATTGACTGGCCCCCCAAATTGGGTTGGGTCTCATGCCTTTCTACATATATGAAATTGTAGAGTATTTCCAAACTTACTTCAATGTTTCACGCTGATGTCCGCTCATGTAGTCCATAAATAAACTAACGGGTGGACTGTGACTAAATATGGGTGGACTGTGTGAAATCATTTTATAGATTGGCTTTCTAACAAGGAACTATAATTGTTGTTGCTGGGCCTGTGAATTAGACAGAATAATATTGATAAAGTGAGCGAATTTATTGTATAAACATTGGGAATGGGAGCGTAAAGGGAATTTTAATTGGCAATAGGTATAAACAAAATACCCGAGTGTGTGTTTAAAAAATGGATGGAATTATTGATAATGCTAATAAGTATGCATATGTACATATGTATGTAGATATTATGGTTAACTGAGACACTAACCGTTAGTTGAAATATAACTCTGTTGCTCTCTTCCGCTCTCTTTCGCTCTGTGTCTCCTTTTCTCAATGTGTTAAGGAACTTTACTGGTATCACTATTACTTCTTCTCTCTATTTTTACTCAACTTTCTTATAGATCTTCTTTCATATGTGCATCACGCGCGATGTTCATGGAAGATGGCAACGCGCGTCAGACAATGAAATAATCGCGTTGTGTAAAAGTTTCAAATTTATGCAGAAAAATTTGAAATTTAAAATAACAAAACACACATACACAACGTTTGCAGCAAAGCACTAAACAAAACGACGATCGACAACGAAATTTTTACAAAATTACTTTGGAAGAAATAATATAAATTACAAATTTTGTATTTTCTCCTCCTTGACGAATATACGGGTAATTCGCGCGCTTTTATATTCTGTTATAGATTGATAGTTGTTATATTTGTTTTAGCCACACGATTAATTAGGACCGCATCGCGTTTTGTTATGGCCTGTTGCTGTCCGACTTTCAGTACCGTACGCCTCGACGATTCAGAGACGAATAAATGGTAGTTGTTAGGGCAACTCACCGTCAAGACTGCCCCCAGGCGCAGTCCACTAATCCCAGAGATTGAGAGAAACACCGCTGAAAAGAGAGAGAGCAAATGAGTTTAAAAGAGACTGAGAAACTGAGAGCGCCATCTAGAAGGTGCTTGTGCCCTCTCACACTCGCTTACTCTCTGCCTGTTGCCTGACACGATGATCGTTGCATTTCGATCGCACTGATTGCACTCACTAGTCGTAGTTGTAGTTTTAGTTTTGCTTAAGTTTAGTTGCTATTTTTGTTAGTTTTGGGTGGCGCTGTCTGAGACAAAGTCATTCCATGTATCAGGCTTAATAGTCATGATCAGTGTACGATCATTAGCTCGTGCGCTCGATTTCCGAATGTATATTATTTGTAAAAGGGAGTCTCCCAACAGAGAAGGTGCGAGGCACTGCGACCATGGAGGTCGAATGTATAAGCATATAAGTATATAAGTATACATATAAATATTATAATGTATAAGTATACATATAAATATTATAATGTATAAGTATACATATAAATATTAATAACAGAATTCGTATACATACTTCATTATTTTTTATGTCAAACGACTTTCCATGAGTATAGCACATAATCGTATTATTATCGAGGTGCTGCTGCTAAGGTAAACCTCCCACTTTATCTTATCATTCTTTAATATGAGCAAAAATGTGAGAAAAAAAGACGACTCTAAACGAGCGTGCTTTGAGTGCTTTACTGCCTGCCTTTCGAGTGGTTTCTTCAGGCTGCAATCGTAGATCGCTGAGCACCTTTGCAGCCCACGCTTTTCTTTATGCAATTTATGTTTCTTTCCCGTTGTCTTTGTCGACTTGTCGGCTCTAAATCAATTATGCTTTGGGGCGAATTGTGTAAAAGTTGTCGTTTTAGATATGTAATCTCTTTTCTTCATCGACATTCCCATGCGCTACATCGAAGTGAAACGGGCATATTGATTGGGTTCGTGTCAGGTCACTACTTGTATTTATGGGACTGCACTGAGTTTTATAATACTCGTAGTCTTATCTCTAGGATCTGGACATTTTCTTTTATGTCCATTGAGTGACACTCTCTTCTTTTATTATTTATTTTTGAACAAATTTACAATATTTTTGGCTAATAAGTGTATGTCTCAATACTTAAAAAAATGCATTTCAAAAACACCTGTATTATATTTGACACTTCTGTCTTACTTTTAAAATTCAAAGACATTAACAATGCCTTAATGTTCAATAGTTTCCCAAGTCGTTTAGAGCTCAAACTACACCAAACAATTGAAAGCCATGCACAATTAAGGTCTAGACTTCAGTGAGTTTTCAATAAGTAGCTGAGAGTGCACTTTTGGTAAGCAACTGATTTAATTCACTTCAAGCGCTGTTATAATAATAATCATAGCAGTCATAATCAGAGTGGTTCTCCAAGACATGGCCTTTGTTTAGATATAAAAGTACTCGCATATATACATACATACATACATATACATATATGCAGTGTTTCCATTGAAAACCCACATGAAGTGACGTACAAGCATTTTCATTCGTACTCGCAGTACCCACATCAATTCAACTCTGTGAAATTGTCGACATTTTCCGCCACGCATCGACGGGAACTGAGACCATTTCTTGTCATAGAAAGCGTATCTGTGTGCGTGGTGTGTGTATTTTGTGTGTGGCGTGCGTGACTCGTTGACATTCACTGATGGCGGCCTGGGTCTTAGACGGGCCTTAGGTAGACGAGCAATGCGCTCGCAGTGCGTGATCTGTGTTTGGATCCGTTAATGATAATGCATTTTTTTTTGAGTGTGAAGGGTTCACGATTTTCGTTACGAATATTTGATATTCAAGTACCATCAATTGATACGCGACCACTGTGCCACTTTCTTTGGGTGGCACTTGGGGCGGACAACTGCACACACCACTAGTAACGTCACTTTGCGACTCGCTTGCTCCAAGACAATGTAATTTTATTTGCTTTTGAAGCTTGCAGCATCAACAGGCGGCTTTCTGAGTGCCGGCCGGCCGGCACTTGTTCACCTAGGCGATCCCCCTCTCCAGCCCCAAATCACGAACTGGCTGGAAAGCCGGTTTAGCGATGCATCGCTTCTGGAGTGGCTCGCTGCATTTTTTTGCCGGCCACTTCATCAGCATTCGCCTATATACAATGTCTATGTATATACATACATACATAAATATACATAGACAACATGGCTTGCTTCTTTCTCAGGGTGATCTTCCTCTCTGTTGGTGGTGCACTGCCCTTTTAAGCGTTGGCCATGTGGCAGCTACAATGCTCAGTTCATAGCAGCCACGTTGATGGCATGCACTTGAAAATGTTGCAGAAATAATTCAGTGATATATGTATGTATACGTATATGCATCTGTATTTTATATATCTCATATAGCCCAGCCGTCGACCAACTGTCTATTTCTGTTACACTTTTCATATGCGAAATACGCAAATTATAATCTTTCCCCCAGCGGATGTGATGCATTATTTAGCTGACGACTTTCATTTTTGGTCCCAGTGTGCAAGTATGTGTGTGTGTGTGGACTGCCTTGTCGTCAGGCGATATTTTGCAGTGATTTAGTATTTTAGCCGGTTGCTCTGTCTGTGGTTACAAACTAGTTGGCCAAATTAAACCTGTCTAAGACATGTCCTAACTCCACTCATTGCATATTAAGCCATCATTTTATGCTCTATTTAACTACCTCAAATTATTGTTATACCGAGATTGTTATAAAGCATTAAGTCTGATCGAGAAAGTCGAAACTTGCATGGGAAATCAAATCACCACACAATATATGTGGTATATTTCAGAAATTTCTATAAATAGCTGAGTATATTTGGAAAGTATTTTTTAAAATTAGTTATTAAATCCATGCGATAATCAAACTAAACTAATTGAATCTAAATTCTTAACCTATAACCATCGAAGTCTATGTATATTTTAATATATATACATATGCATATACACACACATGTATGTATTCATGCATATACATAAGTAATAAATCTCAATTATTCAGAAACGAATTAAAGGCAAACTTTCTAGTTTCTATTTAAATTAGATACTAAATTATTTTCTAGCAAATATGTCGTGTGTGTAATTCAAAGAATTCTTCTGTATGTACATATATTATTCATCTGAAAATCCCTCAATATTTATATTATTTGTGGTGATCACTGAGTGAAATTCATTCCACCGATTGTTAAGACACATTTCTTCTCGGAAAATACAAAATTGCCACGTTTTGTCCTCAACTTGTCATAATGGCTAATCACATCCAGAAGCGCCACGCGCAAAACTCTGGGCTCGTCGTGGGCCTGAAACTAAGTTTCAGGGGTAGAACCAGGAGCTGATGAAATCTGTGGACCTGTCAATATCAGCAACATCAGCGGCGCCAAAAGTGGAAAGATTATCAGCGATCACTCATATAGTAAGTAGTATATATTGATAGTAATGAAAAAAGGCGTAGCTTGTACTAATTAGTTGCTATAGCTGTAAATGTACAGAGCCAGACCCAGACCCAGACCCAGCCCCAGCCCAGCCCGTAGTAATTCCGCCCGAAAGTTAATTTTAGATGCGAAGCGTGCGACTCAATCTCTTATCAATGCAGTCGCGGTCATGGTGACCAGACAACCCAGGGACAGCTATAGAGTGAGGTGAGTAGGAGGGGAGAGGTATTGCTGATAAACTGCGCAGCATAAACTAAATGCGAAATTCATAAATATAGCACTAAGTTTATTTTTGGCAGCAGCCGACGCTACGACAAGCAATCATGGCGTAACTGACCTAGAGCACCTGATCGAGGCGTGATCAAGTATTTGGCAAACAGAACAAAATAGGTCGAAGGAAATAAAAAAGGAGACATCAATGAAAACGGAAACGAAATTCGGAAAATTATCCAACAGTCGAATTGTAATTATACATTTATTCGCAATCAATTATTATTTAATAGAAGGGGTCAATGAATAGGCTGTTAGAAATTGATGATCGCCAATGATCGTTGGTCATCAATATGTAATTATTAGTATTATGATTATTTTTTGCATCGCGTAATTTTTATTGCAACGTAATTTTCCATTGCAACTCTCGGACTCGAAACTTAATTATGCGATTTATTATGCAAATATTTAAAGGCGAGACGCGATGCGACGAGACGCAAATCGACTCTACATCTATTTAAAGACCCAGGCCTTGTTTGTGGTTTGGATTGAAGCTCGAACACGAGCTGATCACGTTTTTCACTTGTGCTCGGCACCCTCGATAGGAGAGTACACACACATAGTACCACTACTTATAGTACGCATACATAGTGTATTGTTTGGTATACAACAAACTGTTTCATTGACATCAGACAGACGTCGCGTCTGCCTGTAATTATGATATCGTTCATTGTGTCTGCTGATAAGCAAACAACTCTACTCCCTACTCACTTCTATTGTAGTACTATGCAACAGCTGAGAGACAATAAAAAAATATAAATTCAAACTCTCTCAGTCTCTGATAATCATCGAGCAAACAGTTCGATGCCTTATCAACCGACCCGAACTACTGTTAGTATTGCTTTTAGGGCGATAGTTTTATTTTTTTTTTTGTTAAGAGATTCTAATTATAGTCTGCGGTGTGCCAGACGAAACATGCCACATATGTTTGCATAGCTGTGGTTATTTGAGAGTCGTTTCTTGAGTGTTTGGGTTTGGCGTTTGTGTTTGCTTCGATAATGCTTTCAAGCCTCAAACAGGTTGTTAGTTATGCATATAGGGTTTTGTCACCATTTACTGGAAAATAATTAACAACTTTTTCAACACCTTTCGCTACCATTGCACGTCAAAGTGTGTGAAAGGGGTATATTAGAATTGTGTAACCTTATGTTACAGTCGAGGTAAAGGGCTTAATAACATCTATTTGACAGAAATAAAAAGAAATTGACTATAATAAAAAAATAGTTTATTTTATGGCATGCTTAGGTATTCCAAAATTTTTCGACTATGAGAACATTTAAGAATTGTTTTCCGTAACTTCATTTGTATACCAATCAGGTATTGTCATGAGGGTCAGAATAATATAAAGCTGTTTACAGGTATCACTTAGTCGAATGTTTATAAATTGTTTAATTTGAAGCACAATATGTTATTGAAAATTAGTTTAACTGAATTTGGTTGCTGGGTGAAGTTGCTAAATTGTGATTCTATAAACGAGCCGAAACCTGTTCCGATTGATATTGATAAAAAAAATTTATAGATTGTAAATTGCAATTTTGTGTGTCATCTAATCAACAAAATTATGCATCTTTTTAACACCAGTTTGTTGAGCGAAAATACTTCTTATTGAAATCCATAACAACGAATAAAAACACTCCACTCTCTTGAAATATAAATAAGATAAAATAAATTAAAAATTATGAATGAAAATGTAGGAAAAACTAGAAATTGATTGACATGTAAACTATGTATAGGATGTATATATATTTATTGTTGTATATATAACGCTTTTTGATTGGCAATTTAACACAATATCACTGCCAATTTCTCTCTTAATTGAGAGCACAAAAAAACGACAACAAAAAAATTATATATAAAACAAAAAACTTGGCAGATGTTGAACTATAAAAACTAAAACCAAATGTTAAATAAAAATACAAAATCGACCTCAAGCGATTCCGCCTTTCTTTGAAACTATACATTCGTCGATTTTGCGGGGGACGCGGCATGGCAGGGGAAGGCAGTTACATATAAGAGCAACAATATATGAGTGTGTTCATATGTCTATTTATCATTTTCATAGCGTTTCCGGTTTATGGGCTATTAACATAAAACCGAACGAAGCAACATAAAACATGTTCGAGCAATGCGTTCAATGTTGAATGCGTCCATTGCACTGCACAGATATGAATAGATAGAAAATGCATCTATAGCTGTTGGCTCATGCAGTTTGTAGCTGCAACTAGAAACTTGTAGACAATTTAGAAGCCGTTTCAAGAATCAGCTGGCTCAACAGTTTACAGAACGTGTAGCAAGGTAAATATTTGTAAGAGTTAGTAGAAATGTATGTAAATAAGTAATTGAATAACTTATTATTTGTAGATACTTTTATCCTATCGATGTATTAGAATGACCTTTATAAGCTACACTGTAACAAGTTACAATTAATATATATACTTGTATTGTTTTTGTCATGTGAATTCTGAAATCTACATTTATGAAATTATTTTTGGCATATAATGAGATACTGAATTGATTATATTTGTTTTAATATATACATTGTATATACAATATTTGAAATATTTTTATTTTACTTAATTCTACAACTTTTTAATTATTATCTTTGAATTATTTTGAAAAACTAATACTTATCTCAGTATTTGTATCTTTTATCTAATATATTATTTTTGGCAATATGTAAAAGCTGTATAAAATGTGTGAAGTCTACTGATTTTGATTTCTAGACGCGAAATTTAATTAAATTAACCTTCGACGGAAGGTCAGACGACATTTGTTTCACAGTGGACAACCAAGTTGACGAGCCATGTTAAAAACTGAAATATCAAACAAAAAAAAACTATCTGTATCAATCTAATTGAGCAAAAGATTCTGGCACATTGAACTCTGAGGGGCTCAAGCAAAAATGAAAAAATCCAACACAGTTTGCATTTAGCTTGTTTATTCGAAGCGTTTTGCATGCTTGGCATTTGTTTGGTTTGTTTTGATGGAAAATGGCAGCGGCATCGACTCTGAAGTATTGTTTTCCTTTCCATACTCTAAAAGCAAGACCGTGCATTGAGATAAATGCTTTGCTTAACACATTGGGTATTTGCGGTTTGTACTTCCCCGTTATACACACGTATACATACCCTATCACTCTGACATTTTTAAACACTCATTAGTCTCAACTGGGTCACCTTTTGGCTTATCAGAGTGCACATTTAAAACGATTATAGCTGATTAATTATATATAGCTATATACATAAGACGTGTATAAATAACTACAGATACGATTGTAAAATTCATATTTCGCAATACATTTTCGCTGTTATTTATGTGGAATTGAAAAATTTTCCATCTTAACTCTGACAGTCAGAAGAATATTAATTAATTAATGTATATTTATAATATTTTGTTATCATATTCGATTCCAGTGAAATCGATCTATCCTTGTTCTAAATAATATACTTTAATCTAATATGGAATTGAAAATTTTCCATTTTAACTCTCTATCAATACACATACATATAAAGTATTATATTGCTTTTTTAATTGCTGGATTGCAGCAAAAAATGTCGATCCTTATTGTAAATAATTTTCAGATTTACTTTATTTGCTACTAAGGTGCGCAGTATAGTTAGAGTGAAAGGTTAGCCGGTCTTATCTGTTGACTGGGCTATTACAAATTATTGTAAAATGCTGTAATGTACCTGTGACGTCAGTAAAATAGCCTTTGTAACAAATTTTTGTAAATATCTGTAGTTGTAGGTGTCGGAATTCGAAGCCCACTATTATGACTCGTGATTGCAAATGAAAACAAATTATTGGGCAATAAATTCATCACATATTCACAGGTTAATATGTAACTAGACATAGCTATTTTGTTTGAAGAATAAAACCATATGTTATTTCCAAAGAAACTTTTGCTATTATCAAAATCTATTATCTTGGAAACCTGAAATAAATTAATTTTCTGCAAGACAAAAATATTGATAACGCGGAAAAGTTGTTATTTTCTTTTTCATTGTAATAAATAGTTGTAGCGATAGTGTGAGACCTGATAAATGTGCTTAGGCTTATAATACCCACTCAAAAAAGCTAATAAAAATAGAAAAAAATCATCGACTGGATTTGCGTTTGGCTTATGTGAGGTAAGGCAAGTTCCGTTAATTTAATTTTTTCTGCATGCTTGCACGCCCACACGTCTACCCGACAACGCCACCTGGTGGCAGAAATGCCTTCGCATGGGCGTTACTTAATTTTCATTTTGTTTTTCATTCAGTTAACCGTCTCCATTAGGTAGGTTGCAGATCTCATTAGCGTGTCTAATCGCAAACTAATCATGCCTTTAGCTAGTCATAGGAAAGTTAAGTGGGGTCTCTTAGGAATCATAATGTGTACATATGTGTATTTGTATATAATAAAATAAAGGTCACTTGTTGTTGCTTACCAGTCGCACGACAATCTCTATCATTCGCTATTCCTTCTTCCTCTTCTAGTGGTAGGTTCAATGACTAAATTTAAACGTGATTTCTTGTTGTTGTCGCGCGTACTTCGTTTTCTTTTTATTATTTTTTTCTTATTTATTTTTGACTATATTTAATCAGTCGTTGGGGAACCTGTTATCAGCATAATGTATATGTTGCCCTAGTTTTTTTATGATGAGCAAGCTGCTCGGATTGGAAGATGTTGAGAGGGTGCAAGCTGTCAAAAGTAAAAAAAATATATATTTTTGACTCAAGTTTCAATTATGAACAATTTCAAATAAAAAATGTCTTCATGTTCACGCATTTTCTCTTACCTAATGTATTGCGCTTTTCAGGCTTATCATTTTCTCTTGTCTTTTGTTTGTTGGCTTTTCTCATGTTTTATTTTTTGTCGGCTTTTTTGACATTTTTGAATAAACGTACATGTGTATGTACATACATATGTACATATATGAAAAGCAAACGTAATAAGATTTCAGATGCATAGCATTCAAAAGCGCATTAATTGGGAGATTTATTAATTTATTTATGAATTCAGACTGCTGGCACCCTGCAGCTGAGAGTTCAGAGGTGATAGAAGAAATTTTAAAATGAGTTTATGATTGGAACAATTATCTGTAACCCCTCATCTGGAGTCAAAAAATTATTTAGTATTGTATTCACATACATAGATATGTTATTTAAAGCCAAGGTAAGCCAGGTCTCATCATATATTCACCAAAAATTAAAAATCTCTTGATAAGAGCTCCCCATAGACGTTGTGTTCATTTTTTTGTGATCTGATTTATGGCGCATTATAATGTTCAGGTTAGGCCTGAATATATTTGTTTATTGGCAGATAGCCTTTGGTTGGGTCTTGACTTAATAACGGGTCGACGAGCCTAGGAATCTGTTTTCACTGCGGTATGGCATGCATATGTAAAGTTGTGTAGGTGCTGAACCAGGAACGTAAGCGATTGATTAGATGGCAACTTAGTTCCCTTTTTGATTGTTTCAGCATATGCGATTTATAAATCGGGTTATTGGGATCAATGTTTATTTTAATACATCGAATCCGTAATATTTTTAGAATTCCTTGTTGTACATTGGGTTGTTTATATAATGGCAATCACAACAGTCAGGTATTGACACTTGTTTTTGAAAACCCGCCCACCTAATCTAACTAAATCAGACTCTTATCAGTTGTTTATAGTTTGCCCAAGAAAATCCCAAGCTAATCGGGCGGGGCATCTTTAGCAGATGTCGCGCTTCACGCATCTTAGCAGTCTCGCCGTCTGAATAAATCAGTAAAACATCGAGTAAAAATGCACTGTTTATGGTTTATTTGTTTATACATTTTTTTTTGTCGATTTGTTTTCCGATTATCATTTGGTTTAATGATTTTTTATAAATGTAGATTTGTGGCATAGCCCTGGCGCGATTAGTAAACATTTGTTTTGAGCGTGTACCCACAGCCAAAGGCTTGAGCTGAACCCTAGAACAGAGATGTGATAATTGCATATTGCACATGCTGTGTGAGTGACACCTTGTATTTCCTTTACTCCACCGCTTTTAAACGAGGCTAACCACCTTCGATCTACACTAGACTCTTCTCTAGGAAAACTTAGGGTTATCGTAGTCTAGTATTAAACCTAAAAGCCTGAAGTAAAAGCAATAAGCTTTTGATAAAGCTTATAGAGGCGTTAATATTAGATTATTATTGTTAAGAAACTGGCAAAGTTGAATAGCTAATTGATAAACTGTTTTCTAGCTATAAAATATAATGATAAGTACAAAATCGATGTAGACATGTTTGATAATTAAAACGATAAAAATTTATAATATCTTTCAATTTTTAAAAGTTTTAAAGTAAGAGCCAATATCGAGAAAGATATTCCGCCCAAGGAATGTTCAAGCTCATCCATTTTTTTAAATAAAATATGATGGGGCCGTACCATTAAGCAGTAGCATAAAAATCAAACTATTTCCACATATATAAGTGTGTCTTTGTATATTTTGATATTAGACTTTCTGTCACTTATCAATCGACATTTCACTTCCATTTATGTAAGAAAAGTGCAGTTGCCGCTTTTTTCATGTTCATTTCTATAGGGAATATAGATTTTAAGATAAACAAGGAAACAATAAGTTATTTAAAAACTTGCGCCCTCTAACATGCATTCTTCGAAAATGTTGTCAGCGTAGCCAAGCCTTGTGATTATGGAATGTATATTCCAGTATATTTTTGGAAGATTAAAAGTATATTGTGAAAATTAGCTTTCGGTCACATTGTCTTTTAAGCAATAGCATAAAAATCAAAACAATTATTTGTTAATTGTTTTCAATTTAAAACAATACCACAAGGATGGTAAGTAACCTCTCGCTGCATATTTATTAATTAAACATTTAGAGTAAGATGTGATAGTTAATGATTGAGTGGCATTTCATACATTTCTGGATTGAGTTAATAGAGATGAGGACAATAACTGTTCTGACATATTCGATGGCAGACAGATGCATTGGCAAATTCTTTGATTAGTAATAATTGTGATCCATGCCTACGCCTGACACGGCCGCCGCTGTCTCGGGGAATGTAAGCATCGCTCCGGTCGCTGTCTGATCCTGTGAACGTTTGCCGCCCCATGAATGGAAACGCTGCTTTTTGCCGATAACAACAGAGTTTCGTTTGTCGTCACGCTGTAATTTAATGCGGCACCGCTCTATGACCGCATCCCTTATGATGGTCGCAAACTCAACATCATTGAACTGTGCCATTAGGAGCTTGAAGAAAGCCCAAATTTCGCCGCGCTGCGATGTCGGTGGAGGTGCGTATTGATGGAACAACCAGCCGTCCGATAATGAGCTATCCTCTGGAGTCACTGGGCGCGCATTGTACGCATCACAAACATCCTCAAAACTCAGTATGGCTTGGAGAATAAACTTGCGATACTTGGCTAGTTGTAGCTCACAGGTGTTTAGCTCCTGTTCGATGGACGTGTGCGTAGGCAGAGCATACAGTTGCCTGCAGATGGCCAACAGCAAGAGCAAGCGCCAAATTTGCAACATTATAAAATGGCTTTGTTAATCCTCTTGGAATACACTTGGAGCGACACGAACACAAGAAACGCGTGCACTCGTAGATTAGCAATGAGCAACTGTGCAGGCAAATGGCACATCCAATGTCCTTATATACGCGCCAACGACAAGGCTGTTCGCACCACCCACTGACGGCTGTCAACTTTGAAGTTCATAAAATAATTATAAAACGTTGTCGTTTACATTTCTAAACCGTTACACACGCTTAAAGAGCGAGTCCTAATAAGCAACGCCTTTTTAGGTCTCCTTTAGAGGTGGGGAAGAGACTCCTGCAACAAGTGTCATAAATTTACGGCGTTCTGTTAAGCTGCTAACTGCTGGTCGTTTGTATTTTTTTGCTCCCCCGTTGAAAATTTATTAATCCTGCCCATAGATAAACGTGACGCGCACTTGAAACTGAAAATGGCAGCGCAAGAGTTTGCCTTATATGTACTATGCAACAAGCTGTTCATTAGCTTGTGGCTGTCACAGCAGAACGCCCATACCCCAATCCCCATCCACCACATTACCAATTGTGCACCCCTTTTGGGCTGCCTTGTCAGTCAGTTGTACAAATTGCTCGCTGATTAGCAGGCAAGCGTATGAAATTAATCATATGCAAATATGGTACACTTTACGCATTCTTTTCACTCGAACTTCTGGTTTAGCCCACTTGTTGCGAACCCCAGCTCTTTAATTTGCTCTGAACGTGACGAATGCCCTTGCTATGCGTAGGCGTAGGATCCCCGAATGGGTGTAGCAAATATAACTCTTCTGTGCAATTGTTTTTTTTTTTTTTTTATATATATATACAAACTATTGCCTCTTGCAGAAATTTCGTTTCTGTGGCGAAGGCGACTGTCCTGATTGGGTATTGGCTGAAATTATTTCCACACTCTCCAATCTGAGTGTCGACAACTTGGAAAAATTGGCTCAGCTTGTTGCGAAGCGCATTTGTGGCGAGTTGTTTGAGGTAAGTGGATTTCATATCACCAACTAAAAAGGAAATTCATTAAACTCTAATCTATTTCCAGGAATCTGTCGTCAGATCGCTTACATCAGATGTAACAGATGATGGCAAAACCGCTGTTGCTTGTGTGCATTATATGCTTACAAATGCGGCCCGTTATAGCTGCTCCGAGGACATCTTCAATGTAGAGATTCAACAGCTGGGCCTGCCCAAGGAGCATGCGGCTGGCATGTGTCGTGTACTGCAGTCGCATGCCCCAGCTATACGACAGAAACTTATAGATAAGGCATTTAGAAGTAGATCGTGTTATATTTCATTTTAATGTTCAATTGTAATGCAGTTTATTCTTCGTTTCAGTTAATGAACTGCAGAGCATTCGTAATATTACCTCGCTGGGCGAGACGCCCCAAAATTGTGCCACTTTGGAACTAAAAATCTCGCAAGAATTAGTCGATGGACTACCGAAGGATACTACGCATACTGTGAATATTGAATGCACCCAGTTGGGTGCATTACTCGATGAAATGAAATTGGCCCGTGATATAATGCTTAAATATGAAAATAAAGATAGTGCGTAGATGTAGAATAGATGTATATAGTCCCATCGGTAAGCATTAACTTCTTTGTCCTATAAGAAACTGATAAATTAAAATATAATTGGAGGTTTTTTTGGTTTAAGGCAAAGTCTTTTCCTATTTTAAAAACCACAGTTTTAAACCCTATACTAATTGCTAATTTTGTAAAAAAAATTGTTTTGCAATTTAATACTAGAATTCAATGGTCCCTACAGGGTAATTTTTCATATCACATGAAATGGATGGGTCGTAATTAATTTCCCGGCGTGCACGTGCTAGAGGTTTGTGTCATTGCTTGTGTTGCCAACCATTTTTTCTATGGATGTTAAGTAACATTGACTGTTGCTGTAATGTTACTTTTATGTTAAAATAGACCTAGCGATGCGGAATTCGAAATGTTTAAAATTTAAATAATTTATATTAACAAATGTGTAATTAAGCATGAAACGTGATAGTCAGATAAATTATTGTAGATATAGGTTAGATTAAAGAGTGTCTTGGTGCTCTTATGGCCCACCCCAAATAAATTACACTCATAAATGTCACCAAAAATCAACCACAGATTTTAACCCTTTTTTGACCCAAAAATCTAGAGGCCCCTTCCCGTATCAAATGCGGCATGAACTGTATCAAATTTAATCAACTGGCGTGCAACCTGCGCAAGGACTTTTAACTAACTTTGACCAATTATTAATTATAAGCTAACATGCAGCGTAAATAAAGTGAAATTTGTTAATAAAAGCTGGGTAAAAAGTTAACCCTTTCTTCCTTAAAAACCTAAGCGCAGACAGATCATCCCATGGCAATTTATTCTATTGCCTTCCTTACCTTATCATCCACTTGGCCACGGCAATTACCGGCGCATCCTTTGCTGCTCTGCTGAGTGTGCCGGTCAGGTTATTAAAAATTATCTGCAGCAGCAAAAAAACGCACAAAAAAAAAAACTTAATAAAAAATGTAAAAAGAAATTTCAATTAAAAAACGTAAAAAAGAATAAATTAATTTTGCTACAATTTCTAATTATGAGCAGCTGCGCAGCGTTAAATGTCAGGCCAAAAGTCGCGTTTAGTTGTTTTTTTTTTATTTTTGATTCTTTTTCAACAAATTTGGCTGTATTATTTTTTCAATTAAACTTGACCATGTCGAAAAGTCACGAAAGTCGCGAACTTCTCTAACGCGTGTACTCTGTAAACACAAAGTGATTAAAATAGGGTAGTACAATACATTTATTAGAATTTAGTTATTTAATTCCTATAGCTATTCAACATTTCACTAAGTAATTTAGTTATTGGGGTATAATTTGATTGTAATTTACATTTGCTTAGAAGGCATCTACATCTCGAGCATACTCGATTGAAATTGTAATTGCTGCGCTTTTTTCTTTAGCTCAATTTTTTGTTAGCGGCCACATGTTGCTGACACTTGCAGCAGTCGTTGGCTGCCCTTGTTCTCTGTCTCCTACCCCTTGTCCACTTCACTCCCACTTCTTTCTACACTTAAACTTTGATTTATGATAGCCTATCCCCTACCGCCTTATGCACATTGTCACCTGTGCATGCCTTAATTAAATTTCTTTTCAAGATTCCAATGAACTGTAGCATTGATTTTCTTTTGTGTTTACAGATCCAATATTGTAGAGAAAGAGAGAGGGAGGGGGAGAGGTAAATAAATGTACCAATTACTCAGGCAACTATTTGTCCAACATTTAATTTTAGTTGCTGCTATTTGCCCAAAATGGTATCCAAACAATTGGCATGTGGGGAACACAATGCGTGTAAACAAGCCGGCAATGTCAACAAAATGGGCGGCAATGTCACGTAATACAAGCTTTGGGTGGGAGTACTTGTATTACCAAGTTACGACAACCAAAACTTGTTTGATGCCTGCCAAAAAGCGAATGTTGTCATGGGTTGTTTAAAAAGTTTTTGTTGAGGCATCGGCTAAGCTAATGAAATGCAACACATTAGAATAATGACAAGTATCAA
The DNA here is from genome assembly GCA_018150935.1 of Drosophila pruinosa. Lineage (NCBI taxonomy): Eukaryota > Metazoa > Arthropoda > Insecta > Diptera > Drosophilidae > Drosophila > Drosophila pruinosa. The sequence goes on from JAECWR010000199.1 coordinate 27,807,644, forward strand.
AAATATCTTAACTTAAAAATAAAGTTGAAAGGCTGAAAAAAATGAACAAATAATACACAACTCAAAATAATTATAATTATGACAAAGAGATTTTAAATAATTATAAATATTAATAGAGTATATATTTTATTTTATATTTTATATTATATTTTTATATTATATTTTATTCATAATAACATAAGTATATCTTTGACAACCCTCGGTTTGTATGTTATACTAAACACGTCAAGCTTCCCTTCTCCATCAGTAATCTGGCTCGCTGGCAACGCCCAAGCATGTGTACCGTTTGTTTGGGTCTCATCTGCCCACTGCTCGATCTGGCAATGCTGTCACATTACGCGCCTGTTACCATATCTTTACAACTGTATCTACAGATCGTCCTCCACGCACTTACTATATGACAAAGCACAAAACTTAAAAACCGTATGCATGTGATTTGAGGGTAACCCGCAACCCGTAACCCGCAGCTCGTTGCCTGCGAACAGTCACCCATTGGGTGGATGGAAGAGGGAACAAGTGTTGGCCTTTTTTGCGTCCACGGTTCGTGTTGGGTTTCTATTTAACTCAATGGAGTTGGTGTGGTCTGGTGGTGGGCCTGACGTTTAGCAGCTAGTACTTCCGTTCAGTTCCGGTTTTTAGTTTAACGCCCGATGTCAACCCTTGGTGGGTGGGCCACTTTAGCCACCCCTCGGGTGCTTTACTTTTGGGGTCTTTCGCGTTTAAATGCCCGGAAATGCTTTTTGACTTTTTCAATTTGACTTTTGTGCATTTGTGTAGCCAAGGTTTGAGCCTTGTTTCCCCTTATGTGTAATAATGATATAAATGTTTCGCTAAATGCCTGTGTATTTGGCACAAAGTAGCAAGGGATTCGTCCCAGGCATCATTTAATTTGATGAGCTTTTCGAGCTACGTCAAGGCTGGGGACTGTATTGGAATTACGATAGAGTCTTTGTTTTGAAATCAATTTTAATCACCTGAAACGAACAGCTTGATATCATATTTTCTATAAATAATTATTCACAAGCTCTATAAACTCTAAAACTATAAACTCTATAGAGGTAATCAGTTCTTAGTATTTGAAGGAGATCAAATTTACTTCACTAATTAATCAAATGAATGAACACATATCTGTATCAAAACGACTATCAATTTTATATCGACTTAGAAACTTCAGTTCATCATTAAATCGGCATAAATCACTTAATGAGATTTGCTATGAATTTCTAGGACACAATAAATAGTATGTCCGACAGCAACTTATAACTTGTTCCTTCTGGTTGCTGTTTAATCAGGTAGAAAACTTCCCGTTCGTATTGCTGACCTTACATGTATATGTTCTATTATATAATGTATTATATTAAACAGCATCATTTAGATTGTGCAAGAACATGTAATTTCAATCACAAATTGTTTTAATTAAATAACGCTTATCCAAATGGATCAGTTTGTAGTAGAATAGCATCATCTTTGTCGATTACGTCAATTGGTATTATTCTAATTATCTGTATTCTTTCCCATTAATATTAAATAACGAAACTCATTGAATAGATTTGGCACAAGTAATAAGCCACTGAAATCGAATTGAATTCTAGAACCAGTTGAGCAACTTTACTGCTCGGATAACAGTGATCGCTCAGATAGATGAGCGCTTTATTTAATTGACATTTTTACTCTCAATAAATAAATAAAGAAATGCTGTTACGAAAATCTTACAACATTTGTTTTAACCGGGAATCACCGGTTAAACAATGTAGAGTAAATAAACTACATTACTCGTATATATCGGGAATCACCATTTGGATAAAAGTTGTAAGATTTTCATTAGGTTAAATAAGAGAATTAAATTACGAGTACATTGAAAACTACTATAGTATTCTAAAAATAAGTAAAATAAGTAAGTGAAAATAATATCTTTTAAATGATAATAAAATAATATCTTGTCACTTTAAAAATATTTCATATAATAATATTGGTAATGTATATTTTTCGTTGTATGTGCAACTTGAATAATGAAAAGGAAAAGCTGCTTTATATCATCTTTTTAATAGTTTGACGGACTAAATAGCATGACTTTTACCTTTTTTTCTTCCATTACAGACTGTATGTAATCAAATTCAATACTTTCCGTTCGAAGTAATGACCTGGTTTTGAAGTTCAGATATCATGTTTTACTCGCTTCATTCCAATCGGGTAAGAACATATCATCGTATGAAATAATTTCGAAAGTCTCCTTCATCATGTCAAGAAAGATATCCCCAAAAGTTTCCAATATTTTTGGTTCCCATTCATTCCAAGCATCAACCCAATGTTTATTATACAAATGATTTAGCAGGTTTGTAAGATCCGTGTTCTCTTCAAAGAGGTCTTGTACCTGGAATATCCAGCTGCATTCACAAATTATCTTTGTAATTTATATTTCAAATTAGTTAAATCACTCACCGATCTATTTTGATATTTGGCACAAGATCATAGATCTTTAGATAACGTTTGTTATTTCGAAATTCAATTGCCACTTTCAGATTTAAGGTAAATTGAAAATTTTGAAACTCCACCGTTAATTGATTTGTTGTATTTATTGTAATTGTCAATATATGGCGTTCTAAAGACATGATACTTTTGTGAACTAAGCTTGGTATACGACCAGAGATTCTGAGGGGTCTATTTGTGGGATACTTGTCAAAGCCCTCGACTTTGGTTATTGTTGTGTTCTCAAATCCATAGTGAATTATGTCAGATAAGTTAAGGCATTTCCAAAGAGGTCCTGACTCAACATTTTTCATTAAAATCGCATCATCTGTGAAGACCTCGTCAATAGGTTTTAGTCCAATTTTAGGTATTCCCTTTGGATAATATTTGATAATGTTATTCATTGAATTCTTTATGCACTTCCCATCTCCAAAGTGACATTTCTGGATTTTATTTGCTGTAAGTGTTCTTAAAAATATTAGTTTGAATACATCTTTTGATTAACTTACTCTTTGACTCACGTAAAGCCGTGCAGAATGTTACCATTAGAAGTAAATGGAATGCTATGATATTATTAATCATCCTTGTTAACTTTCATCTGTTGAATAGATTTGCTGAAACAAGAGTAAGAGTTCCACTTGTGTGCATCAAGTTAAGTAGCTTCTTTTTGAATAAGCTCACAACAGAAAATAAGCTATGTAAATCGAATTGAATTCTAGAACCAGTTGAGCAACTTTACTGCTCGGATAACAGTGATCGCTCAGATAGATGAGCGCTTTATTTAATTGACATTTTGACTCCCAATAAATTAGAAATTCTGTTATGAAAATCTTACAACATTTGTCTTAATGGTGATTCCCGGTTAAACAAAGTAGAGTAAATAAAATACATTGTATACCGGGAATCACCATTTGGATAAAAGTTGTAAGATTTTCATTAGGTTGAATAAGAGAATTCAATTACGAGTAAGTAAAACAAGTAAGTGAAAATAATATCTTTTGAATGATAATAAAATAATATCTTGTCACTTTAAAAATATTTCATATAATAATATTGATAATGTATATTCTTCGCTGTAAGTGCAACTTGAATAATGAAAAGGAAAAGCTGTGATCCTTGGTATCATCTTTGTTTTTAATCGCTTTAATTTTGGTGTATATTTTATATCTTGTGTGTAGTTTCTCTGTTTACACTAAATAGAAAAATCACAATATTCAACCAAAGTTGACTAAACTTTAAAACCAGTTGAACAGCTTTATTATGTACTCGAATAACAACGATTGCTCGGATTTTATTAGAACACATCTTTTTATTATTTATTTATATCAGTTTAATTTTAAATATATTTTAAATTTAAGTGGAATAGAAAAAATAAGTTTTGCGACTAACGTTGTATTAATTGTTCTTTAATATTAAGATATCTGAATTACTTTGCTGTCAATGTGACTTCGATTCATAAGAATAATTATAAATTTTAATTGACTTTCAATTTAACTTACGAGTATATAAAGCCATGCATTTGAAGTAAATGGAATGGCATGCAATTTGGAATTAGTAACAATTAACATGTAAATACATTTATGACACAGCTATTTATAGTAAAATTACAACAAGTTAAAAGTGAGCATCAATCACTAACTAGATGACGGACTAAAAAGCATGTTCGACAACGACTTTTACCTTTTTTCTTCTATTACAGACTGTGTGTAATCAAATACAATACTTTCCTGGTTATGAGGCTCAGATATCATGTTTTACTCGCTTCATTCCAATCGGGTAAAAACATATCATCGTATGAAATAATTTCGAATGTCTCCTTCATCATGCCGAGAAAGATATCCCCAAAAGCTTTCAATATTCTTGATTCCCATTCATTCCAAGCATCAACCCAATATTCATTATACAATTTATTTACCAGGTTTGTAAGATCAGTGTTCTCTTCAAAGAGGTCTTGTATGTGAAATATCCAGCTGCATTCACAAATTATCTTTGTAATTTATATTTCAAATTAGTTAAATCACTCACCGATCTATTTTGATATTTGGTACAAGATCATAGATCTTTAGATAACGTTTGTTATTTCGAAATTCAATTGCCACTTTCAGATTTAAGGTAAATCGAAAATTTTGAAACTCCACCGTTAATTGATTTGTTGTATTTAATGTATATGCCAATATATGGCGATATAAAGACATGATACTTTTGTGAACTAAGCTTGGTATACGACCAGACATTCTGAGGGGTCTACTTGTGGGATCCTTGTCAAAACCTTCGACTTTGGTTATTGTTGTATTCTCAAATCCATAGTGAACTGAGTCAGACAAGTTAACGCATTTCCAAAGGGGTCCTGTCTTAACATTATTCATTAAAATCAAATCATCGGTGAAGACCTCGTCAATAGGTTTTAGTCCAATTTTAGGTATTCCCTTTGGATAATATTTGATAATGTTATTCATTGAATTCTTTATGCACTTCCCATCTCCAAAGTGGCATTTCTGGATTTTATTTGCTGTAAATGTGCTTAAAAATATTAGTTTGAATACATCTTTTGATTAACTTACTCTTTGACTCACGTATAGCCGTGCATAATGTTACCATTAAAAGTAAATGGAATGCTATGATATTATTAATCATCCTTATTAACTTTCATCTGTTGAATAGATTTACTGAAACAAGAGTAAAAGTTCAACTTGTGTGCGTCAAGTTAAGTAGCTTCTTTTTAAATAAGCTCACAACAGACAATAAGCCATGTAAATCGAATTGAGTTCTAGAACCAGTTGAGCAACTTTACTGCTCGGATAACAGTGATCGCTCAGATAGATGAGCGCTTTATTTAATTGTCATTTTGACTCTCAATAAATAAAAATTCTGTAATGCAAATCTTACAACATTTGTCTTAATGGTGATTCCCGGTTAAACAAAGTAGAGTAAATAAACTACATTGTATACCGGAAATCACCATTTGGATAAAAGTTGTAATATTTTCATTAGGTTGTATATGAGAATTAATTTACGATTACATTTAAAACAATTAGTATTGTAAAAATAAGTAAAAGAATTAAGTTAAAGTAAAAATATATCATTTTATATTATTAGCAATGTAATCCTTCAATATATTATAATATTTAAACTAATATAATATATGTTGATGGGGTTTGGTGACCTTCTTATTTCTCGTTTGTTTTTTATCCGATATTTAAGTGCGTCTGTAATAATGAAAAGCAAAAGCTCTGGGCCTTTGTATCATCTTTGTTTTTAATTGCTTTAGTTTTGGTGTATATTTTAGATCTTGTGTAATTGTCTAATTTAGTTTCTCCGTGTATATCAAGCAGAAAACTCACCATACATAATAAAAGTGGACTAAACTCTAGAACCAGTTGAACAGCTTTTATATGTACTCGAATTACAATGATTGCTCGGTTATTATTAGAACGCATCTGTGCAAGTACATTATTTTAGTTTTTACTATATATGAGTAAGTCCTCTTACGATTAAGGTGAGGTTTGGTCTTATTATTTATTTGTTTAATTGCGTTGTTATGTTACTAAATTTATATTGTATGGATTCTTCGCTTCAACTTAAATAAAACTTAAATTTAAAATAAAAGAAACTTAAATCTTTTATTTTAAATTCATAAGTTTCTTTTTTGATTTTAATTTGAATTGAAAAATTGTTTTGTGGAGCAAACATTGAATTAATTGTTCTCTAATTTATCCATAATTTGAGCCATTAAGATTTTTAAATTCATTTGCTGTAAACGTGATTTTGATTTATAAGAATAATTATAAAATTAGATTAACTTCAATTTAACTTACATAAAGCCATGCATTTGAAGTAAATGGAATGGCATGAAATTTTGAATTAGATATCTTTGCTTACATTCATCTGTTTAATAAATAAAAGATAAAATTACTGTGGAGTTCTTATATTGAAATCAATTCACCGTCTCCCTATTATTGTCTATGACTATTTATAGTAATACTTGACCTCGACAATTATTAATAGTCATAAAAATAGAAAATAGTTTTTAATGCTTGAAGAATATCATATATCATATATTCAGAGGTAACAATCAACATGTAAATACATTTATGACACAGCATGGCGTTCTAAAGACATGATACTTTTGTGAACTAAGCTTGGTATACGACCAGAGATTCTGAGGGGTCTATTTGTGGGATACTTGTCAAAGCCCTCGACTTTGGTTATTGTTGTGTTCTCAAATCCATAGTGAATTATGTCAGATAAGTTAAGGCATTTCCAAAGAGGTCCTGACTCAACATTTTTCATTAAAATCGCATCATCTGTGAAGACCTCGTCAATAGGTTTTAGTCCAATTTTAGGTATTCCCTTTGGATAATATTTGATAATGTTATTCATTGAATTCTTTATGCACTTCCCATCTCCAAAGTGACATTTCTGGATTTTATTTGCTGTAAGTGTTCTTAAAAATATTAGTTTGAATACATCTTTTGATTAACTTACTCTTTGACTCACGTAAAGCCGTGCAGAATGTTACCATTAGAAGTAAATGGAATGCTATGATATTATTAATCATCCTTGTTAACTTTCATCTGTTGAATAGATTTGCTGAAACAAGAGTAAGAGTTCCACTTGTGTGCATCAAGTTAAGTAGCTTCTTTTTGAATAAGCTCACAACAGAAAATAAGCTATGTAAATCGAATTGAATTCTAGAACCAGTTGAGCAACTTTACTGCTCGGATAACAGTGATCGCTCAGATAGATGAGCGCTTTATTTAATTGACATTTTGACTCTCAATAAATTAGAAATTCTGTTATGAAAATCTTACAACATTTGTCTTAATGGTGATTCCCGGTTAAACAAAGTAGAGTAAATAAAATACATTGTATACCGGGAATCACCATTTGGATAAAAGTTGTAAGATTTTCATTAGGTTGAATAAGAGAATTCAATTACGAGTAAGTAAAACAAGTAAGTGAAAATAATATCTTTTGAATGATAATAAAATAATATCTTGTCACTTTAAAAATATTTCATATAATAATATTGATAATGTATATTCTTCGCTGTAAGTGCAACTTGAATAATGAAAAGGAAAAGCTGTGATCCTTGGTATCATCTTTGTTTTTAATCGCTTTAATTTTGGTGTATATTTTATATCTTGTGTGTAGTTTCTCTGTTTACACTAAATAGAAAAATCACAATATTCAACCAAAGTTGACTAAACTTTAAAACCAGTTGAACAGCTTTATTATGTACTCGAATAACAACGATTGCTCGGATTTTATTAGAACACATCTTTTTATTATTTATTTATATCAGTTTAATTTTAAATATATTTTAAATTTAAGTGGAATAGAAAAAATAAGTTTTGCGACTAACGTTGTATTAATTGTTCTTTAATATTAAGATATCTGAATTACTTTGCTGTCAATGTGACTTCGATTCATAAGAATAATTATAAATTTTAATTGACTTTCAATTTAACTTACGAGTATATAAAGCCATGCATTTGAAGTAAATGGAATGGCATGCAATTTGGAATTAGTAACAATTAACATGTAAATACATTTATGACACAGCTATTTATAGTAAAATTACAACAAGTTAAAAGTGAGCATCAATCACTAACTAGATGACGGACTAAAAAGCATGTTCGACAACGACTTTTACCTTTTTTCTTCTATTACAGACTGTGTGTAATCAAATACAATACTTTCCTGGTTATGAGGCTCAGATATCATGTTTTACTCGCTTCATTCCAATCGGGTAAAAACATATCATCGTATGAAATAATTTCGAATGTCTCCTTCATCATGCCGAGAAAGATATCCCCAAAAGCTTTCAATATTCTTGATTCCCATTCATTCCAAGCATCAACCCAATATTCATTATACAATTTATTTACCAGGTTTGTAAGATCAGTGTTCTCTTCAAAGAGGTCTTGTATGTGAAATATCCAGCTGCATTCACAAATTATCTTTGTAATTTATATTTCAAATTAGTTAAATCACTCACCGATCTATTTTGATATTTGGTACAAGATCATAGATCTTTAGATAACGTTTGTTATTTCGAAATTCAATTGCCACTTTCAGATTTAAGGTAAATCGAAAATTTTGAAACTCCACCGTTAATTGATTTGTTGTATTTAATGTATATGCCAATATATGGCGATATAAAGACATGATACTTTTGTGAACTAAGCTTGGTATACGACCAGACATTCTGAGGGGTCTACTTGTGGGATCCTTGTCAAAACCTTCGACTTTGGTTATTGTTGTATTCTCAAATCCATAGTGAACTGAGTCAGACAAGTTAACGCATTTCCAAAGGGGTCCTGTCTTAACATTATTCATTAAAATCAAATCATCGGTGAAGACCTCGTCAATAGGTTTTAGTCCAATTTTAGGTATTCCCTTTGGATAATATTTGATAATGTTATTCATTGAATTCTTTATGCACTTCCCATCTCCAAAGTGGCATTTCTGGATTTTATTTGCTGTAAATGTGCTTAAAAATATTAGTTTGAATACATCTTTTGATTAACTTACTCTTTGACTCACGTATAGCCGTGCATAATGTTACCATTAAAAGTAAATGGAATGCTATGATATTATTAATCATCCTTATTAACTTTCATCTGTTGAATAGATTTACTGAAACAAGAGTAAAAGTTCAACTTGTGTGCGTCAAGTTAAGTAGCTTCTTTTTAAATAAGCTCACAACAGACAATAAGCCATGTAAATCGAATTGAGTTCTAGAACCAGTTGAGCAACTTTACTGCTCGGATAACAGTGATCGCTCAGATAGATGAGCGCTTTATTTAATTGTCATTTTGACTCTCAATAAATAAAAATTCTGTAATGCAAATCTTACAACATTTGTCTTAATGGTGATTCCCGGTTAAACAAAGTAGAGTAAATAAACTACATTGTATACCGGAAATCACCATTTGGATAAAAGTTGTAATATTTTCATTAGGTTGTATATGAGAATTAATTTACGATTACATTTAAAACAATTAGTATTGTAAAAATAAGTAAAAGAATTAAGTTAAAGTAAAAATATATCATTTTATATTATTAGCAATGTAATCCTTCAATATATTATAATATTTAAACTAATATAATATATGTTGATGGGGTTTGGTGACCTTCTTATTTCTCGTTTGTTTTTTATCCGATATTTAAGTGCGTCTGTAATAATGAAAAGCAAAAGCTCTGGGCCTTTGTATCATCTTTGTTTTTAATTGCTTTAGTTTTGGTGTATATTTTAGATCTTGTGTAATTGTCTAATTTAGTTTCTCCGTGTATATCAAGCAGAAAACTCACCATACATAATAAAAGTGGACTAAACTCTAGAACCAGTTGAACAGCTTTTATATGTACTCGAATTACAATGATTGCTCGGTTATTATTAGAACGCATCTGTGCAAGTACATTATTTTAGTTTTTACTATATATGAGTAAGTCCTCTTACGATTAAGGTGAGGTTTGGTCTTATTATTTATTTGTTTAATTGCGTTGTTATGTTACTAAATTTATATTGTATGGATTCTTCGCTTCAACTTAAATAAAACTTAAATTTAAAATAAAAGAAACTTAAATCTTTTATTTTAAATTCATAAGTTTCTTTTTTGATTTTAATTTGAATTGAAAAATTGTTTTGTGGAGCAAACATTGAATTAATTGTTCTCTAATTTATCCATAATTTGAGCCATTAAGATTTTTAAATTCATTTGCTGTAAACGTGATTTTGATTTATAAGAATAATTATAAAATTAGATTAACTTCAATTTAACTTACATAAAGCCATGCATTTGAAGTAAATGGAATGGCATGAAATTTTGAATTAGATATCTTTGCTTACATTCATCTGTTTAATAAATAAAAGATAAAATTACTGTGGAGTTCTTATATTGAAATCAATTCACCGTCTCCCTATTATTGTCTATGACTATTTATAGTAATACTTGACCTCGACAATTATTAATAGTCATAAAAATAGAAAATAGTTTTTAATGCTTGAAGAATATCATATATCATATATTCAGAGGTAACAATCAACATGTAAATACATTTATGACACAGCTATTTATAGTAAAATTACAACAAGTTAAAAGTGAGCATCAATCACTAACTAGATGACGGACTAAATAGCATGTTCGACAACGACTTTTACCTTTTTTGCTTTTATTATAGACTGTGTATAATCAAATACAAAACTTTCCGTTCAAAGTAATGCCCTGGTTTTAAAGTTAATATATCATGTTTTATTCGCTTCATTCCAATCGGGTAAGAACATATCATCGTATGAAATAGTTTTGAATGTCTCCTTCATCATGCCAAGAAAGATAACCCCAAACCTTTTCAATAGTATTGATTCCCATTCATTCCAAGCATCAACCCAATGTTCATTGTGCAACTGATTTACCAGGTTTGTAAGATCAGTGTTCTCTTTAAAGAGGTCTTGTATGTGAAATATCCAGCTGCATTCACAAATTTTATTTGTAATTCATATTTAAAATTAATTAAATCACTCACCGATCTATTTTGATATTTGGCACAAGATCATAGATCTTTAGATAACGTTTGTTATTTCGAAATTCAATTTCCACTTTTAGATTTAAGGTAAATCGAAAATTTTGATACTCCATCGTTAATTGATTTGTTGTATTTAATGTATATGCCAATATATGGCGTTCCATAGACATGATACTTTTGTGAACTAAGCTTGGTATACGACCAGAGATTCTGAGGGGTCTACTTGTGGGATCCTTGTCAAAACCTTCGACTTTGGTTATTGTTGTATTCTCAAATCCATAGTGAACTGTGTCAGACAAGTTAACGCATTTCCAAAGAGGTCCTGTCTTTTCATTTTTCATTAAAATCGCATCATCTGTGAAGACTTTGTCAATAGGTTTTAGTCCAATTTGAGGTATTCCCTTTGGATAATATTTAATAACGTTATTTATTGAATTCCTTATGCACGTCCCATCTCCAAAGTGGCATTTCTGGATTTTATTTGCTGTAAATGTGCTTTAACATATGAGTTTGAATACGTCTTCTAATTAATTTACCCTTTGACTCACGTAAAGCCGTGCATAATGTTACCATTAGAAGTAAATGGAATGCTATGATATTATTAATCATCCTTGTTAGTTTTCATCTGTTGAATAGATTTGCTGAAACAAGAGTAAAAGTTAAACTTGTGTGCATCAAGTTGAGTAGCTCCTTCTTGAATAAGCGCCGAACTTGCAATGATCAGCTGAAACCGACAAATGGGTACTGTAGAACCAGTTTAACAGCTTTAATGCATAAGAGCGCTTCTGTGTTAATTACTATTTTTACTCTCAAAAAATCATCAATTCTGTGATGAATTTTATAATGTGTGTATATAATTAGTTGAGAGAACACTATCGGTAATATAGATGGACAGCAAAAGGAAGAGAGAAAGCCATTAGAAGCACTTGTTGTACAACTTTTATTCTTGCACTAATCAAATGCATTCATTGAATTGAATTACTTAAGAGAAATGTGTAGAATAATATCCAGATACATCATCACTTATTACATTGGTTATCGGAACTGTTGTCAAATGTTCTTAGTATCTTAGTTGAAATCAATTAATCAATATATATTATATTGAAAGTTGGTGTCGTAGGCCATTGCTGCTAATACTTTTTGTCTTAAATACAGGATTGTATAATGCAATAAAATGAAAGGTTAAATATTATTAGGGTAAAAATAAATCATCATATGAATTGTTAGTAAATATGTCTTTAAACATGCTAAGAAAAACAACTGCAAATGTGTTCAATATTCGTGGTTCCCATTCATTCCAAACCTCAATCCAGCGATCATTAAACAGGCGATTTACAATAATTGTTAAATCACTGTTATCTTTGAAGAGATCTTCCATAGATAGAATCCAGCTATAACCAAAAGTGTTTCAATTCCTAGGTGCTCTATTAAAATCGAATTATATTACTTACCGATCTATTCTGACACTTGGAGCTAGATTGTATATTATAAGATAACGTTTGTTATTCCGAAATTCAATTGTGCCTTTCAGTTTTAAAACAAATCGAAGATTCTGAAATTCCGATATGCATCGTCCGGTTGAATTTATATAAATAATTGAGATATGACCACGTGTCGTGAAGAGTCCTTTGTGAATTAAACGAGGTATACGACCGGAAATCGTTAGCTGTCTTTTTGTGGGATCCTGGTCGAAGCCCTCGACTTTTGTTATAGTTGTATTCTCGAATCCAAGATTAACAGCTTTAGTGATATTTACTTCTACCCAAACGCCTCCAGACTCACGGTCTTGTACAAGATGTAGATCTGGAATGCCGACGACATCAATTGGTTTTAGTCCAATACTGGGTATTCCCTTCGAATAATGCTTTATAGCATAGTTCATTGAGTTAATTAAGCATTTTTTATCACCAAAGTGACATTGCTGCATGCCGCTTGCTGTGAATAAAATGAATTTAGTTAATGAAAACAATTAATTTATATTACGTTTTTGACTTACGTAAATCTATGCAGAATGCAGTTGCACTTAAAAGTATTTGAAAAGCTATGATTCTGTGAATCATCTTTGCTTTCAATTGCTTAAATTATTGTCAATGTTTCAGATGTAATTCCAGACGCGTGTGTTTAGTTTAGTAGCTCCATTTACACTAAGCAGACAACCCGCTATGCACAATGCAAGTCGATAAAATTCTAGAACCAGTTCAACAGCTTTAATACTCATATTACAGTGTTTGCTCGCATAATTAAACGTTTCTGGTTTTATAAATTATTAACATTTTTATTGTACTATGAAAAATCTTTTGGAATTTTTGTCATTGCTTCGAATTGTAAAAAACATTCAAACGGATTTAATACTGTACTTCGTAGAATCGGAGATATAAAATGCTATTACAAACTAGAATTGCAGCATTAATGTTAAGCTTAGAATAACTTAAACATATCACTAAAGACAAGTAAACTCTTATATCCGTATTGCTAGATGCACTTTATATAGACAGGTTGTAAAAACATAATTAGTTTGTTGTTGAATCACAAATTTTATTCTACATTTTATTTGATTTAAGCATTCAAAGCAGTTAAACTATCTCTGTTTATTTAGTTTAATTTATGAATCTGGTAGAAACAAGTCGTCGTAGGAATTTCTTTCAAATATATCTTTTATGTGGGCCAGAAAGACGCCTGCAAATGAGTCCAATATTGTCGATTCCCACTCATTCCAAATCTCCAGCCAGCGTTCATTAAATATACGATTGATAAGAATTGTCAAATCGCTATTCTCTGTGAAGAGATCCTCCATCCATACAATCCAGCTGTAAGCATTTGTATATTTAAGTAAATTATTATGTGATGAATTACTAAATAGTTTAATCACTCACCGATCTATTGTGACAATTGGAAGCAGTTCATATATTTTTAAATATCGTTTATTATTTCGATATTCAATTGAGCCCTTTAACTTAATAGTGAATCGAAGCTTTTGAAACTCCGATATGCTGACACCCGATGTATTTACTACAATTGGAATAGAGATGCGACCAATGGCTTTAAAATTGCCCTTGTGAATTAAAATGGGTATTTCGCCAGAGATCAAAAGTTGCTGGACTGTGGGATCCTTGTTGAAGCCCTGGGCTTGTGTTATGGTTGTATTTTCAAACCCATAATTGATTTGCTCACTTAAATTGATGCCTATCCAAAGTGCTTGGGAGCGATCGGATGGTACGAGATTTAAATCAGCAATGTCGACCACATCAATTGGTTTCAATCCCATTTTGGGTATACCTTTCGGATAATGTTTAATTACATAATTCATTGCATCGATTAAGCATTTCTCATCGCCAAAGTGACATTTCTGAATTTCCTTTGCTGTAAATGTGATAAGATGTATATATGAATTAGATTAGAATTAATTAGATATAATTAGATCGACTTACGTAGCGCATTGCATAGAATTGTCATTATTAAAAAATAAAATGAATAAATTACAGTTAGCATCTTTATTTCCTTTATCAAATTATATAACTTTTAAATGCAGCTGTGCTATGTGCTTAGTGCTTACTAGCTTTGTTTACACTGAATTAAGCACATGCAATAGACAACTGCAATGACCATAAGGTGAGAACCAGTTGAACAGCTTAAATGCTCTCAATACAGTGAACCCTCAATTATAAGTACTGCTTATAGTCCTAATAAAACAAATAGCGGTGTGAAAAGCAAGAAGGCTTCTTGTTCAGTCGATCTACTATGATAATGAAATAGAGAGTAGTATTTTCAAACATGTTTTTCTGAATGTATTGTGCTGATTGATTAAAACTATTACTAGACAATAATACATAGATACGAGTACTTATAAATAAATGTTTAATTGATATTAGAAGAAAAATAACTATTGCATCATTTTGAAGTATTCATTGCTTGACTTGAGCATCTGGGTCGAAGTCCTAGATCAATATTCATATGAACTTGTTTCGAATGTTGGCAACACCTGAGCATAAAAAGCTAGCATTGCCCATTCCCATTCCCCTTCCCGTTCCCGTTCCCGTTTGTTTCCGTTTCCGCTCGCTTATGCAGATTGACTGCTTCACATTAATCAACGCATAAATTTAACGCATTATTATTTATGTGCCTGCTCTCAACGTCTGTTCGCCCTGCTGTTCATGTTGTTGTTGTTATTATTGTTGTTACGGATTTCATTCCGAAAATAGAAATTGTTTTACAAATGTCACGCCCCAACCTAGTCCTCCATTAGATGGCGTGGAGGTAAGAAAATAAATGGCGCTAAAATGATTCAATTACGCGAGCCAAAAAAGCAAAAAAAAATAAGAAAAACAAATCGTGAAGAAAAGTGGAAACAGGTGGCAATTCTGGCGACAAATTTTTGGGAATGAAAAGGCGTCGCATGAGCACAATTTTTAGACGTGTTTATTGGCGATGGCTGCAGCTGCGTTTCCTTCGAAAGGCATAATGTAATAAGCGAAAATAAGATTTTAATTGCCTCTTTATGGGTTGCGTTAAATGCCATTTTAATGCCGCCCAAAGATGTGCTAAGGAATTGTGGGACAACTCAACTCATACCAGGAATTGTGCTACACAGCCAACTGGTTCTGATACATCTAGTTGAATTGAATTACGCTAATTGCTGTATACTCATCCATTCCATGCTGTTTGTGCTTATCAATGCAAGCTTTTGGTTTGATAGAACAGAGAGAGAGTGTGCAAGTTGGAATATTCTTGAGCTGGGGTAGCTCACATTTGATGTTTGCTATTGCGCATTTGCTGGATTTGGCTTTGGTGCCACAGTGAGGCTAATGCGCAATTTCCACTCTAGCATTCTGCTCATCCTTGCCCTTAACGCTCCACTGCACAGGCCAAGAGAGATAGACGAGTGAGAAAGAAAGAGAGAGAGAGAGAGAGTTAGAGAATCTTTTAAGTGGGTTCGCCACGGTCTGTGAGCCCAGTTAGGGTTGACCCTTTTTAGTTTATTTCCCCCGTTTTGCACTTTATTTAATGTTTGTTTTATTGTCGTCGCAAGTAAATCAAACTTGTCATTTATTTATGATTTCATTAGTTAAATTGCTATTGTATGACAACATAAGATTAATTGGCGTGGAAAAAATACTCAATTAAAGTTTGATTTGTCCACAAGCAAGCCATGTCATTCATTTCGTCAGCAGTTTTCGTTTCGTTGAATTTTTTTTGTTTTCGATCTTAAAAGTGAGTTTCTTTTAGTCTTAATTGCCTTTGTAACTATCTGGTATTGCAATTTCCAGCTCCAAAATATGCAATCTTCTTGGGACCATTTCTTTGCTGTGAAAAATTGGTCAGTTTATTTTTAATCGACGCAATTGGCATTGCTAATCACAACATGTGGATAAAGTGCTGTCGGCTTGGAATTGTTTGGCATCGATCCAGGATGTGAGTCTTGCCTGGATCCTGCCAAGTCTGACAAGTCTAAACAGCTAAGATAATAAAGCAACACCTCTGGATATAACGAAATATAGAGTTGAATTTGCAATTTTCTTGTTAAGATTTTTAAAACAGCTTGAGCATCAATTAAATCAAAATGTGTCAATAATTATGTTCCATTTTGAATGACATTATTTGTGGCACATAGCTAAAAGCAATACCTGAAGTTAACCTAAAATCAATCGTAAAATAGTAATAAATATTTATTTACAACAATGATTGTTGTTGTTATGGCTGCTGTTGCTGTTGCTGTTGCTGCTGCTGTAACACATGTAAAGATTATAAAAATGAATTTTTATTGTTGACCAAGACATCAGCGACCCAAAGCGTACCAAATCCCTGCACTCAAATTTTAAAATCAAGAATTGACGATTATGCAAAAATCCACAACAAACACACACAACACCTTTATGACAGGGCGGGTCTCTCTATATGATTTCTTGCCACCTCTTGAGTATGACATTTGTTTTATGCCTACGTTCAGGCTGCGGTCCCATAAAAGCCTACATCTTGGGAACACATGAGCACTGCCAGGCGATAAAAGTTAAATATGCAAAGATGAAAATCTATAATTTTTTATGTGGTTTTTCTGCGACAAAGGGCGGGCTCAGGACACGGCCATGTTGCCACATTATGTTGCCATTTTTATGTTACACACTCTCGCCTCTTGTTTTTGTATCGTTCTTTAGGACTAATTTACCCCCCTTTGCTCCTCATCTTCGTCTGGTTTGCAATTTGTTGCGGTTTTTCGGCATTGACGAAATTTGCGCAATTTTTACGATCCGAGATTTGCACGAATTATATTCATTTTTTTTTATAGTTTTACAATATGTCGACTCAGTTTGGCCATCAAAGTTGCATTTGCTGTTGTTTTCTATTGTATTGAATTATGTTTGTGCTTTGCGCATATTATTGCGATTTTCAACTTGGGGATCAATTCGGTCGCAGGTGCAGTGCAAATACAGAGGGGAATTGAAGCTTGATAAATGGCTTTGTTACTTGGCTTTCCGCAAAAGTAATTTAAAACAAGTTATAGTCGAGAGTACTCGACTTGCACCCATCTTTATGACCTTTGTAGTTATAAGAATTTGTTCGATAGTTTTTTTTGACAACTAATTCGTTTTTATACGAGTAGATTAGCGGGGTCGGCAGGAATCTAAAACGAACTTGGGTTTGCAAGAAATGTTAGTCCAATTTTTAATAATATCAAAGTGACTCCAGGAGGAAGTGTTTAGATTGACTCAATAAGACAGTTTCTTATGAAATTAGAAAAATAATGTCTTTTGTTCAAACAATTTATCCTTTTGATTTTACTTCTCTTATCGTCGTAGTTTCATATTAGGTGACCAATGGCTTGTTATTATATTTTTATTTTATTTAATCATATAAATTATTTAAGCATATACATTTTAATTCATATATGTACTTAATAATATTGGTTACATTAAAAATATAGTGATAACTAAATTTAATAAATATTTTTTAGAAAAACTTAGACTTGCACATTTATTTAAACTAATTTGCTTTGCTTCATTTAGTTCACTAAATGCCTATCTTATACTCTCTCAGGAGATTCATATCAGCTGGCAACCCCTGTCAATAAAATTGTAATATCCTAGCTTATGGTCAAAATTTTTTAATTTTTGTTTGGGTTAACACCCTTAAGATATGACTGACAACCCCCAACCAGATCTACGCATTGTTGTGCCCACTTTTTTAATGTCTGTTGGCTGAAAACAAATCCCACGATTTGTAAGCTCTGTAAAATGTTATCTCTAATGATTAGAATTTAAATTTTTGGCGCATAATTTACATGAACATTAAACGAGCAGCAAACCACGACATCCACATGAATGATGAGGCGTCGGCACGCGGCCAACCGCAGATACCCTGCCAAATCGCCCACCTCCTCCTCTTCTTCTACTTATTCGACTACTCCCTTTTTCCGGTTTGCCGCCTCTGTCAATCCGTGGGATGTGGAATGTGCCAACAGGCAACTATTAAACGCTTAATGGCAATTTCATTGTATGTCCTGATATCAGTTATCCAATAGCAGCAATAGTAGTAGCCGAATCGACTCAACACGGCCACATGTTTGTTGTGATTACATGTGAGTTGACACGCCGCTTTTCCGCTTGCTCTTCCCTTCCCCGAGGCATCTGAGCCACGTGACCTGGTCACGTGTTCTCAATTCGGCCACAAACAAAATGCTACAAGTTTTTCTGCCAGCAAAGATCTCATGAAGAGTCTGCTAAATCTCTGAAGCAGTTGGTTACATTCCCAATGAGTTTACATGGCTTTTGTCTATTTTGCTGAAAGGAGAACAAAATTAAGCAAATCGATATATTTTATAGACAAATAGTTTTTATAAAAAAATGCACTTTCACATCTTTTAACCAAAATTACACATATAATTTTATTTAATTATTTTTGCCTTCTTTTTTTGCAGTAGAACAGATTAAAAAAGTAATGTTAATTGTGCAAATCGAAATATTTTAAAAGAAAAATAATATGAATAAAATAATTCACATTCAGATTGTTTTCAGTCTTCAAACAACATTACAGATATAATCATTATTTAATTAGTGAATAATTTTGGAATTCACGTTTTTGCAGTAGTTTCAGATGTTATCAAAGTAATTTAAATACATATTCATACTCATATTCAGGGTATTCATTCTTCGTTATAGTCTGTTTTCTATGTTTTTGGTGCCTTTTAATGTAATCAAATTATGAAAATAATACGAGGGCGTCAAGTAAGTCAAGTTGGCAAAATGTTGAGTGATTGTTTTCGCACGGCATCCGGCTGTGATTCACTTAAGCAACCCCTTTTGGAGAGCAAGCGCTACCCGAAATAAATTATATTTAAAAAGGCCTGCTCCTGCTCCTGGTACCCGTAACCGTTGCAGTCAGCCAGTCCCTGGGTAAAAGGCTCATCCCAGTGGGTGTTTCTATTTCAACACTTGAGACCCACACAGTTGGCTCCAATTGGATTTGCGTTTTGTGCCTTTAGAGGCCTTGAGTCAGCATGATAGGTGAGGGAGAGGTAGTTCCTCGGGTGGGCTTTTCGGTGACTCGCCAGACCGCCCACGAGGCTTTACTTATTACTTTTAAAAAACATTAAACTCTTGCAGAGTGTTTGTTTTAGTCTTATTTGCTGTCGCCCCTTGCTAGAGTACTGTTGTCAAAATGACACATCACGAACTTTTTTAATTTGTTTATGATAATTTACGTATTATGTAATGCTCCGAGACATGTCTGGTAGTCATTTATTATGCAGAAGGAGATGAACACAAACATGAAATGCCTGCAAATGGTGCGAAAGGAGTTGGGCCTGTTTTTCTACCACACTTTGTGTAGATTGAATAATGGATTCATTTATAATGAGTATATTGATGGCAGCTTTATGTTGTTTTATTATTTATTTCTATTGTTTTATTTATAATTTATTTTTTCGATTGAAAAGTTGAAGTCTTTTCACATGTACTCGTATTGATGAAAAGGATAGTCAATTTTATTAATGATGCTCAAATAGAATATAGGTTTATTTTTAGCAGTATTTATTAATATATAATATATTAAGAAAATAATTATGTTGAAAATGATAATTGAATTAAAATGGAAGATTATTAAAAGCCCGGACAGCTCAGGATTAATTTGCTTACTGTTTTACTTTTTAATAAACTGACTAATAAATCAGTTGTGAGGTAAGAAGGGAGCTCAAATAATTTCTAGTAAATGCCGAGTGCAATCAATCTCAGTCTCGCAGATCTCAAATGTTGTGTGCAATATGCGCAGATTAATTAATTTGTGTTAACATACGCACACATACACATACAGAGCGAGAGAGGTAGAGGGAGAGGGAGAGTAAGAAGTAAAGCTCTTGTTGTACATTAATTAATCAAATCAAATGCATGAGTTTCAGTAATCATATGCGTTCTGTTTGTAGCAACAACTGGATATCAAATCAACGTCCAAAATGCGCTCAACTTGCATGTCAATTACAGCTGGCAATTCTCCCCTCACATTTCCCTGCCCCCTTTCTCCCTATGCGCGTTGGATTGGTATTGGCCTTCAGCTAATATTCAAAGTCAATCGGCAGAGCTCATGAACTTGTCGCACCGAGGGTCGGGCCAATATGAGATCAGGGTTTTGGGTCTCGATTATTTATGCTACACACAAAATGTATGCAAATCGAATGCGAATTGCAAGCGTCATAATCACAGAACTGAAATTGGCAACGGCAATGGATGGAACGAAGCACAGAGAGGGGAGAGAGTTGTATGGTGCCCAAGGAGACATCGATATCATTTTCATTTTGGCCAATTTCATGCTAAATATGACGCCATTTGCGTTTAATAGTTGATAAGCCCACAACAAAAAACGCGCCGCGAGATGCAAATTCAATTTTGCAATTCCTAAGCCTTGGCCGCAACGAATTGGAGCACACTATGAAAGTGGGGTTATTGGCTTACTCATGGCATATGTAACGCATAGAAAGAGAAAGTCTTAATATATGTAAGATCCTTCTGTTGTCAACTGTTTAAATGCTAGTTTTGTTGATGTTTTATAAACTAACTCAGCATAGAGAAAAAATTGGAATTAAAAGCAATTATCAGAAGCATCATATTCTTATAAATAATGTCTGACTTAAAGTTGTACAATTGTTTGTTGTAACTGCAAGTTAAATAGAACTATTCTCAAATTTGAGCTGTTCAATTTCTAGTCAAGTCTTCTGAAGAGTATTTATCTTCGACATTTGTATGTCAGCTGTCTGGTTTAGCTGCCATATTTATTGCATTTTGAATGGGTTGCTTGGGCTCTTGGCTGAGCGTCAGGCTTTTTTAATTTTTCTAAAAAATGCATTGGCAGATCTATGTGGAGATTTATGCACACGCAGCTGTGTTGTAATTTTTAGCATAGATTCTTTTTTATTGGTTTTTTCGCTACGTGTTTTTTTTTTTTTGGTATTTTGAAATTCGGTTGCTTTTTTTTCATTTTTCTCTTTTTTGTAGTGGCCGCGATTTATTGTGCGCAATTTTTTTCTATCTTTGCGCTGGACGCGCACATTGAAAACGAATCACGTGAAATCTAAATAGCATCATAAATCAGACAACGACGGCAGGTTGCTTCGCTGTGGATACGCTGGATTCGTTGGGATTGCATTCATGGTATTCGCTCTCACCGTTTTGGCCAGACAATGATATATGTTGGCCCATCCTCTGACCTCCACTCCTGCCCCACCCTCTCTCCATTTCTCTCACTTACAACAGCAAAGAAAAAAAATATAGCAAATGCGTCGCTCGACTCGTATGTGTATGAAAATGGCAAATCGCTAGACGGCCTTTGATTGCGCGAAACATCCTCCCCCAACACCCCACACGCCCACTTGTTTCTATAGATTTTAGTAAAGGTATCAGCGGTCATTTGCTCAGCCTGTTCCCCAGGCATTTACTCCTATGCATGGAAATGCAAATGTTCCTCTGTGGCGGCCCATAAATATAGGTGTGGGAGTGGCTTTTCTGGGGAGTAGTTTTGGTCTTGGAGACCATACAAAAATGGTATTGCCTTACCGTAGTACGCCTTTTGTTTATTTATTGACGCCGTGTGGCTTGCCAATTCTTATAACTTATGTGATAGTCTTTCACTTCCATATAGTATGATTTATGCCTGATGTGGCGATTGCCAAAAGTTTACTGAATCTGAGGCTTTAGGCTGTTTTTATGACCCTTCAAATAATGATATACAAATATTTATTGGTATACCGAGTCAATAAGGTGTGTGTTAGTGGCAAACCAATTAAAAAATATGTACTTTTTTAATAGGTAACTTTTTTCTCTACAATTGATTAGCAGCTAAAATTATTCGCTTTTTACTGAGTGAGCCTTCTTTATATATGTATAATATATCTAAATATTAACTTCCAATGAGTTATACTACAACTTATGGACTGCTTGCCAAGTTAACCAGTTTACTTCATTTGCCTTTATTATCATGGCATACTTGACGTCAAATGATTTACACCACAAGCAACTGTCACAGGATCTTGAAATGAAATTGTTTTATTAATGTAACGAGTATTACTTGCAATTACTTAGTCACACCCGTTCAGATCCCAGATCCGTATAGTACTTGGCCCTTTGGCCAGCACATAAGCAGATTAATTATGCGACTTTTGCTATTTGCCGCGCACACAGATTTTGCTTCCAGGGGTCACATGTGGTCGTGATTTGAGAGGGGGAAGGGGGCAAAGCAAGTTACAGCCTCTCTAATTATACGATAAGCACAAATTGACCCCCTCGAGATGTGGCACCCCATTTTGGCCAAGCATTCAGTATCCGTGTAATGCTATTAATACATAAATCTGAATATTAATTTTGACCTAGCCTCGCCTAGCAGTACCAAAATGGACTATGAACTCACATCTCATATGCTAGAATGTTATAACATTTATAAGGATTGCCAGCAGCATTTTCCGTTTATTGTTTGTAATTAGAATTAGAAATTTTGTGTGTGCGTTGCGTTTTCCGTTTATTATTGTTAACACATGTGTGTGTCCTTTGCCATTATTTGTAAAAGTTAAATGCCTCCCATTTGGTAAGCAGAAATCTAAACATAGTTTCTGATATGTTTCTATCGAAAATATTGGTTAATATTCTGTTTGACTTTGACTACTTTTATGCCTTATGTGCGCCACATTAAAATGCTTTATGAAAATGGTTCAAATTAATTGAACAGATCTTTGTCGGCACAATAATTGTTATAGGGGATTATGAACTGCTAAAGGAAAGTCCAAATATATTTTATTGGAGGTTGGTATTAGCTCTGATCGAAATCACGGATGGTATTAACAATATTATAAATTGTACATATATATGTAAATAAATTGAAATTTTTATTTAAATATAAAAACAAAAGTAGTTATCAATACTGTTTAATTTTATTGATATCCCAAACTAATCTTAACTTCTATTAAGCAGATGTATTAATTTAAGATCTCATCTATTTATTTGTCTATTTACCTTTATTTCAGTAAGCACAAAGTTTGTTTTTCAAGCCGCAAAGAAACAAACAACCCAAACCTGCACTCGTAGTTGTCCTCTTTATTCCCACTAATTGCAATTAGAAACTGATTTACTTAATTTGTTTACTTTGCGGTGTCGTTTTGCAGAAAGCTTTGAGCCAACTTCCAAAATTTATGGATGTGGGTAGATTTTTGGCATATTTTTCGAAAAAGAAACTTTAGACATTTGCGGTTTGCTTTGTGTATTTTTGTGAAAGATGCGCCAAAAACTAAAATGATTTGAAATTTATTGCCATGTAAGAATAAGAAACATTGCAGTTGCTTAATTAGCTAATTGAGAAGGTGGGAAAAGCAAGCGAGGATAGTAAGTGGTATTAATTATTGTAGGAAAGACTAGTAGATTGTAATATTGATTTAAATAGGTAAGTAAGTAAGAAAGTTTCAATTAAATAAAAAGTTGGAGAAAACTAAACATATTTTTTGATTTGTTAAATCTGTTTTAAATATATTTCTTATATGGGATTTTGTATGGGTTGTTTATTTATTAATTCCATACTTTATGAGATCTTTCTCGTGAATTGTAGCATACGTACGTTGATTTATCTAGTGTCGCTCTTCACTCAACTTATGCTCAAGTATATTTCACTCAGCCATCCACTAAATATCGTATAGCTTTGAACAATTCTAAGTAAGGCCATATATCAAGTGGTGCAGACCCCGAATGAGATGTGCCCCCAATGCATTACCACAAGTTAGCCGTGGCCAAAATCGCTGACAAAGCTTTTAGTGTCACTTGAAACAATTTTGTGAATTCCCGCTCTTTTCCCCTCTGCTGCCCTCAGCAGAGCGACCTCCCATTGCTGCCCAAGTGATAATTGAATTAGAATATGGCGCTCACACACACACACACACACACAAAGGCAACGCAAACACATGAGCACTTGGCTATAACTTTGCTGAAACAAAAAATACAACACATGTGCGACATCATTTGAGGAGTTGGGGGTTGGGGGTTGGGCTTGGGATTGGGTTTGGATTCGGGTTCGGGTTGGTGGCCAAAGAAATATTATGCTTTTAACAATTTTAGCATTTTCTCCATTTACATACATCTTAATTATTTCTCAAGATGGTTTTTGTGTGGATTACAGGCACACATGCTGAGCAAGAGAGGTATAGAGAAAGAAAGAGAGAGAGACATGTGTGTGTGCCAGAGGGTTGTTAAATGTAACTGGTAGCATCCTTGGCGTCGTCGTCATTTTTACATTTGCATTTCCAGCTAATTTGCTTAAATGTTTTTAGGTGCCCCGCATTTTTGGTGCTTTAGCTCTCTCCGAATGTTGCAATAATAATAACTTGCGACTTTGTCGTTCAACATATTTTTACGATTTCGTAGATTACGACAGAGGATTTCGCTAATTACTTCTTCACAAATACATGTGAGGAGGAGCTGGTTTAATTAGCGTTGGCCCCATTAGCGTTGCTTCTTAATTTTTATATGTTATTTCCACTAATATTAATTGCAATTTAAATGTTAATTCAAGTCCATCATGAATTTGGCGCCAACTAAATGCGGCAGCGTTAATGATAGCAATTCTAAAATCGAGTATGCCGTTAAAAGTTCTACAATTTCACACAAAATAAAGAAATGACAACACCATGAAAAGCAACCCCTAATTACATGCTTAGCCTTACCCTAAATATGATCGGTTAATGATAGGGTAAAGAATGAGCAACAAAACTGATTTCACAACTGAGGGGAGAGGGAGAGAGAGAGAGATAGAGTGTATAAGTGTGATAGAGGGAATCTGTGATCAACCCCTGGTTGTCTCCTTTTGTTCATGTCTAAAAGTCAATTGGGAAAAATTAATTTAGCAACAATTCTTTTATATTCTGAAGTCAGCCGAGTGTTTTGCCACGTTTTTGATGAGGGACTGACAGTGGCAGTGAAAAGTAATTTGTGCACTAATAAGGTCATACAATGGACATAATACACAGCGGGAAATGGCTATGTCAGCTATGTGCAAAAGACGGCTGAAAAAGCGCAATATAAAAGAATTTGAATAAGTATGTGTTTCATTTTGTATTGTATGCGAGAAATATATAAATGATTTTTGTGGTATTGAAAAAGTAACATTTATATTTTTTATACTTATATGATATAGAAAAATGTATCTTCAAAAAGGTTTTATTCATTATTTATCATATTTACATATATACAGAGTTTGCAATAAAATATCCCAAAAATTATCAAACCAATAAAAGTTCGCATTTAACTACTTTAATAATAGTCAATATTTCATTCCCATATACCAATTGACTCATTAATTTTGTGCAGTGCATTTACATTCACATCATTTCACCGCTTCTCTCTAAAGGTTACAGCAATTGTTTGCATCCTAACACTCATATACATAATCGCATTTACACTAATTGGATGATGGTGATCAATCAAAAATGAGTATCTGTAAAAATGGTAGCAGGAATAGAGTAAAAGTGTCGTGGAGTCGGCAGCCGATTGTCAAAGCAAGGGAGTTTGGCAGTAAACCTGAAATTGAACTCAATGAACTGATTTCCGGTTTGTGTGTGCCGGATCCTAGACTAGATCCTGTTTACCTGAAGCTGAACCAGATTGTGCATTTGGCAAGGCAATCAACCCCTCGTAAGAACGGAAGCACTACGTCGCAGCTGAGTCAAGACTTTTGGCACGACCAGAGTTGTTGTCACCGCTGCCATTATCCTTGCTAATTTTGCAGCTCAATGGGTATTTGGAATTGGGTTTGGGGTTTGCTTTCTATCATTTGGGTGATCTTTAATTGCGCAGCTTGGCAGCGAATTACACACGATCACAGGGCGAGAGTTGAGTTGAATCGAGTCTAAAGTGTGATAAATGGATTTTTGAAAAGCCCGAAAATAGGCTGGGACCTTTGTCGATTGAAGGTTAATGGCAGCTCTGGCCATACATCATTGGCATAATTAGTTATCGTCTTGTTTGTTGTTTATTAATTACTTTCTTTGTGTTTTTTATGATATGTTGATCTTTATCAGCGGTACACTTAAGCTACCTCACGATTTCGAAACGATAAAGACAGCTGCAGTTTCAGCTTCGTCACAAAGAACGTATTTTGAAAACTAATAAAGCATCCCACCAAAATATGCATTCATTCAACTGAAAATGTCATACAGGCATATTAAATTGGGTGGAAAAAATGTATCAAATAATTTTTGCGAATTCCGCAAAAAATCATAACATCTGCAATTAATCCGGCTGTCAGTTCACTGATCCCCAAAAGCCGAACCCAAAAGTCATTTAAGGGCTAAAATGTCGCGTGAACACAAAATTGATTTTTATAGATATTTATAGATTAAAAATTTTCCACATAAGCACCCGAAAAAAAAAATGGAAAGAAAAAGATGAACATTTGCAGCATAAATTTTTCGATTAATTCATTTTGCTCTTCTTTCTTTTTTTTTTGGATTCTACTTTTGTTCGGGTAGCAAGTTGCAACCCTCTTATGTGATAGATTATGAACTTGAAATGGTAACAGTAGCAAGCACAATATCATATGAGAGAGATAGAGTACATATATGGATGCGATATGTGGTAGAATTTTATGAGTTTGATTTCGCAAGGCGACAACCCACCCGGAATTGAGTTGAGTCTTTCAGCTAAATGAGGGACACTTTTCAGCCCAACCCATTAAATTAAAAGGCCATAAATTAGTTGGCTTTAATGTCAGTTGAAGATTTTCGCAGCAGTGTGAATTGCAACTACTCGGCATATTGATTGTCTGCTCTTTTGTTCGGTAGTTTATTGAGTTCAACAACTATTTTTATGGGTTTTTCATTGAATATAGAAGACTACCTTAAAGCTGAACTCAATATTGGATTACCACTGTGTCGCTGATTGATTTAAATGGTTTATTAAAGAAACTGTATTGGAATTACTGGACGATGTATTCAAAATTAAATACTTTTACATAGTTAAGGTGAATTATTATCGTACTTCAAAACGCATTTAATTCTATTTTATTTCTTTAATTGTATTCAAAATTCTATACTGCTAGAAAGACATTTATTTAAAATAGAATTTCTTTATGATTCATCACAGTAAAATTTATGCACAACAACAGAGCTACCTAATAATTATCATATATACTTTGAATAGCATAACATTAAAATAATTTGATAATAAAATATGTGAGTCAACTGTCAATTCAATTAACATTCATATAACATTTTTAACTACCCTCAAAGTCATCCCCAGACATCCGGCGACTATCTTCATAGTTAACTCGTCCCACAATGAGCAGAAAAAATGCAATTCGTTGCAGTCATATTTAAAAACTTAATGCCTATTAATAACAATAGATGTCTGGCTGTCTGTGCGATTTGAGGCATAAAAATGGATAATTAATAAACTGTGTCGTGACTCGCCGAGAGAGCATGAATGGGGAAAGTTAGATAGAGAGCAAGCTAGGTGACAAACGTTTAAACAATAGAAATTGATGAGATTCTGTAACGCATGCATTATATGGCAAATTAATTGCATTTCCCGGCCAAATTGTCAATCAATGAGCAATAAATTCAGCAGATGGGGAGCCAAACTACGCAGAGAGAGCATCTACTCGGTCAAAAGAGAAAGTTGTCAGCTTATAAATAACAGTAAACAGTTGATGGGGACGGCATAGTGTGCCAAAATTGAGAGTGCAATGATTGCTACTAAAAAGCATTGCAGTCCCGAAATAATCCACTTTGGGTTAGTGCAAAAAACCAAAAAAAATGTTGGTGGAAGAAGAAGCTACGCTTAAGCCAAGTAACTGGCGCACAGCAAGCAAGCAATTACAAAAACACACACAACAAACAACATCCAGCGAAGAGATACAACTACAGCTGCTTAAGCAGAGCCGCCACACACAGACACACTCACACATACAGATACAAGTACGGGCACCCGCACTCATGTTTACATATAGACACACATGCATACAATACAATATATGTATAAAATGTTCAAATCATCAAACAATAAACTCAAAATGGACTCCATCGCTTGTCGCACGTTTCGTTGCTCATTTTCATGTCGAGCGCGTTAAAAAGCCAGCTCCCCACCACTCTCACTCACTCACTTACTCATGCACTCACTCTCTCCCTCACGCTGTCTCGCTCGCGCGCTTTGTTGTGCCGCTCTCGTCTCTGTGTGTGTGCGTCTCATGCGCAGCTGCCATGCAACGAAATGGAATTGGAACACAGGAAACCGCTTAACATGGCCATTTTGATTCCCATTCTCTGCGCATGTCTGACGCTGCCTTTGTGGGCGTGGCCTCTGCGAGACAAGACTCACACTCAAACTCTCACTCAATGTCATCGCATCTCCTCTCTTCTCTGCGTCTCGTAGTTGTTGTTGTTGTGTGGTGAAGTTGATGAGCTGCTTTGAGCTTATTGTCGTTTTGGGCTTGATTACATTTTGACCTTCTCTACAAATACTCGTCGCATTTGGGGGGTTTGGGGTTTGGGGTCTGGCATTCTTTTCTTGGGACGTGTTTGTTGCATTTTTAATAGGCTACCGAACACTCCAGGATAGCTCATTAACAGTCCAAGTTGATTGGGTTTGCTTGAGATTTTAATTAAAATTTTGTAAAATTCATGAAATTCTGGGGTTTATTGAAGGGCGTAAACAAAACAAAGTATTATGAAGTTGAATTTTTAAACAAAGCATGGCATCATATTAAGTAGCAAGCAGTTTAAATAGATAATACAGAGTTCTAATATTAATAATATATTTACAATATTTCAATAATTATTATTAAATTATATTAAAATATACTGTTTCTTTACTAAAAACAAAAGTGCAACTCTAATTACTTAATTCGCATATTTATATTGACAGTTTTATTGACATATAAATGGATTAAACTATCAAGTATTATTGGAATTGCCAATACAAGAATTCTGAAACACTTGTTCATTTTTCAAAATATATAATTTGTGTTTTTGTGATTAGACAAAGTTATTAGAATATTTTTAGTTCCCAATTTTTAATATAGATGAGGTTTCTTTGTTTAAACAATAATAAATACGTATTTGGGACAAATATAATAAAACAATTTACAATTCATTTTCAATTTGCTATCATGCTAATAAATTCAATGATGCCTTGGCATTCCTCAAACTTAATCAGTTTTCGATTGATAATCTGTCAATTGAACAGTTTATCAACAAAACCCTTCTTGTCTTATTCGAGTTCGTTCAACTGCCATGTTTATTACCTATAATGTACATAAATTAAAGCGACGCTTATTAAAAACACATACGTACATTGTTTTGCTATAAACACAAACAATAATTCAATTTAATGCAAATAGGAAAAACAAAGAAACAAGACAAAAAACATGGCATAATCAATGTCGATGCTGTCTGTAAAAAGCAGCAAGTGTGTGAGTGAGTGAGAGAGATCCAAACACACATACAAAGAGACATAAATATTGATGTGTGGGTATATAGCATACATTGCGAGCCACACATAGACATCCCCCAAATGGACAGGAGGGGGAAGGGAAGTGAGTGGAAAAGCAACGAACCAACTTGCAATGCTCATATATCAGCATTGGAATCCACCCGGCAAACCCTAACAACGAAAACAATTTGGTAAGTTTTCGAAAATTTGCTGCACAAGCTACTGTATGCAACTGTGTGCGTGTGTGTGTGTGTGTGTGTTTGTGTGAGAGTGAGAGCTGGTCTAATCCGTCGAGCGGGATAGCAATAGATTTTGGGAAGTCCATGTACAAAGCTTAGAAATAGACAGACAATAAAAGCTTCATGAAGCGACATCGCCGCCATTTCACAATTCGGCCATGTGCTGAAGCGAGCAAGCGATAGACCCATCCATGAAGTTTCTGTTGATTTTTATCATTTATCGATTTCGAATTTGTGTCGAGGGACAATTTAGTGTCCCTCTCCCAACCCAACTCAACTCTGACGGTGTCTCTGTTTCTGTTTCTGTTGGTGTCTCTCTGTTTCAGCGCTCCCGGACATTCATGAGGTGTCAGTTGAATAGGCGGGCAAGCTCTCTGCCGCTCGCGGGGGGATTGCGGCGCCATTGCCTTGGCCAGGCCAAACAATTTGATGGCCAACTTCACTGGCTGACTGGCTGGGTTTTGGAGCATTGGTTGGTTGATTGGTATAGCTGCTAGCTAGCTGGCCTGTCATTGTCAGGCTAAATGCCTCGCCTGTCAGTGCAGTACATTTTTGGCCTCGCTGCGTGTAGGCGACTCATGAGCAGCATCCATTGCTATTTATGACCCTCCACATGTCCTTTCGTCCCGCAAAAGGGGAACAAACTATTGTTACCGCATTTGTCTTTATTGATCCCAGTGCGGCCTTTAAGATTGCTTTTCTGAATTATATTGGCAGCTTTGTTATGATTTGGGTATCGATCGAAAGTGGAATTGTTAAACTATTGAAATGGCGAATCGATTATTGTTAATTTTGGTTAAGTTATTTGACATTGGAATTATTGATATATTTACATTTGATTTTCTTGTATTAATTGTCATTATATTATTATATTGGGAGTAAGAATTAATATAATATACTATGCTTAATTGATAGCTTAGATATTAATTCAATTTTGACTATGAGTATTTTGCCAGCACTAAAAGGAAAAGTCTAATTTACAACTATGATATATATTTTATATAATGCTTGTAATGTACTTTAAATGGAATGTACTGTAAAAACAACTTTTGCACTACTTAATTTAAAATAAAATAATTTATAGTGCAGTTCCATAAAATTTCGAAAAGTAATTTTAAATAAAATGTATCATACAAAGAACATCATATATATATTTTCCTTGAAAATATTCAAAATATATTCCTTCTCTTTGGCATAGATTTCATGGCAAGACACATTCGTTAAGTCCATTTCCAATCGCCTTAGCTCTTTCAAGGATCACGTAAATCTTTCTAATACACTGCTCTAAATCTTATGCAATTCTCTGCTGGCCCATTCAACGGCTAACTCAACAATAAAGCAATTAATCAATTTTATTGACATACCAGACACAAAACAAAGCCGAAACCCAAATTCGCAAGGAACAACCCGCATCAGCTTGCAATTTTTCAGCAAGCAGAGATTAACAGAGATCAGAGGGTCCAGTCAAAAAGGCAAGTCAAATTATACACGAGGGACACACGATCGACCAGCAGTTTATTGTGATGCTGAAATTCTATTAACCTCATGAACGTAGAACGTAAGCGGCTTAGTGGGATTTACCTGAGAACCGGAGAGAGGTGATCGTTGAAACCTGAACAGATCACGTATTGTAGCACACTGGACGCCTGCGCAGCTGGAACTAAATGGCAAATTCAAAGGCAATTCACACTCGTTCGTCAATTGCTGGAAGTTGACTTTCGGCGCGTACTAAAAACATAAACAAAGAGTTCCCTAAAAATCTGTTGAGAGAAACTGAAACTCACAGCGGAAGTGTGCGGAAGTTGCTTTAGAGAGAAAGCAAGAATTGCAAAACGCAAACGTGCAACAAACAGCAGCGTGCAACATGCGTACGTTGTTCTCTGAATGAGTTTGCAGTTTATGTAGCAAGAGTATTATATAATTGATGCTTTGATCTGGCATGGAATTTCACAACGTAATACGGCGGCTATTTACTCGACATACGGCATATACACTCATGGATCCGCTAATGGCTCGTCGACTCAATTATCGGCGGTATGCTAATGGTATTTTGAATAGATCACAGACGGGTCGACGGTTATTGTTTGCACAAAGCTGCAGAGGCACAAACTTAAAGTATGATTAATGTGGGCTCCATTAGGCATAGTACTCCTCGATGTGTGTCGATTGCAATAGGGTCATTAGCGGGCGGGATCCTAACAAGCCTATACATATGTATATATGTATGTACATATATATGGCTAGAAGCCAGCTCTAGTTGTGTAGTTGTTTGCCCTTCATCTTCATCTGCGTCAAGTGCTCAAACCCAGAGGGCATTAATAATTCGGCATTGCCTTATTGTTCCATCAACCTGTTTCAATTTCATTCAACGTTGTTTGATTGACAGTTGATTGATTAACTTCTTGGATTTTAGTTGGATTCTTTTCACACATTTCCCATTCATAGCTGTTCCGTTTTTGTCCGCCCGAAAAAAAAAGAAAAAACTCTTTGGCCTAATCCTTTTGACTGCAACTCCGGAATATTTGACGGATTGTCATCTGACTGACTCAGTGACTTGGTGACTTGGTGACTTGGTGTCTATAAGCAGATTTCCGGTCTGTCTAATTGTTATGAGCCCTAAGCCCAGCATCTATTGTTGCCCTCTTCTTGTGGGTGTGCTGAGCTGATTTTCTTTTTGGGCCGAGCAATGTGTATTATGATCAAGCATCGTTTGTTGTAGGTGGATTTTACTGTCAGTAATGGTATGAGCCAGGCACATAATATATCGAGTAAAAGTATTGCTTAAGTATTCAGAATTGAAAATGATTTTTTACTTTAACTAAGATTCTTTCAATCAAGCATTTTGACTCGATTATTTCATCATTATCGAGTCGGGAATTAAAGACAACAACGCTGGTTTTTTCGTAAATTTTTATCATTTATTCTTTATCAATTTGAAATAATTAAAATTACAATTTAATTTAAATACATTTTACATAATTCACTGCAGTATTTCATCGTCATCATAATCAGCATTATTATATAATTTTTACGCACTTTTCGCATATTTATTTATATAGAAATTAGAAAAAAAACTAAAGTCTGTTCTAATGCACAAAATAACATTAGTGTTAGGAATGCTTTAATTTATATTCTTTCTTTTTTTTTTTTGCTGTTTTTCCTTTCATTTGTAGTGGTTTTATTTATATATAAACTATAAAACTAAACATACAATATGTAATAAATTCAGTAAATTGTGTGCCTTAAAACGACTTAGCATTTAGAGCCGGGTTATTAAATACAAAATACCTAAATTCTATATATCTATGCGCGATTTCAAAATTAACATAAATATTTACACACATATTAAACAAGGGATGGTAAGGGAGGGGAGGGGAGGGGAGGGGATGGGAATGTGGGGATGGAGGATACAAATTAAGCCTTAAAATTGACGTCTTCAGAAGACTGTAAAGTGGCAAAACCTTTTGCATTAGCTAATAAGAGAAACTGAAATGCCCTTAAGAATGTTGAGAACCTTTCGCTGTGTTATTGTTGCTGTAGTTGTTTTTGTAGTTTATTAGCTGCCGCTTAATATTGTTGCTGTTAATTTGCTGTAGTTGTAATTGTAGTTTTAGGTTGTAGTTGTAGTTGTAGTTGTGTATATGCATATCCTTTGCCTTTTTGTAAATTCGTTTTAATGACGATAATTATCCTGCTGCTGCTGCTGTTGCTGGGAGCCGCTGCTGCTGCGACTCCTTTTGCTTTGGGCTGGTGCCTCACCCATGTCCAGGCTCTCGTTATCGCTGTCCATGGTCTCGCTGCAGTCGCCATCGTTGTCGCCACCAATGTCGTCCTGTTTCCGCTTGGCCGTTGCCATTTCCGCCGCATGACGTTTGCGCCATTTGGTGCGACGATTCTGAAACCAAACCTGTAAAAGTCCAATTTGAAATGAAGAAACTTTAGAATTATGTGTGTATGCATGTGTGTGTGTGTGTGTGTGTGGCAATTAAAGTTTTAAATAAGCGAACCCAAAGTTTCATGTGTAATTAGGCAGTCCAGTGGCACTGGCAGCGACTGAGACCATGAGGCACACATTGTCAAAGTCATTAAGTCGAGCCCCGTCACCCATTTAGCATTTACCATCTACCATCTCACATCTCCCGTCTCACAGCCCATAAGTCGCATCATCAACGCCGGTTAACCCTCAATTAAGACAATATTAAGCCCTGGACAGCTTTGCTGTTGTTGCTCTTGTTGCTGTTGCCCAACAGCAGTTACAACAGCAAAAACTATGCAAAACCATGACTAACGTCTTTGGTTGCGCTTCATTTTCCATTTTGCAACCAAGCCTCAATGCTGGCTGTCGCTGGCCCCTGGCAACATATGTTGCATGCCACCCTGCTCTGTCGCCACTCCTTGCCCACTCTCTGCATGAGGGAGTCTACTGCAAATAGGCCTAGACACGTTTTCCAGCTTCCTTTCTTGTTTCACTTTTCGTTTTTTTTTAATGCCTGTTGCCTGCTTCAAAATCGAGCATAATTTCAACATTTGCCTGATGATGAAGCACTTTTGTTTGGACCAGACAAGAGCTCATCATGGCAAACATGGTGTAGTTCAAGTCATTAACAGCGCTTTCAAATGGCCATTTTAATGCTAAATTGAGCTGTTTACTAAGCAAGCTTATTGCAATTGCTTTTAAAGTAAAGCTACTTGAGTTTGTTTGCAATTAATGAGAGTTTTTTTTTTAAATAATTATTGGCAGGTAAAAGCTCGAGAAATCATACTCCATTTAATGATATATTGAGAACTGTTTACCAAATGAGTCCAGCTAGTTTAGAACTCGAGTTGTGTGGCGAGCTATCTTGGGTTCATTTATGGCCTTATGACAAATTGTGTTTTAAGGCAGTCGATTACGCTTTATATTATGAAATTTTAATATCTCTGTGTGGACCAAGCGAAAATCAGCTTCCGTAACGACCCAATGGTGCAATTAAACCAGATACAACATAATTTACAACTTCATTTGCACATTTGTGTAATTATTATTTGCAACATTATGCGAAATAAAAACACAATTAATATTTTTCGTGTGTTATATGCCACAGCATGGCCAGAAGAGAGACAGAGATTAAAGTCGAGTCGAGTCGAGTTGAGTTGAGTGTGAGCCGGAAAAGGAGGCGTCTTTTTTGGCTCCACAGCACAACACACAGACAGGACAACAACAACAACAAGAGCAACAACATTAGTTGGCATCATTAAGGCTGCTTTTCATGGTCATTATTTTTTGGTAACAGCTGTGTCCATGTTGTTACGGGATTTGGTTGACCAAAAGAGGAACTTGTGCTGCCTGTCGTTGGGGGATGGGAAGGGAACGGGAGGGGAACGGGAACAGGAATGGGAATGGCAATGTTATGCAAGAAGCCGTTGCCGTTTTCGACATCATAACGATGGTGTATACGTCATCTAGCACCCACTAAAGCATAGTTTCTAAGTGGAAGGCAACAGACTGTTGAATTGAAGCTTTGTCACTGCCGCCTTGTCGACATGACTTGACTGCTTAAAACTTTAAGAAGCGTTCACCATTTCTGCTCGACACTTAATGAAGGAATGCAGAAAACTTAACTATAAACATTGTTTGTTTCTTTTTATATATGTATATTTGACAAGAACTGTAGAACATTTCTGCTTCGTCGATAGTTCCATTGATCTGCTACCGACCTTTTTATGGCCACACAACAAGATCAAGATCGTCTTTAAGTTAGAGCCCAATGAAGCAAAGGAAAATGCTCAAAAAGCGACTGTAAGAGTCGGAAATTTATGACAGGCAACATGTCAAAGTCAATCAAATATTGTGGCAATCAATTTGACGTGGTCGGCCACGTTACGCTTCGATTCGAATTGAAATGGGCCAAACGGATTTATTTATTGCGGGCAGAACGCAGGACACAAGGCAGTGTTATAAAACATATGCCAATGTTTTGTCGTTTTGCTGTTTGTTGTCTGTTTTTTTTTCTTTGTTTTTTTTTTTTGGCACCACTGCGGGGTGTCCGTCAGGTGTCTGAGGGTCAGATAAGGATGAAAAGCGTTATGTAAATTTCGTAGGAACGGATGTTAAAATCAAACCTTATTTTTATTTTATATATTTTACTGTTGCCTGCCCCTCCCTCTCTCGTCTCCCCTATCTTCCTTGCTCGATGGCAAATATATGACTCTGACCAAATTGGAAATTTATTTGTTTAAGCGTCCTCTGCCATGGCATGGATCGGCGCGGCTCGACTGGGATCGGATCGTTCGCTGTTGGGTACTTAAAACTCATGAAAATTTACAGCATGGCCGGCACACACCTTGAAGAAAAAAAAAAGAAGGAAAATATACCCGCTACCCGCCTCTGATCGACTGACAAGTTGTTCTTGCTTCTCCTATTGGTTAACAAACAAAAGTGTTCTTGTTGTTGCTGTTGTTGTAGTTCTGGCATTTAAGAGCAGCTCGTAAATTTGAATTCCAATGTCCGCATTCGTATTCGAATACGTTTTTATATGATTTTGTGATTTATTTGCGTGTTGTAGCCCATCAACGTGAGGGCTGAGCACACATAAAATGTGTTTTTATTTGACTAATTGTGAGTTGAAAAGTGTGGAGCAATGGCGCATCGGATGATAGCGCTTCTAATGGATAACCACACCATATTATGTGCCTCTCTTTTACACACACACACTATCTGTCTCTCAATAGAATTTCTCTCCATTCATTAACACACAATCAAATCCATTAGTGGGCAACAATGCAACTTCGCCAGCTGGTATTTCTTGTTGGTATTCTCTTTCCACTATTTTCCTATCACAGTTCCTAAAAATCAATTAGACAATATTTCACATATCTGTCATAAGTTTTATGAGCTGACTGTCCCATTGTCAACTTGTCGGCTTGTCACTTAGCCCCACAGTTCCAATCGCCCCATTCACCCCATTGCCTGATGCCATTGTTATATTCATTTTTGACAGCCGCTACGAATTGATTTGGTCTATAAGCTTTCATTATACATGTGCTAATTATGCGGCAAGTTTTGATATTTATGAAATACCATTCTAAATTCATTCTGAAAGCCATTGGAAACAATAAAATAAGAATGAAATATAAGCAATTATTGTTTCAATTTAATCATGGCATATGTGTCTGTTTTTTTCACACAAACATTGTCAGTTGATCAGATATTGCATTATGAGCATTAGCAAATTCTATGACTCATTTCGACCTTTTGGACAAGTATTGTCGAAATATATTCAATTTAATTGATGTGTCATAGTTATAAGTATTTCCTTGCAATCAATATATTTAAAACTCCATCACATTTCTAATCTGAGACTCTTGTTTTATAATATTGGAGTATTCTGTCAGTTTATTTATTTTAATTTTTAAATTTGTTCAATCTTTCTGGTTAACTAAAATAAATGTAATTTAATGTTAATTCATCTTGAATTCTTTTTCTTGCCGTCAGCCTCTACTAGCTGACTTAAATAAACCAATTACTTTGTGTTTATTATAATCACAATATGTCTACAACTTTAAGCAAGTTTTGCAACTTTAAACAGAGTCGGAGTGCCTTGAATAGTTGAAGCGTTTAACAAATGGAATCTATGTTTATATGCATTTCAATATTTAATTTGCCAAACAGCGCTGGGCCATCAAATAAATGAAATTACCTCAGCAATAACAAAAGTCAAAGCCACCCACAGCGAGGACAGCACTCCTACAATATTTCTTTATCACAGGATGCGTGTTTACATGCATGGACTCAACAATCAGTGGCAACATTTATGCAAAAGCGAAATCACGAAAAAGCTATAACGACAATCATGCAATAATGTTATGGTCCATAGCTAGAATGTCATTAATAATGGACGCAGACGTTATAATTCACATGCACGAAGAGAAGAGGGAGAGGGAGTGTGGAGACTGTTATAAGAACGTACAAAATGGCGACCATTTGCATTAAATGATTGCTAAAACGAAGCTCGGTCTCGGACTCCGGCCGAGGCAGTACTCTATGTGTGTGCTGTGTCCAAAAACGGTTTTAATTATGATAACAGCGCAATTATTCTTGTCAAGATCATTTGGCATGCGCCCAGCTTGCAGCCACGCCCACAAACACATACTCGCACACCCTCACACACGAACACTGTTTTGCATTTTGTGTGTCTCTGTCATATTTTTGGCCCCGGCTTGCTCTAGTGTGTCCAGTGGTTGTGTTTTTGTTTGTCAATTTGCATACTATCATCGTCATGGCTGTTTTTCATCTCGGTCTTTTAGGAGCGCATTCATTCACCCACACAGAGATACACACAGATACATGCACACTAATTGAATATGTATGAAGCTGATGTCGTCGTTGTTGCGTCCTTGCACAGAATTTAATTTACACTCACCCAAAAGTCATGCAGTCATTTGGCATGTCTATCAGACAACGGCCACCCAATCCAGCCCAGCTCACTCATCCATCTCACTGTCCATTCGTACTCGTCGTCATCAGCGACTTTACCTCCTCTGTCTCTCTCTCTCTCTCTCTCTCTCTCTCTCCATCCAAGTATCTGTATCTATTTAGCCCCTGCACAAATGACGCATATTTAGCTGCAGCTCAAGCCATCAATCCTGTTTCTCCTTCTCTCTTTCTCCGACTCTGCTCCTTTCCCATTCTGTTGGTGTCTAGAACGTTTTCCCGTTTCATATGCCTCACAATGCCAACGGCCTCATTCATTGGTAATTAATCATTTTGCTCATCATAAACGTGATTTCTTTTCACTTGCCTATCTCCAGAGCTGAGCACCCTGATTTGTGCACAGTTTGCTCGAGTTTGTTGAGGACTGCCGCATCTACGGGGTGTAATGTTTGCGACTCATCATAAGTGAGAGGGTAGCAATTATTGGGGTCTACAAATTGCCTGACAAATGTCCCGACAAATGTGAACTATTAACTATGGTACTAATACGGAAATTGGCAAAGATTGGTTGTCATGCTGCTCCAACTACTAGCTCTTAGCATTTGCAAATGATCAATCAACAAACTTTAGCTATTTGCTGACTCAATCTTTATATTAAAATCTTCTGCTGCATGCTGCTAGTTTATAATTCACACTAATATTTAATTAATAATAATTAGTAAACAAAAATCGACTTTTTTCACTACTATTGCTGTCACATCGTGTTCTTCTCTTAGTTCTGCAATATACAAGATAGTGCTTTCAAATGCTTCCATCTCAATGCGACAGTTTGCTCTATTGCCAATTAACTCGGCAAAGTATCCAAGAGATTGCTAAGCTTAGCCATCATATGCTTTGTATATTTTCCAAGTAAATGGCACAAACTCGCTACAAAACCAATTAACTGCCCTGGCTTAAGACTAATTTAAATGACAAGCCCAAAGAGCTAGCAAGGGCGATGCTAAAAACCGCGCCGCACACGCGACTTACGGGCAATGGGAACGACACGTGTGTTTCTGGTGGGGATTACAAGGACGATGATGGCGACGCCGCTCAACAAATTTGACGACACAAAGGATTTATTTGTTGATAACATTTTGCGGCAAGGGGAAGGGGCCAGTGGGAAAAAACAACCTTCGCTGAAAACTTTAAAATGACGCGCATGAGAATGTGTTTTTTTTTTATTTTAGGGCTGTGACGATGAGGGATGAGGGGAGCTGGGGGCGGTCTACAGGGACAGACATGTGCACTAAGCCTTTAGGGCATAACCCACAGGGACTTGGACTGGTATACCCAGTGGCAGACCATTGGCGCCATTTTGTTTTCGGTTTCGACAAAAATAAAGCAAAAATCCACGAGCTTTGCGTTTCAATAAAAATGCAAATTGCCACAAAAGTCAATGGCTTGTTTGCCGGGGGGAGAGCGAGGAGAAAGGGACTGTATCTTTTACCTTTTTCTTTTTTTTTTTTTTTTTTTTTTTAGAGGTTTATTTGCTTAGATACCCTGCCGCCATTTTATGAGTTTTTAATTTGCAT
Source organism: Drosophila pruinosa (assembly GCA_018150935.1). Taxonomy (NCBI): domain Eukaryota; kingdom Metazoa; phylum Arthropoda; class Insecta; order Diptera; family Drosophilidae; genus Drosophila; species Drosophila pruinosa. Next base: position 27,847,803 of record JAECWR010000199.1, read on the forward strand.
ACTCGCATTTTAGCAAATGGTTTTTGTCCCTTTGCCGATTTGAAACTTACCTTAACCTGCGACTCGGACATTCCTAAGGCATACGCGAGCTTGGCACGCTCTGGTCCAGCCAGATATTTGGTTTGCTCGAATGTCTTCTCCAGTGCGAATATCTGTTGACCACTGAATGTTGGGCGGGTGTGTTTCTTTTTGCCATCCTTATCGCTGGATGGATGATGCTGATGCGACTGCGATAGATTGGCGGACACTGCAATAAATGTAAAGCAATGTGAAGGGATTAAATTTCTGATTAAATTGTATATATATTAAACTTCAACAAAGAAACATTTCAATTTAAAATTAAGTGAACTTCCGAAGTAAAGTATTTTCAAAAATAATTAAACCAAGAGATGTATGTTTTTCAAAAGCAAAACTTTAAGTAATTACAAAATACAATTGCATTAATGGGATTTGTGTTTTAAGTTTACATTCACTCTGATTTTAATACGGAATATATTATAAGTGAATCACACTGAACTAAAAACTAAACACTGAACAAATATTAATCGAAAAGACGACACTTCTGAAGAAATTAAACTTTTATTTAACAAACTTTAAACCTCGATTGATGTTTTTTGATCAACTATTTAATAAAATTGCTCATATCAAACTACTCAATTTATTGGATCATTTAGGCATTTGATTAGGAAAACCTTTCAACCCCAGAATAATCACGACAACCCGCGATAATTAACTTTACTAGTACTAAAGGTAGCCCAATAAATAAGCAACTTTACTATGAACATTTCGGTAATAAAACTTTTCAAATTTGTTCAATTTATGTTTAAGAGTCGTGTTTACAAGCTTCGCAAGTTGTGTCGAGTTTTCCCCAACATTTAATTACGAAACAATAAGCAATGCCATAAAATTTAGCGAGAAAATAATGTTCCACCTTTCTCCTTCGTCATAAAAAAGGGAAGGGGGAACAGGGGGGGTGCTGTTGCTGTTGCGGCAAAGTTTTTTGACATTTATTAATTGTTTATGTGGCGCGTTGGCTTTGGCGACAGCTGCGCATTTGAGAGGCGCTCTGGTTGAGGGAAATGAGAGGAGAGAAAGTGAATGCTATGTATCTAACTAGCGACTGTTGAACATGTGAAAATCATATTTCAATTGGTGTTCCAAAATTTGATTTGCCATCCACAAAATACTCGTAAATGCAAATTTTCGTAATTTATTTTCGGCAATTCATTTGTGGCCTCAACTATTTGTTATGACTTCTGGCGTCCTGGCCACGCATAATAATTAGACACTAATTACCATTGAGGTAGCCGAGAGCGGTAACCATGGGAAAATACTAAAAGAAAAAACAAAAAGAAACATTGCCGAACATTCACGTTGCAACAATTAACAAACCCAAATTGACCACAGAATTTATGAGAGCCACTAAAGTAATGCATGGGCCTTGGGCTTTCATTAAAATCAATTAGCAAAAACGACAACGAGAACGAGGCGAGTACGAGACGAGGACAGCGACGACAAGAGGCCAATAAAAGCAAAGCACCACGCCCCCTGGCGCTAGAGGGCGCTACGAGCACCACCAGCACGCCTCCTGCCTCCTGCCTCTAGCTCAAAAGGCTCGTAAAGGCAGTCAAGTGGACATGGTTGGGTGGTGGCCATAAAATTAAACGGTAGCTGTGAGTGGGGGTGGGAGTGGGACCTTCTCACCAGGGTTGCCAACAGCCCCTGTGACACTCTGCGTGCGTGTGTGTGTGTGTGTGTATGCTTTCAATTAATGTCACCCCATTATTAAATGATCCCTAATTATGTGAAATGATTTAACTAAATATGCACAGGACGCGCCTGGCGCTATGTAAAAAAGGTAAAGCCGCAAGTGGCCGGGGACAGTCGAGTCTTGGGGAGAATGGTATACGGCAGCAGGCTTACCAGGAAGAAGGGTCTATCTTCAATATGAGTTCATGCTTATTCCACTCGAATTTAATTCAGCATTTGCCTGCTGAATGCGAAACAACTTAAATCCTCTTTCGCCATTGGCACTGGCAAACTCGTGTCCCTTTATGATACTTTGGTGCAGTTTCCACAAAATTATTAATTTAAATGGTTACAGTTTGAGTAGAATGTGTGTGTTTGGAAATAGGGAATTGAATAAAGTTCTTGAATTGGCATAACTATAACAGTGGCCAAAAATAGATTGTTGAAAAAGTTTAGCAAGTTTAATAAAGCAAACTTTTAAAATTATAGCAATGTTATAAGTTTATTATATAAATATTTATGGTTGCAAAAATGCAAATGAAAATAGTTTAAAGTTGCTATGGTAAAATTAGAAAATGTAATTTATACATCATAATACATAATAACAGCTTGTTTTGAATAAAATCAACTACCTTAGGTGAATTTTCACTGATTTTCCCGACGATTTTCATATGCAGCCCAGCTGCAACTGTATAACTTGATAGCCAGGGGGGCGGAGAGCATAAAACAAAACGCCAAATAAAAGCGCGTCAAAATAAATATGTGCCATAAAATTTATGTTTTATTTTGCTCTTCTCCGCTTTTCGCAGACAATTCACAAGCTTAACAGAAATATATAAAAAAGCGCAGGGAATAACACTTGTCAATAAGGCGGCCAAGGAGAATATTTACAGGCGGGCTTTGAGAGTGAGGTAGGGGGGGTTGGGGGCGGCAACAACAAGGCCAAGCCTGGACCATAACAAGCTTAATCCCTAGCAAGAAAAATTGTAGCAGTGATAATTTTTTTTTGCCATTCGCTCTCGCTCCCTCACTCTATCTCTGACTCTCTTGCTCGTTCGGTTTCGCATTCTATATCGCATCTATTGAGCTGCAGCTGTGTCCCAAGGACCCTCATAAATAACCGACAAATATGAAGCGTTTATTTGCTCATGTCACGGCGCTCTCGCATTGCTACAAAATGAAATGAATTGGCAGCACAGGCTCACTTTGTGGCCCCCTCCCCCTCCTCTACCGTCACTCCTTGTGCCTCTGCAGCAGTTGTCTATAATCGCATAAGTCACCCTGTTGGCATCGCTGCATTTGCACTTTTCTCTTTTTTATTTCCGCTTTTGTTCTCTTTCCAAATTTTGTGTTCTTTTTTTTTCTTTTAACTAGCGTTAATATTTTGGGTTTCGTTCGTCTTTTTATGATATTGATATTAATAATGTGTGGCGAGAGGCGTGCCAGGTGGGCGTGCTATGTTTTGGCTCAATGCTGTTGCAGTGTTATTGAAAATATTAAAAAGTCATTTGTTATGGGCGTGCGAATAGCCAGAAGAGGGAAAATATACAACAAAGAAGGAGGGTGAGAGAGAGGGAGAGTCGTCGATAGCTACTGTTGATAGACAGTCGGAAAATTGTGGAAAATTTAACAATGATAATCTGCGCATTACTTTTGGCAATCATCAAGTAAGGCTGCCAACATAATGATAGTACAATATTTTATATAGTTAATATGCTCATCATGGTCTATTAATTCAAAATTATTATGGAAATAATATATTTAAAGTTTCAGCTGTTATTTTAATTAAAACGCTTTCACAAAGATTCAAAATTCTTTAAAATAGTCAATATGCTCATCATCAATTCAAAATTATTATGGAAAATAATATAATTAAAACTTTTGCTCTTAATTTAATTAAAATACTTTCTATAAAAAATCTTTTCATACAAAATTACTTTTTTTTATAGGTAGGTTGTATATAATTATTTTATAAATATATTACAAAAATATATTTTCTTTTCAATAGAAAATGTAATTTTGTTTAAAATACAAAATATATTTAAAGCAACAGATTATTTTAATTAAAACCCTTATAGAAATATATAAAAGTAAACAACGCCAAGAGCTACCTGACAGCCTTTTTGTATAGAATTACCTTTTTATAGGCAGGTAATATATTTTGTGCGGTGACTTTTATAAGTACTTATCAACAAAAGTCGGCCATCTTGGCTTTTGACATTGTGAAGTTGACAACAATGGCTTCCCCTAAATCATATGTCACATGTTTCTTGCGCTCGTTAAGCATGCTGATGTTGTTGCTGTTGCTGTTGCTGTTGCTCTTGTTCACATACGAAGTTATGCATACGAGTATAACAATCTTGTAATATCTTTATGCCAATCTCAACAGCGTACGATAAGCAGCTTGTTTACCCTAATAAACTTAACGATACCTTGTCAGAGCAGCCTCCAAGCGCACAGCAACCCTTGTCTGTTTGTCTGTCTGTCTGATTGTCTGTTGGCTGCTCATCGGAGAAGCTTTTATAAACCTCTCCATAGGTAGCAGCGCTCATTAAGTGTCGTGTGTTTTGGTATCCTACCCTCTGGACTGGGCTGGCTTCATTGCATTGCTTTATGGCCTGTTTTATGCCCGATTATATGCTTAAAGCACAAGATCTTTTGGGTAACGATGAGGACGACACACAAAATGCCACTTGAATTTTAATTAAACGCAACAGCTAGAAGAGGTTTTACATACACAATCCCAGCCCTTGTCTAACCATCTATCTCTGTCTCTCTCCTATTCTCGCCATTCTCCTCTGTCTCTTTTTCTCTGGCTTTTCCAACTCTCTGGCAGCTGTAACTTTTTTATTTGGCTTGTTGTTGGCTGCTGTCTTCATTAAGCTTAATGAATTGTGTCAAATGTAGACTGCGGTTTTGGTTTGGACTCGTTGCTCGTTGTTGCCATGTTTCTGTCTTTTGCTTATTTGGTTATGGACAGGTCCGACTATATAAATGGCCGTATTTTTAGTTGCTGTCTTTTGCCTTTTAACGCATTTTTTTAATGTCGTATTTACTTTACGTATTCAAGTTAATTATTTTATTCACAGCATGTGGCTTAACATGAGAAATAAAATAAGAGAACGACTGTTGTGCACGACTAGATACAAGTCTATCTATCCCACTCTAGATTTGGCAACTTTGGTAAATGTTGGCTTTTTTTAGTTTCTATTTAAATAACATAGGCGTTTTATATATGGTATTTTTTAAAACAACTCCTAATAATCCTATACAAAGTCCCGAGCAAAATCAAATGTATTCATTTGTGAAATCTCTTTTCATATGAAGAAATTCCATTTTATAAACAATTTTGGTTTCATTTATATTGTTTACTCCCCAGGAAAATCAATAGCATAAAAGCGCACATGCCATAAATTTTGCTTTTCAAACACGAAGAAGTTGGAGGAAAAAACAAGGAAAATATTTCAGTTAGTTGTCAATGTTTTTGCTCATCGTTTCCACATAATTTTACGAGAACAAAAACAATGTCATATGTACCACACAATCCGCACATTTGCATAAAACACAAAGTCTACTATGCGTGTGTGTGCGTTTATTATTTACATAAAAATGTATATTTATTTATTTATTATTTGTATATACATATTTATGGCTGAAAGATGCCGCCGATGTCGACGAATATACGAGTATGCGACAGCTGCTCGACCAGACAAAAATCGAAAACAAAAAGCAGCACAAAAAAGAAGAAAAAGCGAAACGAGAAAAAAACTTTTACCGGAAAAGTTAAAGCAGCCGCTGAGAGCCTGTTGGGTTGTTGTGTGCTCTATATAAATGTGGCTGATGGGTATATATAGTATAGCATAGCATGTGAGAGAGATGGAGACCATGGCGTAAGATAAAGGCAAACGCAGACGCTGCGAGAATATGTTGCCACATTATTATCTAGACGATGGCAAAGCGAACCTACAAATAGCGCAAAGGGGGTGCTTTGCTGGGGGATGTCATAATGTGTGTGTGTGTGTGTGTGTTTATATGCTTGTAGGCTGTCATGTTAACAAGCTTTATGTGCGTATGTGTGTGTATGTGAGTGGAAGCTGCGCACACAGGACGTCACACCAAAAATGGCGCTCGTTCGTTGCTTCATTTAAATTTTTATGAGCGCACAAAAGTATGCTATACAATTTTTTCACTCCGCTTTTGTTTTGATTTTCATATTAATTTCGTTTTATCTGTTGTTGTTGTTGCACTTTTTATGCGTTATTAATAATGCTATTGCATTTTATTAGCTGAATTTGATTGGCATTTATTTATTTTTTGCATTATTTACCTTTTGTGGCATATTAATTAAATGCATGGCAGGCATTTGTATGTTTTGCCCTGTCACCTGCCACACTTGCTTTGTTTATGATCATCAATAATTGGGGATTGCTTTAAAAGCATTGCACATCGGCATTTATCGTTATTAATATTAATACTATTATTAATATTTACATTGCAATTCATTAAAGCCCACTACAAACTAAACGGCAGGGCACTGGAGGGGCATATCGATGAGTTCATTGCGCTTTTTATTTGATTGGGTTTACAATTGTGTTTGTATAGACAGTTTGCATGTTGGGGCGCTGCACTTCATATAAAATCGTTAATTAAGTTGCTATCTGCTGGGCTTATCACAATGAGAGAGTCAGTTAGCTGTAGGTATTATTATTGGATAGGTTAGTTATCAATGCTAATCGGCGTGTGTAAATACGAAACCCTCTGTCAGTAGCAAATAAATATTTTATACTCGATAATATAATTTGCACCGAAAATATATTTGAATTATTATTTATCATCTAAAGAAATGGCTTAATGTAATCCTAGCTTAACTTATCTCAGTTATTCCTCTATACACTTCCTAGTCTGCTCCAGTTTTGGGATAATACTTGAGACTTGAACTCGTGCACTGTTTGGCAAATCAATTGAATCAATATTGATTTAATCGGAGCAGCTACCAAACATTCCACGACACACTTCAGAAATCAAATCGAACACAAGCCAAACAAAACAAAACGACAACATTTCTCTTTCAACGATCTCTGTTGATCTCGTCACTAATTCAATAAGAAAATTATGTTCGATTTCCGACTTGACAGTCTCCAAATGTGCCCAGTCATCGGCGCAATTAAAGGCCAAACAGCAGCAGCTGACTCCATGACTCTAGTGACTCCTCACATAGCTGGCTTCCAGTTCCCTAGCTGCCTAGCTGCCTAGCAGTAGCCGAAGCACTAAATCAAATCAAATCAATTGCCAATGCGAGCGATCATTAACCAGAGTCGAGTCGACTCTCGCAGAGGGGAGAGCGGACAGCGGGGCATGTTTAAATAAATAAACAATGTGAAAACGAGTTCGAGTTCGAGTTGGAGGTGGAGATGGAGTTGGAGTTGGGCGATTACTTAATGAGCTTTGCTGCCAGAGTGGAGGCGCGCACTTGGTGCCTTATAAATAGACGTAATAATGAAGTAACCAGATCCAGAAATTGTTGCCCCAACGCCTCCAAGAGAAGTCGAAAGATGCTCGAAAGCGTGCGAGTAAATTAATTTTTCATATGCTTTTCACTCCAAAAAGGGCATCTCTTTTAATGTAGAGTCATTGTCAGCACTGTCTGTGGATGGATGCTTCGATCGTCGATCGTTCATCGTTGATCGTGTTAAAGTGATTCTGTCTTTTCTTTTTTTTTTTTTGATGGTTTCTGCCAGCTCTTTTAATGAGTTGGACAATGCGCCAATGGGATCTTAATGCCAACTGGCAACTGCACTAAGCACATTGGACGCGTCATATTGGTAATCACTTGAGAGCAGCGATCCACGATCATTAGGGGCAGCTGCCTCATTCGCTGCGCTTTGTTAACGGTATCAACAGGAAGTCAGAAGCCAACTGCGACTTGTGCTGCGCTTCAATGGATTTATGATATCAGTTTCGAATTGCCATCGAATTGAATGCCCCGAGGTGTGGCTTTCATTGTTGACAAATCATCAGGCCAAAGGGGGCCAAGCAACAATTGTAACCAAATTACGTGCCACCGTGCAACATGAATGCACTGATTACTCCCTCACTCAGCGTGTGTGCTCAAGTGGCATAAAGTGACATGAGAGTGTGTGTTTGTGTGTAGGAATGTCCACTTATTTGCAAATTAGTGAGCATATTCATTAATCTTGCACTTACTTGTATTCGATAGACGCTCGCGCCACGCTATCGGATTGGCCACAAGGCCCTGCAATCCCGGCCAGTACAGATGCGTGCGATCCACAATGTGGCCAGCGTGCGTCTTCAGTGGCGCCCCCTGGCTCTGCGACAGATACTGGGCCATGCCCGCCGCAGCTGCCGCAATGGAGAAGCGTGGTATGCCAGCTGAAAAGTGTTGAACATGAGTTACTTTCATTGATTGCAATTATATTCAAAGTATCTATCGATCTTTAGATTGATCGCAAGTGCGAAATATACATAGTATGTTAGTTTACCAATTTTAAAATTTAAAAATTTAATCAATTCTTATTCACTTTGTACTGTATAGCAGTTGTGATTGACTACAATTATCAAGCTATAATTGCATTATTTTCCAACTATTCAAAAGTTAAAATTGTCAAATCGCAATCCACTTTTAAGCTGCCAAACTTAGAATATGCTTTTTCTCAAGGCTTGTTAAAATCATCTAAATCGGTAGAAATAATTTAATTATAAGCTTTTCAGACATCTGCCTACTCATTGTGAATAGAAGTTGCGTCATCAAACGATTTGAACGAATTAATTAAAAGCCATTAAATAATTTGTCATAAAAAGAATGAAAACATTTTGTTCGTCTCAACAAGAGCAAAAAAAATAGAGAATAAAATAACAAAACAAATCACATAAACGCCCTCGTTAAAAATAATTAAAAATGTTATGGTAAATTGTCAACGCCCCGTCGCATAGCTATATATGTACATGTATATGCCCCCATACCCCTTTCCCTTCTTAGGCATTTCAAACAAAATGTTGACCCACTCCCTCGATTGGTCTGTCTGTATTGGTTGGGCTCTGTCATGCCGCACAATTGGGGCTACATTTAACTGTCAAAAATTGAAATCATTTTAGTGAAACGGCCAAGTCATACGGCCCCCTCCCCCCTCCTCTTATTTGGCCCCTCGCTCCTCACCCTCCCCCCTTTTTCGTTTGTCATTTTGATTTAATTACAAACAATTTGACAACTAATTGCCGAACGTTTAAGTACGACGCGTAGATCGCATTACGTTTTGCGTCATTTTGCAATTTGATTTGATATTATATGATTTTGGAAATTGTGCCCAATAAAATGCTCTACTCTTCAACATTGTGTGCCGGCTGGGGGGTTAGCAAGTGGGGGCTCCATTGTTGCCATTTTATTAAAAAGCGGAATCATGTGGAATCATGTCAAACCGGATTCGAGACACAATACGCCACACATTGGACGTTTGGCTCTTCGGACGAACCAGTTTCCACAAAGCATTTAAAACAATTTTTGGGGGCATGCATAATGTCCATTCAATACATTAACATTGCATAATGATGGGCGAAACGTAGCATTTATTAGGTTTTAAATGTTTGCCATGTGCTGCGGCTGTTTTTAAATGCTGCCATATGGGAAATATGAGAATTTGTTAATTCCATTACAACTATTTCAAGTGGCGTGTTTTATTAATTATCTTCATTTTAATTCTAAGTCTCATAGTAGTTTCTATTCTATCTTCAAATGCAATTCTCACACCACATGAATAATATTATTAATACTATATCTTAGCTATGATCTAAACGTATAATTTATTTTAAATTAACTGCTTTAGCTTATTAAAAATAAGATCATTATATGCAATTAAGTAGCCAATTAATTAAATACGTTTTGAAATACTTAATTATTTTTAATGATTCGTTATTTCTATTAAAAATGAATTTGAAATTTAATTAAATTTGTTAAGCTTTATTACCATTTTTTTCAAAATAATGCAATAAGAAGCATCAACTATATTTTAATTAAAAATTCTACTTAATCAAATTATGCATTCGAATATATAGAATATTTAAAAGATTTTTGGCTAAGCGATCTTTTCATAAATTTCTATATAGATCGAGTCTGGAATTTAGTGCAATAAGATAGCACAATATGAAACTTTAAGAGTAGATGTTATTGATAAACATTTTTATTCGTCTTCTAGTTTATTATGTAAAACAGTATAGATAAAATAAATATAAATAAAATAATCAAACTCTTATCTTATATACTCGTATTATTCTATCCAAACTATCATAAGTTATTTATTACTTCTATTTACAATATATATTCTACGTTTTTATTGTACTGCACTCACCTCCCGTTAAAGCACTTAGACCCGCCGATGTTACCGGTGGTGGTTTCGATAGTATCGTATCAATGCCATGTGGATTGGCGACGCCCTGTGAGTTTGTGGTTGTCGAGCTGCTCGAACTGGAGCCGGCGACGCGTTCGCTAATCAGATGCGAGTTGGGACTGTGGCCATAGCCCAGACCATTGCCGGAGGCGCCAACTCCACTGGCAGCAACGCCAACGCCAACGCCTTGTGCAGTCTTCATTTCTGTGGTCATGGAATGCAGCGCCGCTAGAGGCGGACCCAGAAAACTTAATGGGATCTTGTGCTCCATGCTGTTGTTGTTGTTGTTGTTGTGACTGATGTGGTGATTGCCACTAATGTTGTTGTTGTTGTTGTGGCTGCTATTATTGTTGTGCAGGCTGAGCGGATTAAGGCCGCTGCTGGAATGCTGATACTTGCGACTGGTCAAGTTCTCGGGACTGTAGTCAGGCGGTGGCGGACTGGACTCGCTGTTCTGGCAATGCTCCTCGCCGCCACTGCTGCGTTGGCTCAAAGCAAAGGACTTGGCGCTGTCCACGCCAGGACTGGAGTTGTGCTCGTATCGTGGCGAGGGCGATGATTCCGAGTGCAGACGCGACGAGGCGGGCGGTGGCGTTGTCGATGGCGAATCCTCGGCCGATGATTTCGCCTCCAGCCGAGCACCGACAGCACCGCTCTGGGCGGCCTTCAACAGCATCAAAGGACTGCTGTTGTTATTGTTGTTGTTGTTGCTGGCATAAGCCGCTGCTGCGGCCGCTGCACTGTGATAGTCCGCCAGCTGCTGCTGATAGTCAGCGGCGGCCATGGCATGGGCATGCACATCGGCAAAACCATTGCTGAGTCCAGCGGCAGCTGCTGCGGCCAAATGATGCCGCTGCGCCGCCGACGGCGGACTGCCCTGGGTGGCAGCGGCGAAACTGTGATGTCGCATATAGGGATTGATCAGATCCATGTCCGGCTCGTTGTGCGGCGAGTGTACGTAGTCGAGTGTGTTGCACTCCGGTGGTGCGTTGACCGCACTGGCAGCGGTTGCGTCTGGTGTGGGCAGGTGGCGATGGTAGAAGCTGGGCGGCAGGGCGAGATTAAAGGCCGAATTGGCCGATAGCTGAAATGTCTGGACAAGCTGTTTGGCTGCCGATGGCGTGGGCGATGGGTTGTTGCTGCTGCAGCTGCCACCCGGGGGCGTAGTGTGCAGAAATGGACTACCCAGCTTGGGATATATCTTGACGACGCGTTGCACTCAGTAATGTGGTTAACTAGACGCGGCAAGTTCAAACACTTCACCAGCCTTATGCTTCACTTTTAATGTAATTTCAAATGATCAGTGGTTCAATTTACAACTCTTTGGCACTCGATAGTACGGTAGTTCGGTTTGCTGCATGCACTTGTCAACTTTGCGTGTTCATTTGCCAGCCAACTCAATTCATCCGCGCGCGTGTCCGCTTGTTTAGGCCTAAGACTAACGAATGATTTCGAAATTGACTCGAGCGACTTGACTTCACATGGGGAACGCAACAGCAATCTCAACAACAGTCAACAGTCTCAGCAGTCTGAGCAACCCTGGTTGCCTTTTCACTTTTTCACTCATTGAAGCGCAGCAGCATCCCGAACAATGGGACAGAGCAAGCTAGCCAGCAGCTGTTTCATTCTCACTCAAGCAAATCAGTGTGCAGGCAAAATCAGTGTATGTGTGGCTGTTCCACAATCAGTGTAAACATGCAATGAAGCTGGAACGCATTGGCATTGGCACAAAACGAATGGGAATTTTATTATGTACATCATTAAAATCAACTATTTCGGATTGGATTGGAGCTGGAACTGGACTGGTTGCGATCCAGCACTGAGAGTTTGTTATATGTACATGTGAGAGAGTTTGTGTGTGTGTGTGGTTGAGTGCATTTACAGGAATGCTTCTCTTTGTTGTTGCCCTTGTCGGTGGGTGGCCGTTGTTTGAGGCGCAGCTCGGCTGTGAATGCTGTTTATTTGTTTAAAAAGCTATAAATATTAAGTGAAGCTGTAGCGCGCAGCCATTGAGTAACAGTTACTTTTTATTTTATTTTGCGGATTAATTCATTTAAATAATTACAATTGGGATTTTGGCATAAATAAATAAAGTAATTGCAAATTGAAAGAGTAAACAAGTCGAAAATGCAATTTATTAAAAAATTTAATATCAAAAACTAATACTGTCTAAGCTGTATTTTATTAAATGTAAACATTTGAAATAAAATAAAGTTGAGTGCAGAGATAGTAAACAATTTCAAATAAAATTTCATTATTTCAATTATTATACAGCGCTCATATAAGAAAAACGATCGTCACAGCCCAACCCCATTTATTTGCCACTGCAGTAATTGCTTTTTATAAATTAATTACACGCCCGCGCATTTATCAACACTCAAAAGCAAGCAAATGAAATAAAAACTTAATTAATGTGCCAATTAACATTTCAATATTATTATGTGACTCTGCCAGAGAACGTAAAGCGATTTACATATTCCTCTATATAGTATAGCATGTCTGTATATAGCAATGCACATACCGCCTCAGATGCACACACACATGCACACTGACATACATAGATATGGCAAAAAGAAGCATACAAATACAAAAATGCGCTTCATTTAATAATAAACTACACAATTTTAATTTACTCAGATAAAAAGCAGGGGGCACAACAACAAACCAAAGCCATGTGGAACATAATGGAACCGAAACAGCATCGTCATACAGGCCACACCCACCACATGCGGTAAGAACAGGCCAGAGGGAGAGAGCGAGAGATGTAGTCGCCATTGTTTGCCTCGGCCATGCATGAGTGAGTGAGCAGACTCTGAGAGCAATTTGAATGAAACTCAACTCATTTTGTGAACTCACTCAACTGTGAAACCCTTTTTCACCACAGCTGTTGCTGTTGATTTCCACACTGTTTAATAGACTTTATCAACAGAACGTTGGAATTTGTATGGGGCTGAAACCATTTTTATTTGCCCAGCATCTCTTACTTTGATCTGACTAACAATTCAATATAATTTTATGCATACAACAATGTCGTAGAAGTTTATCGCACTTAACAGATCTCGAAAACTATACGGAAAAACTAAACTTTTCTGTTAAATATGACGTTAGACTCGTAAATACCCAGCAAGTAACAGCAGGCATAGAAAAGTATAAAAAAAAGGAACCTAACAAGCTACTAAAAAGTTGAAAAAGATAACGAAACACAGCGAAATGACAAAGAGTCGGCCCATGAATAAACCCAAACAGTGATTGATTTATTGTTTTATTACGCAAAAAGAAAATACAAGAAAATCACAAGAAATGACAACAGCGATAAGCAGGGAATATTGTTTAGAATATCTGCTTGATGGCTATGGCAGTGCGGGAGCATTTCATAAAAATTGGCCCAAACCATATTCAATGAGCTCAGACTCGAAAAGCGGGTAATTAATAAATAATTTGTGAGCCACAAATTTTTTTCACATGTTGGCACTAAAGTCATCCCAAAGGTAAATAGCCATGGCTAATGTGAATGGCCAGACTCTGCATCTAGACATTGCCTCATAGTTCATTAAACTATTGGCAGTGGGGCAAAGCAAGGGAAAAGAGCTCAGCTCTGCTGGTATTTATGACTCTCCTTCTTCAGGTGGCAATTGTAAAACTCTGCCTTGAACAATGCACAGAAGTATTTTTTGTAAAAAAGGTCTTACTGATTTGATCGAATTAAAGAAAATGGAGATAACATAGCTGATGATTTAAGATTCATTTGTTTCGAAAGAAACAAGCCTTGGACATACTTATAAGTAAAGAAAACAACGTTAGTAAATTATAAACATCCGTTCTATTCGACAGCAAGCAATAAGTAAACTTATTATACTTTTAAAAACAAAACAGAATTAAATTTAACATTAAACAAAAATTATAATAATATATTAAATGCTGAATACAATCTGAAAAATATACTAGTAATAAGACAGAAAACAATTAACAATTTTAATAAATCTTTTACAAGGAAATTAAGTACTAATTTACTTCAAATATTAAATTTATATAGTATTGTCTACTGGTGTCTTTCCAAATTAATAAAAATATTCCTCTATGATGCCTATATAAATAACATATTTAATGGTCCATTTTAAGTGTTAATTAAAAATCATATTTTTCACATTCAATTAGCTGCTCTTTAATAATCAAATGCACAATTCCAGAGTGTACTTTCAACTAAACCCCACATCACATCTAAAGATATCAGTTCCTTTTAAAGTTGCAAGACATGTCCAACACCCCATAAGACAGCCACTTGCATCTGGTTATAATCAATTCAACCCTTACCCCCCCAATATTGAATTGAATAATATCAATGCTCAACCAATAATCCTTTTTGAAATTTGAATTTCCTGCTGCCAGAGAGCAGCTGTGACCATTGATGTGACCTTTCCACCTTCCCACCCGCTGACCAATGGCTGACCAAACAAAACCAATGCAAACAAATGGAGTTTCGCACCTATTCGAAATTTGTTGGTTTCTTTGCTTTGCTGCTTAGTGATATTATTATTATTATTATTATTATTATTATGGTGTATTATTATAATGCGATTTCAAAATGAAATTGGAGCAACCACAAAACCAACAACAACAACAACAGCAATAACAAGATGGGACACATGTGTGGAACATTCTGAACCTGACATTCGACAATATTTGAATGGTCAGCAAAACAAAACAAAAAGAGAAAGATAAGAACAAAATGGAAAAGTAGAAAAAGAATATATGAAAAAAATATCAACATTTGGCATGCAATTTGCATTTTTTTTTATGTTTAGGTTATTACTCAAAGTTAAGTCGGTTCGGGGTTACCGGGATTTGATGTATGTCAAAGTTACGTGCGCGTTAAAATCTTGTCTAATTTAATATCTATAAATCCTGCCTATGACAGCGCTAACCCTTTGCCCCCTTCCTTCCCTTCTCCCATTGCTGTGTGTAAGCCAAAGGGTTGGTTGGACCTTATCAACGTGGCAAATTGATTTCGGCTCGTTATGCGGTCATTGGGGTATATTTTGTTGGTTTAGCATGGTCAAAAGAAAGCAAATTGTAAAACCGAAATTGGCCAAACGTGCGTTACAAATTAATGTTTGTTCGGGATTTGTTGTTTTCTCCCCACTTACTAAAAAATAAATACAATACAGAAAAATTGATATATATATATATTTTTTTTTTATTCGTTTTCATGGTTTTCAAACAGGTCATAAAACCCTTTTATACTTCAACAGACCCAACAAACTGATGCCGAGTTATGTGGTGTAAATGCTTTGGGGTCACTGAGCGAACGAGAGGGTTATTGTTATTGATAAGCAATCAATAAGGTATTAGATGGGCTTGTCATTGTGTGACATCCATATGGGTTATTGATATTGATATGCTTAGCCTTGGTAGAGCAAGCAGTTGTGGCTGTCATTTAAATGGAAGTTTTAGCACTCATGTTAAAGGATGCTTCATTTGTATGACATCAAAAATCTGCTGGACTACTATTCTAAGGAATCCCATTAGGTATTCGATTGCTGTTAGTAATATTACCAAACACTTATTGAATCTAAATTGTGTCAATAGAATCACACCATTCTAAGATATTACGAGTATTCGAGCTACGGGTATTTCGACACTTTTCACAGTTGTGTGCTTTCCATTTAACAGAATTAAAAGTCTAGCAAGTCCATTCTTATATGACCACCATTTGCAGGCCATAAATTGCGCTGCGAATTTATTATATTGAATCCATCAGCTTTTATCATTCACGTATACAATTTGATGTCTGAACAATAGCAACACTTCTTAAAGAACGATTTTTATGTGATTTTTTTTTTCTTTTATGCCAGCATATACTTGGCAATGTAGTTATGAGCGCAATGCTTGATACAAGTGCGCCCCTCTTTGCACTTCTCATCATCTTTTTATAGCATACTTTTGTGCGCGCACACGTTAGATCGGAAAATGTCGCCAGTGATTGCTTTCTTATTTGTTTACATTTCCCGGCTATTGACAGCGAGTCAAATGGGAATAACAATGCGATATAGGAGAAGGAAATAGAATAGGATATAGAGACAGAGACCGAGAGGTGGAGACAGAAACGTGTATGGCATATCAAGCGTTGAATATATACGACACATGTTTCAATCATTTTCAATTTTTATTTATTGTCAGCGTTTATTCTGCTGACACTTTTCGATTTTGTGTCCGTTGTGTGCTTAGAAAACAATTTGCAAATTGCTTAAAGCCCAGCGATGCCAAATGAAATGAATCACAAATTGAATGCAACTCAAGTGCCATTTTTGCCATTTTGACGCAGTAATTAAAATAAGAATTATTTTCTTTCGTTTGCCAGCTAATCAGCATAAGCTCTTACAAATTTTCATTTGCTTAATATGCCTCATAAATTTCCCAATAAAGCGTGGGTGTCAACTAAGCCCATAAAAAAATTGCCAAGGCTCGATAAAAGTTTTCCTTTTCCTTGCTAACTTTGCTGCGGGTATAAAAACTTTGTCAATCCATTTGTAAAACAGCTGATTTAGTACGTGAAGTGAGTGGATGTTGAGTAAATGCATTAAATGATCTTTGTCTAAATAGAAACTAAACCACTATTCTGAAAACAAACTATATGTTTATCCTGCAGAGTATTTAAATCGCTTAGTAACCATGCCATTCCTTTGGCTTATGCCGCAATGTCATCCTGATGCCAATTTATGTGCAAAGTGCCTTATAAAGAGAGGACACTGTCCACTCGTTGCTGCCAACAACCTCTGGCTATCTGGATCTGCCCTCCACCAACTATGACCATATACATTGTTGCTCATGCAATTTCAATTACTTTTGCTGTCGATTTTCGAATACGTTTTGGAGTTTCAATTCGATTTGCAAGCCAGTCAACCAGTCTTTCCCCACTGCCACCACCACCCACTGCCTTCAACTTGATTTCAATTAAACTGAGTTGGCATTGGCGCGGACGCTTTTCGACGTGTCGCAAATGCAACTCGCAAGTTTATTTGCTTGTTTTCCTTGGCCAACGACTGCTGCTGTTGCTGTTTGCCACTGCTGCTTGGCATTTAATTGTTTTCCTTCGTTTTTCATTTTCCGATTTTCCTTGCTTCTTCCTCTCTTCTACTCTATCTATGTCCCTCTCGTGCTCTCTGTCTATCTTGCTCTTTCTCTCGCTTCTCTTTGGCCACTTGCATTTTATGGCGACGCGAAAAAGCTGTTTTTCTCGAGTGCCCGTTCTAGGAGGAGCGGCCATGTTGTTGATGATGTTTAAGTCACTGGAGTGAGTTAGTCCTTAAAATGGGGCTAAGTCATACAGTGGTAGGAAATGCAGTTATTATAAAAGTGTCAGTCAGATTATAGGCTTAACTACTCGTATTACATTGGAACTAACAATTATGATTTTAATACAAATATATTAAATGTAAACATCATTGTGCGAACATTAAATTATTCAGTCTTCACAATACATTACAATTAACTTCAAATAATTAAAAATTAAATATGTTAATACTGTTATCTGAATAGTTAATTTCTTTGAGTTGTAGAAGTCATCCCCTGATTGCCTTATAAATATAATATATAATAATAAATATATATATAATATATATATATATATATATAATATATATATATATAATATATATATATAATAATAAAAATATAATAATAAATTTAGTCACTTTTCTAAATCGAATGGGACCCACTGTTCATTGGGCTTACCCGCTCCAAGTCAATCCAAATCGCAGCCAATCGGGCGCGTTCCAATCGCCAATCGAGTTACACATATAAAAAGCAATGCGCTGCTTGTTTAAAACAAAGAAATTGCTATTGTAAATAAAATAAAAATCGAACAAAGTTCAAAACGGCAAGCAGAAAGCAGAAAGCAAAGTGTTGGGTGGTTCACGAAAGCGCCAAGAATAAAGTTTTTCAAAAGCGATAAAAACGAAATGTCGCATATTTTTATGACATTTGCCGACACTACAAGCGGTGAGGTGAGTGCCACACTCACACCACCTCTGCCTCTAACCAACAGCGTCGTCTGCCCCCTCCCTATAGGAGAACCTCTGTAGCCATTCGCAGGCTTCCCTTTGCACCCCGCTCTCACATTGACGCAAATTGAATTCGTAAAACGAGAAACAGAAAAAAACGAAAAAAAATTATGAAAACGTTAAAAAATTCGTTTTGTTGTACTTTGACATTGCCATTGCCGAGGCAGAAAAGCAGACCAATAATGATTTCGGAATATTCGTTTTTTAAACTGCTATCAATTCTTATCACATGAGAAACTAATTGAGAATTATCAGCATAATATATTAACCAATTGATTACTAAATTAATGTTTATTAAAATAAGATTTAATTACTATAATCAGCTTCCTTCCATTTAGTATGTTTATAATTTCTAAATATAACATTTCTAATAAAACCATATAACATATGTCAACAAACTACAAACAATAAAAATACTTGGAAGCAACTCGTTTAAATTCATTTTAACTACCATTTTTTTATTACTCTTTTCAACTCATGCATATTATTAAAATAAATATTTTGGAGTTCATTAAGAAGGCGCTTTTTGGCCGCCTTTGCTTAACCCACTTGGGTTGGCCAACTCCTGTTGTTTGTTTGCTTGATGCTCCGGCCATTTCTCTAGTAACCCATCATTCAACTGGTCCCTTTGTAACTGACATTGTTTGGCGAGTTCGCTGCCTTTTCAATGTGCCACTTGGGTGCAATTAAAATTCGGCCTCGAAATTATTATTATTGCTTATGAAAAACACTTTTCTCGGCCCCAAAAACTTTTTCGTTCCCATCCTTTTGTCTTCCACTCTCTCATTCAAACTTCATTGCCCTCAAACAACACATCAACTCGTTGGCTGGTTTTAAAAGCACTTTGTACGCGAGTCCACACACAACTCAGTGCGTAAATCCTTCTATATCTATATAATATGTGCATATATATACATATATATATATATCGCTGGCTGCGTCTCTGTGCGCCTTTATGATTATTTTTCATAAACTTGGCAAATGTTTTGGGAAATCCATTTAGCAGCAAGCGCCGCATTACTTTATCTATTGCCATCAGGATTATGATTTGTGTGCGCTGTTCGTTTTTGGGACGATGAGTTAGCAGCAGATATGGCCAAGACGTCGTTTATGGCATACAGCCTTGTGTTACGTTACTGAGTCCTGAAAGTAATACTTTAGGAGTTGGCAAAACTCCGCCAATAAATAATTATGACTTTATTATGTAAGTTGTGATATTATTGAGGTTTACAGTGCTTATCCAATATCTTACACTACTGGCATTTTGTATGAAATTATTGATTATTACTTAATTGTAATCGTGCACTGAAAAAAGCATAGATTTTTAAGCAGAAGAGAACATTTTTATTAACTACATATTTCACACAACAAAAGGGATGGACAAGACTTCTGAATAGACAAAAAATATTTTTAATTTGATCTTACACTTTCATATAATAGCGAACTCATTCAAGTGCTAGAGATACAGTGCTCGCCGAGTATATCATATGACTTTTCTTTTTTGTAAATCATTTCATTTGTTGCAACATACTCATCAATCAAGACCGACAAACATGCGCAAGACACGCGGATTTCTGCTCGTTATGAGTATAATAATCCATTAAAATACACAAAATTAATTATTATGTATAAATATGTGAAGGCAGCTGTGCGGCAGCGTGGAAGGATGCGGCAGTTAACTGTCAGGTGGGTGGTTATCATGGGGTTGCCAAAGGGATATTGTGGCGTCGGTCTTCGTCTATTTGGTACTGTGTCGCGGCATTTTCGGCGCCAAGTTTCATGCTCAATTAAAACGTTTGTTTAATGAAAACAAATGCGCTTAATTAATAAACACGCATTTTGTGGCTTTTACCAAAGCGTCAAAGGGGTGTTGTTTGGGTTAAGTACAGCACTCTGCCCTGCTCCTTACGTCCCCTTACAGCCCTCGTATGGAAGGCAATGTTTCGTAATACCAACTGAAAAACTGTCGCAGCTGTTGATGTTGTGGGTTATGCGTAATAATTGTTGCTGTTGCTGTTGTTGTTGTTGTTGGTGCATACAATTGTTCTTGCTCTTGCTGTGGGTTTTGTTATGTTTAATTACGCGCTGGCGTTGGCTGAATTGCGATTTATAAAAATTAAGTGGCGGCAACAAAAATAAATGTGCCATTAATTAAATTTGATCATTTGTTTATGTTTCTACTATGTATGTTTATTTACATACGTGTATGTTATATGTATGTGACACCCTGTTTGCTTTACTTAACTGCACAGCATTAACCAATGTTTAATTCAAAAATTACTGCATACTTTCGGGCGCAGCAGTTAAAGTCCACTTAGTTTGAGAAATGCCCGTCCATACGGCATGGCGGCGCTAGTTTAATGAAGCTACTATGAAAAACGAACAAAAAAGATTGATTTATTATGATTACATTAACTAAGGCAGGGGTTTATAAGAGTTCTGAGCAGATTGCAATATTTATTACATTAACTCGTTAAACATTTTCTCTCTCTCTTTTATTTTATTGCTTGCTGCAATTTCATAATTTTTCATTAATAAAAAGCAAAAGAATTTCTTTTACAAATTGCATAATAAAAGCTCAAGTTCAAGTGCATATTCATCTTAGCACCAATAAATAACTGACAACTAATTAAGCATACGCAGTGTGTGAGGACTCCCCGTCTTCGTCAAGCCTTAATCAAGAGCAGTTATCACGTCAAAGACTCGTGCCAGTCTGGGCCCACTATTAGCTGCATATACTGTTACGAAATTTGCATGCGAGTCACATAAGCTGCGTTTAATGCGGCAATTGCAAAAAGCGCATGGCGTAAATAACCTAGAAAAACGCTATGAACTGAAATTGTAGACAACCAGACCGAGTCTGGTCAGAAGCGGGACTTGCGGGAGGTGTAGATTCGGTGTCGGGTAATACGAGTAGCGCCGTAACGCTGTAACACCGTAACGCCATAGCCCTCAGAGCTATGACAACAAATCGATCGATGACAACGGCAAAATATTTAAATATTTGACCTATGCAGAACGAAACCCAAAACCAATTTGCAAATTCTGCCGACCATTGCAGACCCCACTAAAGAGACACCCATGAGAAAGTTTGGGAAAGTGCACAAATGGAAAATGGAAAAATGATGTCAATGCACATGCAACGAACTGCGATAATCAAAGCCAAAGTCAAAGCCTCACCAGAGGGGAAATTACTGCTTAAGAGACCTTTAGCATTCTATTTATTACTCATTAGCATTTCATTTTCCTTTATTCGCTTCTATTCTCTACTTGCCGTTCTTGCACAATTCAAGCGACTTCCCCCAATGCGGAAATGCATTCTGCATAAATTGAATTACATTTTTGTAGTTACAAAATGAGAATGTTACACAAAGTATAGTATGTATGCATTATGGTGCTTAAAGAATTGTTTGTAATAGCCTAATGATAGAGTTTTATATTAATAACTTTAATTCACAGATGTATTCTGTACTCTGCCTTTTGATTAACCAAATTGGTTGTGTTCTGATAAATGCACATTTAATTTTAGAGACATTCTATTCCAATTACAAATAAACTTAAATATAGAAAACATTTATTTAAGTTAATATATCCAGTTAGTCAAGTAACATTTTGACTTATCATATTACTTATTATTTTATGAACTTGCATTATTTTAAAGACTAATCTGAGACGCATTTGCAACAATCAGTAATTGGCAAAGTGCAGCGACCCAGTAAACACATTGAGTGTCGAAAAACAAAATGCATTATTTTGGTAAAATGAACAAATGTTATCAAAGCGGAGGGCAAGGGGGCAATCAACACGCTAAGTGACAATAAATTTGTTTAAAGCGCAAAAAAATAACAAAATTAAGAAGAATGAGACAAATCAAGTAAAAAACATAAAGATTAAATACCATTACAATCTGTAATAAGAATGACGCGAATGGCGAACAACGCACACAAGCAATTGCTACAATCAAAGAGAGAGATAGCTCAGAAGAAAGACTGATGGAGAACGACAGAGAGGGAGAGAGAACAGACTACAATTTATTAATTATAGTATAGAGTGTACACTTGTATAATAATAATAAAAAGGGCCACTCGCCAGCGCTGCTGGGTCAAGTTCAAGGACAAGCACAGCGACGACAACGACGCACAAAGTATGGAAATGAATGGGAATTCGAATCAAGGGGCGGGGCGGGGGAAGACTGTGAAGTATGTGAGTGCTCCAATGAATGGACAGCTGTTATGCATGTGTGTGTGTGTGTGTGTGTGTATATCGCTGTGCGATTGTATGCCTGAGTGTGAGTGCGTAATATAGGGCCTCTACTCATATAATATTATATTATGTGTCGTAGATTATGTGCCGATTCGTGTTGAAGTAATCGCCTCTGATTGATTTCGCTTTTCTTATCAACTTTTTTAGAGACGCTGCACTGCGCCCGCGCCCTTTTGTAGATCATTGGGTCACATACATACTCGCCAGCCACCAGCCATGTGGCCCTCAGCGACGATTTACCGCTTACAACTGGAACACACAAAACTGATGCTTTCCTCGAAGCTCTTGAGGATGCCACAGGCAGACAGAAGACAGAAGACAGTAGATGGAAGAGAAGAAGACTGCTGCCCACTTATACTACTATATGTATAGAGCATTGTAAAGAGGAAGACAACAAGGCAAAATGAATTTGCAGCTCGTGTTAATCAAGCGATACACTCACATCAACATGAATACAGGCGAGTGCGAGTGCGAGTGCGACTAAGAGTACGGGTACTCGCTTTTATGATCGCTGCACTCAGACTGCGTGGAGCTGATTGTGAGCAGTTGGAGTCTCAATGTACCCTGCACTTCTAGTGTATGGGTAAGTTAGTAAGTAAGTAACATATAGTAACATAACTTCACATATTAACTAAAGTTTTATTGAAAATAATCATTAACAATTAAACTCTTAATTACAAACCAATCTTCCCTTATCTTCCCTTATGAAAACTTTCACTTAGTTACTAAACATGCGAATCGCAGAGAAGGGCGACTGTGGATCGTCTTAACCCTTTCTCTCGCTTCATTCTCTCCGCTCAAAATGGAGCATTCTTGCTTGTTATCAATTGTTGTTGTTATTGCATTTAAGTGCAGCTTGTTAATGCTCATTAAATGTTAAGGCAACTGGCTGACTCTGAGACTTGGACTTGGACTGGCACTACAGCCGGGACTCAGGCTCCATCCAGAGCCAGCTCCCCCAATTGCAATTGCTGTGCCCGAGAGATGCGACGACTCGGCACAAAACCCGATCCAAGTCTTACGCTTTAGTCCATAAAATGAAGTGAGCCGAAAGTGTCGCGGCAAAGTGTTGAGAAAGAGTCGGCTAGCCTTCATTTACATATATGAACATAAGACTGAGAGAGTGAGAAATAGAAAGAGAAAGAGAAAGAGACACTCATGCATAGAGCGCTTCTCTCGGAGAGTCGCGCGATGCGAGAGATTAGAAAAGTGAAGCAAAAGAGTAAAGTTCTAAGCCCCAAAGGAGGAAACTTGTCGTAAAATGAAAATTCAAATGAAAATCTTGAAAATACAAACCACAGGGCAACAAGGCATAGAACATTGGCATCCTCCACAGCGCGTGAAAAACCTGTTCGTTGTAAAAGAGGCTTTGTTGTTGTTGCTGTTGTTTGTTTATTGTTGTTATTGCGGTGTGTGTGAGTGCGGTGTGAAGTGTGTGGTGTGTGGTGTGTGGAGCAACCACAGCTAATTGAAAAGAAGTATTAACAGTGTTGCCTTTTGTTTTCTTTTTTTTTTTTGTTTGCCTTTGATTGACTGACCAACCCAGCCGCGATTGAGATCGAGACCCAAACAAGACAAGAGTTCTTGAATCAGATCAGAAGGGAGATGAGATGAGGAAACCTGCCAGAGCAGGCAGGCAGTCTGGTATGGCATAATTGTGGGATCTACAAGAACAACAACAGAGTCGAGAGTTAATTAATAATGCAAAGCCCATGCGCTCGCATTCACACACTCATTCATTCATTCACACACTCACTCACTCGCTCATTCATTCATTCAGGCAGTCAGTCAGCCAGTCATTCAGTTAGTCAGACGTTGGGACACAATCATAGAGGAATCTTAACTTTGTTGTCGTTTCCACCAGTTGTTGTTGTTGTTACTGTTGTTGTTATTGTTCTCGCTGATCGACAGGATACATTTCCAGATGTGGTCATAATACAAGCGTGTGAGCTACTTAGAAATCAATGGAGCTGAGAATGGATCTAACATCGAAATGGAAAAGCTATTGAATGCTTAATGAAGGTTAACTCATAAACTGAACCATAAACTGAATCCTTTTCAAGATCCAATTTGAAATTGAAATTTTATTAGCAGTCTTCTTTAGTTAACATCAACTCTTTCTTTGGAACTATAAAATCTTAGTTTAATATTATTTTATTTTACATAATTCTCATATTTTCGTATTAGACGAAAAACTAATATTATATTCAAATGTCAGCACTTGTACTCCATTTTCCTTCAAAGGTAAATATTTCAACTATGTAGTTCAAGCTCTAAATTCAACTTCAGATGAACTAAAAATGCAACCCCTAACTCGAGCTGATCTGATCTGCTCTATTAAATAATACTACTGCTCTATTACGCACTTGCACTTAATTCGTAGTAGAGTATGTACGAGTACTCGTCCCATACAAGAATCGCACATACGAGTATCGTGTGACTTAAAACAACAACCACAACTTCCAACTCAAATTCGCATTAATTTAAAACTCAATCAAGGCAATTAGCGCGCACACTCGTTCTCTCACTGTCTCTATCTCTCTCTCTCTCTCTCTTCAATCAGCAGCTCCCTATTCATGTTCATTCTCGATCGCTAACCCGCTACCACTTCCTTCACCTCGTCATCCTACTTCTTCTTCTTCCCACTGCGCTCCTGCTACTCCTCCTCCTCCAACTGCTTCTTCTGCAGCATATCTATTGCTCAGAACACACATAACAAATCATAGTCAGAGCCGACACTAGGCGGCAACATTGTTGCTGCAGGTCGGTCAGACAGAGCACAGCTGATTCAATGTGCCTAGACGAACCAGTTATGCAGTAGTCGTTGTCGTTGTTGCTGTTGCTGTTGCTGTTGTTGTTGTGCCTGTAGTAGTCCAACCTACCTCACGCCAAGCTGCAAGCTGCGAGAGGCCCCTCAGGCAGCTCACGCCATGCATTGAGGTAGTTGTAGATGTTGCTGCTAGCCGATTGTTGCTGTCGTCATGTTGCATAAATGCGAACTCGATGTAAACATTTCAATAAGCCACCAACAACAATAGCAACAAATCGCCTTGGGGCCCATTGTTTCTTGGCAAACTTTCATTGAGATTTTATATGCAAAAAAGAAAAACAGAAACGAAGAATAAAACGAAGTGGGAGAAAGAGAAAAAACAAATACAACCCATACACATACACGCGCAGCAAACGAGCAGGCAGACGGCGGCGCACTTGTTGTTGTCGTCCTCTTATCAGCGGGAGAGCACATAGCGAGAGCGTCAGAGCGCAATCGAGACCAAGAGCACGAGCGCATAAAAGAGTGTGCGAGGAGCATGTGAAAGAGCGTAGATCGGACACACGATGATGCTATCATATCGTGTCGCATCGCCTGCCGGGAGACCAGACCCCACACACACCAGTGCACACGCAAAGAACCTTACCTTACTCACACAAAACGGATTCGAACAGCTGGTCGGTCGGTCGGTCGGTCCATCGATAGTTTGGTTCGTTGATTGCACGATCGACACGATCGATTCGATTCGTAGCCACTTGTTGCATCTGTTATGGTTGTTGTTGCTGTTGTTGTGCTGCTTGCTTATTAAATCAGTTGAAGAGTTGTTCGCGTTCGCTTTGCCGACGCGCTCAAACTCAAACGATCGTTCATCGTTCATCGTCGTCGTCGTCGTCGTCGTTGGCGTCGTTGGCGTCGGCATCGTCATGGACTGTGGGCTCAACATTTTATTCCCATTCATATTCAGTCAGTCAGTCTTTGACTAACCGTCGCAGTTGTCATCGCAGCGGACACTGTGGTAGTAGCTGCTACTAATACTCTGTCGTCGTAGTGTTGTGTTAGTTCCTCCGGTTTCGAATACGATCTGAACATAAACACTAGGAGCCAGCCACATCATAATTCTATTGAACGGATACGGATGCGGTTTTTGATTACACCACGATCGTGCGCCAGTAGATGCTGGCAGACGGCAATTCATCCGTCCTACACATGACGAGTGCAAAAGTGCAATGTCTGTTCGTGATTACGAATGTTTAGCATAGCATTCTATTGTTTTCGGTACCATGACGACTTACAACAACAACAACAACAACAAGAGCAGCTGATTCTGATTAGAACCATCGAAGATGCAGCAATAAATAAAGCTTTAACAACAAATATAATCAATGTGCAATATTACAAAAATATTTATAAAATATTCTAGAAGAAGTAAATAATACATAAGAATAATATTCTAACTTATCATCAATTCCAATGCCGGTTAGTGATCAAAGCTTTTATATCGAAGTAAATGCAGTGCAATGTTGTTAATAAATAAAAATTAAGTGCATAAGTTTTATTTGTGAAAATATAATGCCTGAAGTGCGAGCTAAAAGTCCACTGACTTAGCATCAACAAAAACAACAATATTAAGCTTTCGATAAACAAATAATAAGTAAATAAGGTAAGTTTAAAGCATTCTAAAAGGAGTTTAAAGCTTTCGAAAGTCAAAATGTAATTCAAGTGCAAATGATATATTTAATTCAATGCAATGAATAAATAAAGACTGTGCTTTAATGTGTCAAGGTCAATTTCTTGCAAGCTTATTTTTAAATTTGTAAATAATTTGCAATTGCACATTTCAAGTAAAGATTTTGCCAAGTATCCTAGCATAGTATTATATTTTTTATTATTTCATTTATTTATCTTCTTTTGGTTTTTATGGCAAACTCAATGCTGAATTTTATACTTTTCGCATTCATTTTGAGATCTTTAAAGATTTGCGCTTGAGCACCCCACGCTTAAAGCAGTTAATCATAAAATGCAGCACAATTATAATTAAATGTAGGCAACTTTAAAATGAAATTTGCAAATAATTATATATGAAGTACACATTGTATATATGTACATAAATGTATTAATTTATTGTACTTTGGCAAACAAACGCATTAAATTGCAATTAGCTTCTTAGCTCTTCTCACGGCTGCTGCTCTTATTTATCGCCTGAGGGGGTGTGATGCGGGGTGGGGGTAGGGCATGCGTGAGAGTGCTGACATGTGTGTGTGTGTGTGTGTAAGCTCATTTTTTATTTATTTATTAATTTTGTATTCATAATTATTTATCAGGCAGTAGCGCGCGGACTTCAAGAGTTTACAATCTGAGAAAGGCATAATAAGTAAGGAGATCTTAGATGAAAATGTTATACTTAACGATACCCTATAACTTTTAGATAACTGATATACATATACACCTAATTCTGTTTTTACACGGTCTTTTTTTACACGATTTTGGTATAACACGGTTTGAAAATAAAACATATTTAATTTTTTTTACACGATTTTATTCCATTTAACACGATTTAAAATTTTTATTCTTAAATTTTTTTTTGTCAAATTTAATTTTTGCAAAGTTGTTCATAGCACAAATTTCGGGGAATTCCCTTTTTGCGCGTACAAGCAAATTTTCTGGTCAAAGCAAATGTAAATGGCACAAATTTCGGGGAATTCTTTTTTTGTGCATACAAGCACAAAGGTCAGAGCGATTGAAGTGTGTTAATATTTTATGTTTGGTAAAGAAATTTTTTATTGGCAAATTTGTTTTTCGATCGTTACATTAAATTTAACGTGTTAAGATAAAAGGTAAGTCAAAAAATATGTTATATTTATTAAGTTATTTATATTTTTTAATTTTGTTAAATATTTCATGAATTCCTGAGGAAAATGTCAAATACAAAACTAAAACGTAAAGCAATTTCTTTGGAAACCAAAATAGAAATTTTAGATCGCCTTCGAAATGGAGAAAGCTCAACATTTCTTGGCAAAATGTTCGGATTAAAAATTCTTGATTTTCACTTTTTTTAATAGGTTTTAGAGATTAGGAACCAATCACCTATTTTTGCATACGATCACTGTCTTTTTTTACACGGTTTTTTTTTACACGGTTTTTTTTGGAACCAATCTACCGTGTAAAAACAGAATTAGGTGTAATTGTAAGGATTGCTAATTGTATTCATTCTGATTTTAACGTTTATTTCGTACATTATGGTTTTCTTTTAATATCGATTAGGTGCCCCTCAAGTTCATTATCATCATTAAAAAGCAAAAGCGCCCATCAGCTGTAAACACACACACACACACACACACTTGCACATTGCGTAATTGACACCCGCCTGGTATTGTTGTTGTAGCTTTTATTCTGATTTGTAATAAACGCCAAGTGAGTGTACATTTTTAACATTTTCAAAGTGAATGTCATGCGTTGTTTTATTCTTTTTGTTTTACATTTTTTACACTTTTTACATTTTTAAATTTTGTTTTCTTTTGGTTTATTGGCCGTACATTGACCGCTCGTTTTGAAGGCGATGATACATTTTCGTTTATGACACGATTACTGTGGTCTGAACTGGGTTTCGAGAATGAAATATGAGGTGCACACAGTTCCATTCATTCATCGTGTTTATTTATGGATGACATGATCGTTTTAAATGCCAATAATTAATGGGCATTTAACTTGCATTTGAATAATGCTAATCTGCTGTTCAAATGCAGTAGCAGTAGTATTATTTATACCTTATGTCTTCCACTCTCATTTACAGAACTGATCAGTTCTGCCGTATTTTTGGCCATCGTTCCGTAATTGTAAGAAGCATTTGAAAGAGTATAAAGCCCATTGCTATGCAATGAATGTATAATGGTAATGATTTCAAGTTGATAATCATTTGAGTAAGCAATCTGCTGGCACTCAAAAGTTCTTTCACTTTTCTTCTCTATTGCCTTTCTAACGAGTCTTCAGTGAGTTTTGTGCCGGCTATTGAATAACTTGGGCCAAAAAAACAAAAAGACTACAAGAAAAGAGACGGAGCTTGTTTGGTCATGACCAGAGCCGGCTTTGGCTTTAGTATTGGGCGCTTCTGCAAAAATCTAATGTGAAATTTCTCTATTACCATTCGAAAGCAGTGAGTAGGAGGAACAGTGCAGGGGAGAGAGGGTGGTAGTTGGCAGTTGGCTTTATACAGTTGTGGTTATCTCACGCGCGTCGTTGGCCGTACATTGAACTTGGCCAAACGTTGGATGGAGCTTAACTAATGGGCTGAGATCTCTCTCTCCCTTCTCACCGTTTCGGTATCTTTCTATCTTTCTTTCTCTCTGTATCTTTCTCTCAATCTGTCTATCTATTCCATGGAACAGCTGACAAATGCTATACGCGAAAAAAAAATGATTGTTAGCCCGCTGGCTGTTTGGCTCTTTGGGGCTTTGGGCTCTACGCTCTTGGCTCTTGGCTCTTGGCTCTGTTGGCCGTT
Source organism: Drosophila pruinosa (assembly GCA_018150935.1). Classification (NCBI taxonomy): domain Eukaryota; kingdom Metazoa; phylum Arthropoda; class Insecta; order Diptera; family Drosophilidae; genus Drosophila; species Drosophila pruinosa. The sequence continues at coordinate 27,877,539 of JAECWR010000199.1, forward strand.
TGCCGCTTGAGGCTTGGCCGTGACCATGAAGCCATCGCCATCGGTTGGTTCGGTTGGGTTCCGTTGCGTGTGCAATGTTATATGGTCGGTAGTGACATAATCTGCTGATGTTGAGCGTTCTACGCTTTGAGCTGAGGTTTCTTCTTCTGTAACTGCGCAGCGGATCGCGTGGCTTTTATTATTATTTGTGTGTGTGTGTGTGTGTGTGTGTTTCTTGTTCAATTTTATTTCTTACTTATTTTGGATTTAGTTTGATTTGCATAAATGTGAAAAATGTGCCAATAAAAATAGCCGAGAATATGTTCAAAACTGTATGTAAATTCTGATGAAAACACAAACTTGTTTATTTCGCAAAATAAACAACAACAAAAAATCGGCTAATTGGTAGAACATTTTTTTTCTGTATTTATTTTAATTATTTTTTGTTTTTTTTTTTATTCTTTTTTTATTTGTCACATTTTGTTCGCTGCTGTCTTTTCGCAAACGTTGTATAAGTGCGATTGTCGGTTGTTAAAAGCATGTGCTGATTAATTTTATGTAGGTGTCAACATTATTTTTGGCACTTGCAGTTGCACTTGGACTTGGACTGCCTGACGCCACAGCACACAGGAGTCAGCATCGAAAGCTGTAAACTAAAACCAAATAATGCAAAACACCACAAAAAGAAAGTTGAGAAATTATCAGCGAATTAATCAAAGGAAGTTCGCGTGCAGCTCAAAATTAAACGTGTGACCTGCACAGTGGGTGGCAATCTATTGAAAAGTGTTTGAATTATTTTATAAACTAGAAATTTATGAATCTATTGTAGAATCTAGAAGAAGTTATTTCTATTCAAAATTGAATTATTCACTTTATAATTTTATTATACTCGCCACACTTCAAATTAATATGCTCTGCTCTATGTTATTTTCTATTTTGAGCAAAGCTTGATATGAATGCGAATTGTTTCCAGTTTCTATTATTTTTAGAAATACTCGTATCCGTTGATGAAGTGTCATGTTTCCTAATTCGAATTCAGATTCTTCAATCAAGCTAGTAATCATAAAATCAATGTTCAATCAATGCGTATTCGCGGCTTAAAGGCATATCTTGGAAATGATTAATGTTTTAAGAGCACACCACATAGATGATATAAAACCTATTTGTTCAGATCACACAAGGCACACACACTAGCGCATGTAGCGTATACAACATACAATCATCCTCATGAGGTAGCAACCAAAAAATTTATTTGCAAAGAAATCAAGATAAGACAATTTTGTTTGATGTTCGTTCAGCCCATGTCTTTTTTTTTATTTTTGGGATACTCTACGTATCTACGTGACATTGCGCTATTCCTTAATGTCGTGTTGAACACACTTCTTAATAGAGGGAGGGGGAGGGGGAGGTGGGGGGATCTATTCGTTATGTGATCGGCTTGCTTTGCAAAAAGTGGAAACACAAGAAATTGAAATCATAGCCAGTTCAGCACTTCCTTCTTTGCTGTTAATCACTTCCTCATCTCTTGGGGCGACGCGTGCGCCGTTCTAAGCGCTTCTCACTTTTCCAAGCAGCCAGTTGGCTGACTGAACATGAAGATGAAAAAAATGAAAAAAAACTCGCTTTTTAATAAGAATTCTTGCGAATTCTTGTCAGCTCTCGCAACTCTGCGGTTGCCGGCACCGTGATTAATATGCAGATACAACATTGATCGCACAGCGGGCGGGCGGGAAGGGAGGAGAGTGGAAGATCTCTTTCAGTTGGCTGTGTCGCGTTAGAGACGCGTTAGAAGCCCATGTCCAAGTTAGAGACTTCGAGTCTGAAAACCGGCTCTGAAACCAGCCTTAGAAGAAAGCATCGGCAAAACTAGAATGCGACATTAGAAAGCATATTATGTAATTTATTGTTATGTAAATCGAGACGATGGGAAAGTTTTTTCTCTCAACTCTCAGTCTGTTCTCTCCTCTTCTAGTCTTTCATTTTGGCTTTTTGTTTTGGTTTAGAATTTCACAATTTCTAGAAATATGTTGGGTTAATGCGCAAATAAGTATTCCACTTTTTTTTCTCTGTTATTTATTTATTTATTTTGTTTTTTTTTGTGGTTTTTGTTTATCAGACTGTAGTTTATGGCAGTTGCGGGAAATGACGCTTCAAGAAATTGCTGTTTTGTCTATAAAGTGCCGATTCGAATTCGTTTTTTGCACATTATATATGACTAGACGTTTATATAATAAGACATGCTATATTAAAATATATTATTTAACAATTCCATGATAATTACACTGCCGTGAGAGATATAATGAATACATATTTATATATTGTTCTATTGGAATTTCGAATATTAATCGGTTTATTTTTGATTGAGGTTGACTTTCATTTGTTGGATTGATTATACATTTGAAATATCGATGTCAAGTGCCTTTATTTGCAATATTATAGACTTTTAAATTGAAAATAATTGATTTTCTGTGTAATATTGAAAATAAAAATAATTATAATTAAGTTCTGTAAATGTTCTATTACAATGTACAAAGTACAAAACAAATACACTCTTCAAAAGTTAATATAGTTTTCTTATCTTGGAATCTAAAACACACTTATGATATTCTCGCTAATACATATATGAAATTGTCAATGGTATCCCTATAAGAATATTCTTGCCATATGGTAATCAATCTGTTTGACCTTCAACTTGCTCGATATTAAGCAATTATCAGCGCAATTTAAAACACATTTCGCTTTATCTACATTTTATTCTCTTTGCAACCTTTTTTTTTTTGGCAAGTCACAGTGGCGTAGACTAAATTTGTATTTTGGACAACCTTGAACTGTATCGTTGTTGTGTTTATCTTATCTGAAAACAAACGCATATATATTTCACAAAAACCTCGCTAATTTTCATAATGCGCACCTGAAGATATTGCTATTGGTTGTCACAAGAAAAGAATCTACCAAAAAGAAACACAAAAGAACTGTTGTTGTCTCAATCACAATTATAAACGAAATCAATGATTAGCAATTGCGAATGTAGATTTTGCATTTGATAAACGCAACTAGGAGAAGTTAGTTCAGAGACCGGTTTGGGTCTGAGTTTAGTTTCGTTTCGATTACGGTATTGAGGTCTGTTCATGACTCTAATTAAAGGCCTAAAAGATTTGCATAAAAACTTTGAATTGCTTTTAAAACACGATAAGCAACCAACTAACTGCTCTCTCTCTCTCTGTATCTGTCTCTGACTCTGTCTCCTTTTCTAGCGTCCAATGGTAATGGCCGTGATACTGTTGCTCGCCCTGGCACTTCTAGTCGGCTGCTATTGCGTGATTCACAGGCAAAAAATCAGCGCCATTTATCTGAAGCCATTGCTGAAGAATACCCCATTCGAGGACTGCTATCATGCCACGCCCATCGAGCAGCGCAAGCGTCGCGGCATCTGGGATATACCTGGACCCCAGCGCATACCCTTTCTGGGCACCAAGTGGATCTTTCTCATCTTCTTTCGACGCTACAAAATGACAAAGCTGCATGAGGTCTACGCAGGTGAAAGACTTTCAGCACATGGAGAAGCCCATGCCAATGCCATCTCCTTCTCTTTCTCTGCCACAGATCTGAATCAACAGTATGGCGACATTGTGCTGGAAGTAATGCCCTCCAATGTGCCCATTGTGCATCTCTATAAGCGCGAGGATCTCGAGAAGGTGCTCAAGTATCCCAGCAAATATCCCTTTCGACCGCCCACCGAGATCATTGTGATGTATCGGCAGTCGCGCCCAGATCGCTATGCAAGCGTGGGCATTGTCAATGAGCAGGGTCCAATGTGGCAGCGTTTGCGCTCCTCCCTCACCTCCAGCATCACCTCGCCGCGCATCCTGCAGAACTTTCTGCCCGCTCTCAATGCCGTCTGTGATGATTTCGTTGAGCTGCTGCGCGCCAGACGCGATCCGCACACCCAGGTGGTGCCCAACTTTGAGGAGCTGGCCAATCTGATGGGTCTGGAGGCTGTCTGCTGTTTGATGCTGGGCCGACGCATGGGTTTCCTGGCTGCCAATGCCAAGCAGCCGGAGAAGATCAGTCAATTGGCGGCGGCTGTCAAGCAGCTGTTCATCTCGCAGCGGGACTCGTATTATGGCCTGGGCTTGTGGAAATACTTTCCCACCAAAACGTATCGGGATTTTGCTCGTGCCGAGGACTTGATCTATGAGTAGGTATAAGATGTGATGCAGCCCATCCTGGCCAGCCCTAGCTAATGCCTCCTTGCAGCGTCATCTCGGAGATCATCGACAACGAACTGGAGGAGCATCGAAAGTCTGCTGCCTGCGACGACGAGGACTCGGCCGGTCTGCGCAGCGTATTTCTGAACATACTCGAGCTCAAGGACCTGGACATTCGGGACAAAAAGTCGGCCATTATAGACTTTATTGCCGCAGGCATTGAGACGGTGAGTATCGGTAGATATCCAAGTGCCTTACATATAAGCGAGTATCGGTCTTCTTATTTCTCTTTGTGCTATATTCGTAAACGTTTTCATACGAACTTGCTTTCTGTTTCTATCTCTCTTTTTGTTTCTCTTTGAGCTACATTCGTTAACGTTTTCATTCGAGCTTGCTTTCTGTTTCAACCTCTCAACAATAATAGTTAAAGTTCTCTATTTCTCTTTGTATTCTTAAACATCTTTTTTCTCACTCCTTCTCTGCAAGTCTTTCCAATTCCCTTTTCTGTTATATTCGTAAACACCTTTATTTTAAAGTTTTCCATTCATTTGCAAATCATTCCATCTCTCTCTTTCACTCTCTCTAGCTAGCCAATACGCTGCTCTTTGTGCTCAGCTCCGTGACGGGAGATCGCTCGTGTATGCCTCGCATACTCGGCGAGTTCCTTGAGTATCGTGACACCAATATCCTGCAGGATGCACTCACCAATGCCACATACACAAAAGCCTGCATACAAGAGTCGTACAGGTTGCGACCCACAGCCTTCTGTCTGGCACGCATCCTGGAAGAGGACATGGAACTGTCCGGCTATTCACTGAATGCGGGCGTGAGTATGCACTTGGATATATATATAGGATATATAGGATATATCTAATAGCTTACTCTGCTCTTGGCAGACGGTAGTGCTGTGCCAAAACATGATCGCCTGTCACAAGGATACCAATTTTCACGAGGCCAAACAGTTTACACCCGAGCGTTGGATTGATCCGAGCACGGACAACTTTACCGTCAATGTGGACAGCGCCAGCATTGTGGTGCCCTTTGGTGTGGGACGACGAACGTGTCCTGGCAAGCGATTTGTCGAAATGGAGGTGGTGTTGCTGCTGGCCAAGGTGAGTGGCTATAAACTATTAATATTAACAATTGTTTAACACTTGCTTGTCCACAGCTTGTGCTGGCCTTTGATGTTAGCTTTGTGGAGCCGCTTCAAACGGAATTTGAGTTTCTGCTGGCGCCCAAAACGCCGCTGAGTTTGGTGCTGCGAGATCGGGAGCTCTAGAGCATCCTGCTCTAATACAAGGTAAACAACAACAACATCCTGCTGTATATACGAAAATGTGGTCTAGTTGCTAGAAATGTATACTACTTGCTCGCAAATTTAGAACTAGCTAATGATGCCTTATTAAAATTAACTAAACATTTCAATTGTGCAGCTTTTTATAAATTAAAGTTAAAGTTTCTCACACATTTGCAAAATTCACCGAAAAGTATGCTATTTAAAAATTTGAAATCTTCTTTGTGTTATTTTTATAAAATTTGTTTTTGTTTTTTTGTGAGCAATTATAAATAATTAAAATTACTTTAACTGTGCTAAGGGAGATTAATTGCAAAACCAAACTGTATATATAGATTGTAGAGATTCCGTATCATAGTTGATGCATTTAATTGTTTAATGGTTCATTTCATTTCATGTTGTTAGTTATTGTTAATCCTAAGTAGCGGCAATTAATTGTGTGCGTGTAAACGGAAAGACTGTGTTTAAGTTTTGTTGTTTAAACGATGTAAAACTATTCATAATTTGTATCATACAAAATCGACTAATTCATAATGCTCTGTACAGTTAACAATTATTTTATTTATTCAAGTTTTTCTATTTCTTAGTTTATTATCTGTGTATATTTTTTGTTAAATGAAAAAAAAAACAAAAATCGAGAGTTAAAAACGATAAACGAAAATGAAAGAAAATAAAGCAATGCTTTTGAACTGTGTTCGTAATTGTTTAAATATTTATTATTTTAGTTTTCATATTTAAACGGTCAACTTGCTATTTCCCATTTCTTCTTCGCCAATGGGAATTTCCCTTTTAGTCTTGTTTACAACCACAGTGAGTACAGTGATGTTCGTCGCATAGATAACAGCGACGCTCGGTTTGTGTCTTGGCTGCTAGCTGAACCAGTTTGAGTACACTGGCGTCCCTTTCCCATTCCTTCCATTGAAAACCAAGTAAAAACTATAATATTAAAGGTATATATACGATTTGACCGCTATATTTATAGCCATTTGTTATTACTGAAGGTGTCAATAAGTTATTCGCAATATTTGTTAATATGCGCTTTATTTATTTAGCAGTTATTGGTTGTGCAAACAGCTTGAAAAACATTTGGCTCGCTTTGGCTTTTTAAACATGTTTCAAGCGCTCTCTCTTCGAGCGCGCTCGCTCTCTCTCTCACGCTCTTAGCAGTGGGTTTTAACTTGGGTCTGAGTCTGGGGCTGGTTGGCGGGCTTGGGCCTCAACTGTTTAAGTTTTGGATACGTTACAACAGTTGACGTTGGCGTCTCGTCGGTTTCAGTTTCAAAGTTTTCCGATTGAAAACCAGAGAATATATAAAAATTTAGCGCGTTTGAAAATCTGACTGTATCTGTGTATCGGTATCTGCATCTGTGTCGGTGTCTCACTGTGTCTGTGTGTGTTTTTGTGTGTACAAAAAATACTAAAAGCTAACACCAATTGCACTTCTAATAAAGTACGTGTAGTTTTAGCCAAGTAGGCAAATGCAAAACAATGTTGTAAGCAACAACGACACAAAACTAAAACCTGTTTATAACCAGTCAGCAAAAGCGAAAGCATCTCATAGAATTATTAAATATTTTAACTTATCACAAATGCATCTCACTCGCATAAATACAATGAGTTTCTCGACATCACTCTATCAACAATCTGATCTCAGCTCTACTCTCCAAGATCTCTCCCAGCTCTCGCACAACGCATCTGCAGCCCCACCCGAAAACTGACTACTGACTACTGACTACTGACTACTGAAAGCTGAAAACTAATTGTGATCGGAGTACAGTAAACAGCAGTGGCAACAATAAGAGCGTAGCATATTGTTGCTGTTTTGTTAGACTTGCTAATTATGCACAATTTACACTGACTAACCCATCTTGTTTATTTGATCTAATGATTCACTAAGGCATTACACTCGCAATCATTGTGGAATATCAATTAGGACGGAGATTAATTCAGTAAGATAGCATTAAAAAAATGTGGAAAACTTGTAGAGAATATTGTAGAACAATTTTAAATAATTGAAATTGTAATTTGAACGCCACTTGAAGCTGTTAAGTGTTGCTTAATCTTCTTGGCAATTGTTTTGAAATTTGTTTGAGAAAAGTTAAAAAAAAATTCTTCACTGTCTGCCGAAGTTTCCCAATGTTGTTTAGTAAATACCGTAAAAATGAAGGCAAATTAAACAATTAAAAATTTAAATTTTATACACTTGTTAAAATGCATTTCAACACATTAAATAAGTTTCCTTAGAACTGTTTGTGGATATAAAAACATCAGCAAAATTACAAGGAACAAAAATATTTAAAACATATGTTAATTAGCTTTGGTTAAATCTGATTTTGGTATGGTATGACTTCAAAAAATGGTGATAAATAATTGAAAATACTAGTCATAGCATTGTCATCGTAAACAGCATTTTGTTTTCCAACTGACACTGACCTTCAGCATTAGTTGTGTCAGCAGTAGTTGTGAATTGGCCAACCCGACGCCACCCCTTGCCTGGGGCTGCCTAGGCAACAACCCCAGCTATTGTATCGAATTGCATGACCAGACCGAAGCCACCCACATGGCTAACAGCCAGGTAGCTGAGTAGCTGTGTAGCTGAGGGTGTGGGTCCAAATGAGGTCAACACACAACACAATGTGGGGAAAATCGCAATGTTTTTTACTCAGTTGACACAGCACAAAGAGGCAAGAGGCAAAGAGGCAAACAGGCAACCGGCCTGCCCTTAAGCGGACCAGCACGAGGTACAGTAGGCGCCTTTTTGAGCCGCCCAGTTGGCAGAGTTCCAGCCAAAGCTAAAGCCCAAGCCAGTTTACCAGTTGTGCATATCAATGCAGTCGGCGGGGGAAGAAGAGTGGTGGGAGAGTGTGTGGATAAATATTGCGCTGTAAAACGAGTTTTGTTATGTTTTTCAATGTGCCAAGATGTCGCAGATGCAAAGCTCTCGGGAGATGATGTGTTTCTTGAGCTAGCTGCAGCCGGAAATGATCAACTACTTTTAATAAAATGAAGCTAATTAAGCGAGAGTGAGAGAGGGAGAGTAAGAGGGAGAGGACGATGCCCATGTGCTGAAATAATCACAACACTGTGAGAGTCGTACAAGAATGGCGGAGCAAAACAAAACACGAAGAACAACATCAACAACAAGAGCATAACTGGCAAGTCGATGACCCATTGCGACCAGTTTAGTTCAGTTAGTAAGCAGACCAGTTATAGGGCTGCCTGCCCCTTGCCAAGCCCTTTTAAGATCTCCTGCCCCGAAAGACCGAATGCGAAACGAGGTTAAAGCACACTGCCGGCCATAATATTGAGCACACCAACCAGACTCTGTGAGAGAGTGCAAGTTTTGTGGTTGCGCGAGCGCAAAACAGGTGTGGCTCGCTCTCTCACTCACTCTGCCTCTCTCTCTCTTTCTCTCTCTCCAACTCGCTGTCTCTCAGTTACATTTTCTCACAGTTCTCAAAACCCGTTCAACTGGTCAAGCTGTTTGTTTACATTTTTTCGTGGTTGTTTTGTTTTCTTTTTTTTTTTAAAAGCGTATTTATTTTTTTTTGGCTTTCTTCTAAATTGTTTTGGTTTGGCTGAAAAAAAAAGACTTGAAATATCTGTTAGCAACAACGTAAATACTGTTGTCGTGCCCACTTTGAGTCTTCGAGTACTCGCATAATGAGTGCTGTAAGTAAATGACTTAACTCATTTTTCTAGATTTTATCGCCTTGTCGTGAAGTTAAAGAAGAAAATAGTTAAGGTATTACGAATTCGTGTGTAAGAGAGTACTCTTAACATGGGGCTTTTGAATATCCTAGGATAGGCTTACTAAATAAATATCCTCTCAATAACGAAGCATTTGTGCATAAATATTTATTTATTATTTCGAAGGCAGTAATATAATAAGAAAAAATGTACGAATTGAGTATACTTCATATAAAATGTAAGCTTTTGCTTTTTTAATTAAAATTACAGGTGGTTTTTTAAATAGTTTATCGTCCGGCAAACGAAGTACTTCCTTTTCTTATTCCCTATTTTATTTATTTACTAAATTATATTTCACAATAATAAAGAATTAAAGAACATTAGAAACTTCTTTTAAATATTTTTGCACAAAATACAATTGTCTTATTTAGTCATGTAGGGTATTCTAAGAATCGTCGCATCGAGTGGTTTGCCAAATCGCAGATTTCCTTTTCATAATTTCGACAAGCACGCAACAGTTAAGCACCCTTCAGAGTTTGCAGACCCCAGACACTAAAATGTGTATTAGTTAGTACCTCAAACTAAGCCTAACAACAGAAGCGCGTCACATGCTATCTCACTCTCTCTCTCTCACTATCTTGCTCTCTCCTTTGTGGCCCCACTGTATCGAGGGAAAGTTTTATGCTCTTCTGTTATTTGCAGTCCGCATTTTAATTGCTTGAGCAGCCTAGGGGGTTACGTGAGTGAACTTTGTCGTCCGCCTGATCCCCACAACGCCCCCGCGACTTGTCACCTTGATGGTATTTTTATGGTATGCTTCGTTGTTGTAATGCAATTAGCCCTAATCAATGAGAGGCGACTCCAATGGGGCATGCATGAATGAAACGAATGAGTGAGTAAGTGAACCATGGAACAGAGTATTATGAATATTATGAAAGCATAACAACAATGAAAGTGTTGACTCGGACTAAGTGTTGCCATTGTTGTGATTATTGGATGGTTTGGATGACCTGTAATTAGCGACACGTCAGGAGACACCATTAGAAATGAATGAGTTATCGAACGAGTTTATAGAAGAACGACAGCTGTTGACAGATTTGATCAGCTCATTTGTATGCAGCAGAGGGAAGTTTAGCACCCACACACCCATCCATTTTGTGATATCATTAGACCCTTAGTTACTTGTCCCGACAATCAATTAGATGCCCATTTCGAATTTATGTGGGAGGCCAGCGCCAGCCAACAGTTGACACAAATTCCACAGCACGCTCCATTGCGCACCCAAGCTAATGAGTATAACGAATAACCCAGAGACAAATATGGCAAATAGACAGAGATACACAGACAATGCTCAAGACAAATGTTTCATTGACAGGCTGCCCAAAAAAAGAGATTGCTTTAGAAGAACAATATGAGTTACTTGCGCTCTATAGGTACTTGCGATTACTCTATAAATGGAGCATTTGACTGGCTGGTTGAAACAGTAGTCGTATTTAATTGACTGAATCATTAATTAATTGAGGGTATCTCGATTCGTTCCACGCAGAAATCTCACGCGTCGAAATGTCGCCAGCGGATGACAACTCCTTTGCCACGACGAATGGCAACAAGAAGGCCACCTACACCCTGATCTGCATCAAAGTTGTTGAACTGGTGAGTTTAAATAGCCCACAAGTGTGTTAAAAATAATTCAATAATCATATTAGATAGACAAATGCACGTTTATTTACTAAATATGTATTAGAATGATGGAAAAATATTTGTTAAATTGAAACTTAAACTATCCCATATTGGGAATATCTATGTAAATAAATCAAGTACTAAAATTAGAATAACAAATGAGATAATCAACAAAAAAGCAATAGCAATAAATGCTTAAAAAAGGTAATTGAATTGAATGCGAATTTACGGCAAGTTCTCCTTACACTAATAAAATTAGCAATTTATTTTTGTTGTTAATAATATAAGCAAGTAAAAAATTTGAAATAGCTATTGAATATTAAATAAGTTTCAAATGAAAAGAAAATATAAAAAACAATAAGCAACGACGTAAAGTAAACGTGACAACAATAATAATATATTAAGTATACGAATACGAAGCAAATGGCAGAAAACATAAATATATATGTACAGTATAATCTCGATAGTTTGCATTATTAATGAAATTATCAACGTTTCCCTGTTTTAGAGAATTCCTCGTTTAATTGTATGGCATTTTTGATTATTCACATATTTTTCGAATTCCCCGATGAGCTATTAGCTTTGAAACTATATTTACATTTGGCCATCTGGTCTGCCAAAAGTTTAAAACATCTGAGCTCCCCAGAGAATTTTTTCAACTCGGTACTCATTAATTATTAAAGCCAAATATATAGAAATGTTTTAAAGCACTTGCTAAAAGCTTTTACATTTATTAGATCCCGTAGGAATAGAATATTTAATTCGCCCAAATGATCTTAAAACATGTTTTCACAAGACTAATTCCCATTTATGAACATTCTTCACTTTGATGTAGAAATAATGTAGCTAAGTTTAGCACATATTATATTATATTATATAAAAAAAGAAATATACATTAATGCAATTTTGGAATAGACACAGTTTACTATCTCGGACATTGACTGAACACAAATTGTCCGATAGTATGAGATTGTTCTGTAATTATTTCTAAACATATTTATAAATTATTTAATACTCTCTCTACACTCGCACTGAATATTCCATATTTTTAAAAAAAATATATTATTATATTATACCCAATAATTTCTTATTTCCACAGTGCCTGCTAATATGCTGCCTAGGCCTGATCGATGAGCCGGCTACCAATTCGCACTTGCGCGTCTTCATCACACCCCGTGTGATGGCCCTGTGCTATGTTACCTTCGGAGCTTTGATCATTTACACGGGCATCTATTTAATCATGACATTAATTGGTGATATGTAAGTACCCAAAAATACAGAAGGAACAGCAAATAATCAACAGTCATTGTTTAGGACGCCGTGGCGCACATCGGTGCTGTGGTCTCTGGTGGGATTCGTGCTATACTTTGCTGTGACGGTGCTCTTGTTCCGCGACTGGAGCACCACCAAGGATCGCAATTACTGGCACCCGAATATGCATCGTCTGGATTTGGTAATGGCATCTGCTTCCATTTCACTGGTCACTGGTTTGGTGTTCTTGTTGGATGTGCTACTCACCGTTCGCTTTGGGGTGCATGGTGATCTTGAATGACATGATCGTGGCTTGTTCCAGGCATTGACCTAGTGTGACTGTAATATTTACAGAGCATAGTCTTAAGCAACCTCCCTGCCTCCCTGCTAATTGTAACAAATTGTTCAGAAGCACATAAGAGTCGAGTATTGAATATAAAACAAACATCATAATTGCCATTATTGAAAAGAAAATGTACAAAACAAATTATAGGAAATTTTGAAAGAAGCGTCGCTTACAGTCCCTGGTTTGTTTAAGAATACGCATCACCATAACGTTTTTTTGTATCTAACACTTAACATAAGTTTTACACCGAATATTTTTGTAACGAACGAAATAAATTTTCAATTAAAATAACTATGAAAGTGGCATAAATTTTATTCATTAGCCATATTTTAATCAAACATTTTTCACGGTTGTTTAATTAAATTTAAAAAGCAGGTACAATAGTTGAGCTTGCAACTATTTCTGTCCCTCAAAAAACAGATTCGGTAATTGTACAACTTGATCTTAAAACGATCATTGTAATTCAAAGATGGACATAACGGTTTCAAGCAAAAAAACTCACAAAATCAAACAATATGTACAAGTAGCAAAAAAAGTGTACTTAATAATTAATAACATATCGAGTTATTGTCCAACTTATTTGATGGCGATAGTAAAATATTTCTCAATATCCTGATCGTTCTCTATCATTTTCAGGCTGTGAAATGTTTCTTTAATGTAGCATTTGCAAGCATCGCCATTGCCTGTGTGAAGAAAAGAAAGTTGATTATGGTTTTCATTTAAATTTGTGGTTAATTCAAAGCTTACCTAGAAGGCCGTCGCAGATGCGTTGCGTGATGAGTTTAGCAAGAGCTTTGAACAACTCCTTGGTGGCGATTTTGCGTTTGTAGTAAGGATTGAGCCACTGCACCACAGATTTGCTCACATCGTTCTTTTGTTGACTAATCTTTGTCGCTTTGGCATCCTTTTTATCCTTGCTGTGTTCTCGTACAGACTTTTCTTTACTGTGCTCGGCTGAGGACTTTGTTTTAGTGTGTTCTTGTGTGGATTTCTCTTTGCTGTGCTCTGGCAGACTCTTCTCTTTGCTGTGCTCTGGCAGACTCTTTTCCTTGCCGTGTCCTGAGAGAGGCTTTTCTCTGCTGTGCTCGCTTGAAGACTTCTCCTTGCTTTGCTCCTTATCTTTGCTACGCTCTGATGAAGAAGTCTCTTTGTGGTTTTCCCTGAAAGACTTTTCTTTGCCGCGGTCGGACGGAGACTTCTCTTTGCTATGCTCCAAAGAAGACCTGTCCTTGCTGCGCTCAGATTGGGATTTTTCTTTGCTGTGCCCCGAATGTGACTTGTCTTTGATGTGCTCCGAATGGGACTTTTCTTTGCTGTGCTCCGAATAGGACTTTTCTTTGCTATGCTCAGATTGGGATTTCTCTTTGCCATGCTCACGAGAAGGCTTATCTTTGCTGTGCTCCGAGTTTTTAGTGCTTTCCTCCTTTATTCTTTTCTGTTCCAGCAACTGACGAGCTGTCATAAAACCACTAGAAGCCGTGTTGTCTTCTTTATCTTCCTCCTCCTGCTGTTTTCCATTCAACTCGTTTGAATGCTTCTTTTCTTTTTGCTCCAGCATTTGACGTGCAGTTGTGAAACCTATTGCAGCAAAGCAATCCTCTGTTTCCACATCCATTTGCTCCTCCTTGGCTTCAGCTGTTGGTATCGCAAAGCTGAATTTGTTGGCTGTAGATTTCGCTGGCTTCTTTTGCGTCTCCTGCTCCAAGTGGGAGACGCGTGTCTTGCGATGCATATCGTAGCTACCATCACCATTCGACATTAGCCTGTATTTTCTTTCTCCGAACTCAAGTTCCATTTGCGCTTCCTTCTCGAGCTGCAGTTCTGAACTCAGCTTTGGCGAATGTTTCTGTTCAGACTGTTCTTCTTCAGTCTGCTCTGGCTCTTCTTTCATTTCTAGCTCGTTCTCAGCTGCATCTACTTGTGGCTCTTTTTTAACTGACTCCGCCTCATCCTCTGCACTTTCTGAATGTTCTGTTTTGACTTCCAGCAACTGCTCTGTTGGTTCATCCTCTGTGTCCGCCTCCTCCTTCACTTCTTGCTTGACTTTTGTGAAGAAACTCGCTATGGATGTCTGTTTGCTCTGCTCCTGCTTGAATCCTTTACGCTCACGCAATGCCTTTGGTGGCTCCTTTAACGACTGCGGCTTTTGCTCCTCCAACTCCTTTAGCTTGCGTTCAAAATAGGCAACACTTCCACCGGTCCACGCGCCCTTGTCACTCGTCTCCGGTCGCGGCACGTAGTCAGCTAAGAGCGGCATTAGCGTATCCTTGGCAGTTTGTTGTTTGATGATTGCCAGCTGTTTAAAGCAGTTGTTCCTCATGTAAATAGGTATCAATTAGAACTCTGTCTACTCACCTGCTTGGCCATGGCGTGTCTGTACATATTGGCTACCCGCTGCTTCTGGAACACCTCGTACTCCATATCTACACCCACAGCCTGGTAGTCATTGTGCCGGAGAGCGCTGCGAGGCTGCTGATCCGGCACCTTCTCACACTTGCGCACATTCGCCTTGAGCGCATCTATAATCGCATCCAGATATTTCTCCCTTTGGGTCTGATGCAGTCCGGCTATTTTAGTCTCCGTGGACTGCGCCTGACGCACACGGGAAATCTGAGTGCATGTCTCTTGCTCCAATTGCCGAGCGGAGCTGATCTGTTTGCGCAGCTTGAATTGTTGCCGTATAAAGTCCTCCGCTTCCTTTTTGACTCGCTTAGACTGCGAGGCATGGCTCTCGCCATGGCCATCCGAATCATCGCTACCATATTCTTGCGCAGCACGTTTGCTGCCCGCCCGACCCCCTGAAATTCAATAGAAGATTATTTACCAAGGCAATACAGCATACAATAGTTAAGGGGACTCACCTTCATAGAGATCGGCGCAATCTTGCAGAGATACTTCCGACTTGAATGTGGAGTCCATGCATAACCGATGAAACGTTTCCAGCGCCTTCTCTGCCTGCTTGGGTCGCTTGCACACATCACACTGTACCGTGCAAGCGGGTGCAGGATCACCAAAATAGTCTGCAAAGAGCTTGTGCCGGCAACGCGTCTGCTCGCAGAAATCCACAATGCGCTCGAATTGGCGCAGAGCACGCTCCGTAAGCATCTCGCGATCACCACGACCGCGTGCACGCTGAGCATCGTTCTGCAGCAGGAAACGTATGGAACGCACATCCTCGCGACCATAATAGAGACGGCAGTAAGATTGGAGGCCATCGCGTCCAGCGCGACCTGATTCCTGATAATAGGCAGCGACATTTTGTGGCACATCCCAGTGGATGACAAAGCGTACACTGGGCTTGTCCACGCCCATGCCAAAGCTATTGGTGGCACAGATGATGGGCTTATCACCCCGCATCCAAGCTTCCTGCACCTCAGTGCGTTCAGCTGTCTTCAGACCTGCATGGTAGGCCACCGCACCAACTCCCTGCTTGGACACACCAACGGCGACACGCTCCACTTGCTCTCTTGTGCGACAGTAGATAATGCCACAACCGCGTTGTGACTTGGGCTGAGCCTTGAACTCCTCCGCATCGCCCAGGCAGTGTTGGGCAAAGGCAGCCAAATGGTTGAAGTCATCCTCAATGGAGTTCTTGTAGACGATGTCATAATAAAGATTAGATCGAAAACTGGGTGTGCAGAATTGCGCCACGGGCTGGCGAAGATGCAGTTGCTTATAGATGTCCTCACGCACTTCCTTCGATGCAGTGGCCGTCAATGCTAGCCAAACCACATCCGGGTACTTGGAGCGCAGCTCACCAAGCTTGAGATAATCAGGTCGAAAGTCGTGACCCCACTGGGAGACACAATGTGCCTCATCCACCGCAAAGTACGCTAGCTTTTTGTGCTTGTACAACGAATGTAGCAGCTCCTGAAAGAACTTAGTGGCTGCCTGCTCTGGGGTTATGTACAGGAATTTAATGTTTGTTTTAATAGCCCGCAGATCCATAATGACACGTTCGCGCTCCTTACTGCTCATCTTGGAGTTGAGTGAGTCTGCCTGTACCTTAATCTTGGACAAATGGTCGATCTGATCTTTGATCAGCGCCAATAACGGTGAGAATACAATTGTCAGTTGATTTTCGCACATTAAACCTGGCAGCTGGAAGCAAAGCGATTTGCCCGAACCTGTAGGCATTGAGACGTAGACATCCTGTTTCTCTGTAAGCCAAACAGCAAAAAGTTAACTAAGCTATTATTTGCTCATGCTTCTGCTTACTTTTCACGGCGCATTTTATAGCTTGCTCCTGCAGCTGTGATTTGAAACACTTGTGCCCAAAGTGTTTTTCCAGGGCCTCAAATATAGCACTGCTATCCGTCATTGTATTTCTGATACTTAACACAAGTTAAACTTAACAATAACACATAATACTAACTAATTGCAAAAATGTTGCGTATTTTCTCATGAAGAATGCCGCCAAAATCAGCTGCTATAGCGATGGTAGAAGCGGCTTTAACGGTTGAAGCGATAACTAACTCGAATATCGTAATATCATGTGCTGAAATCAGCTGTTATGAGATGACAATAACATTATATATCGATAACTTATATCTAGCCGTTAGGCATATTTCAATTTCAAATTTGCCACCAAATGCTAAGTACAGTAAGTCAACAATATATAAAAATATATATGTATATATAAATATAAATATACAAACTTAATACAAAATGGCAGTGCTATTAAATAGCTTATGGTCTTATAAATTGGCAGGTTTTTCTAGAATGTCTAACTCTCATAAGTGCAAAGAATTACCGCTAACAGAAAAGAGGGGCTGCTACTATTAACTTTTAAATAAATCCATGTTCTAAATTCTTTATTATGAAACTGAGCGCATATACGAATTATTATTCGAATTTTATTTCAACAAAAGGCCAATTGTGACGTCATAATGAACACAAGCATTCCTAAGTTTACATTCTGTTATCAGACTGTTAATGGATTGTGTCTTTAACAGAGCGCTAGACTTCAAAATCTCTTTTGAGTCAGTCATATTTCCGCGCCTGACAAGTACGCACGTATTCTCCACGTTGCGTTCCGCTTCGGTTTCGTCGTGTGTGTGTTGCGCGTCTGCTATTGCGAGTTTTGTATGCGTGTGTTTATGCGTAACGTTACGTTAATTATTGTTGATTTTAAATACTATTCGTAAACGACACCAAAGATCAAATTGCCTGCACCTGCACATCATAAAATGCACATTAAAAACAGCAGCAACAATTACAACAACAGCACGCAAGTGCAATGCCGGCAAAAACAAAGTAATGCATAAAGTTGTCTGTGTGTGATTTTTATGCGTATGTCTCTTTCTCTCTTTGGCCAAAAATATTTACCGTAACACGCAAAGCAAAGTGCAAGATAATCACCAAACGCTATAACAACAACGACAACACGGGAAACAAGCAAAAGCCGGCAAGGGCCACAAAAAGTGGTATTCTTCTTCGTCGTCTTCTTTGTTTGTGCGTGTGTGATTTATTCGTGTGTTTTCGATTGTGACAACCGTTTGCAACAATCATAATATTAAATAATAGAAACAACAACAAAGCCAACATGGTTGCTCCAAAGTTCGCCAAGCAAAATTCACGACACCCACAACAACAAAATGAACGTCTGCCTTGGAAAAGAAGAAGAGCGACAATTACATCAACAAATGCCGCCCAATTTGTGATATTTAATAGTCTGTTGTGCATGTTGTTGTTGGTAACAGCAACACTGGCACACCCCCAACCCCAGGAGGGAGTTTCTTTAGCTGATTCCCATATTGCGGCATTGGCAGCTCCTGGGCCAGTTGCCGGACCTGCCGGCGCCTCTGCTACATCTGGCGGCTCCTCGATCCTCGATCAATTCAGCCCCAACTGCACCGCTGTGGCACACATCTTTCAGGCGCGTGGCATCGATGCCAATGAGATACCGCAAAAACCCAGTAATGGTAAGTGGTATAAATAACAGAAGTCCGTTCACGTTCACAGGGTGAACGGCGGGCACCCTGTAGCAAGTAAAGAATATGAATTAACCCTTAGGAAAACAACTGTGTCGAGTTAATTTCCATACAATGATATAAGTTTTTTGGGTTAACACTAATTAAAGAATAAAATTTAAAATACTTTAATACTTTACTGTGAATTTTAAATTACCAATTCATGATTGGTTTTATATTGGCTGCAATTCAAACTGTTATTGTTTTATTTCAATTGAACGAAATATATACTATCACAGCATGTGGGCACCATTCGGTCTAGAACCTTGCTGAATTTGCTTATCAATCAAGCTTATCACCTACATGGCATTCTTTTCGTATACCCCCCACACACACAGCCTCACCGGCAACCTACTTTCATACCTGGTAAATACAGTTTGGTTGGGCAACAGTTGTCGATATTAAATTCTCTTCGCGAGACAAGAAACTCTCAGCTTTATCTAAACGCTGGCGCTTATCAGGAGAAGACGAAGAAGAAGAAGAAGCAATAAAATTTATGACTCACGCAACTCTCGGCCAACAAAAAGAGGCTGCAACTATTTATTTGGCTAACTTATCTAACCAAGAAACAAAGAAATGAAAGACAAAGACGGAGTGTGAGAGCAAGTGCGAGAGAGAGAAAGAGAAAGGTTCACAAATGCCGACAAGAACAAGAAAAGGCGAATCCAGAGCTAAACTGAAGTGGACTGCATTGGATTGGAGTGCATAATTTAAACGATTTCAATGACACCTTGATTAATATCAAGCCCGAAACAACTGCCTCGGGAGTATACCTGTTGTGATCCGACTCCCTGTCTCACTTACTCTTCTTCTTACTCTCCTTCTCCTTCCCGCACTGGCTGCATTTCCATGAAATTATGAACGAAACGCAACGCAACGCGTTGCATTTGACCAACAGATAAGGAAACATTGGAATATTGCAGAGAAGAGAGAAAAAAAAACCAATCAAGCAACGTTGAAAACCAAAAATAAACAACGGCAGGTACAGAGCGAGGAGAGTATGAGAGGGGAGCAGCCACAGCTGGAGTAGGGGTAGGGGTAAGGTAAAGGGAAGACAACCAAAAGGCAGAGGCTGCAACAGTTTACCTGAAAACAAATCAAATAAACGTAAAAACCAAAGCGAGCGACAGAACTGAGAGAACGAAAGAGAACGACCAAAAGCGATGGAGATGGAGAGAGAGCGAGAGAGAATGAACTGAGGCTGGCCAACTTATTGCAATTAAGCGTGATTAATTCAGGCTTTATACAAATTAACTAAAATCTACAAAAGGAGCTCACGTCCCAACTAACCAACAGTCGACTTGGCCTAGGCCCAAGCAGCAGATACAACAACAACACCGAGAACAACAACTGCTGTTGGTCAGTGTGTAAAAGCGGTGTGACAACATTTTTTGCCTTCTGCGCTTCGAAACAGATTTCTTTGATTTTGTTGCTGTTGTTTTTTTTTTTATTTTTTGTGTTCTTGTTGTTGTGCCAAAGGAATTTCTTGAGAGACTTTTCGTTTGTGGCTTCTGCTGGGACTGGTCTTGAAACTGGTACCCTTTTTTTTTCATGTGCACCATGGGAGACAGTATAGGAGAGACAAAGCGAGAGAGCCAAGCGATGAGCAGTCGACGCATGCGCCAAACTCGCTGACTGGACAGTGGAACCGTCGAGCGATGCGCACTGCAGAAGGAAGCAGGGAGCGGGGGAAGAGCAGTAGGCGAAGTACGTCTGTCTGTTCCTGCCCTGCTGTAAAGTTATTTAGAGTTGGCATTTAGTACGTTTGCAAAGGCTATTTACATTTTGAAGACAGGCATGTAACACTGGGAAATGAATAATGAAATTAACATATTATTAGAATAAATAATACATTTAAAAAACGTAATTAGACAAGCTGAAATATATGTTGATATATATTAGGTTTATTTAAATCGCAAATTAACATATTCTACACAAATAGTGAGATAAACTGGAAGCTAGGGTATAAAATATTCGCCAACTCCAAAATACACTTCTTTCTTGGTGTTTTATTTTCCTATATCGCTTCGTTCGTTTTCAAGTTGATTTGCGTGGAATCTTATTTCCTCCGTTGTGGTTGTTTTTGTTGTAGTTGTTGTTGTTGTTGTATTGCGTTGGAGTTGCAAGCATGAATCATTCTGTGAGAGCAGGGAAGGATGGGATGGGGATGGCGTTTTCTTTGTCTGCTCGTGAGATTCTTGTCGAGTTATTAAATTACACATTTGCTAAGGGCACACGATGCGAATTAAAGCTGAAAGCGAATTCATATTTGCTTAGTTTGAATTATTTGGTATATTTAAGGAAAGAGAAATAAGCGAAGCAATAAGTTCAGCTAGTGTACAATTTAAACAGCTCATTTTGGCCAACACTTCGTTTCGATTCCCAGGGCATGCTTAACATTCCCAGCGCTGCCTCATTGAGCAGCAGTGGCAGCTGCATAACACCTTCCCTTCCGTGTGCCCAAATCGCTGGCATCATCATCAGCAACGGCTACAGCAGTGGCAACAACAACAACTGCCTCTTAAACGCTTCATTAAAGTTGCACTTCCTGTGCGCCGAGGTCCAAGGTACATACCAGACGGTGCCCCAAACAACATCAAAAAGCTTTGTGCAACCTCCATTCTTCTGCCACCGCCACCGCCACCGCTACCGCTGCTGATGTTGCCTCAGCTCATTGTGGCACTTAGTTCAAATTGTTTGCACAATTTAAGCAGTTCACAAAACATTAAATCGTTGAAAAGAGTGAAAAGGAGAGAGGTAGTGAGTGTGAGGGAGAGCGGACAAGTGTGGCAGGCAACATTAAATCTTCACTCACACGTACAACATTCTCACAGTCAGAGATACAAAATCAAACACGGGCTGAGACCAGCCACATCTCTTGCCTGCCCCATGGACACTGTGCTCCCTCTCTCGCTCTCTCTCCACTTCGCTACCTTGGCCAAAGGAAATTTACAGCGCCGCTGATTTTTCGTTGCTGCTGCTGCTCCACTTAGGCGGCGACTGCGGCAACTGCGGCGTTGCATCCGTCCTCCGTTGCCGTAGCCGTTGCCAGGGCCAAGCCAAGCCAAGCAACCGCACGACTATTAATCATTTTCCAGCGACCAAAACTAAATGGCCCTCTCATTCACTTCATGCCACTTCCTTGTCTCTCTCGTCGCAGCTTCCATCTCTGTCTCTCTCTCTCTCTCTCTCTCTCTCTCTCTGTTTTTTTTTGGGCCCTTTTTGCATTGTCGTTGTTGCGGCTGCTGGCCGCATTCTTCAGTTGTGTTGCACGGGGCCACAGCCTATGCGGCACTATATCATCATTATGCGAAATAATTCCTAAAGTTGTTGCATTGTTGACCATTGTGATATGCGATGGTGCCTGCGACTTGCCTTGCAGCCGTTTTCCTCTTTGCGTTCCCACATGTGAACGCCGCCCAAGGATTGGGCTTGCAGCATGTGGCTTAAATCATATTATGGCGTGCTGATTTCAGCTTTAATAGACACGCAGCATTGTCCAAATTTGCTAAGGATTTATCATAGATTGTGTATTTTTAATTGTGAAATTTTTTTGCCACATTTAGATCATTATATAAAATAAGTTTTTAGCTGTTGAAGAATTTACTTAAAACAACTCTCATACCAAGCAATCTATTTTAATACTCATTTTATGTTACGCATTCCATATATAATAAGCAATACTTCCATTACCTTTTGCATGTTTTACAAACCATTCATATCTTTAGTTGTCTTATTATTTAAATATTCATTAAGGAATTTTGTAAGTTAATTCCACAACATCATTATTAATTATTTCCAACATAGTTTGCCGCATAGTTTTCCGGCTTTTATGTTAGTCAGAATTACTTAAGACTTTTTGCAACAGTTTCATAACTTTTAGCAACATAATTTTGCGCATGCTTTCAACACACATTATGCTGCATAACTTGTGGTTGCCTCTCGCTTTCGACGCGTTGCAACATTGTTGCACTCGTTGATGGCCCGACCAAGTCCTTTGTTTAGATGTCATAACAATGGTGGCTTCAGACCAGGCACACCTCCTCTAGCCCAACTCTCACTCGTGCCGTGGCTTGCAGTTTCACCCTCAATTTGGCTATGTTTGTTGTTGGTAGTTGCAAGTTTTGCTTTCTTGCCATTTACTATGGAGTCTCAAGACTTAACCCCGACATGCTCATTATGTAAATGCTATGGCGCCCGCTTGCCCCCCTTGGCTCTCCAGCTCTAAAACTTCTCATCTATGTATTTTGCGTACACTCGGACTATTATTATCTAGAGTCGGCATACGACTTTGTTGTCGTTGTTGTTGTTGTCGCTTGTTTGTTTGCACGATTTAATGCTTCATTTGCCTGAAGTTCCATTTGGCGGTAAAGTGGAAGCAGCGAGCAGCGGAAGAAGGTGGAAGACTTGAAGTACTGCGGCGCTTAACTGCTTTCAAGTATGCCTAACAAGGCACTAGATGAAGATGGAGGGGAGCAAATAGTCTAGTCTAAGCTCATAACTACTTAATTATCAATGCTGGACCGTCGCTTCTGGCCACAGCTCTAACCATTGGCATCTCCCCTCGCCCCCTCTCTGGCTGTCTATTGCTCGTTTGCTTATTAATAAACATGTAAAATGTAATTGTTATTTGGAGCTGCCGTTTGGGGCGTGGATAATTGCCATGTTGTGGACGGCATTCTGGGCTTGGAGTGGGGAGCACATTATGAAATTGCCCAAAAACGACGAGACGACTACATAATCTCATTGGCAGAGCGTGAGAAAATGCAGAGAAGGAGTCCCCCTCTCACTCGCTACCCTTGATCTCGAGTCTTTCAAATGCAACAATTAAAATGCATTTTATGCGCATAAAACATGAAACATGGACATGGCATCCAATGCGACCGCCCAGCCTCTCCTCAGCATCAATCCTTGCATGTTTCGGAGGTGTTAAGGCAGCGACCAAATTGGTATGCTGGTAAACGAAACCACCACAAGAAGAGGAAGAGAAGCAGTTGGCCAACTGCCCAAAACGGCAAAACGCCGGCATCTCGCCACAGTCCATATATGAAAGTCACTGCAAATACGCTGCCTGGTTGGGAATGAAGGAATGCGCCAGCTTCAGCTGAAGCTGAAACTGAAGCTACAGCTACAACTTGAGCTCTAGAAAGAGAACTTGTTTAAGGAGCTGCTGCTGCTGCTGCTGCTGACGCTACAGAAAATTTTTACATTTTAGACGATGAGACCACACAGGCAACTTGGACAATGGGCAACTCCTGTATATCTTTTGGTATCTCGAAAGTGGCCACGTTTGACCTTTTTACTGCTGCACACTGGGAATCACTGGGCACATCAACGCGTCTGTGGACAGGCCCTTGAGAAATATGCCGACCGTGTAGGTTCTTTATGGTCATCGTCTGGTTCAGTCTACACCAGACCGTATCTCCATCTCCTTCAGTCACAGTCACAGTCACAGACGCAGTCTCAGTCTCAGTCTGTCTACCTTGTTCCGTTTGGTCTGGTAACTATTTTTGGGCTCCGACACTTGTGCCCTGGGTCGGGTCGGGCTCTCTGTGGCAATTAAGTCGTTGGCTCAACCCAGCTTGAGAAGATCTCTCGCATTCGCTCTCAGTCCCTGGTCTCGTTTGCACTTTTCGCATGGCGTCTACTCTCAGCATGATTCATTCTTAGAACTTGACTGACGATGCTGACGAGGCTGCTTTGTTGTCATCTTTTGTTTTGATAGCATGCGCGGTTTTCTTTCTTATTTCTTTATTTCATTTTATTTTTTTGTTGTGTTCTTTTAAAAAAAGGTTAAGCAATACTTTGAGAAAAAAAAAGAGATCTGTTAGCGTCATCAACTAATTGTACAATATTGCGAAATTTAACAGTTGAGGGTGTGAACCACGACAAGTTCGGACAGTGCAGATTGTTGGGCAATTTATTACAATCTGGCAACTGATCTACATGATTATGCATGAATCACACAGCTACTGCGGTACGTTGAGCCTAAGCATAAACGAAGGGAGTGTCCCTAGAAGTTCTCGGAAAGCAGCAGAGATGATATCTTCACTGGACAAGGATCACAAATGATTGCTTTTTAAGTGGCTATGAAAGGTCTGAGGAATTTGGTTAAAAAGGCAGACAAGTTGTTTACCTGTGCTTTAAAATGAAGTTTTAAACATTGGCGGCAATTAATGCGCTGATTGTGAATTTTTATTACGCTGTTTATTAAACAAATTTCACAAATTATTTATGCATCTTTAATTGGCAACTCTCTACTTTGCAATTATTTGCTTTTATTCAAATTCATAATTACTTCCTTCCTTTTTATATAAAAATGTGATATGAAATAATTAAATTTGTCTTCAACTCCTTTCACATCCATAGCAGCCTTTCCTCAACTGTTTGAACTTAATAAAAAGTGAAGTTGTATTGTAGTTTTCCTCGATTGCTTGAGCATCATTATCTTTCCATGACGATCCGCATTAAACGAGTTGCACTCAAAAGCTTACAGAGAATCACTTGTCTCGCTCTTTAGTGCAATTCAAAGTGATCACTTTTGCTTATTGCCAAGAACTACTCAACATTGCTGATGGCACTCCTGATTTTATAGACATGCCGTACGGAACTGGACTCGACTCTGGATCCCTCCTTAGGTGATGTCTCGCATGCTTTGCCCCACTTGGTCACAGCAACTTGAGCTTTGGACACAGTCTTTTTTTCTCCCAGTCAACAGTTGCCCCCAGAGCAAACAAATTTGATGCTGCTGCTGAAGAGATTTCCCAAGATGCTGCTGACCAATCGGCCACTTAAATGAATGCTGGAGTTGTCTGCCTTTTGGTTATTTTGCTTGGCCGTGAGCATGACGAATGTTAAATTGCTGGAGTGCTGGGGCAACAAATCAGTAACTGCAGCAACGCCTCTAAGTAGAGAGAGACTGAGAGGCTGTAGGAACATTGGAACGACCTCGCGTTGATTTAATTAGGTCACATGAAAGATTTGTTAATTTACGCCACCTACTTTGATGGCGCGTTTGTTGATAAGCTCGACGAGATGCGTACGCCGGGGAATGTGTTGATGATGATTCTTCTCGCAGAGTTTAATTAATGTATAGCGTATCTGTAGAGTACGTGCGTAGCTAAAAGTTCATTAAAGGCCGCGGCAAACTCTTATCCCAACTCACCCATCAAAGGTCGTTTGACACAGTCAAGTGCCTTGCCCTGGATGTGGGATAAGGGTATGGCTGGGATACGGGTTTGGTTTTGACTATGGCCATGGGCATGGGCATGGGTATGGGATAATAAGCCTTGAGCCTAAGCCTCTCGCATAGTTAAAATAAAATGCAATTGCTTTGCTCGGGTTTCAATTTTCTACAGTTCGTTAAGGACACAACTGAGCCTCATGCAAATCTCGCGATTAACCTTGGCCATTTGTCTTGGCCTAATCTGGCAAATAATGGTTTTCAATTAGTTTGCCATGGTCCAGTTTCACTTTCTCTCTCTCTAATAGGCAGCTGCTGTTTTTGCTTTGTATTCTCTCAAGTGGAAAAGCCACTCAGCTTGAGCTCTATTTTTGCAGATATATGCTATAAGATACCACTGTTGACCTTAGCCCGGCTAACATTCATATATGTGTAACCAATTTCGAGTGTGTGTTGAATATGTATCTTGCCACAGGCTATTAAATTTTAGTGACACTCACCTCGCTGGCACATTAAATATACATCAAATAAAGCAAACATGAAAATTAATTTTTGTAAAATATGACAATGTGTAAAAGAAGCAGGAAAAATATGAAAAGCCCTCACAGACGGGAAAGACAAAAAGATAATACAAATAACACAAGTGCCAAAGCGTCAGTTGGCCATAAATTTGTGGGTTTTATGGGCCAGGCCAAGCCAGGCTACCGGAAAGCCGAGACCCAACGAAACCCCACAAAAAATATGGTATATAAAAAACCAAAAATTCAATAAGCGAGACCCAAAGGCCGAAAGAGCTCAAAATGTCGCTAGCTGACAAATCCAAACGATGATGTGCGGATAATAAAATGAAAACTAATTTTGACAAGCGACACTGGCAAGGTAAATTTCAAATAAAATAGCCAAAAAAAACCAAGTAAATAAAATAGAAAAAACAACAAGAAAAGATGAAATCAAATGCGTAGAAGTCAAGAGCGATAAATTTAACAGACAACAACCCACACGATGCAGGGCGCTTGGAGCTCATAACCATGTGGATATCTATGATGTGGATTGTGGATGTGGATGTGGATGTGAATGCTCATGCTGATGTGAATATGTCGTCGTAGACGTCGTCTTCATCTTTGCAGTTAACGTTGTCGGTAGCTCAAACGATGCCACAACAAGTTTTTAGACTTTTGTTTTTTTGTGCCTTTTTGGACATTTGCTGCCCACGCAGTTGGAACTGGAAATGGCAGCAGAGATCTCTGTTAAGCTTTTATGACGGCGTCTGGCAAGCGCCAATCATAATCAAGCCATAAATTTAAATCTTTTAATCATATGATGATTTTAAAGGCTTCCTGACAACGTCATTTATGAGCTCACAGTCCTTAGATTATTTTAATGGCAGTCTATTAGAAGAACTACATTCACTTGCTGGCTAAGCATTGATAAACAAGATTATTCTTAACAAGTCATTATAATGAGGCTCTACAAAAATGTGCACTTTTTATAGTGAGTATTGTTAAATGTTTTAATAAATAATAAAATTGAAAATTTATTAAATCTTTTTGCTTTGAGAATATAATAGAAATATGGCAAGGCAATTTTTATTTTATATCAAACAATTCTTGGTCTTTAGTTACATATTTTAGTCAGTCTCTTTTTGTATATTATGTCTCAAGTTGTAGCTCATATTAAACCGTTTTAATTAATAAATCAGATGTAGCTTCTGCTTAGCTGTAAGCTTTTATACTTTCAACATCAATTTATTGTTAAACTGCATCTAAACTGAGTATAGAACTACTTCTTGTCTTGCTTATTTGCTGTTCGTGAGGTTAAACTTTTCTATACATTTTGTTAGTTTGATTAAATCTTAAGTTCTTTGATTTGCATAATTTCTTTTGATAAAAGCTGCCGCAATTTCTTTTAAAGATTTAACAAGACTTCACCAGATTAAGCAGCCATTAGTTTCAGCTAACCTTTCTCCAAATTTTGCATTCTAAATTTAATAGCATCTTGAGCACTGCCAACAACAACAACGCAGCCAGCCATTTATCTGTCTGCTTTGCCTTTATCCAGTCCCCTTGCCATGGGTTTTAATAAACTTTCAATTGAGTATATGGCAAATCCAATAAGCAATCGAACACATAAATAACCATTGGGACGACAGAACTCCAAGGCACAGGCCAGCTGGCAAATAAAGACATTTCCGGCATATTTGGATGCTGTCGCCATGGAGAGATACCAAGTCTTAGCCAAACAGGGAAATTAGCCAGACAAATGGAAAAGTTGCTGACAAATGGTTAACAATTACAATGCAAAGGGATATTGAATCGAAATAAGAAGAAGGCAAACAAAAAACAAGAAGAAAATTGAAAGCAACGTCAGGGAAATTGTCCTTGCGCAGATCCACACGTAATCTGAAACCGAAAAGTAAATGTAATGATAGTTTGTCTGTCTGTCTGTCTGTCTGTCTGTCTATCTGTCCGTCAGTGTGTTGTATGTGTTCAGTATCTGATGTCTGTCAATCTGAGGCAAATCCCGTACGAATATGCTTGTATCTCATGGATACTTGTACATGTTTGTCGTCTATTGCATTTTATCAGCTGTTTGTATTTGTTTTGTCTTTGCACTTGCAACATTTGCCGAGTGCCGAGTGCCGAGTTCATTGAAATCGAGTGAAAAGGAACCAAAAAGAGGAACGTCAGGAACCGGGAGAAAATCTCTTTTCACCCCAAAACGGTTTCTTTGTACTTTTGCCGACTGTTTGCCCTGCCTTTTACCTCAACTCAACTCTTGTTGCCTGTCTATGCTTGTCCATATCCTGTCTCGTTTTCGTTCGCGCTCTCTGTACCTGTTTCACAGTTGAGTGGACTCAACTGGCCTCAACTCAACTCGAAATGGAGATGGTGTCGGCTGTGTTTTGGATTCTTTATGGCCAGCATACTCGTACTTATACATACATATCTTTTGTCGGCATCTACGTAGTAACTCATTTCATTCATGGCCATAAATTGTGCAAGGATGCGTTTCTATGTAAAGTTTTAAAGTTGAGCAATCTATTTGAAATATTATTGCTTTAAGATTTCATTTAATAAACGAAAACAATATATACATTTAGTTGTTTTTAAATAAACTGCAGACACTCACGATCGATTCTGATCGTCCACAATCGCACTTTAACTGTACTTGAGGTTGATGGCTCACCCAAGTGGAATCTGAAATCTGGTCGCAGCATCGAGCTGAGGCGAATTTATGTGTTTCATTAAAACCGTTATGAGACGCGTGTTTCATAGCCATTAAGCCAAGCACAGGCCAACTGAGAATCACAGAGAAGCGCCGCAAACTCAACAACTGAAGAGTGCAATGCACGAGGAATACATTACAATGCCCAAAATTTAATAATGAGCATCGTTCGAGGCGCACAAGGCTTTAAGACTTTTGGTTGAGTGGAATGGCATGTTCCAGATTTCAGACCAGGCATGTTTTTTGTTGCTTCTCTTTCATTTTTTTTTTTTTTTGATTTTGTGGCCTGTTGAAAGGCGTTTTGGACAATGCTAAATGCTGGCGATTTGTGCTCCACTTTTTTGAAGAAAATTGCCAGAGATTTGTAGTGGAGAAATCGCAGAGTGGAATTTGCAGAAAGGACGAGAGATTCCAGAGAGGTATTGAAGGTACCACAAAATATACAACAAATTGGGTTATATAACATAATTAAATATGAGTGCACAAAAAAATGCATAAAGGCTGATGGAAAAGGAAGAGCAAATGATGATGCCATCATGGAAAAGATTATAATTCAATTTACAATGATGCATTAAAATGAGTTGATTGAAAAATAGTATGGAAATGTGCATTTATTTTATAAAACTAAATTTTTTGAAAATTGTTTTAAGCTACTAAATGAAAGATAAATCGTTTTAGTCGTTGGGCCTGTTCACAGGTACTTTGATTATCTTTGTCGGAGAATCCTTAGACAAAAATGTTCTCATGTGAACAAAAGTGTGGCGTGTTAAACGCTGCTTGAGTGCAAGTCCAACATCAAAGGGCATAGACACTAACCGGTAATCTATCTGTCTGTCTGTCTGTCTGCCTGGTAGCTGCAGCTTTACGCTTTATGCTTTGCCTCTATCCTGAACTCTCGCACCTGAAGAGTCAAAAAGCAACTTCAACGAAATTCACAGACAAACCAAAGAGTCGGTAGGAGCACTTGGTAAGGTGTTGCGGTAAGGAAATGTAAATCCCATGTGTATGCTTGCTGCAACTGTGTGCATGTGTGTCTGTGTGTGTGTGTGTGTACAACACCTTTTACCAAGAAACAACAACAATTACAGCAGTCATCACCTTTGGTGGTTTCACTTCTTGTCGGCGCCTTGTGAACCTGCAACAAGACTCAACATCGTCGTCGTCCAAAGGTCTACAAACTACCTAAGCAGCCCAAAAGTGCAACGAGCAAGAAGCCTTCTACAAGATGCGTGTGCGAAAGAGAGAGCACTATCGAAACTGTTGTTTATTATCTTATGGCTTCGAAGTTATAAAACAAAGCCTCAATTGACTGCCAGGCTCTGTGCTCTGATGCAATCATCTTGCTAAAGTATGACTGTCTGTCTCTGTCAAATTTACATTACTGTTTACACACACACACACACACACACAGCTCCTGTCTGTAGAAGCCGCTAAAGAGAACGAGTAGGAGGCGACTCGCTAATAGAGGAAGTGCAAAGGGGCAAGAACAGAAAGAAATGCTTGTTGCATAAATTATTTTGTGGGTTCCGAGAAAAAAACACGTGAGTCAAATATGCAATAAGACAAGCAAGAAATAAGTTATTAAACATTCAAAGAAAAAAACTTGAATAATACTCGAAAATCAAAATAGAAATTAAACAAAACCGAAAAGCTCTTCAGACCCCAAAAAGATTATCGAAGATCTTTAGTCAAAGATCTAAACAAAGCAACAATAGAAAGTACTCGTAAGCAATGAATGGAAGAATTAAAACTGAAAGAAACTGTGGCTTTTATAACCTCAATTTAAAACAATTTTCTTTTGCTCTCTTTACAGGTAAGTCGTCTCTACAGTCCCTTCAGATGCGCCAGATTGTTGCTCATTTAACGTACGAGTATGTAAGTTCTTTTGAGTATTTTCCATTTCCTGTCCACCGTCCATTAGCAAATCAAATAAATATTTTGGCCTGCGGCTGGATGGAACCTCCTCATAACAATTACCCGCACTGGCCACGTCGGCGGCGTCTGCAAATTAATAATAATCAAGCCAAATTACACAATGACACGCACTTGAAGTCTGAATCGAGTTGAGTTGAGATGAGTTGAGCTGAGTCTCTCATCTCCTCGGGTCTTTGTAGACTCGTGCGAGTGCTCGACTATCAATTAGGCACATCTTTCAATCAAAAACAAAATAAAATAAAAACCAACTCTTCAGAGATTTGTCCGACTGTCGCTCACAAAAAGAATTAGCGCTAATAATTAGAGACGCGTCTTTTGGTCTGTAGATAAATATCAACAATTATTATTATCATCGTACGCCAACGCTTCACACGATCTTCGCCTCTCTCGCTCTCTCGCTCTTGAGGCTTGTTTTGTCTCCTGTCAAGTGCATAATAATCATAATAATTTATATAAATACATATTTTTTTTTTTTACAACTCGAAGAATTTCATTTCGGACAGGTGTTGTGGCCACTTCATCCACTTTGTACTTTGTTGCGCCCCATAAAACTTGACTCCCTTCGCTGACTCTTCAACTCTCTGAGTCTTCATCTAATGACGTCTTAAAATTTATGTTAATCTGCCGCTTGTTGCATGTCATGCCGCAAATGTCGCTTAATTATGAGGATCGAGGCAGCTTGTGCCCCATCTCCAACTCCATCTCCTTCTACGAGTACTAATCATAATCAGTTTTGAGTTTAATTTTTTTTCTTTTCCTTTTTTATTATTTATAGCACTCTTGATAGTTTCTTTGCTGGGCTCCTTTTTTTTTGCGTGGCATGTGGAAAATGTTAATTAAATTGTAATTTATGAGACTGCAGATAAGTTAGTTCAGGGGAGGCCTCTGAAGAGGGAACTGCTGAACCCAGAATGGGGGCAACTGTAGTGAAGTTAATGCAAGTTGGTTGTGAAAATTGTAGGATAATTTCGAATTATTTGCATAAAGATTAAATATGCAACTAGTTTGCTTACAGCAGTTACTTGAGTCATTGTCGGATGTAATGTTATATTTATTTATATTTAGATATCTTATATTATTGACTTACTTGTGAAAATACAATCGTTTGGATTGTGACTCTCTCATAAGTTTTTCTTGCTAATCGAAATCGAGAACACCTTGATAAGATTGAATAATTAGTCATTCAGTTCTTTGACTTCTTACTGATTTCTTTTGCAATTAATTTCATCAAAAAGGCGAGCAACATTCCTTTCCCACGTACCACATCTTGGCGAAATATTTCGCGTGGCACTCCAAAGAAATTATGTTGCTAATTTGTCTCTTTTTTGTGTTGCCCTGGAGCGTGTCATGACTTTCCATTCATTAACAAATTATGCAATAAATGCAATCAAATAGCAGCTCGAGCTAACGATCTGCCAATAAAACTCGTTCCCCCTGCCCCTCCTCCCAATACCCCCTTCCGATAAAAGTCATCTCATCCCATTTTAATTCCAAGGCAATCCTTATTTCTTGTTCACTTTATTTTGCAAGATTCCTGGGCTCCAACAGCTGCCACTCGCACTTAATTAAGAACTTCATTTAGCACCTCTTTCACGAGTCTTGATCGGAAGCCGGTTTTTTTCGGTGCCCTGGCATTCTGGAATTTAATCGCGCTTTGCATATCGCCAGCGTCGTCTCTGAATCAATATTTTGCTTTCTCACGCTATGCTGGAGAGTAGGAGTCGCAGTTGGAATTGAAGTCGGAGTCGGAGTCGGTGAGTCGACCATGGAATGCAGAACAGAGCACTGTCGGTGCCACAGTTGGCAACAATTTTGCCTGATTGCACCAGCTTTTTGGTCCACAAAGCAGCCTCTGCCTCTGCCAGCCTCAGTCTCAGTCCCAGTTCAGCCCAAATGGTATCACATGTCGACGATGGAGTCGTCGTCGTTGCAGTCGTTAGGTTGCTATTCGAGTGCATTTGCATGGCAACTTCATTTTTAGTCGCCTCTCAGGCAGCTTAGACTATGGCTATACCCTGTAGGTGTTAGCTAAGTAGATAGCTAAAGCTATGGCATAAATGCCTGACTAAGTTCTCTTTAATAAACAAACTACTTTATACATTTAATTTAGATTCGATGTTCACATTTGTAGTTATCTACAGTCTGAATTGCTTCATTCTTAAACTGTTAGTTAGATAGGGTATCTCAGCTTCGACTTGGTCTGCCTCAGCTCCTTTCTTTAGCTTCCTTTCAAGCAGCTGCCGCGGCGTCGCTTGCCAGCCTTTCTGCCTGCCTGCTTGGCTGCCTGGCTGCATTTGATGATAAATAGGCGCAAAGCTAAAAAACCAAAACGTGAATGCGAATTTCGTACGGCTCGAGTTTGGCTTTGGCCCCTGTCTGTATACAATTCTCAATGGCTGCCCCTGGCTGGGGGGTGTAGGGTTGCTGTTTAGGCAGGTGAGTGAGCCTACGGCAACAGCTATAGCGACAACAGTGGCGGCAGCAGCGGAACTTGTGCTGCCTTCAAGTGCAACCCAAGGAGGCAGCATTCAAGTGCCGCCTCGCTTGACTTTGCAACGGCTTGCTCGGGCTCTTGTTCTTGTTCCTGTTCTTGTTCTTGTTTTATGCGCTGGCATGTTTGTTTGTCAACCTACACCAACAACAACGGCAACGGCAATGGCAGCCCCGACAGCAGCTGTTGCCGGCAAACATTTGCCCAAAGCGTTGCAAATGTGTTGGGAGGGAGTTGGGAGGCGACTGTGAATGTCGCCAGGAGTCAGCAGTTGCAGTTTGCAGTCAGTCAACAGCCAACGGCCAACAGCAGGCGCAGGCGCAGGCGCTGGCACATGGCAATATTTCATTACCCACAGCTTACCCGACTGACACTGAGACGGCTGCGACTCTTGCACTTGGTCTGGGTCTGGGGTTGCTTGCCTCTTTTTTACTTTTTTTGTACTTCTTTCATTCGCATTCGCCATTCGCCTTTGTGCTGGCATTTGAGGCATGCCATGAGCACCCGTTCTAGCTGCAACTCTGTCTACGGCCACGTTATCTACCTCGGCCATAAAGATAGAAAGGCTTTGTGCAACGCTTACGCACACAGCTCGTCGAATGCGCTACTTGGTGGGCAGTTGGCAGTTGGCTTGCAACACAAGTGTGTAGGATATGTCACTGATAGCTGATAGCT
Source organism: Drosophila pruinosa (assembly GCA_018150935.1). NCBI lineage: Eukaryota > Metazoa > Arthropoda > Insecta > Diptera > Drosophilidae > Drosophila > Drosophila pruinosa. Next base: position 27,911,468 of record JAECWR010000199.1, read on the forward strand.
GATAGCGCGCTACATGCCTTGTAAATGCCCACATGATCTATGGCTTACTCTTCAGATAGCTAAGTATTCTATAAATACTTGCAACTATGCTTAATCTCCCATTGAACTCCACTTTTATTATGTTGATTGGATACTGTTTATGTTTCCATAAGTAAACGTTTAAGTTTATGTTTTCTTAGAGCAAAACGGAGCAAGATACATTTTCTTTTCTTGCAATAATTCACAATTGATATATATTGAATTTGTATCATTTTAATTTGATTTCATTTAATATTTAACGTGTTTTTATGTTTGTCGCTTGCCATCAGCTAAAGTGAAATAAATAAATAATAACCTTACTCAAAAATAAATGAATATTTTTAACTGCAATTCTAAACTTGACATGCCGCCTCTTTCTGCGATTCTCAGGCAGCGTATTTGGACTTCGACTTCGATCTCAGGCAGCTACTACTAGTATCTGCAGCTGTCTATCTATGAGTATGTTGTATGTGTTATGTCGTCAGACAGAGGCAGGTGGTCACGGTGCAGTGTTTATCCCCCCGCTTGTGTCCCCCTGCCAGCAGTTTACCTTTTACCCATCGCAAATAATTTCCATACCATCGCGGCGACAATAAAAACGAGAAACATGCCAAGTTTTTTACATGTTGTTTTTTTTCTTTTGCTTTACGCGCATCTGCAAATTAAAAACGCATTTTATTTTATACTACGATGCCGGCATTGGGAGCCTTTGGCTTTGACAATGGCACCACACACAAAGTCGACTCTAACACACAGTTGCAGCATGAAGTTGGGTGGCAGATGTATTCGTACTTATGTTCTGTTATGTATATGTGGATGTATATGTATTTGTATTTGTGTATGCAACATATGCTACCATGTTCGCATTTTTCTTTCTATGTGTAATTATTGTGAAATTTGTTACAAAGTTTTCTTGTCGTCTGCTTGCTACGTGTGTGTAGCTACACTTTAGACTTAATTGTTAGCTGTAGGATACATAACAACAACAACAACAGCGACAACAATAACCAACCACAACACACACTTGACACAAGAACAACAAGAGAGAGGGAGAGGAGCCCTGTTGAAATCAAAGCTTTGATGCCGACACGACAACGCTGAGTATGACCATACTGATGCTGATGCTGATGATGCTGAAGATGATGATGATGATGATGATGATGATGACAGGTAGCCAAGTGTTTAATTTATGTCTTTTTAAGCACTTGCCAACGCTGTGCTGTGGAGACAAAGCGAGCCTTTGGAATTCCAATTCTACAAATCTGCATTTTCGCACTCAGCAATGCAACTTTAGCAACCGACTATTAATATTCATATACAGTAGTGCCCATAAATACTTTCTTTATATCTTAAAGAGGCCTTTCGGAATGCTCTCCAACCGAGATGTCTTCAGTTGGGCACAGATAGTTGGGTATCTGTGCATCTTTGGGTGCGACAGGCGCCTCTAAGCTCAAGTGCTTTCTTTTCAAAGTCGCTTTGACAACTCACTGGCTATCGGATGACTACAGATCTTTAACCCAAATCAGGGCAAGTTGTTGAAATTTCCGTAGAACGACTTACAAACCATTCGATGATTTATGTGTACAGCTAATTGGGGGATATTTCAAGTTAATTCCCCTGCCCCTCCTGGTCTCTGTGCCACTTTCCCTTTTGTATTTTTATTCGGGGCACAACATGCGACAATTCTGTGATCGATTTGTACAAACAAAACGTCACAGGGGCAGGCAGTGATAACAATATAATATAAATAATTGATTAAATGCAGTTTGGGCACATAGTGCTCATAATTCATAGGAATTTCCTTGTTTTCCCCATTCAAAAACTACACGCACTCGGCATGTATAGTGACAATATGTCCAGGCCTGCCTCGAACAGACCGCACACAGATTAGATTACTGCAAATTGACACATTTTCTGTTGTCTTTCTGGCCCCGACTGTCAATCAGCGGCTCTTCTGGGTCGCAGCTCTTGACTCGATTCGTTGCGCTGCATTTTCGGAGCACCGAAAAATGCCCAAATACCTTACCATACACATAAGTGTAACTCACATATCTGTTTGGTTTTTTTTCCATCATTATTTTTCTTGTTCCACTCTCAATACTCTCATTATGCGTTACGCATTATCCTTTGAGGCCATTGTTAGGGTTTTAGCAACGCCCCTTCCTGGTAACCCGACTACCTTTTTCAAGCATTCCTCTCCTAGTTTATTTTTTTCTATGTGTTACAGATTTGTGTGATTAGCACACACCTTTTTCCCCCCCACACACACCTTTTCATCATCATCAGCATATTGCATGATTGGAACTAATAATAATCTCAACCGACCATTGAGTGTGCGCCTGGATTAGTTTGTGCTCCTTCCTTGCCAGTTTTTCTTCTATTTTTGGGTCGCAGCGGAAACGAAATACATATGAAAAATGCTTTTAATGGCAATGTTCAGCGATATGATAGACATTTGATTAATGCATATTAGATGGAGCAGGATAGCGTAATGGGCCCAGGAATTGCACGAATAGAGTGGCTTTACATGTAACCTCAATGTGTTTAAGGGGAGAACTTACAAAACATTTGTATTTATTTAGCGTTAGCTAAAAGGAAAAAGAATTTCAATTAAATATTAATACATTCAGTATTCTTTAATCTACATACACAAACACTATCGTAGTAATTATCATTAATATCCTATGTATTTATTCTATGTGTCGCAGTCTCTCTAATAAAAACTGCTGACATATAGTTGCGAAATGTGTCTACCTAATAAGTACAATTGTTATCTAGCTGTGAATATCACGTTTCGCTAATTGGAAAAGATCAGCTGCATGCTGTGAAACTAGCGAAGATCATTGCCAAGTGCTCATAATATTGTACAGACTTTGATTGTATTTTATTTATAGAACACAAATGAATGCTAAAATGCGAAAATCACCAATGTGTGATGACAGCTTCGATGTGAAGACGAAGGTCACCTGATTCTGATCATTTGTGTGTGAACTGATGGCAGAAATATTTTGAACCCTTTTTTCCTGAATTTCAATTGTTTACATATGCAAATATATTTTTATAAGAAATATATCGAATCATAATTGGGAATAGGTTTACTCGTGGATCCACATTTGCGGCACAGCTGTGGCCAGAGAAGAGAAAGAAATTGATTGAACTCGCATTGGGCAATGGTCTCAACTATTTGCCGCACTGTTGATATATGCAGAGTGTTAATGAATTAATTACCTGTCGATGGGCAATAAATTATTAAGAAATAAGCACAACAATTTGGTGAGTCAAGAGAGAAAAACAAATCGTAGAAAAAACGCTGTTTACATTTCAGGGCAGAGTCTCAACTTGAGCAGCGGCAGCAAAAACAAACAAAACAACAACAAAGCGTTTTTATTTGATTTTATAATTGTCGACAAAATTTATTTCTATCAAGCGGCTACAAAAAGTGTTAATGGTTTTAATCGGATCTTAAAGATCTCTGGGCACTGAGGTTCGGCAATGTTCTGTTAATACACACAAATTTGCCAAGTCATATCCTAAAGCATCGTCGACGTTGTTGGCCTCACATCATTGGCTGTTATTAGCAGCGGCGATGATCTTATCAGTGGACCTGGCCACAGAGTGGAGTCTGCTCTGGACTGGACTGAATTGAACTGGGCCAGCCGGTTGGGCTGCTCATCGTTTCATCGTTTCAGGTACAACTTAATTTTTTAGGTTCACAATCGCTCTCTCGCTGTGTGAATGCCACTCTTGAATAGCCCATTGATTGTGCCACAAAATAGTTGTCTATCATCCAATCACGTCCGGTATTTGTTTCCAGTTCTCTCTGCCTTTGTCTGTCCCTGGTAGCCTGCAAATTAGACTCGTTTTTAATGGCTTTTCAATTGAGGCATAAACTTGTTTATTTATTGCCTACGTTTTTCTGTCTGCTATGTTTGCTGCTTTTGGGAAATAGATTTCGTTGACATTTTTATCGTGAGAGAGTTGAAATACATATTTATATTGATCGATGATCAGCTCGATGAGCTGGCAAAATATGTGGTAAACTGAGGATTACATGGGTAAATACCTGTGAGATACGCCGATGGTTGAGAATATAAAATATTTGATTTGCTTTTCTCATTCTTCAAATATTCTAGTTAATTATATTGCATAAATAAAATAGTCCCTTTTTTTTTGCACATTCCTGATAGAGCCTCCACATAGTGCTGGTCCTAGCACATCTTTGGCATATTTGTGCCTATTAAAAAGGCACTGCAGCCTTAATAAACTAACACCCAGACAATCCATTGGCAACGCCTAGTACCAGAGCCTAATTAGACTGCCAGCACGTACGGCAATCCAAACAGAAAGCACGTCAATGGACGATGTCGATCTATTGCCCCCACATGCATGTCCAGCAACGCCCCAATGCAGTCATAATTGCCCCCAAGCTAAAGTTAAAGCCTGTACCTCTAGCTGGACCTGCCTAGTATGTGCACTGTTCTGGTTGCGGTTGTGGGCTTTCGATCTGTGGCTATTTTATAATACCAACACGTTCAAACGTCAATTAAATAAATACAAGATACCAAAGCGTTGTAAACGCCCCAAAAGCCAAGCACAGATCGTCGCCAGACATGCTGAGATGGCGAGAGGAACAGAAGGGGGTGAGGCTCGGATCAGGTCGGAGTCTGTAGTCGTTGCCAAGGCAGACACCCAAGCAAAAGATTCATTCAGGTTGAACGATTCATAAATTCACGTTGCACGTTGCACGTTGCTGGGGCAAGGAATGCGCTGCTGGCTCAAGTTATTTTTGGCCTAGAACGAGCTCGTCTTTCCTCTGATCCGCCTCTGCTCCTGCTGCGCCTTGAGTTGATATTGCAAATATTTTAATGGCTGCTTCCTGTGGTCAAGCACTCTACTCTCTTGCCCTCTCTCTCTCTCTCTCTTTCTCAATATTTAAACTAAAGATGGTCTCTAGACTCAATATGCCGTTAATTGGTTGAATGCCATCATCATCTGATTGAGGAGGATGTCATCCAGCATGGCCAGAGGGAGAATTTAATCAGAGTGCTAGAACCACAAGTGCCCACTCCCAAAGTAATCTTTCTTATTTGCACACTCAATTAGTGGCAAGGGGGGCTGGCGGCTGGTTCTTCAAGTCGCTCCAACTCTTTGTTCTCCATCTACAGCTTGTTTATTTGATTTGGCTAGCAAAGCAGAAGAATCTTCGACAACGTTTCCCATCAATGAGTCCCATCATGAGTGGGCCGTCTGTTTTGGTTCTGCGTCTCGCATTTGCGCATTTCTCAATTTGCCTTCCGTAAAATGATAAATTATCGTTAAACCCCTTCCTCACTTCCCCTACTGCCCTGCACATTTTGAACACGCCTTAACGCCCACTTTGGTCTAATGTCCGGAACGCGTTCATTGATTTTATTTCCATCGCTTTTCTACGTTTCATCTCATCATATTAATTGTTTATACGCTCTCTAATGAATTTTTAATATTTCTTGTTTGTATTCTTTCTTCTTCTTTTGTTCAATTTATGTAAATTAATTTGGCACAATTTGTTAAACATTGATTTGCAGTGTTGACGTCATAAAATGCTCAAATAAATTTGAAGAGTTTGAACAGAGAGGTAATTGACTTTTGCTCAAAATAAAACATATTTACTGATCGAATTTTTTGAACTCTCTGCAGCTGTCTTGACTATAATTGACCATGTTATGAAATTTGATCTTTAAGTGGAAATTTCGGTACTTGGTAGCCAAGTGCAAGCTTGTGGTGTGCACGATTCAATTGAAATCAATTGGCTTTGATTGAAATCGACAACACGCAGCAGTAGGCCCAACGATTGACTCAATGACTCCCATGACGCTTCTATTCTTACTTTGGCTCGAGTTGCTAATTAAAGCAAGTGCCATTTGCGGCTAAACACTGGCAATTTTATAATAATGTATAAGAAAGGCCGGTTGGGTCCGCTAAACAAGCCAGCAATTTATCAGCAATAAATTTGCGTGTACACACAGTGGCAAGGCTTTATGCATGTAACGCACGAACGGGGACAACAACAATGAGCTGCCTTGTGGCAAGTGGCAAAGTGGCAAGTTGAGAGTGGGCAGCAGCAGCAGCAGCAAAAATGCCAATTGGTATTGTAGCAGGCATGTTGTAGCTTTGACTCGCGAACTGCATTTTAATTTAAATAAATAACTTGGACACAGGCTTCATGAAGAGGCGTCCCCAGACAATTGCTACAACATTTCTCTTAATTTGCAAGTTGTCAACACGCTCAAGTACAAGGCTTTTAAAGACAAAGCTGCAAATTTACACAGTTACATTGAAACTAATGGGAAATAATGCATTATTTATGACCATGTTATTAATGGAGCATAGTTGCAAGTTTTTTAAATAATAACTGCCACAATTTTAAAATTAAATAGAATTTCTCAAGTGGAAGCTATTAAGTCTATAGTTTAAATTCAACGCAGTATAATCGTGTGAACATTACAGAAATCGTACATAAAATATACGAGTTATTAGAGCAGCTGTTTGGTGCCACAATCAAACTATCTTTTCGTTTTGCTTTGGGGCTTAAATGCTGCCCCTTTGCCCCGTTGGGGGTCGCTGTAAATGCAATGAAGCCATTCACCAAGACACATCGAATTTATTAATATTTTTACGGCGAAGCCTGGCAACGATACAACGGCAAATGAATGTCTAATAAAAACACACACAGTGCGTTGATAATTAATTAAATCAATAATCGATCGTAGCCGAACACAACAAAAGGAGAGCAGCAGAGACACAACAAATCCATGTGGACATAATCAAGCGAAAATTCCAACAAAATTAACACACGCTGTGAAAAACGCTGCTCGAAAAGCAGGTAGAAATCGATGGAAGTCAGCGGAGGAGGGGTCGACAAATTAGGCAACGCTTGAGAAAAGAGCAAAGGGATGCATGGCAGGTAGGACAGGATTTCGTTTAGAATCGGTCGAATCGTCGCTAATGTTGCGTGCGACATAATCCTGTTAGAGACGCGTGAATGAGAAGACACAAATTGAAGGAAAACTGGACACAAAAATAAGCGAGAAAATATGATAATATTATAATAAAGGCGACACTGCAAAAGGGTAAACGTGACGTATGCGCAACTTTTGCATGTGACAACATAATTTGTGGGATTGACAGGCCAACGATGATGATGATTATTAATCATATTTTCTTAGTTGTTGTTGTTGTTGCCGATGAAAAGGTTTATGTCTATTGGCCACTGGCCATTTGCCCGGTCAGCATATTTAATGAGGTTTATTTAGGCAAATTAACAGCAGAGACAGAGACAGAGGCGGCATTGAAGCTCCATCTCTTAATGGCCTTTATTTGACATTTTATGGCCATTGAATGGCATATTAGGCATTGGGAATTGGAATTGGAATTGAAATTGATATTTGTTTGGCTGGCATGTCAAAAGTCAGAGCAACTTCGACACAATTTGTGCTTTTTTTTATAGCACTTAAAAAGCCATCTCGTCGTAATCTTTATGGCATTGCAACAGCTCCCCTAGAAACCAACACACAACACACATGTTGACATTCACGAGCTGCCCAATTATATTTACACACCAAGTCGAGAGACCTTTTGATCGTCGCCCACGAGTCGAAGCATAAATATGATTATACACTCGTAGTTGGTGTCATAGTCGCGCTGCTATAATTTATAAATTATATTTAATGACAAGTGCACTAAACTAAATAAATTGTTGCCGACTTAATAACATAATTTCGTGCATTCAACAAGTGGGCGGCGCTGAAAGTTTAAACGATTTATGGCGCACATTGATGCCAGAGAATGTGAGGTGCTTTGAGGCGCTGCAAAGTTGACAGCTAGAAATTTGTAAGGCAACCACAAGTGGGGCAGACTGAGACTGAGTCTGGGTCTGGGACTGTCAGCTGCATTAATCTATTGTGGTTTATGGCCGCTGCAGATGTGCGGATGATCCCATCGAATTGGGGTTGCATGAATCATTAGCCAAAGGCAAATGTTTCAAACTGTCAAATTCCCAGCTGTTCTGCTAATGTTGCCTGACTGTTTCTGCTATTTCAAAAGGGCAAAGAGTTTGCATACGAAACCTTTAGATATGCCTATATAAATTATGATGTATTAGAACAGAAATGGAAATATGATGTCATCATCGTGTCATAGAAGAATTTCTGCAAGACTATGAATTAATGATTGAAACACGGTACAAATTTACTTAACGTAAATTGTTATTAATATAAAATGAAATTGTTTTTGTATATTTTATATTTTTTGCTTTGGTTTTCATTTTATTTTATTTCTTGTATAATATGGAATTGTTTTACATTACTTTGAAAATTGTCATTAGATAAAATTTAAATTATTTTATTGCTTTTTTTTAATATATTTTATTTTGTTTATTATTCTTTATTTGCTTTATTATTGTATTGTTTACTTATATATTGTATTATATTATGTTATGTTATTTTACTATATTAGATTTATTCATTCCTCACATTTTTCCTTATAATATATATATATAGAGTATATCAACGGCTCATTCATTTTTTTTTTTGCTTACAACGCTTCTACTCTCAGTAAATTTGGCACAAAGCCACTTTCCATTTATAGAGCCATTAAAAGCAGGGTTAACAAGCCACCGAAAAGTCAGTGAAGCGTTGCCGCCCAGATACAAAGATACGCTAAGCTATAAGTTGCACAAAGATACAATATCTTTGCACATAATGTCAATTGCAGCTGTGCGGGCCAGGAGTGCGGTTAGGAGAGCGGGAAATGGCAGTCTGGAAACCACAAGTAGACACAGCCTTTGTTAGGCCACATTATTTAAACCTTTTTTTTTCTCTCTCTTTTTTGTTGTAGCCATATTGATTGCAATTTTTCGCCATTTACTTGTCATTTGGCTTCGATTTTCTCATACTTTTTTCCAATGTGTTTTCTTCATTTTACAGACGATTAATTTCAGAAAGAGAGAGAGAGAGAGAGAGAAAAAAATGGTCGTAAATTTATAAAATTAATTCATTTTAAGCAGCAGACAATTTTCCTGTGTTGCCGCTGATGAGTTTTCTGCCTTTTTTCATTCATCATTTTTCTTGCTTTTTTGCTTTATTGTTACAAAAATTGTTTTGCGGTTGGCAGCAATTTTGGAGAGCTTAAAACACGAAACCCCCTAGGAGGTGAGCAAGCTTCTCCTTTCTCGCATGCCAAATTGTGGAAATCTCTGCTTTTATGGCTTTTGCGGTTGCCAATGCGGTTGCAAAGGGTTTCGTTTACTTGACTGCGGCTGCGACTGCGACTGGGTGAGAGCTGATGAGAAGCTAACTGCCAGTTACTGGGCCTGAGGCCACTCTAAATGGCCTAAATGCTTTTTATGGCCAAGTACAAGCACATTTTTCAATTGTCGTCGTCGTCAACTTAATTGGGCCAGAGAATTAAATAAAAAATGCTGCTCGTGTTGCATGCTGACTGACCAAAGAGTTGACAGCAACACGTCGTCGTCGTCCTCTCTGTCAGCAGCAGTCAGTCTGCTCCCTCTCTCTCTCTCTCGCTCGCTCTCTTTCGCACTGCTCTTCCGCTTATAGTGTGTGCAAAAAAAAAGAAGTCCATAACACGGGAACGTGCTTTGAATAACTTGACTGCGATTTTTTCACCATTCGCTGTAAATCTCTGTCGCGCGTTTTATCTCGCGTCCAAAATCGAATTTAAATCCGAGCCGCCAACAGACACATACACACACACACAACTTGTTTCGATGGCTTTCGATCTGGCTAAGCGGTGCTTTTGATTGCCCACCTCTCTTGTGCTGCTTTTCTCTACTTTGCCCCTCTTCTCTTTCTCTCGACTGTCTTTCAATTTGATTTGTTTGATGGCGTGAAAATTGTTGTTGTACTACAAGTTTTATGAGCTGCAAAAATGCTCATTTGATTTCTTATTGCATTTATTTTGGGGTTCACTCGTTTATTGTAAAAACTTTGCCGCTATTTTATCAACTTCTGTTTGCAAACATTGATGGAATATTTAAGCAGACAAATACCAGCATTTGCTTTTCCAAACAGATGGCCAAAGGATGCGACTGGCATTTCTGATTGTGTATAGAAGCTGATAAAGTTATTAAAGTAAAGGATACTTTACCCAAAGAATGCGCTTAGAGATTAGCTGAGAAACTTGCAAAAGATTCTATGTAAGTTCAAGAAACGCTTGTGCATTTTAAATAGCTCAAAGTGTTGCTTTGAATACCTTCATTTGTAGAATGTGTACGAATTTGATTAGCCGACTACTCTGGGCTATTTTGTATTTTATATAGAAAGAATGAAATGAAAACCTTTAACAACTTATTAAATTTAGGCATTTGATAGAGAGATAAATTCTGGCAATTTACTGCATTTCATCTGAATATTAGTTTATTAACTTAATGCTCAAGAACTTAAATGCCCACTCCATTAAAATAGATATAAATATCTACTTAATTTGAAGAGCTTTGAAGAGTGATGTATTTGATTATCAGATTCATTCAATTCGTTACGAGATCAATCAGTTCTGACCCATTTGCAGTGGACACGACTTTGCCAACTGTTCCAATTAACAAGCAATTTAAGCAGCAACAATAATGGCCATTCCGGCCGAGACATTGAGACACATTGTACACATTACATGGCTTACATTGCGCATACGAACCGTTGGCCGGCCAATTGTTGTGTGCCGTGCCTGGCATAAACAAAACAAAAGTCGCGAATGTAAACAGCAAACAGGTTAACCAAATTGACGATTGGACACGTTCTGCATGCCCCACTGTCAGTGGTGCTATTCCTTACCGCCGTCAAATGCCATTAATCAATTTTTATTGTTTAATTAATTTCGCTTGAATGATTGCGGAGCGCAGAGCTTAAGCTCTCTCTGGGCTCTGTGCTCGAGCTGAAGCGGATCAAGGGGCAAGTGGCAGTGGCAGTGGCAAATAAACAAGCAAAGCAAACAAATCGCCAAAAATAGCCTCAAAATGGCATTAGATACGATATATGATATCAAAGGAATCGAACCGCATTATGTGCTCATTTCTTTAATCTTTGCTTGACAATTATTTTGTGTTTGCTATTTCTGCGTTATTTATGTGCAATTTATTCATAATTCATATGATTTGTCATGGTCGTGAATTGTTCCAGATGTGTATGTGAGTTAATTAACTTGAATCGAGAATAAATAGCTTCAGTTAAAGAAATAATTAATAATTTATATTCTATTTAGTAAAATATTAGATTTGCTAGAGAGCAAGCAGAGGTTTCTGTCAGTTTCTGTTTTGTTGGGATTTGTTGACGAGGAAATGTACATTGAATGCGACTACAAAATAAAACTCAGCTGCAGTTTTCCCAACGGCTAATTACGCCTCATAAATATAGTAACAACAGCTACACATGGCAACAACAAATTGTAGCCGCCTGCTGGGCTATTTTTGTAATCATGTCTCTCTCTCTATCTCGCTCTCGCTCTCGCTCTCTCTGTGTGTGGATGCATTTTCGCACATTTGCGCATGGAAATTGTCATTTTAGAAAACCGACAGCAAGGAAAATGCGCTGATTGCCAGATTTGTGCAAGAGAAGTGGAGGCAAGCCGCAGACAGCTTGGCAACTGCAACAACAAATGAAACAAATGTGTATAAGGGGCAACGCCAAAGTTCGCAGCATTCGTCACTTCATCATGCAAAAAGCCTCGACCCCGCATTATCCATCCAACCAGGAAGGAGCCAAGCAAACTCCACACTCGCGAGCAACTCGAACTCCAAACTGTGCACTGTGTTTACATGAAACGTGTTGGCAGCATAAACATTTGTTTCCCTTTACCCCGACCCCCTGCCCCATGCTGTCGCTGCCTCTTTGCAGTCGAGTAATTTTAATTACGCCTAAAAGAGCCGCCCGTACGTGTAGAAAGCAACGAAGAAAAAAAGAGTAGAAAGAAAGAAAAGCAACCAAACCAAAGCAAAGCAAACTCAACTCAACTCCAACTGTGCCTCCCTCTGCATTTGGCATTTATGCAACGACCTGGCACGACACGTAATTACACACACATACTGGGGGCAGGGGGATGGACAGAGGGTGGAGCATGCTAAATGTTGCATGCACCCGAAGCACATTAACAGCGAACGCCTTCCAGCCGCTTCACTCAACTCAGTTTGTTCAGCTGCCACCGTCAGCCGCCTCCAGAAATCCATATCCAAATAGCGAAATTCCCCTGCATAGAGAGCCTCATTACCTGGCCAAATGATTTACCTCATGGTAACAACAACAACAACAACAAGTACGCATCCCATGCTTAATACTAAAGTAAATACAAAAATAGTTGCTATTCTATTAGCTTAGATCGAGTTCTATCTGTTTGTTCAGCTGCGAGCAATCTGAATGCAAAAATCTATGCAAAGATATTTTTATTTAATTGTTTACACTAATACTTCAACTGAAACACGCAGGTAAACAACATTAATTTATTTGATTAGATAGTCGTTGCTAATGTAGCATCCTCTACAAGCATTTCATTTCATTAAAATGCCCGATTAAATCATTCACATTCTTCACATACAAAATAATATTTGCATAGCAGAAGCCATAAAGACATAGCTAATAAAAGAGTTTACAATTAACAACATAAATATTATTATAGTACTGTTCTAAACCTTAAATTGAAATTAAATACTATTATCAGAGATTCAATTTTTCATGTACATTTACATACTTATGGAACTCCCGATTAAATAAACATTTCTACTACAATATGTTTAGTAATATTTCTAAATGATTTTTGCAATTGAAAATCAGTCAAAATGTATTTATGGAATATATTGCATTTTAAGCACAAGCGTACAGCGATAAAAACAAAAACTAATTGGCTTCTGGTGAACGCAACTATAATATTTATTTATAGATTTCCCCATAAGAAAGACTGTGCTCCATTCTAATGTAGTATTTCTTCCACCTCCACTTTCAGACATTTGCTGTTGTTTTGCTTTTCGCGCGTGCTTCCTGTGTTCGTTGTTATTTTAAGTATCAATTAGTATGAATATAAACCAAATAATGTACATGTGTACAAGCTGCAAGGTGGATATATTGGGCAAGGTTTCCGCTGCAAGCGGACAGGCGGGAGGTCCAGGGCTGTTAAATTAATTAAGTGCGATACAATTGCCGCCAAATGCAACTAGTTTGTTGCTGCTGTTGTTGCACACACAAACGACGGGTGGCAATGGAGTTTGGTGTTTTGAAATCGGAATCCACATGCAGTCTCAAAAGTTGTCGATCTGACTTTGTTTGGCTTTCATTTGTAAGAAACTTGATGATATGCCTTGCATGCAGTTGCTAAATTCTAGACCCTTTTGTGATAATGGGCCAAAATATTTGACCCAATTCAAGAGCGAGAGAATGCTCGATTGTTGCCCCAGCTGTTGCCGCACATTAAAAGTTTTCAATTTACAGATTTACGGGCGCATTAAAAGCACGCTTTTTTTAACACACTCTATTAAAGCCTATGGGCAATATGCGAACCCAAAGGCAGACCCAGATCCCTTGCAGCCCAACCCCTCGTATAACTACATACATATATTTACAGGCCCAGTTGCACAGTCCGGGTGGTTGTCTCGCTTCTTGGCTTTGCTGTGCGCCTAATTAAAACTCATTACCATAAGCATAAAGTTGAGCAAGGAACTTTTAAGCACAACAGCAACAAAAAAAAAATGTGGAAATGGGAAATGGAAAATGGAAAATGGTAAATGAAAAAGCAAGCAGTGCTGAGCGGAAATTGAAGTTAAATGAAACGAAAGCTGGACGCCGCAGGGAAAACAGGTTGTTTAAACCTTTTTTGCTGGCAGCACAAATCCATCTTGGCTTAGCCAAAGTTTACTTAATGCAATTTCCCTGCCAGACAGAGTTGTTGTTGTTGTTGTTGTTGCCTGCGTCAACCATTTTGTTTGCGTCGGCCACACTACCCCCAACCATGGTCAAATGCTAGTGCAACCCCAGTCGAAAGTGAAAGCTTTGCTTGGCGCGTGCAACGACCCCTTTCGTTGCTCTCTCCCATAACATGCTCTCTCACTCTCTCTCTCTCGCCTTGTCTCTCTCTGGCTCTGCACAACTTGCCGGCTGTCTGGCTATTCATTTCCCTTTTGCACTGAGCACTTTTTCGGCCACGTGTGCAACAGTTGCTCGCCTGCTGCTCTTTGCTGGGCGCCTGCTAAAGCTGCCGCGTCGCATTTTTGTGCCAAGCCAAAAAGGACGACGCGATGAGTGAGAATTTGCCACATGCTCTTTGCCTGCTCTCGCTCTCACTCGACTCAAAAGTTAGTTTGCCATGCTTTGGAGTGTGAAGCATGTGTGTGTGTGTGTGTGTGTGTTGCGGACAGGGCGGGAGAAGGAAGCGACACGAAACTGTTGTTTTTTTTTTTTTGGTGACGGCGCTTTTAGTTGTTTCCTCTGCTTTTGTCTCGCTGCAATGTTGGTGTTGTTTTTGTTGTTATTTGCTTTGGCTGCGGCTTTTCACTCGCAAACTGTTTCGAAAATGTTGCTCGTTTGCGCTTTTATCTCCAAGTGGAGTGCATAGCAAGAGAGAGCGATTGGGAGTGGGAGTGCAAGTGCGAGTGAGTTAGGGCATTTGAAGAGTTTGAATGGGAAAACTTTGACATGCTGCAAATGGGACAGTTGGGCAAATGAATTTGTTCAAAACTTTCGAGTGCAAATAAATACAGCCGTAGTGAAAAGCAAACTTTTTTATTAGGGCCAACCTAAATAATCACAACTGGTTGGTTATCTAAAAAAAAAAACTCTTTAAAATTGAGAAATGATTTCGTCAGTTTCATAATGAATAATCATTGATAACTTGTGACAAGCAAATGATTAGCAGATAATTAGTAAATTACTCTATATAATTGTTTAAGTAACTATAGATAAATTAGTTGATAAATTAAGCAATTTTCTGAGCCACAATTTGCTGACTACACCCCATTGTACTTGCCGCTCTACCTTGCTCTTTTTGCCAAGCCAACGGAGCACATTTTTTGTTGGCTGCATTTCGGTGTCAAGCACCCTGTTGAGTGTGTCAGGCTAAGGGCGGCTTCAGGTTTTTCAAGGGTTTGTGCATCAGCATAATACAAGTTCTACTACTACTTATCATTTCTCAGGGACAGCATCAAAACTTAAGGCCCAACTTGGCAACAGCAACTAAGCAACAGCAGACACCTGCTAGACTCGCTGGCTGCCCATCATACGCACCCCCCACCGGTCTGTTGCCCCTGCCCCTGACCATCTCTGTTCCCGCACTCGCGCTCAGCGTTATCTATTTTGGAGAAGCGTTGCTAAACTTTCGCACCCTTTCAACATTTGTGAGGCGTCGCCGTCGTCGTCGTCGTCTGTTGCCTTAAGGGTGGTTACCGAATGCCGAATGCCGGTTGCCGGCTGGTTTCGCTCTATGGTCGCCGCAGGAGTCGTTTGTTGATCGTTACAGTAAATCATTTGAAATGAATTTCGCTCGACTGCTTTCACTTTGGGTCTAAAACACAACGCACCCCCGCCTGGCTTAGTTGGGACACGGCAACTACGCGTAAATAGCATGTGAGGCCCAAGGGTGGGTGGCACTTTAGTTGGGTGGCTGCTTGGGTTGTTGCTGTTAGAGAAATTGCCTGCCATCCTGCCGTCTGCTTACTTATCAAAACACCAAAGCAAGCTGGAGTTTTCTATTAGACAACAGGGTGCTTTTTGCGTAGAGTCAGCTAAAAAAAAAATACAAAAATGTAACGAAAAAGTGGCATATCGGTGAGTTAAGGTCATTTATTATGTTCATGACACCTTCCTTCCTTTGCCTCGGCACTGGCGACGCCTGGCAACATTTGTTATGCCACCGCCCTTCTATTGTTGTCTGTGGAGAAATTATGCAGCAATTCATAAAAATGGCAGGCTAACTTTAAGACCGACCCTCCACTCTCTCTAATGTTATTTTAACATAGATTTCGCGCTACGCTTTATCGATTCTACTATGTGGTTGAGTTTATGGCTAACATTTTGTGTGCGTGTGGACACTTAATAGGTTTCCCCCACTCTGTCGTCTCATAAATCCTTTTATATGTCCTTAGTTACAGTCACTATGCTGGAGCATCCTTTGTTGTTGTATCACTTCATCAACTGCCAACTCAATTTCAATTAACTTTGCTATCAAATCTCTTGGCTAAGCCGCATTATCTTTGCCATGGCACACAAGGAGCGAGAGCGAGAGGGCGAAAGACACTGTCAGGCAATTAATGTTGCCACAATTGTTGCCGTTGGTAACGAGGCAATTTAGATAAGCAAAAGGCTTGGGACTTGTCAGAGTTTGTTGTACGCACCACACTTAGTTCATATCTTGTGCAACATTACAATTAGTACAGACCATAAAATCAAAAAAGGCAAATGAACAAAAAACAAAAACAAAAAAAAAACCAAAACGAATCAACTCGACGCAAACATCATGATGAGCTCAGCTCTATTTGTCAGAGAATCTTTCTGTTTACAAATTGTGCACTAAAGTAGCTAAATTTATATTAGAAATAAACAACACACCCAGACTGGAAAATACAGTCGTCTATGCACTGCACATGATGCATTTAACTGGCTAGCAAAATTGTACATATGAGTACCAACAAATCGAGTACGAGTATGCGTCTACAACTCGAGATACAATATACAAATATTATAGATATTCAACTACAATTTCTGTTACACTTTCAGAAAGTCTTAGCTGATATGTAAGGCAGTCTAGCAGAGATTTATAAGATTTCAGTGTGCAACAATAATATATTTGTTAATAAATTTGTATGTAATATAAGAGTTCTAATCTAAGACATCAGTTCCTCTATCAATATTCAGCAACACTTGCTCTAAGGACAATTTACCATTCGTTAATTCTGTCGAAGTTTTAATCTGATTATAATCAATTGGTTAAAGTGCTGATCAATTCGTTAGAGTATTACCAACTTCGGCATTGGCAAATGCTTTGAGTATTCTTGAATCTTGTTTGCTTTCAATTAGTGTTGGAACTTTTCGATTGTATGCAGCGCTCGTCTGGCCATTCATGAGAATTGTCTAAATAAACAAAAATGCTGGCCATAAAACACCCAAAAAGAAATGCCAGACACAGTCTCTGTGGTAGTAGTGGGAGTTTTGGGCAGTAGCGCTCCAAGGCGGAGAGTGGGACAATACACCATGATTATAGCATTGCATTGGAACTAATGCATAATTTTTCTCGCTTTTTAAATAGTTTTTTCCCCCTGAACTACCTGATCGCCTATAAAAAACGAGAGAGTAAAAAGTAAACGTGTTAAATGTTTGCGTAAATATGCTCGGAAAACATTTGAGAATCACAACTCGAGTGAGAGACTGGAGAGGGAGGGGTAGAGGGAGAATGCCTCGCCTGTATCCGTGGGTTCGGGTTGGGGTTCAGGTTACGGTTACTCGTTATGCCATTATGGCGGTGGCAAACGCTTCGTTTGTTTTCTTGTGAAAAAAGGAAAAAAAAACCAAATAGAAAGAAAAATAAAAATAAGAGAAAAATGTGCCTGGCCCTAGAATGTTACGCAGTTAGCTGGTTTTAACTTGACCAGCCTTTGGTTTCGGGTTTTTGGTTACCATGTCAAGTGGCAGTGGCAACAACATCGAAGCCGCAGTCAGTGGCAAGTTCCAATTCCTGGAATGTTCATCAACTGCTATTTGTAGTACCTTCTGGTTAGTTTACTGACCAGCAAACAAATGAAACGCATCCAACCAACCAACAGTGGCTCTCTAATGTTCAAACAAACACAACACAACCCATTGGAATTTGTGACCATTGATGCGGGCACTAATCAACAGAGACTAACAAACAGAGAACAGAGTGGCGCTCTATGGTGGTCCTGATGTGCTCCAAGCTATTGGATTACGGCACCAGCACATTGCTGAGCTCATTAGATCAATATTAGATCATTTGCATATCGGCAATTACCATAGTTGATACCTGAACTATTTCTTGCTGACAAAATAATACACAACATATCTTCTGCTTTATCAAAATCAAATAATATTAATCGCAAAGCCGACGTTTAACATTTGCGTAGTTTATCGAGCCAGAGCCATAAATCTCTGCCCATCAGAAGATAATAGTTTATCTACAACTCGATTTAATTAAAGATAGTAAATTACTGTACTGTACTGTTATTGTTTTTGCAATGAGCAAAGTGCAAAATGTTTGTATACTTGAAATGGAAATAATTCTCAAATATTTGACTGCTATTAATAAACAATTTGTATTTGTTTTGCTTACTCAATTAACTCTTGCTGTCTTTCTCCAATTACAGAACGCGTGCTACGCTACTGCGAGTCTCCCTCGGTGGGCACCTGCTGCACCTACAACATGGAGACACGGATGGCGGGCCAGTCGCGGCAACAGCTCGAATGGCACACCAAGGAGCAGATAACCAAAATGTCCGGACTGCTGGGCGGCAAGGCAACCAAATTTAATGGTAAGTTGCAAGCACAATTATCGCTCAACAGCCACTTGAAGCTGCCAACGGGTGCAACACAAGACAGTTCTAATTGCATGTAGACAGCACACAGTTTAGTAATTTGTAACATATATATGGCGGGTGTCAAGTGGTTCTCGTTCTCATTGATCATGCGGGCTTCGGGTTGCATGGCGACAAAGCGAGGCAGTTTCAAGTGGCAATGCGGATGTTTGAGATTTGGATTTTACGCAGCGGATGCAACAACGACTAGTTGCCACAAATATGCGCCGGATGTGCGCCATTTCAATAAAAGACAAAAATTCTTCTACAAATTCTCATTGCATTTTCTCTCTTTTTTTGCAGATATTTTCCTCAAATTGCTGAAGGAATCCAAGGGACAGTTCCACACGATGTTTATGCGCACATATGGCGTCATCTATCAACAGCACTCGTATGTGTTTTCGGATCTATTCAGTGAGCTGGAGAACTACTATGCACGTGGCCGTGTCGATCTGTTGGAGGTGATGGACAAGTTCTTTAGCACGCTCTATCAAAAGATGTTCACGGTGCTGAATGCACAGTACGCCTTTGACGAAAAGTGAGTACCCGCCATATGAGCGGTTGAGTTCCACACGTATAATGGGTAATCGAAACCCTTTGCAAAAAAAAATAAAACAAAAAAAAAAACATATTCAAGCCCCCAGCTTGACAGATTTGATTTGGAGCTACAGACGTGTGAAACCGCAAAGTGTCGAGCGTCAACGGTTGACTGGCTCCCCTCCCCCTCCCCCCCTTATTCCCTTGACTGACTTTGAGCGAAAGGGGCACAGCTTTGATGAAACTTTGACTGCTTGACTCTTGCTCTCTCTCTCGCTCTCCCGCCCTCCCTTTGTCTCACTCTGCACTGGTGTGCAATTTCAGTTGGCAGTTGCTCTCTGTCATATATTGTATGTACTCTGTACTCGTATAGGCTGAATTGCCCCATTGTTTTTGCCTCTTTTTTGTTTTGCCTGCTTGCTGGCTGCCTGCGGTTGAAACGCTTAACAGGAAAATGGGGAAATTAGCCAACAGATGCGACGAAGTCGAGATGCTCTAAAAGCAATAATTAAAACTTCAACTTGGCTGAAAATAATTAAGTGACCAGCAAAAGAGCAGGAAATCAAAGAAGTCACTTTCCCGACAGCAAAATAATTAGCTCAATTGCTCAAGAGCAGAAAAATTAAATGTATTTGTTAAAATTAATTGCAGCATTAATAATGAAGGCCGATAAAAAGAAAAAGAAATTCAAAATTAAGTTAAACTCAATAATATTGAATTAAAATGAAATTAAATACAAAAAGAAATTTATATTTGTTTTAAAATTTGAATTTTTAAATATTTTTGCAAACTTGGAATTAAATCAGTTAAATTAAAATCAAACTTTGTTCAATATCAAAAAATAGTACTTATAAATATTGATACAAATATTTCATTAAAAAAAAACAAATTGAATTTCAATTGCAATACAATAGGGCGACAATAGAATAGAATAAAATTCTGAAAATTTAGAGAAGCAAAGTTTTCTAGTTAAGCAAACATTACAAAATACAAGGCAGCTTTAAAAAGGAAAAAAAAAAGAAAACGAGCTACTGATTCATACAAGAAATCTACAGCAATATCAGCAACTACTTCATAGTACATTCTCACTTAATACACAGCATTTAAAATGAGCCAAATCACAGGAGCGCAATCAGTTGATCAAACAAATGGCAAACATTGAGCACATTTGTTACCTACGTAATTAGAACATGCATATACCCTGTGCCCCACAACACAGCACCACAGCACCCACTTTGCGGCAGTTCCTGTGCCAGCTGCTCGCATTTCCTGTAGCACCAAAAATTGCGCCCACTTGGCTCATTGCCCTGAGCCCTTGCCAGGTCTCAACTGGCTTCAATTGTTCCGCGCGCCTGGCCAAATGGCACTTGGGCTCCAGTAGTCGGCATCGGAGTCGCAATCACAATCGCAACCCCATCCTTGGCGAGGCTCGTGTTACCCACGCGCTTTCCAATTGCTGCCTGCAATTCGTTTTTATTGTCATCGTTTTAGTTTTGTCGTACGTGCTTTGGCACGTTGTCCGTTTATTGCCACAACGTTGACGATGACGACGGCGTCGCGTAATTGCTGCCACTTGCCACTTGCTGCTTGTTATTTGCTGTTTGCTATTTGTTGTTTGTTGTTTGTTGTTTGTGTTTGCTATATGCGGTTGGTCGGCTGCCAGATCGAGGGGTCGGCAACTCGCCAGTTGTCAAGTGGGCTGCACTTAATGGCGGGGTAGCTTTAGCACTTTGGATTGACCATGTGAACCCAACGAATGTTGGAGCTAGACAAATCTGTTGGTTCAGCAGTTTAATGAACCCCAAATCCCCACACTTGCAACTTCTCTGACTGCCCACGCTGTCCAGCTGCCATTCGCAGCAATCATCTTATCCAAGCAGAGTAATTTCTAAATAGTTTCAGCTAAGTTGACTTCAACTTGGGACTTGGCACTCTGTGGCCTGCTGACCAACTGGTTGCTTGGGGAGCAGCCATACAAGTGCAACAGCAACAGCAGCTGCAGCATTTCGCAGGCGACTATTTTTATGATATTTCCACATAAGAATCGTTCGTTCAGCTTTTGCCTTTAACATGCAACATGCAACAATATTGTACATCTTTCGCTTTTGTTTCGCCTCTTGCAGATACATGCAGTGCGTCAGCCAGCACATGAAGGAACTGAAACCATTCGGCGATGTGCCCGACAAGCTCTCCGTGCAAATTAAACGCTCCTTTGTGGCCACACGCACTTATGGCCAAGCTCTGGCCACCGCCTCCGAGGTCTCCAAGCGCATCTTGTCCGTAAGTAAAGCCCGATTGTTGTCAAGTCCACTTGAATTTAATGCCCAAGCATTGTGCCTTACAGATACGTCTCAATCCGGACTGCACGGGTGCCTTGACCAAGATGCAACATTGTGGCGCCTGCAAGGGCTACACGGAGAAACCGTGCACCAACTACTGTGTGAATGTGATCAAGGGCTGTCTCCACTATCTGCATGAGTTCGACGCCGAGTGGGAGAACTTTGCCTTGGCCATGGATAAGGTAGCCGAACGTATGCTTGGCTCCTTCAACATTGTGATGGTTGTGGAGCCCATCAATATCAAAATCTCTGAGGCCATCATGAACTTCCAGGTGAGAGTGTGTGTTTAGCATAATTCGCACAAAGTCTAGAGCTTAACTCGTTTGACAAACAGCTGCTGTATTTGAAGCATGAACTTTGCAAATTGAGTAGGCTAAATCGTCTGTAGAATTTGTATTCAAATTAAATATTACTGCCTTTATTATATCTTTGATTTAATTTGTAGTTTTGCTTACCAAATATTATTATTTGTTTATTTTTTGCCGAGGGTAAAAACAAACAACTTCCTTGTCTATATTTTTATCTAGTCATCGATTTTAGTTTATGCTATTGGGTTATAAATTATATCATAAAGCTGTCAGCGCGATGGCAAACTCATTTAAATAGCTGACTAACCCGATCGCCCAAAGTTAGGGGAAAACCGTTTAAAAGTGGCACTTACTTGATTTCGTTTAGAATTTCTTTTTTTTTTATTCAATTTTGTAGTTTTCAAACAGCGCCCTATTAAATTGATTAATAATCTTGACGTTCGCCTTATAAATTTGGCATCAAATGCGACAATTTACATACATTTTATACGGATATTATTTACAAATATGTTAAGTTTATTGAATTTTGATTACAGCAATATTTTACAGCATTGCCCCGACCTGTTAAAGCTCTTTGCTTGCCTATTTGAATATGGCGAACTCGTTTATTGTTTACCATAGTTTCTTTCTATAAATTCTGTGTTTTGTTTGCCATTTTAACGATTTATTTGCACAACATTTGGTTCCCATATGAATTTAATTTATATTTCCATTTCAAATTTATACATTTCTACTTTGTTGTTTGTGTATATTATTGTTGTTGTCGCTGTTGTTGTTGTGCGGCGTTTGGCTTTTAATGTGTTTATTTGCGCGTTTATTTTGTGTTTTTGCAGTCGGCCTCATAAAAGAGTACAGACCGAAAGCAAAATAAGTTTTAATTTAATTCTTATTAGTTTCTTGACTTTTGGCAGTTTGTTTTTATCATATCAGAGATTTGCTGCTAGAGCTCCACGTTTAGCCACTACAGTTAGTTGCGCTAAATACATTGGGATAGGCCCAAAATAAGCGTGTCAAGCGGCGGCGGCCTCTTTGAAGAGCCAGCCCTAAACCGACTGAAACTCGAACCGAACCATACCGAACCTTAACACGACCCTCAACTGTAAATGGTAGTCGGAACAGTTCGTGTCATCAGATAAAGAGTCGCTGATAAAACCAGAGCAGACAGACGCAGACACAGACAAACAGAGGGGTCTCTCTCATAGGTTGCCTAAGTGTTTGTTATTGTTGTTGCTTGTTGTTATCTTGTTAATAATTATTATGTATAGTTATTAATGTTATTAATGCAGTAGGGACTTGCAATTTTAATTTGATTTAGATTTCAATAATAATAAAACTACTAGAATTGCATACATAAGCAGTGCTGTGGCATGCACTGCTTGCAAGCAGTACAATTGCACTGGTCTGCTGGATGCAAGCAGTGCAACTGCTATTGTTTATTTGCATTTTAATTACATCATGTATAACGTTTTTCTTTACTTCCCATGCAGGATTCTGGCCAGGATATTACCAGCCGCGTATTCCAAGGCTGCGGTCGACCCACTTTGCGGCGTGCCAAGCGCTCTGCTGATCCCAATCTAATGGTGGCTGTACAGGAATTGCGCGCAGAGAGCACACCGGAAGCGGACACACTGGACATTGATGCCACATTGGATGAGGCGATTGTGCTGCGCGAACGACGTGCAGCAGAGCCTGCCTCCCAGGAGTCAACATCGCCGCAATCCCAGGAACAGGGAGTGACTATGCCAGGCAATGGCAATGGCAACGCTAATGGCAATGGCAATGGCAATGGAAATGCTAATGGCAACAGCAACAACAATGGCGGTGGTGGCGGCGGCAACAGACGGCAACAGCAACGCCGCAAGCAGCAGCAACAGAGGCGAAAGCAGCAGCAGCAGAATCGCAATGATAATGATGATGACGATGGTGATAGCATGGGTGGCAGCAGGGAGCCAATTCTGGACAAGATTGTGCGTGACATACGTCAGCGTGTTAAGGACTACAAGAAGTTCTGGTCGAATCTGCCACATTCTATATGCAGCAACGAGGATATAGCTGCCTCCTCCGACGTCGATGGCATGTGCTGGAATGGACACACCATAGATAGGTAAGCCAAGTGCAACTGCCATTCAACTGCAATGTTTGTTCAACACCTTTCACCTTGCAGATATATGCACTCTGTGACCACGGAACATGGCTCGAATCCGGAGTTCAGCGGCAATCCAGCGAGCACTCGGCAAACGGCACAGATGTCCACACAGCTATTCCACCTGAAGAACGCTATCAATCATCTGCGTAATGCCTACAATGGCCAGGATGTAGACTGGAGTGAGCAGGGTAAGTGCTGTGCTTAAGATTATGCTGGTCACTATGCTAATCCAATAATCTTTGCAGAGGAACCCTACATGGGCAGCGGCGCTGGCTCCGGCTCAGGCTCCGAGGATGACGAAGACGATGAGGAGGGCTCTGGCTTGGGTCCGTTCGATCCCAGCATCAAAACGGACGTGGAGCATCCGTCAGTGCGAGTGGATGCCGAGAATGATGATGATGAGGATACGCATCCACCGGTGACCACGCACACGTCGCGTCCCAATGTTGATGTGAAGAATCCTTTGGTGCACACCACGCATGTGACACACGATCACAATGATCTGGATGAGCCTCATAATGGCGATGACGAGGATGATGAGGACATCGATGATAGTGCCCATAACTCGTCGACAGATGGCGCCACGAGAGCCTCAAGTGCACCCGAAAAGATGACGCTACGACGTGCTCTTGTCGTCTATCTGCTACCACTTTATATGGCGTGGTTCGGTGGCGTCTGCGCCGATTTGCTGTGATTATTCTAACGCTGCCCCCAACGAAAAGCGAAGCGAGCTAGCGAACAAGTGCAGCCGAGGTGGACCATATCACGCCCCCGCCCCGTCCGCTGCACGCCCACACCTCTCAGTCATTCATCCATGAAACAAAAATGTTATTAGAACCTTCTTACGAGTATATACGAAATGCAAGTCCAAAATTTTCTAAAAACTTTTGTCAAAGCAATGAAAAAAGCAATCAGATAACGGCAGCTATTGCCCGGCACTTTCAAAGCGCATCAATTATTCTATGACACAATATATATTCGAATCAAATCGAATTAATTCATTATAATTGATTCATTTTGAAAGCATTGTTGTGCAAACAACTGTCCGATCAGATGACAGGAATACGTAACGAGCCCCCATTTTAGCTATTAAGTACAGCGCCCTAAGTCTAAGTGCGAAATTTGTAAGATATAAGTGAATGAATGCGAGTGTATGAATGGCCATGTTTGAGTGACAATGTGAGTGCCTGAGTGAATGCCTGTTCATTGTGATCGTTTAGCAAAAATTAACTATAAACATTTTAGCCCGTAAACTAAGCAAACTTACATTTATTTGTATTATATATATAAACGTCTATTATATATATATATATATATATATCTATTATATATATATATATATATATAAATATATATATAATGTATACTTTATATACATACATAATACGTAAAAGTTGACAGCATATTTAAACCATTAACAATTAATAACAATAATAAGAAGAACAACAACAGCAATAACTAATTTCTAACTGTACTGAACTGTAATTTAATTTAGTAACTTAGTTGAAACTTCTTCGAAATCGACAAATAGATGTCCAAGCAACATTTGATCAGTAAACCAACAATTATATATGTACTATATAAATACAAATGTATGCATATTGTATTGATCTGTTGGTTCTCTATCGGTTTTTAAGCAACTGCATTTGTGTACTAGACCGATAAAGTATAATTACTATATATGTATATTTATTTTTGATTTTGTATAATTTTTGATATATGTATTATTTTAATGTGTATGTATTCAAAACAAATACAGAAAGTAACATTGAAGAAAATGAAACAAAATAATCACGACTTTCATTTGGGTATTCATTCATTCCTATATTTATTAAGCAGTATATATATACTTGACTGTATACATCCAGCAAAAAATCCGTGGTGGCGCCATCTGTGTGTGGTCGTCCCAACCACTTTTTAAATTGATCCGTGGTTGCGCCATCCGTGGGCAGGCATCCCAAACACGAATTAAATAAGTGCAGCCCTAAAAGTATGCTATACTATATTTAAAAATATCCGTGGTGGCGCCATCTGTGTGCGGTCGTCCCAACCACTATTTAAATTGATCTGTAGTCGCGCCATCTGTGGACGTGCATCTCAACTATGATTTATATAAATGCAGCCCCGAAAGTATGCTACAAAATGCAGCACTATATGGCTTATTATTTACAAAAAGGATCATATCTCAGTCATATCCTTGTGCATTTTGTTAGGACTAGGTGCGTTCGATTCGTGAGAATGATCTCTAATAATCGCCATCAAAAAAATATAGGGTCATCTAAGAACCCCCACACTTGTATTTTTTCGCACTGAGTGCCTAAGAAAAAGGACCTATGTCACGAATTCCCTGATATCTCGAGAACCACAAGGATGATTTAAAATCTTTTTGGCATGCTTATAATACTTATTGAAATAATACGATTGACATAGCACTCGCAAGGATACGCTTTGATTTGGCTGAGATATAAGCTGTTTTTGTTATTCAAAAAAGTCCTTGTAACTCGGCTCTTTACTGGATATTCGTCCTTTTCAGTATAGCGTTTAGTTTCTATTGACTAGACGTATTATTGTGCCAAAGGACACACCGATCGTCCTTCAAATGGCGAAGATACGCCGGATTTTGGGTGTTTTTGAAAAATTTTCTATACCTACCCCTTAAAAAAAGTTGAGATTAATTTTTAAGAAAAATGTTGCAAATCCTTGACTGCCAATCGATAGCTCTAATTCTTGTGATTACAGAAAGGTAATTCATTAAAAGATCCTTAAGGATTTTGGCAAGCTACAGCTATTAAACCAATGTCCTTGTACGAAAATAAGCTTTAACTCACCCATATCCTTATACATTTTCGAATAATTTATATTCTTGAGATCGGAAGGACCAACTCTATCGATGGGTGTTAAAAAAATATGGGGTCATCTTAGGATCCCGACACTTGTAATTTTTTGCTAAGTCTAAGTCGAAGTCCAAATCGAACATTTTCTTATAAACATAAGGACGATTTGAATGTCCTTTTGTATGATGATACTTCTAATTAAGACGATTTCCGTGACACATGACTCGCAATAATCAGACAAGATATGGCCAGATATGAGCTATTTTGGTATACATATTTTTTTCAGCTATAATATTTATTTTTTATTATATTTATTAGTTTAATCTTGATGTATTTAAATTTGTTTGTGTATCATTCATTCAATGAGGAATAAGAAGAAACAATATACTAAATAACATAAATAGAGTATTATTATTTGCAATTTTGATCAAACTGTACTTGATGGCGAGTATAGTATGTCACATTTGTTGGCTTTGGTGTGTAGCTTAGTACATTGACAGGTTAAAATATGTACTATATTACGGAAACACTGTTTTTTTTTATTTAATTACAATACATTAAACAGAAGAACAAAAATAAAACCAAAGGTGTTTTATTATCCTTCATCACTATCAGAAATTACTCTCATTATTTTTTTTTTTGAATCGAAGGTTGGAATTCACTTTAATCACTCGAAGTTATTTATGCCGATTCGATGTGTAAAGCAGAAATATTTACATTCTGAGAGATGGTAATAAAATCGGTTAATAACAATTGCTTCGAATTTTTTGTAAGATCTTTGTAAGCTTCTTCATATTGAGCGATAAAAACAAAAAAAAAATAATTGGTAAGCCGTGTAAAAGTGAAAACGTGTAAAACAAGTACCGTATACATCGGGGGATAGGTGTATTTACTTTGTGCTTGCTTTGATTTGATAATATACAAATATTCTTTATTGCAAATGCGTTTAAATTTAAACGAAGTTATGCAAGATATTAAATAAGAATGATTAAATTATAATAGTTGAGTTACTCGAATAGCGCTTTGTTGTCATGCAATTATTCTTGAGAGCTGACATTTCCATTCTATTTGAAGTTCATCTTTTATTTTATTTTTATACTATAACCACAGAGCGTAAAATAAATGCAATTCATATTACACAAAGAAGTATTATAATTCCAATACCCCAACGAGTATAAAAGTTAGCACGCTACCAGAGATTGACGGATTGTAAAATTTATACTTAAAAGCAAAGGACCCAATCTGAATAATGTATTTTGTTAAACTATCGGTACTATTTTACGGCATATTACTCGCACCGACTGAAGGTACTTATGCAAAGAACATATATTAATTAGTGCTATTAGGCAATACGTATTCACATTTTTAGGACTTAAAACGAATATAACCAATAACTTGGGTATTCCAAATGATTTTCATGCATCAATAGAACCATTCAAAAAAGTCGGTTCTAAGTTTTATTACATCTAAAAAGCAAAGCGTTTGAGTTGGTTTGCAGCTGCCATGAAATGTCAAACTATGGGCGGACATCTGGCCAATTTGCGGAGCCAGGAGGAATTAATTAGCTTAAGACCAGAGATGCAATCAACGTCATATTGGATTGACTTAAATTGTTTGTCAGATGAGCATTCTTTTCGATCTTTCACAACTGGAGAGTATAAGGACACGTATCCGAAATGGGCGGAAAATAATCCGGTAAATGAACCGAATAATGCACTAGGAAATGAATTTTGCGGCCAAATTTTCATACAAAACGGAAATGTTGTTTTAAACGATCATCCATGTGCTCTAGCATATTTATTTATATGTGAATCGAATACCCCCCTATCCATATCAATTGCGACTTGGTAAATCCAAATAAAATAAATTTACATCTACTATTTCATAAGATGAGAGCTATCAGCAGGCAAAATGGAACATTGAATTGTTACATTTTACCAAAATCAAGAATGGTAGTTATACTTCTTATAGTGTGCGATATAATTTACAAATAAATGTTATTTCATAAATACACAAATTTCTAGTTTAATTTTAAATAATTCCTTGAAATATTTATTTTTACGTCAATGAGCATTAACTACCATCGAATACATTTTTATTGATATAAATTATGGTAAACTTCCACAACATAACTGCATATAATATAATATAACTGATGCTTCATTTTTTAAACTAACTTTTAAGCTTTTTTGAGAGGGTATAGCTTAACAAATTTCTCCATCTTGGGATAAATCTACTTGCTGGTCCACTCGCATTCAATAGCATCGCTCCATATAAATTAAGAAAGAATGTCTTATATTCCGTTATAAATTAAGCCTACCTGTACTGTGTATGTGCATCTAGTTTGTATGTACTATAAGTAAAAAACAGAATATGTGCCCTGCAGTCTTTGTTTAGATTTCAGTTTTTGTGTGGGTTGGCTGTACATATTTTACACTTAATTTGAACATAATTTAAAAGGTACAAATTCGGTTTCTACAAATACGTCGTCCAGTTTACCCATTGTTTTAAGGCGGAATGGATCAAATGAAATAGTCAAGAGCGGATGCTTCAGTGCGTTGAGAGTCTAAAATGGATATTCTATTAATAATTTGTACACTCATATGTTTTTCAGATTTTCTTACCTCTTGACGATTATGGGCCAATCTGGTTCGGTAGACATGTAGAGTAAGATTAGAGTTACGACCTAGAAGCACTCTATCGATGCATGCTTTGCTTTCGTTTAAGAAGCTTGCTTCCAACTCATTGTTGGATATGTTGAGCAACTTTAAGCTTTTACAATTGTCGACCAAGTTCCAAACCTTACTGGCTGAAGGAAACTCTATAAGATGTATTAAATGCAATGCCTCCAACTGTTTCAAATGGGAGCAAGTGTCCCAAAGTAGTATTTCACTTATCTCATCATCCACTATTACCAGACGACGCAGATTCTTGAAGCGCACAATTTGCGAGCTGATATTGTCGAAAAACTGAGCAGATGAGTTAAATACCAGAGATTGCACCCTGTGCTCCTGTTCCAGAAGTTTTAAATAACGCATGTAATTTTCGTGAGGATCGCGCATGTAGAAGCACAATCGGTGAAAGTTCGGCAGTTTCAGCAATACGCTCAACAGATCAAAACTTAAATTTAAATCATTGATGTGAAATTCCTCGAGAGTGTTGCACATTTGGACCGAATCAAAATTGAAGTGAATGGTGAAGTACGGGAAAAGCGATAGACTGCGTAACGGCAACATGCCAAAGATTTGACCAAGTGCTGGTGGTTCCAAGTAGCTGCTGTTCAATTTTAACTTTTGTAAATGACTAAATTTCCATATGTCAATGCCGCATCCGGTAACCTTTATATTTAATTTAGTGAGATTCGGAAATAATTCAGAGAGCAATGACGTCGTCTGATTAACCCACCACACATGACAGTCGAGGCTGCGCATTTGACGGAAGTCGTAGGCCTTCCAGGAGGGCAGAAGTAACTCAAGACGACGACCTCGTAGAACTAATTTTTGCAGTGAATTACTAGCACGGTCTAAAAAAATATGCATTGTTTGTGGCTCCTTTTGGAACTCTTTTAACACATCTTCGTCCACATTAGCAGTTGCAGTACGCCGCCAGTTGTTTTCCACAATATATTGGAAATAGCAAGAAGCCTGCATCAAAGATATTTGATCTTTTAGACTCAAGTATTGGATAATTATTGCCCAATTATCTGCATGGATTTGGACAACCATTCTTGAGATTCGACCAAAAACAAATTAATGCAAGCCGAGCTGAAATGTAATAGAACTTGGCTATATGAATTAAAACGCTCGCCGGTTTATCAACAAGTGTCAGCTGTATGCAGTGGGACCGATATTTCAATTTAAAAATATACTTTTAAACTAAAACAATTAAAATACCAGAATTAATACGTCCATCATAACTGAGTCTGGCTACTCTTTTTATATAAATAAGCGCACGTTTTCAAAAAACTTATTTTCTTGTTTTTGACAAAAAATTTAGCTTTTAATTTATTTGAGTGTCCTCATTTATCATAAATTTCAGTGACAGTTATATTTTTGTATTTATTTTAAAGTTTGCGATAATCTTTACTGACTTTTGTGAGGCGCCAGTGTGTAAGATGGGACAGCAGCTTAATATAATATTATGATATATAATAATAATCAAATAATGATTGCTCGTCGGTTTGTCAACAACAGGGTGTTCATTAAAATTTGCAAATGATATGTTATACTCTGATGGCACTGTTATATATTTAACCACATAACATTTTTCATTCTAATTCAAATCAAAATTGCATTTTATAACTTAATAAAAAATAAATAAATTATATGATAAAATGTCAATAATATATATTTGATACGCTAAGTTTTTCAGTTATGCAGCCAAAAAGCAGTTAACCACAACAAAACGTATCGAAATGTTATCCTCTAATAATCGTTATAACTCAGCACCCCTATAAATATTTTTGTATTTAAAAAAAAAACAGGGGGAGTTTTTTTATCTTGGGCATAGTCAAGCCTAGGGTGCTTTGAACAAATATGGCAGGGTAAGTTAAAAAAAGTCCGTGGAATATGTAATTCAGGGGTTGCTGATCAGATGTGGGAAAGTTGATAAGACATCTTGCAGTTTCGTTTTTATAAAACAAATATTGGAAATATTCATAAAATTTCACTATTCCTAATTTTCATTGTACTACTTTATTTAAAACAAGGCTTAGCACACCCTACTATTAAATTAAAATTTTCGTTTGTCAAATAAAGTTAACACCATTGAATAAGTATATGTTCGTATATATATATATTTGTATATTTACAAGCAATTTATTTCATTCATTCAATGAATCTTAGAGCGAAAGAAATATACATATGTATTTGCAACTAAAAATAAATGCTAATGGACTTATAACTTCGTCAAGGTGTATTACAATTTAAAGGTCATAAGCTATAAATTCTAACGTCTGTCTTTATCTGAATATTATTAGTATATCTGTTTAGATTAATGACAAACAAATTATTCAATATTTCATGGTGCGCCATAACATTCTCATTTTAAGGACTCGAAACAAAGGCATTACAAAAACCAAATTTAACTTACATTGAAATTTTTATTTTAATTAAATTAATATAAACTTATAAGGCTATAAGAAGTTGCAGTTTAAAGACCACATCACAAGATGTATATGCAATGTGCATAACCAACCTATGGCTTAATGATTGGGATTGCAAAAAGAAAAAATGCAATATGCAATATGAGAACTTCCTTAATGTAACATAACAACTTAAGAATATCGTTACAGATAAAAATTAACAACTCATTGAGTTTATTGCAGCATTGTTGTATACAATAATACATTTCCATGCAGGTTCAGCTCCATTTTATAGTTTTTATTTCGTTTGTTATTATTGTTGATAACTACTGCATAACTTCGCGAAAGCGCTTCTGTCGTTCCAAACTCTCGACCTCAGCCCAACAATTGCGCATGTTTCGAAACAACTAAAATTGAGAGCGATTCACATTAAAATACAATAAAAAATGACAAAAAATAAAAATAAAAGCAGTAAAAACAAAGCACTTGCCTCATCTATCCAGTTGTGTTCAGCCAGTAGATCATTTAGTATTTCCGTTGAGGTCTTGTCCGGAAATTGTTGCTGTTGCTCGGTTACACGCTGTGAACAATTGATAAACAAATTGAATTTTTCATGCGCAATCTTGTGGAAGAGATCAGCACGTGCAGCACAGATACGACACAATACAATATCCTGTAATTAAAAAAGGCATTTTATGCAAAATATTGAGAAAGCAAACAATTAAAAAAGTTTATACTTTTTCGTATACAATTCGCGCATCTGCCGATATAGTTTGCATCGTGTTTGGATTATAGGGTTCTCCAAATAATAAGAAACGAACAGCGATGCCCGGTTGATGGCAACCAGCGCAATTTTTTTGCGTTAGATTGTTTTGTACCCATTCGGAAAATACGTGACACTTTGGCCAAGTTTCTATTGAGGAGATAATGCTTCGCGTCCATGGGGTAATTGCCAATAGTTTCCGCTTACAATTCTCCATGATATTGTCGATAACTCGCACACTTCCCAAAAAGTAATCATCTGCAAAACATATTTAAAAATTATATATTCATAAGAAAAACAACTCACAACTCGATCTTACCTTTTTCACGAGTTATCTCAGAGAAAAAGCTTGGATCAAGTGCCTGTGATATCATTGTTTGAATATAGATTTCAAAATTATCCCGATAAGACAGATAATCCTCCATAATCTTCTCTATAAACTGCTCGGTATCATCAGCTAATAGCTCAGAGCGCATGAACTCCACAATAGTCTCGGTGTGAGATTGCATCTGCATGCGCACTGGTGCTTTGAGGTAGAGTTTCTTCGTTTCTAGATTCCACGAAGCATACTAAACGAAAAGATAATAATTAATAATATTGTTCTAACAAATAAACCATATCTTAATTCACCTTGGACATGTTACGATAGAAAGTTTTGCCATTCTGTCGAAATGGCTCGTACTTTTGCAAGATACATTTTGAGTCCACTTGCCATATTGTTGGCCAGTCGTTAACCAAATCAGCGCGTAAGACAATAAAGTCACCAGTCTATTAAAATATATAAAAATATATGTAATTAGGTTGGTAAATAAAGATCGAATATACATATGATGGATGCACCTACTTTAAAGTTCTCAGCTGTTGCAGGAGCTCCCGATGGTACATTACCATAGCTAACATCGGGACCGCCTTGTAGATCCTGTTGCGGATTATAACCACCACTAGCGACTTGCAATTCCTGTTGCTGCTGGTGATGAAGAAGCTCTTGCTGATGCGGCTGCTGCTGTGAACCTTGCAATTGATGCTGTAAATGCACCGTTTCCTGACAATAATTGTTCTTGCGTGGTGTACCCTTGGTGCGCCGAGCCGTCTTTCGCTTTCCATAGCCCTTACCGTCATCGCTCTGTTTGATAGTAAGTGGAATGTGAATTGAACGATCATCAAGAACGCACGAGAAACACTTACGTCTTCCTCCTGTGGGGTCCAAACGGGATCTGTGTCCGAGTCAGTAAATTCCTCCGGCTCTACCACGGCTCCACCCTCCCCAATAGCAGTTGTATTCAAAAGAAGTGCGTGCATGCTGCTCTCCTTGGCCTTACGGGAGCATTGCTCTCGACGTGGCGGCATATTCAAAGGGTCTGTGGAGAGCACAAAAGTGGATTAGCAACAAGCATCAATATGGTTGTGGTGGTGATGGTAATCGCACAGAAACGGAGCGCACAACAACAACTACATCAACAACATGAACATCATGAACCCATTGCCATCGCCAATGACATTGCCGAGAAGCCGGAGCCGGAGCCGAAGCCGCTCACAATGAAGTAAATAATAAAAATACACGTTTTTATTTTTTGATGATTTTTTTCATTTTTAAATTAATAATATTTGTTCTCGTTATTCCATCTCAAAAATACTTATACTTTCTTTACTTTTGTTTTTTGCTCATGCCATTCGTCTTTATAACAATTTTAAAAGTTAAGTTTATGTATTCGGTTTTTACATATGCACATTGTCCGATGGATGTGTCGATGTCTAGTCAAGTCGAGTCCTGTGTTTAGGTGCTTTGTCAGTTATCTGTGAGAGTCAGTCGACATGTGAGAGTCATTTATATGTATGTATGAATGCGTTTAAACGCGGCTAATGCTGCCATGGCCAAAGCAGATTTATAAAGTGATGAGGATTGGTTGTGGCGGCTGCAGCGGCTGGTGACGCCACACTAACCGCTGCGGTGTTGATGGTGGATGCCGATGCCGTCGGCGTTGGCGCGTCGGCTGTTGTGTGATGGTGGTTGTTGTTGTTGTTGTAATTGTTGTTGCATGGCGCAGTAGAAGTAGTTGCGATAGTAGAGTGCTTATTGGAATTATGCTGTTGGTCAAGTAACATACCTTGACTGCCGCCGCTTCCGCTTCCACCACCCAACTGCTGAGCACAATGCTGTTGCACAAAATGCTGCTGTTGCTGCTGCGGCTCCTGTTGGGCATATGGTCTAAACGATGATGTCGTCTGATCAGCTGCAGGATGCTGTATGACAGAGGTAGTTGTTGATTCAGCGGCAGCCGCCGCAGCAGCTGCCGCTGCCACCATTTGTGCATGCGGCCTCTTCTTCGGCAGTATTTGAGTTTGTGAGAGTATTTTAATGCGATGCCCATCGTCGCCCACAAGGCCAGTCATGTTGTGCCCAATCTGATTGTCCGTCGTGGCGGGGCCCGCTGTTGTTGTTTGAGACGTGGATGCATCGTCACCGGACCCGCTCTTCCCTTTGCGTTTATAAGGCGCACGCGGATAGTTCAATTTGCGCGATGGCTTCACAACAGGCGGCGGATCATCGTCACGTTCGCCTTGCAGAAACTTAAGATAGCTGTCCATAAATTGCGTCTTCTTCTCGCCAATTGAGGTGCCTACACTGACTGGCTTCGGTGCGGCTGGACTGTACGTGCCGGACGTTCCACTGGCTGCACAATGCGCTGCTGTCGACAACGGCGTTAGGCCATTATTGCTGCATTCATTGGGTATGGACGATGGCGGCTCCGGTGATGGAGTTTTGTTGGGATTTCGTATGCCAAAGTTGGTGTTATTTGTCGAGGAGTTTGTGCCGCGCCCATTGGTGGTCAACGAATTGGCATAACCCTGTTTCGGTGCACTATTTGCATCTGCCAGAAAATCAAGCTCCTCCTCAATGTTTGGCACGATCACCTTATTGATCGCTTCGGCATTGGCATCAGAACTCGCACCCTCTTCATCTTGTTGTTGCCCTGGCTCGATTTTATCCTGCTGCTGATGTTGCTGTTGTTGTTGCTGCTGCTGTTGTTGATGCTGCTGCTGCTGCTGGTGCTGCAGTTGTTGTGTGTACACCTGTTGTTGTTGCTGCTGCTGCTGTGTGTAGACTTGCTGCTGTTGCTGCTGCTGCTGCTGTTGTTGCATACACGCCGTATACTGCGATGCAATTGGCTGCGGAAATGCTGGATAGTATTGTGCGAGCTGAGTGAGATGCGACTGGGCCTGCGATGATTGTAAATGTGCTGGCTGTGGCAGATGCTGCTGCTGCTGTGTGGACTGTTGCTGCGGCTGACTATGCTGAGGATATGTGGGTATGTTTATGGTTGTCGCTGGCGAAACAGATGCCGCATTGTTCTCTGTTTTCAGCGGCGTATTCCATTTGCTATTGAAATCATAATACGTATTTTGCTGCTGCTGTTGTTGCTGCTGATTATGCTGTTGTTGCTGTTGCAGCTGATGGTGTTGTGATTCCTGCGGACTTCGAACAGTGCTATATTCGCTGGTCGCAATCAACGTTTTCTTCGGCTGCCGTTTCCGTGGCGTCTTCGCCGGCTTCGGCGGTGGTTTAACATCCTCCTGTAATGGAACAATAAAAAAACAAATGTGTCGATTAACAAAAATGCTAAGCTGTTCGTTGCTTCTATCCAGAGATTTGCACATATAATTTTGCAGTGTTGGGACATTGTCTACTTAGCAAATACCATTTACAAAACTTCCAACTTCCAACCTTTACAAGGGACAAGTTACAAGGCACACAATTTTCACACTTTCAACGTCACGTCACAGTTTCAAATTGACCAGAATGATTTTGTCAGCAAACAATATTACAACGATAATCATATAAACATAACATACAAACAAAAGCCGCCTCCACATCAAGCAAACAAATCAAAAGTTAGCACCCTCACCGACATTGGCATAACAATATAAAACTATTTGAAAACGCTTAAGCTGTTGTATTAGCATAAGTACATAATTGAAATTATTTGCCGATCAAGTGATCTAATTGCCATTTAAGTGATTGCGATTAGGAAAACAAATAACAAAAACACAGATCAACTAAAAAGCAAAAACAAATTGCAAATTTAAACCATGATAAAAACATTAATGCAATAAATGAATACAAGAATAAAAAACGATAGAAAAAGGCAAAAGATAATCATCGAAAATATAAAAACGAAAACGAGAGCATTAAACAAAAGCAAATGGTAATCGAAAATACAAAAACAAATACGAAACAAAAACGATAGAAAGCAAAAAGTAATCGAAAATGAATACATACAAATAAAATACAAACCTTTGGCACTGTTTGAATCTGTGACGTTAAGCTGCTCGTTGTCCCCGGTGACATTATCATATTGGCCACCACATGTTGTCGACGGACTTGCGCTTGACTTTGGCCTTGGGGCGAGGTGCCACCATGCTGCTGTTGCAGCAGATGCTCCTGCGCCACAGCCACAACCTGCGCCTGCTTCAATGACTCAACATCAATGACGCTCGGCTGATAAAATGTTTGCTTTATCTCAAGACCTGGCGGCAGATTGAATACGAGATTCTCACTGGTATCTGCTGCTGCACTGCCACCGGCAGCAGTATCGTTTCCATAGCCATCCAGCTGTCTATGCTCTTGCTTCACATGCAGCTGCAACACACTCTTTATTCCGTCATCCTGTCCGTCCTCTGGCTTTGTCCAGCAATGCTGCTGCACCTGCAGCTGCTGCTGTTGTTGCAGTGTGCTTTGTATCACAGATGAATAGGCCACCGTTGCGGGAGCTGCTGCAGACGAACCAGCGCCTGCCGCCACATTCATTACAGTTCGCCGCGGTACTGGCGATCCCGATGAAGTTGGTGCCGTCGCAACTGCCGTCGTTGTTTTGTATACGATAACATGTGGTGCTCCAGTCACATCGACAGCGTTTAAATTCGTTATGGGCGATCCGTCCGCTGAGCTAAGCGCAGGACTTGCGTACTGTGCCGCATAGGCGGGACTCACATTTTGCTGTTCGATGTGTATCGATTGCGGATCCTTGCGTGTCAACCTAAGGTTTTTTCCATCTATTGTATAGTAAGTTTCCGTCTCCGTAATTTCATGTTGCAATTGCTGTTGCTGCTGCTGTTGTTGCTGCTGCTGCTGTTGTTGATGCTGCTGCTGCTGCTGTTGTTGCAATTGGGTCAAGTAAATTAGTTCGTTGTACGCTTCGATTTGCGCTTTTGTTTCTTGTGCGTTTTCTTGCTTAATCTGCTACAGATTCAGATTCGTTTGTTGAAGCAGCCATGGGTAAATTTGGTTTTGTTTTGTACATAAATTTGATGGAAACGGAAATTGTTTTGTTTTTGTTTTTTTGGTTTGTCGGATATTGATACATATTTACATATACATAGACAGTTAGGTATAAGTTGAGGCAAAGAGTACAAGGGATAGGAAGCGTCAAAAGGGGCCCAGCAAAATATTAATATCAATATACTCCTTTCATAAATTGGGTGACATCTTCTTTTAGTTTAATTACTCTAAATCATTACCAGTGGTTAGTATATTTTCGTAAGCTATTCCAAGTCTATATTAGTTGTAATGTTAAAAAAATATTCTAGAGAGCCTAACCAAAAAGCTTTGAGTACCGAAAATGCCACCAAATAGAAATTGATAGATTATTTGCTTTCGAAAGGATGTCAAATGTCAACACAAACTGAGCCCCTTGAAGTTCCCTGGACCTGGCCATCTGCAACTCTTTGTTAAATTTGCGTTGCGTTGCAATAATGACTTTTAGTTCATACTCACCACTTTGTCAGCGACTAGATTTAGTTGCTGCTGTTGCTGTTGGGCTTGTTGCTGCTGCTGCATGGCAAGGAACGTATTGGACAGCATGTTCGGCGTGTTCCACGTCAGAGATGTTGGGGTCAGAGCCACTGTGGTTGGCGAAGGTGAGGCACCGCTGGATGATGAGTTCTCACCATAATAATTGGATGCAACATTATTAGCGGCCGCGGCGGCAGCGGCTGCTGACGAAACAGCCGCCACGGCTGCCTGATTTTGAAATGTGCTCAGCTGCTTATCCAACGTGGTGGGCAACTGGAGTTGTTGCAGTTGCCGGTGTGGTGTGTTAACCGTCGTTGAGGCATAATGCGCTGGCTTAGGCTGTACACTGGCAGCAGCTGCATGATGATATATCTGCTGGAATACTGGATTATAGCTGCCGATTGGTGATGGAGGTACAAAACTGCCTCCACTCGCTGCCGCAGCATTAAAGCTGGCTAGACTTGCTGCTGTAATGGTTGCCAAGTGGGGATGCTGAAAATCTTCCGCTGTGCCTCCAGTGCTACCGGCAGAACCGGGCACAATGCGGTTATAAGCGTATGGCCAGTGACTGGAGTTGGGATCCATGTGGCGTCGTGTTTATACTGAAAACAGGTTCGTTTATTTTCATTAGTTTTATTTGTAGGATCAGACGGCAGACAGGCATGCTCTCCTCAATATTAAATGCAATAATACATGTTTACATACACACACTTGTTTTTGCTTTCGAATAACCAAAAAGGCGCAAGTAATTCAATGTGACTGTGGCTGCAGTCGAGTTAGTTTTCAAATATATTAAGGAGAGAATGCAGCCCTTGCTCCCCAATGCATGTTTGGAACAATATGTACATTTGCATGTATGTAGCACCTACACAAGTATAAATGTATATATGTATACAAAAGTGAATTATGCCGCGCACAATTTGCATGGAAAGACTGTATTATGCTTTGGGTACTTTTGGAAAACCCATCCTCTTTTTGCTGTCCATTTCAATTATTCGATTGTTATTTGTAATGCATTTATGTATATACATTTGGGTGCATGCGTACATGTTTGCACATTGGTTGATATTTTCTTTAAAACACTTTTTATGTGCATATACCTACATATACATATATGTAAGTATGCATGTACATACAATCATACATGTGTGCGTACGTTTTGAGATAGTCACTAACAAGCAACTTGGGCGTTTTACTGCTTCATAGGATTCACACTTTGATGAAACATCTTTAAATTTAGCTTCGACAATGCACTTGTTAATTTACCATGCAATTTTATGTAAACTTATTTTGAAAACTTCTATAATTTGGCTGCATAACTTTTTTGTGGGTGAAACAATCTCCAAAATGGCCGCTCAAGTACAAACGAACTATTAACTCATTTGAACAATGCACACGTGAATCGGTTCATTAAAACCCGTGTGCTTATGTGAACATAATGTTTGACTATTGGTGTTGAATTTTTGTCTGAATGTTAATAAATTTGTGATTTTCTGTAATTTACTATTTCGTTGGTGAGTTATGCTATCGGTTTTCATGACCTTATCCAAATTCATATTATTGTGTTTTTTGTCTGTAACAACGTGCATGGTTTCATATCTGCATGTATAGATTTATGTTTATACAAACGCACGTATGGACATATGTTTATATTATAATACTCTCTATCCAGTATTGTAAAAGGTGATTTGTGTATACGGCACAAGGTGCTAATAAAATTCTACCAATATATTGTTCCTGCTGTATGCTGATTCCAGGGGTTATATTTACCTTTTGGTTCAATTATTATTTCATATTAGTTAATTGAAAGTTAGATTGTTTTAATGAAGGGGTATTTTGTTAAAGATATATGTATATGTCATTCTTTTATAAATCCACATGATTTTAGAAAATTCATTTGTAAATTTGTTCTTATGTGCAGCTTTGACAATTCAAAATATTTTGCTACATCGTTGCCACACTTTACGATATGTGTATTGCTTATCGCATCGGGGCATTTCGATACACAGTACGACAATTTTAAATATCGAATGCTTCAAAATACAAAAACATTTTTTTTATATTAGTAAGTTATGATTCTGAATTTTTAATTCATAAAATAGGCTTCAACACGTGTATGTATACAAACTGTCAAATGAAGATATGAGCAATTAACTCAATCGAATCTTTCATGATTAATCGAACAAGTGGACAGATTCGCTTTCAGTGAACTAGTTCTTCATGAAACGACACAACTCTATTCAATAAAAAAAACGTAGACTAAAACTGAAAAAACAATATTATATTATTAATCTGGTACATAAAAATACAAATAAATTATATTTAATTTTTGAAACTAAGCAAAACCAAAAGGTAAGGACGGTTATACCAATTCGGCGCTTTGTTTAAATTAATTTTATATGAATTTGCGTATATATATATACGTGTAAAGTGACAAATACGCCCATTAATTGTAACAAACTGTGTACGCATGTACATACATATATGTGCGTGACATTTTCTAGAGTACGACATGGATTTCGCTGATGATTTTGCATCAAAAGAAGAGGTCGATCCAGCAGCCGACTTTTTGGCTCGCGAGCAGTCCGTTCTTGGAGATCTTGAGGCAGAAATAACAGGAGGATCTGCGACAAATTTGGCTACTGCTGTTGCGACTGATGAAGGTCTCCTTGGAGGCTTAGTGAGCAGTGGTGCGGAACTGGGCAGTGAACTGTCTGCAAACATTGGCGGAGGTCTCGAATCATCAACCGGCAGTTTTGAGGTTATTGGCAGCGAATCGAACGAACCTGTAGGCATCTCAGGACCACCGCCATCTCGTGAAGAACCCGAGAAAATACGAAAGTGGCGTGAGGAACAGAAGAAGCGCCTTGAGGAAAAGGATGTCGAAGAAGAACGTAAGAAGGAGGAATTACGTCAACAGTCCAAAAAAGAACTTGACGATTGGCTACGACAGATTGAAGAATCGATCTCAAAAACTAAACTATCATCGCGAAATGCCGAAATTCAAGCCGCATCATTGGAAAACGGTGCCATTGAGCCGGGCACTGAGTGGGAGCACATTGCCAAGCTCTGTGACTTCAATCCCAAGGTTAACAAATCAGGCAAGGATGTTTCACGTATGCGATCCATATATTTGCACCTAAAGCAGAATCCCATTCAAGTGCAGAAAAGCGCCTAAAATATTAATAACAACAACCGCTGTCAACTGTGAATTAGGCTCGAGCCTAATAAAACATTTTGATTTGTTTGGATGAATAAATTTTATAAATACAATTTCTATAAATTCCAATTATATTACATATGTATTAATTCTAGTATATTGCTGCTGAAGAGTTGTATGATAAAATCGTTTATGATTTATCATTTATTTCATGAACAATAAAGAAACATTCACATAATTGAATTTTCGGATCATTATTTCTGTTCGCTTGATAGCTTATCAGTACGTAAGGAGGAGGACAAAATGCACAACTTTATTTTAGCGATTTAATTGTTTTAAGTACTAACTACTTTACATATTTTGGTAATTATTTCCAGCATAATGTCCGGTGATAATGATAATGAGCTGGCAGAAGCAACGGAGAGCTTAAAGTCGCTTCACATACAAAAGCGACAGGATTATTTGCAGTGGGATGATTACTTTATGGCCACCGCTTTACTGTCAGCGAAACGTAGCAAAGATCCCATCACCCAAGTTGGGGCATGTATTGTAGATAAGCAAAATCGTATCGTAGCCATTGGTTACAATGGATTTCCAAGGGATTGTAGCGATGACGAATTTCCGTGGGGAAAGAGTGGTGATGATCCATTGAATAATAAAAAATTATACGTTGTACACGCCGAGGCTAACGCAATCCTCAATAGCAGCGGCACCAGTCTGGACGGCACTCGACTCTACACGACGCTCTTTCCATGTAATGAATGCGCCAAACTAATAATTCAATCTGGTATCAAAGACATATTCTACATATCCGATAAATATGCAAACAAAACTATTTATCAAGCGTCCAAGCGTATGCTCAATGCAGTTGGCATTAAATACCAGCAGCATATCCCAGTGAAAAAACAGATTCTTATCGACTTTGACTCTATTATTTAAGAGAAACAACTATACTTGCTGTAACTTAAGACTTGACAAAGTTACTTAAACTTACAAATTGCATTTTACAATGTGTTTATTATCTAAGTAAATGTTATGTAATATATGTATGTAGGTAAATCAATGAAGAGCTCCACTCTGTGAATAATGTACCAAATTAAATTTATGTATAAAACGGACATCTCGAGTACACAAGCTGAGCATACTTTTATTTATAGATAAAAAAACTACAGTTACTACTGCACATCTGTTGAATCGGTATTGCTTGGATTCTCTTCTGATTTCTTTGGTGAGTCGGAAAGACGAGGGGACAGATCGCGCAATTTGACAACGTTGCCAACCGAAACCGAATTGGCGGCTTCAGTAATCGAGTAGCCAATGTCTGTCGGCGTACCCTCAGGATAGCCCAAATAATAGTCTGCAATACGGCCAGCTTCACGCAATCCGCTTAAGTATGCGCCATGTACTGTCGCCGGATAGTTGCGTATCGTATGCTCTCCTGCAAAAAAAAGACGTGGTAGTTCTTCAGCTTCCTTGCTGGAATGTGGCTCTTGACTTTTGGGCGGTATTACTGGTGCGGCCAGCAGATCGTAGTCACTGCCAGATGAGCCCACTGAAACGTAGCTGTACGAGCCGCGTGCCCATTGATCGCTGCGCCAGCGTGTGACGACTGTCTCCTTAGGCTGCGGCACTGAAGTGTTGCCAAAAATGTTTTTTAATACGGACATGCAACGTCCAACAATAATGTCATCTGTCACGCTCTCGACAATGTTGGCAGCCATTCCAGCGACAAGGGCCAGCAAAACGGGCGTTGAGCTGATGCTCCAGAACAGAAACATTTCTCCTGTAAATGTAATTAAAAATAGTTTGAAAATATTAAAGAAAAACGTGGGAAAGGCAACTTACCGCGACTGGCCGTGGTACTACCGACATGACCAAAGAGATTCGCATTCGGATCCCAGAATATACGATCGAAACATAGCACAACCTTATTCAGATTACCAAATCCTAAGCGGCGTATAGCTTGCTGCTTCCAGTCTGGTAGTGGTGGATCGAATTTCACAGTATTGGCATGCTGCTGGGACTCTTCATTCGCAATGGCTATCTTTAGAATTCCTAAAGTGAGTGTGCAGACAGCCAAATCTGCTTTGTACGTTACTTGTGAATTGCAGGTCTTTACATTTTCTGCCACAATCTCGACTCCCTTGTTGGTGTACTTGATTTCTTTGACGGCACTGTTGAGGCGAATATCAATATTCTCGGTTAGGGCAACTGGCACACAAGAGTATCCATTGCGCACTGTTGTGTGGTGCCCAATAA
Organism: Drosophila pruinosa; assembly: GCA_018150935.1. Classification (NCBI taxonomy): domain Eukaryota; kingdom Metazoa; phylum Arthropoda; class Insecta; order Diptera; family Drosophilidae; genus Drosophila; species Drosophila pruinosa. The sequence goes on from JAECWR010000199.1 coordinate 27,955,253, forward strand.
ACTCAAAGTCATCGTCTTGGTCCCAGTGCTTTAGCGATAGATTGTTCAGGCGGGTTGCATTGGCAAACTCCAGGTTAGCAAAGTGCCAGTCTAGTATAAGACGGTCTCGAGAGGACAAATAGACTTGACTACATGAATAAAAAATACATGAATAGATAAATAAGCATATTTTCTAATCCTGTAATAATGTACTTACCTGGGTTCATTTTGTTCAATTTCTTGCAGTAGGACCTCTAGTTTTTTGCCCTGAGCGCGCATTTCCTCTTCAATCTTTTCACTGTCTTCCAATTTGATTTGATTTATACGTATTTTGTACTCTTGCTGTGCATAACTAGTCTCGGTTTGGGCGCTCTTGGGTAAGCGCTGTTTGACCAGAGCTTGATAGTCCGCCTTTAGCTTCGCAATGTTCTGTAGGACGCTCTTAAGTTGCTTGCGATGTTCAATGATCTTGTTCTGGGCCCCGATAATCTCGTGCATATGTGCAGCGCGTTTTTCCTGCACTGCCTTGTCCTGCATGTTAATGATCCACTCCAGAGCATCGCCCAGCGATACAGGATTATTGCCAGCATAATTGAAGTCCAGACGATGCGACAGATAACTGGCCGATTCAAGAAGTCGATTAAATTCGCGCTCAATAACATCGTCCTTTTCCTTTGGCACCGGTTTGCCATCTGGGCCATATAATGGACATGTCTGCTGAATGGGTACCAGATCCATACCGATCTGCTTGCTGAGAATGGTCATGGGATTGCCATAAACACCCGTCACCACCATGGCGCCTAGATCGGCTATATAACTATTCTTGCGAAATGTCGCTATTCGTCCGCCAACACGATCACGTGCCTCCAGTACAATGACGTCCATGCCAAATTGTTGCAGCTGTTGCGCAACAGCCAGGCCAGAGATTCCTGCACCAATAACGATAACTTTGCCGAGCTTCTTGCTGGTTATTGGAATTTGACGTTTGAATATGCCAAAGTTAATGAAGCCGTGCCGTTCTAGAAATGAGTGCACACGCTTTACTAAAGTGGGTTCACTGTCGAACGGTGGTGGTAAACATTTCAGTGCATTATCAAAGGTCAATTGCATCTTGGGATTATCCACCCACATGTGCAACAGGCTATTCCGTATGTTGAGAAAAACTCGATGACCAAGTATGCCAGAGCGACTTATATCGGGAAAGCAAGCCTCCTCATTGGGTGTCATTTTGCTAAAGGGCAAGCGAGACTGAAAAACCGCACCTTCTTGTCCCGATAGCACTGTGGGAGTGCCGGTATCTCGTGATTCTCCAATGTTTCCATTTGTTGCATCCTTTTGCACACTGCTGCGTGAGCCGCTACCTGCGGCCTGATGAACCGCATTTTCTGACTTACGCGACCTATGATCTCCTGGCATGTGATTGCGTTTTTCTGTCAATCCAGCACTGCTACCTGAGGACACTGAGTTGGATTTTTCGTATGATGCAGTTTCAGCAGAGGCCGCTGCTGTTTTATTTGTATAATCTACCTTGGGCTTGTTACGGCGGCTGGTGCGTCTCTCGTCACTAGTTGCCGGCGTGTCATTTGAGTCATCGTCAAATTTTGCCTTGCTTTGTACACCGGTTTGACTGGCGACTGCAGTGGCCGTGCGTTTGGGGGAAGGTTCTCCATCGGAATCGTCGCTAATTAACGTCACATACTCGATGGGCTCCCCTACCTTGCCGGCATTAGAGCCGACGGCACTGTTATTGCTACTACTGGGCTGAGTAGTAGGCTTCATTTTCAGAGCAGTTACTGAGTGAATGTATTCGTAACACAAACAGTTTATAACAAAAGCGTTTGTTTTTCAAACCGATCACATTTGTATTTTATGTCAACATTTGATCAACACTAAAAACAACCAAGTTTTTCACTGATTTGCATTTAACGCGCACTCATTTTGTTATCCTCTACTGATGTAAATTTCCCTCGCAGGACTCGATTGTTTAGAAAAAGCAAACTGTTGATAGGAGTGTGACCGCAACTTTAATTTTAAAATATACCGTTTTTCGTCGTACAATTACCGAAATATTCGTCAATAAGCACTCGCTAGTTTCCGTCCATTATGGTGCAATTTGTAAAGAATCTGAATCATAATAGATATATATATATCATTCTTCTTTTTTCGGCAAACTAATACGAAAAGTGTTTGATAAACTATCATTCTAGTAGTCGAATATATATCATATGGTCACATTGATTTACAGCTTTATTTATATATCAACATACATTTTTTTGTGGCAACAATCGATTAATATTCCATTCAAATAAAAACGGAATTTCTAAATCAGATATATTTATTTCTTATTTGGCTTTTATTATTAGTATTAGTAATGATTTCATCTCATATCAACTGATGGAAACCTTATAAAATGAGTCAGTTGATATATGTATTTTTAGTTACACATAAAAATAAATTGTTTTGTATAGTTCAGTTCAATACATTTTGTCAAAGTTTTAGGAGCTTGCCATTTTATTACTCAATGATCATTTATCATAGCATGTTTTTGAGTAAAATAAATCAAATTTACATGAATTTTAAAGTGATTAGTCGCGGCCATCACAACAGCCATCGTAGATAACAGTACTTGTGCAGCCCTGAGTTGCCTCATCAAAGAAGTAATCCCAGTGACAGGTACTCTCTCCCTTTTGTACACCATTTTCACATCTAATATAGTTGTGACAATTGTTGGTGCTGCTAGCGACGAGCATGGTGCCACGTCCCTCACAACGATTGTAGGTGCACACCACTTCTGTGGGATCAGCGCATTTTTTTGCTGTTACATCGAAAAATAATCCCTCGGGACACTGGTTCCATGAGGGATTAATGTCAGCCACGGAGCCTAAGTTAGCGCAGAAGAAATAGCCACGACATGTGGCACCGTCTGATACGTAGCCAGTGATTGGTGTGGTGCTGGTAAGAGTGGTTTTCACGCAAACATTCTTTTTGGAGTGAGCAGTGCATGCAACTTTATCCTTGGCAACACAGGCGGCGGCTTCAACGTCAAAGTACTGGGAACTGGAGCAGGATTTTAGCGAATGCTTGCCACTCTTACATTCGTAGTACTCGTTGCAGTCCGTCTCCTGACGGAATTTGGTTTTATCCGGCAATATCTCGCATATGTTGGCAACATCCACGCAAAGAGAGTCGACTCCATACTGACATTTCTGGGAGAGCTCGTCAAAGTGCTGTGAGCCATCACAATGGCCGGCTATGCCATTGCCGTTGTCACAGTAAAAGAAGTTCTGGCAATCTGTTGGATCCGCAATCCATTTACCGTTGATGCCTTCGCAGAGATTGCCACAATGAACACTATTGGCTGCAGTAGCTGCCACGCACTTCTTCGCACTGGAATCGAATACCAGGTCATTGGTACACTTAAGCAGTTTGCCTTCACCACTGTTGCACTCAATATACTCGTTGCAGGTGCCGGGTTTGCGTATAAGGGTGCCATTCTTCAAAAGGCGACACATATCCTCGTGCTTGGTCACCGCCCCTATAGACTGATCGGCGCACAAAGCCAACAGGAATATGGCGATACCAGATTTAAAAAGCGCTGCAATAAATTTCAATTAATTTCATTGCAACTCAATCGACACCTGCGCTTGTTTACTTACTTTTCATTTTTAATTGAGCTGGAAATTCCTTCTTTGCTCGATTAATAAATTATTTGATTTTGATGTAGCTGTTCGAGCTGATTGTCTTGAACTAAATGGAGACTGGTGGCTGGAAAGCATTTATATTTAGGGTGGAATGTTGCTGATACTGATTACCTGATTTAGCGACAAATTAAGGAGTATATGTTCTGGGTGGTTCAAATCTTATCTTCGACATGGTACAACTAAAGAAAAAAGTAACCAGATGTATTGTGGCCATGAAGAGAGGAGTCATTGTATTTCTTCTAAAGTTCTTTAAAATCGAAACTCTCTTAAAACGATAACGATGGCTCATTTGTAAAGTTTCCATCACGGGTCGATCTTCAAATGTTGTGAATAGAAATCTTATCATAAATTCAACTTACGCACGAAAAATGACAATTCATGAAATTTTAGCAGAGTCGTAGTACAGCTTATATATAAGTATTGTTAATTAAATAAGTACCAAATATTTATCACCTGCCTCAGTATCAGTAGCAACCTGCTGATGTTTATTCATAATCATAAATCTTGAAAGTTGATAACCTGATTATAAGCAGTTAATTCTATTGTTCAAATTTGCTCAATTTAACATTGACAAATAAATTGCGGTTGCTTGACACTTAACTAATATTTTTAGAAACTGTCTAATTATTTATGGCAGTTTACCGTTTGAAGTGTGAGTATTTTGGCGGTGATAAGAAAGCTTTCAATTATTAAGTGATTAAATGTCAGTTTGGTAAACGGTTTCAGATTTCATTTGTGATACCTAATGCGTTTTATAGGACAATGGCTATTTTAGATTACATTATTGATATTATTGGGCCTTAGAGGATCAAAAAATGAATAATTGTTTGTTTGTTTATCGAACAGTAGTCATAATTTGGTCAAAGCCTTATTGGTTTTAGCGACACATATGACTATCATCTACCTAGGAATATGATTCTATCAAAATATTTCGTTTTTTTGTTAACCCTCGAACTAAATTCTTACAAGTGATGGATTACTAGATGACCCCATATCCTAGACAATCGACATTGCTAATTGCTGTGATCTATAAGAACCATTTTCATTGAATATTTGGCAGGATAAGAATTAAGGATTTCAAAGGGACATACAACCTTTTAGCTTATTTTAATTTATATTATATTATACCTTTTTTACTTAATATCATATATTGTACTATAATAATTGACCAATTAATTTTTCTTCAATAAATGCTCAATAGAATTGTCATAATGTGCTATGCGGTTGGGTTTGTAACTAATTGTATGCTTGTACGGATACTTTATTTCATAATAAAATGAAAAAAAAGACTACTCTATTTAAATCTCTTTAGAACTTCAGTCCCATTCACTATATAAAAAGCTTTTAAAGTTCATTGTTAATTAATACCGATCGCCTAAACGTATGCCATATTTTTCGAGCGATCAATTTGGGCATGTCGGGGACCTTCATTAAATTTGATACGGTAGCAAAACGTGTCGCCGGAAATGGCGGGGTTCACAAATGTAGTCGCTGACATGCCCGATACGATTAGTTGAATAATTGCTCAGATAGCGAGTGCGATCAATTCAATTCATTTCTTGGAATGCCATAGAATTAAAAGCTAATTACAGACGGTGCGACACAAAAAATGGGGCAGGTACATCGGGTATCAGTTGTGTAGATTTGGTCACTTAAAGGTAAGCGAAGATAATGTCTGTATTATTCGGACATTGTACAAAAATAGCTTAATATCAGTTGGGGTGCGTTCGCTTTGATATCATATTGTTTGTCATAATGCCAAAATAGGGCTAAAAAGCGGTTAAATAGCAGTTAAGCCCGGCGGCCGTCTCAGTTATAAGTGAAACTTTGATAATTGAACTGATCAGCACAAAGGAGAAACAGCAGTACAATGCTAGGTGAGATCGGAGTTCCAATACACACCACGCTCCAATATATCAATTTTAATTATGGCATTCTTGATGTGTTTCGGTTTATCTGCAAAGGTTACACACAGTTTTAATTAAATGCTATGATGATAGGGCTTTAGTAGTCTTGTAGTGGTATATAAGGTACAACATAGAATTGAGAGGCTTAGTACTCAAGTGGTATGCTACCATTGCATACAAAGCTAGCTAATAGAATCAATCAATCAAGCTCGAAGTTGTAATGGCAGGTAGGACAACACAAAATAATCACATGGATACCAGTTTCCAAACTCACATTTTACCTTCCTTTTGCAGCTTTCTACTCCACGATTGCCGCTTTTGCGGGCGTCTGTCTGTTGATCGCCTTGCAGGCGAATTCGTATACAATGCAGGATATGTGCGCACAATGGTCGGGAAAAGGATATATTGGCAATCCCACTGATTGCAACAAATGGGGCTACTGTCAGGACCAGAAGCTAGTATCTTATGGTACCTGCGGTGATGCACTAGTCTACGATTCTGACAACAGCGTCTGCCAGTATGCCACAAAAATGGCATGCTCTACCAGCGTGGCGCAGACATGCAAGGTTCTTGCCAGTCCTGGCTTCATGGCCGATCCGAATGATTGTACTAAATATGCCTACTGCTTTGGCAATGGTACATCTTCCACACAGGCCTGTCCATCTGGACAAAGGTATGCCGCCAATAATAACACTTGTGTGTGGGGTCCCAGCTGCCCACAGGATAGCATTTGCGCCTTCATGCCCAACAACATCTATGTCGGCGATCCCAACAATTGTGGTCAGTATCTGCAGTGCATCAATGGTTACGGCGTATCGGGAACTTGTCCACCTAGTTATTATTACGTCGCTGCCACCGGCAACTGTGAAAAAAATAACCCTTGCACAGGAGACAACAATAACAACAATAATGGCAACACTGGTGGTACTGTAACTCCATCTCCGATCAACCAGGATGCTTGTACTGGTGTTGAAGATGGTGTTAACTTTGTTCAGGACAAGACAACATGCTACGGATTCTACAGTTGTGCTGAAAAGACAGTGGGCCAATGGGGCGCCTGCCCATATGGCACAGAGTTCAGTCCAACACTATTAAAATGTGTGTCACCCGCCAGTCAGGCCTGTTGGTTCGATCGATGCGCAAACACCAATATGACCTATGCTGCTCTCCCAAATTCTCAATGCCAGCAGTATACATACTGTCCAAATGGTGCTATTGGCACTTGCGACGATCCAGGTTTCACATTCTTTGACGAGCGATATGGTAAATGTGTGCCATCAAAGCCAGACCTTCCAATTTGTACTGCTACCGCCGTTAACCCTAACGCATAATAAATGTTGTAGACATGTCGCCAAAAATCGTATACGCATAATAAAAGCAAATGCACCTAGCTAAATAGTGATTCACATCTTTTATTTTTACAGCTCCACGAAATGATATTTTGAACTTGAACGAAACATTAACTTAACCTTATCGATAGATAAACATTTGCTAGCTTATCGATAATTTTTTACATAGACATTAGTGAGCTTATCGATAGATTAAGTTTCTATTTTAAGTGGGCGTTACGCATACAGTACTTTGGATTTATTTGGCAATCAATGAGTTGTGCTTGCTGCTGTGGTATTCGATCAATTCAGGGAAGCAACGTTCATTCAAGCATGTCAATGCCGCCTCAATTCCAAGACATGGCCAATTTCCCTATCAGCATCAACGGTTGCGTAGATGCCACCGCTGTGATATGATATTGCCGTGTAATTTACATGCTGTTCGCTATCTGATGGGAATGCTATCGCTCACATTGATAGGCCATATCAAAGGTAGCTGAAGATGTTGATGTCGATAGCGACAATGTCTTCCTTGGGCCTGTGCATTTCCAAAATTGTTTTTCTTTTTCGGGGAATTGGAATCTTTTGCATATTTAAGCAGGCGCCACAAGGTGGCATCGCATCAGTCAAGCTCGTGGAGCTGTAACAAACGCAACGATTCAAGGATCTATCTACATCAAATCACTTCGTATTCGCATAAACAATCTTACATCATGCATGCAGGTAAATGGGACGACAAATCTCTCTCTGGCTATGCATCAGAATCTAAACGTTTCAATTTGCAGCACGAGGAGTCCTGGCCGGGCTTGTCCTAACGCTGATCGGTGTCGTGAATGCCGGCAGCATGATATCCGATTTCGAGTCTCTATCGGTCAGGGAGATGTGCGAGCTGTTGCCATCAAATACACCATTTTTGCGCCCAAACACCTGCAACTATTGGGTGAATTGTCCATCGCATAATATTGGCTTAGAGGAGGGCGCGTGTGCCAATGGTTTGAACTACAACAAGGATCTGGGACGCTGCACCATGGCCGCCAATGTGATCTGCCCATATGAACAGTCCGAGAGCACCGCCAACACTGTCAACAAGTGCGCCAATCAAACGGACGGCACTTTCTTGGCCGATGCCACCAGCAACAAGTGCCAAGGATACATACTGTGCAAGGGACGTCGCGAAGTTAAGTCCACTTGCCCCAACGATTTGGTCTTTAATCCCTCATCACGTTCTTGCGTCTATGCACACCAATACTATTGTCCCACTGGCGACAAGATTACCAAGTCACCCGCCTGCCTTCCGTTGGCCAACGCCACAAGACTGGCCAATGATGATCATTGCCACAAGTACTTCGAATGCATTAACGAAATACTCTATGAGAAAGAATGTGCCGAAAATATGGCATACGATGTTGTCAAGGGTCGCTGCGTGCCTGCTCTTAATGCCACCTGTTACAGCACTGCCAAATTGCCACCACCAGAGAACACATTCTGTCTGTCGAATGGTACCGCTCGCCAGGGCTACTTTGCTGACGCTGAATCCTGTAGTCATTATTATATTTGCGGTCCACCCAAAAATGGCAAGCACGACACAAATCCCCAGCATTTACAGTGCGGCCAGGGACTGTACTTCGACTATGAGAAACTCTCCTGCCGTGATCGTGTCAATGTCCGTTGTATGCTAGATCGTTGCGCTGGCACCAGTCTCACCTATGTCAATGTTGCTGGTGATTGCCAGAACTATGCACGTTGCTCGGGTGGCATCACAGTCGGCTCGGGACGTTGCCCCACCGACTACTACTTTGATGAGCACAGCCAGGGCTGCACTCCCATCAATCACAACTACGTCGCTTGCGCTGCCTGAATTCCCAACTGAGAGACAAACGTAAAAGTAAACAAAAAAAAATATTATTTACATCATGAAATTGAAATTTGAATTAATTAAATCTGCATACAAATATGGTGGAAGTCATTAAAGGCATACATCAGTTTTTTTTTATTTATTATATTAAATATGCTCTTTACTTTTCGGTGGATGAATGGATTATTCAATAGTCGAAGAATATTAAATTTATTTGTTAGTGCTCCTGGTTTATAGAAAAGTCTTTTTATCTTCACTATCTATTTTTAGTTTCAAAGATTATAACAGCATTGATAACTTTGATACCAAAGTAGTTTTCATAACATAATTTGCAATTTATGAAATGCGCATTTAATACCCATCAATTAAATAAAATGTAGAGGAGGGACAACTTATATTGTATTTGTTTAAAATGTGCAATCCATCGGGTTGAAAAGACGCAAAAGATTATGAATGGTTTTTAGTATAGAATAAGTGTAATACCCTATAATTGGCAGATTGATCGACTAAAGAAATTAATTTATAGAAGTCTTAGCAATATAATATTATACGAAGAAGGAAGGAAATTAAAAACAAAGTTGCTTCCTTTATCAAAATCCTGCAGTCATGAATAAATATATTTAAATAGACAATTCACAGATGCTAAATGTTAACAATTTCCAGTACTGAATTAAACTGCTATATATGACTAAAATATAGGGTAACCGCCAGTTAAGCTAACCCAATTCTCGAGAATTCCAAACTTGTTGAAAATGGCAATTGTTGTGATTTTGAAAATTTAATGGAAATGTTCATCAGATAAGCGGCAGCGATAACATTCTAACATACATATTTACACCTCGATATTTTGACAGTTGTTTAATGATGACAGCACTTCGCCTCGCACCTCAACTACCACAGCTTGTGTTGTCGTGACATTGCCTTGGCTTGCCTCGTACTTGACACCTACTAATTGTTGGTACTCTACAAGTATCAGTAAGTTATCAGTGCGCGCATAGCGAGCAAGGTACGTATTGTTTAAGTATATTATTAAATAATTATAAATACTACTATAAATGACATTTGGAATTGTTGTTTTAAAGACTTTCCCGCTTACGGGGCGATTGTGGTTTCCCTGGAATCGGCCTCGGCACAGGCCGCATAAGAGATGATCTCATTGGTGCAGCGCTGGGTGAGCTCATCGAAATATTGGTTATCGGGACATTTGCCTACGTCGATGCTTTGGCCGTCTTGGCAAATGGCAAAGCCTCGGCAACCATCATTCGACACGTTGGCCAGCTCGGCGAATGTATGACCACGATTGGCGCAACGATCGTAGGAACAATGCAGCTTCTCTTGCGGCACACATGAACCTTGGTGTGCCTCACTAAAGAATCGACCTTCGGAACATGAGCCAGGCAGCAGCAGCATTTCACCAATGGCGTTCTGATGGCAATAATAGTAACCATTGCAGGTCTTTCCATCGGACACAAAAATATCCGCCTGTGGGCACATCTCAGGGTCTGCTATCAGGGGTGGGGGCTCAGTGTGGACGCACTCAACATTCTGGGGATATGCACACTCGCCTTGCACGGGGTCAAAGTAGAAGGTGTTGGTGCAGGTGTCAGTGATAACTTTGCCTCTCCAGCACATTTGCCAGCCATTACAATTACTGCGATCTTTGATGAAAACACCGTCGGGGAGTATGTTGCAAATGCTTTCTGGATCCATTCCAATCGTACATGGGAAAGCCCGTATGCATCTCTCAAGACCCGGGTTAAAGTTAAATCCTTCATTGCATTCGCCGAGTGTGGCCTTGCCTTCTCTGCAATAGTAGTAGCCACTGCAGGATTTCGGATCGGCTACAAATCCAGTCTCGGTGGCTGCACATGGGTTGGTGGATAGGCACTTGACCTCATCAGATGGCAGACAACTTTTGCTCTGTCTATCATAGAAGAGTTCTTCGTCACAGGTGCCACTTATGGGAGCCCCATTGACGCACTCTACCCAAGTATTACACGCTCTTGGATCGTTCATTTTTGTGCCATCCACAACAAGGGTACACATCAGTTCCGGATTAAAATCAGATCTAACGGATGGCAGAGTACTGAGGAAGATGACCAAAACTGCGTGTAGAGTTAAGAGTTTTAAAGTAATTGAACCTGAAAAGTAAATATTATTAGTTGCCATTTTAAATTGATTTAAATGATGTATTACTTTCTAATTGAATTCGGTAATTTTATAATTTCAGACAATATAATATTGTAAAACAATAAGTTGAACATTTCTGTTTTATTTATAAAATTAACTCACTCATTTTCATGGATATCAACTGCATAAGAAAAGCCAACGACTGACTATCTAGAACGACTTGCGTTTATTGACTAGAATTTAACAAAAATGTCTTTATATATATAATCATATATATCCTCAGACAGTTGACCTATAAATTTTGAAGCATTTGCAGAGACAGAAAGTGTCGCAAATCGTTAAAATTAGACACATATTCACACGGGTATCTTAACTTAAGAACGAATTGGCCATAAATTAACCAGCAAATATCGCACACAGATAACTGCGGTTCTTCAATTATTTTATATATATAAATTACAAATTGATGATAGAGAACAATAATGAAGACGAAAAATTGCGACTCATAGCTAATGGTTAGAATTTGAAGCTATCATTAATTTGTTTTGTATCAAAGGTCGAAAATGAGTTACATACTATTCATCAAGCTGGTGTTTGGAAAACCGTTGCACTAAATTATTTGTTATAATAAATATTATTTACATTTCTAATCAACCAAATAAAATGGAATTAATTAAACTCGATATATAAATGATCAAAATAAAATCACGAATGACCAGCAAACATTGTTAATTATTTCAATATTACAATTATTTCAATTTTGCAAATCGATAAATGAATGGTCACTTACATTCATGTTTGAATAAGAGTCTTTTTAAATGCATATTATTAATTTTTTCAATATTACGATTATTTCAATTATTGCAAATCTACAGCCGCTTATATCTTCTGTCTCGCTTTAGCTAACTAGTGGCTTATGTAGTAGCTCCTGCCGCCCAAAAGTATGCAACATTATTTTATTACTTTTTTTTTCATTTAAATTTGGTTAATGCATACGGGGTAAGCCTGAAACCCCTTTGTGTCATTCTGCTCTCATGGGCCTTCTGGCTAACAAAGGTTAGCAATATCTAAATTTTTCGATGATATGCATGATTCATGTCAAAAATTCGTACTTCATCTTGTGGTCTTTTATCGCAGATATCATACACGAATAAAACCTGTGCGACTTTGATAAGTGCTCAAAAATATGTTTTCATGTTTCAATTATTGTAGGCATAATTTAATGAAATGGCTGCACCCAGCGGTCGACTGTCTTGTGGGAGTGGGGATCGCCCATATATATATAGGTCGTACTACTCCAGGCCAAATAGTAAAAATTCTTCTTCAGCGCGTAAGAATCTAAGCAATATCGAGAAAAGTGAGAGAGTGTCACATGGAAATACGAACCCATTTCACACTGCTATTGGGCATCTGTTTGGGCGTGGCCCAGCCAGTGGAGGAGACTGTGAATCTAGAAATATCTGATCTGAGTTATGTAAGTAGATTTGTTAATAATAATGCTGAAAAGCCATGACTCATTGCCATATATGAATGCAGATTTGTAAGGGTCGTGTGGATGACAGCTTGGTGTCGCATCCCTTTGACTGCAATGCATATTTTGAATGCTCCGCCTTGCCTACACTTTATTTCTGCGGTCCGGGATTGATATTTGATGCAAACAGATTGGTATGCGATGTGCCCGAGCAGTCTTTCTGCAGTTCAATGGAGGTTCAGCCTGTCAGTACGACCAGCACGCCTAATGGATACCTAGACGTCGACTCTGGCAACCAACCAGATGTGGATATCAGTTGGTGGGAACACAAGCCACATCCCGTCTTTGTGGCTGTTGATGTGGCCACTGGCCAAACTGTTAGACCCATGGATAAGTACGATCCCAAGCACGTTGAATGCCGACACTTTGGAGCCTACTTCTTGCCACATCCTAGCAATTGTCGGCTATACTTCATCTGCGCTTACGGCCACTTGCATCGTCACCAGTGTGGTGTCGGCACCCTCTGGAACTACAAGAGCTCCGAGTGTCAGCTGAGTGCGAATGCCGAGTGCTACGGTAACCACAACATGCAAACTGACAAACGTCCCCTGGTGCAAACTGATGTTGCGTACAGCACCACACCTGGCCAGGTTACAGTTTGCTACATTGTGAGCACCACCAGCAGCATCAGCAGCACCAGTAGCAGCAGTAGTAGCAGCTTGCTTAATGAGCGGGAGACGTCGACAACTGTGACAGCTCCGTCCCCACCACGTGCTCCACAGAGCACGCTCACTTGTCCATCTGAGCGCCAGAGCTATCTGCCACATTCCGGGGATTGCAGCAAATATTACATTTGCATTGCCGGCATGCCGGTGATGACCTCCTGCCCCAAGGGTCTCTTCTGGGATCAGAAATCGGGCTACTGTGACCAAGCAAAGAATGTCAAGTGCTTTTACAAAGAGTAAATAGATTGTGTGTTTGATTCCTTTATTTATGCGACTATAAGAATGCACTGGTATACAAACAATTTGAATGTGTTTTTATAAAATATTTGACATCTTCAGTCGTTGCCACAGTTCACGCCTTCTTTTAATAGTTTCGGGACTTTCCACCTCGGGTTTGTCCTGCTTCCACTTAAAGTCTGCTATGCTTGCCTTTAAACGCTGCCAGTATGACAAGGAGCTCGATTCGCTTAAATTATCATTATCTAAGCCCTTGGAAAAGCCAATTTCACAAAGTAAAATAAGCACAAAGCACAAACTGACTAATTTTGTTACACTCATGATTATAGAGATAGAGATAGAAGGTTAATGGTTTTGTCTACGTCGTGTCACAATTTAATCTGAAATGATATTATTCATAAGACTTCATAGCTAGTTAAGTTAACCATCTTATCAGTGGATAACTTTTTGTTGAACTTGCAATTGCTTTACAACGGATGATTAGATATCGTACTCGAATTTCATGCAAGCCGCGCACAAACTGATTTCTATTATGCGACTGTTAACGTAGTCTTGCAAAAGCTGCTTGATACGAATTGACAACACTGTTAACATTAAAGCCAAATCAATGTGGATCACAATTTGGTACATTTTTAAAAAGTTTACTATTAAATTACATACTTGCTTAACTTCCTATCAGAATAATACACAAACTTTGCTTTTTCGTCTTTTAATCAATAAATTCATTAACATTTTATTTTGTACTTATATTAAGTATTTACTGGTGTAAATAAAGCTATTTTTGTATTACATTTATTACTAAGTATTAATTATTGTACTTCATTACAGTAGATACACATGCATGCAAGTAAGAAGATTGCGTTTAGAGTTGGAATAGAAACGTGATTTCGTGGTTTTCCGTGACACGAGCACGCACGACTTGAAAAGCTTGATCAACTTATGTATGAAGGTAAATACATTTTAGATCAACATTAGTTATTATATCACATTGCATTTGATTCAATCCAATGGGTTGTTTTCAGATTTAGAATTATGTCCAAACATAATCAAGTAGCACTAGTAACTTCAATTATGTTAAAAACGATCGGACAAATTAACATTTTACTGTATTTAGAAAATGTCGTGCGTGTCGTGAATTCAAAGCATTTATCGTGCGAGTTTGAAGCCTGTGATTTGTGTCGAGCAGTGTTGAAAAATGCCAAATGCGAATCGCGTCCATCGCTCTTTGAAATCTCCATCATGTTTTTCTTTCTTACTTTCTGATATAACAGAACACTACAGTTAATATTGGTAATATATGTATGTGTGTATATGTCTGTATATTTAAAATACATTCTCAATTGCACGCTTAATAATACTGTGGGAGTAACTATGTATATTAATCCAGGATAAGTGTAAATATTTAAAATATGCTTTCATTGTAAATACAATTTAACTGTTCATGACTACAACATAATATATATTATGTAATTTTATAATCATTTCATTTGTACACTAACAATAAAAACAATTTTATGTATAGCTTATGTGTAATTAAGAACATATGTTATGTCACACCTTGTCTTCGTTTAAATGTATAAACCTATAATATTTATACGAGAAACAACTAATACAATTTCACTTTACAATGTTTAATTTCCTTTTCCTTACATTTACTTCTAATTAAAGTCTACGTTAGACAGCAATCTTACTGTTGCGCTATTGGATTGTTGGTTAATTAATGTAAGTTGCTAATATGATGGATAGGAATAATTAAATTAGCCAGAAAATAACCACGATTTTGGGTAATATTATTTATTGGCAGGAAGAGCAGTAATCATTCCTTAGGCACTATATCTCTATTGATGAACAACTATTTAATTTCTAACAGAGACAAATCATTTAATTTATTAGTAACATTTCTTGTATTAACTTTATTAGACTTGCATAAAGCCATCTTATGTAAGCTATCACATATTTCAAATAATTATATTGTTCAAAATTAAATTAAAATTATGCAACTGGATTATTAAGCAGAAGCATGATCTGCATCTCGAGCAAATTATTTGGGATTAGCCGAGCAGTGTGTGGATTTGCTAAAAGACCTAAGCCCATCGATGTCATTTGAAAAGGATATACTCATTTTAGTGCTGCAAAACTATCGATTGTGGAGACTGATTAGCTGACAATCGTCACTTAAAATTATTAAAAATGCATGCAGAGTAGTGTTAAAATGTTTAAAGTGAGGAATAAAATATTTCAGTTATTTAACTAGTATAAAATATGAAGAGTTTTAGTGATAGTTTTGCAGTACAAGTAGAATAGAAATTGATTGAATAGGATATTGTTTAAATATGTATTTAAGTACATTTGCTGAGGGGTTCTATGTCTATGTCTATATCTTTTGTAAACTAAAAACGGGAGTGCTTGAATGGAAGATCCTCTCTGTCTAAGTCTACGTTTAAAACACTACTTGCACTACTGCTAATCAAGAAATTGCATATTTATTTGCTTTAACTTTACTTCTCAAAAACCAAGTTGTCTCTTTGTCGCGCTTTTAAAATATGCTACATACTCGTACTATAAATAATTAAAAACTGTCCAACAGTAACTAAATTTCACTTTTCAATGGCAATTGTGTACAATATGAAGCAATCTTTCTATAGTAGTCTGATATGGCCGCTCGAAAACTTTTCAAGTTGAATTCAAATATAATATTTTCAGAGAGACTCAATAATCGTTAGATCGTTGTGGTCAACATGATGGAATCAAGTTATAAATAATTGCTATATTATCATAAATCTATGCACTACATATATATGGTACATTTTGTAAATGTTTGTATGTATGGCATATTTCTTCATTGATGTTTGCTGTCTTTTTCTTTGTCATTATTGGAAGAGTGCCTTTCGTATAGCTGTTTAATTGAAGTGTATTCTTGTATGTGGTGTGTGGTCTTCTAGATATGTGTGTAGACTTGGATAGACAATGGGAATGGGGAGCACATATGTATGTATGTTTGTATGTATCGTAAGTATTTGGAATGTAAGTTTATATATTTGTATCTTATTTGGACCCAACAGTGTACTATTCTCTTTTCATATTCTTGTGTTTTTTTAGCTAAAGCTTTTCATTACGATTGATATTAAAATTGTTTTTGTTTCGCTTTGTTTTGTTTTAAACGTCAGTTTCATTGCTTGGATGTCGCTGGAGACCATGCTGCGATGACGTTTGCAGGGGCATCTGATGGGATATCTGCTTCTGGAGCAGCGGCGGGCCTCCCCCAGCAGCACCAGCCATTGCTGCCATTTGCTGACCCTCATTGGCCATTAGCGCCGGCATTGAGCCTTGCATGGTGCTGGGAGAGTTGTGGTGCGATCGCGGACTGGGCGGTGTGGGCGTTGCGGGTATCTGATGCCAATTAATACTGTTCTGAGAAGTTATATTGCGTGTCTTCAGCAGGGGTGGGTTCTTCGTTGACGTGGAGAAGGCCATGCCACGTCGCAGGGGCACTCTACAGATACAGCCACAATTCGCATTAAGTTTACTCGATGATTGCTCAAAAAGTCGGATGAATGAAAGTCGGAGACATGGGATGGGCATTCAATTGTAATGTGAGACATTCGAAAATGTAAATTTTTGTTGGGAAGCGGAAATGGTCTAGTCGAGACTGGTCGACCAGCAGATACCCTGTACCCAGCTGACGGTGGTCACAACTTGCAACAGGACACAAACAAACACGCAGTACAGTTTGCTGTACACACACACACACACACATACATGTATATGCAGAATATGCCTTTATGAAGGGAATGAGGGGCACAAAACAAAATGGTAATTAATGAAAGGACCCAACAGACTTGTCCCGTTTTGGTACAGGGTATTTGCAATACGAGCACACTTCAAGTTGACCCATTGACACTGGACGCTGACTCACCTAGTTGGACTCGGTGGCGGATACGAAATGCCGCGATGACTGGGCGATAACAATAAGTTGCCCGAGTGACTAGTTGCTGTGCCCGGCACAAGCAAGGTGTTGTTACTATAAATATGATAAAGTTAGCAGCGAACAGACATTAGACTTTGGATTGGAGGACTACAACAGAACCACAAAGAAGCAAACTGAACAGATACGTAATTGTGAGATCGGCTAACATTTTGAGTGGATCAAGAAAAACAAAATCGAAAAGAGTCGAAAGCATGTAGGTTAAAGCAGATGAGCAGATATATCGTCTATATATGTATGTATATATATCTATGTCTAATTGGATGCATTGCTTGTGCTTGTATGAAAGACAGAGCTACAATTAAGTTCTTTAAAAATAAGAAATAGGTGTATTGTAAAATGTACAAATAACAAAACTAAGTGTATTAAATAATGCTAACTATATGTATAAATATGCAGATCTTTATGATACGTGTTTATATATATATATATATATATGTATGTATATATGGACTGTCTTGGAGACTTATACAAAGAAATGACTGAAGGATTCCCAATCGTATGATGATGATGAGTACTTTGCTGGATGCGAGTATGTGAGTTGGCTAGTCATGCTCTCTAGAGATACTTACGTCTGGCTGTGAGGCATGCTCAGGTTGGGCAGACTCTGGCCCAGATGGTTGACAGGCTGCACGGACAGCGTGTTGTTCGACGTGGAGGAAATTGTGGCAATCTTTGGCTTCGGCAAGCCGGCAAACAAATGCTGTTTGCCCTTCGATGGCAGCCCATGATTAGCTGCAATGAATGAGGCGATTAATATTGAATTTAAAATGATACACATAGTTAAAAGTTTCATGTGTTTAAGCTCACCCATTAGGCTGAAGCCCTCGTCGCTGGACAATGAATTGGTCTTCTCGAAATCAACGGAAATGTTACGTGAATCATTCCATTCGACGCTGCCGCTGTGACTGTTGTTGGCACTGGACACATGACTGCACATCGATGAGTTAATGGGCGACTTGCGCACACCCAGCGAATCGCCAGTGGCAGCACTTGCTGCACTTCCTCCAAATCGAAAGCTATCCCCGCCATTGCTAATGCCACGCTTCAGTCTTTGATAGATGGTCTTGGCCCGCCACAGGGCATCGTACCAATTCTTGGCCTCGGTGCACTGCAATGTGAATGCCGTGGTCGCCACATGGAACTCGTTCAGATACACACAGTTGAGCGTATTGTTGGGCGCCAGATGCACAATCAAATGATCGGTTAAGAACGGCTGACGTATGACCTTCAGTGCACCCAGACCCTTTCTGGCAATTGTCTTGCATACGAGCAGTATGTCGGTCAGCAGAAAGCAGTGCACATCGTTCTTGCTGACGTTGTCCTTGAATTTGTGATCGCCCTCCATGAACAGATGGCGCACCTGATTGGCTGGACAGCCTCGCATCGGTGCGCACAGATCAAACATTTGGCTGTGCTGCTTGATCAGCTTGTCCAGCACCTCATTGTTGGTGTCCTATGGAAAAGAGCATCTTTTATTAGTTGGCCAGCAAGGAATTGATTTAGGTTAAGCGACACTTACCACCACTTCGTAGGACTCAATGCGTGCCATGACACCCTTGAGGCGTTCGCTCTCCTGCCGCATGGTCAAGTGATTGTTGACGCTGCCCACAAAGTTCTCCACACTGTGTATCATAATGTCCATCACTTCGATCTCCTCCACATCATCCATTTGCTTTCTGATCGCAGACAGCAGCAGACTGTACTTGGTCAAGCGTTGCATGGGACGCACCACAATGTCGGCGAGTCGCAGACGATTGCACATCTTCTGGGACTCGCACCAGGCCAGATAGGCGGTGAATAAAGCATTGTTTTGATTCAGCTCCTTGCAGTAATACTGGCAGGTGCTCTGCTCCGCACAGTAAACCTAAAGGAGAAGCAAGTTGTTAATGAATTAAACGTTTACAAATCGCCAAGGTCAGACCTACCTTATAGGGCGCAAAAGTGGAGGCAAAGGTTATGAAGCCATCCTGGAAGAAGGCACATTTCAATGGCTCATGGGTCCTCACGCTGTGCGCCACCATCGGATAGAGCCAGAGTGTCCAAAACTTGATATTTGCCTCGCAGACGGAACGTATATTGGAGAACAACCTGTGCTGATCGACTTCAATCAGCAGGCGTTCCTCTTGCACAGCCTCCAAGCAGGCAAGAAAGAGCTGCAAAGAGTTGTCGATATAGTAGTTCATTTACAGGGTATTTACAGGGTGCTTACGTCTGTGACCGTTTGCAGTGCATGTATGTAGTAGACTTCAGTTGTGACCAGCTCCCAGATGGCAGTCTGTATCTTAATCTCGCTATCACTCATGGCATTGCTGTCAACAAAATCCCGCCATGTCTTGTCCATATTCTGCAAATAGTCCAACGAATCGGGTAGTGCTGGATGGTCAAAGCCCATGGCATCTGGACGCTGGGGCACACCATTCTTGGCAAAGTTGTTGAGCAGCTCATAGAGTTGACTCTGCTGTGGATTTTTGATGCCAAATATGGAAGACCAGCGCTGTTTAATCTGTTTGCCTGTCGATTCGCTGGTCTCCTCTGTCGAGGCGGAGGAGAGCAGACGGGGAGGTCGTTGTCGAGAACCCTGCAAAAGAATATAATTAGATTGCAATATATATATAGCTTGGTTTTGGAACTCACAAAGGAAGCTGCTTTCTGCAGGGTTTTGCGACTGTTGTCTCTTTCGGTGACCACCAGATGATGTCCCGCCAAGTTCTCCACTTCGGTGTGCTCGTCCAGTAGACTAGTCCCTGCACCTGTGTCACATAGTTGCGTTAATTATCAAATACACATACATGGATTTTGCATTAAATCTACCTGTGTCCAGGTGACTGAGGCTGGGAGTGCTATCGGTGACAGTGATCTGGGAGAAGTTAAGGTTTCGTCTGTCCAATGCCTGTCTAAGTGCATGTCTGCAAATGGAAATGCTTAATCAAGCTGCCATTATTTCGCAATCGCAATTTCAATTACTTACTGCAGGGTTCTGCCCTTGGTGGCGGCTATGAATTCCTCATCGGGAAACTGTGGTGTTTCCAAGCAAAAGGATACCGAAAAATATTCCGAGCTCGATGCCTAAAACGATTTAGATTCAAGTGTTGAGCACAATTCATATTTTTTTGCGTTTTTTTTTTTTTGGAAACAATAAATAATAATCATAAAATGAAATGGAATTGCAAAAAATACAAAAAATTGCCACACACCGGTTTCTCGCCAATCGCCTGCTGTTGGCCAAAGGACTCGATGGGCGCTGACATTCCGGCGGGCGGTATCCGAGTCCCGGGGGCCGTCGCAGTGGGTGCGGCAGCTTCGTGATGGCATGGCACCACCGTGTCGAGGCCATCCAAGTGGGTGAGACTTTTTGATTTCAGCTGAAATGAAATAAATTACAAACTACTGTGAGTCATGCTCGTTTTGTGACGACAAAGCCATTGGAGCCTCTCCATTCTCCACTCCAATATTGATTCATTCGCAATATGAATTTATTCATAGTAAATGCGCATATACTAATCTCATTAGCATTCATAAATAAATTGTTAGTAAATGTCAAACATCTGTTTAAAATGCCATCGAAATCATATTGATCAAATGCAAAAAATATGCAACTAGGTGGAACACATAAATTAACATAATCCGCACTTTAAGGCTTTGCCTTTGTGTCCTTTTTGCCAGCAGATTAAAGAGTGAATTTGACCGTGGCTTGTGGGAGTTTGTAATATGTATTTTAATAGATAATAATAACCAATGAATAAATAAATAAATGCCATCGAAAGCATATTGAACAAATGTAAATAATATGCAACTAGGTAGAACATTAATTAATATAATCTGCATTATTGTGTCCTTTTGGCTGCCGATTAAAGATTTGATTTGCAATATACATTAATAATAAGCAATGAATAAATAAATAAATGCCATCGAAATCATATTGAACAAATGCAAATAAAATGCAACTAGATAGAACATTAATTAATATAATCTGCATTATTGTGTCCTTTTGGCTGCCGATTAAAGAGTTGATTTGTAATATACAATACTAAACAATGAATAAATAAATAAAAGTCATACTGTTCAAATGCATAAAATATGGAACTAAGTATTAATATAATCTGCACTTTTGCCTGCCGATTAAAAGAGTTGATTTTACCGCAGCTTACGGATGTTGGCTTTGTAATATGTTTTTACATTTATTTTAATAACCAATGAATAAATAATTAAGGCGGCTGTTTGTTTGTGTATATTAAAACCTCTATACATGATAGCACAGTTAAATTGTTTTATTTTGGAATTATAAATTATAATTGGTTTCTCGAATAATAATTAGTGCTAATGTATCAAAATAATAGACTCAAGTTTTATTTTGCGCAATTGGAAGTTCATTTGGGGTTGAGCAAACAATTTCATTTATATTAAAAATAGAACTTTGTTCCAATTCAATAGATTCAACAATTAAATGGTATATCAATTAGGCTATAAAAATATTCCAAAATGAAATATTCTTTAACATTTGCATCGTTTGTTTTGCTATTAGATTTAAGATAATCGTAGTTAAAATTCGAATTTAAATTTTATTAAGGTGATCCATTAATTCTATTCCCATAATTAAGTAGACTTGCATAAAAGCGAAATATATAATTGTGAAAATGCAATTTGCAGAAACAGCCTGCAATTAACTACAATAAATATATTTATTGTGATTTTGTTACTCAAACACTTGACTAACAAAAGAAAATAAACAAGGTATTCTAAAAAGTTGCAGGCAATACCATAAAAAACACACAAGCCAAGAGAGCACTTGTTCTCTAGTGCACTTCAAGTTGTTCGAAGAGAAAGCAAAACAAGAATCGTATGCCAGGAAGGAAGGTGATTAAAAGTCAATCGATTCATTGGAGGAGGAAGGGAAATAAAAATAAATGAATGATGAAACAGAAGAGGTAGTTACCTCTAAAAGGCGACTAATTGCGCGCACATTAACCAAGAAACTTTATAAATAAATAAAACACAAGAAAAGCATAAATTGAAAAGGTATTTATTTTCATATTACGAGGCAACTACTCACCTGTAGTTTGCTCGTGGGCGGCGAGACAACTAGACAGATTTTCATTGTTGCTCGTAGAAACTCATCACGTTTGGTCCTTAGGTCTGGCGGCACGGCAATGGGCGAGGTGGTGGTGCTGCTGGTGGAGGGCAGAAAGGGATTCAGCGTGTGCACCAGCACCGTTGAGCTGAGACTGTCTGTCGTTGGCGAGTTGGACATCTCCACTTTGTGCTGCTGCTGCTGCTGCTGCTGCTGATGATGATGGCCATGTCCAAGTGCATGTGAATGAGCAGCCGGATTGATCTCCTTGTGCTGCAGCAGACGTGTGGGCGAGTTCAAGCTAAACAGTTTACGCCGATGCCGTCCGGGTGTGGAGGAGGAGCTCGAGGCCGGACTGGGTGTCGGTCCTTGGGGACCCATTTCACTGTAGGTCGACTCCTGGGAGCCGGCCCGACTGTAGCTGGGCGTGGGCATTTGAGCGGATCGTGCGCCAGACGGCAGCTGCAGTTCCTCCGGCTGCTCCAACAGCTCATCTTGCTCATAGGTGCTGTGATAGGTGCGTGCCGTAATCTCGGGCAGAAACGGATTATTGGGCGATGTCAAGGTGTACTGATAATAGGCGCCAGCATCGCTGCTCTCCACTGGCAATGTGCCATCCACATCGGTGTCGTAGGCATTGCCCTCCTCGGGAAAGGAGACTGTGTTGAGATCATGCGATGGCATATGGGTGCCCAGCTGTTCCCACTCGCCAGACGACGAGTTGTACGAGGAGGCCGTGAAGCCATCATTCGAGTGTCCCTGAAAGCTACGCGAGCTCTCGTTGCTGCTCTTGAAGAGAAAGTTCTGCAGTCGTGTAATCCTCACCGAGCTGCTCTCGCTGGTCAGGCTGCAGCTGCGACTGGCACTGGTCGTGGCAGCCGCTGCTGGAGCTGCAGTTGCAGCTGGTGGATCACAGCGTGGACTGCTGGGATTAGGCGGCATCTCGTTGCGTCGTTGCTTGAGCAACTGCTCTGGCAGCTCGCTGCTCAGCTCAGCGCCCATCTCGAGGCTCTGCTGGCACGACCAGTAGTAGATGTTCGACTGCGAGCCCAGATCGTAGGAGCTCTCGAGGGAGCTGCTCGAGTTGGTGTTGGCAACGCTGCTCAGATGCTCGTAGGCAAACTCGGGCGGCGTGCACTCGTCGGGACTGTCCAGCAGCAGTGCCGTATTGATGTGTCCTCCACCCACACCCACACCCACTCCCAGTCCAAGTCCGGGCAGCTGCACCTGACACCGGGGCGGATTATTGTCTTGGGTCTTGGGCAGCAACGATGCCTCTGGTGGATTGCCACAGCTGCGATCGCGATGGCGAAAGGATCGTCGCAGTCGCTCGGCGAGCTTCGATTGCTTGAGTGGTTTGCTGTTGTTGTCCTTGGGCTTTGGCTTCTCCTTAGCCTGGCTAAGAAGCTGCACTTTGTCAGTCTTTTCCTTTCGTGTCTCCTCCAGCAGTTTCTCGTGCATTGTCCACTCGAACTCGAGCACTTCCAGCTGCGTCCTTTTGGCTACAATCCTGGCTATTTGGGGTCCGTGTTGTCTATTGGCTAATACTATTTGTAGTTCCGCCAGACTACCACCCATTACGTTTATCCTCCGTCGTTTGTGCTTCTCTCGTTGCCACCAAAAAAACACTTTCGTTGCAGCCCGAATCAGTTTCCCTCTTAGCCAATTATTCACCTTATTTTGCTTTTAACAATAACGCTCCCTATGAAGCCCTCATCGCCTAAGATTTCCCTTCTGCTTTCCGGCTCTTAATCACTTTTCGTTGTACAATCATTTCCTAATTAATATATTTCGATTATTTGATAGTATTCGTTGATTTGCTGAAATTGATTTGGAAACGGATTAAGAACAGTTCCAATTCAACTCTGATCTAATCTAATCACAAATTATTTCATTTAATTGACTTTAAAGATTGCATAGCTTGAATATTCACATGTAGCAAATAAATAGTCATATTGTTAATCTGATTCGACATAAATACATTTTATTAAAACATTATTAGTTGTCAATGCAATTATTGATAATTGTCATTTAAACAGACTAAATTGTAATTGAAATTCTAAGCTAATTTGTGATGTAAACTTAATAAATAAAGAACATAAAAAAGGTTTTAGTTCAATCTTTTCTAAATTATAATTGTAATTCATTTTTCATCTTTCCCTTTACTTTTGACTTTAATTATTACACCGCTTGAATATTCACATATATTTAATAAATAAATAAGACAGTCTTAAATTTTCATTGTCAATTATATATAGTACAATCATTTAATTGTAATAAAATTACTTCATTTTAAATCATGGTAAATCATTTTAAGTCACACATTAGCTTACTTTAGGCATTAATACTTACCTAATCGGTTTTTAAAAGAAGTGTAATGTTGTTGGTTCTGCTTTTTCTTTAGAGCTTAAAAACGTTTTCTTTTCGCACATAAACATTTAAAAAATTGTTTTCCGCTTTGATTTCTTCGTCGTTTTTCTCAAGTTACACATTGTGAGGCTTTACATAATGCCAACCGATTCCGACATTGCTATATACATTCACATTAAAGGTGTTAAGAGGTGGAATGAACTCAGATGTATTTTAAATTCCTAAAGAGGGCCAAGTAACAGATGGCAGAGTTCTGTGAAGACAAACATTTAAACTCTTGTGTCTTATATAAGGTTTAATTAAATAGCAAAGAATAGTCTGACTAGCGAAAAAGACATTTTCTTATTCTTATTGCGTCCTATTTTATTTTATAAATGTAAGTGAAAGAAATACACATTAATTTAGTGATTACAATGTTGTCATAATGAGTAAGCTCACATGATGGATAGCTGGAGTAAAAGCGCAGCAACTATTTCAATCTTCAGCTACTGTGCTTTAAACAGGAACACAATATGCTAGACTGCTTCAATGGGCAAGTGCAAAATTGTCAAAGTGCCATATAACAATATTTATGCAAAATCAGAAGTTAAAAGAAACGACCTCAAACAACAGCACACTTTACAAAAGTGTCCTTGATGCGAATTGAAATTCCATCAGCTGGCAAAGTTATCGTTTTCATAAAAATGAAAATGAAATAATAAAATCAATTATTCAAAAAGGGATGGCCATCGAGACCATTTGCCAGATGGATGAATGACCATTGGCAAACGAAAACGAGAAAAAACAAACGGATTATAACCATTGGGGGCTCTTTGCTGATGTCATTTCAGCTGAAACATTTCGCACATTTTTCAAACTATTGATTTGTATGGTTCGAAACGCACATTGGGAGGTAATAGTTGAGTTGAGAATCTAGGGTGTGTCTAAGGTATAAGGTATAAGGAAGCAGAGCGGCAAAAGAATCTAGCCATCTTACAACACGACTATAAATGCAATTAACAGCTGCTACAGCTGAGTTTGATTTATATTGTAGTTAAAGAACGTTTCAAGCAACCTTTGGCCTGTTCGGTTCAGTTCAATTCTGTTCTGTTCTGTTGGCGCTGCTGGCACCTCTTGATTTAATTACGATTTGACCTCATTGCACTATCGTTTATTGCCACGTAAGACACATGAAGCTAACCCATTTATCCATTTGACTTGGCTTACTCAAGACTCCTTGCCTTTGCTATCTAAAAAGTTGCTCCTTTGGCTTTCCCTTCGAACTGGAACTGAAAACTCTAAGGTTGCTTCGAAATCGATTTAAATGTTTTGTTTGCGTGTTTCGCGAATTACCGACTTTACTGTTAGCATTACCTTGAGGCCTAGATGTGTGCTCTGTAAGGGTGTGTATGTGTGTGTGTGTGTCTACATGCAGTTGGCTCTTTATGTGCTGTGTCCTAGATATATCAGCCAAGAACAGCTCTAGTCAATATTCCACGGCTAGGAAACACCCTCAACCCTCCACCCTCAACCCTCAGTAGTCCACAAAGCATGCCATACCATAGCACCTGCAGCAGTACTAACATATTCATTTCACTTGTGCACACATCTAGATGTCGTACTCGTACTACTTTACTATACACAACGACCAGTGCGACTCGACCCGGTAATGCCCGTGTTTTTATGGCCATAAAACAAGAATGAAGTCGCAGGCGATCTAATCAAACGCCACATCGACCAAAATAAAATGCCAAATAAGAAAATATTTATTGCATAGTTTGCTACCACTTTTATTCGTTAAGTCGTATACTTATTATTCTTAGTTCTTCAATATCAATATCGATTCATTGCCCAACTAGAGTTGCATACATACTAAAATTGCAATTGCAATTTGATTACCCTGAAGAGAACCTGAATGTGTTTTTGTGCCACTTAAACCAGCTAATTTGGCAGCTGATCATTTGGAGTTGTTGTTGTTCAATTTATAATAAGTGAAATTGGTCTGCAAACATTTGAAATAAATATTATTTTAATTGGAAAATCTATAGTGCTTTCTTCTCTCACTACTTGCATTTATTAATAAGTACAAAATGCTCCAAATAATGCAATTACAAACGAGTTCTTGCAATTTAATATTTAATTCAAAAATTGCAATTGTATATTTCCTTATTTGCTTTAAATTTAATTTATATTACAGTACTTACTTCAAATTCAATTTAAATTAATCATAAACTGATTGATATTAGTGTCGGCTCTTTGTCTCTTGCTAGCTGACTTTAAATATATTAATTAAGCAATACTGGATTGACTCAGATTTTATCTAGATTTGCAAAATACTTAAATGGGTATTGTAAATATTAAAGTAGGAAAAGAACTAAGTAGTTTTGAATAATATAATAAATAATAACATAGTAAAATGATCAGGAACTATGGTCAGATCAGAAAATTTTATGTAGAGGGTTCTACAACTAACCTGTAATATATTAAAGCTAACTTTAAAAAGATCCACCATATGATACAAATAAAAGGCTGTAATTGAAAGAGCTACTCTGGCAAGTATTTATCCCTCTACATATTCCAAATGAGTACGATATGTCGGACGATCCGTCATATACAAATATAAAGATATGTATTTGCTAGTTATAGTTCTAATTTGAATCAAATGCAGCCACAATACAGTTAAATTCAGTCAGCTATATTTGGCAACTCTCACTCCTGTCCGCATCAAATCAAACTCATCAAACAAAGAGCTACCTGTTACAAATGAGCTGAAATCAAAGCCGAACCAATATAAGAAAGTAACCATGGAGACAATCAGATAAATATGACAAGTTTGTGACTGCAAATTGAAGTACAATAAATCAAACTAATCAAATTATTGTTTACAGATTTGACTTGAGAACTGGCTACTACTATATTATGCCATGCCAAGCCAAGCCAAGCCAAGGCAGCCCATATATGTATAATTGAGGAGCTGTCATCTAAGTAATTCAATTTCGGCACACAGGCAACAATCTTCTTGGCAAACTCGGAAGATGTTATTGATGATTTATTGTCTCATCATCACAGGGGGGAGGAGAGAGGTAGCCTCTTGCATCTTGCCTTTTTGTCTTACGTCATTTGGAGGTAACTCACGGTGACTTTGCCACAATGCCAGGCAAGGTTAGGGTCCCCTCTATGTGTCATCATTATCGCCCTCGCCTCACGTGGCAAACACAAGCCATTCCCATACCCATTCTCAGCCCACCTGCACAGCACACCCCCTCCCTTATTTGATGATGGCTCCTCCAAGCCAATACCAACAACAACAACAACAACAATACAAAAAAACCAAAATCGATCGTTGTGGTTACTTTTGGTGAAATGCCATATATATATTTCGCATTCATTTTTACTACTATGTATAGCAGGCTGTTGTTCTTGTTGTGGTTCTGCCCCGTCTGATATTGTTGTAATACAAATTTACGTAAGGCTAAGGCGGTCTCTGACCTTCCTCCCACTCCCCACTCCCCACCTCCCTCACCCACTTCGCCTAGAAATATTATACACGCAAATTCGACGGCCGTTGTCCAATATTGCCTTTGTTTGCCAATTTTTATGAGCTTTCCCGCTTTCCTCCCGCTCCCGTTTGGCTTTCCCTTTGGCTGTGCTTACAAATACATTTAAAAACTTTAAGGAGCCGAAATAAAACAACAACTTGTAGCATTATAATTAATGACAAATTGCAGGTGCGCGTTAACATAATGAATACACGCTTCTTTCATTCTTTTAAATTGTTGGCGTTGATTCGCAATGATTAATGGCCTTTTCACCTGACCATTCATGAATGAAACTTGCTAAATTTCATCTGAATTTGAGTCGAAACTATTTTGAGACTTTTATGGCTATGTATGAGGACTTGAAGTGCTATCAAAATTTAATTAAAAGTAAAACATTCATGCCATTTTAATAAATCGCATTTGTACTATAGAGCCTACTCATAAATAACATTACAAATACTCGCACTCACTTTTGTTTGTTAACAAAAAAAACAAAAAACAAAAAAGAAATATACCTCAACTGCGGCAATGTTTCTCAAATTTAATTTGATTTATGACTTTTGCCCCAAAACATAAAACCCAAGGACAAAACGAAATATTTGCCAGTCGCTCTCGGCTATAGTACACATGGGGGTTCCATAAGCTGTGCCCAAGAACCGAGAGCCGGATATGTCTTCGTGATACTTATTTTTATTTGCTTCATTCTTATCAGGAGGCCATATGAATGCCACACCGCCTACCAAACAGAGCAGCCAGCCAGAGCATGCTGACGTCATCCGCTCCAGAGCTCCAAAGATGTTTCTTACCTATTTCAATATTACAGAGGCCAAGACGAGACTGTTAGTTAAGGTAAAAAGGTAAGGCGGCCACATGAAGAGGGTCTACCTGCCCTACTGGACTCTTACAGGCTCCAAAAATTTATTAGCATCTTAAAAGTTCTGACAGCAAGAGAGACAGAGACAGAGTGTGGGAGAGAGAGAAAGTGGGGGTGTGAGCAGGACAGCGGCATGTCGGGTGGGTAGCATCAAAGGTTATGTGATAATGTGAGAGAAGTTCCTATAGCTATGGTACATGTACATATATGTATATACATATATAGAGTATGACAACTAGACAAACCACTTGAATCCTCTTCAGCTTATTTTCGTAAATACCCGACTTAATATTGTTGCTCACAAAAGAGCGAAAAGTTGAGTTGGAAGTGGAGGGCGAGGGGAGAGCATACCGGCATAAGCGTTACAGAAGGACAATCGAAATCATGAGTGCATTCATCTGTAATAATACTCGTATAAGTCGATGACAATTCCGTTTGCCATTTCCTTTTCGGGGCCAACTCACACAGAAAGTCACGATAGGAAGAGTGGGCGAGAGCGAGAGAGATAATGTCTGAATTCAATTAAATTCACTTGCACATGCACACACACACTTACACTCACACGCACACATCAGACGTAATCAGGTGTTTCCACTACTCTTCACATTATGCGCGCTAATGTGATGTGATGTGATGATGATATGCATAAGCATTTCTCATCGTATTTTAATTCGTTTGCACTTTGTTGATTGTTATTCGTAATGTTTACTGTTATGTTTACTTATGCACTTTGCACAAACACAAAAACAACAACCACAACAATCGAGTTAAGTTCTATATATATGTATGTATGTCCATATGTATATATCGAGTTTGCTTGGCGAGTTTGCGATTCGATTCGTAATTGTGCACTGCTACAGGACCCCGAGCACAGGTCCTTTTTGTCGTCCGGACAGCGAGGCGGTTCACAGCGAACTGAATACGTCTGAGGACACGCTGCCTCGTTTAAAGGACGAGGGCATCGCGAATGGCAATGAAAGCGCAAAATCTGAGCAAACGAAAAGAAACATCCCACAGTGGCAAAGCAGTTAAAGAGAGCACGCACTAGCGGCTTGCTCTCTTAAGTGTTGGCGGTGCCATTTGTCAGGGATGAATTAACACTTGAGATAACGGTACTTTAATTCAATTTGTAATTAGATAACACACTTATTTCGATGCTCATTTGCATTGTATTACTTTATTTGGCATTTTAATGTTATTTATTATTATCATTAAATATTTGTAATATTATAATTACTCTACATATGTACGTAATGTGTCTTATTGACTGTTGATAATATTTAAAAATACTGTCGAATCTTGTAATCTTAAAATATGAATTTTACATATACAAATATTTATTAACACATTGTGGGATGTTTAATGTTAAGAATGTAAGTACACATGTTCTTATTTGTCGATCATTTAGCACACAACCGTATGCTGCATTTTGGTCAGATATGTAAAAATTAACTAACAATTAACTAAGATGTTAAACATATCCGCTAACAAACTTGACCTTTGCATTGTCGTCGTACCGTAAGTGTTATGTGTTTGCCCATTCGCTGCTTTCACTTAATTTATAAATTAATCAAAACTCGCTTTATTTATTAAGCACATCTCTTGCTATATTTACATTTTGCACACACGTGCACGCATACATAAGTAATTGCTTAAGAGCACATTTTTCATTCTGTTTACTTTCTCTTCTATTCGTTACGCACATCGCACGCAGCGGTTGTTGTGCTAGGCTCGTAGTCAAACGTAAATAACACTGTTTGCTCTTAACAGCTCTCTCTCTCTCTCACACACACTCTCTGTCTCTGCGTTGTGTATGAAGCTTTTGCGAGCGTTCTGCGATAAGCCATATGTAAACAAACCTTACTTTCATTCACAGAAACAACAACGAATATTGTCACACTAAAAAAATTATGCCAAAATACGAGTGTTTGTGTGTAAGTAACGCTTTATATATGTAAGTATGAGTTTGTAATATGTACTATACATATACATACATATGTATGAAAGCTCAAACGACTCGCATGTGCTAGCCAACTCTTGGTTGTGCTGACTCATTCTGTCGTCAAAGTAAATCACGGTTTACGACTCATGAGCGCGACAGTATGTAGAAATATACATATGTATGTACATATGTTTGTATGTAGTGTGTATGCATGGGCATGTAAATAAAAAGGTAAACAAAAGGTAAGGGAAATTAGAAGGCATGCTCAAACTAATTTAATGTGTGTGTGTACACTGTATTTGATCTATTTAAACGAGCAAATACTATTTATTATAATACATTTAAAAATATAGCGCCATTACCTTACATTACATTTACATTTACATTTCATTTAATAGTTGATATACGTTCTCTTAAATGCAAATATAATATTTGCAATTTTTATCAATAATTTAAACATATTGTATCCTTGACTTCAACGATCGAATATTAATCAACCGGCAATTTATAGGGTATTTTTAAAGCAAGCTACCTCGTGGTTTATCTCGTACAATATGTATGCCTAGTATGTAAGTGTATGGTATGTATGCAAACATTATATGTACATACATATGTAAATAATGTACATATATATACACTCATACAAACACAGTATTTTACATGGCTTAGTTTAGGCTGCGTGACAAATGCTTGGCCCCATGAACTTACATAGTCGTACACAAGCTGGCTGTTCTGGCACGCCTTGAAAGCTCCAAAAGTCGTCAATGTTTACTGTCGCCTTTGCTGAGAGGGAGGTTTAATACGTAATATGTTGACACTTTGTTCGCCTTGATGCCAAATTGTAGTAACAGCTGGCATTTAATTAATGGGATTGGGAGCATATTAAGTAATTAAATTTGCCACATTTCATATATTTGATGTATGTGAAGCTTATGCCATGCTCGATATGACCGGAAATTAGTCAGCAATGTTTCGATGCACCCTCGTGTATGGTGGATTAAGCTACAACTACTCCCCGCTAGCGTTGCAGTATTGACATCGACTTGCAGTGATTCATCGCACAAAGTCAGCAGCCGCAAACACACACACACACACATATATAAAAACGTATGTACAGTACAGTATGTGCTTGCAGTGGATACATACTGTGTGTATGGCGAGATTTTAAAATTAAAGTTGCTGCTTTGCTCGAGCGGCAGTAGCTATTGCCGCAGCTTTAACAATTATTGGCTTGACTTGCTGGCAAATTGGGTAGAATAACAAGTAGAAGCAAAGCTATGAGTGACAGTTGGATTCTCTTTCCTGCACATTAGCACTGCTTGCACTGCTTGGTGGTGAACATGCTCTACTGTTGAATCATAATAATGTACATAATTGGGCAGCTATGCTATTAATCATGTATGTAAACAATTAGTAAGATGCTGGTGTGAGTATAAGTTTATAAATATAAGTAATTATATTCATGTTGTTACATAATGACATGTTCTCATCCAACTGCCTGCATCTCTTGTACATAATGCAACTAAATAAATATTATTGTTTATGATAAAGTGCACACTTTAATGTTCAATTTATTTGCAAAGTAAGTGCGAAGCAAACAAGACAGTGTATAAATAAATACAAATGAGCATTATGAAGTGCACTGCTTGCCGGCTATAAATAGATTTGCATAAATATTTGTATGTTAATAAAAAAATGCCCACTCGAAGCAGTGCGAGACTCCGCACATTATTCCAATGATGACGTAATGAGCTGAGAGCGTTTCCTGCACATTCAGACTCGATTTGACATCGGGCTTTGTGCTGTGGCTAAAGCTATGAATCATGCCCCCATAAACCGTATGCATACATATGGCAATGCCACTGTGTGTGTGTATGTGAGAGGAGCCGCAAAAGAGACCAGCCTAAGCACACACAGACACACACACACAGCCAGACACACTGAGAACAACGGCTGATAATTGGCAACGCTCGAAGCTTGATAACAGCAGCGGTTAATATTCAAACTTGATAAGCGGCGCATGCGTGACGCCAATATGTGTGCTTGTGTGTGTGTGAGTGTGCTTGTGAGTGTGTGTGTGTGCGTTTGCAGTGTAACCCATTTCGAAACGCACCTGTTATCGCGCATACCTGTCAGCCCCTTATCTTATCCGCTATCTTATCGCGCCCTGTGTACGCTTCGATTGCAAAAGCTACAAATTCTACTTTACTTATTTGTCACAGTTGCCTTCAGTTCGAGGCGTTCAGTTGAGACGGCGACAACGTAACGAATAATACGAATATAAAACGAATAATCTTTGTTAGTGTGTGTGCGTGTGAATCTATTCATTAAAGTGACAAAATGGTATCTGTGGAGACAATTGGTTCGATCTTCATCAAAGCCCTCAAGCTGGTAGGTCCTGCCGGCTCCTTGCTCGTTGCTTAGCCAAATTTTCCACGATACATCGAAAAGCAAAAATGTGTGTTGAGCAATACGACTAAATGATTGGGCCTAGATAAGAGCCATGTCTTATCACTGCGAACGCTTTAGTAATATTACTCATACGCACAGAAAGCTCAAAAAAATAATGTGAGGGTCGTGAACAGGGCGGGGCTACAACATAGCATAGTGATCATTACAATGCCATGATTCAGCCTGCAACTAATTATCCGCATTCCAATTGCAGATCATCAATTTGGTTGTCATCATTCTATACCGTTGGGGCGATGGCGGCGAATTCCTTGGCATTGGCGGCACTTGGAACCTGAACGAGGAGAAGAGCGCCGATGCGGAAATTGTGGCCTCAGGCGTCATGGTTGGCTTCTTCATCTACACGGGCTGCCACACAATTGCCTTTGCCTTTGGCACCACCAAGCACAAGGGGTAAGTGCAATGCAATTCCACGAATGATTTCCAATTCCTAATCCCAATCATCTCTAGGGAGCTGTGTGACACCATCATGAATGTGGTGGGCACCTTCATGTGGATCGCTGTGGGCGGCGTGGCACTGCACTACTGGAAGGGTTACATGTCCGACGAGGGCTTCCTCTATGTGAACTCGGAGCGACAGGTGGGCATTGCCATGGGATCACTGTGCGTCATCGAGGGCGCACTCTATCTGCTTGACACTGTGCTCGCCTGCATACACTACTCCAAGGGCGACACCGACTACACACAGTAGTTGCGATCGAGGGATGTATAATATAGCATGGACATAACTAGAGAAGCGCTGCCCACTTTAAGGCGACAGCTAACGAATAACTGACAAATTGTGCTACACTTTTTCAGTTAATTCTAAGTGCAAATTAGTTTTTAACACATTCAGCCAATTGCGCATCAATTTTATATCAAACTAAAACATTTACCATTTACGATAACGACAGTTTACTGTATCCCCAATGAAAGCATAATTCATTTGGCTTTTAACATTTTGTATATTAAAACACTTTGGCAAATATATAAGTTGTTAAGTTCCAAAACACAATCGACAATGTTATCAATTATGATGGGGCAAATAATTACTCGTCCCTTGGCTACAGTAAACACTGCATAAGTGAGTCACGAGTTCACAGGAAATGGAAATAGAGAGAGCTTTCTGTGGTCATTTCATTACACATTTACCATAGTGACGATAAGATGCGTAATGTGGGCGCGCTACTCTTATCTTGTTTACCAGCTGAGTCCTATAAACTATAACCGGCTTAGAATTGGACTAATTTGTTAATTTATTTATCAATTAATTAATTTAACTGAAAAACATATTGGAAATGAAATGCACTTGGATACTACTATTTTCGGTACCGACTGCTGAAGACATTTTTGTACTTATAGGGCAACTTTTGAAATAATAGTAATATTTTCTGAACTGATTGAATGAAGTCACTTTATTCAATATTTATTATTGAATGCATAATTCGATTAGGATATTTCTGACAAATTAAATAAATTTAAAAAAAAAAAACAATTAAGCAATTACGAGGACTCTTGGGATTTCCACAAAATGCCCAACAAATTCTAGAAAGCAATATGCTTATTAAATTCGAATACTCGTTGGAATTTACCAAATTTTATCCCTATCAAAAACATAGTTTGATAAAAACCCATTTATTATTCAATGGCTAATTCTCAACAATTTAGAAATTGAAATTAGCAGCTCACAACTTGGAAACTTCAGAAATTACAATTAGAGTTTGAAATACGTTAAACGCAAAAAAAAGAAATTATATGATGCATTGCACTTGATTTGTTACCTTTGTCAAGTGCAGATTCTTAGAGTAAATTTACTCAATTTATTTAAATTTATATTCCAAAAATAACGTACAAAAAATAGAGTTTTAAGCAACTAAAATTACTTTAAAAAGAAAGTAGATCTAATTTATGACTACGGCTACTGCCCCATACTACTCCCAAACTGTTTTGGCTACTCTTGTAACAAACTGGCCTGAAAACCAATTGGTTTTTGCAGTTAACATATATTTTATAATTAAATTAAATAATTAGCAGTTTTAAGCTCACTTCGTTTTGTGATATATTTTGATTATAGCAAACCAAAAATCAAAAAATTTGCAAAACGAAATTAATTATTCTCTGTCGATCTGTTATTTATGTTAACAAACTCGAGTGTCTGTTGGACAAAAATGACCGACTATTATCTACCTTTTATAACTTCTTGCAACTTGCAGAAGTGTTAGTAAAGTTTATGTCTTCTAGCAATCAATAAACAAAATTGCATGAGTATAAAAAATGTATGTTATCAAAATATATATATTTATACCTAGGGACAGTTGAGTAACTTTATTTTGAATTGTGAATTACTTTCTTCAATTCAATAGAATAGAATAGGAGCGCAAATAGGAGAATTTATGTAGCAAATAATTAAGGCAAGGATTCATAAAGGAGGCAAGGATTCATATAGGACATAAACTAGAGTATTGTTTAAGCTGTGTAGCAAATAATTGAGGCAAGGATTCACAAAGGAGGCAAGGATTCATATAGGACATAAACTAGAGTATTGTTTAAGCTGTGTAGCAAATAATTGAGGCAAGGATTCACAAGGCTCCTCTACGAGCATATACGACATAAACTAGAGTATTGTTCAAGCTGAGTAGCAAATAATTGAGGCAAGGATTTACAAAGCTCCTCTGCGAGCATATACGACATAAACTAGAGTATTGTTCAAGCTGTGACTCACCTGTTTCTGGGGTCGCCCGCAGCCATCTACAGTGTCCTGGGGGCTGCGCTTGAAGCTGTTGGCTCGAGCGACGGGCTGGGCACAGAGGGCGCAGCGACGACTCGCCGCGCCATCCTCCAGATTGAGGGCGTCGAAGAGCAGGGGCAGATCTTGGATGTAGGAATTGCGGGAGCGCTGATTGAGCAGATCGAGGGTGCGGGAGTCGAGGCTTTCGCGATACACATTCTGGCCCTTGTCCAGATTGTGCTCGTAATCGGTGTCCAGGTTGTAGAAACTATGGCTGCTGTTGCGCGACGACGTGGAGATCTGGCGATGGACCAGAGCATTGGGGCTGCGCTTGCGCCGCATGACCACAGTTTTGGGAGTGCTCTCCTGCGTGGAGCAGATGGAGGTGGGCGTGTGGGGCGACTGTATGGGTGAGGCAGTGGCTGGCAGTGGCAATTTGGGCATGGGAGGCGTCTGCTGTAGCAGCTGCAGCTCGGCCAGACTCATGATGGAGGCCTGACGTTCCAGCTGCTTCTCGTAGCCATTGAACTTGTCGTAGTCGATGAATGACATGTTGGCATAGCTCACCATATTGTCGATGGCCTGCAACGACTGCAACGATGCACTCCACTTGGGATTCATCTTGTCCTTCTTTTTATCGCTGCTGCCGGAGCTGCTGCTGCCACTGCCCGTCCCCATCCCCGTCGCTGCCGCTCCCCCGCTGCCCGTCAAGCCACTAAACGTGCTCTTAAAGGAGGCAATCAAGGTGCTCGATCGTCGCTTCTGAAAGTTCAACTGCGGATTGTAGCTGGTCTCGCTGGGCGTCAGCGAAATGAGCGACGGCTTGCGTGCCATTGTCGGCGATTCCGACTCCTCGAGCGGCGTGGAGGTGGAAGGATGTGCCGACTGACGTCTTACTGGCGTCTTAATGCAGCTGGCGGTATCCGCACGCCGTCGAGCTATGGGCGAACAGGCGTCCGTGGTGTCGGCCAGCGAATTCTTGCGCGGCGATGTCGGCGACAAGGGATCAGCCGACTTCTCGGCCTCCTCGGACAGCTGCTCCAGCTGCGGCTCAATGAAGCTGCGACGATTCGGACGACGCAGCAAGATCATCGAGCGACTGCGCGTAAAGGCAAATGGCGTCTTGCCATTGCCATTGCCATTGCCATTGCCGGGCGACTCCTTGCCCTCCTTGAGGTCATCGTGTCTGGCCAGGTTCTCCTTGCTGCCCGTAATGTGGTTGATGAAGCGCGACAACTTGCCACGTATGCTATTCGAGCGCTCCATCTTGGGCAGCTGCTCCGACGTGGCCAGCGATGCCCTTCGCTCTGCGTCGTATTGTTCCCGGAACTTTTGTGTAATGTTTGCTGTGTTTGCTGTTGTTGTGTTGGTTGTTGTTGTCGGTAGCATTGTTGTTGTTGTTGTTGGAGCAGCGTGGTTGTTGTTATTGTTCTGCACCATATTGCTATTATTGTTGTGGTTAATATTATTGTTATTGTTATTGTTATTATTATTATTAGTATTGTTGTTGTTGTTATTGCGAGTGTTGGGCTTCGCTTCGTCTGTTTTCGCTGTAGTTTTCGCTGTCCCATTAACAAGTTGTTGTTGTTGCTGCTGCTGCTGCTGCTTTTGCTTTTTATTGTTTATCTTTTGTAGCTTTTTCTGTCCCTTTGCGGCACTTTTCGCCTCTTTGCTGGAATTCATTTTGTTGCCAATTATCTGCAAAGACAGAGAGCGAGCGAGAGAGATGTGTTGAGTCTTAAGTGCTTTGAGTGAGCATAAGAGAGTGTCGTTCTCTCTCTCTCTCTCTCTTTGGCCACGATATCTCTTATCTACGGTTGGCTATAAATTGACATTCCAATGTCCATAGCTTGCCTTTGGATAATGATATCTCATGTGGCGACTTGTCTAAAATCACCTACATAATATACTCACATACTCAGTTCACTTCTATGTGTACCAGGTAATACCCTCTGGCCAAAAATAACACAAGTTTTGCCATTACTATATAGCAAGTAAATAAGCTGGAAGCGAGCAGGCTCGACTGCAAGATACCCTGTCGCATGAGTCTATCTCTCTTAATTAGTTTGATGTTCATAATTGTTGTGAATTTAATTTAATTTAGAAAAGGCAAAATCACTCAGTCCCCAATCTCAGTCATATTTGCATTTGATCTGCATTTGTTTATCGAAATCATAATCAATCACAGCTGATAGAGCGATAAGACTATGTTAAGCACAACAAATGAAAGTCTCAACTGTATTTATGGAACACCTGCTTTGGCATATAATTAAAATACCTTTTCCATGATTATGTTTACTTAGCAGGAGGCATTAAAATGCACAATCAATGCGAGTGGGCGCTCTCTTTAGTCAATATCTGGATAAATATTAAGTTCTATATATAGCAAAGACTATGTGTATACTCAGTACATATGAATTGTCTTTTTCTGTAGCATTACCTGGGTATAGTAATTAAAAATAGTTTGATACGAGTTAGTTAATCGAACAAAGTAATGTTGATAAAACTAATCTTGTATCACATTATAAGTATTATTATATTATACTTGTAAGTTTAGTCACATACATATATGTATGTATGTACGTATTAAATGCTTTTTTGCTTAGACTTTTACACGTTTTTAATGTGTAAACTGGAAAATAGACTTTGTAGCTTTTACTTCTCCCAACTTCATAATAATTACCCTTTTTTATGGCAGTCAAGACTTGTCTTTTAATGGGTCTACTGTGAAGTTAGAAGCGAAACCCATTTAATATCACAATGCAAACATGTTTAAAGATAAACTCAAGATGGAGCCCGCTATTTCACTGAGAAGCAGTAGCAGAAGAGTGTTGATAACAATTGCGAGTTTTGAGTAAGTTTCCGTTATTTGAAAAAAGGATCGAAACATTGAATACCCTCGGCAATATCGTCAAGTGCACGTCGGGCTTTCACTTGTGGCGCAGTTGCAAAACTGGCTGGCGATAAGAGTTTTGGGGCAAAGCGGGTCGACGGCATTGACAAAAGGCAGAAAGAGTGATGGAGTATGGTGTGACAGGGACAGGGACAAGAGCACAAGAGTCATACTGTTATCTTAAACAACGGTTACGGGTTCCAACTAACTTTAAAAACAACAGCTAACTGCGTGATAAGATTTCAAGCCACAACAACAAAAAATGAGACTCGATAGACAAATGCACTTGTCTACCTAGGCAATATGCTATTTTCGTCAACTACAAATCATAGTTAGTTGGCAGCATATACTATGTACATACATACATACATACATATGTATGTATGTATTAGTATTAGTATGGGTCAACAAGCATCTGTAGCTGGCTTTTATCACACACTGACTGATAGAAAGAAACCTTAGTTTTGCATAAAAACTGATAACTGATATTGTAGCACTGTTTATTCGTCTAAAACATGACAGTCAGCCATAATAAATGGCATACACTTTATTAATATTAATTTATTTTTGAGTTGAGAGAGTGCTTTACTTTTGGGTGTGACTGTATGTTCATTGTTATGTTATAATCATGTGTGTTATGATATTAGTTTATTTTGCATTCTTTTCATGTTTGTTTGTGCTTTGAATTAACATTTTTATTGCGACACTGAAGCGGCAGCAGTCATGGTCAATTTCAAGACTGATCAATGGGCACTAAACTTTGTAACACGCACAAAAACCCAGAAGGAATTGCTCTTTGAATTTAATGTACATACATACATAGTATACACACACAAGCACATTCGCATTCACATACATAGAACGTATATCATGTAGTTGATTAGCATTGGAGCTTTGTTGACTGCGCGGCGTAGATGTAAATCCAAGTCGCAAATAACACTTTACTTATAATACTTAACAAAACACACACATTTACGATTCGCACATAGTATGTATATAATGTGTACATATGTATAAATACATAGGTACATTTTTCAAAATTTTGCGTTCTACACACACATGGGCATGTACATCTACATACTCGCACTCACATACACACACACATGCACAATTTTGCATGGCTACTTGCGCAACTTGACAACCAGCTGACAGTCGAGCGTGCGTTCTCTCTCTTCTTTAACACAAACTTATACTCCAACTGCTCTCCCGCTTGCGCTCTTTTTAGTGACAACGCAGCAGAAGCACGCTCATCACTTCCACTCGTTTTTTGTCCGTTTATAATATAAACTTAATTTTGTACATACATTTGTGTGTATGTATGTATGCGATATTTATCTACACACATCATTTCGCATTTTCGGCAATTAAACATTTAAGTTTTAATTCAAATTATAAGTTTTTTTGACTTACGTATTTATCTAAATGATTACATACATATGTATGTCTGCATTAACATATGTTTGTATTTATACACACATTCACTTATGTATTTATATATGAACCTTTGGATCAGAATATGTAGATGAAACTGTGTTCAAATTTGTCATCACTTGTTTGCCGGTTCCCTTGGCTCACATACATGCATGCTTAGACTGCTTAAGCAGCAATATCTGTCCCCATTAACAACCGGCTTATTGTGCGACTATCACTGTTGGATTTTAGATTCATCTATCACATGGCACCTTCACTTACACTACGCCAATTGCAAAAATAAAGAAAACTTTGCTCGATACGCTTTTTCCGTTTAAAGCGAGCAAACAACGCCGCAACAACGCAACCAAGAACTCCGCGCGCGCGGGTGACTAGCGGTTAACTGATCGACAGGCGCCCCTACAGCTGGTAGCATGGTAAATGAAATCAACAAGGTGACGCATTGCGCATGACCGCTGCGTATGCGTACGAATAATAGAAACTGTGAAGTCACACATTTGCTTATGTTATTTTTCTGCGTGGAAAATGTGGAAATTCATTACAACATTAGTTCCAGCATTTTCAATAAATATAAAGGTTTCAAAATTACATAAAACGTATAAATTGATATGTGATATTAGTATATGTAAATACATATACACCTAATTCTGTTTTTACACGGTAGATTGGTTCCAAAAAAAACCGTGTAAAAAAAAACCGTGTAAAAAAAGACAGTGATCGTATGCAAAAATAGGTGATTGGTTCCTAATCTCTAAAACCTATTAAAAAAAGTAAAAATCAAGAATTTTTAATCCGAACATTTTGCCAAGAAATGTTGAGCTTTCTCCATTTCGAAGGCGATCTAAAATTTCTATTTTGGTTTCCAAAGAAATTGCTTTACGTTTTAGTTTTGTATTTGACATTTTCTTCAGGAATTCATGAAATATTTAACAAAATTAAAAAATATAAATAACTTAATAAATATAACACATTTTTTGACTTACCTTTTATCTTAACACGTTAAATTTAATGTAACGATCGAAAAACAAATTTGCCAATAAAAAATTTCTTTACCAAACATAAAATATTAACACACTTCAATCGCTCTGACCTTTGTGCTTGTATGCACAAAAAGGGAATTCCCCGAAATTTGTGCCATTTACATTTGCTTTGACCAGAAAATTTGCTTGTACGCTCAAAAAGGGAATTCCCCGAAATTTGTGCTAT
The DNA here is from genome assembly GCA_018150935.1 of Drosophila pruinosa. Taxonomy (NCBI): domain Eukaryota; kingdom Metazoa; phylum Arthropoda; class Insecta; order Diptera; family Drosophilidae; genus Drosophila; species Drosophila pruinosa. Next base: position 27,997,052 of record JAECWR010000199.1, read on the forward strand.
GAACAACTTTGCAAAAATTAAATTTGACAAAAAAAAATTTAAGAATAATAATTTTAAATCGTGTTAAATGGAATAAAATCGTGTAAAAAAAATTAAATATATTTTATTTTCAAACCGTGTTATACCAAAATCGTGTAAAAAAAGACCGTGTAAAAACAGAATTAGGTGTATATCATTCTAAGCACTTTAATTCTAATCGGACAATAATTATGCAGCCCTGACAATTGAGAATCTGTAACGCTCGATCCGCTTACCGCATGAAATGTTATCGACTGTTATTACTGTTGACGATAATTTCGCATAAGTAAACAACGCTAGAATCCAGATCGATACAATAAGTGTGACCATTTATAACCGTTAACAGAAAAAAGATTCATGCATATATATCATTGTAGGTAATTAATATGCGGCGGCGCAACATTTTTTGTTTGTTTTGATAAATAATTACTTCAATAGGTATATAAATAAGGAAAATACCAAAATGTTCATTGAATCTGTCAAGCAGTGTATTTGTCACATAAAATACGAATGTGCATACATTCAATTAAGCCAAGGTTTGCGATACAAAACAACAATTAATCGTAACACAGGCATACGTTGTGTATACACGTTAACATGATTGTATGAGTGCAATCTTGATTAGATTGTGCATACACTTTAAATTAAATTGGAATCCATTGGCTACAAACATTTCGATTTCGTTTAATCAGACGCCATAAAGTGATTAGCGATGGCCTCAGCGAAGCCAGTGCTATGTGTGGGTTGCACTGTTATTGACTTTGTCACCATCAGCGCTAGCTTTCCGAAGGAGGACACGGATGAGCGATGCCTCGATGGCAATTGGCAGCGTGGTGGCAATGCCTCTAACGTTAGCACTGTGCTACGCCTACTAGGTGCCAAGGTGGATTTCTTTGGCATACTCAGCCAATCGGACGGTTTTCGTGTTCTACTGGACGACCTAAAGCGACGTGGGATTGGTGTGCAGCACTGTCTAATGACGGATAAAGATCCACCCTTCTCCTCTGTTATAATTGCCAAGGATTCGGGATCACGTACCATTGTGCACTGCAACAAGAATTACCCTTACGTGACGTGGGAAGACTTTAGCAAGATCGATCTCAATCTATATGGCTGGGTGCACTTTGAGGCACGTCATCCTAAGGAAACCATCAAAATGATGAAAACCGTACGGGAACACAATGCACAACATGACAATCAGATTCTTATTTCATTAGATTTTGAAACATTGTATGAGAAGAACCTGGGATTGTGTCACTATTGTGATTATGTTGTCTTCTCCAAAGATCTGGCCAGTCGACAGGGCTGGAAGTCGGCACAGCAAACATGCTATGAATTGGCTAGCGCCTTGCAACCCAGTCGTGTCAATATAATTTGCCCCTGGGGAAACAATGGAGCTAGTTGCTTGGACGCCTGCAACAACTACAAGGAAGTACCGGCCTATGAGCCAGAGTTAGTTGTGGATACTCTGGGTGCTGGCGATAGCTTCATGGCCGGCTTTATATATGCCACTTATATGAAGAAAAACAACCTGCCGGAGGCTGTTGACTTTGCCAATCGAGTGGCAGGGCACAAGATCGGTGATTATAGATATGATCACATAGCAGAATTGCAAAACACGATCGATTAATTAATAGTAAAATTATATATGATAAAGCTATACGAAAGATGACAGAATATATGTAATATAATGATCTACACAACGTAGTTATAAATATAGTAGTGGTGTTGTTGATGGGATTTCCTCTCCCAAGTGTAACTTCGTAGCTTATAATTTTTTTGAAAATGTACAAGTCAGTGTCTGTGACTGGTGTCCGTAGCTATGATATCTATAATCTATGTAAATTTGGTAAAGTCTGCACGCTGATCGTCAATGTCTGTGCTGTTGGCTGAGGAAGAGTTGATGCCGCTGGATCCAATGGTGCTGGAACCGCCGCCGCTTTGCTGCTGTTTGCTTTGTTGCTGACTGACTTGCTGTTCAATAAGCTGGTAGAAAATATTAAGTATTAATATTTTAGCATAGACCAAATTAATTGCAATTCAATGCTCACCTGAGATCTCAAGCGTTTCAATTTACGCAACCTTTCGAGCCAGTTGGAGGCATAAGGATTCTTCTTCTGCACGCTCTGATATACTAGCGAGGCCAGCTGCAAGATGAGATTAGAGAAATGGAATTAGTTAGGTGCACTATGGATAGCATGAATTAGCTTTACATTTGCATGGAGTGCCATCTGGCGGGCCAGCAATGGCGCACTGCGGTCGGAGACGATGCGTGGTTCTGGATGACAGACGAACTTGGAGATCTCTGAACGTGCCTTCACATAAACCCTATTCGAATTGAGTTCTAGTGGCTCAACAATTACGCAGGCATAGTTAAAGTGACCCTGCAACGAAAAAGTATTAGAACATGTTGAAGAGGAACTCCAGCTATATGGGAGAGCTTACAGATATGGTAGTGAGATTGTACTCCTCGCCGCTCTCGTTGTAAATGATCTTGACGAAATCGTTGCCAATGTGCTTTTTCTTTTCGTTGCAATTGGGATCGTCTTGTAGGTTGGTGGGCATCAATGTGGCCACATGGAAGGTGACCTAAAATGGAAAAATTTGTATTTATTAGGATTGTTGATGTTGTAAAAATATAGTTTGATATTTGAAAAATACGATTATGATATTAAAATCTATTTTAAAAATATCGATAAGCCAATCATTTCATTTAATTGGGTTCCAAATTCAAATCGGTAACTGGGCAGTGCAATAACTAATCCTGGGACTTGACATTGATAGAAAATAACTAATTTTGCAGAAAGTGTCTTCGTAAAATTGAGAAAACTTTGAAGACAACAATTTCATAAAAAAATTTGCTAATATTGGCTAAATAAAAGTGCTACGATAGTATCGTCTTTGAAATGCACTTAATCGATGTCACTACATATCGATATTGCATCTATATACTCAGCTCACCTGCAGTATGTCGTCCTTCCAAATGTAGGCAAACTTGCCATCGGCGCCACTTTTGTCCAGTCCGATGAACAGATTATTCTGCTCGGCATCCTTGAGGCTGACCAGGGTGCCAATGCTGCGCAGAAATTCCACATAACGGGTGCTGCCATGTGAGTTGCGCAGAATCTCGACTTCGTTGTTACACTGATTGGGACCCACGTAGAGCACACCGATCTTATGGGTCTCGAATGGAGGCACAAGATCGAGCAGCGCTAATGCGCTGGATTGCTCGGGTCCCACTTTCAGTGGCGTCTCAGTCACCTCCAGCTGGCCTGTGCTGTACAACTGGAGGAACACGAAGCTGGGATTCATGCACAATTTGGCGCTTATCGGAGGTTTGGTTGCCCCAAAGCTCCGGAAGCTGCTGGCTGGGGGTGGACGGGCTTTGCCGTTGCTCACCTCTCGCACCACAGATATGGTCTTGGAACGACCGCGCATCATGTCACCGCCGTTCCCATTGTTGTAGTCGCCGGCGCCATTGTTGTTGCCATTGCCGCCACTGCTGGACTTGGCTAGACCCAGTGAGGCGTTCACATAGCTCGTCAGCTTGGCGGCTACGGGTGCCAGTGTTTGTTTGGCTGTGTTTACTGGCGGCGGCTGGACTTGACCGGGTGACAATGGTGGCTTGCCCGTGGCGGTCAATTTCAATGAGGATGCCGATGCGGAGGTCTGCACCAGTAGGCCGGGTTGTGCTGCAGTGCCCGCCACCTGGCTGCTGACATCATCCGCCGAGTGTTGCTTGGGCGGCAGGTTGCCCGCTCCTGGTTGTAGTGGAAATTTCAAGCCCTGCGCCTGTGGTGGGGTTGAGCCGGCAATCTCCTCGGGTATGGCTTCGCAGCTGACGCGCATATCTTTGGTGCTGTACTGTACGTTCTTCTTCTTTGACGATAGCTGCGGTTCCTCAAGCATGACCACCTCCGGCTCCTGGGAGAGCGGCGCTGGCTTGGCGGCCAAGATTGCTTGACGCCAGCTGGAACTCATCTCTGGACTGGAGTTGACGCGTCGCACGGGATTGCGTGCACGACCCTGTGCATCGCCAAAGGCCATCGCATCGTCATCGGGCTCGCCATCGCTGACACTGCCACTGAGCGCCGCATCCTTGCCACGTTTGCCCGCCATCCTTGGTATGGGTATATCGATGGCAGCGGTGCTGCCGCTGGCAATGCTCACCGAATGATGTATCTCCTCCTGTCGTTGAAGGGCACGCGCCTTGGCCATCATACGCCTACGCATCTCGCTAGCAGCCGCAGTGCCGGCCAATACTGGCTCAGCTTCCTCCTCCTGCTCCCCCTGTGGCAATTGCTGCACTGGTTGTGACTCCGGCGGTTGCTGTTGTTGTTGCTGCGGAGGCGGCGGCGGTGGCATCATTGTGTCTGGCCCAAAGACGCCGCCATGGGATGTGGGCAGAAACATGGAGACCATGCTATTAAAGGGCAGATCCTGCCCAAAGCAATCGCTAGCAATAGGATTCTGTATGCGCGTTATCCACGAGATGTTACCCGTGGGTCGTCTAATGTGAATCTCTGCCCACCCGGTGCAGGAACGCACACATACAGGCTGCTGCACAAAGGAACCACAGATCGATGGTCCCATGCTGGCCGTGGACACGGACATTGAGTTGCCCAATAGCGAAGTATTGCTGCCGGTGTGGGAGCCCTCGACTAGATTGCTGGCACCCGATGCCTCTGGATTGGAGCCGCGTCGCGAGTACGTGTCCAGCGAAGCTGTTGAACTATTAGAGATCTGTCGATGTGGATGTGCGCCCGAATTCGAGGCAGAGGACGAGGATGTTTGCTCCGTGCTGCCGGCGCTTTCGTTGCCGCTGCTGTGCTGCAAACTCAGCTTGGTGTAGCGTCGCTCCTGCTCCGGCGACAGCGTTGGCTGCATTGTATCCTTGGAGTTAAGACTGATGCTGGGTGCTTTGCCTAGATGTGTGCAGCGCTCGCAAAGCCCATTGCGTGTGGGCCCCGATGGACAGCCCGAGGTGGTTATGGTGATTAGATTGTGACCCACGAGCCATGTTTGGGAGACGCCATCCTTGAGCAAATACTCAATGGCTGGCAAGCTGTGGAAATAAAACTTATTAAGATTAAACTACTTGCCACCAATGGTTAGTCTTACCGCTTGGGCAGCGAGGCGCAGGGTGAGAACGTGTGCCGCGCCAGAAAATCAAAACAGGTCTCGGCTAGCTCAGAGTGAAAGTAGCGCAAACTGTTGTTCATCAGTGGACGCATTTCGGAATCATTGCGTGGGGTTGTGCTGTTCCGGCTGCCGCGCTCTGTCAGGCTGGTGCTCCGCTTGCGATTCGATGAATCTTCATTCACATTCACATTCAGCGAGTTGATTTTGACGATATCCTGGTACAGCAGCTGTGCATTCGATTGCATCGACTGTCAAGCAAAATAAAGGGGTTGTAGTAGTGGAACAATAACATTGAGAGAAACTACTTCTGATTACTGATTTGACTTACTGATTTGATGTAGCTCACAAAGTTCCTGCGCTGCTCCAGTTTGCACTTGAGGAACCAGCCGGCTATGACGTGATGGGCCAGCGACACCGTGTAGTGGTCATAGCGATGCGGCTTCGTGTACGTCATTGACAGGGCAAACACGTACATGTTCTGCATCGGGGTGAAGTTCGAGAACAGATGATTCGACAGATGGATTAGCACTGAAAAGGTAATTAAATAAATACATAATTAATATACTTCATCTGATTCAGTCTTCTAAATTTGTTTCCTTAATAGGCTCCCAGATTTTTACTTACGTGACAAGAACTCCAGGACGGGTATTGCCACCGTATTGGTGTCTGTCATCCTACTCATTTGCAGCAACACATCGGGCATGGTGCGCATCAGAGCCTCGGGCATTTCCAGCATCAGAATGGTCAGCGTATTGATGCACACGCTGGCAGAGTACGTGCCGGTTATGATGCGTGACTTGAGAGCCGAAATGATCATGTTCTGATGTGTGGAATTCATGCACTCGTAGTAGATGACAAGCGAGGCGATTACTTGCAGGATAAGTGCATCAAACTCATCGGTGGGTCGCTTGAATTTATTGGTGCTGCTCGAGTTAATTTTGAACAGTGTCTTGGCCAGCTCCTCGATATCGTTGCCCTGTATGAGCGCCTTGTTCTGCAACACCTTGGGCAGTTCCTTGATCACCAGCTGGAAGACCTGATAGTCTGTATCTTGGTTTAGGCAGCGCACAATTAGCTTGCAGGCCCGACGTATGGAAATAGTCGTGGTTTGTGATTGCGGCGGCAACGATGAATCGATGCCTAGATAGTGACTAAACTTAATCACATCGCTGTTGCCATCGGGATAGCCAATATGATAGGAGGCGTTGGCACGTGCCTTCAGCATCCAGTTGAAGATCTGGAGGGCAACAATTAAATTAGTAAATTAAGGCAGTTGCAACTGCATTTCAATTACCTTCAGGCGCACGATGCTCGCCTGCTCGAAGACCTTGGGCCGATCGTAATGCAGTTCCAGATGATCCATTAATATATTGAATATTTTGATGGCATGCGCGGCGGGTAGACGATGCAATTTAATGGCAAAGACGTCAATAAGTCCACTGACAGCTGCCACAATGTCGCCAATCTCAGTTTCGCTCTTCACAATCAAACTGCTGCCCAACTCGGACGCCGAACCCTCGGAGGCCACTTGACGCATCTGCTCAAAGGGACGATTAATCAACGTCTCCAGTATGTCTAGCAGTTCCATGCAACGCTTGGTATCGCAGTGTGAGGCAAAGTTGCAAAGGGCACGCGCCACAGCCGTGCGCACTTGAACACTGGGCTCCTGATGAATCTGGGCCAGCTGTGTGACGACCACACGATCGAGTATCTCTTCCTCGTAGCTGGAACGATTCTGGTTCATGATCTGCACCAGCGATTCGATGGTCTTGATGCGCACATTCACATTGGACATGCGATAGTAGCGACGCACGAATTGCGTCAAAGTCTGCAGCCATTCGGGTCGTGTGGCAGTCACTCGACGTGTCCGATACTCGATTAGTCCCAGCACGGAGGCTTCAGAGCGGCGTTCGGCGACACGCTCAATTAAATCGTAGATGCGATCCACATTGGCCAAAATCTGGGCACGCTCATCTTGCAGCAACTTTTCAATGCAGTCGATGTTCTCGTGGAAATTGGTACGCAGATGTGCTAGATGCGATAAGCGATCGTTGTTGAGACCGGAACGCTCTGAAGAAACATTAAAAATAATTGTACAAATCTTTATTAACAAGTAGGAAAGCTACAGTCATGTGGATACCCGCTTGTTATTTTTAAATAATGCTATGATTTATTTAATAAGTTGAAATTTATTATGTCTACCAAATATTTAATTATTTAACGCAAACCAATATCAGCCGACAAATTCAAGAAAATAATATTCATTTAAATTTAATTCACTAGCATAAAGTGCATCAATATTAAGTAAACCAAAATGAAGTTGACTCGTATGCTTACCATAATACTCAATGTTATCCACGATGGCCGACATAATATCACAGATCAGATCCCAAATGATCTCCGACAGCTTGTGCTTGGTGATCACCATGCGTATGCTGAGAATAACCTCGTATGTTACGATCACCTGTCGGCTTTCCAATGCCTAGTTAGTAATGAAAACATTTAGTTGGACAAAACCACAGTCTAATCATTATGCTCAACTTACACTCAGGAAACCTTTGAGCACATTGGTGGCGTAATTCATTGGCGACACTTGAAAGATGCTGTTTGATCCAAAGATGTTGATGTTTAGGTGAAAGACAGCGCCACGCAGCAGCTGTGCATCCTCGTACTGTGTGCGATCATTGAGTATGCGGCACATCAGTTTCATGGATTCAAAGCCCAGCTGGGTGCCCAACAGATTCTTCATGATCTGAAAAGAGCAGACAAAACACCCAAATCAAGTCAGCATTTTTAAACAATCATTTGGACAGTTCAGCATTAAATTTTCTGTAAGGCCATGAAAAAGCAAATTGTAAAAGAGTTCATTACGGTGAAGAAGGTGCGACGCCTGCCGCCCAAGAAGCCACCGCCTCCAAAGCCAATTAAGCGGATTGTTCTTGTCGTTGGCCGCTGTTCGCTGGACATGATCACGGTCTGCAATGACCACCCCTCGCCCGGAGTGACACAGCGCACGGACGAGGGTTACTGGAAACTGGGCGGGCATGCGGGCAATACTTGTTGCGTGCTGCGACGTCTGGGCACAGAGTGCGAGTTTTTGGGCCAACTGAGCAGCGTTGCTGCATTCGAAAGTATCTTGACCAAATTTAATGCCATGGGCATTGGTATCTCCAGTTGTCCGCGTACACCGCATGATCCACCTCATCGAAGCATTGTTGTGGTGCGGGGCAATCAAGCGAACACCACTGTCGAGTACTCCAAACGACATCACGAGCTCACCTACCAGCAGTTCATCGGCGCCGTTGACTATCGCAAGTACAGCTGGATACACTTTGAGGCACGTAATCTCAAAGAAACGTATCGCATGATGCAATCTGTAGAAGATTATAATGCACGCAACGAGGATGCAAACATCATAATGTCGGTCAATTTGATCAGTTTGTGTGCACTTAATCTGCTCCTGGCCGACAAGGCGGACTATGTGATTGTGCAGCGTGAGCTTTTGATAAAGAATGGCTATATGAATGGACGCGAGGCTGTCTGGGCTGTCCGAGATCGCTTGGTGGTGACGCGCAAACGTTTCCTAGCCACGCAACCCAAGAAAACTCTTAGTGTCAATGCGGAAGACGAGGTGAAAGACACCAAGTGCATGCCTGAAGTGCAAAAACTGCCTACGATTATCTATGAAAACTATGAGGAAGGCGCCAGTTGTTTGTTGCCCAACGATAAGTACTTTAAAGTGGGCGGACATAAGCAACAAAATATTGTGGATACAATTGGCGAGCATGACACCTTTGTTGGCGCCTTAATCTACGCATTGCAAGAGATCAAGCTATCGCTGCGCGATGCAATGGAATACGGCACGAGAGCAACGAGCCATAAGCTATCACAGTTTGGCTTCGATTGCTTGCGTTGCATGCCTAAGGACTTGATCAGCTGCTACTATGCATAATCAATGAGGGAAACTGAATTATATTATATTATATATACATCTAGTTGAATACATTTGTTTCTTACAACTTAATTGAATCTATATATATTGTATATGACCTACCTTAAAAGATGCCTGGCAATATCGCACATGGTTGACAGTCCGACACAATGTTACAATGCATTGATGCAGTGTCTCGCTGGGGAAAATTGTGTAGCCAATGACCAATTCCAAAATGGTCAAGCATTGCAGTCCAATGTCGTCATCTGCAACGGTGCAGCTCAGTTCGCAGGCATTCCTAAAATAAGATAATAAACATACGATATCTCGCAGGTGTAACAAAGTCACACTTACTCCACAATTCCTACAAGAATGTCTTTGTCTAAATGTGCAGCATTAAATTTGATGAGATTAATGAGCATGTCCAAGTAGGGACAGAGCAAGGAGGCCTCTGTAATTGCTGGTATCCAAAGTAGCATAAACTTGCCAATCTGCAAATGATAACAATATTAACTAAACCAGCTCATTTGTCATTTATATGTCTTGTCTTCACCTTCTCCTCGAAATTGGTAATATCTTTGCCGTTGTCTGTAAGCGTGTCGAGCAGTTCTAGCAGATGACGCAAATCCTCATGTGCCTCATGGTTCTGTATGACCAGAAAGAACTTCTCACGCATCAGCGTTAAGCTTTTGTATTGTGTGTGGATGAGCCGCTTGTAGAAGCTCAATGCAATTTGTCGCGTTTCAGCCGGCTTGTTCGGCACAATGAGATCGTTGGTTAGGAGCCACAGCTTAGTAATAGAAGTCTATAAAGCAATGGTGTGTATATTAATTATTGATTTTGACGATTCTGGCATCGACGACGATGGCAGGTCTCTTTTCTCACCTCGTCCAAGTTGATGCTGTGCAAATGCTGGTCGCCCAACTCTTTTAGCATTTTGCAACGTTGCGCGATTGGTTGCTCCGGTCGCAACTCAATCTCAAATTCTGGACGTAATGTGCGGTCACCCGCAGCTCCTAGGCGAATTTAATAACATTCTTAAGTGCATTTCTATGCAAATCTATTGTTGACTATAAATATTATACCTGCTGGTTTTGTAGATTTTAGAAACATTTTAAACTTGGATTTGTCCTTGGAGCTCATCATTGACGGTTTCGTTGTATTTACGCTTTAAGTAGTAAGAATAGTCGTTTAATACTACAAATTACCTCTAGTTTAAATTTAAATAACAAATAATTGAAAATAAGCAAAGAATTGTGCTGGATGTCAGCGTGACCGCATATTGAATTTCAAAATGCACTATTTAACCTCGAAAAGTATACAGCAATAAACAAATCCATAATTACAAGTTTGGTTACACTTTAATAGCGATGGGACAATTTTCGATGCAACACATGTAAAAAGCCGCAAATTTTTGAACCATTTTTTGTGTTCATTTGATGTCTAAACCTAGTTCTCTAGCCCATTTTTTGTAAGCTAAGTTCAGACAAATGGTTTGTTAAGATAAATGTTTTATCGGTGTATTACGTATGCAGGAAAACTAAATTTTGTCAGCGATTAATTATTTAAAGTGCAAATTATTTGTGTTAAATGGGGGCATGTTTATTTACTAAATGCATTGTATCAAATATAGCTGTGAACGCTAATTTGAGATTTTAGATCTATATACTTTTTAGTAAGTGTAAGAGAGAGAGAGAGAGAGAGATAGAGAGATAGAGAGAGAGAGAGAGAGAAAGAGAGAGAGAGAGAGAGATAGAGAGATAGAGAGAGAGAGAAAGAGAGAGAGAGAGAGAGAGATAGAGAGAGAGAGAGAGAGAGAGAGAGAGAGACAGAGAGAGATTAGATTTATTATTCGATTTTATTAGTTAACAGTCCACAGCTGTTGACCGAACTTATTCAGTCCCGCTGATCTTCCTTTTTTAATATTATATATATTTTTTAATTGTTGAGCTGCAATTATGATGAAAATATGTAATAAAAATAAAATCAAATAGGCCTTGCATTTTGAACTCCACATAAATAGCTGGATCTAAAACATAAGACTCATTCCATATTTTGTTTGGCCTTCATTACACATCTAAAATTTTTGTTTTAATTTTGTTGTTTTTAAATTTTTGCCGGTAAATTTCAGAAAACAACAAAATGACTCTTAAACATATGCGTAGGTTAGCCAGTGTCCAGAATGTTCAACTCTTAAGAATCGGTGCGCGTACCTTTGCTAGCGGGGCTACACTGCTCGAGGTGATGGAGTGCAAAATATCTCAGGAGCACGAGAAAATTAAGAAGCTTAGAAAGGAGCACGGAAAGTTCAAGATGGGCGAAGTAACCGTTGATATGATGTATGGTGGTATGCGTGGTATAAATGCCCTGGTGACAGAGACGTCTTTATTGGATCCTGAGGAGGGCATTCGGTTCCGTGGATTGTCCATTCCAGAGTGCCAAGAGAAACTGCCGGCCGCTAAGGACGGTTGCGAACCGTTGCCAGAAGGTGTGTTTTGGCTGATGCTGACTGGTGATGTGCCAACCCGGGCTCAGGTTGAGCAGTTGTCATGCGAATGGGCCGAACGTGGTAAAATCCCCAAGTTTGTAACTAAAATGCTGAAAAGTTTCCCAAAAACTCTACATCCAATGTCACAATTCTGCGCTGCCATCAATGCTCTCAATCACGACAGCAAGTTCGCCAAGGCATATAGCATGGGTGTGCCCAAAACCAAGTACTGGTTGTATTGCTTTGAGGACTGCATGGATTTAATTGCTAAACTTCCACTGGTGGCTGCTGAAATCTATCGCAACACATACCGCGGTGGCAAGGGTCCAGATAAGATTGACCCAAGTCTGGATTGGTCAGCCAATTTAACAAAAATGCTGACCTATGAAGATCCCCAATTTACTGAGCTAATACGTCTTTATCTAACCATTCACAGTGATCACGAGGGAGGCAATGTGTCCGCACACACAACCCATTTGGTTGGATCTGCTCTTTCTGATCCGTATCTATCGTTTGCTGCCGGTATGAATGGGCTGGCGGGTCCACTTCACGGATTGGCCAATCAGGAAGTGCTCGTTTGGGTGCAAAAATTGCAAAAGGCCGCTGGCAAAGATCCCACGGAGAAACAATTGCAAGATTATATATGGAAAACACTAAAATCGGGACAGGTTGTGCCTGGTTATGGCCATGCTGTGCTACGAAAGACCGATCCTCGATATACTTGCCAGCGGGAGTTTGCACTTAAGCATCTACCCGATGATCCGTTGTTTAAGCTGGTGGCCAGTCTGTACAAGGTGGTGCCACCAATTCTTACCGAGCTCGGCAAAGTGAAGAATCCCTGGCCCAATGTAGATGCTCACTCTGGCGTACTGTTGCAATACTATGGCATGAAAGAAATGAACTATTACACCGTTTTGTTTGGGGTATCTCGGGCACTTGGTGTCCTTGCCTCTCTCATTTGGGATCGAGCTCTTGGTCTGCCAATTGAGCGTCCCAAATCTTTTACCACCGAATCTCTAATCAAGAAAACCGCAGAAGGATCGAAAGGGAAGAAGGGTAAAAAGTGTTGATCAGAGTAAAAGTGAAGGGATCGAGCTCTTGGTCTGAGCGTGTTTATCAGAGTGCATTACATTAAATTTCAGTTAATAATTGGGTGTTTTATGCATATTTGATTTTTTTACAATAGAATAGGGAATAGAAATAAGACTCGGGGGAGATAGAAATTCCTGCGACGATGTAGAAAATTAAAATTGATTCTAAAAAGTGTACAATAGATATTTAAAGATAAAAATAAATACCGATCACAATCTTTTTACTAACATTGACAACATGCTATCAGAGTAGGTAAGAAAGAAATAGAAGAGCAGTTGACTGCTAAATATGCTAATTGAGCAAATGGCACTATTAAAATACATGGAATCAAATGTATGCAAATTGCATGTAATACGTAATTTACTAAACGCATGTTAAACTAATTCGGTAAGGGGCTCTCAATAGTTTATGATTGAAACAAGCAATGTACATTTGAAATTATGAAATTTATGTTGAACAAATGTCTTGAGTTAATTCAACATCAGTGTCCTGATGTCTGTATATCTCTAATTTCTATAGAATATAATAATATTTGTCGTTTTCTCTTTTTCCCTTTAGAGGAGAAATCAAATAAAATGACTGGCAAATGGAAAAGTCCCCAAAGAAAACTTGAAAACGAAACGGTTTATTATGCTTATGCGAATGCGATGACAACAAAAAGGCATAATAGTAAAATTAAATGTGTCTATTATGCCAGCAATACAATGCACACATAAAACCACACACACCCATACACACTCATACACACACACCAGCACATAGACCCGGCCACACAATCGTATAGCCCATGGAAACATTTGGCAGACAAGAAACGTTTAAGGAAGGATGTGTTGCTTAGGACAGATGATAGAGGGGGGCAGTGGCAGTGGAGGCATCAAGGGAATGGGTGGCATGCCACACACATAAAAACAAATGCACAGAATATAACAACAACAACTACAAGAGCATTGAAACATTGAAGCTCAGTTCTTGACAGAGAAAGAAAAGCAAAATCAACTTGGAAGGCTGGCTCTTGGCCTGGGTCTGGGTCTGGGCCCAAGTCCGGACCCTGGCATGAGTACTTGGCCCGGGCGTGTTTGTTGTCAGATAAGCGCAATAATATGCACGTATTTTACGGCGAATTCCCCGTCATCATCTTGCATCCCTCGTCCTCATTGAGTTGCTCCCTAATTTCGCGTACATTTTCTAAGAATACGCAAATTTAAATGCGAATTGTTTTCAGTTTTGTTTGCCCATCGTCGCTTTGCCTAATTGACTTTGCGTGAACCACGCAGCACCGGCTCATCCCCCGATCCCCCATTTCCCCGTTTCCCCGCTTTCCCGGCCACAGCATCCGTCCAAAAACTTGGTAAGAATAGACGACAATCAGTGTTCATTTTTTGTTTGGCTTTTTTTGTATGCGTCTAATTTGTGTGCGGTTTATGAAAAGAATAACAGCTCCAACTCCGGCTACAGTTGTCGACCTAATGAAAATATGTTTCCCCTTGCCCACTCCCACTCCCCTGTCTCCACCCCAGAACATGTGCTTACTTCTTTTCTACCGAGAAGTTGTTGCACATTCCACGGCTTATTAAATTTTGATTGTTGGCATAAAAAAGGCTGCTTAAGTCGCTGCAAATGAGTTGATACTGAACTTTGTATAAAATTTAATTTAAGATTAAATGCAAATTTATGGTTAATAATGAAACAGAAGTTTAGCTATTGCTAAGAATACATTCGTACAATATAAATAAAGCTAGAAATAAAGACAGAACTCTGCACTAAAAGAAACTAAAGGAAAGTTGCTGCTATGAATAATTTTACAATATAAATTAAATTAAGAAAATGTAACTAAATAATATTTAATCAAATAATTCCACAGAATAAATTTAGATCATATTTATGAGAATTAAACAAACAAAATATATATGAAAATATTGAAACTAGCTTAACTGCATGTAAGCTGTTACATGTTGTAAAACATTGCTCTAACTTTTCTACTTCTTCACGTTTAAGATGAACAGACAGACAGACTGCCACGTTATTTTGAATAATTTATTGATATTAATATTAGTAACTTAAATTTTCATATGCAAAATACTGTTGAAATCTACTTACATGAATTGTTGGAAGTGAATTTTGCACTGATTAGTTCATTGTTGAGTTAGCAGGACACCTAGATGCCATGGTGCATTCAATGAAGAGGGCAACAAGGGAGGGCTCTAAAGTGGCCATTGCGAACAACAACGAGAGCAGCAAGAACAGCAAGAAGAGGAACACAAACACCAGCACCATCAGCGTCATCATCATTGATGCTATTCAGCATCTCTTCTGGCATTCAGCATTCCTGGGTATTGTATTTCATTTCCGTTTTCATTATTATTTGTGGCTGGATGCTGGACCGTCACTGGATGTCCTTTTGGCTTGAGTGTCGCTCACGCCTTTGCCTTTGCCTTTGGGAGTGCTGTTGTCTCTGGCTTCTCACTCGCCTCCGTCTCTCTCTGTCTATCTTTTTTTTATCGTGGCCCGTCTTCCTTGTCGTCTTCGTCGTCAAGAACAACGCCAACGACGCTGCCAACTTCCTGCTATCGTGCTAATTTCCGTTGCTTTATCTTGACACAATGGTGCGCATTAAAAGCGAGATGGGCAAACTTCATAACTAAGAGCGTTGCCAAAGCGAAGGGGAAGTGTGTGTGTGTGTTTGTGTGTGTGGCAGGGTTGACTGCTCCAATGCAACGCTGACCGCTGCGCTTTTATTTCCGCCCCACATTTTGTCGCCATATTAGACGCCATTTTTGTTTTCGCATTGTCAACACATTGTCATTGGATGGCAACTAACTAGATGGAGTCAGAATGAGACTGTCACAATGAGCGGGAGAGGGAGAGAGTTTTGCTCGCACATTTGCATGGTGTTATTCTTATTTATTTATTTTTTGTTCGTTTTGGTTCTTTCAAAATATTGATAAATGCCGCCCATTAAACGCGATTAACAATTTGAATTATGTGGCAAAGCCAAATTTTATTGCCAACACAATTCTATGGCCAAACAAATGGCATCATTATTAAAATATATGTACCTAAGTGTGTGTGTGTGTGTGTGTGATAATGCAAAGCGACCATAATTGGGGGCGGGGTTCAGCTCAAAGTGAGCTTTCCGCGCGTATTTAAAAATTGTGCTTACAATTTGCGTCGTTTGAATTTCAATGCAACCGCGAAAATTATTGCCAATTGTTTGTGCTCGACCAGTCACAGCAATAGCAACAGCAACAGCAGCAGCAGCTCGACAACAATAAAAGCCTCAGAGACTAATGCAATTTTAGTCTAAACAGTCGGCAACAATTTCAATGAATTGCATCAATTGCCGGCCCATTGTTGATGCCGTGCTACCAAAATAAAAAGCGAAATACTGCTACGCCCTATTGTCTGGGCGTGGCCGACTGCACGTTGGCCAACTTCATTGTTGTTTTTGTTGTTGTTGTCGTTGTAGCGCACTGCACTCGCGGGGGTAATAAAATAATTGCAGCGCACGTGTCAAAAATATTCAAAAGGATTAAGCTGCGACTCCGGTCGAGTACGAGTTCGAGTTCGAGAACGATGACAAGGACGAGTATGAGAGGGATGACTGCAAATCCAGCAGCTTCCCTTTGCTGTACAAATTGTCCAACTGATTGCATAAATTGTTATGGAATGCCATAGACGAGCACTCATTTTGAAGAATTTTGTGAATGCGACAAGGACAATTCCTGACAACAGCACTCGCATTTCACATGCCTTTTGTGGGCGAGGCACAAGCGAAAGGGTCTGCATCGAGCTGTGGGCTGAGGGATTGTCAGTGGACTTTATCGCCTTTACTTTTTATCCCGCACTATTCTCTACCAAATATGTAAGTTATTGTACGTTTTAAACGGTATTTGTTATAGTTTATCTTCTCAATACAAATTGATTGAATTTTAGTCGAGTAAACATTTTTCCAGCACTTTAATATAGTTTGAATTTAATAAAATATTTAATCAAAAGACTTTTGTTTGTCTAGTAAAATTGTTATATTTAGTTTAATTTACTTAAAATGAAAACATTATATTAATTAAAAAATAAAAAATCTAGAATAAGAAGTAAATTTTCCAATAATAATATGATATATTTACCACCTCTTCTTAAAGATTATTTAGAAAGAAAACAATAATATTTAACTAAATTTAAAATTATAAAATAAAAAATTTAACATTTACTTCCCCAAGAGTATACAAAATTCGGCTATTTATAACTACATATATTTTTCTGTTACGATTCTATTTTTTTCTTGGGAAGCCAGGAATTTATTTTGATTTGCAACAAATTTGCTCTGACATTGTGTGTGTGTGCGAGTGCGTGTGATGTTGTATGCTTAACGTTTTATTGCTTTTCGCACTCGCCACTCGCCACTTGCCACTTAAGGGTATGCCGGGAGGGTTGTCCCATGCACAAAGGGGGGAAGGGGGCACTGGGAACTGAATGGAAACTGGGCGCTTTGTTTACTTTGTTTGTGGTGTGAATAGCAAATAAGCTGAGACGAATGCGATTGAGATTGCGAATGGGACTCGAATGATGACATACTAGTTATTTGTGGCATTTGTCCACGCAATGCTATTCATAGCATACTTTAGAGCGCATGGAAATACGCACTTCTTCTAATTACAAGGTATTCAGCAAGCGCAGCAAATATAATTTGCAACATTTTTCAGCCTCATTAGTCGACAAAATGCTTGTCCATTTGCCGTGTAATGGCAAAAAAGAAAAACATATAAAATAAAATGCATTTGTAAAGTGGAAAATGGGAAAAGTGCAAATTGCAAAACTGTAAAATGGGAAATGTAAAATGCATTTTCTGTAATCTCTGTGGCCACAAAATCAATTTGCGTTACAAGTTTATATCGGCTAAAGTTCTCTCCCTCAATATATGCTATATTGGAAAATTAAATGCATTTGCGTTTGGCTTTCGTGTCTGTGGTTGCAAAATTGATGGATTTTGCTGTGACAGCAACAGTAATTGAAAATATTTGTTAACTATTAGTTTTGTGATATCCACAGAGCATTTTTGCCCACCCTTCCTCCCTCCTCCCCCACATTTCTCACTATCCCCATTCAATTTGAGTTCCGTTGGCACCTGCTTACCTGCATCAGGCAGGCATCCCTTCCTGTGCACATTTCCGTAATTCCCAAACACCTCCTCGTATTTTAATCCCACTTGAAGCAAAAGCCTCAAGAGGTTCCTCTTTCTTTCTTATCTATCGATGCGCCAAAGCGTGTCAGCTGTGCGGCTTGGTGGTTGGGCAAGGGAAGGGAAGTGGAAGGGCTGTTTGTGGCTCCATTGCTATTACAATAGCAGAAAAGCCTTTTGACAATGCACCCCACGAATTTCAATGTATTTTCTGCGACTTCGCATTTGATACCACGTACTGAAAAACCATATCAAACGGGTTTATAAAATCTAAATTACTTACATATCAAATAAAATGTCCTAGAGTAAACCCTAAGGAAATCGACCCTATTTAATACGTTACTGAAAATGTTCTATTTGTACGAGTATTTTGGGCTAATCGTTCGTCTATTATACAAAAAAATTAATATTGTTTTGTTTGTTATATTCTCGATACTGGGTATGCTTTAGTCGTGCCTCTTTAAAGTTTGTTTTTTTTTATTATATATACTACATGTATTTTTTCTTTAATTCGCAACAAATTGAATAGACGACTGTGACGATTGCCATGTAGCATTATCACCTACACACCCAAAAGTTGTGAATGTCTTGTAAGCAATTGGTTCGATTCCTTGTAGTTCTCCATCTCACTTTTCCCCCCTGCTCGCAGCAATCTCCTTTCCCATTCGCCATCTATTAGCCTTTGTATTTTGGCTGCGTCGCGTATATCACATTTCCGTTTGTTAGCATTCTTCTATATTGCACATTCACATATTCACTCGCGTGAGTATGAATAGCAAAAAGTTTTCTGCTCAACTTGATAGCCCCCAAACAGAAAACCCGAACTCAAACCCAAACTCAATCACAACCTCTTTCTATTACAACATGCAAAAATTCTTATTGTACATTTTTGACTGGGGCAAGGGTTCGTTTTTATTTTTTTGTAGTTGTAGCTGTTGTTGTGTGTGTGTTCCGTGTTGTGTGTTGATTTGAAGGCAGCTCACGCCTTCCTTAGTTGCTTTTAACATTTTGATTGTCAATATTTTCCACACGTCTACACAAAAGGTATAAACTAAACATAACTTTGTTCATTGATTTCTTCCTAGATGTGACACATTATAGCTAGTTAAATAGCGACATTTACCTCAAGCTTATTACAAGTCGATCCCAACTTCCATTTCCGTTTACGTTTTAATAGTATTCCTTAGTTAATTTTACTATACATTCATACATATTGTTTGCTTAACCTAAGATAAACCATAGTTTTCTTTTCAATTAATTTCCATAGCCATTCATGACAATTTTGAGTTTTGCCAACTAACCGAACTGCGAAATTGTTTGCAACTAAAAGTGAAAAATCACGGTGGAGTTGATAGACTGTATGATACGCAGTTTTCATAGAAGCGAAGTTGTGGTTGAGATAATTTCAATATGGCTGTTAAATATTCTAGTAATGTTAAGTCTCTCTGCTTACATTCTGTATATGTTGTTAAAGTCGAGTCATTCTGTTAAAGTGTCTGTTAATTAACACTGCACTCTCTCTCTAACTCTAAGCCACTGTTAAATTAGCTGATTACTTTGATCCAATTTTGAGTCGCGTGCATAATTGCTATTGATTGGTTTAAAAGTGATGAGTTCGTTGTACTTTTATGTAATAAGTGAACCATCAAATCAGTGTGAACTTGTGTGCATTATTATACACCTTTCCGTAGTCCAATTCATAGGTGCAGGGTATAATGGAAGAAACACAGTCGACATAGATAAGAACGCCAAGTTGTTTGCTTAATAAATAAACTTTATATTCATAACTGAAAAACTTTTGCGGCGTCGGACTCTTAAGCGGCATGTGGCATGCAGCATCCAGTTACCAGATGCCAGTTGGCAGTTGGCGGTGGCAACAGTCAAGCGAAACAAATGTGGTCGCTAATTTGCGTGGCAAAAACTTTTCGCTGAACGGCCCTCGAATGCATACTATGGAATTGCAAGTGGCGCCACAAACTGCGCGCCACGGCATTTCCGTTAGCTGAGTTAACTGTTAGCTGAGTGCAAGCCGCACAACATAAATTATGCGAGCATTTTCCGCATCAGCAGCTCTCTTTCCCGTCCCCGTTCCCTCTGCTGCGGTTGCTATCTTCGCTTTGGCCGCTAATCACAAAAGTTTTTCGGAGGGGGGAAAGAAAGCCTGCATTTTGCTACCTTCAATTGCCACTTGAAGAAAGTTTTTGGTAACGCAATGGGGCCAAAAGGGTTAAAGAGACTTGCCGAAAGTCTCTCAAACTTTTTGCAGCACTGATTAACGAGACATAATTATTTTTGCATTAAGCGCTTAGCTAATAGGCCGTGTAATGCTACAACTTTTTGCTCCCTAATCAGCGCATCAGACACTCCAATAAGACAGAGAAAGAACTAAAGAGAGAGAGAGAGAGAGAGAGAGAGATAGATGAAGGAAAAAATAGCATTTTGCGGCGAGGAACACTCGAAGATAATGAAAGTGCATTGAGGCGGCAAAAGTCAGAGACAGGTTGAGGGGCAACATTTTTCCATTATGCGATGCGCCACATTCTTTGAGAGCACAAAAAGCGATTGTATTGCTCGTAAAACGACTGTAAGATACTCTATAAATTAATTCAGTTTCTTTCTATATACATATAGTCAATTGATCAAACAATTCTTAAATAGTTTTTGCTACATTTGAAGTCAACATTAATACAATAATACTGGATTACATACGATTTTACTATTACTGTATTATTTTAAGATAAGTTTTCTTTGCCTTTTACAGGGCATCGATAATTTAAAACTATGGTAAGAGGCAACCTGGAAAAATGCAACATTTTGTTGCCTGCAGCGAAATGTCTGCTCTTCTATGGTTGGCCAACACTTGCTGTGTCTGGCTTGATGAGAAAATGCTGTCAGAACGGCAGGGTTAAAAGCTCAATTCATTTCCAGCTAAGCCAGTGACAACGGTGTCGATAGAGAGAAAAGCGAGAAACAGAGATAGAGTGCAAAAGAATGGCAGAAGGAGCGAGAGAGATTGACAACGGAAAGTGTGATTATATTTTCATTTTCAATTTTTTACGGCCAATTAATTTGGCAATTGACGCTTCGCTGGGCGTCTGCGACAGGCCAGATACTTACATATATGTATATGTATGTGTGTAGGAGTGTGTGTGTAAGACCATGCAAGAGGGTAGTTCCGGACGTTGGGCTGTCGGCGTTGTTGCAAATTGAGTTGTGTGTTGCAAGAATAAGATAAGTCTATTATAGTGGCAGGAATAGCTTTGCCTGCCAGCTATTTTGCCATTGCATTGTCTGCCCTCAACATAATGTGAAATGGTTTTTGTCATGGGCGGCCTTTTGTTAGGAGGCACCCTAACCCTAATCCCAGTGCTTCCCCTTCTTCTGTCTTGCATCAGCAGACCATCATGCAATTTGCATTAAAATTGTCTTTCGAAATTAGAAAATCCAGTCAGGTGTGCGCAAGCTGTAGACATGATTGTGTATATGTATATATTAATTTAAATCAATCATTTAAGATTGCATTTTGGCTTAAATCTAATTCTAGAATAGATTATATATAATATAATATATTATTTATTTTAGTCAAACTTGGCTAATGTTTATTTCAAACTTGACATCGAAGCCGTTGTTTATAAAACATATGTATATTAATAGAATAAATAACATAATTTCAATAAAATAAAATCACTTTGCTTTTTAAAATCCATTCATGCAACTATTGCACGTAGTTTATTAAAAGATATTACACATTAGTAATAACGATGGTCGGTCGATCGATCGGTTAAATGTGAGACAAACACTTGGCTTAGTTCTCGTGCACAATAACAACATCTTGCAAGTGCACATTTGGCAGACGCAGGAACTGCTGTTCGTCGTCAATGCGACGGTCGAGTGGATAGCCCAGCGGACGATTGTACCCAACCACTTGTTGACCCTGATGGTCTAAGGGCGAAACAATCACAAGGATCTGCATTGGCAAACCTTCGGGACGACCGCGTGGCAAAATCAGGCGTTGCGGGAAACGATTATTTTCACCAATCAGTTCATCAATCAATAGCTCCTCCTGCTGGTCACGAATTGTGCGCATCACACGGCGATAGATTTCCCTAATGGGCGTAACATCACGAGTGGTCCAGTCCATGTCTGTGGAACGTTGCTGGATGTGATTGCGACCCGTGTGCAGTTGGGTGTTGAATACATTGAGCTGCGAAAAGCTTTGGCGACGCTGCTCCAAGTTGAGATCATGACCATCGACATCCTGACGAGGTCCCAGCATGATGCGAATGATTACATTCCGTTCACACTCCGACGTAATGTCCATGTCAATGGTGAAGGGCTGACTGTTCAGGCGTGATTTGCGTATAAGTATCTGCGGCTGCGGTTCCAACAGCAGGTTGCTCACATCCATTTCGTAGTCCTCAGTGCGAGTTCGCAATTCGCTGATACGCACATCACTGATGGTCACATCTTGCATGGCCAATTGATCTGGCCTGTAGGCGCCCAGCTGCTGCATGCGCTTCTCCTCCACTATGTTGAAGATGCTGGACAAGGTATAGCGCAGCATGGGATCATTAAGATCGATGCCAAGACCCAGAGGCTTTGACTGCATAACGTTGTTGTTCTGCAGCAAACGAAGAATGCCTGTTGTCACAACATCTGCAATCACACGCTCCATGCTCATTGTCTCATCCAACTGCTCCAGTCTGCCTCCCTTGCGGATCATGGCTTGCTGCAGTGTATCATTGATGGCGTTGAGCTGGGTAATGAAAGCGGGATTGTGACGCGAGTCCAAGCGCATTCGAGTACATACTCGAATGCGAGTATTGTCCAATTGTGGCATCTCCTCGTCCAGCCGCAGTGAGATGCGTTCCTGATTCAATAGAGCGAGCAGTTGACGAAAAGTGTGCACCACTATTTCACACTGCCGGGTGAATTGCTCATAGTTGCTTTTTCCTTCAAGATCCTGAATGTTCATTGCAACAGAACGTAATGCGTCCCAGTCAACTGGTTGGTTCAGGTCGTCTTCGTTCTGCTGCTGCTGACGACGTCTTTCCATCTGCAGTTCAAAGTCGTTCTTTAAATTGCCTAATCGATTGATCGCAGATTGCTCCGTCAAAGCGAGCTGTTGGATGAGGTTGTTGACGAAATTCTGCATGCCAATGTCTTCAGTCAGCAATGAAATATTCTGTTTCTTTGAACGCCTGGACAACACCAAACGATTCGGGGTCTGGGGGAGCAGCTGTTGACGTTTAAGTGTCCAACGCCAGGGCATAAGAATATTCATCAGAGGTTGAGTAAAACGTACGCCAATCACATCCTTGAATGAAGGACGGATACTGGACTGCACGCGTTGAATCGTCTGCTCGTCGAGATACAGCTTAGGCAACATTTCATACATGGCAGGCATGATCAGATTGTGGCTGTCCTCACGAAGCTGTAGAGCCCACTTTAGGCCGGTGACTAAGAGCACAGGATCCACATTACGCCTCAGATGGACAACATTGCGTTGCAGCGTCTCAAAGTCGATGGATAGGGCCAGCAAGCGGATAATACCTTGGAGTTGCAGCACATGATCCTTGTTGAGTATGTTAAAGTTTTGGCTTTGATTCAGCAAGTTTCGTTGGCGACTTAAATTGATGATATGACTTAGTTGATCATCAATGCCACCACGGTAAAGATTCTCATCAGTGATTAGTCCCTGATCAAGCTGTATGAGATCATCTTGCTGCAAGGGCTGCTGCACACGTCGCACAATATCCAGAATAAACTTTTGACGCACCAAGTCCTGCCATGACATGCGTTCAATGCGCTTATTATCTGCAAATAGTTAACATTAACTAATTGCCAATGTTTCAGCTTCATCCTTTACCAATGTCAATCCCACGCTGATCATCACTTTGCAGAATGCGTCCAGCATTCACTGTGGTCATCACACAAGCCACCAGCACGAGAAGTTTGCTCATCTTGTTAATAGCTTCTTCCTCTCAGACCAGAAGATGACTGCATATTCGGCTGCTCCCAAGGCTGCATTTATACCCATGTTCTTATCAGTTGGCCTAGGCCTACGAAAATATTTTTCAAATGAACAATTCTGAAAAATTGTTTATCAGTTCACATGACGACGTAGTGTTTTTATAGATCAATGGGTCAGCTGATTGCAGATCGATCCATTTGCTTGGTTGATGTTTTGCTGTTTGTCTGATAACTTTTAACTGATCACAATTGGTCCATTCGCCTGCACCTTTGTGGCTTTTGTTTGCTTCCTTTGATTATGCACTGAGTCTTACCGGAACTGCCGCCAAGCAGACTGCAGACTGTAATCTACCACAAAATTAAATTGACCGCACAGTCGTTGCATTCAGTATTGATTGATACCAGTGCACCTAACAAGATGCTTTGTCTGGATTCTCAAATGGTGCAAAATGAATTAATACAAATTTAAAACGAAAACTCTCCAGTTTGCGACAGTTGGACATTTGCATACATATTATCGATATCATATCGATTAATTCATATCAGAGTAAGTAATGGGACAATTCGATCTAATTGTAATCTAGCGCGTATGCTAAGCAGTTTGACCTTTATGGTATATAATGTATATCCTTTCTGTATTAAAATACTAAAAACTGACAAAGAAGATTTTGTGGTATATTTCGATCGTTAACTTCTTGTCACTCATCAATTGTGATGCCGTTACTCGGCCATTTAAAAATACAATGAAACAGAAATATTTGAATATTTTAGTTGTTGTGGAAGTGGTATTAGATTGTGATGCACTTTCGTTTATCGTCAATTGGATGCTTTCAACCTGAAAACAAGTGAAGTGTTAATGTTCGGGTTTGAGCCATTTTTATACTCGCCTAGCATTCTTGTTTTTTTTTTAGTTTTTTTTTTTCGTGTGAATAAGTGATTGGGTGAATTGTGAAAAAATCGGACTATATGCATGTATTCGTGCAGCTACATACACACATACATGTGAGGGGTAAGTACGTTTGCAATTTTTCTATTCACATTTAAATTGGCAATTCGTTTGGCCGTGGCTTTTGTATGCGAGCAGCCGTTCGATAGATGCGCTGCGTTGCGACAATTTGCAACGTGCCTGGCATGCAACGGAAGTCAACGCGCTACGTGGGTGCCACAAGCCTAATGCTCAAAACTGTTGCCATTGTTGTTGTTCCTACAACAGGCTGCTGCCTGCCTTTTCTAATGTAATTGCAATTGTTTGCTAGCGTGCCGAATGGTCAGCAACTTTGATTTGCCATTTCTGATGCACACTTGCCAAGCACACATTCATACAAATGTATGGACATACATACATATACATACAAATACATTTTTTGTGCGCTTTTTGCATTGCGTAAGATGAGAGCTCAGCATTTTTATGCATGCGAAGCGCATTTGTGCGGCATTAATTGCTTCTTTATGCCCAGCTGCTGCTCCAGCTGCATGTCCAGCAATTATGCAGCAACAATTTCGCATTAATTGCTCCTTTGTGCCGCCGGACTGCTGTCTGTGCGTGTGTGCACGGGGTTGCCACTTTTTGCACTGCTGGCCTACACAAAAAATGAAGCTTAAAAAACAGTCTGGCATTGTTTGCAAAATGCATTTGCTGCACTCTGTGAAAGCTGATGCTCGCTCAGTTCTCAGTGCTCAGTTTAATTGCTGCATGGGCTCATTTGGGTACTGGCCAATTCTTTATGTATAGTAATGCCGTGAATGGGCAATTTCATTAATGCTGTAGGACATCTCTTTATTCCAGGCATTTTAACCTTTTATTACAAATGCTGCATTGAAATGAAAAGACACATTTTCTGTTGTCTATGAGTTTAACATGAGTTTAACTCAAAACAGGTACTTTAAATGAATTTGCTGCTCAAATGAAGCTAATTGACTCTGTCTCACCTTTATTCTAGTTATGGTTTATTTGTTTTACATTTACGTCAATAATTCTACACGCTTTTAACGTCCTCTACCTCAAGCTTTTCGGTTTTAATTTATCGACAAGAGGTATAATAAATACATCAAGACTTTATTTAACATTTTCTTTTGAAATATACATCGACATACAATTTGTGAAAGAAATATCTTTTCTTTCATATTTCCATTAGTTGATTCCCATTTATAAGATGTATTTCTGTAACTTCTGCCAGCCCAACACATCCACATGATAAGCTGTGCGTATCGTTCACACTGAAGTGGGACTGTCAAGGCACAAGGCACAAGGCACAAGGCATCCACATCGTCATCCTTGTGCTCATTCTGCCAAGCAAGTGAAGCTTAAGCCGGGTGCACGGTGCGGTGGTTGCTAACGGTTTTGCCTTGACTTAAATGCGATTTAATGCCTTTTTTGTTTGTCTTCCATGCGTCGGATATCCGTTGACGCAGTGGGCGTGATAAACCGCAGCAGTGGCTGAAGTACCGTCTGTCTTATCCTCGACCCCATTCCCCTCCTCGCCACTCGTTTTACGTTCTCGGTTCTTCCCCGCCCATCAAGAGCACGACTGTATCGCTAATTTGCTTGGCGTTTTTTTTTTTATGTCTCATCTTCGTCTTGGCGTCTTAATCTTATATCCTTTTTTTGGCTGGCTTGGCACTTAAAAAATGTAGTCCTTTGTTGGCCCGATAAAACTGCTTACAAATGCTTAAAAAATTAAAATTTATTACACGCGATTATGGAGCCACAGGGCTCCTAGGGCCAAAAAGAGCTTGAAAGTCAAGTGTCCTGCAATGTTGGTTGGCATGCAAATGGAGTGCCATCTTTTTTGGTTCACCATATTTCCGGGCAATGGACATTGCCCAATTGATTCATGGCCACACAATATCCTTTGCGTAATGGCCAATGTGGTCCAGGCCACCTTAAAGAGCCAACTTCAGCAAAATAATAAAAATACCCAAAGAGGAGACGACGCAGAAAAAGAAACAAATATAAATATAGTACTAGTAATAATGAAGTGGCAGGGCAAAAGAAAAATGCCACAGCAAACGCATGGCAAAAAGAAAATATTTCTTTTTATCGAAACGGATGTGAGTGTGCCAGGAATGAAATACCACAAGGAAGAAAAAAGAAACAGGAATGAAAGGGCAGGTTAAGGGCAGGAGGACAGCCACAGTGCGATGTCGTTCCGAATAAATAAAACAAAAATTTCTACAGTAGTAGTGTGGGGAGCGGAAAGGGGGAGGATCTGGTAAGATGGTGACTGCTCTTGCCTTGCCACTTTTGTTGCCTCTCCGCATCCCCCTTCCCCTTCCCCTCTCCCTCAACTCACAGAGCAAATCAAACAACTTTCATTTCACACGTTTTTCGTTTGTCCTTTCCCATTCTTTTTTGTTGCTTTTTTCCTGTTTTTGTTTGTCCTGAAACAAGTGACTTGGGAGCGAGTCCACAACAAAATTGAACCAGCTCCATAAGTGTGAGTACTATGTGAATGAGTGTGTGCAGTGGTATGTGTGAGAACGCACGTGTCCTGCGCGTGTCATTCAGTTTTGATAGCTATTGACTCTTACGAAGGGCTCTAAGCAGTTGACCCGTTAAATTTTGATAATTGATTCGCCAGTCTGTTGAGTCTCCAAAGATAACCGGGATCTGCACAAAGATAGCAGCATTGCAGCCAAACAAGGTGCAGTCTTTAGTTAAAGCCATATTATGACAATAGAAAGACAGTCGAGATTGAATAAGGATATCAATTGACTTGACTGCTTTGAATTCTATACTAAAATTGTTTATTTGACTTTGAAATTATGAACGATATTCGATATTCTTTGTCGTTGTTATTGAAACTGTAAGATCACTTTACAGGCAAAAATCACCTGAATTTTAACCAAATGAAAATTGTATTATTTTGGCAAAAATATTGTTGTTTTTTGCAGTCGTCTGGCCAAGTTGGTCTAGGCAATATTATAAGTCAACTGTTCCAGTCAATGTTGTTGCTGAAGTAGTTTAATTTGTAGAAAAACATTTTACAGATCATTCAATAATATTTATTTTCCATTAACTATTAACGTAACTAAAAAACTTTCTTTCTTTTCCATTTTCAATAAGTTTCCACAATAGACATTGTGATATTTCCAAGCATAAATGTAGCATACATTTGGGCGAACACCAGCAAGCTGTGTGCTAATTGTTTTAGAGCACAGTTATGTACTTACCACATCATTATCTCTCCTTCTATCGCCTTGGTAATAGTTGTGGTGCCGTCAAGGAATGGGTGCTTCATGCTGGGCATGACCGTTGTGCTTTGCCAGAAGGGGGGGGGGTGAGCCAAGGGGAATTGCCAAAGTTTAGTTCTCAGTGGCTGACATCTTCATTGGGTAAATATTGTTGTAGCATTTCGTAGTGCTTCGCACAAGTGATTTGCACTGTGACTGAGGTCAAATACAAACAACGAGCAGCGCGGAGGGGGAGGGGGAGGGGGGAGCTGACTGTCTTTATTGCCGGGACTGTTTTGGGGTCTGGGTCTCGGACCAGGACACTATAAAAACGACCTTGCGGCAACAAAAGGCAGCCAGACGTGAGCTCTCATTCGCTGTCTGTCTGTCAGTGTGTGTGTGTGTGTGTGTGTGTGTGTGTGTGTGTGTGTGCCGACAATCAGCGCACGACTTTTGGCTGCCGGGTTGGAATTGTCAGCGTTGAAATGGTAGTTGTTTTGTGGAGTGAGAGTGGGGAAGGGAATGGGAATGGGGACTGACAGTTTCTTTTTGGGCAGACGTCGCGCGTTCACTTTTCTTATCAGCACTTTTGGTGACGCTGCAGCGTGGCATTTGTGTGAGTTTTATGTGCGGCTTTCGAGCTGGTTATGATGCCGTCGCGATTGCTACGCTTGTTCCAGCAACTCCCCTTCCATTTCAGGGCAGGCCAGGCAGGCGTCCCCTGCTGTGGGTGGTGGCTTCTTTGTTTTGGTTGTCAGCTCGCAAAAGGTGTCAATTGTTTTTTGCGCCTGTCTGCCACGCCTCATCGCCGTTCACAGTCGGTTGCATAAACAAGTGGGCGTAGAGAATCCCATTAAGCAACAGCAACAGCAACAGCAACAACCCCCTGCAACTGTACTGGGCAGACAACCCCCCGAGCGGTCGGCAATTTAAACTAATAATCAACGCATCAGCAAACATTGTCGTTATTATTCACGCGCCTGTGGCGCCCCCTGTCGGTTGAGTGCTGACAGATTGCCTGGCTGGTTGATGTTGATGCTGCCTCGGTCTATGACTGACTGCTTGCTGTGGGCAGGGGAGGGGTGGGGTTCGGGTCTTACAAGTGTCATCGTCAATCAGTGGGGCGTGCACTATTTAAAAATCGTTTATTCGTTCGTTTACAGTTTTTTTTTTTATTAATATTTTGTTTCTTTTCAATTTTAATATCACATTAAAATATAGATTTTTTTTTATATGTATACTTATATACGCATATATTACACAAGATCGGGCCTCAACAATTTAGACATAAAGCACTAAGAACTTAGAAGCGAATTAAGGCGCTGCACTTGAACAATTGATTTTGATTGTGTTCGATTGGGCAAATAAATTAAAAATATAATTCGGAAAGTAACAATTTGTTGACGGATTGCAGTTATGCTTAGTATTGATTTATTATTAAACTTCTTAGAGTTTAGTTTGTAGAAAATGCACTCACAATTCAGCGATTGTAGGGTGTTGCTTTAATTGCCCTTAAACTAACGTAATGTAAGAGAATTTAAATAAAATTGCTTACAAAATAGAATAGCTCAATAGGAAATACAATTACACAAAGCTTAAGTAAAATTAAATTTCTTTGGTTAACTTGATCGGAATGTTTTTCAAGTTATATTGAAGCTCTGCGGTTCTATAGAGAATTTGTAAGTTACAAACTTGTGATTCTATCGATAGTATAATAAGAAGTTACAATTAGTTATATTTTGTACTCAAATACTGTCGCAAAAGTACGATTGACTTTACTCTATTTGTAATATAAACCTTATATTGTGCAAATGAGTTACAGGACTTGTGAATGCATCAATTCTTCTATCATAATGATGCTATCAATGGTATATATAGCATATCGATAGCTAATTCTATGCTGCAGAGCCACACAATCAAAATCAAAGGTTCTAGGTGCAGTCCAGAGGGGAAGGTAAGTGGGAGGAATCAACAGAAACAGGCAACTTAATTGAGAAACTCACACAAAGATTCAGCTAACACTAGGGTTTGTCTACACTAGCAAGTGGGCAGGGCAGGCCTTTTGGCGCTGCTACCAGTTATTGGGTGGGGATGTCTTCTTTGTCAAATGGTGTTGTGTGCCACATGCCACATGCCACATGCCACATGCCACATTTAAACCACATGCTCGGCGGCAGCAGCGCCAAAGCGCAGCGGAGTTGGTCAAATGATGTTGGGCGGCGTTGTGGCCACCGCTGGGACTCCGGCGACTGGCGAGGATTTGGACGATTTGACGCAGCCATAGGACGAGATGCCAGTGCCGCTGCTGCTGGGCGGCGATGGCGGTGTCTCTGGACTGATCAGTGGCAAATAGCGCCACGGATGATAGATGCTGCCCGCATACATGGCCTGGAGGCGCGCCTGCAGATCCAGCGCCAATGTGGGATCCAACGGATAATGTCCCAGGCCCGGAAAGCCGCCGGGCACACGTGGCAGCGACAGTTCCAGCGGCGAGCCAAAGCCATACTTGGCCGCCAACGAGGTGGGTGAATGCGAATGGGAATGCGAGGCAGCGGCGGCAGCTGCGGCGGCTGCCACGGCACTCAGCTGGGCATGATGATGATGCGCATGGGCGGCGTGGGCAGCATGCGAGTGTGGATGGTGCGGGTGATGATGATGATGATGATGCGACAGCCCATGGGCGCCCAGTGGCGAATGCTGTGCCTGGCCCTGCTCCTTGCCCAGCTGTCCAGCTGCACCCAAGCCATTGCCGGCCGTGCCGCCAGCACCATTGCCACCAACGGCTCCTCCTACTCCGCCGCCTCCTGCCGAGCCGCCGCCCGGCACCGGTGACTTGTTGAGCGTCTTTGGCTTGCGGCGTGGCCGATATTTGTAGTCGGGGTGCTCTTTCATGTGCAGCGCGCTGTAAATTGAGTAAATGTTGAAACATTGATCAAAGATCGGGCAACGGCATCGATATTACAACTTGATTGAACCACAACGAAGGCGATGGCGATGGCGATGACGTTGATATCATAAAGTCAATCTTTTGCCTGTCGCCCTGTGCTCAAGCCCATCATAAAAGCGCATTCGCTAAGTATATGTTGGGTAGATACCCTGCAAAGATCTGGCTCTAGTTTACTTATTTTTTAATTCAATTCTATGCTCCTTAACCTTTGTAGTTAATCTTGCTGAATCAGAGATATAAGCCAATTTCGCTTACTCTACTTAAAACATACTTTATTTATATTTTGCCAGTTAAAGTTGTATAGCTTAATCTTGGGGAGAAAGGAATTAAAAACTGTTAGCTTGCGCTAATCTTCTTTCTGTCTTTTCTGCCTGTCAATTGTTATCTAAACCATCATTATCGTTATTAACAACTATCCTTATTAAACTTGCAATAGTTGCAGCTATTTACTGCATCGACTTCGTCCTTTATAGAGCTCGTATTTTATATACCATATCTTACTACTTTATTATATAGATGTTTCTTATAAAGAACTGGAGATTTAAGCACACTAATAGTTATTTGTTGTTTTCAGTTTCAGTTGGAAAACAATTAAATAATTATATATTGCAAGCTTTAGTCAATATATTGGCATAAGAGAAATAAAACACAATGAAATAAAATTCTAGTTTCATTCTGGCTTCTCTGCCTTAAATATTTTCAAATGAAAACTTTGTTATCCTCTTTGTCTTCTGCTCATTACCAAGTCGACCAGGCACTATGAACTCTTTGTACAGGGTGTCTAACCTAAAGCCGAAACCCTTCCATAAAACCTCTCCTGCAAGACTCGCTGCTTATCTGAGCATTTAGCGAAAGGCGAGAGTGAGACTTCCAAGTGAGTCTCTGGAGTTCTTTGCCGCATTCCCAGCTGCAACAATGCGCAATTGTTGACATTTGTTTGACAAACGATAAATGTTGATAAAAGGTGTGCGTGTGTGTGTGTGTGTGTGTGTGTAAATGTGATTATAGATTCTTCACTTTTGCTTTCTTTGCCTGCATACACTTTTGGCTCTTTGTTGCAGTTCCCATACACAAATTGGTCAGCCCCGCCTCTTATCTCTTAGCCCAAATATAAAACGAAATTATTAAAGCTGACAAAAGTGAGGAAAGGTAAAATGGTAAAATGCTGTCTGTCGAGTCTTATCGAGTTCGTACACATTGGCAAATATTTGAACACCGTTTGCTTGTTCTTCAACTGTCTGTTGTTGTTGTTGTCGTTTTTCATTTATTTATTTTTTATTACAATTGGTGCTGTTGTTGTTGTTGTTGGCGCAACCAAAATCGAAAAACGAATGGCCATTAACTTAAGCCCAAAACTAGGCTCATTAATTAATGTCAGGGTGAAAAAAGTGTACACAACCATTTGGCAGTCAAATACAATCAATAAAAGGATTTAGACAGTCACAATCAAAATTGATTCCCCTTCCCCCTTCCCCCAAACCCTTCTTTACCCATGCAAACCACAAAAAATTGTATTCAATTGTATTGAATTGTTTACCCAAGATATGCAGTGCGCTGCTCAATGCCACTTTGGAGCTCCACAATAGCTGGCCATTGTCTTAGCTAATCGCTTAAATTGTAACCAGACGACAAACCCTCACACACACCCGCACACCCGCACACACATACACACATACACACATACACTCATACACAGCCAGCAGGCTACTCACCGCAGTCGCTTGGCCTCATCGATGAATGGACGCTTCTGTGATTCGGTAAGCAATTTCCACTCGGCACCCAAACGCTTTGATATCTCTGAATTGTGCATTTTCGGATTGTCCTGGGCCATTTTGCGTCGTTGTCCTCTCGACCAGACCATGAACGCGTTCATTGGTCGTTTAATGTGGTCATGATGGGCGCTCACATTCGAGTTTGAGCTGCTCTGTTGTGGTTGTTGTTGTTGTTGTTCCAATTTGGGCTGTGGTGGCGGCGGTGTTGTGGCACCTCCGTTTGTTGTCGTTGTTGCTGGTGTGCTTGGTGTTGTTGTCACCGTCAACGACAAGGGGGAGAGGCTGCTCCTGCTGTGATGACTGTGACTGCTGCTGCCACTGCCACTGCTCGTATAGCCATTGCTATTGTGACTGTGACTGTGGTTGTGGCTCTGGCTGTGGCTGTGATTGTTATTGTGACTGCGATGCAGCAGCGCCGCGATGCTCGTCATGATTGGCTCGTCAGGCTGGGTCAGGTGAGTGCCTCGATTGTCTGCTCTTGCGGGGTGGGGCGGGACGGGGGCACTGCAAACGGTAATAGAGTTCAATAGACACGCTTTGTTTGGTCTCAAAAGTCAAGCTTATGGGTCACCTGGCCACATGTATGTGCACAACACAAGCACAAGGGGCACCTGGTGAACGCAACTCTAGGGAGCACTAGGAAATGCATGATACGAAATGAGCTAATCCATAAAACTGTACTTCGGGGAATTGATGAATCATAAGTTGCTCAAAACATATCTGAATATTCAATTGGTAGTCACAGTTGGACTCATTGTAATATCTGTGACATCATAGAAGATAGCAAATAAAAATAAAAATAAAATAAACCAAGTGACCTGCTTCATATTCCAGTAAAAGCAACTTGAATTACTTATTTACAATAATTAAGTTTAATATTAATAATAAATTCAATTTATGTGAAGTTTTTAAATATTTGCTAATTTGCAGGGCATTATTTATCCCTTTAAATGTTGTGAATTAATCTGATATATATTATTTCTTGTAATCTTTTTTATTTATATAATAAAATGTTTATAATTATTGTCTAACTTTCTACATATTGTATATTAATAACCATCGTGACAATGAGCAGCTTTACATGAATTATGATGGCATTCTTATATTGAAGAAAAGGTCTTAATGTATTTACCTAATGAGATTAAAAAGTCAATTAAGTCGAAGTATTTTTATCATTAAAAATGTGAAAGAGTTAAACTGTAGAAATTATAAATTCCTTTGCAAGAAATAAAAATAGGAGCAAATATTTTTATAAATTACTTCATAAAAATTTGAAGAAATTTGTATAAATATTTAAACAAAATAATTAATCAATGTTGAAACTTGAAATAATGCCGTCAAGTGAATATCAATAACAAATTGAAATCAATCAATCAATTGTTGTGCAAATAATAAAATTGTGAATCACATAAAGTTGCAATTTTATGGGAAATGTTTATCTTTTATGACATATAGTAAGTTGACAGAATGTTTACCTTACGTATAGTTGTGGATCTTATGCGTAATCCCGCGTAATTAAATCGATCGTAAATAAAATTGGTGCACCAATAGTCAGTTGGGTTATTAAACAAACACTTTAGTTGCTTATTGTATTTAAATGTGTAGTTTATTTGCTTTTAATCTGTCGATCTTGTTCTTAACACTTGACAAAACGCTTTTGAGCTGCACTTGAAATAATGTTTCCTTTAGCGCTTTGTGTTGGCTCAAATAACTAAACCCGTAGAGCCGTCGAGCCGTAGTGTCGAGTGTCAATTGTCGAGTGCCGAGTGCCGAATACCGGAGCCGGTGCGTCCGTGTCGAGTGCGCGACAGTTTTGATTTGAAACGCACACATTCTATGGTCTGTGCCACAATCTATGGATGGCCATTCGAAAACTTGCGACAGTTGGCGGAACACACAACCAGAGGGAATAACGGCAAACAACGCGAGTGTGCAAGTGTGTGTGTGTGTATGAGGGGGGCACATTTTGTTATTGTAGTGGTTGCAAGTTGCTTGTGCGGCCAAAGGAGCGTGAGAGAGAGAGAGAGCGAGCGAGCAGGAAAAGGAGCGAATGTTGGCAAGCCAAGCGAGAGACAACAAAAAGAGAAAGCAATAGAGGAAGAGAGAGATAGAGTGACTCAGAGAGAGAGATTGGGCGACGGGTGTTTGTAGAGTTTTTATTATTACACCTCTTGTAGGACGTCGACAACGTGGCGGCTAAGTGATAAAATTTGCTGCTGCTCTTCGCTACCTTCGACCCTCTACCCTCGACCCTCTACCCCCTGCCCTCTTCAAGATGCCATGTTTGCATTTGTGTTTGTTTATGCTGTCGAAATTGTCTTGTTATTATTGTTCTTGTTGTTGCCATTCTTTCGCCCAATTGTTTGTCCTGCGTCCCTTTCTTCGGGCCACCGCAGATAATATCTGATATTTTGATATTTTGTGTGCTTTCCTTATTGTAAGATTATCTCTCGACCACAAAAAAAATTCAGTTGCTTATCAATTTGGCCTGACGCCTTGTTTGCTCCCACAATCGATCGACGCTCGCTGCGATCGTTCAAATACATATGTATGTAAGAGTAGTATATATATATATATATAATATGTATTTATTTCTGTTTGCAATTGTTGTTGCACTTATGTTGCGACCCTTTCAGTGCCTTTGTTTAGGCGGAGCGTGCGGCAAGCGGGACGAAACGTATGCCTCTTGAATTGCTTTCCTTGTTTGTTGCAAATTTCACAGGAAATTCGTCATGCGGTGGTTACAAAAATTTTCCACATAACTGAGACTATATATCTCCCAATAAGGGTTGCCTTTAATCTATAAGTGTTATTCCAGAAACTAGAAGCGACATTTTTCAACTAATCCCATTTATAGATCACACCTTTCATGATTTTATTGAGCTAAGAGATAACAAAGCTCTCGATAATATTGATAAATCGATTGTTTGAATTAAGATTATCGGCAGAATGCAGATGATGAATAAAAGGATGTTTTAATATTGTAAAAACATACAATTAACATATTGAGTCAACCCAGGTACTATGCGAAGTTAAATAATTATTAACTATTAACATTGCTTGAGCAAAGAGTATATTATTTCTATATTTATTTTATTACATCAAAACTTTGTATTTTTTTTTTCTTTTTAGGTTTTCTTTTACTTTATTTATTTGCAGTTGATAGTATTTTTTTTGACATATTAAAATACAAAAGGTAGCAGAAATGAAATGCAAAAGGCAACAGTCAATGTGATCGACTGCGGAAGCCCTGCAATTTTTATACCCGCCTACCCAAAGGGTAGAAGGATATTATGGCTTTGTGTAGTATTTTTTTGTAGTATTTTTTCAGTATGTTTTTGAAAAGTATAATATTTTGATGGTAAAATTGGGTGGCGGGTATCTCACAGTCGAGCAAACTCGACAGTAGCTTTCATACTTGTTTTGTTATGAACATACTTAAAAGACACGCATAGCTTTTCAAAGTACAAAGAAATAGCTAGGTTGTTAGAAGGGTACCTAACATATCTACAGTGAAATCTCCTTTAACGAACACATTATCTACGACGTTCACTTATGAAAACATTAACTAATCCATTTGTAGGGTAACTTTCCTTTGCCGGAAAAAAGTTGCCCGAGGTTGACCAAAAGAGTTTTCACTGCGTCTGTAATTTGTGCGCTAATGTTATTTAAAAACAATAATCTTAACACAAGTACCAAGTAAATCTCATTGAAGCCTCCAGCTCTAAGATCCACACTTGTATTTCGCTTAGCAGCACAATTTGAATACATTTTTGGCGCCAACAGCAACAAATTCGATGTTGCGCAGGCGTCGCTCTCCAAAAACTCTGCTCTTTTGTGTAGAGTTTGTGCCCGGTATGGAAATACAATTGAGAGGAGTGGGGGCAGGTGGCTGCCACCGCCTTCCCAGGCCGTGACAATAAAAATGGCAGCGATATCAACGACTGCTGGGCTGGTGTTCCCACCACCCCCCACGCCTGCCACCCCCATGGGTGGCATCATTGTGCGGCAACGTTGCGCGCATGTCGAGGGCTCGTGTGGCGCTTTGGCCAATGGCATAGACAATGCTGGGGAGGAGTGGGAGCCGTGGATGGCGCTGCGGCTGCTTAGACGCGTTCTCAATGGTGACGGCTTTTTTATCGTTTTCGTTTTTGTTTTGCATGCGAGCTGAATGCATTTTATTGGCCAAGGCACCAGGCCAAAACAATGGGCCAGCAACTGGTGGCATGGCATCTACAGTTCCTCTGTTCTTCTGTTTTCGTGCGCCTTCCCCCCTTAACCGCTACCTGCTGCTGCTGTTGTCGAGTGTTATCGTCTCCTGGCACACTATGCCAGCTGCCATTTGTTCTCGCATAATGGACATTATGGCTGCTCTATTATGCCCAGCATCGGGACAATAAGCGAAGCATCGTTCAATTCCGTTGCGCTACTTATGACCATCAGCAGAACATGGAATGGCCACCATCTATACCATCGTCAGCAACTATGTGGTTATTGCCATAATTTTGGGTATTTTCGTAGCGCATCTTTTTTTTTATTTTGGCTTTCCGCCAGTCTCTTGGGCTGCCTTCGTACTCCCAATCTCATTGTCCTGCAACTCGGCGCATTGTTTGGTTGCAATAATTTATGGAGAAGTCACAGCCATCGTTGCCAGGGCTCGAATTTCCATGTGTGGGTGCAGACTTTTGGCCGAAAATGGAAATGTGGCTCGCTAATCGTGATTTGTGTTTTAAATGAGCGCCAAGGGGGTATCTACGGCAGGACTACTCAGTGTGTCCTTGGGCGAGGAGGGAGGTGTGCGTTGGCGTGTGTTTCCCAATCTGTGGAGTGAATGAATATTGAATGAATAAAGCAGAGTTTAAGGACAACTACGAGATAGATTATGCTTAGGAAAATTGTTATTCTAATATGGATATGTCTATAGTTATAGATATGAAAAGTGCTATGAATTCTTCACTCTTTACTTAATTCACAGTTCCTAAAGAATTGCCAATTTGTTTTATATTTTAATTATCATATATACAAATAGGATTATCATAGAGTTTAATTCGTATACTTGTATGTTAGTTAAGTGCATAATTTAAGCGAACTAAACATATCAAAATTGTCTATATATTATATATTATGTATTTAGCGAATTACGATTCAAATATTCTTTAAGAATTTACCTAAGTCAATATAGTGAACATGAATGCTAGATGGCGCCAGATTAACAGTATTGGAATTAGTGCTACCCATTCTCAGTTTGAAGATTAATTCCTGGTGATGCCTATCTTGCGGCTGAAGGCTCCACCTAACCGCTTTAAGCAGCGCCCTCTATAAGATACAGCATACATTATTAGGTTAATTTTATTTTGAGCAGCAACTTTTTTTAAATTACTAACTTTGGTGGCATAGAAAGTCAACAAGGACAGCTACTTTATTAATAGAAATAAGGTGGTCTAATGTTTATAATACAAAAATCATTGTTTTGTT
The DNA here is from genome assembly GCA_018150935.1 of Drosophila pruinosa. Lineage (NCBI taxonomy): Eukaryota > Metazoa > Arthropoda > Insecta > Diptera > Drosophilidae > Drosophila > Drosophila pruinosa. Next base: position 28,035,239 of record JAECWR010000199.1, read on the forward strand.
GGCAGAATATGATAGTGCTGCCCATTCGGTGCTCAAAGTCTTCATATAACCGATTCAAACGGCGCCATCTATGCTCAACATAATTACAATCTCTCTGTATAACCGATTGAAGCTGGCGCCATCTACGCAATATATACTGCAGGTGAAACGCTCTCGTGTGTATTTTTGGAAGTTTTGTTCGCTAATTGGCGCCATCTGTATGATTTTTTGCTAAGTAAAAAGAACAGCGTCATCTATTGCTCGAAAAAAGAGTAACAGAATTATTTGATATTTGTTTTTGTAATTTTTCGCAGTCAGAAAATACAAAAAAATTGCACGTTGCCCACGAAACCCACAAAAAATGTCGCTAATTGCGTTGGGCGCTCAACACGGCGTAAAATTAATTAAATTTGCGGAGATTTCTTGCACCTTGACTCGCACTAATTAGTGGCTAACGGTGATTTCTTTGAGTTGTTGCCGCTCCTTGAGCAAATGAAATCCCGCCTCGCTTATGTTTGTGTCAACAGGCGCTCGAGTCGTGATTGGCCAGAAGGACTCTGCGGCAAGAAGTTGCCTTAATTAGGAAACGTTTAGCGTTTTGCGCCTGCTTGACTTTTGTCACTTCAGCAATTTCCGCAGCACTTTTTGCGGCTACCCTTCAAAGCCAGCACAGCTCGTCCAGCCATTCGTTTGCAATTAATTAAAAATATAACTGAAGGCAATCAAAAGGTAAGCAGGCTATTCTGTGACCGAGGGCAGTTTAATAAATTTAATTGCGCCAACTAATAATCTTTACATCTTGACCATTATTCTGTTTGATATTTTCAGACGTATTTAATTTATAATTAATTATTCGTTTACAGTTTGGCTAGCTCTCGAAATGAAGTTTGTAGTTGTTTTGTACATTTCTTTAACTATATATTTTCGTTTTGTAATTTTTTCCTTTTTTTAATCTCATATATTACCTCACTTGATTTTGTAACGATAAAATGACCAAAAATGCAATTAAAAAGCAACTTTGTATACCTTAATTCTTCTTTCAAATAACTTAATTCTAAAACTTGGTGAATACTTCCAATAGTATTACGAAGTGTCTCCTGGTCTAGCATACTTACTTGGATAATTTAACCCCCACTTGCAACCCACCCCCTCTGTGGTGTTTGTGCTAACAATTTAGCGCTTATGACAATGCGTGTTTTATTTTTGCATTTATCTTGTTGTTGTTGTATTTTTTTTTGTATTTTGCTGTTGTTGTTTGTGTTGTATATTTTGTAGAATTTAAATACATTTAAATTTATGCTATGCACTTCGTTCAGCGTTTAAAACATAAAAAATTGCACCGCTCGTTGTTCTGCCTTGGGTTAATCCTCTCGAATATGTTCCCTCGCTGATTCTCGACTGATCCCATCGACTGCTCGTTCTCCTCCTGCTCTTCTTGTGCTGCTGCTCCTGCTGCTCGTTTTAACAAAGCTTATGATTAGTTTACAACTCGAGGCTTAACTGTAAAGTTGGCTACGTTTAACTTTAATCTCGCATTTCCTAAGTCATAGACAAGTTTAACTCCTCGCTGCCATTGGACGATGGTGGTCAGAAGATGACCGTCAGCGGTCGTCGAAAGTCAGTGGCACCACCAGCACCACCGCCTGCAGCAACACCACCACCGCCCACGCCCACGCCCACGCCCACACCCCCACCGAGGCCAACGCCAGCCGCAGCACTGGCCGCCAGCTGTCCGCCATACTGCTGGGCATATTGATGAGCATAGTCCAGGCCCACATCGCTGGGCGAGTGCAGATGCGGCTTGGCCTCCACTTGCCCGCCCGCATCCAGCTGGGGCGTGGCATCCCTCTCGTCCAGACCGCTGCTGCTGTTGTTGTTGTGCGAGCTGCCACCCGCACTGCCGCCGCCCCCTGCCCCACTGCTGGCCATGAGCAACTGTTGCTGCTGCTGCTGTTGCTGCTGCTGTTGTTGCTGCTGCTGCTGTTGCTGCTGCTGCTGCTGCTGATGATGCGCCGCCGCGTGCTGCTGGGCGCCATAGATCTTGGAGATATCAAAGGCATAGTTGGCACGATCCTGATACATCTTGGAGTCAAAGTAGGCCTTGGTCAGCACACTGGGATCCAAGTAGGCGCTATAAGCACTGGCCTGGCTGCCTGCTGCCGCGGCTGCTGCATTGCTCAGATACGAGCTGCGCTCCAGGGCAGCAAACTTGTCCATCTGCCCGGAGAGAGCGGCCTGTGGAATCGAAGAAGAGCAGAGGTGAGAATGATGGCAAGATAATTTCTTAGCAAATTGTTAAAGATATCCAGAGATGAACAAATGCTACAGTAGGGTGTGCTCTACTGTGAGATACTACTAGCTGAATCTAGCTGAGACAGTCTTTGATGCACAGGCGGAACTACACTGTGAAAGCCGATAAAAATATATATTCTGTATAAGTCAGAGTCTACGTGTGCAACAAACACGATCACTAAATGATTACCCCATTTCACCCGGTATAATGTGCCACAGATTTATCCTGACAAGCTGGATTTGGGGTGAGTGGGTGATAAACCCCTTGGCTAGTGCAAATTGCTCAACACTTTTGCGGCTTTATTTGACCAACTAATTGTGGATGCAACATGGGCACAACCCCAGCGAGTGGCAAGACCAGGAGCAGCAGCAGTTGTACTCCTTGCCTTGCCACGTCTCAGTTTAATTTTATTTGATTTGCAATACGTTTCTCATTGCGACACCAGTTGAGATTGGGACAGGGACGAGGATTAAGACTGGAACTGGAACTAAGGGTTGTTTTTGCTTCATTTCCGTTTTGTTTTGAGTGGTTGCTCGTCGCTTTCGAGGGGTTGCTCCCCCGTTCGCAGAGCACTTTGCTCAAGGCTATAATTATGTTGTTAACACATCATCATCGTCATCATCAACCAACAAAAACAACCTCAGCGCCAACTGACAACTGTTTGTGAGTAAGTGTGTGTGTGTGTGTGTGTGTGTGTTTTTGGCCCGAAAGCGTTTTGGATTACAATTTGATTTGATTTGATTTGCGCCCAATTGGGAATTAGTGTGGATTGGTAAATATTTTGATGCCCAGCGATTTAAGCGGTCGGGTTAGCCTTCCCTTTTTTCCCCCGAGCTCAATTATATTATTATTTCAACAGTTAATTGATTTATCTCTTTGCTTACGAGTGCTCTTCAAGGATCAGCTTAGGCCTGGAACAGGTCTACCTGGGCAGGTGATTCAAGTGTCGCCAGAGTTGTATCTCTCAGCTGTGTCAACTTGGTTTGCCTGGCAAACAATGTACTTATTGGGCTTCCTATATTTATTTAAATCTTCAAACGCAAAATGAGCTCATGCTCCTGTGTTGTCTGAGGCTTTACAGACAGTTCAAAGATCGTCGGATTTACGAAAGGTTGGCTTATTTTGATCTATTAAAAAGGTTGTGGCAAATTTTTGTAAATGTCTTGGCTACTTCTGTTATTGCAAATCTAGAGAACTACTATTTTTTATATTATATATAACTATTAATTGATTTGTTTAGTTTTCTCTTAAGAGTATTTCAGAAGTTTCTTTTGAACTTTTACTTGGTTACTTGGGCAGTTTTTTAAAGCTAATTATATATTATATTGTATCTGCAGTATTTTCCATAAATTATGGCACATTTATCACTTTAACATGACGTGAAAATTTTGCACTCTCATCATTCATGCAGCGTAGCTTTCCCTAAGAGTTTCGACAAGATGAGCAAATAAATAAAGTAGCTTCTTCTACTGCAGAAAGAATTTCTCCCACAACCTTTACAACTGCAGAAAACTGCAGCCGATTGTGAAGACCACTTGAAAATCAGGCCTTAAGAGCATTGGAATGTCTTTGAATACGGTACACAGTAAGCTTAATTCCTCAGCTGAAGAGTGGCTAGAGCAGGGAATAGAAGGAATAGGAGTAACTGACTTGGAGCAATCATAAAGGCCGACTTCTATTCCGACCACTATGCAATTTTCCTATAGAGATTTCAATTTGAGTAACGCTCATGTTGGCTGCCTTTAAACTGGGACTATTATTATGGTCGGGTCTTGGTGCAGAGGTATATTATTAACTTGAGACCAAAACGTGAACTCGAATGCCAAGTGAAGAAGAGGCAGAGGCTTTCAACACCCGCAACTCGCACACATCAATCACAGTCTCAAATAGGCTTTGACCAAGAGCAAGACCAAAACCAAAACCAAAACCAAGACTAAGACGAACAAAAGATAAGCCAACAGTCATGACTTTTAATGGGTTGTTAATAAACCAGAGACTCGTGAGGGGAGCTTCACAAGGGGGCGGCACTGGCCACGCCCAGCTTGTCCAGTTTCTCAATTTTAATTGCCAATTTTTTGTTATTGTATTTTCATTTTTATTATTATTTTATTTTAACGCCTTTGCAGCTGGCCATTAAGGCAATGCACAAACACCTGTCTGTATTTGTTTGTTTGTTTGTTTGAGAAGAACTTGTTATCGACTGGTGGCGATCTCTTGGCACAAGGACTAAATGTGTAATGACAAGTTTGTGGCAAAATCCTTAGCATGACATGTCAGTTTAGTTAACTGGGCCAGGATCACACCGTGCGTTTCGTTCGATCAGGAAGCGTAACGCTTCGTCATCGTCATCGCCGCATGTTTTCCGCCTTTTAAAGTGGGCGTCTGCTCGGGGTGTGTGTAATTATGTTATTAAACAGAGAACCCCCCTCCCCAACTCTGGATGGTTCAATCATAATTGGAAGCGCTACCGTTGAGTAGACCCTTGGAGTGGCACTTGGACTCACCTGCGTTGTGCCGGGCGTCGATGTCTGCGAGAGATGGCTGCCCAGATGATAGGCGGCCGCTGTGGGCCCGGGGCCAAAGTAACCTGGCGAGATGCCTGCAAGTGAAAGAAGCAGAGAGAGAGAGAGAGAGAGAGAGAAAAATGAGAACACACTTTGTTAAGAAAGAAGTTTATCATAATTATGACAATGGTTTTTGGGTCTCTGTGTTGTGTGCTTAAAATAATTGCCACTCGAAATATTTTGCGCCCCTTTTGTGCGTTTAACTCTTTTCAGCCTTCCCCTCTTCCCCTTTCTCTTGGCTGTTTAATTGTGCGCTGAATCAGCTATTTCAACCTCGAGTTTGTACCATTATCTGATAGATGGCCAACACACTGTTATTACCAATTGCCCTAAACGGTAGTCGTCCAGCTGCCCCTCTTAACCCTCCGACTCGGCCTTTCGATAATTACAAGCGCCGCTTATTCAAAAGAAATGTAGAAAATAACGATTACGTTTACGATTTCATTCATGGCAATTGTTTAAATTGTTGGATGCTGTGGCAATTAAAATTGAAAGACGCCAACCGTCACAAAAAAGACCGTCTCAAGTAGCGACATTTTATGATGGCATCATCTCTATTGTTAATCCACATAATAGTGGATTAGGTACTACCCGAGACTTGTAACTTTGACTGGTAGCTGGCCAAACTTTTCTTTCGTCAAATTAACATTTCAATCGCATAAAAAATCACAACTAAGTATTTATGGATTTCGCATTAACGTTTTAATATTTAAATGCTTAAGCTGGGGATTATCAAGCCTAAGAACCTGGTTTGTTTTTTTTTTTGCTCATTTTTGCATATTTTTCTTAGCTTAGCCTTTTAATGATTGTAATATTATTATAATATACTATCCATTGTAATTCTTATTTAAGAGTCTATTCTAGCACTTATATTGGATTTATTATTCATAGTTCTTATTACCATAAGATTATTTGTATAATTTATATATCTTTCTATTTAGGTTATTAATCATAAATTTATCTCTTCATATATTATTAATTAAAATATTTGTTAGAATTGAAAATCGAATCTAAATGTCAGTTATTTAACTAGTTATTGAAATACTTTTGTTTGAATTGTATAAGTTGTAGCAAAAATATATTATTATGCTTTTTTTTATTAATACATGGAAATATTATTTTATTATTTAATTTTGAAATATTTGTTTGGCTACATTAATTAACCTTTGGATCATAGTCGATTGTCATCCAAACTTTTACGAAATTCATGATTTTAAAAAACTTTAAATTTACAATTTGTGTAATATTTATTTTTGTTTATTTAAACGTAACTTTATGGCTACAATTTTCCGAAATTACTCTTTTATTTTGTTTATTTATTAAACATATTTTTGATGAATACTTTTTAAACTGCAGAATATTTGGCATCTTGATTAAGCCATTGCTTTACGACTTGGTATTAAACATGCAGACATATTGGGTACTTATTGAAGCACCACCATTAAAAGCTGTTGCATATACTCGTAGTGCTGTCCTACTCATAGGCTTGCTATCTCTTTCGCAGCAAGCCATAATAAGGTTTTGCCACGTTCATTGAAGCGCAAGTCCAAACAGGCAGGCTGAGGACTAATTCGTTTTATTTATTACGCATTTCCTAGCATTTTTATTATCATTTCCGAGGCGCATAAATCATCAACATGCTTGCCATTGTGCTCTCGACCCTGCTGCCATAAGGGACACTGATCCTTGAACCGCCAACGCACAAATTTGCTGGCACATCAGAAAGGCAAGAAACTAGCGTTAAATTTGGCCAAGAACGAAGTGAAAGACAAAAAAACGTGACAAATGCTAATTTAAAACCTCCAGCCCAAAGAGTTGAAACTGCCATGTGACAGTCGTCCCACCCCCTGGCATGAAAGGGAGGGGGCGGGAAATCATGAATGGTAACTTATGCTTCTCAGCCTGTGGCTCCCACTATCTGTCTCTCTGTCTCTCCGTCTGTATGTCTGTCTCTCCGTCTGTCTGCCTGTCTGTGCTGTCATTTGAATGAGTTGTTAAGCCAGGATGATGACTTCACAGTTTGTCAGGACATGCGAACGGGTGGTGCCAACAATCCAGCCACCCAACCACTTACTACTTACTACCCCTATCTGGGGCTGGGAGTGTCGTAAACAAAGCTACAACCAGTCAACCAGTCGAGTGTGCGGATAGTTTGTCATATTTTCATTCACTTCTTTGCTTATTTCTTCAGTTCTTGTTTTTGTTCCTTTTCCTGTCTCTGCTTTCGCTTTTGCTTTTGGGTGGGGCAAGCAGCGCCACCATGCCACATATCGTGCCACATTTGCATTTGTCTTGTGCGATACTCATAAAACTTGCTGCATACTTTGCATAGTTTTACTATTTTCAATTGTTTTTGCTTTTATTCCTTGTTGAGCCACTGCGCCTTTTATACACTTTGCTGAGGCTTAATTCTGGTTGTGCCATCCATAACTGGATAGAGTTCTATGCTGAAGGATTTTAATTGCTTCATTTTGTTTACTTTTTACATTTACTTAAATTTCTCATTTAACTGTTAGTACATTAAAATGATTAACCATTGCAGCACTTATGTATACTATTAATAGTAGCATTAGGTTAATATAAAAATAAATAATAATAATACAATTATAACGATTATTTCCGTTGTTATTCTGTTTGTTAAATAAGGAACTTATAATATTTAATATTGTATTATTAGCTTTAACCATGCAAACATTTTCCTGCATTCCAACTACACTACATCTTACTAACTGGGGGTTTTTGCTTTAATTTAATAATATATTACATCTTATTAAATGGGACGAAACATTCTTAACACTTACAAATTTAGTGCAATATATTTGAAATTTGAAATTCTTTGAGTTTTGTTAAATATCTAAATTTTTTTGAATTTAATATTCAATTCTTTTCTTGACTTTGACATATATAAATATCTGAGTGAAAAGTCTTATATTACACTTTGATTAATTTATTAAAATAAGCAGAATGTTTATATAATTTGTCTACAGTCTCGAGTTCTTTTTCGAAACAATTTCAATATAAATCAATGTAAAATATTTCGAACTTGATCGAGACAACTTTAATATAAATCAATGTAAAATATTTCGAGCTTGATTGTGAAGTGTTTCGCAAGTGAATTATACCATATTTATATATGCATTATTGTATTCTCCATATATCGTTCTGCTTACCTGCTCGTAACGCCTCTACTGGCACCGATGGATATGGCATGGGATATGGGTAGCCGTCGCGTCTCAGGGCTTTGGGTTTGCGTCTTGGTCGATACTTGTAGTCGGGATGCTCCTTCATGTGCATGGCGCTGTGCAGATGGAAGAATTGCAATTGAGGGCGACTGCAAAGAGGGGAGAGAGGACAGACAAGAGAACTTACCGCAAGCGTTTGGCCTCATCGATAAACGGACGTTTCTCTTCCTCGGTGAGCAGCTTCCATTCGGCACCTGCAAACGAGATAAATGAGACAGATTTCAGTTTGGAGTTATGTAAGGCGACTAGAGTCGTTAATCCATTAGATACTTTTGCATTGGGGCACTTGAAGCCGTTGTACTAAATGTGGCAACACAATGCGAGACGCAACCTGCCACAGAAGTGGACGCACATAAACATAATTTCCTAACAGCCAGCACACACACACACACGCACACACACACACACATACAAACACATGTAAGCAGTGGAAACTTGTTTTGTGTGCACTAACAAGAAGGATACCAAATACCAAACAATGCTGTTGTCATCTCTTCCCTTGGCTCTTCCTTTAGCATAGCTCTGTCTGTTCGTCTCCATCTCCTGCTCTGTCGCCATCTCATTCTGTTGCCAGTCTGTCCTTGTCTATTTGGCCACCATTGTTGCCAGTTTTGGCATTGTCATTTGTTGTCTTGTTGCCTGTTTGTCAGTTCAGTCAGCTTGGCTTACACCACAGCACACTGTACAGGAGAGCACCGTCTCAGGGCGAGGACTTTGCCGAGTCCTTGCACGATAATGGCCCAAAACCAGCAGGTGGTTTGAGCTCATTTGGGGGCGTGCTTTTGTCCCGACTTCCTGTCTCTCTTTCCCGCCAACATTCATGTCCTGGCTCAACAAGGGAGCGAGAGCATGATACATACATATTTGTGTATTTGTATTTGTGTTTGCTGCATGCATGTACATGGCATATGCACGTGCCACATACTCATAAGTGGCAAGTGCCAGGCAGCCAGCCAGCCAGGCAGCCAGCCAGTCATCTAGCCATCCAGCCATTGTGAACAGAAATTGCAAATGTTTTTAAGTTAATGTAAAATGTTATAATGACATGTGTCACCAGGCTGCTGATAAAGCATCAGAGAAGAGGGACATTTAGAGCAGGGGGCACGTTCGAGTTGTTGCCACAAAGAGTCCCTTACTTATTTGCTCCAAATGAGTCCATAACTGTTGTACCCTATATTCCAGTTAAAAGCTGCGCTTATCTTGGGGTTAAAAGAGTGCTTAACCGGTGAAGAAGGTAGAGAAGAGTGAGAGATGTAGATTGAAGACGGCAAGTGATGGTTAAGAAAGCAGAAAGAACGTCTTTTTGACTCTTTATCAATAAAAGAGCTGCTTAATGGTTGAAAGACTTAAATGAGTTCATAAAACCAGAAAGTGCGTAGAACATGACTTGGTATTAATTGACTAAATACGATTGAACATCCTTCTTAAAGAATTTAAAGCAAATTCTATAATTCTATTACTTGAATTTTAAATAACAGATAAATTTATTAAATAACAGACATTGCGGCAAAAGCTTATCAGTTTTATGTTTATCGATTTAAAATGAAAGATCATTTTTTCAAACGTTCTTAAATTTGTTTATACCTTTCAAATACTAACTTTGTTTGACATTTTGATAATATACATTAATTTCAGAGATAATTTTTACATTTTGTATACAATTAAATGGCATATATTTTAGCTTGGTTTTGCTAAACAGTTACAATAAAATAAAAATAATTAAGTATTTAAACTATTAAAGATTTATATATATTGTCAGAATAAAATAGTAAAATAGCTCTCTATATATCTATATCTGAATATAATATATATGTTTATACCATATTTCTTAATGCCTTAATGCCAAATAAATCTATATGCCATAAAAAGTCTGTTTTTTATACAACTAATCTATTTATATCGTAGATCAGATCCATTTTTATCCACTTATCGCAAAAGCAATCCAAATCTGATTGCTGTTAATTTCTTTTCATATGCAATCCGCTTCTATTATAATGATTATAATGAGTATAAGAATAGTTATGTGGAAAGTACAAAGAAAAATAGAGAAAATAATACCAGAGGGACTTTGGGGGGTGCACACTAATTAGTTGCAACGTCTAATTTTAGTGACTGTCGAGCGATACAAAAGCAAACACACAAATTGCATTGTTGTGCAACAATGTGGCAACAATCGTGGGGCACAATGCTAATGACAAGCAGCCAGGACATTGACAGCGCTTTGCAAGGAATGTCGAGCCCACACACACACACATACACTACTCAAACAAAAACTATAACAATAAATGGCAGACAAAGGCACAATTGTGCCCCAAAGACTAGACAAGTGGCACGCCCACAACAAAAACGGCCCACAGCTAACTGGCTATAACTGGAGACCCACTCATAATGCAAGTAGCTGGTCTTAACTGGAAGCAGCAGCTGCTGCTTTTGTTGTTGCTGCTAAAATACTAATTTATAGATACATTGACAGGCCGTCCAAGTGGCAAGAGGCAAGCGGCAAGCGGCAAGTGGCAAGTGGCAACTGGCCATCAAATGCGCAACTCAGCTCCTGGGCACGACACCTTATAGACTGGAGAGCTCCACATATAATAGATGGGGGACAATTCACATAATAATAAACAAGACGAACGGACAGTTAGATAAAGACAGAGACAGAGACAGAGAGAGGGAGAGCGAGAATGTGTGCGTGTGGGAGAGAAGTATCTACAAGTTGTTCAGTTGAATAAACTAAGAAGGGCAAACTGCTGAGTTGACATGCCACAAAAGGATGACAATTGACAGTGTCTGGCGTCGTATCATTCCCCCTCCCCCCACTCCCCTTCCCTTCCCTTCCACACCAAGCCAGGGCCTTGCTTAATAATTGATATGAAAAACAACAAGTACAAGAGCACTCGTACTTAGTCGTTGCAACTGCAACTGACAGTTGCAAGTCGTGCCACACAGCACACAGCAGAGAAGTGCCTCTGGCCTCAAGCATAATTAACAAGTTTTTCCAGACTCGGAAAATGCTGGGCTGCCTGCTAACCACACAGCAAATATTTAACTGACGTCGGCTCCAGTTGCAGTTGCAAGTAGTTTGTGGTTCACACAGTTTGATGTGTTTTATCAAATGCAACTTGGCCACAATTTTTTTGTTGGACACTTCTCGAGTTGAGCTCTCAGCATTCTCATTCACACATCCCCACAATTGGGCTACTTAAAGGGATTAGGCTATTTGTTCTTGGGAGTTTCTGTATGTTCTATTTACCCCTCGTTGGGCGCCAGACCCTCAAGCAGAACTCATAACTTGGGCAAACGTATTTCGATTGTTTGCACCACAATTTGATGCTTTTATTTGCACATATTTAACAGCTTATAACACCCTTGAAAAGGAGATCAACACAATTTATAATATTATATTGTAAAAATTGTGGTAAATGGTTTTTAAATTTTGATTTATCAGATAATATAAAAACAAAGTACTTTTGGAATATAAGCTACCCGTATCATAAAATATAAAGAGAGATCTTTCTGCACCTACCAAAAATATAATAATTAATCATAATAAATATTTCATTTTTCATTTACTAAAACTATAAAAATTATTTTGAATTTATGTATAATAAAAAATATATATATAAAAGTATATTTTCTATTCGAATTTTACTTTAAGTTTTTTAAATTACAATTAAAATATATTTTATTAAAATGTTGACTTAGAATTTTTTTTATATAAATTTTTTGATGATTTTTAAAAAGCATTAAAGATTATTTAAGCGTAATAACAGCATTAAAAAACATTTTTCATAAATTATTATTAAAGTTTTCAATTAAGCAAAATATACTATCCTTAATTCGATTGTATGCATTTTTGTCACTGATTTATTTTCATATTATTATTAATTATTATTTAGAAATATGGCAGTAAATGAAATAATTTATGAAGTATGTTTTCTCTGGTATTATTAAGAACTGTAATTAAGAACTGATCTGACAATGCTCAGGCCCATCTCAAGCACACACACCACACACCTGTCAATTGCCAGAGCCAACCCCTTTGGGCAAAGGGGAGAAAGGCTTGCTTACTTTTTCCCTCAATTGCAAACTAATCAATTGTTTGCGCTTTATTGTGCAACAAAGGCATCTTTATGAGAGGGTGGAGTCTTGGGCCCAAAAGGCTTGAGAGCTCGACCTTTTGTGCCAAGTCGCAATCGAATCGAAGTCGAAGTCTTTGCCATTGTTCAGCAGCCGCCTGTCAGTCAGTCAGTCAGTCAGTCATTCATTCATTACTCGTGGGGCTGTGTTTAACATTATTTAATATTCCCGCAGGATCTGGGCGGGCACACAAGTCCTTGATTAAAAAAAAGCAACGAAAGCAAGAAGGAAAACACGAACAACAAGTGAAGGCGCTCGATTGCCGATTCGACAGGTTTTTCAATTATTTCCGAAAAGTAGAGAAAGAGAGCGAGGGCACAGCACAAAAAAAATGAAAAAGAAACGAATGCCATTTTGCTGTTGTTGTTTGTAATTGTTGTTATTGTTGTTGTCGCGCATTGTTTGCTTTGTTGTTAATTCAAATTTCCAGACAGTAATTAATGACAGTTACAATTTCAATTAAGCTCGCGCGCAACAATATTGTTTTCTATAACAAATTCGCGCTCTCTCTCGCTCTCGCTCTCTCTATGTCTCTGTTGAGCGCTTTTTTTATATTTTATTTTATTTTTGTTGGCCTTTTGTTTTGCATAATAAAATAAATGGCAACGCCGACGGCGACGGCAACGTCTGAAGAGCTCTCCACAGTTGCCAGTCGCCAGTTACCGTTGCTCAACACTCGACACTCGTCCGTTCTCCCTCGGTGTGTGTGTGAGTGTATGTGTGTGTGTGTGTGTTGTGAAAAAGTAGCTTTCGCGCCGCCATTTTTTGTGGCGCCTTTGTTGATGCCACAGTTTTTGTTGTTGTTGTTTGCGCCTTTTCTCAGCGCAATTTTTCATAATGAGCCCTCTGTATTTCATTTTATTTCGTTTTTATTCCATTTTTCATATTATTCATTTAATTGAATGCCAGCTCAACTTTTTCAAGTGCAAAACTTTGTCATTTGTTTCAATGTGGCAAATGGTTAATGCTTTATGCCAGCACAGTTGCCACTTTAAACTCCAAGCGTCAGCCAAAGTATTTATTAGACTAGCAACTTTAGTTGTGAATATATATAACAAAGTATTTGGCATATAAATTTCAAATGTAAACTTCAATTTTGCACATTGAGTCATATTAAATGTTGGCTTGAACTGATTTCAATCGCTGCAAACTGTCAATTCCAAAACATCGAGAACTTGAGCATATTCTTTTTTTGCTTTTTCGATTTCCTTTAACGAGTTACCCTACTTCTCCTTGGGCGCAAGGGCAAGTGGCGGCTTCTTCGTCCTTCGTCCTTCTCAACTCAACAAAAGCTGCAACTGACAGCAAATATTACACAGAACTGTCAATTGACATAATGGATTTGCCAAAATCCAACAAGGCCAACAACAACAACAACAACGGGACAGAAAAAGGTGAAATGAAAAGCGAACAAAAGCTCGCGCCTTCCTATCAAAATCGGCCCACAAACAAAAATGAATACTTCGAAACTGAAGTTTGTTGTGGAGTGCATATTGTGTTTAGCTCATTGTTGTTGTTGCGCATCGATTTTCATATATTGGTTCGCTTTGCTACTTGAACTTTGCCAGCGTTCTAGTGGTGGGAGGAGTGCAAAAACGAGGCCCATTGCCTGATTAAGAAATCCCCTTTAATGGCTGTGAACAAAAATTCAATCGCCATTTGGCTGCAGCAACCCTCATTGCCCTGCTTACGTCTATACCCTGTACTAATCCATAGCTGGGCTATACAAATCACATAAAATTGTCTATCGAGCAAGAAGTACAGAATATGTTGTGAGTTATCGTTATCGATAACTTGAAATTTGAATCTCAGTTTGAAATAAAAATTTAGACATATATTTTCAACTAAAAAAAGAACATAAAATATATGTTAAACTCAAATATTAACTTCTGTTTTATTAATAGATAACTAATTAATGAGAACAAGAGTTTTTGAGTAAATTTAATGCATTTGTTTTAGATTATTTCAGCAAAAAGAATTACCTTAAAAACAGAGTCATTTTTACTTTTGAAATTCTATAATTTATATTTTTCTTTTAAATGGAAATAATTGCAATAAATTAAATAACATAAAATCCCGTCAGATATTTTTACAACCCGTTATGTAATTAAACTTTTGAATATTTATTGTCTATGTAGATTTTAAAAATATGAAAATATTTTTGTTTAATATTTTGAAATAGAATTCTTTAAAAACCAAAGATTACATGGTAATTTCAAGTCGATATTTTCGCTTGTATTTTTGGTTTTTTCTTACAACTCGCCCCTGCCACGCCCACTGGCAGCATTCAAGTACAGCAATGAGTTGCCTTTTGTATTTGTTGTTGTTGCGCTCAACTTCACTGCAAGTGAGTCGCGTTTAATTTGCATTGTTTTTGCTTAAACAAAGGTAAAATGAGAGGCAGCAAAAAAAAGAGAGAAGAAAAAGTCATTTCACAAGTGCTAGAAGTGGAGACCAGTGTGAGAGAGAGAGAGAGAGAGAGGAGGAAGTGGATGCCCCGTCGAGTTTTATTAAAAAATTGCACAAATTGCAAATGGCTGCTCGGTGTGGCAGCAACTTGAGGCAGAGCTATCGATGGGCTTATTGTTATCGCTGTTATGACAGCATTTTTAGGGCTGATTAGTGGCAAGAAGCGGCAGCAGAAGAAGCAGCAGAAGATGCCACTGCTGCTCATCGAATATGCATGAGTTGGCCTAAAGGTAGACGAACATCGCCTTTTCGCTGCATTGTTATGCTAAACGTTCTCTTGGCTGTCACTTGCCACGTGCCACTTTTGGGTTGCGTGTGTGATTCAAATTGAATTTGATGCGAATTCAATATCCACAAAACTTTCAGAGCGATAAGAAGCCAGCAGCAGCAGCAGCAGCAGCCGCAGCAGCCTGGGATTAGCCAACGCCCCAGCAAGAAATAAACTACTTAACTTTGCAACTAGTTAAGCGGCGAGACAATGTGGCAGGCGGCAATGATTTGGCAAGTAACAGACCCAAAAATATCCAACCATGCCATGGGGGTGGCAAACCCTTCTCGACCACCACGACCAGCATTATCAACAAATCTCTGTGCTCTTCCTGCCATTGTTTGACAGCAGCTTGTCAGTTTTGACAGTTGCGATGAGAGCGTGTTTTTGGTTTGTCATTCTTCCGCATCGAGTCGCTGTAGCGCTGGAGGAAGGGGGTGGCATTACGTTGATTAGTTTAACTTGCATAACTGACTGACTGTGGAGTGTGGAGTGGAGTGGAGTAGAGCTGGAGGAGATTGGCTGGCTGGGCGCGAGAGAGTAGATTGGCAGGTCGTGTGCCGCCTCTTAATTTAGTTTAGTGTGAGATTTTCATTCATTGTTTTCAGATTACAAACATGCCCAAGTACTTATACCAAGTCCCTGCCTCGACCTATTGTGCTTGATTGTACTTATAACAAAATGCTAAAAAAAAAGTGAGAACTGAGCTTATTCGATTGGCAAAAACAAACCAAAGTTCTCTTTTGACTCACCCAGCCGCTTTGATATCTCCGAATTGTGCATTTTGGGATTATCCTGTGCTATCTTACGTCGCTGCAAACGGGACCAGACCATAAACGCATTCATTGGACGTTTTATGTGCTCCTCGTTCTGTCGTTTCGTTGTGTTCTGTATCATCAGGCTAAAGAAGACGTCGCTGTGTGAAGAGAAGAGTGGTTGACAATTAACAGAAATTAATAAGTTTATTTTTTGTAAAGTCAACAGAAGGAATTAAATAATAAACAAATGAATAAATCATTATTTTTGTGAAGAAAAGATTGATAATTTGATGAAAGCAAAGTGGAATTAGAATATTAAAAAGTGGAATTGAAATTTAAAACATAAATTGATATAACAGTGAAGTTAATTAGTTTATTTTGTATAAAGAAGGAGAAGAATAGAAAATTTAATAACCCAATTAAAGCAATTTATAAAGCTTTATTGTCTTGTTTGTGAAGCAGAATAATAATTAAATTTAAAACTTAAATTGCAATAAAGTTTCTTCATGGCACTTTGCTTGCTTTGTCATTTTTAAAACGTCCATATATGTTGAATTTAATGAACATTCTATCAACTTGTCATTTCTCGATTAATGCATAATAATACTTTTTTTTTTTTAATAATTTTTCAAAATTTATGTACGAATCAATGAATCACTTCGAATGAATCACATTTGTGAGCAAACGGAGCTTGTGCTGGATTAAGCAATTGGGGCAGTCAAAATAAACACTTGAACAAATTAAAAAGGAACTTTTGAATGAAATTCATTCTGAACAAAGTAAATTTGCTGAATATGTGTCAAGGAATATATAATATAAGAACAATGGAACAAAGCAAGGAATATAAAGAATTGCAGAGTAATTAATGACAAAGGCAGCTTTTAACACAATTAAAATATATTTATATTATATATAAAATATATTTTATATTATTTCTGCTCTTTATACTGTTTGTCTTCACATTAATAATAGTAATAAAAAATCATTTAATAATGGCATAATGTTTAATCAGAGGCACTCAATTTACCTGGCACTGCTGCCACTGTTCATGAGACTGCCCATATTCTGATGCAGATTGCTGATGGGCGATGCCTGGGAATTGTGGTGCAGATGAGCGGCGGCGGCGGCTGCCATGACGCTGCTCGTGGTGCTGGACGTGGACGTGTGATGCAGTGGCGCACTGGCGCTGGAACTGGAGCTGGCAAGGCTGTGACCGCTGCCTGCAACCAGGTGCTGGCCAATGCCGTTGCTATGCGGCTGATGCGACTGCGATTGAGTGTGCAATGAGCCTGAGCCGGAGCCGGAGCTCGATGGCTGGCTGTGATGTGAGGATTGTGTCTGCTGCTGTTGTTGCTGCTGTGCCGCTGCTGCAGCTGCTGCGGCTGTGGCTGCCGCCTGATGATGCTGATGCAGTTGCGAGTGCTGTGAGCTCAGATGATGAGCCGCCGCTGCAGCTGCCGCCGAATGATGCAGATGCGAGTGCAGGCCCAAGGTGCTGCTGCTACCGTTGTTGCCGTTACCGTTGCCGTTGCCGTTGGGTGAGCCGCCGCTGCTGTTGCTGTTGCACTGGTGGTGATGATGATGCTGCTGGCCCAACTGGCCCAGTGACAATTGCTGGCTGTGATGATGGGCGAGGCTGTGACTGTGGTTCTGTTCACTACTATGATGTTGTTGTTGCTGTTGCTGCTGCTGTTGTTGTTGCTGCTGCTGCTGTTGTTGCTGCTGTTGCTGCTGCTGCTGCTGATGGTGCTGTATCAGTTGACCGAGATGCGTGCCGCTGCTGGAGCTCACCGAGCTCAAATGACTCTGCAAAGGATGTGCGAGCGATAGGCCAGAGAGCGACAGATGCGTGGATAGACGTTCCATCATTTTGTTGACGGAGCTGCAATCAATGCGCTCGTGCCTCTTGGCCGGGTTGTTGTGGAAGCTTCAGTTGCTACTGCTATTGCTACGGCTGGTGTGGAGCTAAAGGTGTCGGCGGTAATGCGGCGTTGAAGAGTACAGGTCAAGCTGAGGGCGAGATGGAGGAGAGTTGTTTAAAAAAAGGGTATAATTATTTTACTTTCCTTTTATAAAAGTTGCGTACTTCATTTTTATATGCGTAGCTGAATTTTGTATTTTTTGATAAAGCACTATTGTTATTTTCGATTGTTAAACTTAATATTAAGAGAGTATATGCTTGTAAGAATACATCATTATGCTGTTATTATTATAAATAAGTTAATTAAAATCTAACTTCCGATTAGCATAGCAACTGGCTCCTTCAGCTTGACTTCATTATATTATAACTAATATAAACTGTCTTCTGATGCTGAGTGCAGACTTTGCAAAGACTCCCTTTTACAAATAATAATATTAATAATAATATAAACTAGAAAAGGATTAAGCAACTATATATCTGGCTTATTTAAATCTCTACATTTAATTTTCGAATTAGAAAGCGAATAAGAAAATAATCTACATTAAGAAGGTTGGTATTTTTTTTTAAATTTTAAATTATGCCATTTTGGAATGAGACGTATTAATTTATTTTATTTTAACAACTGTTAAGCTATTCATTTAAGGCCATAGATTCGAGTTTTCATAAAAGTTTGTATTGAAAATGTTCAACTCCTAATTGAGTATGCCTTTGTTTTTCAATTTCAAAGTTTTCAAATTATTTAAGAGTCTGTGACAAATTGTATAAGCTCAATTCTTGCGTTTCTTATTCACGCTGTTCGGGCTGTTGTTAATCAATTAACTAATTGATTTGAGCTCTTAAAAGTGTGTCGTCTGTCGCGCTGTGCCCCCCCCCCACTCCTGCTGCAAAGAAAACAATGGACCTGCCCCAGAGCCACTTGCTGGCGGTGGCTGGCAGTCGCCACCTCAACTCGAGACTGCAACTCGAAAACCTTTTCTTTGTGGCCCATTGTATGGGTCTCGAATGTCAACCCTTATAAGGACGGTGTGCACACGTCGTCCAGTACCAGAGCATAGCGTAGCGTCCTGTTCATTATGCATCGGGGCACTTGAAAACCATTTCTTTTTACCCCCAAGCTGGATATGTTATTTTACTTTTTAAATACGGTCAGGTTCGGGTACGGGTCAGATCAGGTCAACGTTGATAGGTTTTCAAATTCTCGGCTTTTCCATTCACATGTGCGTGCATTATAATCGGGATTTATTTGGTCCACTTGATGGCCCATCTCCCAGTCCAAGTGTGGGTCGCATTAATGTGTTAAACACACAACACACACACACACACACACAGATTTGTGGTTGTGGCAAAAAGGGTTCCTGGTCAAGAAGCAGTTGCACTGCTATCGTTCGTCTAAACGCTTTCAATTTGCTTAATGGTCCAGTAAGGATGAATACGACGACGCTTCGATTTTGGAGTACAATTGAGTTGGGTGTGCGGAGGACATTTGGAGTCCACATGGTCATCATCGTCTATGAGAGTCTGCTTTGCTCTTTAGCGCACATAATGCTCAACAAATGTGTCATCTGCACTGCATATTTGCATAGAAGAACGTTCTGCACAAGTGGAGAGAAGGTGTGGGAGTGGGTGAGGGGATGTAGCTCCCTTACCACAACATGCTTTCAAGCAATTAAATTGCAAATGTTTCGCAGTGAATTTATGCAATTGATATTGCTAACATATGCTATATATTATGGTAGGAATAAATTAAATATAAGAAAGAAATCTTTTAATGTGCAACATTCTTGGAATATATGTATATACTATATGTAAATCTATTGGCATGAGCATGTTTTAAACAGATTTCATGTCATATTTCAATTGATTGATATTCTTATTTAATTTCATTTCAATTTTCTAGTTCATATAAGCATTTTGTATCCCTTTTTATTAGCATTAACCTAAGCCTTTAATATGTTATATTAACTCTTTTATATTGTTATATATTTTAAAGTTGAATGCAATTATTTTTGCAAATCTTAAAGAGATAATATTATTTAGAATATTTAAAATAATTTTGGATAATCAGCAAGTAAATTTTGTTCTCATCTTCATCCAAACATTTCTAGAACTTGTTATATTTGTGATTGATAATATTACAATTTGAATTTAGGTGATCTTCGTTTGTTTTCTACATATTTAAAATAGTTGCACTTTTAATTAATTTAATAAATTGCAACATTTTCCAACATACTTTCATTTCTATTGAATGCAAATATGTGCAAAGAGGAGATGCATTAAACTGCAACTTTATGGCCCATTCACAGTGCGTTTATCTTAACTGTAATATCAGTTAGTGTAATTGTTGTTGGACAGTGTTAATTCCTTTGCTGTCCTGCGTGTCCATAATTCTTATATTCTACGACAACTGAGACATCTGCGTCTGCTTCCGGGCATTATCCACTTGGTGTTAAAATAAAAATTGCCCAGGCATGCGTATTAAGCATGAAAATTATATTAAAGAGAAACAACAACCTGCTGCATTGAGTAGGGAGGGGGAATGGAGTAAGGACATGCATATTTGTAATCTTTATGGAGTGCAAACAAATTTCAGTGTTGTCAAGTTTGTCAGCGAAGGGAGGACGGGAGCCAAGGGCAGGTAGTGTCGCGTCGCGTCGCGTTGTGGCAGCAACTGTTGCTGCTGTTTCTGGCAAAATGTGGTGCACCACAGGCAACCACCGGCACACCGGTTGCACCACCAGCTGTGCACAAATTGCACTCCAGATATTTTTATTTGCTGTGAATATCAACGGCAAAATGCTACCTGCTACCTCCAACCCCAACCCTAAAAAGCAAACCCCCACCCTCTGATTCTGGGCTGCCCACTCGACTAACGAAAAATGCTCAAAATTATCGATCAAAATAGACAGCGTGGGCTGATCTCAGGTTCTAATCTTTAGTTCCCAGCCAACTCATTCGATCGCCTTGCTTTCTCTCTCACACTTTCTCGCGCCATCTTTCTCCATCTCTGTCGTTGGCGTTAATCCAGTAACACCAGTAAAAGCGTTAATAGATATCAGCCAAGTTATTTATGATCATTGCAACGGCTGTAGACGAAGTCTACACGTCTCGCTTTGTTATGCAAATCTACGGCGACCGATTCTTCCGCGCAGTAGGAGTAAATTACCCCCGGCTAGCCATGAGAGCAACTATTTATACCCTGCAATGTAAGATTTGAAAGGGTCTGCAGTGCTGCAGACATAAACTAGATTTTAAAATGGATTTTTTTATTTATTTATTTACATTTGCTAAGAGCATCCGACATCAAGAAACAGAAATTGAGCATTAAATTACAATGAACTAAAATACATCAAAAATAAAACAATAAAAATGTGAAATCTGCAATTTGAAATCTTTAAAGTTACTTAATCTTGTGATTATACGAATCGTTTATTTCTTATTGCATTCTTTTAATTGAACTTTATACTTAAGTTGAATTTCTATTTATTTTGAATTGCTTAGCTGACCTTAAATAAATAAATAATTATAATAAATAATTATATAGAATAGGAAACGATCTTCTGACTAATAAGCAACATTTAGTTGAAAAAAAAGAATAGAATGCTGCAATTGACTCTGAAACCATTATTTATATAATACAAATATATTTTATATAAGAATATATTGAAGTCGAAAATGGTAAGCATCGTTAACTCTAAGTTATTCTAGTATTCCCTGTAAGCAGAGTTAGTAGAGTAATATCATAGTTCCAACTGAAAATTGCAGATAGTTTGCTTCGTGTTGGAGGGTATCTCCAAGTCGATCACTTTGCTGTTCACAGCATCCCGATCTGGAGCAATGAAGGCGTTGCATTTGTTACCCAGCAAACTGGTAAGTGGCTACCCGTTGTCGTTGTCGATGCCAGACCACGAATACTTGCAGACTGAATGACTGCAACTTGTTGTGGGAGGGGTAGGGGAAGTGGGAAGAGGGGAGCAGACTGAGGGAAGACACTACTCGTACGCAAGTGGTCAACTGGACAGTTTGGGGTCCCCAGACCGCTGGCTTCTCGTTCATTTGTTCATCCGTTTGTTGCAGTGTCAAACAAGAATTATGATCGGCTTAGCCACATGCTGAGCCTGCGCAGAGGCTGAGGCAGAGACAGAGGCTGAGACAGTGGCAGAGGCAGAGGTGGAGGCTGAAGAAGAGTCACAGAGGCAGCTCTCTGGAGTGGCAGTTAGGCTCAAGAATCGAGAACTGTGAATCGTGAATCGAGAATCTCAATTCAATACAGGTAGAGCTTTAAGTGTCTCCACTTTGTGTTGAAATGTATCGTTGTCTGATGCTCAGAGTCTCAGTCTCTTGATCTGTCTCAGTCGCAGTCGCAGTCGCAATCCCTTTTCCATAACCATTGAAAAGTGTCTCTTGGGCACACGCTGTGATTGTGATCCGTGGCCCTAAGCCGCTGGGGCCCCCTAATGTTTGTAATTAAGAACTTTCACACTCGCAACAATCGCATCGTAAATGTATCTTTTGGTTTAGTGTCAAGTTCGTGCCAAGGGCAAACTAAACTCAACTCAACTCCACTCAACTCCGATCAACTCAACTCAACAAGAAACAGCAACGACAACAACAACTACAAAAACCTATATGGATATTAATTAGAATGCCAAGTTATTTATTCTTTTGTTCTTTTTTTAGGCTTGTGCGAATCTACTGTACAAGTATAACATACTTAGTAGTAGTTGATACGAGTGTACAAAGTACAGCGTAACATTTTAAAGAACACATGTTTCTCTATTTGAACATCATTTGTAGACACACTTAGATTCCCCATTGTTGTGAATTTTGTTAACAGCAAATAAAAGAATTTTATTTGCACAAATGTATTTTGTTCTCTTGCACAGTTGTGCCTTGTGCCACACTTAGTTGCATGTTAGTGAGGAGTTACGGTTTGCCATCTCATTAAAAAGGCACGTCACTAAATCGTTTGTTTTCTCCATTGTGATCTCGAGTATGTGGCGCGAATTGCGTCATTTCTAGTTAAGGTATTTGAGCTAAGAAAAAACTAGCATGTGGAGTTACAGTTGAAAAAAAAATTAACTATAAATATCTTTGAAATAGTTCAGAAAGAACTTTGTATTTAATAGACTGAAGTTTAACAATAACTATTTTGCCTTTAGTTTTATAAGATGTGCTTTATTCTTGCTGACATCTCATCTCTTAATTTAAGTTAAGTTCATTGAAGATTTTAATAGTCCACAAAGTAACAAATGCCGAAAATATGTATAATATAAATAAATATTAAGAATAATTATTAAATTTTAGTTTGCTTCGGATATATAAATAAATACTCGTAAATATCTTTTATACTATTATCTTTATAAATTCAAAAGCATGTTAGCAATTTTCAAAAACCATATTCAAATAATAAAAGTTGAGTAATTATTTGTGGCCAAATAAATGCCAGCAAGTGGAGAAGAAGGATGCAAGAAATGTTAAGAACGAGACTGACACGAGCGAAACGAACTCTCAAAGATTCCGACAATGATGATGCTGCAGAAATAGAATGATTATTCAAAAACAAAATTTAAATGGATAACTATTTTGAAGCTTGAAAATTACTTTATTTTGTTATGATTATTACTCGGTATTTCTATTTAACTGTGAAGGGCAATGGCGAGAGTAACTGAGTTGATTTCTTAATGGCTCTACTAACAGATCAATTAGTGAGTGGTGAGTTGAGCTTTGATTTACTGTTTTTTATAAGACATAAGCTAACTCAACTGGTTTATTAAATGTACTAAATTGCTGAGTTGTTTGTTCAAACTTTCCTCTGACTTTGTAACGCTGGTAAAGTAAAAGTATTTTACTTATCGTGTATTATTAACATGCTTTGCTCAATTGCAATTATTTTGTCATTTTTGAATGAAAATTCCATTAAATTGCTTGCATTTAAACTTCCTTTTCGACTTACCTCGAATGGCGCTGCATTGCCTTTGTATTTGCTGGACCGCAATGGGAATTGAAATATATGTATATATTCTCTATAAGTAAAGCCTAATAACTATGGGATGCTTGTATGTGTGTGTGTGGTGATGGTTATGTCTGTTGTGGCGATTTGTTGTTTTTAAATTCCATAAATCGTTGACTTGAGTATAATTTTCTTAAACAATTTATATTTACGAGCGGCTTTTATGAGCTTTAACCGAACAGAACCGGGCTGCTTGAGTTGTTGTATTTGTATCTGTAACTGTAGTTGTTTTTGTTATTTCTTGTTGTTGTTGTTAGTGTTTTGGTTGTTGTTTGTTTTACACATTACACATGTTGGGCATATCACTAGTTTATGTTTATTTATTTGCTTTATTTGTTTATGATGGCATTTTTGAGCGCTTCTCTCATTTATTTATTCATTCACGAGGTATATCTCGCTATTGTTGTTGTTTAACATTGATTTAAGTAGCTTATGGTGAAGATTTCACGATTTTATGAGCAATATTAACACATTCCCTGTGGACTCTTATTAGAATTTGTTCCAATTGGAAGCTGAGCGGTTTGGATGTTGTGCAACACTGTAATTGCTATTGTTGTTGCTGGTCAGTTATGCCAGTATGTGTGTGTTTTGGTTTAACCGTCGGGTGCGGGTTGAGCGTTTTTCGTTAGGTTGATGCAATGGCCAATACTTGCAACTGGCAACTGCAACGCGACAAAACAACAAATTCGCTTATTGCCACAAACGTTTTTCCGGTCTGCTTGTTGTTGTTGTTATTATTATTTAACTATGGATTAAAACTAAGGCCGTCGCTGCTGCCGTTGCTGCTGCTGCTGTTGCTGCCACTGCGGCTGCGGCACTTGTGCTGCTGCTGCGACTGCTGCGCCTGCTGCTGCGACTTCTAAGCGCTGCCTTTGGCTTTGGCCTTTGCTTTTGCTTTGGCTTTTGCTTTGCTTTGCTTTGCCTTGCCTTGCCTTGCCTTGCTTTGCTTGGCGGCGGATACGTGCCGACGCGTAACTGAAAACTTGGCGCGCGCTCTCACACGAGCCACACAGACGAACGAGTCGCACGGACTTGTCACTTTTCGGGGGGTTGGCTGCAGCGACACCGACACCGACAGCGGCAGCCGCCAGCAAAGCCAACAAAAACAATGCGGAGACACACGCACACACACACTTGCACATACACACGCACAGCATCGAGCTTTGTCCATGCAAACTTTCAGTTCGCTCAGCTCAGCTGGCTCTCTTTGCTGCTCACACACACACACACATACTCTCTCAACTGGTTGGCAACAGCTTTTTATTGGTTTATTTGTTCGATTCTCTTGTTGATTAATAAGTTGTTTTTTCTCTGCCTGATGACAATTTGTAACATGTGAAAAAACGCGCTGAAACATAAGAAAATGTTGTTGTTTGTTTCCATGCAAATGAGAGAGGCGTGCATATGCCTGCTTGTGTGTGTGGACAGCGCTGCCGACGTCAGCTGCAGCGTCCAGGTGCAGGTGACACTTGGTCGAAGAAAAAAAAAACAGCAAAGAAATGCGACGCTTAAAACGAAAAAAGAGCACAGCTCAGCTGAGAGAACAAAACAGGCCAAACGAATGTGTAAGCGAGTGAGAGAGAGAGAGAGAGAACGAGAGCAAGGGAGAGTGCATGCAAAGAGCGCCAATTGAGCGCCAAGCCTGGCAGGTGTTGCCTTAGCGTGGAAGCGAGACAACGCTACTGTCAAGTCGCGCCATCGTTGTTTTGTCATCTATTGCTGCTATTTGCCGGCTGGTGGGCGTTTCCAATTGGAAATGGCTCTGTCGACGCCGCTGCTTCTGGTTGGGGGAAGCATTTTACATGGAGCCGGTCTTGGGGAGTCAAATGGGAGTCGCTTGGGAGTATTTTCGTTCTCTATTTCATTTACTTGTTTTATTTTTATTTTCGTCATGTTTTTTGTTTATTTAACGCATTTACTTAGCGCTTCGCAAACTATCGAAGGCAAAATCAACTAATCTTAATGGACACTTTGCAGACTGATGCTGACATCTTTGGTCTGCTGCCCTTTTTCTCTAACTACACAAATACGTTTGCTTCTCTTTTATTTCTTTTTTATTTTTTGGCTAATTTACGTGTCGCGCTTTAAAATGGGCCGCTTAAATCCTTGGCAGGACAGCAGCTGCCGCTGCTTTGCTCTTTCATATTCATGCAGCGTTTTGTTCTGTTAATTTCCTCGGTGTCCTGTTGCCCATGACGACGATGGCGGTGGCGGTGACGATGACGATGACGGTGACTGCAACAGCGACAGCTCCATTTGTCGCCATTGTTCTAGCAGCTTTTGTGCGTTTGTATGCCTGCGGTATGTGTGTGTGTGTGTGTGTGAGAGAGAGTGTGTGTATGTGTGATGTGCAGGTGTTTGCTTTTGTTCTATGGGGCGGCTTTTAGTGCTGATTTTGATTTTGTTCGACAGTCGCCTCGGCAGGTACTTGGGTTTCATTTTAATTAACAACAAACTAATCACAAATGCACACAAAACTCAACGCAATGCTCTAATTCTAATCCTAATTTCAATACTAATTCAATTTAGATCTAATGACTTGAGCTACTCTGTCACCGACAAATATACAGAGTGCGGGGCAAAGAAGAGGCCTTATGAAGGGGGCTCATCTCTGTCTCTATGTCTGTGTACTCGTTACCTTTTTTGCCAATTGTCAGTCAACAATTGCAAGTTCTGAACAATGGCGCACGTTTTTCCAGCTCTCTTTTCACTAACTAACTGACTGAGTGACGATTGCAACTGTGCCATGCACTATACGAGGGCAGCTACAATTGTTAATTGTAATATTGCAGATTTGCTTTGCAACCAAACAATATTTTACAATAGGTATTAAAATATATAATTGAATACAATGTGATTAATGATTGTTGCTTTTCGTATTTAATATAATTACTATTATTTTTAAGCTCAATTTACATAAACTCATTGCTTCGTAATTTACATAGTCTCACTTTTATTTATTTATCAACAAATAACACATTTTCCATATACTTAATTGGCTTCTTCTAGTTATTAATTTTAGTAAATAATATACAATAATGTGATAATCATTTTTGCAGTTTTTATTTCATGTATTTAATATTATTTTTAAACATGGCAAAACAAGGTCTCAATTAAATAAAAAAGTTCCTTCATAATTTGCTTAAATTCGCTTGTAATTATTTATTTATTTACTTGAATATCGTTAACTATTAATTCCACAACCAATAATTTTTACACACAAATAAATAGCTTCTTCTAGTTATTAATTTTAATATTTAATGATAATTTTAAAAGCCATTTACAACTTTTGGTACAGCCTGCTAAAACGCATTTGGACCTGGCTTTTGGGGCTCTCTATGTACTTGGCTCTGGCCCATTGTCTTTGGCAATGCCTCTGTCCCTATCTGCATCTCGTTTACTGTTAGGCAGCCATTGTTATGTCATAGTATACCCTGTAGTTTGATTTAACAAGGGAAAGGGTTTTGTAAACTGCCGAGAGAAGCTTTATTCATATTTTTTTAACTTATGTGAAACTGTCAACTGTATATAAAAAGTAAAGCCTTGTTTTGATTAGTTTTATTTAATTGGCCAGCAAGCAGGGCATTTGGTTAGTCGTTGATTGCTCCACTTAAATTCTGGTGCATTCTTTGTTTGTTTTTCGCAATGCATTTGTTTGTCCGTTGTGTGCGTTGTCTGTTTGTCTATTTGCTCGTTGTTGTTCGTCCGTTTTGTTTGTTTGTCATATTTATCATGGCAGTTGCTTTTACCATTGCATTCTCTTTGCACTTGCAAATAAATGTTAATGAGTAGTTGAACAAAAAGCCGCTGACAATGCAATCTGAGGCCCGTCTTCAGTCAGTCGACAGTCGACAGTCGACTGAGTGACTGACTGACTGCCATTTAGAATGCAACTGAATATAATGAATACTATGCACTGAATTCGAATACAAGTACTACAAGAATATGAGCACATGCAAGATTGGGGTCTTGAGGTAGCTTTAAATATACTTGTGTATGCAAATGCCACAAATCAGCGGCAATTGAATGGGCTCTAATACCTAAATCGCTGTTGTTGTCACATTTGTTGTTGTTGTTGTGTATATTGGGGGGTGGGGCTGTCAGGTGCTGCAACACATTGCTAGCAACTCATTTGAATGCCGCAATTTCAAAAGACCCACACAACAAAGACCCCAAAAAAAAAGAGAGACGTCGACAACGACGTTGCCATGTAAATTTTGCACTTTTTGTTGCTCATTAATGTTAATCAAAATGGGGAAAGAAATGGACGAAAGAGCAACAACAACACAAGCAACAAAGTGCCAGCATGTTCTTAACGTTACCCTGTATACTTAAAAGAGAGAAATAATTATACACTCTTAGTCTGCTTTGCAACATATTTAAGGAATAAATAATGAATACTAAGTACTATTCAGCAGAGTAAATGCTTATGTTCAATTTACTTTTTGTCATGTCTTAGAGTTTGGACAAAGTTTTAATTGGATACAACTATCAACTATATTTGCAAAAACAGTTTTATATTATTTGAAAGTTATCAACGACTATCTAATCTGTACAGATTATGTTTAATAATGGGAACATTTGCTGTTCGTCAACTGTTTTTCAATCTTTCTTAGTCGTATTTTCTGGTCAACTTGTCACATAAGAAGCCCAGAAGTATGCTACAAAATAAAATGATGTGGTTATTGAAATGAAGATTAAAGCAAGACAAGGCAGCTATGATGCTTTTTTTATGGAAACCCTTATTTTGCACATATGCCAAAAAAAGAGACTTCAGTATTATTTACCCTCCTCGGCTCAGCTTCTGACGATTGTTGGGCAGATAAACATCGGCTACAATTACATAGGCCACAAAGCAAACAGTTAGGCAGAAGGCTCAATCGATTGAGCGGTAATCGATAAGAATCAATCGAAGAGATTGACAACATAAAAACACACACGATCAACTGGCGAGATGCTCATCATTTGGCTGAATGCATTTAATCCTTGCGAATTGCAAATGGCAAACAAGGACTCAACTCACACACACACACACACACGCACAAGCACACCTATGTTGATTTCATGGGTATATTCTATAGGTTTGAGCTAAACAATGCAGCTCAAACGGTTCTGGTAGATTTGCAGCAAATTGATAAGCAAATCTGTCCAAACCAAAAAAATAATAACGATTGATATGCGCAGATATAAGCCAACATATGTGTCCTCTTTGATGTGCGTAAGGCGAGCAAAAAGGACACAGTTCCATTGAGATATTCCTGAAGAAGCAGAGGGAAGTAAAATATGGGCAGATCCTGCAAGACGAACGCCACATTGGCACTTTCAGATTAAGACTTGTTGCTCCTTCAATGATACATAAGTTTAGTTAGATAAAAGTGTATTTTCGTTTGCCATAAATAAATAAAATTTCATAAAATATCTTAATAAATTAATCTCAAAGTAAAGTGTATTTTTTTAACATATTTTGGGTGAAAAAACATACAAAGCTGATAGCTAAATGAAAGATTGATATATGAGAGGCGAGTTGCATTTCTTAAAAATCCAATTTGTATTTATTTAAAGAAATCAAAATAATATTTTTGAAGAGAATCAAATGAGTAGTTATAGCATAATTGTAAACAAATTTTTTATTTATTTAAGGAAGTCAAACTAAAATTGCTTAAGTGAATTGAATAAACAATAATATGACTTTGGATTGCACTGGAAGTAGTAGAGAAATTATTTCGAAATTCACACTCGTATTGATTATTCATGCACTTATGTTTACAATTAGTTACCTAGTCTATAAAGTATAATATACGAGTGTATGTTCAACATGGATTAAATTCAAAAATGTTTGTTCCAAAGGCCCATGAAGTACATTTTGTACAGGTTCAATATAATCACATAGCAAGTTGCTCGTCAACGCCCACTGGAGTCTTAGATGATGCGACATTATGGCAAACAAACCCTTCAACTGAGGATTTTTGTTAACGGGCAGCTCAGACAGAGAATTCGAAGAAACTGTTGAAAAGCACAACAAGATACAAAAAAGTGAGAAGAAAGCATTAAAAGGTAAAAATAGGATAATGCTAAGGATCAGTTTGGAACGCCAGAAGAACGCATGTAATTGACTTTTGTCTTTCTCATTTCTCATTTTTCATTCATCGATGGGCAGACAAAGAGCACAGAGCAAAGAGCTGTGCGACATTTCATTGAGACTGGCACTCGTTCCCTTATCCTCACTTTACTCAGTTTGCTGACCAAGTCAGACAGACTGGCGCGTCGGCCTTAACGAATCGACTCTCAATGGTCAAACGTCTCTCAATGGCGCAACGTGCGGTGTCGGAGTCTCTCTCTCTCCCTCTGTCTGTCTCTCTCTGTCGTTCTCTCGTTTGCTAAGGATACGCCGAAAAAGTGTCAAAATTCCTATAATCCGCTTAAAGGTGTTTTAATGCCAGCCGGTCAAACAACTTCTCCTACTCCTACTCCATCTCCATCTCCACCTTCGACATCGACTTCCCTCTCTTCTTTGCCACCTTGTGCCTGTGCGTTTCACATGAATGAATTTTCAATTTGCTTCAGTGCATTGTCTTGGCAACGGGCTGCCGCCCGCGTCCTGCCACATTCAATGTGGCACGTAGGTGTGTTTTTTGTGCCCGTCATTGTCTCTGCCTTTGGCCAGAACAATGGCACAGCGGGCAGCAGGGCAGCAGGCGGCAGCGGGCAGCGGACAGTGAGCAGTGAGCAGTGAGCATTACGAATGGCCGACAGGATAATATGCGCTCTTCTTCTTGTCGCTTGAATCGGCTACCAATAGCACAATAAAGGCAACAAAAGTGCAGCACAAACGCTTGCCACAGGCAAGGTCAAGTGGCTCTGTCTCAGTTTCAGACTCAGGCTTAGTCTAGCACTTTTCCCATGCCCAGCTCTGTTGATGTCTCTGATATCTTGCCACGTAATCATCTGTATCTGCATTTAAATCGATCGATCGATTCCCTTTATTGAATGCTCCTCCACTTCCATTAGTTCAACTTCCAACTCCAATTCCCATGTCTGGGACACTGTCCAACTGTTTAATCTGCTTGCTGCTGCAACTTCAGCATCTGTAAATGATTTGGCATTTTAGCTTCGATGAAAAAAGTCATAAAAAACTGAAAAGCAATGAGGAAAATTATATTGTAGGGCAGAAGGTAGCTTCACTCGTCAATTGGTCAGCGCGACAGGCTGTCTGGTTTGTCTGGACTGCAATGACTAAGGTCTAGCTTAGTTCTCAAGGAACTAGATTTTAAGATTGATGTTCCTACTACTTTTCGAATTTCATATACTGCCCTGAGCTCTAAAAATTAAAAGGAATATGTTTATTTAATAATAATAATATATGATTTAAACATGTGTTGCTTTTTTTTAAATAATTAATATCGAATAAGTTCTCGATATATAAAATACTATATACACTTGATAAGACTGTTAAATATTTGAGAACAAACCATTTGGTTTGTAATTAATTTATATTTATTTTTTATCAAAGTGAAATAAAATATATTTTTATAAATGGATCTTTAAATAATAGGTATAAAATATGTAATTGCTAAAATGATAACTTGAAATATATTATTGTACGCTTTTAAGCCTTTCATAAAAAAATGCTGACTGTTCCTTAAACTTCTGTATCTTTATGATTTAATTTTAAATTTTTTAATAAGTTAATGTTGTGCATTAGAGTTATTCCCTTATTATCTCCATCATATATTCAGAATAAAAACATTAAAATGATATAATAAAGATTTAATACTAATTTATATTCATTTACTTTGTAATATCCTCAATCACGGAAAATAAGCTTGGATCACTTTATTAGCAGA
The DNA here is from genome assembly GCA_018150935.1 of Drosophila pruinosa. Classification (NCBI taxonomy): domain Eukaryota; kingdom Metazoa; phylum Arthropoda; class Insecta; order Diptera; family Drosophilidae; genus Drosophila; species Drosophila pruinosa. The sequence continues at coordinate 28,066,724 of JAECWR010000199.1, forward strand.
TTTGCAATGCATTAATGTCATAAATGCTGCACTATTATTCAAATCACACGCTCTCTGGCATATGTCAGTCTGACAATAGAATTGTCCTTTTGGCAGGATCGCTCGAAATCGAGCTAAAACCAAATAACAAATGCCTACAAAAGTGAGCAGAAGTCGCAAATGGGAAATTGTAAGCGAAATGCAATTGATTTGATTTGATTTCACAGTTTTTGAGATGCCTATCATAAATTCGCATAAATTATTCGGGTAGGCCAAATCGATACGCAAATTTTGAATATTATAACTGAATGAAACGAAGAGGGGAAGGAGAGTTGCGAAAATTGTGAAAAGCGAAACGAGACGCGACGCATGCTGACAAATGGAAAACATTTGTAACGGCCATTAATCGATGTTGTTATTGTACTAAATGCAAATCGTATGTATGGAAGGGTTACTGTCAGCGGGGAGGGGTGAGCGGAGAAGAAGGGGAATGGGAATGGAAGAGGTAGTCTATAGCCTGTGGGCCTTGCCATTTTAATGAAGCCATTAAAAATTGCTGACATTTGTCGGTTTGTCGGGGCGTTGCCAATAAAATTGTGAAATTGTAAAATTGTGATTGTGATTTTGTAAAATTGGCAAATTTGTTGCCGAACGCCACGCCCACTTTTTGTGGGTCCTGGGAAGATCTATCGATTGTTTATGCAAGTGCCGGCTGCCGGCTGCCGTTTGCCTTTTTGGCATTTGCCAAAGGGTTAATGTCTCAATGTCTTGGCCGCGTGTGGCAGAGTTGTGAACAAAGTTTGGCCATTAAATTTGCCACACCCGAAAATGTATAATTGCCAAATGCTGTATGCCCCATTCAGGTTTACTTCTCTTTCAACGTACAACCGTTACAATTTCTGTGGCGAGTGTAAAAAAAGAAAACCGTTAAGGCGCTCACTTGTTACAACAAAAGGGGAACTAAAAGAAAAAACTGAACTGAACAACTGAAAAACTGGAAACCATGAGACAAAGTTGTCACTGTAAAATGGACGCGGAAACATAACGTATCAACTTTAATTTGAATTCAATCAAAAGGGTCGCAGCATTCAGCATTATTCACTCCATTGCTATTCACTCCATTCACTATACACTATTCACAATTCACGGTCACTTTCGCTGGCGAACAACAATCGGCGCTCATCAGCGACTCCTCTGTGTGTTGGTTGCTCTTGATCTTTAGTTGCTCTTCAAGTCCGGCACAGCTTCAAAGGGCGGCAGTTTCATGTCCTTTGATTTGCATACAGCAACAGCAATAACAACAACAATCAGCACTCTGACCCTTCGGCTCCCCGACAAAACAAACAAACTTGCTACACTTATGTCGCGCCTCGGAAGTTCATCATCGTCATCATCATCATCAACAACAACAACAACAACAACATCAACATTAAGATCTCGATCTGAAGATCATCCACATCGTCAATTTAGGTTCGCGATCTTTGCGCGCTTCGCAGCTGCCTTCGATCCTTTTTTGGACTGCATCTTCATATCATCAGTCCTTGGTCGGTTCAGGTTAGTTCGCGCGCTGTCAGAACCAATCAAGTCGACACTCTTGACACTCAAAGCGATGCGTAACTCTTCGAGAGGTTGCATGCAACGTCGCAGCGTGCCTCGCTAGTAATTCATCAAAGGACCGTGACCAGTGCCCCTAGCACTCGGGCATCTCTCAGGATCGCTAATTTACCCACCTCTTATCCATTCCTGCTCTCTCTCTCTCTCTCTCTCTCTCTCTCGGTTTTGAGTGCCTCGCAGCTGTCCAGCGAAGCCAAATATGACAATAGCCAGCCCTAATTGCTGACTAGTCATTGCCTATAATTCAGGCACAGAAAGCTTCGAGTGGCAGCAAGCAACTTGTAGATGATCAGACTATCTGTATAATGAGTATATAAAGAGATGTGTGTTGTATGTGCTTTATCCTTGAGCATTACAAAACTAAAATATTTAATTTATAATGAGCAATACTTACAGAAATGTGAAGTAGAATAAACAAAAATTCATTGGAAGGCCAAAGAGAAATGTATATCTTAAATAATTAAATAAATATTAAAGTTGATATTTTAAGAAAATCAAAGAAGTATTCCATTGTTAGGATTACATATTGCAATAGTAGTTGACTTTCCTCAAACCTATTTTATATAAAGAAGATACCAAAGATATAATTTCTGTTAAGTTCTGTAAATTATTTTTAGCTGTTTATTTTAATGATCAATACAATTTCAATATTAAGCTATTGTTTTGATGTTCATCTTTTAAATAAATTGAAAAGTATTACCAAATATTTGTATACAATAATTATATTTCTACAGTTTAGGTATCCCTTTCAAAAATGACCAGGCATTTCAACTCATCTAACCCATGTACAATTTACCAGTTTCATTTCAATCCTTTCCCTGTCCAACGTGTTTAATTTCTATTACCATCAATGATCATGTTCCTTTCTCTCGGCTGGCCACCTTTTGTTCACCTCCTTTCCTAGTAGCAAATACAAATGCCAGCTAATTGCAGGCTAGCAGCATCCTGGCATTCCTGATTCATTATCTTTCGTGTCTCTTTTTTTTTATGAGCCGAGTTGAGTTTTCAACTTTTGAACTCGTTTAAACCTATGAATTTAATTTAATTTAAACTTTTGCCCGAGGTGTAGGGTTTGTTGTCAATTGTGGCGGATCGGGCACTATTTGACCCTTGTTGCATTGTCTTTACCTGACCGGTAGAGTCGCGAACCTTAGCTGTAAGTTGCAACCCTTTTGTCACCTTTTAATTTGATGAACTCACTTCCGTTCGGGCCTCCCCCCGCCCAGCATCACAGTAGCACAAGCCACAAGGCACATCTCTGAATCGGAATTGGAATCGGAATTCGGAATCTGGATCAGTTTAAGGATCTGTCTTGTGTTGATCTCGCAAGCCGGTCTGCTGCCTTGTCAGTTTTGATTAGTTGAACCACTTCAGGTCTGCGCCTTTTCCTGTCCCGTGTGGGAATGCAAGGCCGAGTCCTTTTACCTGATCGTAATACGAGCAGTGATCTGACGATAAGGCAATCTTATGTGTTGCCCTCTTGTGCAATTCCATATTGCACGTCCAAGTCCAAGTACGAGTTCTTGCTTTTCATAATTTTCACATGACCAAAAGAGCTTAAGATCAAGTTAGCCATCTAAGCTGACAGCTGGCAGCCCCTTATGACAGTTCGCGAAACGCTAATCCCATCATAAGCAAGCTCTCCTCCAGTTCTTTGGCTACCATTGCTGCTTCTCCATTTCAAATTTAAATTCATTTTCAATTTCAATTTGAGTTGTATTTTTGTTTGTGTTGCTCGCTTTTTGTTGTTTGCTTAGAAAGTTTTCCAAACATTGCCAAGTTAATCCCGCTAACCTGTTTTCTTTGACCCGCTCAACTAGCCAGCCCTATCGCTGGCAGCATTATGCAAATTGCCAAGCAATTTAAAAACTATAGTATTTTGTTGGCACAGAGAGGAACAGTGGAAAACCTCCTGCTTAGCTGATGATCAATAATAATCATAATGACAGTTTTAAGTGGGTTAGCCTGGCCCTCCAACCATTGTGCAATCTGCATTTGCATTTATGTAAATCCGACCAATGCGACGCCTTGATGGATAGCTGTCTGCTGTCTGTCTTTTGCTTCTTTGTTACTTCCAACTGGCAACCTCCAACTCATCTCATCATCATCTCTTACATCATAGTACCAAATACTATACAATGTGCAACCTTACATTTGCTTCTTTTCATACTGAATTTCCATTCTTTTTCGCTCAGCTCCTACGGAGCAATCAATCAGCTTAGCGCTCGGCTTCATTATGATTACAATTATGATGGTCTTGGGCTTGTCCTTCATCCAAGCGCATAGATTCTGCATATTCGCATATTTAAATGCATTCAAATGCCAATTTTTATGCCAAGATTGTCAAGATGCTCAATGCCTAATCCGACTGCCTTTAAGTTGCTTTGAGGTTTTTCCTTTTGAACCAGCTCCACACAAAGGACAGCAAAAGAATCAAAAGGAATATCTGCTCATTGTTAGAGCTTGCCTCTATTAATTCCTTTATAATTTACGCCTGACTGACCAGCTTGCAATAAGGGACAGGCCACCTATTGGTCACTTCAACTCCCACTTACACACACACACACACACACACACACAAAGATTGACAACGACGTGTAAGAAATTGCAGAGTTTGTGAAAGGGTCGACCATGAAATTACCCTGTATTTCGTGTCTATACTGCATTTTTGCGATTTTATATATACGCAGTATTGTATTATTTTCTCTATTTAATTCTATCTATATTTGGGTATAAATTATTTTCGTAAATAAAATTCTATATGGCCAAAGTATAGGATTGTATATTCATAAAATGTTATTGAACAAAAATTGATGGTAATTGATGGCTAATGTAGAATAAACATTATTATCAATAAGAAATATATTTAAATCATATTATTTTTGAGTATAAAACATTATTAACAATTATTAGATTTTTTCATATATTCATAAAATATTTTTGAACAAAAGTTGTAGCTAAGCTACTGCAGGATATACATTATTATCAGTTACAAATATGTTGAGGTAAAGTAAATATAGCATATAATAGATCATCGAAACTTTAAATGAGATATACCTAGTATTTATTTAGTTTAATAAAAGCAGTTAGCAGTCACATTCAATTTTATTTTATTTCTATTAGCCCAACTTATATACCCTTCAAGCATGCTGCTGCGTAGGACAAACAAAAATATAAAAGTTCCAATAATAAAGAAAAAATGGAAAATATGACAAGAGGCAAAGTCGAAGCATAGAAGCACAAAAAAAAAAGGAAAGCTCAAGTATCTGTCCCTTTTTTTTGTGAGCCGAGCGAAAAGCCAAGATTTTGCTGGTGTCCAGTTTGGGGCAGATACTTGAGTGGCAAAGTGGCAACTGATGCGTGCAACTAACTGAATGGTCAGCCACAAATCGGATTAGCACTCGTCCTCAATTCAATTAGGTGAGAGTAAAGCTTTTGGGCCAGAAAGGTGCAAATTGCCTGTCTAAATGGGAAACGCATTGGGAAGGAGCACACACCCTGCGGTAAGCCTGACATTTACTGCCACTAATTGGCCGCATCCTTGGCAAGGACACCGTGCACCGTATAGTGTTGTACTGTCCTTTTCTCAGCAACATAAATTACAAGTTTGCCAATGGGTTTGGCATCGCCTTTTTTTAGTAGGAAAATTCAATGAAAATTAGCACATCCCATAAATTGTACCCTAATTTTCGGCACACAACCTAATGATGCCAGAGTCCAGGCCCATAAAATGCAACTTACAAGCTGAGAAAATGTCTTGTGTCCCGATCAAGGGGGTTGACTTTAGCTCAAAAGACAGAGACATGGACATTGACCCAAGGGGCGGACGACAATTGCCGATTCAAGATTCACTGTCACTATAAGGCATAAAGGATAATAAAGAATTTGTAAGACTTACAACACAATGAATGAAAGGGTAGGAGAAAAAGATTGCCAAGGGGGAAGAGAATCGAATGAAAGCATAGCGAAATTTATGTGTTTATGCTGCATTTCCATGCTTGATCCGAAAGTTTTCCATTGTTTTCGCAGCTCGCAGCATTTGGAAAGCGATACAAGTTTCATTTGGATAGTTTTCAGCTGCGCGCTGCAAGCGTTGGCGATGAGAAATTGCTCGAGCCAGTAGAACAATGAGAACTTAATAACAAGAGCAACACATAACAACAAATAATAATAATAACAAACAAACAACAACAACAACAACGAGTGAAACGATATGAAAAATGCAATGCACAACACAAGGCATTTTTTTCGGGGCTTTTCTTTTCTTTTCGCCTCTTTTATTCTGTATCTGTATCTGTCGGCTTAAAGGCGTGAAATACAACAATAACAATAAATATTTGTTGCTGTGACTGTAGCTGCATCTCAGTTTTGGGCATATTTTCATATGCTGTTTAAGTAGTTGTGATTGATGCGCACAGCGCGCGTGTTGAAAGATGCTCGTCGAGGCGATTTGTATCTGTAAGATACTCGCTTGGTAAGTGCGGGGGGAAGAGGAGCTGCTTGTTTGGATATGTTTAATATGCACAACTCACACTTTAAGACTTGGCTTGGTGTCCCAAAAACATACGCTTATAGCAAGCTAATTGACTTATCGATAAATTATCGAAAAGTGCTTTTAAGTCAACGTCAAAGTTGCTGAATGTAAATATTGAAATGTTACAAAATGTCTGTTTTACAACTACAAAGTATGGATATTCAATCGATCAGAGCAGAGTTATTTCTATATAAGCAGATATACAGCATTCAATTATAGATGTCAAGCTTCTGATCTTAGGAACTTTAAAAGATGAAATACTTCAATTTTAGTCTTATAATGGCAGCTTGAAATCAGCAATGTTATAAATTATAAATTACTTCATTTCATATATTCATCATATACTCCTTTCTGCTGTTGATTGCCACTTTCAGTCTCCAGTTATTGTTACACATTTCCCAAGCTATTCAATGCATTGGTTGTCATTGTTTTTCCACGCTTTTTCCACTCAGAACTGTCGCATTGATAAATGAGCTTAGCTTGGGGGACAGTTACAATGACAATTGGCTTTTTGTGTAAGTTGCTTATAATTAAAATTTTGTGGCACAAACAAAAGGGGCCCCATCAAACAAACAGCAACTACTTAGAGCCACCGAAAAAGAAACGGCTCGAAAAAGTAGCGAAACGAATGCCACAAAAGCACTAGCAACAAACGAGAGAAAGGCAACAAGCGGCGACAACAACACCACGAACAACAACTACAGCAACAACAACAGCAATAATAACGACAACGAGAATAACAACAAACAACACAACGAAGCAATCGAACGACAAAAGCACACAAATCGGATTGCGGCCTGGACCTTTTCATGGCGTTCAATAACTAAACAACAAACAAATATTTGTCATTCGAACGTGTAATATGGCCCACTGGCTGTCTAACTGATTGTATCTTGTATCTGCCGCTCTGTAAATGTATCTGTATCTGCAACGCATTTCTATTTCTAGTTAGAGTCGCGCAACGGTTTCGACAGCGGCTCTGCAACTTTTGATTTCAATTGCTGCCAAGCTGTTCTTTATAGCGGTCTGGCCACAGCTCAGACTGCAGCCCCTTTCTCTGCCACTCCCCGCTAGAGGGGCTTGCGCAATTATCAACTGTCAGTGTGTTTTTAAAACGAACGTAGATACTGTGCACTTTAAAAGAGAGAAAGAAAAAACAACATTACCCAGTATAGCCTAGATCTCATATTTCATATGCTAATTTAGCAAAGCTTCATTCACATTTTTATGATTATTGTCATCCAATTAATTGAAGAACACTAGAGACATATTAAGAATTTCATTTTTCGCCTATAAATTGTGGCATATCTTTGTCATAATACATTCTTAATTATTCATATGTCAAAGAAACTTAATCTCATAATCTTTTTGCAAATTTTAAACTATTTATTGTGTCTTTGAATGCGATGGAAATTACAAATTATATTGTCTTGGCACATTATGCTTTTTCATAATATTTCTAATATAGATTTTATCTTATTTAGGTAGAATATATTTATTTTGTTATTGATGCAAATATTAATTTGAAATAAATGTATTTTGTATTATATTTTATTTTATTTATTTTTTATGAAATTATTTCAATCATTTTAATCTTTTATTTCATTTTGTTTCCCTTCTTTTTTAGTTGAATTATTCTCACACATTTGGTAAGTCACATTATTATTAATAAGTTGTTCATACAAATGAAAGAGCATTTATTAGTCGTATTGCCACTTTTGGCTTATTAGCCTCTTTGTGGCATATGCTGACAATTTATTATAACAATTTATTTTCGTTTGTTGACTTTATTGAATTGTTTAATTATTAAGCAATATTTGATTGATTGCGAATTCCATTTCATTTTGTTGTTATAAACTTATTTATTTTTTTAAGCTTTCTCGTGCTCCATAGTTGTTGTTGTTGTTATTATTGTTAGTTTGTTAGAAAATGATCTTTGTATTTTGGCCTTTTTGTACAATTTTGTCGCTCACACTCATTATTGTTACTTATTATTAACCAGTTCGATCGTTATTTCTCACTTCTTCTGATTTTCTTAGTTGTGTCTTTTGTTATTACAAATGCTTATTGACCCAATTTCATTTATACACATTCGCAATTTACCATTGAACGCAGACTTCGTAGCATATCGAAGGGAAGAGTAAAAAACTGAGGGGGAAAAGAGGGACTCCAACTGCAGTAATAAACGCAGGCTCCTTGCCACATGTGGCATTTCCAACTGGGACCATAAATTTTAATCCACGACAAAGTTGCCAACTGCCTCGCGGAGCCGCCCAAGTTGCCAACCCGACGAAATTGACTACAGTTGGATCAACATGCGATATGAACTACAAATGGACACGGTTAGTGCGACAGTGGGAGGGGGCAGAAAGAGAGGGGTTGGGGGACAAGCGGCAGCACTACAAAATAAGAGGAGAGAAAAAAAAAAAAAGATAAAGCGAGACCATTTTTAACACATTTTTCTAGCCATTTTTATTTCTTTCCTTTTGGCCTTTTTGTTGAGAGCATTGCGCATTTTTACCGCACTTTGGAATCTGAATGAAGCTGCTACTTGTGGCATTGGTGGCGGGGGGCACAGTGAAGCTAGGTTGCTACGATTTCAGATTGATATGATAAATTATTTGTATAGGAATTTTTTGTTTGAGATATTTTTGACATTCCGACATGGCCAATAATGTGGTAGCAGTTGATTGAAGTGATTCACGTGTCAAATATGTTCAATATATAATTTTTTTTTAATGTAGAATTATATATATAGTACTTTAAATTATTAATATAAATAATATTCAACTCGAGTTCATGCTCTTATGTATATTAAATTATTTAAACAACTCACTTCTGCAATATATAAAGTACAATACAATACAAATACAGTATTATGAATTATTAACACATACATATATTAGCTGCAATTTTTGAATAATCAATATTTAGTATACGAAATATTAATATATTAATTATTAATTCATTTTCAATTATTTCAAGCTGATTTGTGATTGCTTTTAATAATATTTATGTGGCAATTAATTTAATAATAAGACCATATTTTAATACTTTTGATATTAGCATATAAATATAGTACGATTAATATACCGCGTACCATTTTTCATTGAGTTTTGAAGCTGTATTGGCCCAGTATGCCAGGACAGAGTCATAATTCAGCTATTTCGCTTTCATTAGCTGATGGTTGGTCAACCAAATGGACAGCAGTTGCTGTTGTTACAGCTGCTGTTGTTGTTGTTGTTGTTGATGCTGAAAGGAACATTATCCTTTTGGGCGCTGATAGGCGCAACATATTTGGTTTGGTTTGCTTTCATTTGGCTTTCCCAGTTGCCAGTTGCGAGTTGTTGTTGCTGGCGCATTGATAAAGTGCGCCATAGCTTGGGGTTAATGTCGTGCCAATGATTTAGCACCTTGTTACAGCAACGCCCCGATTGCCTCCACCTCCATCGAAATCGAGCCGACCAAGCTTAATTGCGCTGATCGTGTGGACAGCAAAAGCGTAGCAAGTTGGGGGCTTTGATCGGAGGCTCAGGCTCAGGCTCGGGCTCGGGCTCGGGAACTGGCCCACCATGGGCGCGTGTCGAATTGGTTTTGTGTGGGTGCGTGCGCTGATTTGTTGTGATAAATAAGTGGCAGCCTATATAAGTAGTTACAGTTGCATGGCACAGAGCCGGGGGCAGAGCGTCTGAGCCATCAACGCATTCGCATAAATTCCCAGCTCTTGTGGATTTTCATTAAAATTTTTTAGATTTCTTTTGTGAACCCTTTTAATAAGAACAAACAGGCCGTTGAGTCGGCACAATCGCTTGGCGCCCCATGGTGCCACATAACACATACCTATATAAGTATGGGATATATATTTTTAATGTGGTTTTGTTGTTGCTTTTGCTGCCGCTGTTAATCCCCCAAAAGCCAAAAAGGCAGAAGAACGCGCACATAAAATTTTATTATTTATGGATGGCAACCAGTGCCATATCCTGTGGCATTTATGACACGACCGAAATTCCAATTGTTTCTGCCGCTGCCACTTCCCCTATGCCCCACACTTACACCTCCAGCAATTCTTTCTCGCTCCTTCGCACTCTTCTCTTCATTTTCTTTTCTTTTTTTTCTTGTGATCCTTTGCTGAGTCAAAGAGTCTGCATCCCATAGGTGTAAAGCATCGCACGACCGCGCTTTGATTAACCTTAAGCGCATAAATAGTGGATTCAATCAGACCTGCAAGAGCTGCCATTCCATGCCCAATCGACAAGGAACCGGTTCGCCTACACTCTGACAAAAATTCTCTAAAATAATGTACAAATATAGCGACAAGATATATGTGCAACAATTATTTCAAATAGTTCTCTATCTCAAAGTCATAAAGACTAATTTCTACAAAAATTATAAATAATTCGCCGATAAGTTAGTAAGTATTTTTAAGCTACGATTTACAAAATTAGAGTATAAAATAGTTTAACACAATTTAATTTGAACTTTTGAATAACGCATTAAGTAATTTGAAGTGCAGTGAGTTGTGAAAATTAACAAACAAAAAGCGAACATCAAAATTGTTAGTCATAATAAAATGTATTAAGTACAAAAAGACTTTACATTTTTATCTTCATTTTATTTTTTGTTTTAAATAATAATAAGATAGACATGCAAGTGTTATAATTATCAAGATCGATCGATCGATAGATCGAAGTATATCAAAGTAAACTTAGTGGGTCAGATCACATAATTATTAATAAATTAATATTTTAAGAAATCTTGATAACTCTACAACAAATTTCTAAGACACTTATTGATGTCTAAGTTGAATTTACGATTGCCTATTGATTTCTCTCAGTGCACGCTTCATATATGGGCTGGCCTGTGCCCCGCCAGCAACTCATTAGGGTTCGATTCTTCTTTTGGGGGACTTCGTAAGAAACTTTTGCGGCAGCGTCATTGTTATTGTTGGACTGAGTTGCACTTTAGTTGCCGTTGTTCTTGTTGTAGTTGTTGTTGTTGTTGTTGGTGCTACAGTTGTTGCTGTTGTTGCGATCGTTGTTGCGCGTAGTGTAACAAGTTGTGGATGCGCTTTTGTCAGGTCTTGGAAAAGTAGAAATGAAATGAAAATGTTGTTGCTCTATTGATTATTGCATATTGATTGCTGTGTGGCTCTTTTTTATTGAGGCGAGCAGCGACAAATAAAAAAAATAAATGCATTTCCCCCGACTGCGCACACAGCTAAATTATTGATATGAAAACATTCCACAAGAGCCAGTTCCCCCCTTCATCTTCCACTTGAGATGAAGTCTCGTAGTCGCCGACTGGTCTGGCCAGGGCCAGACAGTGTGGAGACCGGCTGTGGAGCCACCAGCTGTGTGTGTGTGTAAGACCTCTGGGGGCACCTGGAGATCTCCCCAACTCTAGCTCCAACTTCAGCTTCAGCTCCAGCTCCACTCGAAACGCATTTCATACAAAGTCATCGTCGTTGTCGCTGTCGCAGTCGCAGTCGCAGTCAAATGACAGTCGCCACTTTATAAGAGAGGCTGATCAATGGCTGGATCTTTAGCCTGGTCTGGACTGGACTGGAGTTGGCCTGTCTCTTGTCTTGTCTCGCGGCAATGCATTTTCGTATTGTTTTGATCTGAAATTCGTTGAATTTTGAACAGAATTTTGACAGTTGCCACTCGGTTGCATTTGAAATTCCATGGAACTGTGTTGTGTTTGTTGCCGATCAAGTTAATTGAGTTATTTGCCCTGACAGCTGATTAGTTGAAGTTGAAGTTGGGCTAGCGAACTAAATGGCAGGGCTGCGAGGGTGGGGCAATTTCATGGTGCGTGGCAATGTGGCAAAGTGGAAGATTATTGTGTTGCCCCATTAAGTTGCCAGCATTGTGTGGCATCGACCCACGCACCCACTAAAAAGCAAGCGGCTGCTTCGTGCGGCACTCAAATTTCATGCCGCATGCAAATTTTGTTTGTGGCACTGCGCAGGCGTTGCAATGTTGCCGTTGCCGTTGCCGTTGCCATTGCCGTGTTGCATGCGGCAGCCAGCCAGCGTATTTTTCCCAGCGATCTGCAGGCAGGATAAAAGATTCAATTACAAGATGCGTCTTGATTCGTGTGACTTTTATTTTGCCAAGACCCGGCGAGTGGGCCAGACATGTAAACAACATGCGGAAGATGGGGAAGCAAACGTTCCAAGCAGCAATCAAAATGATGGATGACACTTTGATAGTCAACTTGGAAGTGCACAAATGCACTTCACTTCACTTCACTTCGCTTCACTTCAACGCAACCGCAACAAAATTGCCAAACAACAAACAATGAAAAGGCACAAATAGACAAATAGACAGCTGCCTTGCGAAAATAAAAAAAATATGTATATATATTGAGAAGACACATAGATCTTGGCGGAGCGCAAAAAATCAAAAATAAATTAAAAATCAACAAACAGCAGACGACACGTCAATGAATTTGAAATGCATGCAAATGCGAGCGAGCCAATTGTCCTTCGTAGGGAGTTCCTTAAGCTGCAGGACTGCGACCATGACATCTCTGCCATTCGAAGGCAATTCAAATGTGCACGATCGATCTTGAGGGGTTTCTTCTGCACATGAGTTGGGTTTTCGACAAACTTGAACGTCTTTTTCGCCATGGTTGCAATTTCCCTTTGTTGTGCAATGAAATTGAATCTTATTTCGCATTCGTTTTTGATTTGCATATAGATCGACATGGGGATCGCATACACTCGATTGATTTTCAATCGCAAATCAATGCATTTCATTTGCAAATTTCTTTCATTGCGTAAGTTGATACTTTAAGGGCAACAAATATTCGATCGATCTACTATTTCAAGTGATCGCGTTTGCCTTTTGTGAATTTTTGCTCATTTCAAGATGTTCATTTCGCTATGAATTCAATGCAGGACACATTACCAGATCGTTCTCAAGATATCCTAATATGGCTAATATTGTGGAATTCCAGCACAAAAGTTGTGAAATAGTTTCTGATTTCAGCTTAAGTAGAGTTATTTAAAATAATTGTTGAATTTGCCATTCAAGACTTTTGTTAGCGCTAATATTGAAATATAATATAATATAATATAGCCTAAGTTCTTATTTAATACTTGAAGTACATTATGTTATTAAACCGTGAAATTTTCTCACAGTAATTTGTACAACTTTTCCTCACTTTCATAAATTTCCCCCAGTTATGTCTTCATTCTTATACAAGTATATATTACATACATATGTCTACACAATTGGTGTATGCAAATTCTGCCATTTAAAATTTGCATGCTTGTTAATTTAGTTGTTTTGTAGTCTAACGAATGATACAATTTATAATTCCATTCCAATTTACATTTGCACATTAGCATGTCTTACAATTTTTTGGCGCGTTTTCTTCATTTTCCGTATTTTCTTTCGCATGTTATTGCAATCAGGGCAACATTGTTTGTGCTCTAATGCAAAAATCAAACCCCTTTCACTAAACACAGATATAGAAAGTCTGTTTTTTTTTTTGCCAGTCAAATGTTGCTCTGATACCAATAAATAAACAACAAAAGAGTTAAATTCAATTGCAGCAACTGTGTCGCGACCTTTGTCAATCCTCCATCTCAGACAATTACATGCTTGCAAATTTTCATTTTCGCCGTGTTCAATTATTTTGCACCTTTTGAACCGATCGAAGGATCAGCCGATGCGATCGCATAAACTCAATCAAGTCGAAAACCCAAGATGCGACCCCGTTTTCAATACCCGCTCGACCTACGACCTTCTTTCAAATGCAAAAAAAGAATAAGAAAATAAAAATAATAAAGAAATGTGCATGACCCTTTTTTCAGCAAGAGATCTCATTGCTTGAAGGATCTTCGATTTTGCTATGTTTTTTTTGTCAACCACGCAGGTGAGAGTTCGCAATTTGCGTTGATCTTTCACAGGGCTGCCCTTCGGAGCGCATTGATTTCCTGACGGCATCAACAACAACAACAACAATTGGAGATACTGTGCAAAAGGGTTGCGTTGCGTCCTTTGACAATCGATTGCCTAACGAATTCCTTGATTTTCTTTAATGTCATTTTATTTTGCAATTTCCAGGGTTTTCGCAATGGTTTTTGGGCTGTGAACACAAATCCATAAATCATTTGTCTTATGTGAACTTTGCCGTGTGTGAAATTCATTCCCTCTTTTCATTCAAAAATACATTTTTTAAGAATATAAAAATATATGGTTTTCTGTTTAAAGGTGTGTATTTATTTGGTTTTTGGAATACAAATTTTATTCTATATACTCTAAATAGATTTTTTTTAATAATGTATCGTTTTATAACATTATTTGAATGTATTTCTAAATGATAAAAAAAAACAATTTAAATTTAAAAAAGTGTATTATTTTATTCGCCCCAATTTCTTGGAGATTGTTTTAGATCTCTTTTTACTACGCAGACAAATATGCAACATACTCTGTCTTCTTCAGGTCCTTCCATATAAGTAACCCTATCATAGATGATAATAATTTTGTTAATTGCAGCGTGTTAATTGCATACGCCTCTATGCATATCTCAGATTGTAGTAGACGATCTCAGTTGAAATTTCCCACAATTTGCATGCGGCTTTTAATTATACAAATCGCTGCTGAGCTGCGGTCATTTAAATCTGGCCATGGCTAACTGGCTAAGTCCTGTTGCCTGATAAGTAAAAGCCGGCTTAGGCTTAAACTTACTTACTCCTTCCTGTGTTTGTTTTTGCACCAGCTGTGCGAACATCGATCGAGCCTGGGAAACTCCGAGCTCACCCAGTGCTCTATCACAGGTGTTGTTGGTTGTTGGTTGTTGGTTGTCATCGTCATCCTCACTTTGTCGTTGTCAATGTCATCCAGGGATCGGTTGACTGTACCTCGGGATAGGCTTACATACCTGTTTTGTTGGGCATTGTCTGGCTTTAACTACCTTTTATTTGGGAATTTCCCAAAACAAATGAAAATAAAGTGCAATGCACAACAAAAGTCAAATGCCCCGAGCACGGGTACGATTCGTTTCTGGTTCTGCTTTTAGTATTTTTCATTATTTTCTTCCTGTTCTCTGATCACTTACCACTGTGTAGGAGGCCATTGTTTTTATAATCTCCCTCTCTCTCTCTTGCTCTTTGTGTAAGTGATCCTCTTCTGTCTTTTATTTACTTTTCTTTCGGTCTTGTGTCTTTACTTTTGTCTCGCTCTCATTGTGCGTGTTGTTCTGTCCGCTTAGCTACTTGTCTGTGTGTCTCCCTCTTTCTCTCTCTCTCTGTCTCCTTCTCCCTCTCTCTGCACTGTCTGCTCCTCACTTTGCTCGTTGGCGACAGACTGTCTGGCGTGTAGGCGTCGGAGTTCAACTCTCTTGTAGTTAAGTACCCTATATGCCGGGTATATGCATATAATGGTATATACTTCAACTATTGTTGTGCTTGCAGCAGAGTTTCAAGTGTTTGTTCTATAGTGGAATTCATTAATATTATGGGATTATCGAAATCGTTGAGAGATCTGCATATAACATGTTTATCACAACTAAGCTAAGCGTTATTGTCTTCAATAGATAGCCAACATTATTCATAGCTATAATTAATCAGCTGGCTAGCAAGTTGGGGTTTTGAATAATCTATTCTTCTGTGATTTTAATGGAGTTATTCAATCATATTCATTCAGAGTTTTGTACATATATTTCTGACTTGTATCTCAACTTTCTCAACCACATGCTAGAAGGAAAATGCATTTCTAAATTGTCATTGCTCGTTAATTGAAGTTTTAACATTGCCACAATTTAATGCATTTCGAATTGTCCTTTTAGACAATATCAGTTTGTGCTGTCATAATGCTGACAATTTCTTATCAATTCCTTGGACATTTCACCATTTTTCCCTATTCTTTGGCATATCAAAATGATCTTCAATGGGAAACAAAAGGTATCATGAAATAGTTGTAGTTTCTATTCGAACGAGTTTCCTTCACACATTTGGATGACTTTTGTTAAACTTACACCCTAAACATTTTTGGTTGGGCATTTCCTTTTGTCGGATTGAAACCCAAATGACACTCCAATTTGGAGAGGCATTTCCACATTAATAAGCAACAACACATTGGATATAAAAGCCAACAAAATAAATGTCATAAAAAAAAGAAGAGAAAATATATGAAAAGATGAGGAAAATGCATTTGATGGTGGGGCGCAGTCAAAAGGAGAGACGAAGTCGTTGTCTCTGTGCATTCTTCTATTGCATTTTTCTCTGTTCTCTGCAGTTATTCTCTTGTTCTTGTTCTACTGTTTTGTCACACACTGTTCTACGAAAAGCGTGGCCAACAATGGGATATGGATCGTGTATAGCGGCAGACACATAAACTATTGGCCGGACAATGGCACTTCCTTTCGAACTGAAGTGAACTAAGAGAACTACCTGCTGGCCCAGGGTCGCCAGCATGTCTGGCAAGAACAATGGTCGAAGACTGAAACAGAGAGACACACACAGAGAGAGAGAGGAGTCGCCCTGCTGTCTGTTAGATTAGTATAGAATTGCAGATCATTCTGAAATTTCATTTCGTTTCATTCATTGTAATAATCTATTTTCTTTTAAACGTTCAACAATCAGCTAAATAGGCAGACCTGAAGTGCCAAGCAAACGGCGACAGACTGTCTGCCAGGATCACTAGTGCTATTGCCATTGTCTAGGGTTAATCATCTTGCGACAGTTCACTAAACTGTTTTATATCGATATATATGTATATATGTACATATATGCAGATAGTTTCTGTTACTCTGTGGATTTAGGGAGCAAGTGCTTTGATGACCCTGCGCTGAAGCTGAGTCCTACCCCCTAGGAGGAACAAAAACCACCCCTCTTGAGCGTTAAACAATGCTAAAATTAAATCTAAGCTTAGCATAATAAAAATTCAAACGAGCGTAAAACGCTAATCTCTGCCACATAGAATGTATCTGTATCTCTCTGGCCAAGTATCTGTCTATCTATCCCAATGTAACTCTAGAGGGTCCTGCATACGAAATTTGTTTATTGGAAAATCTGTGCAGCGATGCATCTCTGTCCAACTGTCGGATTAGATCATGGTTGACAGCGGCTCGTCATATAAAGAGAGTCGCAATTGAGTGCAGAGAGAGAGAGAGAGAGAGAGAGAGAGAGAGAGAGAGAGAGAGAGTGGTACAGTTTCTCTTAGTTGGGAGATCAATTAAAATGCTGTCATAATGCGCATTTAGTTGTGCTCCATATAAATTAATGCCCATTGTAGCCACTTCAGAGCGTCTTTCTCTACCTCCTTCCCTCCTGCTTTTTATTTTATATTTTTTTTTGGAATATCAGACGTAATAATGCCTGGGCATATAAAGCGCGAACAAAGCAAAACGATGCGATGACTGCGACTGTTGATTGTGAATGAAAGAAGTAACAACAACAGCAACAGCAACGACAACAACAACAACAACAACACACACTGGCAACACAACAAAGGCGGCAAACACATATTGCGCAGGATATAGATACAAGGACACCGTACAGTGCAGGGGTGTGGGGTGTATTATGGGGTGGGTAGGGGATTTATGTTTCAACAATTTCAATTGTTTCCTAATGTTTTTGTATTGCGTTTGTGCCATTGTGTTTCGTTGTATTTTGAATTGTCTAATATGTCAGACGGGGCGAGAGTTCAAAGATTACAAATACTCCAAGGATTTTCGTATCAAATTCGACTGCCGCTTGTTATCGATAGGCAGTTATCGAACAGCAGCCGGTAGCCCATCCATCCAGCCAACCATCCGTCTGTTCGTCCATCAATCTGGCATTTCAACACTAAAGTGTGAAATTTCAAGTGAATTTTGACAAGAAATCATTCGACTACGCTAATCGCAGTACGTCTTTGGATGATGCTTCCTCCTGTTTCTCGGAAGTCTCGGGTTAAAATTTGGAATTTCCTGTACTTAATAAACCCACTAATAAGGCCAAACAGGCAGGAACACTGCCGAGGCATTAGCATTAGGCCAAACAATGGGCCAGGCTAGGCACTTAGCTTTTATGCAGGACACGCGTCCTTCTTGCCCAAGGAAATACCCAAACGCCCAGAGAAATCTGTTTCTACTTAGTCGAGAAGTGCTTCACGTTCGGCGGCTGTGAGAAAAGGTCACTTTGCCTAATAACTTTAGGTCACAACTACGCCTCACAATCACTCCTACCCGAAGCACTGACTGCTGATCCCTCTCCTCCCTTTTACGATGCCCCTTGCCTCGAATGGGTGTTGTGTATAAGTTTGTCATAAGGTACGCAACACCCTGGACTAAACAAATCTCACGGGACTAACAAGTAGAGCTACGATTTCAATGGAAGTGCAGTCGGGGAGGAAATGCTACTTATGAATTGATAAATATATAATTTTTACTGCATTACTTTCTCATTGAAATAAAGTCCAAATTAATTCATTGTTTGACATTTTTCGCTGATTTTTCAATCCTTTTATTATAAATCGAATAACTCGTATTTTATTAACACTTCTTAACCTTCTTCTCCCATTCCTTTGGACAGTTCGTTAAAAACTCAATTTAGTTGAAAATACAAACATCAAGAGAAGATTTCTTACATCTTTTACTTTGCCATTTAACACTAAACAATTTGCAACTCAGCTATAATAAACATTATTGAATATTTGGTATATTGTGTGCAACTTTTAAGGTGTTTAAAATATAACTCACATTAAAAGTTAATTAACGCCTACATATACTAGTGCATTTAATTTAAATAGCTAAAGACACCTACTGATGCCACAAGAACAAAACTAATGAATGCTTGAAGGCGATGTTTTCACAATGCAATAAATTGCAGAGAGCTGAACATGGTAATAAAGTGACTTCTGTTATTTTGAGGTAAGTAACTTCCTGAACTGTTTCGAACCGAAACTGAAATTGAAAATATTTTTATGTGGCACTTACCGCTGGCACTTGAGAGGCATAAAAAACATGCAGCATGCAGCACGTGCATATGCTGTGCAATCTTTTTAGTTTTTTTTTTTTTTTGTGAAGAGTCCAGGTCCAAACAAAAGCGCCAACTGCCACCACAGCATAACAACAAGCCGTGTGGCAGGGCGTTGCATCATTGGCATTGACCAGGTTCTGCTTTTGCTGCAACTGACTGAACAAAGGGCAAAAAAAGAGTGAAGTCGAAACGATGTTTTGGTATGCTAACAATATGAGAATTTATATGACAGACTTGTCATATTTTTACAAACGTTATAAATCATGGCTGGCCAAATGAGAGAGAGGTGTAAGGTTGTGTACAGATCCCCTACTGTTGGATCTTAGCTCTCTTAGCTCGGTTTACTTTAGCTCAAATGCAAATATGTAAATATTGCTGCAAGGCACGCGATTCCACACGATTCTCCGATTCCCAATACCATTCCCCGGAACGGCCATTTATTACCGTACTGCGTCTGGTCTCAGCCACTTTTATGGTCTTCCATCGATGCCTTGCGGTGGGTCTTGCACTTCACTTCAGTTCTGTACGGATTCAAGCTCACATTTCTCTTGAAAACATAACCAAAGAGCAGAATAGAAAACAGAAAACTGAAAAACTCAAACTGAAAACTAGTACGAAAAATGCAAATTTCCTTTTGGCTGAGCGCGCGGCACAATTGACAATTGTTTTGTGTGGCATGCTTCAAAAGGCAACCCGCCATTTGGGATACAGTAGAGCACAGTGGAAGCTGGTGCGGCACAGTAGTGTAAAAAGGACAATTGCGTATTTAAAAATGTAATTTTTAGTTGAAAGAAATTGTGAATGCGGCCGCAACAATTGAGACAAATGTCGCATTGTCAACGCAGCCGCATCAAAGTCATATTGGGAGGTCCTTGGTCCTCCATTGTCCTGCCAAAGACAATGAGTCGCGTCTAAGACGCATTTAGTGGTAAGTGCTCATCCAAACAACAGCAGTGCAGTGCCAGTGTCCGCTTAACCAGATGCTCGTTCCACAGCAGAGACATCCTTTTGGGTTAAATGCAGCGTATGCAAGTCGAGTTCTCGTCTCGGTTCGTCCACCTGGCAAAGATTCAATTAGCCCAACGAGTGGCGCGTAAAAAAAGAAAATAAAAAAATTTACATCGCGACTACGCCAATTGCCAGTCGACCATGTGGTTGATAGCCAGAGCAGACTTAGTTCAAATCCCCCATATGGGCATGGCTAGTTGCAGGCCGCGCTTTTAATTACTGCCTCAGCATTATCCTTGCCACTCGACGCACATTGGCAAATGTTTCCACATGCTTTGGCATTTCCGTTTCCGCTCCGGCTTCCGCCTGGCGCCATCCACACAGCTTGGGTTCATCGTGCCCCATTGTTGGGCCCAAAAGTCAAGTGGCGTAAATTAATTACAGCACCAGTTCCATAGAGGACTCTTACTCATTCTATATCTCTCTCTCGCTCTGTGTGGTATCTCTGCATGCTTTTGGTTTTTGTTTTCGTTTTTCCTGTTCGTCTAATTGCTCCAAATCTCCAACGATATGAATGTTTATAATCCATGTGTGCTTGTTGTCATTGTTCTAATTTAATGCGCAACATTCGCATGGAAAATAAAATATGCTATTTATATATTGAAAATCATGGCGAAATATTTTAATTGGATATCGCTTTAATGCGTAAGTCTATTATGTGTATGCTTTTGGGGGAAAGTGGGAAGAAAAGCATCAGCTGCTAAGTAGATGCGGATAACAAGTGTGCAAAAATAATTATGGCTCATATAATGAATATTATTTTAGATTTATTTTGAAATAACAACAAATAGTTAGTCATAAATTCTAAGTCAGATTCTTTACATATACATTCCAAATTTATTATTTTAAAGACGAACTCTAGTTGAATCGATTTATTCAATATTATTTTTATTATTAAATACTCAAAAAAAGAAACTATAATTGTAGATTATCAATGAGGTACTTTTGCTAAATGTTTAG
The DNA here is from genome assembly GCA_018150935.1 of Drosophila pruinosa. Lineage (NCBI taxonomy): Eukaryota > Metazoa > Arthropoda > Insecta > Diptera > Drosophilidae > Drosophila > Drosophila pruinosa. Next base: position 28,087,795 of record JAECWR010000199.1, read on the forward strand.
TTGCCAGTTCAGCATTTCAGGATAAAACCATCAGAATAAATAACAACTCAGCATTCTGAAATGCATTGAAATACTTTGAATTTATCCCTATAATTATGGCAACTTCAACTGGCATTGAGTGGTGCATTATCATTAGCATTAATTAGCTAACATCATTAGCAAAGAACTGACCCGCTTTTGCAATTGCATTACGATGGACTCGACTCATTTCACACAAAAACCTCAGATTCGAGCACTCAGATCACATATCAACTAAATGCTGGTAGTCAGATGATCAATATATTGATTGAAACCATGCTAATGATGGGTTTCTTCATATCATTTGGATTTTTTTTTTGCCTTTGATTTGGTTTTTTTTGTTTATGAAATCCGTTTTTCTTTTACATCTTTTTTTTATGTGGCTGTGACAAAAGACGAGCAGCATTGATGCGGGATCAGTTGAGGCTGAAGATCATTGATCGTCGATCGCTGATCGTTCATCGGGGATCGTCAATGGTCACTAGTCCCTGACCGTTACGCGTCACACGCTCCAAAAATTGAAGCAAAGTCAATTTTGTTTTCATATATACATATATAATTTGTTGTATATTTCTTCTTTTTTTTTTGTTCGATTTGTAACGTGTTTCGATTTTTATGAGTTGGCGCGCCCCCTTCTGAGAGTCGTTGCATAAATTTTGAGCGAGTGGAAGCGAGAGGGAATTGAAGAAAGAGTGAGAAAGGGAGAGGTTGGGAGTGACCCGAAAAGGTAGCCGTAGCTCCCATAAAATTAACATCTTTGACGCTAAGCCGTGATTTACTTTTGTTTTAATGTCGCCGTCTTTGTGCTCTCCACTTGATACAATGCAAATCGAACTCGAATCGATTTCGATATCAAACTGTCGATGATAAAGATGCTGATGATGACGCCTACCTGTCTTGCCGCGCGGCCTTTTTAACTGAATCAAATTGGATTTGCATAAGGCACTAAATATTTTAAATGGTTGTGGAATCTTGGCTAGTTATGGTCATTTAACAGTGGGATACCCTGTAGCAATCTGAGAGAGAAATTATTAAAATGGAATATGAGGTGTCCAACAAAAGCAGGATAACTTGACTGAGAACATTCTTTAGCAAAAAGTTCTCTTTCGTTATCATAATTAATTAAATAGTAACAAGAATATAAATTTCGAATTGAGTTCCTCATACCATCTAAGCTCATTTTAATCAGACATAAAACTCTTCTAGTTTATTTTAAACCATCTTGCTCTACAGAAATTATTTAATTTAAAACTTTCCTAATTAGATTACCAAATTAGATGGAATCAAAACATCCTTTCGCATCGTTCTCAGCAGGGTATCTAGTGGTCTGATGCGTAGGCCAATTAGAGTGCCAAAAAGACTCGTTTTGAGCCAAAAGTAGAGTTGCTTTTATAAGATGAGCTGGCTGGCACTTTTGCACGACTCGAAAAACATGGCAAATCCTTGTTTAACCTTTGAACCCAAGCAGCAGCTATTTAACTTTGGCAAACACATAACATGTCCAAATTTTCGCGCCGCCTCGGGCCAAAGGGAGACGAAAGACAAACTTTTCGCACACCAGACACACCATAGAAAACCCAATGGGCTTGAGAAGGGTTCAGGTTGCAAACGGGTTGAACTGGAATTCGCAAGGGATTGTGGGGCGCCTTAGGGGCCAAGTACAGGGAAAGGGAACTGGAAAGGAAAAGGGGCCAACAGTAGACGTGTCGCTTATAATCTTCACGCAGCGAAGAACGCTCGACTCGCCTGCCGTTGAAAGGATAATGGAACATTGATTATTATTTTGATACCACCACTCAAAGTCTGCAAATTAAGTACGCATTTATCTCAAGTAATTTGGGTTCAAATGTGCGGCAACTGCGGTCAAATTGTTGCACATACTTGCTACTTTGCCAGAGAGTCCAGCGATGCTGCTGGACTTTAGACTGGTTGCTTGAGAGAATGACATTAAATATATCGCACATAAATGGACAGCAAACTGGCTACAACGACTCCTTGTCTCTCCTTGCCACGATGCCTCGCTGGATGGCCACTTTTGTCCACTTCCGTTTCGCGTAGCAAATGGCCCGTCATAGTTTCAATGATAAATGGCCATTGAAAAAAGGGAACAAACATGTAAGAAAATAAAGAAAACTTTATATGCAAGAGAATATGCTGGCTGAGGGCTGTCAAAGTGGGCTGCACTGTGGTGTGGTGTGGTGTGGTGTGAGGTGGGGAGGGGTGGGGTAGAGTGGTGTAGAGTGGTGTGTGGCGGGGAGGGAGATACAGACAGACTGGCGCTGGGATTTGTTATAATTTGCGATTTGTGTTAATTACTTGTCCATTATTGTGAGCCCAAGGCAAGGCCAGACGGACCTGCACTGAGAAAGCACGAAAGAGAGAGGTATACAGTAATAATAAAAGAGGAGAGCGCAAGTGAGTATATACATATGTGTGTGTGTGTGTGATCAAGTATTATGCTACATAAGGTAGCTAATTAGCTCAAGCTTCTGCAGTACTTGATTCTTTATATACTCGTAGATGATGCTGTTAACTCAGGTAGCTTAAATTACAAAAATATTAAGGTAACATAATTATTTATTATTAGTCAAATAAGTCTATTAGATAAAGGCATTTATTCGTGATCTTTGCGAAAGATAATCTATCCAAACAGTATAGTTGTTATTTTAAATATAATAGTATAATAAACCAACATACTGCTATTTCTCTTACTTTAATATTAATAAAAAAATATACTTATTGCAAATCAAATAAAATACGTATTTCTATAATTTATTTATAAACTATTAGGCCGATAGCATCTTTAGCTGTTTGCGATCTTTCTGTAACATGTTTTCTCTTTATAATTTCGAAAGCTTTCATTATTAAGGCTTTTGACTAATCTCTGGCAGACAATCACAACATTTACGTTTCATTTTTAAAATGTTAATAGATCTATGTTAATACCATTATAGTTACTAGAGAGACTTTCAGCTACTTGAGAGCCACAAAATGGCGTCGCACAATCAATTTCTGGCATCCACATTGATTGTGCGCAGTTCGTTATGCATAATACTAGACAGAGTGGTGTATATCTCAATAAGCACCTTTTGAACAGTCACCTTTCTCTAAATGAGACAAATGCCAATAGCGGAGACAAATGCCGAGCAACGGTTTCACCGTCACCAACAAAAGCACGTGCCACTTGAGAGAGAGACCAAAAGACATTGGAGTCCAATCCAAATCTCGAACACAGCCCAACCCCAGCTCTAGTTTTAGATCCGGACAAGGCACTTGGTTGGCTTGCCTTCGTTTGCTTTTTTTTCTGTATATTTTTTCTCCCTTTTTTTTATTTTAATTTGACGCAATTGTTATAGCATCGATTTGAAATGATTTGAATTGGTTGACCCTAAAGAATTTACACAATTAATGTCAAAAATGCGGCTCAACTTGGCTTTAAAGCGCTTTCAAATGTCACTGGCCATGTCAAAAGATTGGCCGCCATTCATGCCAAATAACCATATCCAACACTTTACATATGTATTTGTTTTGTGTACATGCAAGTGTGATATGTGTGTGTGTATTGTGTATTGTACTCTGTTGGCTACTGCAAATGGCTACCAGTTCAGATTAATGTGGATTTTGAGTTGCTTCTGAACTGAGCTTGTCAAGCTTGTTAATCCTTGATAAGAATGTTTCAACTTGGACTAAATTTAAAGGTGGCATATAATGTATACAAAATCAATTAGAAGTGTTCTACTATTTTAAACAATGTATTTTTTATGTCCACAGTTTTGAAATAAATTCTTTTATAATGAAGAAGGTGAAATTATTTGTTTGCTACATTACTTCAGTTTATTTGGTTTATAAAATTAATGTCATTAGGTTATATTATTTAAATTTATTTATTATTATTCATAATAATTGTAATTTATATATTTAAGAAAAAATTCCTGATTGATTAAGACTTCAACATTAAAAAAATTTATTGATTTAATTGGGTAAAGAGCAGTACAAACTAATACATTAAAGCATCCAATTGTTCTCTTTAAAATTAAAATGAATACATATTTAGAAAGACTTCTTACATTTTAAATAAACTAGACAGTTCTTAGAAGGAATTCAAGAGTCGGTGATTTGATAAGTACTTAAGATTCAAGTTCAAATTAAGTTCATAATGGTATTTTATTTTCTAGGGCTCTGATGCTCTTTAGCTTATATTTGCCCCGGGGCAATTCATCATAATTCATTATAAATTTTTGACATTTTCCATGGTTTGGGCCCAGTGTTGTGGAAACTAATAAAGATGTCATTGGTAGACAATCGAGACGATACGGTTACAACCAGAGTACCCTCAAAGACTTATGTATATCTTGCCTCTCGATAAAAATGCTTTACGAGTATAACTCGGTAACCAAAGCAATTCATAATTTTCATAATTTACGCTTTGTTTGGCAAACATTTTGGCGCCTGCATACGCATTTTCCGGGGTGCGTTTTCCCTAAGAAGCAAATATGGTTTCTTACATAACTCAATTTTACGACTGAAAGTTACCTTCCCAATAAATCATACAAGGCCTACGGTGCGAAAGGGAGTTGGAGCGAGAGAGCAGTACGAGGAGAGAGCGAGAGCATGCCAGTTTCATAATTAATTTTTAATGCTTGACTGGATCTGCACTTTTTACAGAATTTTGATTTATTGCAGTATCGAAAAAAAAAAACGAACTCATATAACAGTAAATATATATTTTTTGTTCATTTCATTTCTTTTTTTATTGCGAATTCACTTGAAATGTTTCGAGTGCATTTGGCGCAAGTTGAAGCCGTTTAATGCCCGCGCAATTTGCATTGTAATTGCAAAGTGAAATGTCATTATATAATACTATTGCATTTTGTAGCTATTGAAGCAGCAGTCAAGTGACTGCGACCTGGACGATAAAGGGGCTTGCAACAACACACACACAACAGCTGGCCGCATGCCAATTCAAGTGCGGCAACTTCAGTTTTCAACTCAAAAATCAAAACTCTGACTTTATTTCGATAGCCGTCGGCAAGAGTCAGCTTTGACTCACAGTATGTTATTGCTGTGTGCTTGTGTGAGTGTGTGTGTGTGTGTACATGTGTGTGGCACACCTTATTGCCGCTTTCTTTAGCTAACTGTCAGCTGTGGCTAATTAAATGAAAGCCCCACAAGTGCTGCAACTCTCGCTAGTTGCATGACTGACTCGACCCTTACTCCCTCTCTCTCTCTCTTTCTCTCAATCGCAGCCTGAGTCACAGTTACATTCTCGGGAAGCTGTTCATGCTCCTGCGAGCGAATAATTCTCAAAGACTGCAATTGCCATGGACGTGTGTGTGTGTGTAAGGGTAAATGTATGTGTGCTTGGAGGCCTTTTAATGGAGTTGCTATTCGGTAACACCTGGCTATAATGCTCCATATGTTGGGCTAGGCACGTATTACCATAAACACCCAATTTCGGCACTCTACATATATATTTTACTGCCTAGCTTTGTTTTAAAAAAATACTTTTAGTACAAACTTTATACAAATCAATTCAAAGTATGTTAATAAATCATTGATTAAAAACTTTTCGAATAAAATGAAATAAAACGACAACTTAAAAGATCATATATTTTATTAAATATTTTAGATATTAATATACTAAGATACGGTTATTAAATAAGTGGCTGGACATACATACATGTTTTATTAAATAAACAAAACAAATTAAAGGTTTATTTTAAATGCACTTAGATTTTGCAATTGATTATATGGAAAATATGAAAGTAATTCAAGTTCTTAATATAAAGTATTAATTCAGCAAAATTTTGTGCAATTATGTGGCATATGAATTAATCTTCCCAAATATATCAAAAATACACACATGCATCAAGCATTAATTAATTTCAATTTGAATTGAATATCGATTTGAGGAGTTTCCACACATTGTATTGTTTACATAAAACTGCTAGTAAAGTATTAAATGTAATCTTTGCAACCTTTTATTGTGTACTTTCCATTTGACTTGGCTCACACAAAACTACTATATATTGCCACAATTGCCTTGACTGAATGGTACTTAGAATGCCGGCAAGCAGTTGGTTTTTTAAGCTCATGCTTTAGCCAATTTTGCGGCTTGTTTGGACTTAAATAAGGGCAACCATTGAATTGGGTATTCCGTCTGTCTAAGGATAACACAGCTGCCCTTTTCGAACTTCCTGCACTTTTCACAACCCACAACAGCTGCTGAGAATCGCGGAGATCCTTGCCGAAAATATGCTCGTCCTTTGAATGAATATGGCTATGAGTACACTCGTATTTTCACAGCAAGCGAAGCCGCCACTCAATTATCGTTTTTTCTATTTTTTCATTTTTTATTCGGGAAATCTGACCCCGCGTTGCGTTTCGTTTGGTTTCTTTTTTATTTTTTTGTTGCTTTTGTAATTGTTATTTTTCGCGCACACTTAAACCTAATGAATAAATAACATTAAACACGCTCTAATGGGCGCGCGATTTGGTTGCTCGAGTGGACGTTTGATGGCGGGCGGGAAGGGCAGGAAGGGTGGGAAAAGCGACGCAAAACATTTTCATTGTGCGATCCCGTTAAGTGGGTGCAATTGAGCCCAAGTCTAGAGCCCGTGGATCCAAGGCTCAAACTTCTTTTATTATTATCCTGTGAGAACATATTTTCGAATTGCAATCGAATGGAAATGTGGTCAGCACTAGACGAATTTCACGTTACCCTCCAATATATTATGCATACTCTTTCGAAATACTGTAATAGAATGTATGTTAGTTTTATGCAACTTTCAAGCTATTAATACCCAACGACCCCTTTCAGGCAGTGTATAACTCGAAATAATGAAACTCGCACTCCAAAACATTGATATTGAGATTGCTGGCAATCAATGGCCATGTTAACAATTGTTGCCACAATGGCAGATTGTCGTTGCCAATGAAGCAAACTGTAGCCAAAGTGAATCAAAATCGGTGCTAATTGGCAACGTCAACTGTGATCCTCATAGACGAATATAATGCGATTCATGGATCGCAACAATATGGAAAATTTTAAATGCAATAATCAACATTAACAAAACGCACAACGGCGCACAATGCCACAACGAATGCCAAATACTCTTCACTTTTCATAAATATAAATATTTATCGTTTGATTTTGAGATGATCATAAAATAAATCTAAGCTTTTTGCTATTTGTACTCAATTCGTCAGGCAGTTTGTTTGTTATTGTGAAAAGAGATTTCACGATAATTAGCAGGTTCAGCACAAGGCACCAACTACAACAATGCAAAGAAAGAAAAGTGACGCTAAATGGAAATGGAAGCTGATAAATAGATAGAAAATATCAATAAAATGAAACGCTATTTGAACTTTGCAATAAAAAAAGAGGCAAATTATTCAAACGATTGTAATAAACATAACATAAAGTTGAGATAAACATGGCCATCAAAAGAACTTACAAATTGGCCCATAAACACCAGGGCTAAAATGAATTCGAAGAGTCACCAAACGAAATAAAAAAACTAATGAATAGAATGGGAAAAACAAACCGCAAAACTAAAGCTAAGCAGACGCCCCTTTGGTTGGTTAGTTGGTTGGTTGGTTGGATTGGACTGGTCTGGTTAATTTCGATGCCGCGATAAACATGAAATTAGCCCCTGCAACTGACAGAAGGATACACACAAGGACACAAGGCCATGCAGACACTAAAGGCAACTGTTTGCCGATTAGCCCCGACTGATAGTAGTGGAGTGGATGAGAACTCAACCAACTGATGGCTGACACAGATAAGTGCAGCTGAGCCGAGTTCCTCTCAAGTGGGCAGCAATTAGGGGTTGCAATTGCTGCCCGGAAATCGTCCTTGACAACCATCCACACGACTCACGCCCCAAATCAGAGTACAACAAAAAATCGCATACTATAGAAGCTAGTGCTAGAAAAAAGGCATAAAAAATAAAAGCAATAAAGTGTAAATAAATGCATTAAATGTGATCGGCGGCCAAACAAAAATAATTCGAGAGCTAGCGCAGAAAAGGGAATAATAATGGGAAAATAGAAAATAGTTTTTGCAAATACAATATCAAATGGAAATAAATTTATATTAAATTAGTTTAGGCATTATTTTTATCAGTTAAATAAAATAAACTTAAGGTAATTTTTCACATTTGTTTTGTTGATATTTATAATAGAAGCAAATTAAATCAAACCTATCTCCAGATACCACAGATTGCGGCTTATCAAAGTAGGGGATGAATTTATAAAAATCTGCACAGTTTTTTAAGCTGTTGTCAATTTATTCGATTGTCAATCGCTTAGTCAATCATCAGTCCACCTTTCCGTCACGTGTAACTTGTAATTGCGAGTAATCTGGCGAATCAATTCTTTTCTGCTTCTCTGCGCAAATACAATTTTTTTTTGTTATGATTCTATCAAATACAAAATTGAACGAAATAAAAACACAATAACAAAACTGAAAGAGATCATAAGTAGACAATGGCCACGTATTTTGTTAGGCCACGTTCGTATAATGGACAATTGTTTCAATTAAATTGTATTGTTTACCCCTCCAAAGGCTGTAAATACTTGCGAGTATCTATCAAAATATACAAACATATAACTCTGTGACGTCGTCATCCGTTGGCTTAATAAACACGAGTATGTATCGTACATGTACTTATGTTTGTAGGTATTTATGTAGGTAGCGACACACCTGTTCAATCGCCAATTGGAGCTGTAAGTGACGCAGTTTGGGTTTAAATTGCTCCGCTTCATTGCGTAATTTGTGGAAGTGCCGAAGTAACCGACTCGAACTGGTTTCGAAAAGAGTTCAATTTAAATTAATTGCATTTTTTAATTTGCCAGCTTCTGTTGCAGTTTTAACAGGATTTCATTAGTGCTGAAAGGAAAATACTAGTTTAACCAGAGAGCCCATAATAATTAATGCTAGAAGTATAAGTATTGAGTTGATATTCTGATCATAGTCTTATATTTGAGTATTAGCTACACAAATTTATGTAGAGAGAATAAAATGGACCATATGTGTTTGTCTAGTAATATATTTATTTGCTCGTCGCAATGATATTTACGTTTAAATGAAAATATTTAAAATATGTGAAGCTAAAATTATTAAAATATATTTTAAAAATTGTCAACTTAGTCTGTTTATTTTCTAGATTTAGATTTATTGTGCTTTAAAATGAGTTTTAATGGCACAAAATCTTGTGATAAAATATTATTTTTGTACATTACTTATTTACAAGGAAAATTGGGAGGAAAAACCTTGATAGCCTTTATATTAAATCAAATCAAATGAGAAACCTTCCTATGTTAGTATTAAAAATTGTTAATCATTTTTGTCGATCTTAAAGAAATTTACATACGAAAAAATGCTCGATCACCTTTAAATTGAAAATGAACTCCATAAAAAATCTTTTTAAATTTATCATGTGCTGCTTCAATTCTCTTCGATTTCACATGGAAATTCGAAATGCAGCGAAAAACGTCTCTACAGTTTTTCTGCGTGACATTTGGAATGATGTTTGTATGGGCCATTCAAATAGCACTGAGCACTCTCATACCATAAAGTGCGAGTAGTAAGGCTGTCAGCACCCAAAATGGGCCAAATGGTAGCCCGACTGTTGCTCCTTTTTGTGACAGTTTCGAGTCCTTTTTGCTGCTCTCGTCGTTTGGCAATGTGCACAATGGTCAAACGCGAAATGCGAAAAGCGAGTAGTGCAAAAGTTAGCAATTTGCTGTTCACTTTATGAGACGATCGCTATTCGATTGCTGGAAACTGAAGCTACCCAATATTCGCACAATGTTTTGTCTAATAAATTCCAAAACAGTAAACTTCCGTCACATCATAAATCAAGGCAAAACAAAAAGGAAGACTAGAAAGAAATCAGAGGCCGCCGCATGATTTGATAAGGGCTGTGGCTGAAATAAGAGAAAGAGAAAGAGAGAGAGAGAGAGAGAGAAGCCAACTGGACGACTGGCTACCCTCATAACACAATGAATTAACGTAATTATGTTCGCATGTGTATAAATGACGAGGTTTTTGTATCAAAATTTGCAATGGTGTCGAACGTAAACAAAAACAACACAAAACAAGCGAAAAGAAATGAATTGAAATAATAAAGCGAAAATGAAACACCTTTGGCTGGACGTGAACACATCGATGCGCAAATAAAACATAATGAACCTTAATGATATAGCCAGATATAGCAACCCAGACAGATAGACAGAGAGTTGTATGTACGAGTATGTGCAATACATATACGGGGTGGGGCACATTTAAAATTCGTTCAATCGATCGATCGAGCTTGTGCGTGTATGTTACTTCTATGATTGTGCTAAACAACAAAACCAATCGAGTGTTAAGCGGGCCAGCAACAACAATAACTATAACAAATGAGTTGAGTACTGTACTGAGTGGAAAACTCGTTCAGCCCTATGAATTAAATGTTCAAACAAAACAAAGTCTGTCTACAAATGGCCAAGACAAACATGTTGAGGCGACTTTGCTGCTGCTCTTGTTGTTACAGCTCATTTGCATATTGCAGTTGCCACAGTGTATGTGTGTGTGTGTGTGTGCCACAGTTGCATTTAGCAATTGCCACAACACTGTCAAGATCCAGTTGACGCCGCCACAGCTGATTAGAAGCCAATCGAGCCCAAAAGCGCAACTCGCGCTCTGTTTGCCATCATTTAGTGGCAACCAGTCAAGTCAAATACGACTGTGAGGCAGCTGAAAAAAGAAGTAGTATACGATAGTCGACAAGGCGAATACTCTTACTGATGAATGAAGGTGAAAATGTTGAGTATGATGAGTATACAAAGTTGCCAACTAATATACAATATATTTTATTTAAGTCTTATTAAGAAATAAATAAATAGATTTACAAATCAAAATAAAATCAATATTCATTCTTGTAATAGATAGATTTCTAATCAAATATAAATTTAAAATAATTAAATTGTTAATAGAGCATATCACATGATGAGTATTATACATAGTTGCAACTAATATACCCTATATTTTATTTAAGACTTAATAAGAAATAAATAAATAGATTTACAAATCAAACTAAAATCAATATTCATTCTTGTAATAAATAAATTTCTAATTAAATATAAATTTGAAATAAGTAAATTGTTAATAGAGCATATCACATGATGAGTATTATACATAGTTGCAACTAATATACGCCATATTTAATTTAAGTCTTATTAAGAAATAAATAAATAGATTTGCAAATCAAAATAAAATCAATATTCATTCTTGTAATAAATAAATTTCTAATTAAATATTAATTTGAAATAAGTAAATTGTTAATAGAGCATATCACACAGCATTTATACAAAGTTCCAATTCAAAAGATTTGAATGAATGAATAAACGGACCAATGAATTTCTATAAATTTGTTTTTCTTCTTGTCGCAAACCTCCCCATATATTCACTGTCCTTTGCTATGGTTAGGGTACTGTCTCACTGTCGGCTTTGTGCTGTAAATGTAGCGCCATCCAGCTGCCTCCTACAAACAGATGTAACCATACAAGATATTACCAAACAGTAGTTGGACATTGTCCGATGGCGTTGAGCGTCTGTCTGGCAGCGTTTAGTTCTCTGTTAATTGATTGTTCACATTTTTGATGGCTTTAGGTAGTATGTATTTGATTTGCGCCTGATTCTATATGCAGGCCGAGTATTACCAAGGAATTTGTCGCATTCGAGGCATTCTTTTAATTAACAGTCCAGGCACAAGGATACTTCCCAATTGACTTTGTCGCGACAGATCAATGTTTGCACACAGCCTGTCTGGTCACAAGTCAAACGATAATACCACAATTCCTGGTAATCACAGGCCTGACTGGCAGGACAGAGCTGAACTAGCTGCTTTTGTCTTTAAAAATCAGACATAAATCTGACTTAACAAAGTGTGAAAACATTAGCAGACATTAGTTGTCTGTTGAGCTGTACAGAATTTAACTTTAACGAATACTTTATAATTGAATATATAAATATAATGCTAAATATTTCTCCTTAGCAGCAGCACTTTTATTTTATACATTTTAGCCATAGTCAATAATAGTACAATGCCAGATGTAAAAGAATACATACTTACTTTCAAATTGGTCTTAGAAATTTGCAAATTAACCCAGTTAACAAATTTGTCAGAAAAGAATGTCAATCCAACTTTCTTTAAAATATTGCTGTCTATAGCCTAACATATGAATAAATGATTGTTGCAAAAAGACTTAAAGAGTGCCAATATTACAGTTAATTCCCCTTTAATTACTATGCTTTTGAAAATAGTGGTCTATAAAAATCTGAAAGGTTATTGTTATTTACATATGGCCTTTGTTAGACTCTGACCCAGTAGCTTTAACAGTAGGCAAATTTCTAACCTTTTCATCAAGTCTAAAAGGTGGCTAAATTGTTTGGTCAAATGTCGCACCCATTTACGAGTGTACCGCTGGTTTTTTTGGGGAATTAAATAGTTGTACCCCAAACTGAAAGTGGGTCGCCAGTGTGGCCAACCCTCTGCAGATGGGCTATTAGGTTCTTTACATAATTATTGGAACGTAACATTTGTCACAGATGTGAGCAGGAGGTAAACGCAAGTGACGGTTTCAGTTTCAGTCCCAGCCCAGTTCTAGTTCTGCTGGCCACATTGTTGTTAACGTGGCCTAACCCATGGCGTGCCAGAATGCAACTAGCGAATTTGTTATGACAAAATGCAATTAATAGTCGTGATTCGAGCTGAGATCAGTTCAGTTAGATTAACGCTAATTTCGCAGCACAGTTACCAACCACAAGTGCCTCAAATAGTAGTGAGTGTTGCTAATGAATGAACCTTGTGTTTGCCTCTGGGGGCATCGTCATCGTCATCGTTGTTGTTATTACTTCATTAAAAGCGCATTAATAGCGTTGCCGACTGCTCTTCACTTGTTCGCTCTTCGATTTGTTTAAATCAATAATGAAAACAAGCAACAAAAAAAAAAAAAAAACTACACACAACAATGAACACTTTTTTTTTTAGCTGGTCAAGAAATGCCTGAACAAACCGAGAAGCCGATCCCATCCCGTAGCACTCGCACAATGCCGATAAATTAGAAAATAATGCGAGTCCATTGTTCGTTTGCTTTGTTTCATTTAAGCGCTTTTGTTGTTCATCGAGAGCTTCGAACTCGCGACTCGCCACTCGTCAGAGCCCTGAGCCTGAGCTGTGAGCTTCTCCCCTTCTGCCCTACCCTACCCTGCGTAAGCCCCGACCCTGACCAGTGCCCCATTCACCTCCAATCTGGCTGATGGGAAGCTAAACACAAATATTGTATAACATAGCCGAGCTATTCTGATGCCCTTTCAATATGTGGGATTATTCTAATAAAAATTGATTTAAGCACACAGGTTCCAAGTGTTTAAAACTAAATATTTATTAGATTAGCCTGTTTTATTTTTGAGTAGTTTTCATTGCCTTGTTTTGAAACTTTCCATAACATACACTCGAGAAATCGAAGTATGAGGGCTTGTACTAATAAAAAACAAAATTTTAATAAAATGAAGTGAAATTGAATTTAATAAATCATGATAAATATTTGCAGCTATTATTTCAGCTAATCGAATATTTATATTTCTGTAGCTTGTAATAATTGTATTTTATTTTATTAAAGCAATATGAATACTAAATTTATTTTAAGAGTATATCCATATTCACCTAAAAGCCTTATCATATTATTTAGCTTGTATTCTTTTATTTAACTAGTCCCAGTGTCTTTGGGCTGCACGTTTCTTGAATGAAGCTGATTACTCAAATTTTGCTTTGTTTACGATTCGTCAAGGCATTGATGAGGCGATTCGCGGCATGATGGTGAGGAGAGAGGAGAGCGAGAGGGGTATGCTGTTCGCCAAGTTAACGCCAAAATGTTATTAAATATTATTAGTGATCAACAATGGGCAACAATTATGTGGGCACCGTCTCTCTGAGCTCTTCCCGCTTTTGGTCTCTTCTCTTGTTGTATGCCGTGTATCTTATGGGTTGTCATTGTTTGGTGAGATTTGCTCAGGTCCAGTTACAGTTATAATCCCTAAGCTATTGCCAGTTACAACAGTTACAACAGCTGTGGCGTTTAACCCATTGATGGGATCAAACCAACAGAGCAGAGCACAGCACACAGACAACCCAGTTATCAATAAAAACTATTTCTATTTCTGTTTCTATTTCTGTTTCTATTTCTGATGCTGTGGCTGTGTCTGTTGCTGTTGCTGTTTCGATTGCTTTCTAACTGCTTTCTTTTTGGATTGTCGCAGCAGCTGGCGCTCAGCATCGACAACGGTCTCTGTCCATTGTGAGACAAATGTATTATCAGACCCTTCTCCAACTCCAACTCTATTTAGCTGCTCTGTTCTGCCCAGTAGCTCTGTACGGGTTATTTGTTCGGGCCAGTTTGGTAAGCAGTTTAGAGCCCGGCTGATTGACTGCCTGCCTGCCTGGCAGTGTCTGTTGTGTCTGTTGTTGTTGTTGTTGTTGTCTGCTTGCATTTCCGTTTTGTGTTGCCAAAAAATGTAAACAGTTTGCATTGTGCGTAATCCCCGCTAGCTTTGAGGCCCAATTGCGTTATGTAATCCCCAGTCGAGCAAACGAGCAGTTAATTATGTCATAATAGTAGCACAGATCTCGATTGTGAAAACAGTACTTGAGTTTTGTCTCTCTCTCTCTCTCTCTCTCTCTCTCTCTCTCTCTCTCTCTCTCTCTGTGATGGCCAGCACACGCCGTTCGATTGGAGCCGCAGCTGTAGCCCTCTGCCTCAATGATAACAGAGAATGGGACTTGGGTATATGTAGCTCTAGGGTCTATAGAGCGTGCCCAAGTCTTACCAGCACCAACAATCGACTTCCTGCTTTATTTAGTCACAATGCAATGCGAAATTCCATTATTATTAAATACAGATTGAATAGCGGATTGAAAAGGGTTAGCCTGTGTTTTGAGCTTGCTAAAATTCATTTATTCTTTTGCTTTATATTTATTTATTTATATGTATACAATGTGTATTTAACAACATTTATTTGGCAATATATGTTAAGTTATTTAAAATAATGCATTACAAAATAGTGAAGGGGAAAATCGCATAAAAGTCGTATAATCAAATTAATTTCAAAAGACAAGCAAATATAACTAAATTTATTAAAATCTTTGCATTTCTTAATTAATAATTTATTTTGAAATATTATTATATTTATATATTTTGAAATATTATTATTAATTAAAAAATAAAGACATTTATTAATATATTGCTCATTTTTTAAAAAACAGTCATAAGTCTTTTTTGGGTTTATGATGTAACTAATTTAGTCATTTCTTATTCACATTGTGTAACGCTTTTTATTCATAAGTTGAAAATAGACTTTTGTTAAAATGATATAACAAATATTAAACAAATTCTCTTTAATTTTCGTACAGTAAATGAACGCTATATTTATTAATTTTTCTACAACAATTTCATTAATATTGTAGTACATTTTGAGACTAATAGTCAAAATGTACTACAATAATAATGAAATTGTTTTATATTCAATTCAACTCACATAGAGCTGTGAAAAATCTTCTCATTTTGAAAACTTAACTGTTTTTCAACTTCTCTGCTTTTCCCTCACTTCAAATCGCCCATCTCAATCATCTTTGCCCGACAGCAAGAAACACTAACAAACCCAGGCGAACAATGTCAAAGTGACAAATTTGAAACAAATTAATAAAAAAATAAAAATGAATTAATCGTTTTCAACCTCAAACACTTCAGCCACCTCAACCACCTAAACCACATTAGCATTGGGCAGATGAGCACCACAAATCAAAGGCAGACACAAAAGATGAGAGCTATGCAAGACAATGTGTGGTGGTTGGAGGGGGAGGGGGAGGTGGTGCGCAACATGCTAATAAAATACAAATTGACGATAAAATTATTACAAATTTATGCAAATATTTGCAGTGAGCCACCCTAGCCAGCAAATTAATGGGCAAACACTTGAAGAGTCTCTGGGTGAGCCGAGACCAGTCCGGGTCACATGGGCAACGGCTCTATGTGTGGTGATGATCTGGTGGTGGTCCTGCTCCTGCTCCTGCTTCTGCTCCTGCTCGGTGGTGGGTTATGCCTTATGATTCGGGCAATAATTTATACGCCAATGCGCACAAGGATGCGAAATGTCCTGCTGCGCGTAAACAGGAAACAAATTACGCTCGAGAGCAGTTTTCAAATTCCATATTGCCATGAGTCCATCGTATCGTTTGACTGGACAGGAACAATAATGCATTAGACAGCCACACAGGATGCGCATAAAGATGCGCTTGGCTCCTGCCAAAGATGCCTCATCCAGCCAGTGATTCACCCACCCACCCCAGACGCCAGCTTAGAGCTAACGACGGGCGTTCCGTCAGACGCACGTGGAGAATCCCGGCGTACAGGATGTGCTGCGCCTCAAATCCTGCACAGTTCATTGTCATGTGAACACCGGACGCCCGCCGACAGCTTTAACTCCTTGCCCCTTGCCCCTTACCCCTTTTAAAAGCACTGAGCTTTTCTCTTTCACTAGACAAGTTTTTAAGTTTGCAAACAAAAATATATTTTCATTACAATAGCATTTGGTTTGAAACGAAATATTTCTTTTTCTATAAGCATTTTAAATTCATTTGTCATAAGCTATTGATAGCTTTCATTTCAAATTTGATTACATAAATTACAATTAGTATTGTTATAAAAATACTTGATTGAATTACCCGATCAATGAATAAATTAATCTTTCTGGCAATCAGTAGGACATAAATCAGAAATGCTTAATTGCATTAATCACATACATTTAAATAATTGATACATTATTTTATTAACTCTTATTACTCAACTTTAGCTGACATATTTTTATATATTTTATACAATTACATATTTTTTAAATACATTTTTATAACCTTGTTCTTCTTCGATGTCGATTGCATTTAGTTGCCGGTAAATACAGACATTCTTAAAGACATAAATGAGAAGGAAATGATCAATTTACATATTTCATTTAGGTAGTTAATTTATTACAGAAGTGATTGCTGAGCATTTAGAATGTGTATACAGCTGGCAATCATTTCTATTAATACGTGGCAAAGAATTGTCCAATTAGTATATTGTAGTAATTACAGTGGTAATTACAGAGCAGTTTGTCAGAAAAGTAACCTGGTAAATTGAGTTGTTTGATTCGTGCAATCAATCAGAAGTCGTTTTAACTCCCGTCAGCTTATTTGAATGATCCTCGGATCGTCAATCGAGCATAAGTGTTGTGGCACGTCCAGTTTTGGCTCATCAATCGACGTCAGGCGTCATAGAGGGTTGGGCCAGGCAAAACCGCAACCTCAACTTGCCACACAGCGGTGGCCAGAGTTGAAGCTGACGTTGACTGTGTGTTGTCGCCAGGTCGCCTGTCGCTTCTAGCTTCTCTCTTCTCTCTTTGCGCGCCTGACAAATGAAACGTCTCGCACCTAATCAAATTTTGTTCAACTGAATGCGTCGCGCAGTTTCCGCTGCTTATTATGCAAATGCCATGCCAAGGCGGAGGCTCCTGTTTGCCCTGCTCTCTGTTGCCGCTTCTGCCACACGCAAATCAGTCGCGTCGAGTTGAGTTGCAAATTTATCATCATTTAATTTCCATTTGGCGTCGTGCCATGTTAATGACGTTGTTGACAACACTCGAGAGCCGAGAGCGCGTCTCGAGACGAGCAAGCTGACGGAATCGCTGTTATCCTTTTGGCACTGCACTGCACTTTCCCATTGCATTTACCATTTGCCATTTACCATCTACCATTTGCCATTTTGCTTTGACGCGCCTTGACAAATTATGTCCCAGTTGGCATCGCTCATACGCCTCGTGGGCCTCGCTCACCAAATGCTCGGCTGCTCATTTGCCTAAGTGCGCTGAGTATGCGGCGAGGCTTTTAATTAATTGTTAGCAGCGACTTATTGACGGTCTGGTTGGTTAGCCCGGTTGCCCATAACAACAACAACAACAACAACGACGACGACTACGATGAAGGCAACAACCACTGCGACAAAAAAATGTCAAACTAGCACTTAAAAGCCGCCACGCTTTGCTACTTGTCAACCACGCGCCACCCCCAACAATATGCTTCATGTCCAGCCACCAAAACCAAGACCATAAATTACACTAAGCAACATCGGATTGACTTCTGAAATATTACTGAAAATTTAAACAAAATATTCAAGGAATTTTGAGAATTAAAACAACATTGTCTTGCATGATTTATTAATTTAAATTTTGTTTTTATAATTAACAATTTGTAGCTTTTTCCAATATTGATAAATGTTTTTTTATTATTTTATTTTACTTACACATTTATTGATTCTATATCGAAATGATCTATCCCATATTTAGCTTTATACTACTTGCATTTATTACGAGTGGAAATCAAAACGTTGATTTATTTGACCTATAGCAATATGTATTATATTAATATAAGTATTGCCCAGTAGCTAGTACTCTAAGATCTTTAAGATTGTTGTACAGTAATTAATTAAGAAATAATAATTATTATCAACATTTAAAATCAAAGTTCGGACAAATGTGATAATATCTTGTTTCTCAAAAGAAAATAAATAAATGCATCAAACTTATTTACAAGCACTGGTATTTTGTAGGCTAGTGTATGGCGAGAAACACCCTTGTTTGCCATAGAAAATATGAAACAGTTTGACAAAAGCCACCACCCACAAATTAGGCTGTAAAACCAGACGCAGGACACTGGCCTAACGACAGACAAGCCGCTCCCTCTCCCACTCCCCTTCCGCCCACTTCTGCGTCTCAGACTCGCCATGTTTGGCCGCAGGGTCTGCTTGAGAACGAAACGGCAACAGCAACAGCAACAACAACCCGCTAACGCCAACTGCTTCTTGACCCCTTTGCAGCTTGGGCTTGAATGTTGTTGTTGTTGTTGCTGTCGTTGTCGACCGTTTATGGCAGCTAACCTTCCATGTAAAACAGACATGTTGCCTTCGACCTCGCGGCCATAATTGTAGCGAATTGTATCACCTTTGTGCTAATCCGTTTCGCTAATCCGCCGGATTAGCGTTTCGCTTAAAAAAAAGACGACAAAACAAAGCGAAAACAATTTGGAAAAACAGCGAAAATCAGACACTACACAACGACCCAACGATGACGTCGCGACAGTCGTCTCTGTCTCTGTCACACTGGGTTTAAGCCGGGCACTGTTGGGCAGGTAAAAAATGTGTGTGGAATGGGAGCGAGTGAGAACGATAGATATAAAAGAACTTGGATTGCACACTCCTTTTGCTTTACGGCATCGACGAGACGCTAATCCGCCAATAAAGTCATAAAAAAAAAAGAAAATATTATAGCCCAAGATTTTGTTTTTGTCCTCGTCCTTTGTTTTGCGAAATTATTTTCGTACACATATCCTCGAAACGGGACTATATAACTTATATAGCAGGGTGTGGGCAGAGCACGGGATTGAGACCGACCATAAAAGTGCACGGTTCTAACAAAACTGGTTGAGCTGAAAAGCAATTGCAATGCAGCCAAGTTGAAGATTCCTTAGATGGCTAATAGACCAGAGATTAACTTAGCTAGTGAGTTAAACTAAGTGAGTGAACTTCAGTTTAGTAGATTGAAAGAAGAGTCTCTTTAAGTAAAACTTAATCGATGCGAAGTAGACTGAAAATGCTATCAAATAAATATGAAAATAAACCTAATAAATGTACTCGACTTACTGGCGATTTGTATTCTGATTTATATATTAATTTCTACAACTATTTTTAAAACATATATTTATTTTGTTGAAAAGGATTTGAGCCGCCAAGACTAAAAAACAATTCCACATAATGAACATTTAGATATATTCAAGTACAGCCGAAAAAAGGTTACTTTAAACCCCCTCATTCATGTTAACAACCCAATTAATGAGTTCACTCTCTTTGCTACCCTCTCAATGAGTGCTCATGGGTTAAATTAACAAGAGCTTAGCCTAAAACTCATTCTTTATATAATTATTCAATATAACGTCAATGAAGAGTAAATATTTGTGAAATTTATAACGCTACGAGAATTGAGAATTGAGAATGGGGTATAAAGAATAAAGAAACAACAGCAAAACAAAAGTAAACAATATTTGATATTTTAACACATTTCAAACACACACACAGTTGGAATCGAGCAAAAGACAATGCAAGTGGATTTATTAATGACCGCAATTATTCTTATTATTATTACAAGTTAAGATCGAGCAGGAAAAAGACAAAAACAAAACTCGTTGAGTCGAGACCTGTCCATGGGATCTGTGTTTGCCGTCTAAGATTTCAATGGCCTAGGCCCCCGTTGCGCCCCAAACAAAGGCCCCACATGGCCAACCCTAGGCGAATCTGGCGACCTTTGTTGGTCCATCGTATCCCCTATAACATTGTTGGCCAAGGCGTTAAATAAACAGCGCATTAATCAATAGAAATTAATACAACGCCAAATAGTTGTATAATGCCATAAAAATATCTCGCTTCTCGCTCTCCCTCACACTATTTGTCTCTCTGCAAATCAAATTAAAGTTTTTCGAAAAACAAAAAAAAAAGATAAATTAAAAAATGAGCAGCATTATTGGAATAATATTTGCTTAGTTGACTGAGTTGGAAACACAAGTGCGGGCAAGTTAATATTGATAGTGATAATTGCACGATGAAATAAAAGTGCAGTTTTCAGATGGGACAAATAAACAATATTGGAAAAATATATATTTATTTTGCCAACAAATCACGAAACATGATGTAACATTTAAATATAAATGTATACAATAAAATGTTCTAATGATCATATCGAAAGTATTTCAAGTACCTTGGCACTCTTTAAATAATTTCGAAAAGCAAATAATTCTTTTATACAATAACCAGCTGAATAGTTTATTATTGTGAGCTCATTCGTTGCCGTCTGAGCCAGGCTTTACTGTAAAAGAAATAATGGTTTTAGAAAGAGCAAACTTTCTTTTCAAAGATTTTGTAAAGAGAATCGCTGCAAATATCAAAATGAAAGTAAAAAAAATTGTTTGTTTGTTTTTTTTTGCCATTTTAATAAATGTCGTTTTTTATTAATTTTTAAATATTTTGCCATCTTTATCTTAAGTATTAACGTTTTTGTTTTTCATTAATTTTAATACAATTAATAATACATTTATGAATGTGTTTTGTTTCTTTTTTTGCTTGTTTGTTTGTTATTCATTTTTGGGCTGTGTTTCGACTCTATAACGAATGGGGCGTAATATTTACAATTTGTGTGTGTGTGTGTGTGTGTGTGTGTGTAGGGTCGCAGTACTCGTAACTAGGATATGAGAGTTGGTGCTGATAAAAACAACAAGGAGCACACGCTTAAAACTAAATAAAATTAATGTACAATTAGTTGCGTTTAGTGACAAATAAATTATAGATATTCATTATAGATAATGTATATTATTATTATTATTATTACATATTATATTTGTTTTGTTTATTTATATTATTGGCTAGGAATGTTTCTTGCGGTTTCTTTCTTGTGCAAAGATTGTACTAGACTTTTGCGAGCGTTTCTTTGTTAGGGCTGCCATAGATACATAGTTAAATAGAGTTTAATCGAGATGAGACGACTACTTGGCTTACTTAGAGCTTTTAAAGATTTAAAACCAATCGATCACTTTGGGAACGCTTCAACAATGCAAATTGTACTTTACTCTGGGACAGTTGGACCCCCCTTCCGATCCGATCCGATCCGAGCTTAATAGAGCACCGGCACCGGTCGTCTCAGGGCACTTTCCATGGAGCCATCCATGCCATTGGGCGTTATGGTGCCGGGTGACGAGCCGGGGGAAGATGTCGAGGATGAGGTGTACAGACCAGCGGCGGCAGCATTCGCAGAGTGGGCGGCATACAGCGATGGCGCCGAGATGCCCGAATAGATGCCGGAATAGAAGCTGCTCAGCGAGGTGGGTGGCAGCTGTTGCGCCTGTGCCTGGGCCTCCAGATGCTTGTGCGTCTGATTGTTGGCCGCCGCACTCTGGTGCAGCTTGGACAGTGCCAGCGGATCGAAGCCTGTGAAATATGGCACCGGATATGGCTGGTCCAGATGATGCGAGGGCGCAAAGTATGGTGGCAGCTGATGGAACGGATTGTAGCCCCCACCCGCTGGTCCCGCACCACCGCCGCCCAGCTTCTGTTGTGCCATATTCATGTTCATGTTCATGTTCATATTCATGTTCATGTTGCCCTGCATCTGGAGGGCGCCTTGTGGTCCGCCGGCCAGCGGATTCTTGGGCTTGCGACGTGGACGATACTTGTAATCCGGATGCTCCTTCATGTGCAGAGCACGCAGGCGTTTGGCCTCATCGATGAACGGCCGTTTCTCGGACTCGGCCAGCAGTTTCCATTCGGCACCCAAACGCTTCGATATCTCCGAATTGTGCATCTTGGGATTATCCTTGGCAATCTGACGACGCTGCAGACGCGACCAGACCATAAACGCATTCATGGGCCGCTTGATGTGTCCCTCCTGCCCGGGCGATGTGGCCAGGCTGTGCATGGAGCCATTGCCGCCACCCGTGCCTGCTCCCACGCCATGTGTGCTGCCCATGCCAAGGCCGCCGCCCATGCCACTGCTGCCCAAACTGCTCTGGCTGCCCAGGCTGCCGGCGGAGCCAATGGAGCTGTTCGGCGAGAGTGTCTGCTGTGCGGCGACAGCATTGTGCATATGATGTGCCATGTGATGGCTCATATTGCTGGCTGCCTGGCTGCCGACACCGCCCGGACCAGCGCCTGGTGAGCCGCCCATGGCAGCCAGACTGGCGGCCAAGCCGCCGCTTTGCGAGTAGTGCAAGACACGCTTGATATCCATGTCCATGCTGGGACTAAGCTGGGCATTGCCCAGACCCTGCGAGGCATAGTCGCCGGGCGAGGGCAGCTCCAGACCCTGGCCGGGTCCCAAATGGAAACCGTAATTGGGATGTGACGATAATGTGGCCATTATGTGTGCGCTTATCGTTTGATCACTTGTAAACCGTAGTGTTTCACTGTGCTTGTTCTCTTTTGTGTCACTTCACTGTATTCACAATGTGTTTCTTGTTTTTTGTTTCGTCTGTCTCTCAGTTGATGTTGCTTTTGCTTTTGCTTTTGCTTTTGCTATTGCTCTTGCTGCTGCTTCTGTTCGGCTCAACAGCTACACACTGACTGATTTGTCTGCGCAATAATTGAGACTGACACGACTACAGTCAAATCCAGTTTTGCTTCTATCAACGAGTCCACAAGCGGCCGCGCTCGCTCTCGCTCTCGCTCTCGTTCGCTCTGGCACGCAGCAGCCGTGGCGAGCAACCCTCTGCACAGGTAAGTGTGTGTGTGTTGGAGCGAGATGGCATGACCAGTTTGTGCCTAGTGCCCGCATACCTGTGCTCACTTCACACACGCAAACGACGTAACGTTCGCTCTCTTGCTCTCGCTCTCACTTACTCTCCGGTTGCTGCCGCTGCTGCTGTTGCTGCTTTGTTACGCTGTTTGTTGGCTTTGTTCCATTGGCTCCTTTATATCGGCCGCCTTGTTAGTTGTAGTTGTTGCCCATTGAGGGGTGTGTTCAATAGAATAACTGAATAGCAGCCAGCAACAACAACGATAACGACAACGACAACGACTGCGACGATGACGACAATAACAACAGTTCGCTCAGTGTTCGGTGTTCGGCTCTGTTCGTGTTGGTCGCCAGCCTTGTTAGTAGTTTTTGGCTGCGCTGCTCCCATTTTTTACGGCAGCGACCTCATTTAGAGCGCCCCGAACTCCTACACAACACTCTGCATCACTCACACTCTACTCTTCTCTGTCTCACTGTCGCGCTCTCCGCATTGTTCTTTCGCTCCGTCCCGCTCTCTAAAATTGCATTGATTTTTCGCATACAGTGAGCCCACAATTTCCGTTATTGTTTTGCTTGGCGCTGCACTTCCGCGGCATGTATTGTTGTTTGTCCGAAGAGAGCTTCCTTTCAGAGTGTGAGAGCTAAAACGCATACGCTCAGAGAGCGCACGTATGTGTATGTGTGCGTGGCCCGTTGGCTTTGCCTTTTCAGCCAATCACAATGGCGCCTTGGTGTGAATTTTTGTATGCCCTGGCCATTGTGGGTGTCTGTGTGGCTCTCAGTGCTTGTGCTATATACAAGCCGCATGTATGTACACACAATGTGTGTGCGTGTGTGTGTGTGTGTGAAAAGCACATTTTAGCTTATGAAAAGAACATGGAAACACGCTTTCCATTCTCTGCCGTTGTTCGTTTCTTTCTTTTTTGCGCACGAAAGGATATTACTGCAATTATTTACTTATTTGGTAAAGAAAAGTGGAAAAGCAAAAGCGACACAATGCTCCACACACAACACAATAACAAAACGAGAAAAACGCCCTGAATGGCTGGCCAAATATATATATATAGCTACTTGTAAATATATACTTGTAAAGTTTACCTATATGCATGACCATGGCAATGTGGGGGGAGAGGGAAACAGTCTTTGATTGCACAAAAACCTAAAGGCAAAATAGACAAAATGAAGTGTTCTCCTTGCCTCAAGCAGCACAATATGCTCTGTCTTCTAATCAATTATAATGAGTAGCATAACTAAAATATCTTTATGATAACATTGTACGGCACACAGAACAAGTGGCTTGAATTAATAGCATATGTTTTAGGGCTAAAAGCAAACCTGAGATTCCAATACAAATGACAATAATATCATTTCACCTGCTTTTGGCTGCTTGGCTGTTGTCCAAACTGAACTACCCCTTGGTGTGCAGGGCATAAAAAGCTTTCAGCGCTTTCAACGTGTCCTTTGTGCTGCCCACCGAAAAAAGTATAAATATAGCAGGAAGAAGCAAAAGAAAAAAAAACTGTTGATGTGTTGTGTAATGGAAAAAGTTTTGTTCAGCTAGCGTTTTGCTTTCTAACCATTCTACTTTTCACTTAGCACTGGGCGAACTACAGTGTCAGACGAGGGGGGGGAGAGTTGAAAGGAAGACAGACTTTTGCTTTTTGCCATACGCATCTCGCATTTAGCATTCAAATGTTGCTTGACTTGCTTGGAGGGTCGGGGGAGCTAGGGGGTTGCCATAGAATAGTTGCCGTTGTGATATGTTTTTTTTCTCCCTCTATTTTTTGCAGCTTTTCTTTCATTCTACTTGGTGTAGAAACATAATGGCAAAGCAGTCAGGTGTTGTGTGTGTGTGTGTGTGTGTACTTATGAGCACTCAATTTGGAGCAGAGTTAGAGTCTAGAGTGGAATCAACAATTCTGTAATTATGAAATCCATTATGAGAAAGGCCTAACCCTAAACCTTACACATAACCCTTTATGAGGATTTCGTCTGCCTTTCTCTGATGCGTTCTCTTCATTCATTCATCCATTCATTCATTCATTCGTTCATTCTCCGCTCTGGCTGCATTAAAATCCAGAGAGTCGCGAGCTTCATTGTTTGCCATCTGTTGTTGTTGTTGTTGTCGTTGTTGTTGTCATTGTGAATTCTTCAATTGTGAATTGGGGCCTCGAGTCTGGTACAAATACAATTTTGGTTTCTTTTTTTATTTCCTTTTAAATTAAATTCACAAACAATACAACAAATGTGATAATAACAATGATCATAAAGATAAACAAAAGCAAAACAAAAGGCAAAAGTCTGCCAGTCTTTTATGTCAATTAAATGAGGTTAAATTGTGTTGGCTTTCAGCATTAATTGAATCGCTTCAATCAGTTCTCCAATGTGCACCGATTGAATTTAATAATTAATCCACATTAGCTTTTCTCCTTCCACTAGATTGTAGAGTATTCATCACACCTGCCAAATGAATACACTTTCCAACTATTTCAACTTGCATTTTATCACGTAGTCGTGTCCTTTGTTCACTTTGCAGTTTCCATCAACTATTTACCATTTCCCTCTGCCCATTTCCATTTTCCCAGCACCCACACACACACACACAAACACATTTGATTACATTTTCCTAGGCTAGCTGGTACGTGTCCATTTGATTACTTAACAGATTTTGCGCTTTCCTCATGTCATTCGAGTTAAGAGCATTTTGCATGCACACGAAATCCAAATGTATTTCTTTGCATTTTCCACCATTTTTATTCGCTTCGCACGGAAAAATGAAAAATTATGCTGTTGTAATGAGAATAGAGTGTAGCTGCCAAAAATTAATCATTCATTTTGAATAATGAACATGTTTTTAGGTGTAAAACACTCATTTAAGGCATTTCCTTTGGCATCTGATTTAGATTTAGTGACTTGGCATTAATATTGTTCTAGAAATAGCCGCAAAAAATGTGTTCTATATTCGAAAAGATATATATATGGTTAATTTCGCACCAAGATTAATGACTAGTAGTCATTTCCAATTCAATAATACACATTTAAATACTAAATTTCATAATTAAAATAAAATGTAATTATAATACACTTCTTCTCAGATATCAATTAAAATGTATTAAATGTAAAATATATTTTAAACATCAGTTAAAAACATTCGACGTCAAATATGAATTATAATTAACAGATATAATTATACTAGTATTATTATCATACTTACAGTATTATTATCAT
Organism: Drosophila pruinosa; assembly: GCA_018150935.1. Taxonomy (NCBI): domain Eukaryota; kingdom Metazoa; phylum Arthropoda; class Insecta; order Diptera; family Drosophilidae; genus Drosophila; species Drosophila pruinosa. The sequence goes on from JAECWR010000199.1 coordinate 28,114,448, forward strand.
ACTTGAATGATTAGTAGCAATTTACAATTAATATATATAATATTCCTTTTATTAAGAAGTTTCAATAACTGCCAGAGTCTAATTAAAACAAGCTTCTACTCATATATTAATTAACATAAGTATGCTCTAAATTTGAGCTCTATAAGTGCAGTAAATATTTTAATACCATACAATTTAATTTTAATAACATAGATACAGCCTTGAATTTGAATTTGATCTTAAAAATAGTAGTAAATATTTTCTTGTTTTAACGCTATCCATTATTATTTTAATGAGAAAGATATAGACTTGAGTTCAACCATTAAATTATATGAAAGTATACAAATTGAGAATTATTAAAATGAAAATAATTTGTTTGAGGATTATATATTATAATGTCTCACATATTGGACACTTATCTTCTATACACAAAAAAGGAGTGATACTTTATGGAGAAGAAATTCATAATAATTCCGCCCATATTTATCACAAAGATAATAGAGAACTGTGCATAATAGAACTGTGTGTACATAATGGACATCAACTGTTTAGTTCTGTTGAAAAAAAAAGAACAAATATTGCAGTAACCAAGTAACTAGCTATAGAGCTCATCCCATTAGGGCTAAACTGTCCACGTACCAGACAAAGGCAAGAACTGAGCGGAGCGCAGTAGACAGGAGCGAAGAACAGAGGAGACCAGAGCCAAGAGCTGGGCGGTCGCATGTGCCAGTCATCGGACTTCCGTTCGCTATTCACCTGTGATTCGACCTGGTCGAAACGAAGCTGGTCAATTGTGCTGTCTCAGCAGCAACAGCAGCTCCTTTTGTCGTCCTTTATTGTGTGCAATTCAACGGAACTCGAATTGTTTGTTGTTTGTTGCCCAATGCTGCAAATTGTTTCACCAAAAACACAAACAAAAACAACAAATCGATACAATAATAATAAATGCATTTTGTTAACATTGTGCGTTTCCGTATTGGCCGGAAATGCTGGCTAACAATTACCCTTTTCTCGCAAAAATGTAAAAGGATCATAATTTGAAGGAAACATGTGTAAGCCCACAAAAGTCAGCCAGCTCCATAAGAAGTGTGAGAATCTGTGAGAAGTTCTCGCCCTGGGAAAAATGCAAATGGTTTGCAATTGCAATTGCAAAATGGTATTAAGGAGCTGTCAGAGCGTCAGAGCGTAGGATATCGATGGCACTCATAAGGCATGCTCGATTTGAGCTCATTAGGCGCGTCTGCCTCCCCCTCTCCCCCAGACAACTACTAGATGTCATAACAGATTAACTAAGAAATGCTCTGTGCAAAAAGAGAAGTCATCGCTGGATCGCAGCCCATTGTTCGATTCTCGCAGACCACCTCGGCCACTTGGCTAAACGACGTTAATTTCTCAATCAGCGCGAGAATCAAAAAAAAAAAAAAAAAGAAAAAAGGGTTGCAGTCAAATGGCTTGAAGCTTTGTAGGGAAGCCAGGAGCCAGGAGCCAGGCACTGAACCAGCCACTTCATGAGCCGGAATTCATCTTCAGTTTCCCAGTTTCCGTCATGTAATCGAAACGGGCCACTTAAGAATACTTTACGAAATTTCTTTATAAATTTTCATTTTCATTTCGTTTTCTTTATTTTGCTTTTTTGCATATCGCCTTTATCGTCTTTGGCTTGTAGGGGTCATTCTTAGGGGTTGCTGCGACTCAAGTGCTTTGGTTTCGTCTAATTTTTGTTGTCGCTTCGCCACTGCAAAATGTCGTTGCCGCGAAGTGGCCACTCGATGCGACTTCTGGAGTGCAGTTCCGTTTGCCCGATCCTGAAACGAGTCCCACGGTGTGTGTTTACGACCAACAAGCACAGTTGGAACTTGGAACGTTTGCCCATCGAATTAGCTGGACGAAAAAAGTGTCAAAATTTTGCGGTTGCCTTTAGGGCATCATCATCATCATCAGACATCTCATCAATCCAGCTGGGCATCAACACATCACATCGTGTTGTTGTGGGCGTTGCCAGCAGGCAAATGAGGTCCTTTAGCAGGGGACAACATGCTGCCTGAAGCCTGTCAATGCCAGAACCGCAAAAGTGTTGACAGCCTGGCTAAACACTTTAATAATTTCATAATTATACCCTACAGAGAGAGAGAGAGAGAGAGCATTTACCCAGTCCATTATATCAATGCTGCTTTGCTGCGGCTTCTTGTAATTAATTTCACTCATTTGCCAAATGGGTTTGATGCAGTTGGAAAGTCAAAGGATTTTATTGCGCGTGTTTAATGCCGTCAAAGATCAAAGTGGAATCTCAGCTATAGGAAAAGCGCTTCGACACCCACCAACAGACACAGACCCTTTCCTTTTCCTCATGCCCATCCAAGGGGTCCATTTGTTTGTTCTGTTTGTTTTGTGTGTTTTTCTTTTGGTTTCGAATTTGTAATGCAACTTTTATTGTGCTTGGTATTTTCACTCAAGTGATTTGATTTTGCGAATTGAATTTATTTCACGGCACTCTTAAGTATGTATGCTTACCTACTATCGTCCTTCAATCAATCGCTTCACTCTGTCAGTCAGTCAGTCAGTCAGTCAGTCTGACTGCCTGTCGATTGTTGATTTGTTTGTTTAGCGTCTCCCGCGAGTCTCTCGAGTGGGCAAAACATTATTTCGTTCAGGAAATTCAATTAAAACTTTGCGGTTTTTGTTAACACTCCTCCGCCAAATAAACGTCAAGTGGTTCCCCATCAAAACGAGGACTATTCTAGCCGGCATGGCAAGTGAGCCGACCAGAGGCAAAGATAAAAGTTAAGGAAGGTGAGCTTGACAGTTGAACTAAGTGAAATTCCATTGCTAACTTTGCACTTTTCGACAATTAAATTAGAAATAAAATAGACATGATAATGATACGAGTATTATAAAAAAAATTATTAAATATATTTTTCAAACCTACAAATCAAATAAAACACGACGGCAAATATATTTTTTGTATCTCTCTTGGAAAGAAGTTTTCTTTGTCAAATAGAAGGAAATAGTTTCATTTAAATATTAATACATAATATAAAATACGATATTTATGCCAAAAATATTCGTATTTATTGTTAGACTCTGTTGGGTTAAACATTTCACCGCTAGACTCTGCTTAAAATGTCTCTCACACTCGTTTACTCTCGAGAGTTGAAGGGTTTCATTTCACTAAGCTAACCAAATATTTGTTGTCCAAACTTTCAAGGCTCTCCATAATCCATTGACATATAATCGATGGTTGATTTCAAAACTGTTCCGCAAGTGTGAATGCAACTGACAGTCGCAGACATCGCAAAAATAAACCACAAATATTAAATAAAATATTTTAATATTTAAATCACAAATAGAAATGAAAAAACTAATATTGCCAGTAATATGATTTGGGAAGTTCAACACTCTGTTGACTGTGTAGAATAACTGAATTCTTTTGACTTGGAGGAATGTGCATATCTTTTAAAAATTCTTCTGGGTGTGAAATATATTTTAATATTTTTGAAATTTGCATTATACTTATTAAACTAAATGTCATGGTTTGTGCCAAACATGTGTGCCAATTAACAAACAATTTGCTGAAATGTATTTATTTTTTTAATTTTTAAACCACCGATTTATTAGACTAAATTATTCTTATTTCGAAAACACATTGGCTGTCTTAATTCTCATATTTTCAATGAATTATAATGTTAGTCTCAAAATTATAAAATAATTTTAGAGCTGCCCTTTATACAGTGTCTATTTTAAGTATATTTGCACTTAAAATCATTCCTTTAAATGTATTGTAAATCGACTAAGCTCCTTATATGGCTGCCACCTGCACGACAGTTTATTTCCTGGGCTTTGAGTGTGTAAATCAATAGGCGAAAATCTGAAATGCAAACGAGAGTTAACAAAGGTCAAGCAAGGCGCGCAACCCTTGCCACATATACACACACACTGAGAAGCACAACCCACAACCACACCAACGCCCACACACACACACTCACCCCTTCGGTCTGTCGAAATAAATTGCAAGCATTTTTTATGCTTTGCTTTTATTTGCATAAATAATTTAGTTTAAATAAACTCAAGGAACGCTTGAAACTTTTAAGCAAAGATTTAAGAAACCCCACAGTTGAAGGGGGGGGGGAGGGAGGGGGGCAGTCCCAGGTGTACTGCGACCCCGACCAATAATTCTTATTTAAATGTGCCATTGATTTGAATACTTTTTGCATTTCTCTTTGGCTCCCAAAGGACTTTCGTTTTGGGTTTGTTCTCCCAAAGATTTGTCAAGTGTTTGCCCGACGTTTTGGCAAAAGAACAAATCCCAAACAATCGCCGTTAGTTAGTTTAAAAGGAAAATAAATAAATAAAGTGCACAAAAAACAGAAAAGAAAAGAAAACGTGAAAGAAAAAATCAAAGCAATCAACGGCCCCGCGACTGCCACATTTAAAAGTCATTTGCAACGCCCCTCGCAAGCCGCTAAACGTGCCTCATAAACTGCTTTTCCCGGAAAAGGCCGGCCAGCATTTTCCCGTTTCGATTTTATTGTTTTACAATCTTGTATAGCGTGTGTGTGTGTGTGTTTGAGTAATTAAACAATTTGCCAACTTTCTCGAGCAGCTCGAACTTGAGTTTTTAGCCAAGTCACGACTTTGGGAGTTTACAACTCAGAAAATTAACAAGCAGCGATCAGGATCTTTATGGACATGGCAAAACTCGCACGGTTATTTTCCAAATAGAAAACGCCTGAGGGAGGTCAACCTGAACCTGAACCTGAACCTGAAGCCGAATCCGAATCCTTGCCAAAACTCATCTAAATAAGAAGCAAAATAGGTCCAACAACAATATTTCTCAATTTTTTCTGCGCGGATTACATAAAAGGAAGTGGGCGTCCTTTTGCACCCAAAGCCAGGGCAGCCAAGGCAGCCAAGGCAGCTGCCCCATTAGCAGGCACAATGGTGTGTCAACAAAAGGTCCTGACGTCGTTTGCTGGCAAAACATGTGATTAAATTGTCGTTTACAACGAATTCGACACCTCGCCGCACAACTCTATAATTACGTAGCGCAAAAGGACGAGAATTGTGGACCAAAGAGCGAGAGTGTGTGTCAAAATCAACTGGCCAAACAATCGCAGAGAATTGCCAGAGAACTGCCTGACTGAAAAGCCAATTCTGTGCTGGGAAAATGCGACAAATATTCAAATGTTGCCATTGTTGTGATCGGCAAGGGTTGCCACCATATCATTAACGCCGCTAGCCGCGCTGTGGTGCCCATTGTGCAACCGCAGCGCAAGGGTTGTAGCTGCCGGAGGCACTCTGGGAACCGTTAAGCGAACGATCGCAGAAAGCTGACCAGCGCAGCTACACTGAGCGAAATGCTGAGCAGATAATAGAGTTAAGGTTTGCTAATAATATTATTTTAATGTACAAGTATAAAGTACTATAAATGAACAAGTGATTGAAAGGGGAAATAAGTTTTTTAAACTAAACATTCATTTCCGGCAGACTACTTTTGTGATAGCTATATGATATAGTAATCCGATCTGGTTGATCTGTTGAGATCATTACAAAGTTTCATTACAGCTGCTATAGAACCAAAATACAATGTTAAAACAGACGCACAAACAGACAGACCGTCGCATATATGTCCACATAATGCCTCGTTCATATCAGAAACAATGTAAATATAATATAATAGTGTACAGCCAATTTGTTTTGCTTGTTTCGAAAGCCAGCTAAAAATGCTCGCAGTGCATGCAAGTCCTGGCTGGTATCCGTGCTTGTCACAGCATGCCCTAAATTGCTCTATTCAGCTGCAATTAAAGTCAAGCTGGGCTGCTGCGCAAAAGGATTCAAAAGATTCAAGTGCCAGATCGCTGCTTTTTAACACTTTCCAATAGCGAGTAGCAGCGCAGCATTAGCGTTGAAAGGATCCTTATAGATCTCGCAGTGTTCGCTGCTTCAGTGCCAGCAAACAATGAGGACTAAACGTTTCCGGTCTATGCTGAATGCTGGCAACAAGAAAAAGAATCCCACGCACCTTCGCTGATCGCTGAACGCTGATTTGTCGAGCATCGATATCGATTTGCGATCGTCTCAAAGGATCCTTTTGTCTGTGTGCACTTACACCCTCGCTGGCAGGACAATGAAAGGTGTCGTGGTGCTTCACAACACCCTGTTGCAATTACGTAATCTAGATGATGAAGACTGGCAAAGAAGAATGACAAGACGGATGTTTGCCAAGGATATGCCAAGGATATGCCAAGTCCTTTGTGAAGGACTCGCTGAATGGATTTATTGGCCAGACGTGCACAATAAAAATGGTTATTATCATTCAAATGGACGCATTATTGGCACCCTCCATGGCCAACTAGCGGACTAACCAAAGCACAGACGGACAGAAGGACAGAAGGATGGGGCGAGCCGTTTGCCAGCGTCGTTAAGCTGACTTTTATGATACGCAAACGAATATCAATTAAGGATATGGGTGGTTGAAACTGCTTTATTGCACAAAGTGAACAAATGTTGTTATCGGTTCAATAAAACTTGAACTAGCTTTAATCAGGACACGCAGGACAACCAGTCGAGCACTCACAGATTGTTGTTCTCCATGCTGTCCGCCTTGGGTGCCGAGCCAAAGAAGTTCTCGTACTCCTGCTGGCGACGACGCTCTCTGGCCTCGCGCTCCATTTGCCGCTTCTTGGAGAAGCGCTGATGAATGCGCTTCATCTCCTGCACCTCCTTCATCTCCTCCTTCTCCTCGTCGGTCATGTTCAGGCGCAGCACAAGGGCACGCCTGCCATCCGACATGGACTGGCTGTAGTGCATAAAGTTCTTGAGCCGCTCGGCCGGCGGCACACTGCGCTCCACGACCAGCACAATGCGTGCCCATTGACGCTGCCACTCGTTGCGTATTTCGGCAATCTTCTGGTACGTGTTGCCCATCATGGCAATCAACATGTTCACCAGCAGCACACTCACAATCACCATGAACAGAAAGAACAATATCTTTGCCTCGTACTCGTGCTGTGTGGACACCATGGCACCATAGTAATCGCCAAAGTTGGTCAGCGACATCAGAAACATGGCCACTATGGATTCCATGGGCGAGGGCATCGGATTCGATTCGGCATCCTGATCCTCTGGCGTCGATGGATTGTCAAAGGTCAAAAATATGATGTAAAAGGCCTGCGAGAAGCCCAACACAAACACCAAATAGATGGAAACGAAACGCAACAGATCTCCCATCACCATGCGATATATCATCACCACGAAGGGTCCCACGGTCTTGAAGCCACTGGAGAAGATTGCAGATTGATTAAAGAATAGCTGTATAGAATTACACACTTTAAACTATGCGCACCGACAGAAGAACAGAAAGTACGGCGCTGTGGTCAACATTATCACAACGGTCACGTGGTCATCGATCTCGGTCAGGCAGGACACTCGCAGCCAGGGAATGGTCATCATCAGTGCGCAGGAGAAGAGAAACATAACACGCGATGGCGCTGTCATCTGGGAAGATCGATACCGGATAAATAAATATTACAATAAAGCATTAAACAATTGCAGAGTGCACCTATTATAAGTTTTAATAATTGATATTAGCATATATAATATATGAAAAAAGTCTTATTTCTTGACTTAAATAGAATTAAAATTTCATTTTAATTCAAAACTTTTTAATGTTAAAGCGAACGTGTACTGAATAATGTTTATTAATTCACTCTATTTTAAAAACATCAGAATTAATTTAGCAAGATAACATACTTGTTTAATTTATATTCATTATCGCTCTTTTAATTCGCTTCAGTTTTCTGCGGTTTTTCTTCTCATTTATATTCTTGTTGATATTACAGATTATTCCAATCATTTCATTTGATTTCTATCTCATTAAAAAGTTGTTATATGTAAAAAGCTAAAGATCTAGCTAAATGGATTTGCATGTTTATACCCGCCTACCCAAAGGGTAGAAGGGTATTATGGCTTTGTGCCGACCGAAAATGTATGTAACAGGCAGAAGGAAGCATCTCCGACCCCATAAAGTATATATATTCTTGATCAGCGTCAACAGCCGAGACGATATAGCCATGTCCGTCTGTCCGTCTGTCCGTCCGTATGAACACCTAGATCTCAGAGACTATAAGAGATAGAGCAACAAATTTTTCGCGACAGTATGTCTTATTGTTGCACGCAGATCAAGTTTGTTTTTGATTTTGGCCACGCCCCCTCCCGCCCCCGTAAATCGAATAAGACCGAATTGCAAGCGTCGTTTTAAACCTAGAACGTTCAATTTTGGTACGCACAATACTAATCACCATCTTAATGATCTCTGCGAATTTGGTTACAATCGGATAAAAAACACAGAAGTTATTAAGATATGACTTTTATAAGGCGTTACCACGTGCAACTGCTAGTGCTGCCTAGCTAGTTGCTATGACACTCCGCGACATAATAATGGTGCTCAATAAACCAACTAAAGTGCCGCCAAACTAATAACTTCGAACAAAGAAAATTTTGATATATTATTTTGGTATTTTTAGTATATTTTTTTTTAGTATATTTTTATAGTATTATATAAATATAATATTTTGATGATAAAATTGGGTGGCGGGTATCTCACAGTCGAGCAAATTCGACTGTAGCTTTCTTACTTGTTTAATATAATTTTTTGCCAATCTACATGTACTTTCCTTTCTTACTTAGGCTACTTTCTGAAGAGACTGAATTGCTTAATGAATAATTCAAGCTAAATTCAAATTCTATTCTCTTCTTTTAATATTTTATTCTATTCTTAAGTTTCGATTACCTAGTCCTTAAATCATCCTCATACATTTTTTCAATTTCCTTGCTGTTGGTCAAAAGTTCTCTTCAAACTCACCAGATTCTCGATAAACATTTTGTAGCCCAGAAAGCGAGCCTCTCTCAAGGCAACCAGCAGATAGAGTATGGCGCCAACAAAGTTGATTAGCTCGGCTATAATGCGCAGCTTGGCCAAATCGGACTCCAGATTCATGAGCGGACACTGGGCATAGGTTTGCCACCAGGCAGGCAAGGATTCCACCTCGTTGGGATCATAGTACTCGGTGAAGTTAAGCCAAAAGGTTTCTTGCGAAACAAAATATAATAATTTAAAGGAATTCTTAAAGAGAATACGATTAGTAGTCACTGTATTCGGTGCTGGAGGTGCCTCGCTTGCTGTGCTGATTGCCCAGACCATCCAGCAGACTGCCATTGATGTAGAGATCGTTGCGAGCGCTGCCATTTGAAGCTGGCAAGGATGTGCCATCCTGATCCTCGTCCTCATCGTCTTTGGCCTCAGGACCTGGTCGTAAAATGAAGCTAAACAGCGATATGAGAAAGTAGAAGGCAAACATGTAGAATTGCTTGTAGAATCGCGACTTGCAAAATGTGTCCCATTTGGTCTTGAGCAGATCAATGACGACACCATCGAGCAGCTCCAAATGTTCCAATTTATCGCCAAAGACGACAAAGTTAAGCACAGAGTCCTTATTAATGTTGCCCGTCTCCTCGTTGATCGTGTCAATCATGAGCAAAGGATATGCGGCACACGTGATGCTGCCCAGCTGCCAATAGATCTCTCGCTCAATGCTCATCACATGGAAGAACATCTCGACACGTCCCAGCTTGGCGGCCAGCGTCAATGGCGTCAGATTCTGTATGTTCTTCAGGTGTATGTTGGTGCCCACCTCGTAGCCCACATCGAACATTTCCATCTTCTCGTAGATGACGAGCATGTGCAGCACGGTGTTGCCATTGGTGTCCTGGAAGTCGGGATCAGCGCCACGAGCGAGCACCAGGCGAAAGCACTCTTCCTAAAGGGCGAATCAATATTACATTTTTAACAAATAACAAATATAAATATTACATTGATACTCCAATTAATTTAGCTACACATGTAGAATGAATCTTATAAAATAAAAATACTCATGTATGCAAAAAGATCAGTATTTAATTAGCCATCAAAAATTATTAACAATCAATATAGAATACTGATCTAATTGACTTTGTATTTCAAAAAATAATTTCAAAAATATTTACTTAATATTAGTTTGTAAAATATTTGTGGTTGTATTAAATCATATTTATTTTTGTCAGCAGTTTACTATATTGTTGGCATTAAATACATAAATGAATAAATAATTAAATAAATAATATGATCGATTATTGCTGAAGAGGATTCAATGTACTGTCGACTCACCTGTGAGAGGCAGGCGGCAAAACTCAAAGGATACTCGCCCCAGTAGACATAGCCATCGTAGTTGGTCATTGGCGCCAATGCCACATACTCGTGATCCGGCGAATCCGTACGTGAGGGCTTCGTATCCTCCGCGGACATGAAGGCGCCACAGCAGCTGTACCAGAGAAGAAAACGATTACCAGTGGCAGCTAAACAGACAAAAACAACACTCACCGCTCCTGGACATCGGCATTGGCATCTAGCAGATACTTGACCATGGCCGGATCCTCGTTAACAATGGCAATGTGAAGCACACTCTCGCCATAGTACTCGTCGCTCATGTAGATGTCCAGTATGAGTTTGGGATAGAACTTGAGCAGTCGCTTGGCCAGATCCGCATGCAGTGAGGAGGCATTGAGCAGACACAGATGCAATATGGTCTCCCCCACTGCACCCCGCATCTGTAAGAGAGAAAAGCAACTGCAATTTTGACCTCATTTCCATTGGCCGCCAACTCACATTCAGATCCCAGCAGACGAAGCGATAGGCAGTGGGATTAGAGATGTACTCCGCCTCGGATACCTCGGGGCAATAGTCGTGTATGTTGAAATCATCATCGGGATTCTCCAGTGCACGTATTTCGGGCAACTGGCGAGTCCTGGGCCTGTCTCGATTGCGCAGCAGCACCAGCTTTGATATGGGAAAATAACGGCCAGCGCCCTTGTTATATAAAAAGGGTTCCACCTTTGTTTTGATTGCATGGTCAATCTCGGCAAACTGTTTGGTCTGGCAGGCACGTTTCATCATGTCCACCAGCAGGCCACCGCCCTTGAGATTCACAAATTTGTAGAGGGCTTGGGTGGAGACGCCCGCCTGTTTTTTGACACCGCTGGTCACATTACTCTCGGTATTTCCCATGCTGACCGAGTCGGGGGCTTCCGCTGGCTAGCAACTTTGAGGCACAGCACAAATCTTGTAGATCTCGTTTGGGTTTATTTTGTTTTAGTTTTTATAACGCGACATTGCTCAATTTTCACTCATCTTTTTGCGATTTTCCTGTCTGTTGTGCACTTGCTTCTTGTCTGTTTTTATCCTTCGAGTGAGCATCGATTAAACATTCCACTGAATCGAGCGTTGCCAATGCAACAGCTGAACTTGAGCTCGATTTATTGTTTACAAGCAGTTGCCAGGACATCGAACTTGTTGCATTTGTGCAACAAGTCCTTTGGCCTTATCCTCAATCAGCGGCAAACTTGTGGATTGCCCGACAATAACTTGAACTTATCGTGTTTGTTTTGGCCTTGTGCTTCCGTGTTGAACTACTTTGTTGTGCAAGGCCATTTAAACGTTGGCCGTTACTTTAAACTTTTGGCATATTTAGTGCAGTGTTATATTTGTAACTCTAAGCAATTTATAGTCACTATATCTATAGACATGTAAAATATAATTTCTTATATTCACTTTATGCCTACATAAAATAAATTTATACTCATTTAAATATTTGAAATAATTGTAATTTAAAATTTGAGTAGATGCCGCTCAAGCGTAATCATGGCATGGTCACCCTAATCAGCTCAAGGCTCTCAAAATTGCGTTCGCTACCAACTTCATGCAACGCAGTGCTGCTAACGCAACTTGCCCTTACATGCTCAATTGAGCTCTTAATTAACAGACAAACATGGCGCCAAATTCCACAATTCAAATATGTTAGTTGCAAGCATTACAATATTTTAATTTAGATAAAGAACACAAGACGCTTTTACAATTTAACTATTTTATATTTTAAATAAGATTAATTAATTAAATTGTTTTTGCTGTTTTCAATTAGTTTATTGCTTCAAGCTTTGCTTATTGTACTTTGTAAACATTTTTTGGTTTCTATTTATAATTTTTAAATATTTCGAGTGATATAATTTACGTATATTTACATACATAATAAATATGAAAGCTTTGTGTGTGTGTGTGCAGGTGTGTGATGAGTAAAAGTGCAACTTAATATTAGGCTTAATAAAAATATCTTTTTTTGCAGTAAAACGCAAAATATCAGCACAACGAATGCATTTAAGAAGTACTATGCATCAATATCAGCGGCACCTCGTTGCCGTATTTGCTTCTATCCTGACTGAGTAACGTCGTATCGCTGGAATCCCGCATTAAGACCATGGAATTGTTGCGCTGTTCCCGCTGGCGCAGACGACTGTGACGGATGCCATAGGAAAGGAAGATGGCCAGTCCAATGGTGATCCATATGCTAAAGCGCACCCAAGTCAGAATGTCCAGCTTGATCATCAGATAGATGTTAATCAGTATGGAAATGCCGGGCAGCCAAGGCACCAGTGGCACCTTGAACGACAGCTGAACGCCCGAGGTGGGCTGACGGGAAATTATGAAGAGCATGACTATCAGTGGAATGGCAGCGAGAATTAAGAGCAGCACATCAAACTGTGTGGTGTGGGCTAGATCCTCCTCGAATTTGGTCAGTATTTGCGAGAAGACCAGACTCCAGATCGCTGTGAGAAATAAACTGAAGGTCAACTATAAGAGTTGAAAAACAATTAAAGAGTGAACTTACAGAACAAGGTAACTGAGACAGTCACAATGCGAGCCGTTTGCTTTGTGGATATCGTCTGGCCATTGAGATTGAATAGACGCCGCCACAATGAGCAGGGCTTTTCCTGGCCCATGCTGAGACGTCCATTGCCCAGAATGCGGCTGTCCCGACGATCGTCCACCTCGTAGCGCAGCATCAGCACACAACTGGCCACCATGGAGTAGGCCAGCAGTGTGCCAATGGACATCATGTTGACCAGCTGGCTCAGATTAAAAATAGCTGCCAGTATACCACACAAAAGACCCGTCAGCATGGTGCCCTTAAATGGTGTCTTATACTTGGTGCTAATCTCGCCCAGACACTTGAACAGCAGTCCATCGTTGGACATGGCAAATACAATGCGTGGCAGCGGAAACATGGCACCCATCAGACTGGCGCACAGTCCGAACATAGCACCAATGGTGACCACATACTCGGCCACATGCCAGCCATAGATGCGAAAGACGTGCGGCAGTGGGGCACTCTCGTCCTGGGCGTAGTACGGCAGCATCATGGTAAGCACGGTGGACACACCAAAGTAGGCCAGAAAGATCATCGCCAGCGATACGATCACAGCAAATGGAATTGATTTCTTTGGGTTCTTAGCCTCCTCGCCGGCAGTGGCAATGCAATCAAAGCCAATAAAACCGTAAAAACAAACTGCGGCACCTTTGATAATGCCAGAGACTCCATAAGGCATGAAGCCGCCATCACCGTAACCCTCAGGCACTTCCGACTTTGGTATGCTCCAGTTTTTGCTGGAAACTGTGGAGAAAAATGCGGAATTAAATGCGGAAACTGGGTAGCAGTTTAATTAATTAATTTACAATTGATGAAGCAAAATGAGAAAAATCCAGAAAAACTGTAAACAGTAATTTCAATCAATGTATCGATATGCGATATGTTATCGCTTAAATGTGCGATACCATCAATCCTTGTGACGTCACGCGATCGCTGTGTGCTTATCGATAGCTTAACAGCAATGTTAAGCCATTTGCAATGTTATGTCTATGTAAATAACAGAATGCGGCTTACCCTTGAAAAGTCCTGCGATAATGACAAACAATACAACACCCAAGTTGAGCATGGTGAAAACATTATTCACTCTGGTGGATTCCTTAGCGCCCGATGCTATTGCCCACGAGAACAGTATGGTGACAATAAAGGCAAACAGATCCGGATAGGCGCTCAAGCCTTGCACATTCATAGGCAGATGCTCGCCTAGAAAGTCACGCATGGCATAGCCGCACAGCGAATCCAGATACGTGCTCAGCCCTTTGACGACACTGGCGGAACCTGCATCGAATCGGTAAAGTCAATGAAATTCAATATATGTATGTATATTTGTGAGCCAAATGCTAACCAATTAATTTCATCAATTAGATGTCGGCGCCACCAATAAAACTCACCGATTGCGTACTCTAATATCAGATTCCAGCCGATGAGAAAAGCAATGAACTCTCCAATGGTCACATAGCTGTAGATATAAGCAGAACCCGCCTTGGGCACACGTGCTCCAAACTCAGCATAGCAAAGACCCGCAAAGATCGAGGCAACGGCAGCGATCAGGAAACTAATGACCACAGCAGGACCCGCATGGCTCTTGGAGACCTCGCCAGCCAGCACATAGACACCCACACCCAGGGTGCTGCCAATGCCGAGGGCTGTCAGATCGAAAGCAGACAACACCTTGGCCAGCTTCGATTCCGTTGAATCCTCCAGTGGCTTCCGGCGTGTGAGCACGCGAAAAGCATTGGTCACGCTCCAATTGGGCATACTGGAATAAATGATGACAAGACACACATAGGTACTTTTTGCTTAGCCAATCGAAATTGTTTGTTTTTAAACCGTGTAATTATTTGTATACCCATGTTAATCGAATCGACATATTAACACGTTCCCCAATTGTATGTCAAACTTATGTATGTATACAATAGCAATGAAAGCGGGTCGAGGTGGGTGGTTTCGATCGCTTCGATTCCCAGCCATGGAGCATTTATAACTTATGGCAAAGTCATAAGCAAATTAGTGTGTGGGTGTTAACGCGAGATTTTCAGAGAACTTTTTATAGTATAGTTAATCTGTAGATTGCCACGCGAAAGCCACTTTAATCTGGAGTCTTGTGATCGTCTGGGAAAATATCCATCATGACTAAGTGACAAAATGATCAAAGATCATTGATTGATTAATGTCAACATAAAGACCGCCGGCAAGCTTAAGAAACAATATTGTATACGCAATTAATACTGAGTCAGAACTTCTAAGCTTGCTGGACTTCCAATAATGTAATCTATATAAAAAAAAAACACTTTGTGATTAAAATGGGTTCCACGAAATCTAAAAATTCCCCAGGAGAGTAAGCATCGAGCGGGATCGATATAAAGAAGAATTCATGTAGAATTTAAGTACGGTTCTTAGAAAAGATCTTAAAGTATTTCACAATTACCCAATTTAATTTATTTTTTACCCCTTTCTCACCTGACTTTATGTAATGTAATCCTTTCTATCAAAACTCCTATCAAATGTCAATCACTTTGTTTATTTTAGCCGCACAAAATCTTTCTTTTTGCAAAGAATTGTTTGTATATCACAACATATAACCCATAGTAGGTTTCGTTTGCCAGTGCACCGAATCAAATTACGATATCAAAATAAATTATCTCGATTTCGGTATAAATTGAATTTGAGAACTCGATTGCCGCTAGCGCTCGAATTACGTCTGAGCAGTTGGCGTGAGTGCGAATGCCGTTAAATACCGCTACGAGCATGCGACCTGGCTAGGGCATAGACTTGAGATCGTGGTGAATTTCCAGCATTGGAACGTCGAAATGTTGAGCACGCTTTTGGGGGTACGAGGGTGTGATGGGTTGCTCGCCATCGATGCGATCCTCGCAAATTGACCCGCCGCGAAACCGCAGAGAGATTTCACTGGTAAACACAAGTGACGGCTGCCCAGTTGGGGCTTTACATTTGTTGATGTTGCTAATTAACAGTCGGTCAATCTGGCTAACTATAAAGCAAACCGGGGTTGAACCAGCTTGCCCCATATGACCTGTGGGGCTGCATGCACTGCCTGCCATGGTAGCAAAGTGGATTGTATTTTTAGACTAGCACTAGCAAGAACGCCACGAATCGCGTATACGTGTTAAATTTAAAATCAATTACAATAAATAAGTGCTTCTTCTTCATAACAAAAACTTGTAGTTTATTATCTTAAAAGCTTTCTGAACATTCTCGTGTTATCTATGACTTCTTCTTTGCTTTCTATCTCTCTATTATCTCATTTGCGCACTGTTTCTACAGGGGATTTCTCGGTTGGGCAACAACAGCGAGAGTTGTGGAGTTTTGGCGTTTACTTTATTATATTACTAATTTAATATTGTGTGATATATTCATTTGCAAAGGGGTTATTGTTTTTATACGAGTATGCGTCTCATTTCTCGTTAATGTCAGGCGGGTGTTAAATGATGGCTAAATATAAACTTCTGTATGCATTTGACGCTAATTTTAGCCACTTGTAGCATGCGTGTCAATGCGACAGAGTCCACAGGCTATTACTTACTCTAAAAAGTCGGATAAGTCTTCCATTTTGTTGTGTGTTGAATATTTCAATTTCGATCAGTTCAATCAATTCCAATTGTTTTGCCTTCTCTCTGTCAGCAAATTCAGCTTTAATTTTTCCACATAGAATCTGGAACGCGGAGCACACACGCGTGCAAAAGAAGCAGCTGCGAGGAGAATGAACGTGGTACTGCATAAAACGACATGTGCTCCGTATGCTTGGGCCGAAACCAAATCAACACAAACAAATAAGACCTCTGCCAGCTGCTCTATGCCCGCTCTGTATTTTGGCGCGAGAGAGGCAATATGAGTAGCTGGGTTGCCAACTACACGAATTGCGGCCATATACTGCTATTTACTGACTATGGTTAGCTACCGCTTGACTTGACCTGACAACCCCGAAAAAAGCTCTCATTTGTGTTTGCAGCCGGCAAAAATCCAACCGCTCTCTTGCTCACTCTTACCTTTGCTAACTTATTCAACTGCCGCTAGACATTGCATCAGTTTATCCATTTTCTAAGACTTTTTCTTCAACATGAATTATTTTTGGGATGACATTTGCTTTATGGTTAGCTGAGTAGCGTTTTTAAACTTTTTCAAAACGTATTTACAACAACAAATTAACCCGCATCTGCTAATTGACAAGTGTTTACTAGCACCCGCTCACTTTCCATGTTAGAAACTCCAATTTTATGATTTGTTTTATGAGCCACATGACGTGCGAGTTATTCATTATAAGTCACGTGCGTCATTCTGGTGACGTTAAATAACAATAATTATATGAGTATAAGGACTTGAGTATTTTAACGGTTAATTAAAGATTGTCAATTGGAATAATTATTACTAGTCTGAAATGTTTGAGCTAATATGACAAAATTTCATTTTTTATTTAATTTTTCTTACTTTCATATTTATTACTTTAGTTTTTGTAAAAAACTTTAAATTTAACATTTTAAATCGAAACAAATTATTTATTTATGGAAACTCTTAAAAGTATGCCACAAATTGTTTTTTCAAAGTTCTCTCAGCTCTCTGCTTAAAAGATTAAAGCTTATCACCTATATTGAGAGACGTAAAAGTAGTAACTGTAAAATCATGAGCTTTAATATCGCTAGTGAGCGCGCTCTCAAGAAGACCTGACAGGAAGTTGTTTAATTTTGTATCGAATTTTAGGTGCAAAGCTTTTGCTCAGAATCAGAAGTTGATCTGTCGATTTGTTCCACATTCATTGTAAAGTCAGTAGTGAGCGCGCTCTCAAGAAGTTCGGACGGGCAACTGCTTGATTTTGGATCGCAATTGGAAAGCTTTTGCACAAACGTAACGTTGATCCGTCGGTTTGTACTAATACGCGCGCGTATTAAAGTTATGCATTTGCAAAGTAGATAAGAGTCAGTTTTATTGTTAATAAATGTGTGGGTATTGAACGGTATAAACAGTGTTTGATTGGAATACCAATTTGATTAATAAACTGTTAATTATTTAGTTATATTTTTTAGGAGCCAAATACAATTTACTTTCAAGTTGCGTGTGTCATTAGTTATTGTTTATTTAACCTTTAAATTAATGCACAATTGATAATTAGACTATTGTTTACGTTTGTTTAATAATTCAACAAACAATGGCATAACAAAAATGTTTACAATGCCATTTGCAAGTAACAAAGCAAAATTGATAAACTAAATTGGGGCAAAATATATTTATTCTTCTTCCGAGTGGCTTAGATATAGTATATACATATATCAGATATCTTTTATCTATATACTGTTTTAATAAGTGGTGTTTATTTTATAAAAACGTAACCATATTATATTTAAAAATTAAAAAAAAATGTCACAAAAAATCCTCCAAGTTAATATCAGAGGAATCTACTACCTATATAATAATCTAAAATAATAGCAATTTAATGTTATGTGTGCATGTTAAGGTGTATATAATATATTGAAATAAGTGATAATCAAAAAGGAGGAGTCATGCACGTTTTAAAAATGTAAATTAATTGAGCGACAAGAATTTGTTAAGTAGGCAATTGGACGTATCGTTATTTAACTACAAAATACTGGCGAAATAATTGGAAAATCTGCCAAAGATCGTAAAATATAAATATTGAAATATTTCAGAACTCTATGCAGTTAAATGCACAATTTAATTTCTATGTTTTGCACCTTGTCAAATGTAACTAAAATGTGGTAAAATAAATAGCAACCAATTCATATACAATAAATAACAATAAAGAGTTATTACTCATTGTTTAAGTAACAATACACAAATTGGAAATACTTGCTGAATTGGAAGTACAAATCGAGTTTTTACCAAATGACGGATGAGCGTTTTTCAAAATATAATTAAGACTAAAACATGAGCAAACTAACTTCCATTCATTATGCAAATGAAGCTATTGTTTTTCTTTCTTATTTATTTGTAGTAACACGGCCCGGCCTGGTTCTGTGCTGGCGTAATGCAAACTCTCGTTCTACTGTTGGCTCTCATATTGGCCTTAACGTTAGCAGCAGGCCAATACGATGATGAGGGTCGCAAGCCGCATATTATTATCATCATGGCAGACGATCTGGTAATATCCAACACAGATATTATGGCTATTATGAGGGTGTTGATATTTCCCATGGTAGGGCTTTGATGATGTGAGCTTTCGAGGATCGAATCGGTTCCTTACACCCAACATTGATGCGCTGGCCTACAATGGAGTGATAATCAATGAGCTCTACACCCCCGCCATGTGCACTCCGAGTCGAGCGGCTCTGCTCACTGGCAAGTATCCCATCAACACAGGTTAGTGAATCATCCAAAGAGTTCATTCCACTTGGAGCATTACGTATTAACCTGTTTAAGGTCTTGTATATATTAGGCATGCAGCAATATGTGATTGTCAATGATCAGCCCTGGGGCTTGCCTTTAAATGAGACGACCATGGCTCAGATCTTTCGGGCCAATGGCTATCACACCAATCTGCTGGGCAAATGGCATCTGGGCATGTCCCAACGCAATTTCACACCCACCGAACGTGGCTTCGATCACCACCTGGGCTATCTGGGCGCCTATATTGACTACTATGATCAGACCTACAAGCAGAACGTGAGTATTGATGTGGATCCTTAACAGTTGCAACTAATTAAAGATTCTCTTAATGACAGGGCAAAAACTATTCAAGGGGACACGACTTCCGGGATGATCTGAAAGTCTCCCACGATCACATGGGTCACTATGTCACCGATGTGCTAACCGATGCTGCTGTCCAGCTGATCACAGCACATAATGCCACTGCACAGCCACTGTTTCTATTGCTCAGCCACCTGGCACCACATGCGGCCAATGCCGATGATCCCATGCAGGCGCCCATAGAGGAGCTGGCTCAATTCGAGTACATCACAAATATCACAGAGCGCTACTATGCCGCGATGGTCTCACGACTGGACAAGAGCGTGGGGCGTGTCATTGATGCATTGGCGAGACAGCAGCTTCTGAAGCACAGCATCGTTCTGTTCCTCTCCGACAATGGTGGTCCTACAGTGGGAGAACACTCCACCACTGCATCCAACTATCCACTGAGAGGCGTGAGTATAGAAAGTGAATATAGAGAGTAGTTTAATTGTGTTGCTTTTAAGAATCGGAAAGCTATCTTATTCTAAGCTTAGTCAGTTTTAAATTTATGGTATTGAAACTAGATCAGCGTCAGTAAGATCGAATTACTATATCATATAGAAAGATATTTACTTATTGATAAATGAGCTTCTCAAAACTAAAACTATTATGACTCATAAATTACAGCGCTAGCCCCTTAAAGATCATATAAACTTAACTTATCATACTTAAAGCATATAAATAATTTTAAAGAGAAATAATTTTAGAATATTATTATACTTAGGGTTTACATATTATACGCTGTTACTCTGGTTTATATAAGTTTAATTTATGCAATTTAAGTCATTATATTTTTTAGTACTTTATTCATTTATTAATAATTATCTTAAAGCAGCTAGGTCTTTGGCTTATGAGCCAAATTGTACTAATGTTATATACTAGTGTATGTCATTTTCTAATACTCCTCTGCAAGAACATCAAGCACTCGGCTTGCCGAAGGCAGCTTTCTTTGGAGCCCAAATAACTCATTACATCTTTAATTATTAAATTTCACAGCAAAAGAACTCACCTTGGGAGGGCGGACTACGCTCTTCGGCGGCCATCTGGAGCAAGCGGTTCCAGCATCTGGGAAGAGTTTGGCGCCAGCGTTTCTACATTGGAGACATTTTGCCAACGCTGGCAGCTGCGGCTGGCATTCAATTGAATAGTTCACTTCAATTGGATGGCCTCAACCTGTGGCCAGCCCTCATGTATGACTACGATTCGGTGGAGCGTGAGATTGTGCATAATATTGACAACTCGGTGCCCTATGTGTCCTACGTACATGGCAGATGGAAGTTTGTGAATGGCACCACAAGCAGAGGCCAATACGACAACTGGTTGTCGGTGCGTTACAATGAATCCGATCCACGTGCTGAACACTACGAGGAGCTGATACACAACACCAGTGTGTGGCAACAGTTGCAGGAGTTGCGTGGCAATTTAGCAGCCATTGACATCTCCTCGATGCGAGAGCAGGCAACGGTGAAGTGTCGTGAGCCACAGCCTGATGACCAGCCCTGTCGGCCTCTTGAGGGGCCCTGTGTATTCGACATGGACGAGGATCCCTGTGAGCAGAACAACATATACGAGAAGGTGCGCAATGAACGTTTTATGAACGAGTGCCTTCAACGCATCGAGGAATTCAATCGAAAGGCACATCCGCCTGCCAATAAGCCAGCCGATCCCCAGTGTGATCCACGCTACTACCACAATGAGTGGACCTGGTGGAAGGATGAGCGCAGCAGAGGCGCCTCCACTTTGCAAACTACTCTCCAGTATTGTTTAGTAATTGCAACGAGTCTCTGGTGGATCTTCTAAAAACATTCCAGTTCCATGTTATTACTGTAAATATGTCTGTATTTGTGTAGTCTTTAGTTGTTATTGTACAATTGTTATTGTATTCCGCACAGTAGCATATTAATTAGTTACCAATGTTGCACGGTAAGAGTAAAGTATGTTAAAAATACAAGTTTTGATTTAAATAACATTGTTAACAGTTCATATTTAGTGGAATAAATGAAAAAGAGAAAGAGAGAAAATAAAAAGCAATAAAGTTAATATTTGTATTTAAAAAATGTACCATTTTACTAAAAATGGATTTCTAAATGATGGGAATTTCAAATACAACGTGGATGCGGAATATTCATCTAGTCTAAATTGCCCTTTTTTTTAAGTTTTTAAGACTGAAGCAAAGAATAAATATTTTCTGATCATTTTCATGCGAATTAATTGTAAATTGGAAACGAAAAATCCTTCTTGATCACATTACTATTCACTTAGTAGTTTATTCATACTAAATTAGAAAAATTATTATTCTTATTTACTTTGTCTGTAAATGAGCTACTTTTTTGAAACACCCTTTATATTTATAATATTAGCTGATAACTATGCTCACTTAATAACCATTATAAAACTTGAATTTGATTACACGTCCACTTATTTTGATTTAGGTTTTTTTGGACATATTTATGTTATCACTTTAGACACTATTGAATTTTTTTCTGACAATAAGGATTTCGTATTTGTCGAACTGCCGCACTAAAAAGTCTGATATTAGATTACATTGTTGAATCGTAGATTTATTGATAGTCATATTCTTGATAAAAAGATAATTTCAACATTAGCTTTGTGAATTATATATAGAACTATTTTAGTGAAGTTTTATTTTTATTTTTTGTATACATATGTTTATATGCTTGGTCTAAACAAGACACTGATTTTTATATTTATGGAAGGTAATCCTAAAAGTATGCTACGCTTTTTTGATTTGGATTCCTTTTCAACAACCACTTCCGTTAAAGTGATACAGCAATTGAAACGGCGCATCTCACTCTTATATTCAAACTATAATTTTGTTAGTCTAGCTAAACTAAAATACTCGTAATAATATAATTTTATAATTACTTTTTTTATGACGTAAAAAGAAAAGGTATTATACATATACTATACATATATAGAGATATATATTATTACAATATATGATATTATATGACTTATTTATTTTTTGTAAATTATTTATTTTTTTATATTGTTTACAAAGATTATGTGCTATGGGTAATATAGAAAAAGAAATAATTATGTGCTAATATGTAAGATATTTATTTAGAAGAATTCAAGTCAAGTGCCGGTCAGTCAGGTCTTGAGGATGATGATTTATTTATTAGTTTAGAAAATCAAGTTGGCACTAATTATTTTTTATACCCGCGTACCCAAAGGGTAGAAGGGTATTATAACTTTGTGCCAACCGAAAATGTGTGTAACAGGCAGAAGGAAGCATCTCCGATCCTATAAATTGTGTGGGTGTGCGTTAATACAAAGTATTTTGTTTTTTTTTTTTGTAAACTACAAATTTAGAGAATTACGAAACTAGATTAAGCAACATTTTAAATTATCAATAAATGCGAAATATTTTCAACAAATTTTTAAGTTTCCGTTTTTGAGGTGTGATCTGATAATTGGCAATCGATTATCCTATCAAATATTTGAAATAATAAGCATACTAATTAAAAATTTTATTAAGTTATTTATGATTTAACAGATAACTAAAATAAGAAACATAACTCGTTATTTAAAATTCCATCAGAAAGAAGTTTTCTATTTAAAACTTTGCGATCGTTACTCGCGCTCGCGTTGTGAGAAACGAAAATATACCAGCTATTACCAGGCGCACATAAATGAGCAGCAAGTGCCTGGTAGAAAGTCAGTTTCACATGGTGCACACATACACACATTTGGCCAATCAGAACTGAGAACGTTAGAAACCACAGATGATCCGTTATCCTTCTCTTAGGATCCACAACTTACTCGCAGGCACCGTTGGTTTTGGTGAGGGGAAATGCGCCGGCCAATGGAATCGAAGCACTCTCTGAGACAATTAGAGCTTTTTGAGCTGCTCTCCAAATGCTACTTAACATAAATCTACTTGCTATTTAATTATGTGCGCCTGGTATTTCTGAAATCCCAAGTCGACATTTCTCGACACTCTGCGAGTGGTAGAGGCGCAGAATAATTTGTAAACACTTAAAAATGCTGCATTAATAGAAATTTGCTAATTGGAAAAGAATCAGTAATCTAAACTGTTTTTTATTTATTTATTTTGTCCACTTAAAATATGGAATTATTTTATTGTTTGTACTTGTAATACCCAAGAGATGGAAAAAGCAGAAGTCAATGTGTATAATCAGTGTCAATAGAATTGACTCAACACGGTACTCCTGCGTGTGCAGCCTTACTCAAATGAAGGAGAGCAGTGCACTGAATGCCGGTAGATTCTTTGCTGTTAACAGACAGTGAGCTTTAGAGAGCTTTCATACTGCGAGTTCATGTGTGCATGCGCTCATGATGCAATTATATAAGGTGGTCTCGTCGGCTTAAAATGCGTTAAGCTTTGCGTCGCTTATTGATCACTGCACGATTGCTTGTTGAAGAGGAAGGTTGTATGCGGACGCTCTTTTTTGAACATATTAACCTTTGTGTTCGCTAAAAGACCGTATGGGTTCTTTTGCTGCAAACACATAGTAGGCGAACATTTTAAACGGCCAAGAATTCAGATATATCATTTAACAGTGGCAATGTTCAAGAGGATAATTCTGATAATTGCCTAAGCCTAAGCTATTAAATATAAAATTATAATAATAAAATAACTTCTACTCGTTTCTATTATGATACGCTCATTCTAACCCCATGCACCACCTAAGGGATACACTTACTACACACGGCCCTTTCATTCACACTCACGGCTAGCATACAATAAGCGACAGCTTTTGCCGACGAGACCACCTTATATAATTGCATCATGCTTGTAGCATCCACACAACGAGTAAGTGTGTGCGTTCTCTCTCATTTCTCTTGCATTTAAAACTAACTGTGTTTCCTCACTACTAATGGATGTGTGTGTTATCTTTCAAGCGAGCTTGAGCGCCTGATAAGCTTGGGTCCACATTGGGATTCCATGTATGTTTTCCCTGTCAGCTGAGTGCTAATTTCTGAGAGGAGTATAGATTCAAGAATAAAATTTGTTTTGTTAAATCAGCCAGCGTAAATGTCTCTCCGTTAGCAAATCTATGTAAAACCTCTTAAACTCAGATAATAATATTTATTAAGAAAGAAAAAAGCAAAACCAATTGTTTTAATTTGTTGCATAAAATCAAAGGCAGTAAGGAACTTAAATAATAATAAATTTACACTTAAAGATCGTGCCATCCCACTCAACAATTCCGGTAGCTGCTGTTTCCCTAAAGAAAACATCGATACATTGGCATGGATTACCAGGCGCACATAAATGAGCAGCAAGTGCCTAGTAGAAAGTCAGTTTCACATGGTGCACACATACACCCACACTTCTGACCAATCAGAACTGAGGACGTTAGAATCCACAGATGATCCGTTATCCTTCTCTTAGGATCCACAACTTACTCGCAGGCACCGTTAGTTTTGGTGAGGGGAAATGCGCCGGCCAATGGAATCGAAGCACTCTCTGAGACAATTAGAGCTTTTTGAGCTGCTCTCCAAATGCTACTTAACATAAATCTACTTGCTATTTAATTATGTGCGCCTGGTATTTCTGAAATCCCAAATGGCATTCGCTTGTCGACATTTCTCGACAGCCTGCGAGTGTTAGAGGCACAGAATAATTTCTAAACACTTAAAAATGTTGTATTAATAGAAATTTGCTAATTGGAAAAGAATCAGTAATCTAAACTGTTTTTTTTTTATTTATTTTATCCACTTAAAACATGGAATTATTTTATTGTTTGTACTTGTAATACCCAAGAGATGGAAAAAGCAGAAGTCAATGTGTATAATCAGTGTCAATAGAATTGACTCAACACGGTGCTCTTGCGTGTGCAGCCTTACTCAAATGACGGAGAGCAGTGCACTAAATGCCGGTAGATTCTTTGCTGTTAACAGACCGTGAGCTTTAGAGAGCTTTCATACTGCGAGTTCATGTGTGCATGCGCTGACAACTAAACGGGTCTTACTTTTAGAATCCACACAACGAGTAAGTGTGTGCGTTCTCTCTCATTTCTCTTGCATCTAAAACTAACTGTGTTTCCTCACTACTAATGGACGTGTGTGTTATCTTTCAAGCGAGCTTGAGCGCCTGCTAAGCTTGGATCCACATTGGGATTCCAAGTATGTGTTCCCTGTCAGCTGAGTGCTAATTTCTGAGAGGAGTATAGATTCAAGAATAAAATTTGTTTTGTTAAATCAGCAAGCGTAAATGTCTCTGCGTTAGCAAATCCATATAAAACCTCTTAAGCTTAGATAATAATATTTATTAAGAAAGAAAAAAGCAAAACCAATTGTTTTAATTTATTGCATAAAATCAAAGGCAGTAAGGAACTTAAATAATAATAAAATTTACACTGAAAGATCATGCCATCCCACTCAACAATTTCGGTAGCTGTTGTTTCCCTAAAGAAAACATCGATACATTGGCATGGATTACCAGGCGAACATAAATCAGCAGAAGGTGGTTGACAGAAAGTCAGTTGAGCAAGGCGAACATATACACCCACACTTCTGACCAATCAGAACTTACCTTCTGTTGGGATCCACCGATGTTCCGTTATCTCGCTCTTAGAATCCACAACCTTCTCAAAAGCACCGTTAGCTGTAGTAAGGGGAAATGCGCTGGCCAATGACAGCAAGCCGCTCTCTGAGAGGATCACAGCTTTTGCAGCTGTTGTCACACTGTTAAATAACATAGATCCACTTGCTATTTAATTATGTGCGCCTGGTATTTCTGATATCCCAAACGACTTTTTTGAACGAATGTGATTTCTCGACACGCCGCCAGGCATTAACTTAATAAACGTCACGCATAATAACTAATCAATCCACCTGCGGCACCCAGAGTCGTATACCACAAATGCATTGTGTATTTATAGTTGAAAATTAATTTTTTTATTAAATATTTATCTTATTTATAAAATGAAGAAGTACAGCAAAGTTTGTACTTTAACAAAGAGGGGATTAAAAATCAATTGGAACGCAGGGAAGATATTGTCGATTCTTGTACGACCCCATATGACGATAGAGTTCGTCCTCGTGACTTCAACGCGTCCTGCAAAAGTACGTAAGGATATGGCCGAGATATAATACATTTTCTAAGCCCTTAAATAATAATGCACCATTTGCACCATTTACATTTTTATACCCGTCTACCCAAAGGGTGTAACTTTGTGCCGCCCGAAAATGTATGTAACAGGCACAAGAAAGCATCTCCGACCCCATAAAGTTTATATATTCTTTATTGGGATTGCAGAAATTTCAAGCCAAAGAGAGTTGTGGATCCTAAAAGCAGCAAAGAGAGTTATGGATCCTAAAGGCAGTATAACGGAACAATTGAGAGAGTTGTGGATCTTAAGAACGGACGAACAGTTCTCTTTGTCAAAAGGTGTACTTGAGCACCTTGCACATCAGACTTTCTGTCGTGGTTCTTTTGTGGAACCCCCTTAATTTTTTATTGGCACTACACTACATATGATATGATAAGTACTTGTTAGCCACTTAACACTATTAATAGCTGATAACCATGTCCACTTAATAAGAATTATCACACTTGAGTTTTATCACATTTCCATTTATTTCGATTTTGTTCATAACGTACATACATACATATGTATGTATATACAGCTGTGCTCTTGAAAATATCAGTGCAGCTACAATGCATCTTTAAGATTGGTAAGTCCTATTTTTCAACTTAAGAATGTTAAGTTATGTAAAAATATAGATTTAGCTTGTATAAACACATTTTGTAGCATAATTGTCTTTATAATAGGATTTTCCAATCCTAAAGGTGCAGGGTATCTGCACTGCTATTTTCAAGAACACAGCTGTATATACATACATATATACATATGGTTGTATGTCATATCGATCACCTTAGATACAATTACATTTTTTTCTGGCAATAAGGATTTCGTATTTGTCGAACTGCCGCAGAGGCAAGTCTCCGCTCTTGATGATGCAAGTCTGCTTCGATAGGAACAGTGTTCCCATGAGCAAACCACCATCGGCCTTGGCGCGGCAGATGAAGACACGCTCATTCCAATGGG
The DNA here is from genome assembly GCA_018150935.1 of Drosophila pruinosa. Lineage (NCBI taxonomy): Eukaryota > Metazoa > Arthropoda > Insecta > Diptera > Drosophilidae > Drosophila > Drosophila pruinosa. Next base: position 28,141,959 of record JAECWR010000199.1, read on the forward strand.
TTGTGCCCACAGAGATGGCTTCCTTCTCCTGGTAACCATCGAAACTACGAACCCACTCGTAGGTCGAATTAGCCGATGTAGTCAACAATTGATAGGTGACCAGCTTGTGGCTAATGGTGTCCGTATTGAAGTAGGCAACACCGGTCTCAGCAACCACTCGGGCGGGTAAAATGTTGTTGGCATAAACAATTCGTCCTACATAGGTGTAGTAGCCATAGGGATCGAATCCTCCTATAACAGCATTTGTTGGAATGCTGACTGACAGATTTCCCGTCACCCAAGGATATTCGTTATCTATGCGAAGACTGAATTAGACTGGATAATTGATTGAGCTGCAAGGATCTCTTACCATATGTCGTGGGCACTGCATGAACTGCAGCAAACACTGCAACAACCAAGAAAATAATTGACTTGTACATCTTAAAGCGATATAAAATGAATACTGAGCGATAGAACATTAATACATCTACTTATATAGTATTAGCTACCAATACTACTGTTAGCTGATAATGGCTGGGAGATTAGATTATATAGTTTAATTGAAGATTTATTGATATATTCTTGGAAACAAGATTAATTCATCGATAGTCTTCTATCTATGATGATATGACTTTCATTTCCTGTATTAATAATAGTACTAATAATAATTATACTGATTAAATATAGTAGAACATTTAAAAGTTTTTTTCTTCATCTATAATATTATCTAAAAAGAGTGGACTCTAAATCCGATCAATAAACGGGAATCACGCATTGCACACTGTGATTCATAATTTGTGTTTTGGAACTCATTGACAAAAAGCTGACATGTCGTGTGACTCGAGTGACACTGTCGAACAGTGTGTACATATCAATTGATTTTCACGAACAATTGCATTGACAACTGATTAGTCAGGAGGGCCTAAGAATATGCAACAGTTTTTTTAATTATTAACCTGGATTCCTTATGGAAAACCAAAAATTTAGCTAAAATATAGTGATTTAAAGGAGAAAAAAGGGTTGAGGTTAAAGTTTGGTTTCTATTTTTATATTCATTTAATAAGTGCGGGATCCATACAGCAAATATTGACAAAACCTAACCTCACAGCACATGAAAGTTTGTAGCTTAAGTATTGATTTAATCACAAATAATGGTTGCAAGATAATATCTAATTTATATAGGATATAACATATTATATATTATATATTACATATTATTATTATTTATTTATTTCAATAGGAATCAGTTTACAAAGTAAATATAGCCTAATATGTGTCACTAGTTGGTACCTCTCCAAGCTACTTATAAGTTTAATATGTAAATGATATAGGGGATATAACATAATATACAAAAAAGCGGGAAAGTAGTATGGAAAGGTAGAGAAAGGGTCTGATAAGTAAATAATAAAGATGCTGGGCTTAGAAGTGGAGATATTGAAACTTTCGATATACATACGTTGTGAAAATTTGAGTACGTGTGACATTAAATTATGTTTGCTTTATCTTGAAAAGCACCCTGGATTATTATTATTATTATTCTTACAAACTATATTTTATTATTAAGATTTTCGATTTGGCAATTTAAATGCCTATTGATAAAATTTAGAAACGATTTCTCTACTCAACAAATTAAACATTGATTTATTACTGACCTGACAACAAAAGCTTTTTAATCAAAAATAAGTTTTATTTGTTTACTTCGTTTGTTTACATAACATTTGTTTATGTTTTATGTACACAATATCTTTGCGAACTTCGATGAAATTGCCTAACTCTTAATAGTGTTTGTTTTTTTATAGCATATCAAGTAGTACCAGGAATCTTATCAAAAAGTGATTCCCTCTGAGCCGTCTACCAATACTGACCACACTAAATATACAAAAAATGCAGAATCACTTGGTATATATAGAAAGTAATCTGTAAATTTACGAGTCTAGAACAAAGAGGCACAATACTATCTGTTAATTAAAATATTAAAAATATAGCACAACAAATATCAGATAATTATTAATTTTTATTTGGTACTTGTTCCTATCAATTGGCACCGTCAACATTCATCTGGCCTATTAGTCATCTGTCGTTGAAACTTTGAAGAAATTAAATAACACGTTTTGCGTATCTAATCTAGTAGTTCCAATGGTTACCCTACAGCACTAGAAACTTTACAACACTATTCACTTATCAGTAAATAAAAGCGTATATAAACCTGAGAGGTAACACCACAATCCTCAGTAAACACTTCGCTTAGCTACCAAACAGTATTCGCTATGTATTCTGCCAAACAACTCTCGCTCCTGGCTCTTGTCCTGGCCCAGCTGCTGGTTGCCATCCAGTGTGGCGTCTACCACAATACGGATAACTGGGTCGCCTCCGACAAGTCGAAATTCTTCCCCGACAACGCTGTTCTTGGTGGCTTCGATTCCACTGGATACAACTACTATGTTGCACGTGTAATTAACGGTGCCAATATCCTGCCAGCTCGTGTTGTTGCCGAAACTGGAGTTTGCACGTACAACACCGACACTGTGGCTGCCACTGCCACAGCCTACGATTTGCTGGTGTCCAATGCGACTCTCACCTACAACTGGGTGCGCAGCTACGATGGCTTCATGGAGAAGAATGCCGTCACCGTGGGCACAAACTCAAGCAACGATCGCGTCTACGTTTGCCGGGCCAGAACTGAGGGCGGCCAGATAATCGGCACTCTATATCTGGCGCAAAAGAAGTGCATCATCCGGATCGGAACTTCGGCTCTGAGAACCTTTGACAAATACGAGGTGTTGGTTCGTGAGCATAAAACAGTTCATTGGGCGCCATATCCCTTGTAAATGACTTTATATAAATGTGAAATAAAATATTTAAAGCCACGGATATAATTTGAATCTAACTAATTAATTAACAGCAATGCAAATAACCTCGCTTAATGATTTCCGTTAAAAAAATAGTAGGAGCAAATGTATAAATGAGGGAAGACTATACAGCACTCGTGTCCCACACAAACTTCAAAATGTTTTAAGACCTACAATGTTAGCAAATACTGATTCTGTCGCAATTGTTGACCATAAAGTCTTAGCCAATTATTCACGCACTTCTCTCCAATAATCTGCAGCGACCAAGTTTACTTTAATTAATATTTAACTTTTACTATAATAATGAATACTTCTTGACCAATTTTTAAGAATTATTTTCAATTATTTTTTTTAATAAATTAACTATTATTTATTGCAATTTTGACTTTCTTTTAATGGTACAAAGACATTAAATAAAATTTTATGCATGCCTTCTTGAATACTGTGCATTAAATCTAATCCATACTAAATCTTGTGTCTGAATTTTAAAGTTGTATTAATATCAATGTAATGTCTTTTTGATCTCAACCTTCTATACTTTATTGAGAAGTTATAGCTCAACATACTACTATACAATTTAATTTTAAGTACAAGTTCTTTATTCAAATATTCTTTATTTTTTCCTAACCTACACAGTGTCAAGTGTATGGTCTAAAACTATGTGCCATTTGTTTTGGGGACAGCAACCAAAACTTCATATTTGCTAGGGTCGAATGAGTAATTATGTGTCAAAACAAAAAGGTAGCATTTTTTTTGCGTTAGGTACAAAGTTCCGAGAGTTATGCCGCCATTCACGTTGTGACGGCAAACGAATAATCTTTCGTTGGAGGATGATGTACCCACTGAAACGGCATAGTCCTCCAGATTGCCTTCGAAGCTGCGCACCCATTCATAATCCTTGTCATTCTGGGTGGTCAATAACTGATAGTCTCTAGCTATGAAATAGTCTTCGTTCCCCATGCCGGATGCCTCGCCTGTCTCAGCTTTCACATTGGCTGTTAAAATTGATCCAGATAAGTTGTAACGACCTACGTAGATCTTGTAGCTCTGTGCATCTACTCCGCCCACCAGAGCATTACGAGGAAGGGGATACGAGAGATTTCCAGGGACCCACACTTCCTCCGTATCTGTAAGATGATCAAGTATTGGGTTAAGTATATCAAGCTTAATTTCTATTCAATTTAGGACCTACCATATTGTGAAGGCACACAGAGAACTATTCCCAAGAGGGAAGCAATCAGCAGGCATGCAACCTTGTACATCTTGGAGTCTTCTGGCAATACTGATTACTTCGATGTGGGGCTGACTTTTTATAAGGGAATCGTTAATAAACGTTAATGTTGATAAGAATAATCAACTTATCAACTTAATTTATTACATTTTATTGATGGAAGTCTTCCGACAACTTGAAGATTGTTATCAACAAAAAGAGCTCACAATCTATTTTAACTAACTGACTAATCACCATACAAAATCAAAGAACGCTTAATTTCGACAATTATCTATAGTACAATTTTAATCGCGAGCTACTCAATTCGTCAATCAATCATTTAGTTGCCAAGTTAGCTCAGTCGATACAGTCGAGTGGGCACGACTTTGAGATACCTGTCTCTAATTTACAAAGAGAATATTAAACAAGTAAGAAAGCTACTGTCGAGTTTGCTCGACTGTGAGATGCCGGCCACCCAAATTTAACAATCAAAATATTATATTTTTCAAAGATATACTGAAAAAATACTAAAAAATATACTAAAAACATGCCAATATAATATACCACCATTTTCTTTGTTCGAAATTATTAGCTTGGCGACACTTTAGTTGGTTTATTGAACACAATTATTATGTCACGGAGTGTCATAATAACTAACTAGGTGCAGCTGCACCTGATTACGCCTTATAAAAGTAATTTCTTAATAACTTCTGTGTTTTTCATCCGATTGTAACCAAGTTTTCAGAGATCATTAAGATAGTGATTAGTATGGTGCGTACTAAAATTTAACGGGGGCAGAAGGGGGTGTGGCCAAAATCAAAGACAAACTTGATCTGCGTGCAATAAGACACACTGTCTCGAAAATTTGGTTGCTCTATCTCTTATAGTTTCTGAGATCTAGGTGTTCATACGGATGGACAGACGGACATGGCTACATCGTCTCGGCTGTTGACGCTGATCCAGAATATATATACTTTATGGGGTCGGAGATGCTTCCTTCTGCCTGTTACATACATTTTCGGTCGGCACAAAGTTATAATACCCTTCTACCCTTTGGGTAGGCGGGTATAAACATGCTGTAAATGAGTTTTATTTTTGTCTTTTAAAATTACTTAATGAGTAATTTAATGAATAGTAATGAATGTCTAATGAAGGCGTAAGAATTATATCTTCTTCTCTGTTAAGGCGTATATAAATTCTATACTTAATACTTTGGGTTTGCACCTCATTATAATACTCTTCTACCTTTTGGATATCTGATACACTAATAGATTATCTAATCTACGTAGACATCGATAAGTTAATTTCATTAGATAGTAATTTACAACACTGGCTGCCTTATCAGTCAGTACTTCACTTGAACTGCGCATAAAATATAAAAGGCAACCTCACAATCCACAGAACACACTTCGATCAACTACAGAACAGTATTCCAATGTTCTCTGCCAAGCAACTTTCGGTCCTGGCTCTCGTCCTGGCCCAGCTGGGTGCCATACAGTGTGGAGTCTACGACAATACCGATAATTGGGTCCTCTCCAATATCACGCAGGACATCCCCAACAATGCAGTTTGGGGAGGATTCGATACCTATCGCTACGACAACTTCGTGGGACGCGTCGCCCACGGTTCTTCAATCTTGCCCGCTCGGGTTGCGGGTGAAATTGGAATAGCCTCTTACAATACCGAAAGTGAGTCCAGTACGGAAACCTCTTACGAGTTGTTGGTAGCCAATGCGACCCTTAGCTACAGCTGGGTGCGCAGCTACGATGGATACAGGGTGAAGAATGCCGTCTCAGTGGGAACGAGCTCTACCAATGAACGTGTCTACATTTGCCGGTTCATGTCTTCTGATTGTCTCTTCATGGGATCTCTATATCTTTCTCAGAGGACCTGCATTGTCAAAAGCGGCAGAATGCCACTGAGACAAAAGGATACGTACGAAGTGCTGGTGCGCAAATCGAAACCAGCTCAGCTCAAATAAGCTTGTGCTTAGTTATAATTGTAAGAAATAAATGAAAGTTGAGCACTTTCCGAAAATAATATTATAATAAGACCATAGAAAGAGTGTCTGAAATGGCTACAGTTTTGCTAATCTTTGACTAAGAAATTGGAGAAACTGTTTTAAACCCAAATACATCTTCGATTCCATGTTAAGTAGAGAGAGCTTAATGCTTTAATAACTCATCTACTTACACATACAAATGTCTTAAAAATTCAAGACAGATACAACAAAATGTTGTCAATCAAATATACATTTTAATTTTAATTAAAGTTTAATCTTTGTTTAAAAACATTTTGATTTCGGCACAGCAACCAACACTTCATAGTAGCCATAACATAAAAGATACTCAACTTTTTAAGTTATATTAAGTCTTGTTTTGCCCATGTCATATAATCAAATATATCTAATCTTATTATACATTGATAGATTGAGGAGTTAGCAGGTAATTTACAACTCTAGCTGCCTTATCAGCAACCGATAAATCGAACTGCGTATATAAATTTAAAAGGTAACCCTACAATCCTTAAAACATATATGTATGTAGGAATTAAGAATTAACATAGCTGTAAGAGAAATGAATTAACATAGAATTAAAAGCGAACGAACTAGATGAGCGTGAATCAGTAAAGTTAACAAGCTAGTGAGCGAATTGGAACAAAGAGAGTAGAAGTGGAAACTTGAGTGAAGACAGACGCGTGTGATCGCAGCAAAAGTGAAAATTAAACGAAAAGTAAAGTTATGGAATAGAAATAATTAGTCCAATGAATACGACTTAATAAAACTATAATTTAATTTGTTATGTTTTGATAAGTTGATTTAATAAACATTTATAATACTTCATATATATAAAAATGGAATGAACCAGAGTGTTTTTGATTTAAAAACGAAAGACCTAATTCTACTCCTACATGTATATATTTAGTATATAGTATATTTTGTAATATATTTTTAATATACTTTTAGAATATTTTTGAGCATATTTTAAGTAAATTTTTTTAGGATATTTTAGAATAATTGAATGTTTAGTTCTTAATTTTTGTTGCATTCAGTAAGAATAGGTGTAGCATTCTTAATTGTTTTTATTGTAAATAATGAGTTGCACACAGTATACTAAAGTCCATGACCTCTTACAGTCAAATCTTGACTGTTGACGTTGCTATTTGATAATTAAAGTAGAGTGTCATATAAGTAGACGGTTAAAGTTCAATAGCTCACATACAAATGTCTTAAAAATGCTAGACAGAAACAACAAAATGTTTTGATCAAATATACATATTTATTTAAACTAAAGTTTAGTCGTTGTTTAAAAATATGTTCCATTTGATTTGGGCACAGCAACCAACACTTCATACTTATCGTAATGGAAAATACTTTCGTAACCAATAGCTGAAATAAGGCATCTTGTACCCGATAAGAGCAAAGTTCCGACGACTATTCCTCCATCGCTTCTGGCACGGCAGATGAAGACCCTTTCGTTGTATGATGAAGTACCCACTGAAACGGCGTCGTCCTCCATGAAACCATCAAAGCTGCGAACCCATTCAAAATCTGCGTCATCCTGGGTGGTCAACAATTGATAGTCCCTAGCAGTGAAGCGAGTGTTGTAGCCATTGCCAGTGGCAATGCCTGATTCGGCCACCACACTAGTTGGCACAATTGTTGCACTATATTTGACACGACCCACATAGATCTTGTGTCCAAATCCATCCATACCGCCAACCAAGGCATTACTAGGAATGGGATAGGAGAGATTCCCAGCGACCCACACATGCTCCGCATCTATTAGACGAGTTGTGAATTAAGTTTATATAACAATTATTTTATAATTAATATTACTAACCATATTGTGAGGGCACAGAGAGAACCACCCCCAAGAGGGATACGAACAGCAGGCAGGCAACCTTGAACATCTTTGAGGCTTCTGGGAATACTAATTGATTTCATGTGGCGTGCATCGCTTAAATAGGAATCGGTTATCACAACTGCCATACTAAAATGGGTTTCACATCTATCAGAATCAAATGGTTTTCTTTCTGTACTTCCTTCTTTCAAAGGTCTTAAACATACTCAACTTTTCAAGTTATATTAAGTCCTCATCACGTGCTAGCAATGGTTCTAAGAATACGAACAGATTGCTATCAAGAAGTGATTCCCTGACTAAAGATTAGAAAAGTTCCCACAGTCAATACAAACTACCTCGAAGATTTGTTGTTGCCAGCATTACGAATCGACAACTTTTTGATATACTTTAAACAAAATTATATTTGACTTTATCAACTTAGTCAGAAAATAGTAAAGTTGCTTTGTTTACACCATGTCACTCAATCAAAAGAAATATCTAATCATACTACACATTAATAGATTGAGGAGTGAGCAGGTAATTTACAAGTCCAGCTGCCTTATCAGCAAACGACAAGACTAACTGAGTATATAAATATGAAAGGCAACCCTTCAATCCTTAGAACTAATTTCAATCAACTACCGCAATGTTCTCTGTCAAGCAACTCTCGGTCCTGGCTTTCGTCCTGGTTCAGCTGGGTGCCATCCAGTGCGGCATCTACGACAATACGGACACCTGGGTCCTCTCCGACAAGACGAAGGTCTTCCCTGACAATGCAGTTTGGGGAGGATACGATCCCAATGGCTACGACAACTTTGTAGGACGCGTCGTCTACAGCTCCTCCATCCTGCCAGCTCGTATTGTGGCTGAAACTGCAAGTGCCTCTTACAATACTGAGAGTGTGGCCAATACCGCAGTCTCTTACGAGGTGTTGGTTGCCAATGAGACCATGAGCTACCAATGGAGACGCAGCTTCGATGGCTACAGGGAGAAGAATGCCGTCTCTGTGGGAACGAGCTCTACCAATGAGCGTGTCTACATTTGTCGGTGCATGGCTGATGGAAATCTCTTCATTGGGACTCTGTACCTTTCTCAGAGGACCTGCATTGTCAAATACGGCAATTTTCCACTGAGACAAGTGGAAAAGTACGAAGTGCTGGTGCGCAAATCGAAACTAGCTAAATTTATGCCTTTAAACAATTCAGTAATGTCGATTGAAAATTAAAAATAAAATATTTTAAACGATCATAAAGTCATCTAATACAATCCTTTTAAACATATAAATTATGCTTTTTTTTTGAAATGTATTGAAAAAAGGGGAGGGGAGGTTTTTGTAAATATATTTTTCTCTCATTAGTAGCTATGATTAACTGCAACTATTTTCCATATAAATTTTAATTTTAAGCAGAATCAGCCTGTACTCTTCATATTTTTGTATAATAATCATTCTCACTTATGTAATTATTGAATTCTTATGAATAAATTGTTGCATAATAAGAATAATAATAAACAAGATTTAGTTGTAATTTAAACAGAAAGTTTTCTTTATTTTTATTAACAACGCAAAGTATATACATTTATACTACATCAACATCAACGGCCGAGTCAATTTAGGCATGTTCTTCTGACTGTCCAATCGTCAGGTACTTTAAATGTTGGGCACATCAAATTTTGAAATCCTGATTGAAAAACACAGTAAACGTGTACTCAATTTCGGATTAAGAAATTTAACTTCCTTTCTGTAGAATTTCACAATAAAATAGTTTTGCCAATTATACTAACATAATTATTTAAATTATATTATACGTGTATTTCCTCAAAGCCTGTGTTGGGCACAGCTATCAAAACTTCATACTTGTCAAACGAATATATGTATTCGAATCCTAGAGCTGAAACAAGGCATCTCTTTTCGGTTAAGAACAAAGATCCTACGAGTACTGATCCATCCGCCTTGGCTCGGCAAATGAAGACCCTTTCGTTATACGATGAAGTACCCACTGAAACGGCATATTCCTCCATGAAGCCATCATAGCTGCGAATCCATTCATAATCCTTGTCTTTCCGAGTGGTCAACAATTGATAGTTTCTTCCACTGAAGGGAATGTTGTAGCCATTGCCAGTGGCAATGCCCGTTTCGGCCACCACACTAGTTGGCACAATTGTTGCACTAAAGTTGACTCGACCCACATAGATCTTGTGGCCATATAGATCTACTCCGCCAAGCAAAGCATTGCTAGGAAAGGGGTAGGAGAGATTGCCAGGCACCCACACTTGCTCCGTATCTACAAGACAATTATTGCGTTAAACATACTAAAGATTAATGTCTAAAAAAGATTACTAACCGGCTTGCGATGGGACAGAGAGAACTGCCCCTAGAAAGGAAACGAACAGCAGGCAGGCAACCTTAAACATCATCGAGAGTTATCGCAATACTGATTAATTTCATGTGGCGTCCAAAGCTTATATAGGAAACGATTTTATCATCAAAGCTTGTATGATAAGAGGGACTCACAACTATTGGAAATTGAATTGTTTTTATACCACACTTCCTTCCATCAAAAGTCTTAAAGAATTCCCGACTTGTCAAATTATATTAAGTCTTCTTCGTTTGCTTGCAAAATTCAATGAAATTAATGATAATTGATTATATTTTAGTTAAGGAATCTTAACTCGTCACAATCTAATTATAGCGTATCAATTATATAGAATGGACTTAAGACGGACAGATGGCTATCAAAAAAGTGATTCCCTGATCAAAGATTGTATATGGTTCAATAGAAACTAACTCGAAGATTATTGTCAAATCGATTCTGAATCATTTATTTTTTGATACTTTCAGAAAATTAAGTAATATTTGCCTTATCAATTGCTGCAAATAAACATTTTTGCCATGTTTACAGATGTCTAGAAACCAAAAGTAATTCTGACATATCTAATCAATGTCTTCGTGGGGTAATTTACAACACTGGCTGCCTTATCAGCCAGTAAATCCCTCCAGCAGCCTATATAAACACCAAAGGCAACCCCACAATCCATAGTACACCTTTCAATCAACTACCGCTATGTTCTCTGTCAAGCAATTCTCGGTCCTGGCTCTCGTCCTGGTTCAGCTGGGTGCCATCCAGTGCGGCATCTACGACAATACGGACACCTGGGTCCTCTCCGACAAGACGAAGAACTTCCCTGACAATGCAGTCTGGGGAGGATTCGACACCTTGGGCTACGATAACTTCGTGGGACGCGTCGTCTACAGCTCCTCCATCCTGCCAGCTCGTGTTGTGGCTGAAACTGGAACTGCCACCTACAATACTGATAGTGTGGCCAATACAGCTACCTCTTACGAGTTGTTGGTATCAAATTCGACCTTTACCTATACATGGGTGCGCAGTTACGATGGATTCAGGGTGAAGAGTGCCGTCTCAGTGGGAACGAGCTCTACCAATGAGCGTGTCTACATTTGCCGTTGCAGAACTGATGGAGCTCTCTTCATTGGCTCTCTGTTTCCTTCCCAGAGGACCTGCATCGTTCGATATGGAAATCTGCCACTGAGACAAATTGAAAAGTACGAAGTGCTGGTGCGCCAATATAAACCAACTCAGTGGATGCCACTTAATGTTTTAAATTAACAAGTAAGAAAGCTACCGTCGTGTTTGCTCGACTGTGAGATACTCGCCATACAATTTCACTAAATGGAAGAAAATATAAGAAGACCATCGAAATATTCTATTTTTCAAAAATATACAGGAAAATATGCTAACAGTTCTTTTTAAAGTTTATTAAGATGGGAATAATTATTGTGCATGCCAAAATAGAACGTTATAGGTTTAAAATAACGCTTGCAATTCGGTTTCGATTTGCGGGGGAGGAGCTCTTAGCTCTAGCTCTTATAGTCTCTGAGATTTAGGTGTTCGTACGGACAGACGGACATGGCTTTATCGTCTGGGCTGTTGACGCTGACAAAGAATATATTATATATACTTCCTTCTGCCGGTAACATACATTTTTGGTTGGCACAAAGTTATAATACCCTTCTACCTTTTGGGTAGGCGGGTATAAAAACTAATTTAATGCCACATAATATGCTGATATTGGAGTTGTCTTAGATTTTTATTAGTTGACTTATATACTTCTGGTTTGAACAGTGTCAAATATTGTTGCAAAACTGGTTTAACTGTTATCAACCTTAAGAAGGTTACTCAAAGCGGATCACTTCCGCCACAGCTAAAACCCTGACCATCATCAATATGGAGCCACTTGGCGTATACGTGATAAATGAGAGGGAATTGCTTAATTAAGTCAATTTCTTTCGTTTCATTTAACTCTCACCACCCTTGCCTAGCTCTTTCTCTCACAGTCTTTGCTTCTCTTCAATATCTCACAGCTGTTTATCTTGCATTTTCGACATTTGTTTCTCGCAGTGTATTTTATAGCCACTCGCGTCGATTCGTATCAACCGTTTGACTTAGCGTCTCGCTCGTCTCGTGACGTCACGGCCAAGTCGTAAACATTACCTATTAAAACGGCAAGTGGCAGCTAGTCGCTGGCTTAGTCGCGTGTAGCGTTCCCAGCTGAAAGGATCAGCAGTGGATCGAGACCTTAAATTGTGTTGTTGTCATCGCGAGGTTCGATTTGTTGATCGTGGATCGTTTGTTGTTGATTGTTGTTGCGTCTGCTGTGGGTGGAGTTTGCAAATGGCAAGTCAGATACAAAACACAGAAAGACGCGGCAAAAGTGTTTAAAAAAAAAAGTTTACGATCAAGTGATGCAATGTTTAGTCAATGGAAAAACTGATCGATGTAACATTTCCCAATCGATGTAGCCAAGCGAAAAAACAATCGACAAATCTGCAAATCTCAACATATTTTTTGCACGCCAAAAGTTGAGTCAGAATTGGATACTTGTACTAATTTATTCACATAGTTATGTGATGGCAGCTAAAAGAAAATGATAACATAAGAATACAATTCAAACTTAAATTAAAATATAATATTTTAATAAGCATAAAAGAAGATCAAGCAGTTTTGCATGTAATAAGTATAAAATAAAACTAACATATAAACAAATGAAAATTTAAAATAAAATATGCTGAACTCTGAAAAGAAAAGAGAAAAAATTGGCTTGAAGTATCTAAGCAATCCAAATAGATTTGTTTTGCCAGCTTGCAGAAAAAAGTCAATTCTAAGAAAGATTTCAAACAAGATAGCTCAAAAAAGAAGAGACCAAAGAGCATAAGAAGACACTGTAAGGGCATTAAACTCAAAGATTAACTGATTGCAGCAAAACTATTAAACAACAGATAAATCTCACATTGACTTGAGTTATTCAATTGTTGCAGCACCCTCAACATAATTAGCTGAAATGCGCTTTCCTCAAAGAGCTGCTCATCATGCAGTTAATACGATCGCTTGCCCAATGTAAGCCACAATGCTGGCCTCGTGTAACTTGCACAAATCCTCGCCGGCTAATAAAACACTCGCTGAGTTACGAACGTGTTGAAATTCTCCACAAGTTTTAATTAAACCAGTCTCAATTGACATTGCCGGCAAATCGTGTTGCTAATCAGCCATTAAATTTGTATGCATTTAAATAAATGCTATTGTTTTTGTTGCACAGAACAAAAAACATTGAATGAAAATAAAACTCCTTTTGAGACTGACTAAGAGCTGTGACCTTCACAACACCTGTTCCCAGTTATTTTTTGTATTTTTTTGTTTATTCACTGATCGGACAAGGTCGACTCAAATGGAACTTTAGGATTTCTTGAACTTATTTCTTAACACTCGAATGAGCACACATGCCAAGTGCTCATTGGGCAATTGGGAGCATATTTTTGCAAAATCAGACTCATATCTTAACTAGCACGAGTACGAGCATTATATATGAAAAGCCATAATAATAGACCAGTTTTTATTTCAGCGGAGTTTTCACTATGATAAAACTGGCTCATAAACAGCGTCGAGTCGTAATCAGTGGGTCTATCATATATAGTTATGGTAATTGCGGCTCTGTCCGCTATTCAGAAGAGGTTGAAGTTCAGCATCAATTGCAAAACCAGGCACTTTATAACTCAATATTGGCACATCATAATTTTGAAATTGAGCTGCACAATTGTTGAAATTGTTTTTTATAAAGTCTAGGCTTGGGTTTTGTTTTTATACGTGTTTTTTAATTAATTGCATTCTTCTTACAAACTGGTTTGATTTGCAAACAATTATTGACAAACTCTTGGTTTGGATTAAATATAAACTAAAACGAAACTCTCATACGAAATCTACATATTGTGAAATAATAATAGAAACATTACTGTTAAATATATTAACAAATATTAGAAGCAAAAAATTGTGCCTCTTTAATTATAGAAGTTTTTAATAAAGCATTTTGAAGTCATTGTTTTAAAAGTATTGTTTAATCTTTCCGCATTTCAACATGCCCAAATTGTTTGTTGAATTATGTAAATTACAGACTTTATCAGCCATATAAAAAGCAGGTGTCTTGTATACATAAAATTAAAGGCCTATTAAGCACTTAGAGCCTATTGCAGATAAGAGCAAAAAGCGGCAAAAATAAATAAATAAATCTCGACAAGTGAAATAAAATCAAGTTCACAACACAATTGGGGGCAATTAAATCATAAAGGCTCTTAATTCAAGCCACAAGTCTATACGAAATGAGGTCGCTGAAGCAGCTGAGTTATCTGCTGAGTCTTATCCTTTGGCTGCAGCAATGCCAAGGTGCGATACAGTCAACGAAGCCAAATATTATAATAATACAAATTGATGATATGGTGAGTAGACTTGAATTAACTTGTGTCTTAATAAATGTATACCTTTTTGTCAGGGCTTCAATGATGTGAGCTTCCATGGCTCGAATCAAATCCTTACGCCCAACATCGATGCACTTGCCTACAATGGCATCATTTTAAATCGGCACTATGTGCCCAATCTCTGCACTCCCTCGAGGGCCACGCTGCTCACCGGCAAGTATCCCATACACACGGGTAAGCACTCCTAATCCCTCCAACTATTGTGCTCTTTTCTATGCTGCATTTCTTCGCCAGGCATGCAGCATTTTGTGCAGATACCCGATGAGCCTTGGGGTCTGCCCTTGACAGAGCGCCTCATGCCGCAGTTCTTCCGGGATGCTGGCTATGCCACAGAGTTGATAGGCAAATGGCATTTGGGCTTCTGGCGTGAGGATCTGACACCCACTATGCGAGGCTTTGATCATCACTATGGCTACTACAATGGCTATATTGACTACTATGATCACACGCATCACATGCTGAACAAGAACTACACGGCAGGCGTGGATTTCCGGCGGGATCTGAAGCGTTGGCATCTGGATAATGGCACCTATGCGACGGAGGCATTTACGGCCGAGGCACGACGTGTCATCGAGCAGCATGATCGCAGTCGCCCACTGTTCATGGTGCTCAGCCATCTGGCAGTGCACACGGGCAATGAGAACAATCCCATGCAGGCGCCAGTCGAGGAAGTGGCCAAGTTTGCCCACATCACGGATCAAAAGCGACGCATCTATGCGGGTAAGTTGTAGCTAAGAATTAGGCTGGCTTCTATTGAGCATTCCCTGTTGCATTCCCAGGCATGGTCTCCAGCCTGGACAAGAGCGTGGGCCAGACAATGCGTGCTCTCTCCGATCGCGGCATGCTCAACAACAGCATTGTGCTGCTCTACTCGGACAATGGGGCGCCCACTTTGGGCATCCACTCGAATGCCGGCTCCAACTTTCCCTATCGTGGTGTAAGTATCAACTGTACTATAGAAGGTCTTCCATTTATAAACTCAATTTCCCTTAAAAATTTAATTTTAATTAATTTAATTTAATTGTATTTTCATTTCATTTAATTTCCTTTAATTTAATTGCAATGCATTTAAGCTTATTTGATTCCATTCAATTTGACTTAATTTCGTTTTTATGTATTTAATTTAATAGTATTTGATTTTATTTAATTTTACTTTATTTAGTTTAATTTCATTTCAATTAATTTCATTCCATTTTACTTAATTTAATTTATTTTCATTTAATTTAATTTCCTTTCATTTCATTACAATACATTTAAGCTTATTTGATTCCAGTCAATTTTACATAATTTTGTTTTGTTGTATTTAATTTAATGGTATTTAATTTAATTAATTTTGCTTTATTTAGTTTAATTTCATTTCAATTAATTTCATTCCATTTTAATTAAATTAATTTATTTTCATTTAATTTAATTTTCTTTTTTTTTCATATCACTTATTTAAGTATTTTTAATTTCAGTTCATTTCATTCCATTTTATTTTATTTAATTCATTTTTATTTCATTTAATTTTACTTAATCATTTAATTTCACTTACCTTAAGTTTATTTTATTTCATCCATTTTCATTTAATGACATTTAATTTAATTTTACTAATTTTATTTATCATCATTTAATTTAATAACTTCATTGCAACTCCATTTAATTTAATTTAATTTTATTTCGCGTAGTTTAATTTAATTTCATTTAATATCATTTTATTTAATTTATATTTTTTATTTAATTCTTATAATAAATAATATTTAATTCTTTTCAAATAATAAATTTTTTAATATCATTGACTTTATTTTCATATTTCCATTTAATATCATTGTATTTAATTTTTTATTTATTTAATTTCTATTTTCCTATTAATTTTGATTGAATTTCATTTAGTATAATTTATTTTATTTTCATTTAATTTCATTTAATTTCATTTCATATTATTTTCATTATTTTTAAATCTTTTAGTTTCATTTCATATTTATTCAATAATTTGTTTGTAGCAAAAGGAATCCCCCTGGGAGGGCGGCATACGCTCAGCCAGCGCCATCTGGAGTCCTTTGCTGCAGCAGCGAGGATACGTGTCCAACCAGGTAATACATGCCATCGACTGGCTGCCCACGCTTGCAGCAGCTGCTGGTGTCCAGCTGCCTGCCAGTCTGCAGCTGGATGGCGTCAACATGTGGCCCTCTTTGAGTGACAACCTGGAGCCGCAATCCCGACGATTGCTTCATGTGCTGGACGACATCTTTGGCTATGCGTCGTATATGCGGGACAATCTGAAGTATGTGAATGGCAGTCGTTTCGAGGGTCAGTTTGACAATTGGCTGGGCGACTTGGCCGCTGGCGAGGATGATCCTCTGAGCGCTTACTATGTGCAACAGGTGCTCTCTTCGCAGGTGCAACAGGTGCTCGGTTCTCGAGCTTTGACCAATGATCGTATCGAGCAGCTGCGTGCGGATGCCACACTTCGTTGTCCCAACAACGAACAGAATCACACACAGTCCATCTATGTGTGTCGGCCACTGGAGGCGCCTTGTTTCTTCAATCTGGCCAAGGATCCTTGCGAGCGCTACAATCTGGCCAATCTGTATCCTTTGCAGTTGCAGCTGCTGGAACAAGAGGTTCATCAGTTCCGTTTGAATGCCAAGGTTAGTGCTCGCGTGTTCACGCCGGACTTGCGTGCCAATCCCGCGTTCCATGGCGGCTATTGGGAATGGTGGAACGACACGGCGCCGACAGGTGGCGCCACATGTTCCAGGTCGAACATCCTTAACTGGGTATGGCTCTTGTCTATCTTGGTTACATGTTGCTGTAAATAATGCTATGCTCCTTAGTTGTAAAACAATTAATTACTCGCATTATTAACTAATTTTTGTGTGTAACCCGAAAAAAACAAATTGTATTACATGTTTATGTTTTTAAAATCTAACGTCTGCTTGTTGTTAATCTTTTGTGTTTCAATTCCATTTTGTTTCTCAGCTATATTTTATTTCCATTATGTGATATGCGAATCAAGTCTTAGTGCTATTCTCTCATGTAAATTTTTTATTTTATGACTCAATTCCAATGCGAATTTAAAAGAAATTTCTTTTTCTAACTTTTGCTAGTGCCATTTCAAACTGTTGTGTTTATAATAGTATATTACATGGACTTCCTGTTCCATTCCATATCCTTTTCTTCTGTAACATTTGGTTATACAATAATAACCCAAACATAAATTATTTATAATTCTCTTCCATGCAAACAAATTGCACAATTTACAGCATTTCCATATTTGTGTTTCATTACCTTGTAATATTTTTACATTCATTCGCTTCTAATGTACTTAATTACATGGAAAGAAAACTGTTTTTGAGTTAAGATCATTTGTGCTAATAGAAGCAGCTGTTTTGTGTCGAAGATTGCGTGTTTTAATTCAATAATAATACATAATTAAAGTGGATCAACATTACATTGTTTCCAGCTTCCATGGAGACGACAAAAGTGCAAATAAATAATTGACTTGTGTGACAATGATAATAAAAATCGGCAAATGTCTGTTTAAAAGTAGATCAACTATATGATTACTACTGAAATGACTTGTGCCAGGGCTGGAAAATAATAAAAAGTACATTCATTAAAGTTTCTGCCAATCTCAGCTATTATTAGGTGTTTTACTTATATGCGACTTGTATAAAATTACATGAAGTATTTGAAACAATATGCAGGCGCTTAAATTCTCTATGGACAATAGAAAGAAAACTTAAAAGTTAACAAATAACATATGTGTGTATATCGAAGAGTGGATTTTAGGGCATTACTTATAATCGTATAAAAAGTTAATACATTATGTAACAAATTATAACAGGCGCAATTACAAACATGGATATACACTAGATATACTTATGTACATTGGGAGTACATATGTTATACAATATACAGATATTTATAAAATTACATAATACAAACGGAGAGACTTACGCTTAGGGGGGATCTTACATATCAAAACATTCGAATAATACTCTTAAGATAACACTACAAATGGGTTTCCCTTGGAGCGCTGTCATCTACTGTCTTCGCCCCTCCGTTGTGGCGCTATTCTATCATATTGAATAGCATACAGGAGAATATCATGCCAAAGATCTGCCAAGCAAAAGGATAACTATTAGACGGGTATATTTAAAAGGATATTATGCCTAAACTTGCCATGAGTATAGCCACCGCAATCGATGTGCCGCCAATGACGGCAGCATGATCCCTGATGAAGTTCGTCGTCACATAGAGGCAGCCCCTATTGTGGAGATTCGTGATGGTGGGAAAGATGGTGCACTCCTTGCGCTGCCCACCAAACAGTTCCTGACAGCATGATTCCGGCACGGGACCATAGCGATTCCAGTCATGCCAGGTGTCCACGCCACAGCACTCCAGGCGCTCCTGTGTCAAGTCCCAGGCCTGTGTAATTTCACGTCGACTGCCATACAATGCCATGGTTGATCGCATTTCCTGGTAATAAACATGTTTAGTAACTAGCTGATTAAAGTGTGGGGCCTAAATTCCTTACCTGGCGCATGGTCTGCTGCACTCGCTCTCGGAACACGTAGCCCAAAACACCGCCAATTAGCATGGTCACGAAAACCAAAGCCACGATTATGAAATACTGTGGATGGTAAATAGATGTTAAACATTTGGAGTGTAAAATAACTAAAGATAATAAGCAAATACAATGTATCAGATATTTAATGAAAGCTCACGCCCTTGCAGACCCATTAAATATCGATTATAATCGAATTTTGGCTTACTCAGTATGTAGAGCAAGGCTTTGACGCTCTCTTTGGCAAATGCAAGAACAACATTCTAGTTACTCACTCACTCTCTTTACTCACCGTTAAGAGCAAGCATTTGACTTCCTTGCCGGCGCCCACACAGCCCAGGAAAGAGACTAGACAAATCATAATCGATGTAACAAGCAGCACATAGACAGCGCCAGAGAATAAGTTCGTTCCCAAAAGCTCATTGACAAAGCTGCGATCCACCAGAGTCCACAGCGTTAGACAAAAGACAATGGCGCCGCCCACCTGCACAGTAAATGCAAAAGTTATTAGAAGCTCAAGACCAACAAATAAAATTAAAATTTCTGCAACTTACGAACATTACAAAGTTTGCTATAAACAAACTGTATTTGACGAACTGCCCGCAGCAGTCCATGCGCGAACTGAACCCCATGTCGTCCTGGTAAAGAGACAGAAAACAAGAGAGAGAGAGAGAGAGTGTGTGTGTGAATGAGTGTGGAATGCAAGTAAAAGTCAAATTATGTGAGAGCGATGTAACAGTTGAAGACGCTATGCAATCGATAGCTGAGCGCGTAATGCGTAGACAGCAAATGAACGGCGCAAGCGCAGCTCGTCGCTGAGGCTGAAGTACACTTAACCCTGACCCACTTTAGCACGGCAACTGCGACGGCGTCGGCGCGTCGTGCTGCCGACGCCAACGTAACCGAGGCAAAACATTAGACAAGCGCATGCGCTATTGTTGTGCTTGCTGTGGAGCTTTTTCTGTGGATGGCAACTGCGCTGCACGCCTTGAGCTTTCCGTTGTGCTATTTTAAAGTCGGGAATGTTTTGGGTGTTGCAAAGTCAAGCCAGGTGGCCAACACGAGCCAAAACAAATGAATTTAATAAATAAATATAAACGCTACTCATTCAAAATAATGTACTACAAAATTAAACAGATAATTGTGTTATTCTAAACCGAAACACATGAAAGTATTCTATTCCATGCATAAATTATCTATAATTACATTTGAATGAGTAATCGTAATCGTTATCGTAATACTCCCCACTCTCTAGCCATACTGTATCTAAACGACATCTCGGCTCGAGCTGGATTTTTGAAATTGAAATGAGCCCCTTGAGATTCGTCAGTTAATTGCGGTTATTAAAAAAATGTTCTCACACTATGTAGTTAAAGTACACAGTGAAAATCGTATCGAAGTTGACAGTAAGTCATCTGAAAGTCGTCATTAATTACGGGGCGTAGTCAGTCAGACATAGACGTGTGTTCTATGAGCTTGTTTTTGTTTTTGGCATATGCAAAAACCCAAAGCAATTAGCAGCTTTATCTGATATTATGATAATTATCCACTGCTGTTACACATAATAATGATGTTACTCCAGCAGGTTAAGTACGAGTTCGAAAAGATCTGATGGCAGTTGTCAATTAATAGACAAATTCTGCGCTGTTATTAAAAGTGATACTATAGAACATTTTTATTCAGATTTGCCTTAATTTTTAATAATTGAATTACATTTATATCATATACCTCTAGGTATTTCTATTAACATTTGTACGCATTAGTTTTTAAAACCAAAAGAAGCTTATCGAGTTTGTGCAGCTCTAGAGAAGCACTCCTTTCATTTAATAATGTTTAATATGATAGAACATTTTTTGATTGTTTAATGTTATTTGATATATCCAACAAAGCAGCTTTAATTTGATAATTGATTCACATATGTTATTGAGCATCGATTACAGAAGATAAATACAGACAGTGCGCCGACAAATTAACGACTAACTCAACCTATTTTAAACTGCATTTCTTTGCCAAATTCTTAGTTGCATTTCAAAGTCATTGAACTATAAATGTGCTGACCAGCACTTTTGAAATACAATATGTATGAGTTTAAAAATGATTACAATACCTTGTTATAGTTGCATTATAAAAAGCACTTACTCTGTTGCCTTCGTGTAGCACAAACGATGTTTTCGTTAGGTAACCAATTTTGACGGTTTTATATTGCAAATTACCAAGTTAATTAACTACAAGTAATTTGTTACTTGCACTTGGACGGGCGCTACAATGGCAAAAAACACGCTGGGAACTACAAAGAAAAATAGGGAAACTTTAGTTTAAATTGTTAATAAACAAAAAAAAGCATGTATTTATTGTTTATTTTATGAAATCTTTGAACTTTTACAAGTTGTCTAACTTTTGCTGTTATTGTTATTATCACAGTATTTTCAATTTCCTGAATTAACACGTTGTTCTTGAGGTGCTCCTGAGTTTTATAATCTTTACTCAGGTATCGTATTTACTTATACTATTATTAATATACTCTTTTGTCTCGTGACAACATTTCTTGTATTTTATACTCATTAACTTAATGAAGCTAACATGAGGTATTTTGATATTAATGTTAATTAATATTGACATTAATGTGTTTTGTATTATCAGAGATTTATGCAAATGCAAATGTGTATTTAATTTTATTTAGTTTTTGCAATTAATTACAGGGTTACAGGGTATTTAAATGTTGTGCACTCGCGCTCAGCGTTTCCTTAGTTCATTTCTTATGACACTTTTTGCAATTTTGTTTTGTTGTTTTTATTGAGCTTTTAAGTTTATTGTTGAAGCTGTAATTTTTGGTACATACTTATATAAGTCTTAACACGCACCACACACTTAATATTATTAACTGATTGCGCATAATTTGTGTTTATAATATAAATATTAATTGCCTCAGCTACTTAAGTACCGTTTTCTTGCTTTTTACTTTGCTGATTATTGCATTACATTCATTTTTCATCGGCCTTTTGCAGTTGATAATTGCTAATGAATTATAAGCTGATGCTTGTTGTTGTTGTTATTATTATTGTTGTGGCTGTCATATCCATGGCAAACAACTTTTTAAGTTTTCGTTTTATTTAGTATTTTCTATCATTTATCCTTGTTGTGTAGTAGCTAGGAGGTGCAGTACTATTTTACATACTTGTATTGCATTTCAACTAGACATTAACTCACTTTATCGTTTATTTTAATATCGTTGTGTGAATTTTTGCAAACAAATATTGCAGGGCAGCTGGAGAAGTCTTTCCAAAATATATTCCACACCGTCTCCACCGCACGAGCGTTCGCTTGGAACTGGTTGTGGGAACAGATTGGAAGCTTGGTTTTTTATTAGTTTCGCTCACAAAGAGCTTCGTTGTGCTTCTGCTTCTGCTTCAGCTTCAGCTTCAGCCGAGACTCAGTTGTCTCTGAGCTGAGCGAAATTACAACAATGCACAAGACAACACAATGTCGATCGATGCAGGTGCAAGAGAGACGCACAACAAAGAGATAGAGAGGAAGCTTTCAGCTCGCGGCTTACAAACCGCAAATACTTCTCAGTACCCTTAGTATTTGTTTTTGTTTTCGTTTACCTTTACGTTTATCTCTTTTTTCTTTTTCTTTCATATTTTTTTCGTTGTTGTTGTTTTATTTTTATTTCATATCTGCTCAGCATGTGAAAATGTATTGAGTAAACAAAACATGTTTTAAGTACCGCGTTTTTCTCCATAGCCGCAGCCTTTGTTTCATTTTATGCAATTTTTGCACAGCGCGCTCTTGAAATGTGAGTATTAAATGAATATTTTGAAAAAGTGTTTTTGGCAAGTTCAATATATTTAGAAATCTTTTGGTTATGAATATACTTGTAATAAATTCTAAAGTAAGTCATTCTTTTACTTAAGATGGAAAAAAAATTGTATGGCTGCGAGCTTTGAAGTAAGACACTACAGTGTTTAATTTGATTTTTCCATTTAATTAATTTATTCTCATTTAGATCGAAAGTTTAATACCTGGAAACAACTTAATTATTAGCTGCAGAAATTAGTAACATTTGTACATCTAAATATTACTATTGTTCTCCAATATATGTTAGTGTTAGTTTAATAAATCTGTTTTTATTCCTGTTCTCTCCACTTATCCGACTTCTAAACGCTATTATGCTGGAATCATTCGAATTAAATGCAACAATTTAACGCTTTTGCCGCTTGTCACCTTCAGAAAACTCAACGAGCCTCGCACTTGCTCACATTAATCATACAAACACATACTATGGCAGGTGTATAATAAGTATTGCTATCTAGAATATGTGCTAGAACCTCATGTGTGTATTAATTTATTAATTGACTTGTTTAAGTTCATACAAACTATTAATGATTGTTGCAGCACTTTAAGAGACTCTTGACTAAATGCAAAATGATTTCCCAACGAATCTGAAGCTATTGCTTGACCATCTTGAGAAACTTTTAATGAGTTAATCTTTAAGCTCGACTGGTAGTTACCCTAAGTAGGCAATGCAAAGACTATTAAAGTACTTAAAACAATAATTGAAATTAATTAATTTACATAATGATTTTCCAATTAATGTAGTTGTCTGTCTTATATTTAATTGCACAAGCTTAAAAATCCCCTTTGCAGGCAACTACTACTGGGTATAAAAAATGTGCATGTTTACAAATATAAAAAAGTTTATAGCGATTGTAAAAACTGAAAAAGGTTCCCACAACGTGTCTCAGATGCAAAATGTTTGACAGCAGCACCAACAACAACAATCTCGTAAATAACAACAATATTATTAACAGGCAGTGTAATTGTTTTTCTATTTTTTGCCATACAGAGTGAACCGTACCGAGAGCATTGAGATGAGTCGGGCCACTTGGTGTTAACAGAGCCATAAAAGTGCTAAACAAGCCAACAATTTTTGTGAAGTTAACAATAAACGAATTAGGCATATGCTATGACTGTATTGAGAGGCGCTACTAGTATGGGTTATTTTATTTTGTTATTTGTTATCGCCCAGAGTAGACAAGCAACTTTGACCTTAGCATGAAAATTGCTTAAGAAATGGTCTTGGCCAACTGTTTGGGCAACCAATTTGTTTGGCTAACTAAATTATGTCGCTAATTGTTCAAGGTTCTTGGTTTTCCGGGCTCATTTTCATATTTCAGGTACTTACGAGATATACAAATAGTTGGCATTGATATGTTTAGAACACACTTTAAATATCTTATTTAAAGGTAATTAATGTAAGTGTTGGCTTTAAATATGATCTATCTTTTAAGGTACTTAGAATAATGCTTAATTTGTTACCATAAACTATACTCAGTCCTTCTGCTCATTCCCACAAAGTCTAGTATTTGTCCTCGTACGTTCGATTCATTTGTCATATCGCCATTACCTTCGGCTTACTATAGAGAACTTAACTTAACTTAAACTTGAGCTGGACAACCGCAAAACGCAGTAAAATCTCATTCTAATCGTTTTAATCGTAATTTAAGTAAATTGTTTTTCATATGCGACCAATAACTTTTGGTTTATTTCCCAAGCTTAGCAACTGGACTTGACCTTATCCACCTGACACTGACGACTATTTGATAACTAATCAGCTATTTACGTACTTTTTTTTAACTAACTACTGACTGTTTACTTTAGACGGTAGGTTGTTGGCTTCCTCCCACACGTAACTTCAGGCTTGTAGACAAACAAATTAACGCAAATACCCGAAATTGTAGAAAATGTACTTTACTTAGTCATTTTAGCTGCTAATTGCTCGGTGTCAGCTTTATGATTGTACGTGCCGATGACATGGACTGAAGGTTCGCGTTCTCGCTCTCTCTATCTCGCTCGCTCGCTCGTTCGATGGAGGGTCGGCATTTCCGTTTAGTGGATTCGTTGTGGAACGTAAGTGGAGTGTACAATTTATGTAGCATACTTTTGGGCAGGCACTTGAAATTATTGAGTGCAGCGATTATATTTGGCAACACAAACGAATATTTTTTTTTTTAATATACCAAAATTATAAAATCAACAAAATACTTTGTCTTATTATTATAATTAGTTATAAAAAAAAACTCCAGCGATTGCATGTATGTAAATACAACTTTTCAGTTTAATCTTTATATACAGTTCACAATTGGCTTTACATAATCTTAGGTCCTAAATGTGTATTGATCATTTTTCGGTACAAATTGCACAAAATACATTTTTACAGTTTCAGTTTTTTTAGTTGCTCGGCGGTGCATAGTTCTAGGTACTAAACGCCACGCCCCTCCATTGTCTGCTGGGGACCAAATTGTCGCTTTAAGTACAAAATATTATTGTATCTGGCATTTTGATAATAGGTAACAATCTGATGATCTAACGATCATTTGCGAATTAAACGAACTTAGCCTAAATCTCAACGATTTGTAAGACGGCAACAAACTTGAAATGGAAACTAAAAACTTTGTGTTTAACATTATAAGTTCGCTGTTACGATCCACAAGTTTGCTGCTATCACATGTGCGAATCTCACGCTCACGCAATGCGAAAAGCATTCGCATACTCCACGGCATCGTGAAGCGTCGGAAAGATCTCGAAGGGACCCTCGCTGAGGGCCATGCTGTGCACCAGAGTGTCATACACACGATCCACGGGACTGGCCAGCAGCAGGCGTGCACTGCGCGCCTTTAGCTCCTTGCTGACATCACTCAGCGTGCTGCAGCCGGCCACATCGATGTGGCCCAGCATCGAGAAGTCCAGTATGAGAAACTGAAACGAGTTTGCAGTGTCCACGAAGTGTCCCTTAAAGGACTTGCCACCATTCTGTGTCACCTGAGCATAGGTGGTCTTTCCCTTAACTTTAGTGCTACTGCTATTGCTATTGAGACCCACAGTCTCATTGAGTGCACGGCGGAAGAAGAGGCTAGTGGCAAAGTTGAGCGAGCCACAATACCGAAAGATGCGAGTCTCCGGTATTTGCATCACATTGCGATGCTGCGTCATGTCCATGTAGATGCCAGGTGACTCTGGCATGTAGCCCAGCAAGCAGGAGTAAGGTTTCAGTCCCTTAATATACAGCGCCAGTAGCGAGACGCAGACGCCAATCAACAGACTAAAACGAGAGTGAATAATCAATTGAATGCCATTGTAATCCGTATATAGTTTGTACTTACCCTATGTCTATGTCGATGAGCACCACACAGAGGAACGTGGAGATCCACGTGAACATTTCCAGCTTGCCCTGCTTGGAGAACTTCTTCAGCTCCCTCACCTGCATGAACATGGGCTTTAGCGCCACAATAATAACGCCAGCCAGCACACACTGTAAATGAGACAAACATAAGTACTTCTCCATAAATATCTTTATAAATGTATATATACTTACTCTGGGCAGGTTACTGAAGAAGGGTCCAACCCACATGATTGTGGCCACCACCAAGGAGGCCGACACGAGAGATGCAATCTGCGAAACGCCTCCCGTTTGATCCTGCAGCACCGAACGCGACAGCGAGCAGGCCATGGGCAGACAAGAGAAGCAGCCGCCCACAATGTTGCCTATGCCCATGGCAAAGAGTTCCTGATTGGCTCGCACCTCGTAGCTATGCTTCTTGGCAAAGGTCAGGCCCATGGACATGATAATCGAGTAGGTGACTATGGCAATAGCTATTGAATCGACCGCCACCACTGGCACCAGATCGAGACGCGGCAACTCCGGAGCTGGTAGACTGTTAGGTGTTTTATCCACCAGCTTCACATTGAAATTCGCATGCAGATCGCACAGATTGGCAATCAATGTGCCGCCAACCACGGCGATGAGCTCGGCAGGCAGCGGAAAGCGAGTGCGTTTACTTAGGCACGGCTTAAGGCACTCATTGCACATGGTCATGAAGATGATGATGCACATGCAGAAGCCAAAATTAACAAGGTTTGTATTTGGCACACCCTTCACCACATCAAACACCGTGTAGAGAATCTTGAAGGCGCCTTTGTAGCGAGCCACCTCAATGCCCAGCACATCCTTCAGCTGTGCGGTAACCACATGGCAAGCGGCCGCAGTGGTAAAACCATTTACCAAGGGCTCGCTCAGCAGCGAGGCCAGTGTGCCCAGCCTGAAGAAGGACATGAGTAGCTGAAATGAAGGAGGAATGAATATATTAGCTTTGTTTAATATTATTATTATTAATTCGAATTAAATTATGAAGCTACACTTGTATTGTATGGAAATATTGTACATTTAAAAACAAAGATAAAACTGAAGCTTGGTATATTGCCAAAAGATAGATAATTAGAAATTGAGATTGTGAATTCAAAATATACATTAAAAATGCTTGAAATTGTATTAGGCTTAAGAGAATGAATTAATTCTTAACATATTAAGCATGTTAGATCATAGATAAATTAAAAATGATGGCTAGAACCAGCTATTCTAAATGCGTCTAGAATTTGATAGCCAAACTAAATATTTTACAACCTAACTGAAGGCAACTTTATAAAACAATTAGACTAGTTATAATAGCTATCATTATGCCCTCGATATGACTAGCGACAAATGGAAATTTTGAAATAATGACGATGTGAATCCTCACTAAGATATCTGATAACTGTAGGCTGCGCAAATACGATCGCAATTCAGTTTCAGATAAGAATTCCACTTCGACACCTACAATTCAAGTTCTAGACGGGAATACTCGTATGTTTACTTTGATTCCAGTTGACATGATTCTTGTTCTCCACTTACATTCACAATGCCCACAGTAAAGGCTAGTGCGGTGACCACCTCCACGGTGGTGATGATGTTCACAGGATGTGGCAACATTGTTGTCGTAGCATTTTGCAGCAGCAATGTTGCAGCTGTTGTTGTTGTTGTCCCAGCTGCTGTTGTTTCCGCAAACAAAGATAATGGCGATGCTGACGTTGATGTTGTTGTTGTTGAGGCAAGCAATGAGAGCGGCGATGCTGTCGTTGTCATTGCTGTAGCATTAGCTCCATTGGGATCAAAGTTGGCATAGGTTTGCACCACCTTTTGGGTCATCATGCTGGCCACAGCGAACGTGCCAATGGATATGTGCTTCGAGGTGCCCAGCAGCATGTAGACAAGCACCGGAAAGATGCCCGTGAAGAGACCATTGGCGGGTAAAACCCCAGCCAAAATGCCATAGGCCATGCCATGTGGTATATTCATAATGGCCACCGTGATGCCGGCTATGATGTCACCGATAAGATCACGCCGCGGCGAATACTGTGGCAGCCACTGTAGAATGGGTATGACGCCGGTGAAGAGAGAGAAAAAATTCCAACCTTGCCAGCAATTGCGCAGCGAGGAGGGAATACTCTTGTCTCTGGCCGCATAGCCCGTCTCCTTGATGACCAGCTCGTGTGTGAGCACATCCCGATGGATGCTGTACTTTGGTTGGATTTTTGGTTTACTTTGTGCACTTTTTCCACTGCCAGTGCTGCTGTTATTGTTGTTGTTAAGTGGTTTGGTTCTGTAAATTGGCATTAAAGATTAGCAATTTGCAGCAGTTTGAAATGCATAAAAGCCAATTACTCACTCTTGATTCTCCTGATCGTTGGGCATTGTGTGCTCGACCTGTTGGTCAATGTCTACAGCTACTTCAACTACTTCTGCTGCATGGGTGGTGTCAGTATAGCGATGGGTTCGTAGATCTCTCAGATATTGCGCGTTCCGCAGACGTGCTATATTACACTCTACTGTAGCTTCCTCTCTTTTCTCCTGACTTGTACAGGATGCAGCGTCTTCTTCAAGGGGGATATAGCAAGTATTAGCTTCGTTTGAAGTTTCCCGATTCCTTGATAGTCTGTAGAAATTGTCAAAGCGACATCGACGCTTGGGCTTCAAATAATATTTGGATTTCTGCAAAATGTTTCACAGATTAGTGTAATCTAAAAATCATTTGTTGCTCTACTATTGATTTATGGCTACTGGGCAGAGATTAGACTACAATTATTTGGAGTTGACATTAAATAAACCCACAGTATTTGCCACTTATCTAACTGGAATTAGCACCAAATACAACGCACCACTTGAAACCACCATTCACTACGGACGCTCAAAGCACGACTGAAACCACAATGGCCCTAGTGCAGGGTATAAATACAAACCACCGATTGTTCCTCCATATAAATTAACACCAATATCTAATTGGTCGAATCATTGGAACCACATGCGTTAGGCAGCTGACCACTGTGGTTGCTGTGGTGCCTTTGATGGCCACAAACACACACAGTACGCATCACTTACCAGTACTAAAATATCATTCAGAACTAGACAAAAAAAAAGAAGAATGAAAAAAACACTGACGAAATTGAACAGCGCTATTTGCTTATCTATTGCATTGATTACGCATACGCAGCGTTGCCCTTGTCAGCTCAGAATTGTCTACTGACGTCGGATGAGGTAAAATTTTAGTGCTTTTGCTTGCTGTGCGTCGATTATTAATTTGTACATAACTCAAAAATGTCTGGCACAATTTTTATAAGCGACCGAATTGCTAATTGTCCAACAAAGTTCTGCGAACGCAGCCTTTAAAACTGTGTGCTCAACTTATAAACACCTGCGCTACAATGACTACAGTTAGGCTCGTTTTTGGCCATAAACTACTATTATTTATTTATCAAAAATATTATGGAAATGCGCCATCATTTCGGTACATTTTGGGCAGATGAAATATCTATACAATTGAAGATGATTAACTTTCCATTCTGAGAAACTGATGATGTAATTGTTGATGCAAATCATACATAATTATGTAATGAGACAGTAATACTTTTGAAAAGAAAATGCAGATTGATAACTTAACAATAATATAAAAACAAATATTGTTGGCTATTTGAATTAACATAATTAACACTGCTTATTTTTAAAGCTTGAAGCGTATCATAAATAGCTTAGTTTAACTCAAAGTGTACAAGTCCTCTTGATGTTCGATTTAAATAATAATTTATATACAATTATTCCTTAAACTATAAATATCTAATCAGAATTAGTATTTTTAACAGATCTTAAATGTTAATTTTGCTGCTAATAATTTCTGATCCACAAAATAGAATTTCATCATCTACGTCATAAAATGATTTCATTTCTATGAAAGTAATATCGTAATGCCGCAAAGGCACCTCTGATGAAATATCGGCTACTTGATTTGAATTTAAATACATTTCTCAGAGCATTTCGGTTCAATGTATTTGAATATTTTGAAAACAGGTTTCGCTTTAATACACTAAACCGATTCAAACTAATTGAAGCCAACCATTCTCATAAAGAAGAGCACTTTTGGCTTTTATCCATAGCTGGTGGTCTTGTGAAATGTCTGTTTAGTGTGGACAACCGTTAAGAGTAGGATATATAGTAATTATATGGGGTTGCTGTTACCAGCGGACACAGTCTGTGCTAAGTGACAATAAAAGCTGGCTCAACTGAAGTAAATAAACAACTGCGAACCGGTTAGACGCGATGCTGACTCAGCAAAAAAAGCGATTAAATTGTACTTAAGACATCCGTTACCAGCCTCATACCTCTGAGCCAGTGCAATGCCAAGTTCAACGCCTTCAATGGGTCAAGTATGTGCAGTCTATATACGACAAATATGCTATATAGTATTGAGCTGTATTTTTAAGTTGCATGAGAGAGCATCGGTAAGATCAATCAGGCGACTGTCCCTCTAATTACAGTCACTGCGAGCAGTTGTTGACTTGCTTGCAGACTGAGATCAAGTGATTCAATTGATTTGGCATGATCAATTATGCACAGAATTAAAGCACATGTTGGCACAGATCAGATGACCAAACTGTGGTATGGAATATCCAGAAAGATCCCAACTGTTCAAGTGACATGTGATATGGATTGTAGTCTACGAATTAAATTAATAAATTAATTGTATTTTAAATATTTCTTAGTATATAGTATATAATTTCGTATTTAATTTAGTTTTACTTCACATTTTACTTTGCTTTTAGTGTATATTGTAAACAATCAACTTGTAGTTTATATTACCCGATTTAATATATGCCATCTCTACAGGGTATAGCAAACATGCGCTAGAACAGCAAAGTGTAAGCAAAACTTTTCTAGCTTCATATTTTTTGTGAGCATTGCAAGATTCTTTGCGAATTTTTAACGGAAATTAGAAACCTCTTAGCCAGAAACTGAAGTGCAAGGTGCCAAAAGAATGCACAGTGCTGACCAGAAGTATATATACCGAGCCCACAACTTATCTAATGTCATTTGTAGTATCTTATTGTTTTTGGATAATTAATTGTAGCAATTTCCGCTTTGCCTGAAATTGGTATCAATGCCATTGTCATTACTCTCTCTTTCTCTATAGTTACAGCATATATAATCGCGTTCTCATCTGAACAGTTATTTTTGGATGGCAAACCCGTTAATCAACACACGTTCCACACGCAAACAGTTAAACACAGCTTTGATAATAATTTCGTATTTGTTAACGCAAAATTAATGAGTAATAAAGACATAAAAAACAAGAGACGACAATATGAGAGCAGTAGTCGGCTAGGAAATACCCTATCAGCAAATACCTGTACATGCTTTTGCAAATAGAAGATTAAATCGAGCATGGCTTCTTCGCTTTGCGAAACAGGGTATTTAATGTAGTTAAACACAGTACATCAGCAGCTTAATTGGGATGCCCCTGTACAGTTGTCAATGCCATCGCATCATTCCCCATTAGTTCTACTAGCCAAATACTTAGCAAACCGGTTATATTTGTTAGATTTTTGTTGTGCACATATAGAACGAAAAAAGTGCTTGGCTTAAATGGATTGGTGGAGGGCAACTGTTTACAACTATAACCAGGTGCATAACTATCGAGCCAGTTAGTGTGGGGCAGGTGTGAAAAATTGTGTAATGCGACTGGGCATTGAAAAGCGCATTGTCTTTGGCGTCTCAGCCTCTTATCAAGCCTTGTTCACTTCTGCCTATCAGCTTGTGAATCGAACACATTAATCAGTATTTTTTTGGGCAAAACAACGGCAACATCGCATGAGAAATCTGAAAACAGTGTATGACAGAATTTTCCATTGGAAGTTGTCCACTTGTTGCTAGTAGCGGCACAGATAGGCGGATCTATAGTCCTTATCAGTTATTTTGGTTTTTTTGTTGAGGGCCTTGAGAGCTTTTATCTGCTCAATCACATGTTATAGCCGTACAAACTGATGTCAGATAATGGAGCATAGCTCCGATAGATAATTTCGAATATTTATTGATGTTCATTACGTAGCGTACTTCAATCATTGCTGCTGCACTTTGCACCCGTTGAACTTGCGGCCAGAGAAGTCGTAACACTTTTGTCGCACTGCTGGCATTTTTGCCAAATGCAGCAACTTAAATATATCCGCATTATATCAGACTGAGCTATATATTTAACCGATTTCTTTGCTTTACGTAAAACACTTCCCCAACTGTCACAATGATGACAACGACGATGATGATGATGAGAGCAATGCTGATAAGGGACAGTATATAAAAGCATTGCGAGTTAAATATTTGCCTGACTCGAAAATTTATTGTGCGAATTACTAAGTAAGCCTTTTTACAATCTCAAAAACAAATTCACATAAAAATATTAAAAATTGCTAGGTTTTATTTATTTTATATTTATTTATTGAGCTGTATTCTTCTAACACTACAATTTGAATTGCATTTAAATATTTTTTAAACTTAAATAAACTTGTTTTTATTGTTGAGTAATTTCGCATAACATTTGAAATTCATTCTTAAATGAAACATATACAAATTCTAAGAACATCAAAAAGCAGCTGGTTTTTGTTAATTTCCTAAGCTATTTATAGCCAGTTCCTTTGGAGACTAACAATATATCAAGCAAACAATCCATACTTTAAGTCAATCAAAATATAGCTTCTGGCTAATATACCCATTCGAATGCATTGATCCCGGGTATATCGATAGACTAACCTTTAAACTTTAAAGTTTTCACTATCTTAAGCGCTGGCCCAACAAACCTCGCAGTTCAAAGCAGCAAAAAGCAATTGCTCATAATGAAAGCCTTAAGGTCGATTTCCAAAAAATATATGACTAATCAGCTAGGCACCAACAACAAGGAGAAGCAGCAACAATAAAGCCACTATAGTTCTAACAGGAACTATAACTGGACGTGATAATGTCGAACCCATAAAAAAAATAAATAAAAAAGAAAATGCAAACACAGAGGAGAGTAGTAAAGTAGCTGTTCGCGGGTCTGTTGCGAATGGGATTAATAGGGTTGTGGACTGGAACTCGAACCCCGGGGTCTGTTAGCTTATCAAATAAAGCTTGGCAAGCACAATGTGCTGTGTACATGCAACAGTTGCATGTGAGCTCATCGATTTCAGATATGCATGCCATAAAAATAATACAAGCGCATTCTAGTTTCCTGTGCTGAAGTGTAGTTAGTTTTTATGGAAATGTATCTGTTAGATACTTTAATGAGGCGGCGGCATTTGGCTTTTGATTTAGCTGGAATTGCTGCTGTGCTCGCACATTTCCAGTGCACTCAGATTTATCGATTGTTTATCGCATTTATTATTTCGAGTGGTCAACAATTTTGTTTTCACTTGCCAAACAAAAACCAGTTTCCACTTGGGCACGCATCAAAGTTATGACAATCGCATAGTAACCGAAGTAAATAAATCAATTGGGGCATCATTCAATTGACATACTTGGATGCCCACGCGCGCTCTCTTTCTCTCCCTCTCTCTCTCTCTCTCTGCTCTCTCCCTTGTGCAAATCTCGGCTTAATTGTGTGTACACTAACATGCAATGGGAATTATGATATTCTGTTTAATGTTTATTTTGACAATCTATTTGCTTGGCTATATTACAAAATTTAATTGGAAGTCTGTAGCGTAACACCTTATTTTATTACAGGTGCATTTTTCATGTGCTTATCTTAAAACAAATACGTGCAAAGCTTTTGCAAACACTTTAGTCGTAAATTCTCACCTTTCAATTGCCTTTAACTGAAAGACTCTCTAAATATGAAGGGGAATTCCAAAAAAAGGAAACAAGTAAGCAAATTATGATAGACTAATTTTTTTGTCTAGCGGTTCTATTGGAAATGCACAATTCTCATTATGATTATCTCAAAAAGAACCAAGCTTTATTGAGTATTTTTAAAATAATAAAACAACTTTTTTATTTTCAATTGGAAACAAAAAAAATAATAAATGATTTAAGAAAGAGCATCTACGCTTCTAGCCTCAAATTCTATTTGATTTCGCACTTTTTTTCACGGTAATAAATTTTGTTGGTTGAAATTTCTAAACGAAGATTTGGCAGTTGCTAACTGTTTTCATTGAAGTGAAATTCTCGATAATGTTTAATTGCTATAACAAGATAAATGAAATGCTTTAAGCCAGTCCCATTTGTTTTGGCCGGTAAATCGTACGACAAACAGCTGACTGACTGGTTGTTCGATTCGGTTCACTTTGCAGTGGAAAACCCCCTTTTGAAATTTGGGTTGTCAGCACGCAAGGTAATTGACCAGACAAAATATGTGTAAAAGCACAAAGAGGAATAATAGCGAATGTCAAGCTTGTTAACTGGACTAGGGCATACCCTATATGTTGTCCTTATCTTTAAATCTAAAAATCTACAGCACGTGCCCATTTGTGGGTCGACTTATTGTTGAAAGCATAGCTTGAAAGCTTTTGCCGCTGTATAACTTTAAACTTTAAAGTTTAAAGCAATATACAGCACTGGAGCTTTGTATACAGGGTATGGACGTGATGCGACAAGTTGGAAACAAAAGCGCGAATGAAAGAAGAAACAAACGCAGTATAAATCAGGTGCAGTTGCACTTGACTGATGGCGATGGTCAAGGCAAAAAGAGAATGAGAGAGCGTGCACGAGAGAGAGAGAAAGAGAGCTTAACAGAGTGGGTGGGGGAGATGACGAATAGCGGCAACTAAAACGCAAGGAAAAACAAAAAATTGACAATTAATTTGATTGCCCCAAATTGAGACTGAAGCGGCCATAATAAATCGAATTCGGAATCGGAAAAATTGAAATTTTGATGTGCCCCACGACAGCATACTCATCAGCCAAAAATACTTATTTGGTGTTTAGTTGAAAATAGAAAAGTAAAGAATGTATTTGGCATTTGATTTGGTTGCTAACTAATAGTTTTCATTGTTGCTACTGTTGTTGTTATTTGGTATTATCGTTTGTCGTTGTCACCTTCAGCTTTTGATAGCGCCTACTGTGTTGTCGATGTTGCTGTTGTCACTATTGTCGTCACACTTGTTGCCAATAAAATTGTGATTAGCACTTATAGTGGCGCGTGCATTGAGCAGTTTGAACTTTAAATATGTAACATAGACACATATGTATATGTTTAAATATTTTTTTAGAATTTAGGTTTAAAACTCACAAATTAATGTTAATCAATTGCAATATTTATGGTAAAAACGATTTCCGTTAAGAATATTTTTGTTGGTTTTTGGTTTTTTGTTATTCAACCGCCTTTGCTTCACTTAGTGTTTGATACGATACGACGCTTGCGACATGCTACGTAAACCGTTTGTTGCTGCCAAAAACGCTCGCGCCAAAAACAAACACACGCACGCACAAAGCACGTAGCAGCGACACGGAGAGCGAGAGCAACAGCGACAGCGACAATGCCTTTCGAGTGACCCACTGAAACTGAAAGCACAAACAGCTACGCAAGAACGAAGCACGCGAAAGCTTTTTAGCTTTTGATGCTATTTATTTTATTGACGACGCTATTGTTGTCATTGCATTGTTGGTGTTGCAGCTGCTTCCGGATTGCACTGAAAATTACATTTTATTTGCATTTTAATTATTTGAATGCAATTCCAATTGGTTAACACTGTAAGCACATTATTAAATTTCTCAACAATTTGCATATTTCCGTTTCTTTCATTTAACGTTTGGCCAAAAAAACGTTCTCATTCGCGCAGCTGGTCGAACTTACTGGCGTTGCCACCTCGCGTTATTACAAAGTTGGCAGCTCCATTTTAAACAGCTGCTTTAATTTGCACAGTGCTTCGAATGCAAATTTTGATTTTTTTTTTGACTTCATAAAATAATTAAAACCTTAATCTTACATCTTTATAACAAATTAAATAATTGACTGAAGGAAATCATCCAATATTTTGTCTATCAAACACAGTGTCGATATTTTTTGCCAATTGTGTACTGTGGACTTCAATATTTATTCAATTTAAAAAAAAAATAAATTCCATCTTGTAATGTAGTTGGTATATTTTATTTGACTAGAAATATTTATTTAGTACATCATCATACTAAAAATGCTGGCCAATTTTTATTCTTAACAATTTTTATTCGATCCCAATATTATTTTGTAGTATTAAAATTGACCTAAGATTTGGTATCACTAAAATCTCACATACTGGCAGCATTTCGAATACAACTGAGGCGCCATTTCAAACTTAATCAGTTAAAGAAGTCTGGCAACACCCAACCTTTCGATACTGAAGTAGAGCTAATTAGAATGATAAGATGGCTAGGCAGTTGTTTTAAAAGTCGGCGGTGCAAGTTGCTCAGCTTGCTATGTCACAGGCCTGCAAGTAAGTAGTGTGATTGTAGTTGAGCGTATCCAAATATGAAATGTGTGTTATTTGCAGCAACACTTTGGAGGCGCGTTGCCCAAATGAGGACGCCATCTTTAAATGGTGAGTGCTCTCCTTGTCCTTGCCCTTGACAGGTGGTGCAACAGCAGCAGCACTTGGTAATTTGCATACAAGTTGCACGCGTGGCAACATATAAAATGCGGAACCGAATTAACAGTTATGCGCGCACAGTACATCAGCAGAGGCAGCTTGTTCTACCGCAACGTAGCAAATGAGGCACTTGCACGCAGACGCCTGACCTTGTCACGCTTTATTACAACAGCCAACAAAATCAGCATATAAACATGCAAAGTGTTTAGAAGGCGTTTGCCATTTGCTTATACTTGTAGTTAACAGGCCCAAAGTGAGAACAGGACCAGGCCCTGGCCCAATATGTAATGCAAACAAACAAAGCAAATCAAAATTTCAACAACACGCAACAAAGCCCAAAAATATTGTTAATAGCAGAGCGGGCGCTAAAATCACGCTGCCGCGTTGTCTACTCAAAACAAACAGTAGTTGGACGCTCGGTGTGTGTGTTCGGTAGGTAGATAGTTGCAGGTGCCACCGCAGTCAGGTGATTGCTGATGCCGACTTCAATGTTGATATTGCTGATGAGATGGAAGTCGTCCATCGTCCGGGGAAGCTTACACTTTCCTTTTTCACAAATTTGCACGTTGACTACGGCGTTGCTTGAATGTCTAGTGATCCTGCAACAGCGATTCCCACTTCATGCCACACAGCGACGTTTAAGAGTGTATGTCTACATCATGTGGCAGACACTCCAAAGGCACACAGCACATATGGCGTCGTAAATGCGGCTAAGAGCAAACACAAACATACAGCATCTCGCCAAGCAGCCAACCCATTATCATCATCATCATCCTCATCGTCATCATCGTCATTATCATAATCGGCAAGCTCATCATCAGCATCATCATCGTCCAATCCACCACACACCAGTCACACTCAACGTAGCGTGTGTGTGCATCAGCAAATACAACAGCAACAACAATGCTTGCGACGTCGACGCCGTTTGACGGCAACATCGAGAGCTGCCACCAGGCAGGCAATTCGCAGATTTTACGTTTCAGTTTCGTGCAAAACGTGGAAGCGGCTGGTCAGCAACAGCACCAAGAAAAACTAAAAGAAAAATTCAGTCACCCAACGCAAAATTAAGCGGCTAGAAAAATCGCTCAACTTAGAGAAACAAAAGCAAATGTCTAGCGCACATTTAGATTGATATTTTTAAGTATTTGAAACGAGTTAAAAATTTGCATATTGCAATTGTTAAATGCAGTCAAGAGACTCCGGCTAAGCGCGAGCCTAGTGTATTTGGCAATAAACCGGATATTCTAGATCTCCAGATCGCCGTTGTCTTGTCATTGTCGTAGCCAAGCTAAATCGAAACTGAAACAAAAAGCCTCAGTCCGCAGAGTTGTTAATCAAAGCGGTACAATTGTCCATAACTAAAGACAACAACAATAAAACATAAAACGGGCAAAAAGTGACACAATTAAACGCTGTAAAAACAAAATCCGTTGAATTGTCTTCAATCTGTAGCAA
The DNA here is from genome assembly GCA_018150935.1 of Drosophila pruinosa. NCBI lineage: Eukaryota > Metazoa > Arthropoda > Insecta > Diptera > Drosophilidae > Drosophila > Drosophila pruinosa. The sequence continues at coordinate 28,180,402 of JAECWR010000199.1, forward strand.
ATTGTAGCTATATCAAAACACACACCTATATACACCTACCTACCTACCAAGCTACTTACCTATCTACCTATCGCTGTGGCCAGCTGAGCAGCGCTGAGTGTTAAGTTTATTTCTGTTTGCGGGCAAAGAAAAAAAAAATCAGCAACAACAACAACAAAATCGGCGGAAAAGCGAAGAAAAGATCGTGCACGCTAAAGTAACATATTTATTTTTAACAATTTCGCAAGCGTTCAAATTTTGCTCCAGCGAAAAAAAATCATCTATATGTATCTATATATATGATACTGAACTGTATCGTCAGACAGACAGATAGACAAAAAAGCGATCGTTGGGAGAACCAAAAGCAAAACCAAAACCAAAACAACAACAGCGGCAACAGTCGGCGTACAACGAGAGGGGCGCGCGGCACCAGAAGCTGTTAAAAAATTAGTGAGTAATCATTATACTACTTTCAAGTGTAAAGAGAACAAGCAACAAAAAACAAACTAACCATATAGTAAAACAATAAATGTTTGCTTTCCAAAATGTGTTCTGGCAATCGTATAATTAAATGTATGCATTTTGATAATTAAGCTGCAAAATTAGTTGTGTTTTTTGTTCTCTTTTGTAAAATGCAAATAATTCTATTTCTATGAAAGCTGAGCAATTTTTTTGGCGAATTAGTTTTTAAATTAGCTTCACATATTTTCACTTTTCAACAATTGTTTGCTGCATCGATAAGTTGAATTATTTATCTTTAAAATGTCTGTCTTAAACAAGTTTGTATATTTTTAATTGATTTGTAGATCTGTTGATAACTTCCTGCGGAAAGTTGTAGACAATCTAAAAATAAATAATTAGAATATTCTGATTGTACACTTATATCAAATAAGAGAAACGTTGCCATAAATTTGTTTCTGCTTATTTTGCTAATAAATGCCAGGCACTTTTATTGAAGTTTTTATTTATATATATGTAAAAATCTTATTCTTACTGAACACATACAACTTTAAAACATTATCAAGTATTTAATTGCTGATAGAAATGTGATCAATTGAACTAAGGTCATCTTAGAACATTGCCATATTTATATAGATATTCTCACCTTATACAAGATTTAGAATTGTTTCTTTTATTGTCTTTTGTTAATATGCCCGACAGTCAAATCTTGTAGTTTATCCAAGTAGAGTCTTCTACAAAATATATTCTAATCAATGGTTTTTTATCTCAGTACTCTATCATCTTGAACAGTTCCCAACTATTGTATATCCCAGTTAGTTGCTTATTAAATTGAGGTCATTTAAGAAACTTCATTTGAGGAACTAGCACAAGGACACCGGAAATATTTGTTTTGTGCTCTATAAATATAAAACAAACCCATAAATCTTTTGCCCTTTCTGCTGTCGCACGGTGCAAGTACCCCAGCAATAGTACAACAACAAACACAACAACAAAAACATTGCCACAACGCAACGCGTCGTGAGTTTTATGGTTATATTTGGTGGCATTATTTTTGATTATTATTGCCAGAGTGCGTTTACGATTATAATGGGTCAGAGTCACCTTCGGCACAAAATCTCAGTGTGTTTTTTTTGTCACAACCAAAATGTGCAATAATATTTCATGCTGGCTCATTAATTAATATGACCACACTTATTCATAATTCGTCGCTTCTCGCATGGTTTTTTCCCACTGTTGGTTAATGATAAACCAAATATTTCGGTACATTAATAATCGCCTACGTCAATTTTGGAAATTCTTGACAAAAAAAATACACAGATGACGATAATATGACGCTGACGCTAAAGCTGTTGTTATTGTTGCTGTTGTCCCTCCACTCAACGCTAGGGGGCGCATAAGCATGCAACGATTTATAACAAATCGCCTCACATGGCTCTTAATTAATTTAACATATCATTTATATAACGGTTTAAAGTGGGAGGCGTAACAAATTAATAAATGTTGCAAGTCTGCTTATAAATTTCGTTTGAATTAATTTCAAGTAGCAAAGTTCAAGTAGTTGCATTAATAATTAAGCAATAATTCTCTTCTTTTTTGTAAAAATAAAAAGTGATGTGACAATGCTCGGTATAAATCAAAGCCAGGTGGTCTGCTCTGTCTATTGCTGCTGGCACAAGTCCCACGGGGACAGTTTCATAATCCGATAGGAAATTTTTCAACAATAAAAGAAAAACGAAAATAAATATAAACCAAATTGAGCAATAAATAAGGTTGGGAATCTGTGACAAGTGGTCGGGATTTTCAGTCTTTTTCATCGCATAAAATACTGGCCAATTTACTCTTCAAAGTGCACAGTGTTGATTGGCAAATATTCTAGTTGTTCTTTGGGTTTTCAGACTGAAAGCTGATATAATAAAAATTAAATGTCAGACCGCCAATTTGTTTAATATTGAAAGATTCTACCACTTTTCTAGTACCATTCGATTCTTAACGTATGTGTTGTTTTATTCAATACTTTGGCCACGGTCAAAAAAATATCCCCAAACTATTCTTGTTTTGTCCAACTTTTGTTTGGCTCTTTACCTGACTGTTTTTTTGCGTGTTTTTTGTGCGAAACTTTTGTTTTTATTTATACCTCTTAATTTTTTATGGTGTTTTCCCATTCACAAAACAACAGCGATAAAATACGAAAAGAGTGCGAGCCACCGGAAGATTAAGCAACATTCAACAATTTGCTTGCCAACAGGCCAATGGCGACCCCAATTCCCATTTTGATTTTTCCATTTTGGCAGCAGCCAAGCCCAAGGTGAATGCGGGGGTGCGAGGTGAGGGGGCGAGGTGAGCAGCAGCTACATACATCGAGTACGTTGTGTGGCGGGATCTCCAACATTTGACTGACGTTGGTTCTTCCTACTCTTAAAATATATCTATGTTGTATACGAGTATATATCTCGACATTTTGTGGCGGTTGCGCTAATTTACAGGCCGAGAGTGATTGTCTACAATAATTTTGAAAAATTGTTCTCAAAACTTTGCACTTTGCCTCCGACTATAACAACAATAAGAGCAACAGCAACAGCAAATACATATATTTGTTTATATTGCTAGATACTCAACTCTAAGTTATATTTCCGCACTTTTAGTTGCGTTTTTAAGCTCGTACATAAATAATTTTGACTGACAGCAAATGTGATGTCTGTGTGTAACAGCATTTTGACAACAATCGTAAACATTCAAAATAATTAAACACTCGCAAAAATAATAATTAAATAAAAAAGATTTCTTTGTTTTCGTTTCGTTTCTAATAATGAAAACAAAAACAAAGCCTTAAAAATTTTTATTATCATTTGTAAAAACAAATCTATACAGATGCATATATGTACATATATATTTTATTTGTTTGTTCAGTTGGAAATATGAATAATAAGTGTTCTGGCAGACTGACTGGAGACCTAGTTGATTGATTTCTTTGTTATTTATTTTTTTCCGAGAATCAAAAATTGATATTGCCATGCCAGTTTTATTTGAATATTACTCTCCTTTGTTTTCCATATCTTTGTAATATTTCAGTTAATGCATTTCCATTTGTCGAAGGAAATGCCACGAATACAATTTCTGGCTTGCTGACTTTAGCTCTTAAGAGCGCCCTCTGGCGTCAGTAAGTAAAGCAGAGCCAGAGAAAAACCTTCATTAGCTGCAAGTTCAAACAAAGCAGCTGGCTATCCATTATCCTTTGTCCAAATTTTGTATACCCAGCCTTGATTTGTTGACTAATCATTCACACACACACACCCACACACTCGCGCTCACTTACACACATTCACTTAAACACACACACGTGGCATACAGCATCCATTTGAGCATATTTTGGGGGCAGCCCCAGCGGCAATATGACGATTTCTTTAGTGCTCGCCGCTTCGTATGGTATATTTTATTACGGGTACAACAATTGAATGCATTTGCCATTACATGGCTGTGGCACATGCCCCAGATACGAGTACAAGCAGTAGGTAGTGCTTAAACAATAAAAGCCACTCAGGCCTGTCCTAACATATAGCCATATTGATATTGATTTTTATACCCGGTAGAAAATTGGAAATGGGTAAAACTCTGCTGTGTTTGATGAATAATTTGATATTAAAACTCATTAAATAAATTGCTTGGTTTGGTTTCATCTACAACTTTTGAAAAGTTCAACTTAATTACACAGTACACTCAACTTTTAATGAGTATGCTGCAGTCGTGCATGCTCAGTTAGCGTGTTACGTGTTATTCATCAACATTTTACATTTATTCGTCTATGCACGATTGCCATTTGATGACTTGGACTTGGGGCCGCTGGGCAAACTTTTCAATTAAATGCATCTGCATTAAACCCAGACAGTGGCAGGTCGAGGGGAATTGATTTAAAGAACTGCAGTTGGGACTGCTCTGTGTGTCTTTGTTATGTCATTAAATTGAATTAGAAATGCGTTTATTCTTATTAATAAAATGATTAACATAATAGATGTCTATGCATGTAATCTGTACGTTATGTGTGCTCCATTGTTGTCTACCCTTTGGCATATAATTCAATTTTCCTTGTCAGACATTGAGGCCAATAAGGTTCGTCGTAAGGATGCTCGTGTTGCAACATTTGATAATATAAATTGAATATTACTAGAATTCTCTTTTAATTTCATATACAATTTGAATGCATTTTTCTTTCATTTTCCTTACCACATTTGGCATCTCTAGTTTATGTCTTCTACTTGAATTAGGGCCATAGAACACTTGTTGATTGCCGCTGTAGGGTCTGGCTTCCGTCCTACCGTACCGTTCCCCTACCCCCTCCACATCCTTTTCAGTGTGCGCCTGACGGCAATTTCATTTCGCTTTTAATTTACGCGCACGACCAAAGCTGTCAGTCGGAGGACACAATAGACGCTCCCCATTCCAACGCTTGGTTAATTAAACGACCATGCAAAGTGGCACAAAAATAGCACCAAAGCTCGACAGACAATGCCTCCAAGTCAGTTATACCCTTCTCTCAAAAGGGATGCGATGGCGAGGGCACTTTAAATGCACTTGAAATTGTTTGATATGAACAAATTGATGGCTGTTTAAGAGATACGAAATAATCTTGAGGGAGGCAGACTTGAATGGTTGAAAGAAAATGTGGAAGGCTTTGTTATAGCTTGCATATAGAAATTATAAATCAATAATGCAATATGTTTTAAATATTATTAATATTCAAAATGATTAGTGATTAAATTACATAAACTAAATCTAAAGAAATGTAAGAATTGGGCTACATATCTCAGGTCAGTTGCAGGTCGGTAGATGGCGCCAAGGCAGGAGTTAGCAGCGTATTTATAGACCATTAGTTTGCTTGATAATAAAATAAAATAACTTTCAAGTCTCATTAATATTCAAAAGAGTGATCAAATTACTGAAACTAATACTTAAAAAATACTTAATACCTTTTGTACTTACGGCATATCTCAGATCAGCTACAGGTCGCCAGATGGCGCCATAGCAGGAATAAATAGCGTATTTATAGAGCATTAGTTTGCTTGATTACATGACTTGCTTTGCTGTCAAATGCCAGCTAACCGGTGTCAATCTGCTTATTTTCAGCAACAAGAGTGACAACAACAACACTATTAGTTGCAGCAACAAGGCTGGCAGTGGCAGCAGCAGTGACAACAATTGCAACAATGTCGACAGCAACTTGCGCCCGATTCTGCACTCCGCTGAGTGGTGGCAAAGGCGGCTCCGCATCAAAATTGACAGCAGGAACCGGAAGCAACTTGACGTCATCGTCAGTGCACAAGAAACAGATTCCAGCAACATCAAATGACAACACAGAGGCAACATTCACATTCAAATTGAGTCGCGCCACAACGAGCAGCAATGTCAATGGTGGCAGTCACAGTGTCGCCTCGAGTGAGTCATCCGATCCCTTAGAGTCCGATTATAGCGAGGAAACTGAGGAAGAAGAACAGCAGCCACAGCAAAAGCAACAGCAACAACAACAACAACAACAACAGAAGAAACAAACACAATCCAAACACGTCAGTGTCAGCAGTCGAAGCAGCAGCAGCGCCACAACAGCCTCCGTGGACAACGATGGGGTTGATGATGTGGACGATGAGGAGGATGGCGAAGAGGGGGACGGTCACGATACGGATGATGTGACCAATAATGATGATTCCGATGAGAGCGAACAGGACGATGGCAATGAGACGGATGATGAGGAGACCGATGATGATTCCGAGGAAAGCAGCAGTGTTCAGACCGCAAAGGGTGTACGCAAATATCTCCTAGACGATTACCAGATCATCAAGACAGTCGGTGAGTAAGAGCATAATACTGACTACAAAATGATTGATATTCCAACCTTCAACCTGCCATCGTTAGTTCTGATCTCTGTCTGTCCATAGTGGACCTTCAACTTGAGTTATCGTTGTGTTTTCCATTCAATTAACGGCCAGAACACAACACACGTTATGTTCCTGTTTATTTGTTATTTTCGACTTGTTTAAATTGAAGATATCAAAACAAATCTCTAGCTAGGTCAGTCTCCGAGTCAAGGCTTATGACAAAGCATAAGGAATCATGCCAGAGTGGGCCTTACCATATGTGAAATTGATATTTTCCGAATGTAAACTCAGGCAGTTAATGCCAGAAGCATTTGGGTTGCGATTGAAACGAACTGTTTGTTGAATTTAATTATTGCTAGGCAGTCTAATAAGGTAAGACTGTTTGAAAATGAGACTAAATGGGGGGCATTAACTTTAAATAAATTTGAGTTGAACTTTAGAATCAGCTGATATAAAAGTAATGAAATAAATACTGGGATTGTTTCAAACAAAAAATTAATTTTGGGTGAAATAATAAAAAAGATAAGATCAACAAGTTCAAATCGATAAAAACCAAAAGTCAGAGAGCAATTTTTTTTTTAAATAAATTAAGTAAAAAACGCAGTTAATCGCTAAGCAAGCCACACTTGCCAATACTTTGTTGGATAAATATTTATATTTGCAAACCATAATACTTTATTTGAAAACAAGCATTAAAAATGCATGCTAAATTTAGAGCACGTTTTGGTGAATTAAATAACACAATGAACAAACAAGTAAATACTTGAAACACGTCAACATAATGGAAAAGCCATAAAAAATACTTATATACTGGACAGTAATGGCCACTGACTACGTAGGCTCTCATTCATGATCCCAAATAGATGATCTAAATTTAGGACTGGTGTACGTGGTATACGTAATTTAGTACGTATACGTATGTGTATTAAATGGATGCTCAAACTAAATTAAACGCTTTGAGAAATACGCAAGTAGCATTCATAAAACAATTGGACGTCTGCGGTGCGAAAAACTCATAATAATCATAAGACCGAGCACAGAGAGCACAGTTCGCTGTTCTGCGTCTTCAATTTGCGTAATCAATGTGAATTTATTTGCGTATAAAAACAATAAAAACTAATAGAAGCCACGGCGTCTGAGCAAAGGCAGATTAAAGCACTAAGACAAGCATAAAAAGTGTGGCAATAAATATCGGTAATCAAATTTTAAATTCGATTTGTTTTCGCACAGCTAAACGATAGCAAGGAAATTAAAAGTTCATTTAAACTATAGCGATAGTTAAAGGTGCAATTAAAATATATTATCAAAAGAATCGATTGAATTCTCTGATCTCCAAAGCATCGCAATTATATATCTCGACTACCAAACAGCGCTGAGTTCTGCTCTCAACAGATTGTATGAGTCGAGCGTAACATTTGATTGGAAGAGCTGCTAAAAATGGTTTAGTACTGTTTGAATTCTGGCTCTATTCTGTCGTTACCTAATCAAAATAAAGAAAGAAAAATAACTGGATGAATGCTGGATGAAGCTGCTTTAGCTGCTTTTCCGGTGCAAATCCATTCGGCAAATGCCTCAATCAGCAACTGCTACCCCACGGCGTATGAGTAATCCCTCCTTTTCTGCCCTAACATCTCACCATCGAGTGGATGAGTAATCTTGCATTAATTTCAAACAATAGCCAGACAATAATATCAAACACTCATTCCCATGCCCATTCTACCCATTATTATTGAGTACGAGATGTTCAAGAAGAAAATCCAGAAATATTTGTAAAAAGTAAATAAACTCGAACGGATACCCGATTCATCCAAGTATTCACGGCATGCCCAGGTACGCAATTAATGCCGCTGATTCATGCGTCTATTAGGGGCAAGTGGCAATAGGGCATAGCTTGGTAATATAATGCCACTAGCAATAAATCTGCAACAGCTACAAAATGGCAGTCGAAAAGAAGCAGCTGAATTTCAACTATTTGTTACAATATTCAGTTGCGAATTGTTGTTAGAAATTTGACATAAATATTTGAAGTTCACGTTTGTTTAAAATTTCATTGATTAGCTGAGTTCGAATGCAGTAAAAGCCAACCCAATCTCCGCCCACAATAAAGAGAAAAAGCAAACCACAGAACATGGCCCAATCGATGGCCGTTGACGCCTTTACGACTCTATTGTGAAATGTGCAGCAGGTGATAAAATGTTGGCGGTAATTTTTCCGGAAATTTCGCCGGAATTGTTTTCCGAATTTTGATAAACATTTTGCTCGGTCTGTTGCCAGCCAAATAACAAATATGTTTTTGTTTGTGCACCTTCAAGACGCGTGACTTGTGATGAATCTCTGTAAACGATTTTAGAGCAACAATACCATGATTATAAAGAAGATCAATAAAACGGGCATTTTAATTGATAACACAAGTGATTGATTGCGGAAAAACAATACATAAGCTTATGTAAATAAAAGCGACCTGAGGAATCATAAATGATAAATATTTAAGAATATTCATGTAGTAGTACATTTGTTAATAGTAGATATATTTGTTAAATATTATCTAGGGGCTCAAAGCATATACTAATATAATTGCTCTTAAATATGTATTTATAAATATTGTTATGATTTTCAAAAATGAGGCAGCTCTTTAACTGTAACTGGTTGATCAAAAGCCTGTCTCAAATAATTAAATAAATACTATCCAAAATGTTTAAAATTGTAAGCAATTGCGAATATATAAGCGAGTGTAATGTACCATCTATCAATCCTGCTCAAAAGTACTAAATCATCGCAAATTGCTCGAATTATCATCAAAACCATCAAACAGACAAATTGTGAATGAGTACATTTAAATGTACATACATTTGCTGTGCTAGTTTTGAGCCTAAGACTGTACGTCAGAGAGACAAGTTGACAGCAGCAGTGCGGAAATCTTTGAGCATCCCAAGAGACAGCATCTTAACAGCTAATATATTAAATTGACAAATTTAAATTGCGCTGCGGATCAGCGATCTTGAATGCAAGAGCGCAAAGACCTTGTCAAATAAGCAAACAATTGAACAACAACGGCAAAGCAACACAATCCTTTTACTGCTCGTGGCTTAATGATTGAAAGATGTGAGATAAATATTTACGCACAATTCGGGGAAATACAATTCAGTTTGGGGCATTAAAGTGTCAGACAACAACAAGAACAACATCAAGAGGAATAGTAGCTAAAGAAAGTTTCTTTGGGGGCCCTTGAAAAGAAATCTGCTTGACGCTTTTAGCATAAATGATTTCTATAATAATAAAAACCAATCAAATTTCAGCGGCAACACATGTCGTCGTTGTTCTTGCTGTCTTGTTGTGATTTAGAAGACATCAAGAAGCAGCATCGACCGTGTGTCGTCGTGGTGTCTGCAAAATATAATTCATAGTTCAATTTTATTTTGAGATCATCTCGGCTTTTTTCTTTCTTTATTTATTTTCTTTTTAGTATTTTTTTTTTCTTTTCTTTTTGTGGCGTGTTAAGTGCGGTCGTCTTTATAAGTATGTTCGATATATGCACTCTATATAATATAATAATATTATTGGCCACAAATAAAAAAACGACAAAATCATTCAACGAGAAATTAATGATCGTATGGAAAATTTAAGCGTACCGAGATCTGTGTAAACTTTGAGCCAGAAATCCGAAAATTGAAAATCTGAAAGAGGGAACGACAAAAAAAAAACAAAGAAAAGAAAATGAAAATAAAAATGAGCAAAATTTTGCTTTTTATTTCAACAAAATCGAGCAAATGTATAAGTAAATTTTATAGAAATTATTATTTGGCAAATTGCCCAAAATTTGGCCACACCAAATTGGCTGCCCCGACAGAGGCGTCTGTCTCAAGCGGCGGTGCGGGGTGGGGAGGGGGAGGGGTATCGATAGGGGATGTGGCACATTTGCATGCTTGTCTCGTCGCTTTTTCCCAAACACTAAATGAGCATATTAAAATTGCGTTATAAACATTATCCGTGCGTCTTGTGGTTTGCTCTACATGTTGATGTTGTTGTTCCAATTATTAATAAATATGACCTAAAAATGCATTTTGCATATGACAAAAATAGACAAAATCAAAAGCAGTACGACCACCCACACTATTACACCCTGTAAATAAATGAGCAAAGGTAGTTTCGACTAAACCGGCAACAATTTAAAATAGCCTTTAATTAAACTGTTACACTTTAGTGGCATAGGGTATCTTGTAGTCGTCTATCATACGGCATTTATCCCACGATTTTCGACATTTGATTTATAGTGCTTTCTCTGTTTTAGCTGATGTGTAAATTGCAGCTCGGGCGGGTTGTACAATCATGTCAAACCCATAGAAATTGTGTGAGCCGTGCGGTCAACTGGCATATTACACGATAGTTGCGTTTCATTGGATGATGATGATGATAAACATATGTTTCCACATGTCATAAATCCCACAAATTATGAACCAACTGACATCGATGTTCATACTTAGTCCAAATTAACCCCACATTTTAGTTCACTGGGTCGCTTGACACAATGTTATGGAGGCGAAATATAAAAAAGGGCTATAAGAATAAATTGGCCTAACAGATGTTTCTTACGATTAATAGTCGTAATGTTATGAAATCCTTTTAATTTAAGTTGTTTACTTTCGCAATACGAACTCAACTCAATTTGCCAAAATAAACTTTAATTTTACAAGTGAATAGCAGGGAAAGCAAGATGTCCATATGTGGAGCTTCTGCTAAGAGTATGGCTCTTATTATTGTTTTCGTATTTGTTTATGGGACTTAAAACAAACTTTTTATTTGGAACTGCATGAAACGCAATTAACTTTATTTAGCCAGCGATCCAAGCAGCTGCCAAAATTGTGCGATTTGTGCCAAGTTTATATGCACATGCATCAGTAGAGCAAAGCAGAGCAGAGCAGAGCTGAGTAGCAGTGTCTGGCATAACGCGTCGTTTATTTTCATTTACATTACGCGATTTACAAAAACTTTTTACTGTATTTTGACTTTTGGCACACATAATTTATGGGTATCTGCGAGCGAACTGCAACTGCCAATAAAACTGCACAAAGAATTGCAATGCATTGCGCTAAAGCAAATAAACAGCATCAATCAGCGTCGAGGCGTCTCCGAGACAGACGCAACGAACCATGATATTGGTCTCTTTAATGCACACTGGAAGGGCAAGGGGACTGGGAGGGGCATGAGGCAGGGGAAGGCAATAGAAATGAGGCCGGGACTGAGAGAGCGATACCGAAACCGAAACCGGGAATTGAACCTGTTCAGGGCCAGATGCAGCAGATGAAACTGTCGCATCATTAAATAGAAAGTTGCTCCATGTATGATGTAAAGTTTTTGCGCTACCCTGTAGTCGACACGCGTCTAGGGGTATGCCAATTTCAATGTAAGCTTGTCTTCAAAGTTAAATTATTAAGTATAGAGCAAGTTAATCTCCATTTAATAAATAGATGTCAGCTTTATAATAAATACAATCAAACTGACGTTCCTAAGTGTCTTGCTAAGTTATGCAATATACATTCTACATATATGATTTATCGATTGATACTATCGATAACAATTCATAACATTTCTATACAAAATTTGGCATATTTTTTACTAACATCTATAATATTACAAGCTCTAATATATTGATGCTATTGATAACTTAACTGTTGAAATGTATTTTCTTTTCTCTTTTACTGGGTATCTCTCAGTCTACTACCTCTGAACAAATGCTTTCTCACTTGCTTGGTTTGGTTTTGTTTGCGCCTCGCACATCTTGGACTGCAACTTTTACGCGTACGTAAGTTGGCAAGGAGCTGCCAACTGGTTTTCACTCGGATCTCTGCTCTTAGCCGACTTTAATTGCTGGCGGCTGCTTTTGGCCGTCTGCAACAGAGTCTGGCCTGAGTTTTGCGATCCGTCTGTTGTCGGTTTGTCTGGCAACTGGCAACTGGCAAACTGCCGTTTGCGTTTGCGCCGTTTAACGCGTCGCTTTTGTTTGCCGTCTGCTCCAAAGCTGTCACAATTTCACTTGGCCAAGACGCCTGTCTGGTGGCTCGACAGACGCACAGAGATGAACGGCAGGAAAATGACGAGACGGTTTTGGTTTAAACAACACTAAAAGCACTTTCCAATTTCGCTAAATAGAAACACACATTCGCACACATACAAGCAGGTGCAAATAAGTTGCTTTTACAAGCCAGAAAATGCAATGAAAATGCGATATTAATAAACATTAATCTTCAGATTAATTTGTGCTTAACAAAACAGCTGGGTACTTCAAGCCAAGTTTGGCAGCCAAGTACTTAAAGCTAGCAGCAAGAGTAGTTAAATTTAATTCATATTTAATTATCATTTATATTCAAATTAGTTAAAACCAACAAACACAAAGACTTTAATCTCCATTAGGCGAGTTTTAATTGCTGTTAAGCTTTAATTAAATTAAAAGTACTATTTCTTTTCCTCTCGCTACATAAGCTAATACTTTCAGCTAGTCTCATTAGCTATCTAGTGATTTAATGCCAAATTCCTTATTGACTTGTCCTGTTCTTTAACTGCATTTTTGAATTAACATTTTTGACATTCTCAAAATTTCTCCACTTTTGAGAACTACAGTCATGTTCATCTGCATATGTACACTTTGCCAAGGCATTTCTTTACACACCTTTTGTTTCGTTTGAAAGAATGTTAACAATTTGTTTGTGAGGTTCGTTAGCCATTTGCCGCTTGGCTACACATTTTTTGCTGTACGAGTGTGTTATTATTGTTGTTGTTATTGTGGTTGCTTCAACACAAAAAATACTTTCGATTCGTGCTGGGGGCCCCACCCCCTACATGTCCCTACCAGCCGCTTTCTTCCGCACATTTTGTGTTTTGATAATAAATTTTGGAGCAAAGAAAAATAATAATAAAAATATTTAAAAGCATTTTTAGGTATGTGGGAGGAGCATTCGGATAAGTAGTAATATCCGTTTGATTTATTTCTTTTTCGATGTCTTCGCATCTTGCCGATTATTTATTTATTATTTGCTAATTTCAAATGCCAGAACCAATGCAAAAAGCCAATTGTTAAAATATCCCACAATGTTTGATCTGTTGAAAAAATTCGCATATTTTATTAGCTGCCTTACGAGTATTTATGTTTGTATTATTCGCAATTTATAGACGATTCCTACAATTGGTGATCTGTTTATACTCATGATAAGGATGTATGGAATTTTATGGGAAATTGTGCAATTTTAATGTTGTTGATATTCGTAAATGTTATCTAAAGAATGTTGAAGAAAGATGTTAAGGAAAATTCTTCTGGTACTTTCTCTTATCCCATCCATTTTCCATCTCTCCCCACAAGTTCTGGAATATCTTAGCTGAGTCATTACGCTGCGTAATCAAAGTAGAAATTGCAATGCGAAAGCGAATCATTAATTATAATGTCTGGTCATTAGATGGAAATAAGTAGTTTAGAGATTTCGTTTGATTTGCACGTGTAATGCCCTGACCAAGTGGCACGACAGGTGCCAACATGTGGGCCACTTGCCAGTTGCCAGCTGGAAAAAAATACGCCCCCAATAGGCAGAGAACACCTACCCATTTGCAAATACATTTATTTAACATAGCTTTCGACGATGCGGACGCACGTGTCGAGTCATGTTCTCATTGTTCTTGTTGTTGTGCGGTTCAATAATCTCCCACTTTTGCCTTATTACATTCAAAATCATGGCTAATTATTGTGGCCCAAAATGAAAACCTGAAAACGTGATGAAAAACTAAAAACATGCAGCTAAAGCAGCCGAGTGAAAAATTTCCTTCCCCCATTGTTTTTGTGCGATGCGATGCGGCAAATACGAAAGTAGTTGGCTTTGATTTATAAGACAAATCAATTTGTAAGCAGTTTTGTTATGGTAAAAGCCAAACAAATAGCCAAAAGCACGGTATCATCAACAGTGGGTTCACCTGGTTTTGTAAAGCTAAAAAAACAAATGCTATAGTAAGCATTGCAAAGCTCTAAAAAAGGGTTTGCTGTATTTGGCACCACTGTCACTATGTAAAGTTACAAAAAATAAGTATTACATCTTAGGACAGGAAATGTATATTTTTGTCATTAATTTGTGCTGTATTTGGCACCACTGTGCGCTGTCAAATCGAACTTTTTACCGCCCGCTTTGGCTTTCGTTTTTGGCTTCAAGTAGTTGTCGGTAATCCGAGCTACTCACACGTTCCAACTGACTTGATCTCCCCTCTCATGGTCCCTCTCCCTCTCTGTCTGTGTCTGCTGGCCGTTAGCCCAATTACAAATTCAAGGTTGAGAAAATCTTATGGGTGTCGGCTTACACAGTGAGCCAACTAACCTCAAAACGTGTTCAAAAGTGAAAAAAAACACCGAGTGTAATTATGCATGTTTAGCTTCCCCATATTGTCTGCCCCGTGGGGATGGAGGGGGGTTGCAAGCCACCTTGTTTTTTAACGCCCACGTTTAGCCAACTGCCAATCACTCAATTGGGGCGTGCTGGGACACCCAAGACATTTGCGGTTAATTGCCTGGCCTGATCATACAATTTCGATATGCTATTACCAGCTGTAATCATTTCATTATTTAATTCCTCTAACATTATCTCTATTATACGTTGTCTCGCCCACTAACAGGCACTGGCACCTTTGGACGTGTTTGTCTCTGCCGCGATCGCATTTCCGAAAAATACTGTGCCATGAAGATCTTGGCCATGACCGAAGTCATACGCCTCAAGCAGATCGAACACGTCAAGAATGAGCGAAACATATTGCGAGAAATCCGACATCCGTTTGTGATCAGCTTGTAAGTATTGGATAAATTGGTTCAAACTAACATTATTTTTCATTTTAAGAGAGTACTTGGCGGTTGGATAAAGATTGCAATTTTTATGAGGGAAAAATGTAATGCCAGCTAAACTAATAATTAACAGACCATTAGAATACTTATATATAAAGGTTGTATCTTTCTCCTATTTTATTACAATAGATATTAAAATATACTACGGTTTTGTGGCTGTGGCTTTGTAGAGCAATTAATCAATCAAAACCCTATATAATTCATCACCGAGATACACAGCTATAAAATCCGGTTTCTATGTAGTTGCAATATAAAAGGTTCTCACATCTGTTTTAGCTTACAGCAGTTTACTTAAAGAAGGAGAATTGAAAATTACAATCGATATTTAACAAATTGCCAGGTATAAACAATTACAAATTTTACTCTAATTATACCTTCTTCTGCTCCTCAGGGAATGGTCCACAAAAGATGAATCCAATCTATATATGATCTTTGATTATGTTTGCGGCGGCGAGCTGTTCACATATCTGCGCAATGCAGGCAAATTTACTAGTCAAACTTGTAAGTTGGCCTTAACGAAATCACTGTAGTGACCAACTAACAATAGACTTTATCTTTTTAGCCAACTTTTATGCGGCTGAAATTGTGAGTGCTTTAGAGTATCTACACTCGCTACAAATTGTCTATAGGGATCTGAAGCCTGAGAATTTGTTAATCAATCGTGATGGTCATCTGAAGATTACAGACTTTGGTTTTGCCAAAAAGCTACGAGATCGCACCTGGACACTGTGCGGCACACCTGAGTACATTGCACCTGAGATAATACAGTCGAAAGGACATAACAGAGCCGTCGATTGGTGGGCATTGGGTAGGTCGACTTACACATTAAATAATTCTGTATTTTATATTAATATTTTATTCATTTGCAGGCGTGCTCATTTATGAGATGCTGGTGGGCTATCCGCCCTTCTATGATGAGCAGCCCTTTGGCATCTATGAGAAGATTTTGAGCGGAAAAATTGAGTGGGAACGACACATGGATCCCATTGCGAAAGACTTGATCAAAAAGTTGCTGGTGAATGATAGAACCAAGCGACTGGGCAATATGAAGGTGAGCTCAATTAATTAAATAGAAGCTAGAGAGACAAACTAAATAAATATTATATATATGCAGCTTATGTAATCCACAATGTTGTGCCTTGAAGAAAATGTTAAATATATTGCATTAATTCGAAATGTATATTTATAAAAACATTTTGTAAATTTCTTGCCAACATGGCAGCCAATTAATTGTCTGCTTAATCTACCTATAAGTTTCCCACTTGGGTTATTTAATAACAACTTTGAGTGTTCTTTTAATTGCCTATTGGTCCGTTATAGACTATGAAAAGAGGTGTAGCAGCTGTTTCATGCTGTGAAGCGTGCATTTAATTTGACAGCTTTTAATGGCGATTACGGTTATAAAGCATATTTATAGACAATTGTTTACACTTGTCATAGCCGCATCGAAATCATTTTTGGGCATTAAATATTGAGCTGCATATATCAAAAATTAATTGTAGAGTCCCACGTCTGTGTCGAAATTCTTGCGTAGATTCCCCATGCACATGGTAGCTGTCAGTTTAGCTGGCGACAAAAAGTGCAAAACAAATTTTTCAAAATAGAAATTATAACAAACAAGCAAACAGTGGAGATGAATTGACTGCTAGATACCCTTTTGCAAAATTTAAGTTGTATTTACAGCTTATCTATTTATTAATTGATTTTTTTTAAATCAAAAAAGTCAGTGTTTAAACAATAGTTTATGCTTAGATTTAGATTTAGTTGATGTTTAGATATGCTCTTCATATATTTTTTCGGTAATGGGTATCCACTTTTAATAGCATGTCGCGCGTTTTCTCAACACGAGCCAACAAATGCAGAATTATTTAAGTTAATTTCCCATTTCATCTTTCTAATTTCCACAGAATGGCGCCGATGACGTTAAAAGGCATCGCTGGTTTAAGCACTTGAATTGGAATGACGTCTACAACAAGAAGCTAAAGGTAAGCAGTACTATATAATTTGTAAACTCTATGTATCTCTCTTTATCCGATCATCCAATTCAATTGTTGAGACGTCACACGTGCGGCCCATTTAATGATTGGATGGTATTGGATTTTGGATAAAATGTATTTTTATACATGGACGTAATTAAAGGCAAATAAACAAATCAATTTTGGAAATTAGCAATGCCGTTAATTAATGACCGCAGCGATTCAGTCGCTTCTAGTGGGCGGCGATCATAAATCTTTGCACGCTCTAAATGCGTTAATAGCTCAATGATCCCCCCTCACTTTGTTCTTGCAATTACTATATGATAATTTCCACTACTGAATTTGAATTTAATCCATCTATATTCTCTCTTTGTAGCCACCAATTTTACCCGACGTACATCATGATGGGGATACGAAAAATTTTGATGATTATCCCGAGAAGGATTGGAAACCCGCCAAGGCAGTAGACCAAAGAGATTTGCAGTTGTTTAATGATTTTTAGAGGCAACTAAACAAAACAATTTAAACCAATAAACTCACCTAAATATATTTCATATATGTACAATATGAAACTTGTATGATTTGCCTCTGCAAATACATTCATTATTCATTATTTATACTGGCAATTAGTGTTAAAAATGCTGTGCAAAACACAAAAGCAATGATATCTATCATATATGATACATACGAGTACATACAAATACATATATATTTATATATAAATATATATATATAATATTCTTATGCCTAATATACGATTCTATTTATAATAAGCCTAAGTTAATGTTATGTCTAACGTGAGACGTCTATAATTATCATTATCATTATTATTATTATTATGATTATAATTATTATGATTATTTGTTTAATGTTCGAGTGCTTGCTGCAAATTGCGAGCAAATCGCACATACAAACATAATTAATTATTGTTAACTTAAAACCGAAACAACAAAAGCAACCATAAAAAAATTAACGTAAAACGTTGAATAAAGTGATAGAAACTCAATATACACGTGTGTGTTTCTTGACATATTATATATATATATATATATATATATATGGTGTATTGTGGTATACAGATATAAGTCACACAGTTTATGTTGTGGTATGTTAATATTTATTTGATCTTTATTGGTCAAAGCTGAAACGGACAGAGGTCCGTTCAGCAGTTCGAACTTACTGAATATCTAAATCTACTTGCAGAGGGTTTTTAAAGCCAAGGCGAAGGCGTCTTCTGCCGGCAGCGTCGCAGTCGGCAGAGACGTCGCTCATGGTCACTTATAATTTGATATCTTAGTACTAATGCTTCGAGAGAGGCGCGCATATACAGATAGCGTGATCGGCATGGTCAAACATGGCGACACTGCACTTTTGGGGAACGTTAGGTTCCCATGCATATTTGTGTGGTCTTATTTCATGCCACTTAAACTGTGAGGCTTACATAAACATTGCCATGGAATGTGACAATGTTGCACACATAAACTGTGTGACTTATATCTGTATACCACAGTATATACTCACATTTTCACATTTGTTATCCATTGTTCTGGCAGGGATTAGTTGGACGGAAAAGTGTCAGTTAATGGTCACG
Organism: Drosophila pruinosa; assembly: GCA_018150935.1. Classification (NCBI taxonomy): domain Eukaryota; kingdom Metazoa; phylum Arthropoda; class Insecta; order Diptera; family Drosophilidae; genus Drosophila; species Drosophila pruinosa. The sequence continues at coordinate 28,199,140 of JAECWR010000199.1, forward strand.
ATCCTCTGCGCTGATGGCCATTTGTTTTATGTCTTTCGGTTTTTCTTTCGTATTGCTGTATACTATTTCTTTTATATTGGTGTTTTTTATAATGTTCTTTTATCTAGTATTTATTGCTGTCATTAGTTATACCCTGTGATTATGGGTTATATTTAGCAGCCAAAGTATTTAAGATGCATATTTTCCTAAATTCAAATATTTTTTATTTATTGAATAGTTTTGTTTTTATAGTTCAAGATATTTTCAAAATTGGCAACCGTTAGGCGTTTAATTTAATTGTGCGCTGTTAAGAGCTCGTTGCTATGATCACCACAAATACGCAGCATACTTTGCGGCTGGTGACGTAATTGACAGAGAATGTGTTGCATACTTTCAAGCGCTATCTTTTTTTGAATTGGCGCATGCGCAATATAAAGCGGCCACCGGGTGCCACAATACTGCAATTGCTGCACCCTGTGAACAACCCCCAAAATTGTGATTGATAAGACGCACACCACCTTGCGGACAGACCCTTGGCCGCAACCACAACAAAAACAACAACAACGACAACAACAAAAACTACAACTACAACCACTGACGCAAAAGCACTACACAAAGCAAAGCCAAATTTAATGTCAATGCGAAGAGCAAACACTCACACTCTCTCTCACACACTCTGTCACGCGCGCTCTCTTTCGCTCAATAACGCTCTCGCACAGGACGTGAAAGCTAGTTTGCTGCTTTGCATTATGAGTATACAGAGGCTCCACTCAGTTAGTCGACGACGTTCGCCTTTGTCGTGTGTGCGTCATTTGACAGACGGACGAGCAGCGAGCCTAAAAGCAGACGTAACGGCCGTTTAGCAGCAAACAGCAGCAAATAGCAAACAGAAAGAAAAAGGAGAAAGAAAAATAATAGAATAGCAAAACGGTAACGCGAATGAGCAGCAAAATATAATAAGCAAGAAAGTGTTGCCACTCTCCATAGTGCAAAGTGTTACTTCTCTCAGTGCGTGCGAGTGTGTGCGAGTACGAGTGCTGTATAGTATGTGTGTGTTTGTGTGTGTGTGAAAAAATAATCAGTAAAATGTTTATGCAAATGCTGCGAGAATTATGCGCCAATTGCGTAAATGCATATAAATTGCAAATCTAATTATATAATAATAATAATTAAGCGAGCGCACAGCAACAACAATTCGGCAAGTGTCTACGTGTGTGTGAGTGTGCTGCCCAAAAGTAGGCAATATAAGCCACGTATATGCATTAGTGTGAGTGCATGCGTTCGCATTCGTGTCTGTGAGGCGTGTTTTATTTATTGGTCAGTTGCATTGTGTGGGTGCAACGGCAACATTCACCCGGAAGTGATTTGTATAAAGCAAAAGTCGCTGAAATTTCACACCGCAAAACCACCGCCCCGCGACCCGCCAGCCAGCCAGTCAGCCAGTTAGCCAGCTCCCGATCCCGCTCCCGCTCCCGCTCTAGCAGCCGCAAAGAGGGCGAGCGGAAATTGTTGCCACTTGGGTAAGTAGCAATGTGTAGTACTACTTCTTCCTCTCGCAGCTCCTCTGCTACTACTATTTTTGTTGTTGTTGTTGTCTGCTTTATAGATTTTTGTATATATCGATTTTCAGCCAGTCGAAATTACGTGCAACAATAAAAAAAAATACAAAATAAAACATGGCACGTTATGTGCTCAAGCATTCAGGCAACGTTTCGGGGTGCTGTGCGGCAGAAGGTGGCGGTAAAGAGGGAAACGGAATGGTGGGGGGGAGGGGGGCACATACGTACCAACCGCAGCCACAGAAATTCACACACACACACACACACACACACTGGCACACACTCAACTGTATTTATAGACAGTTTTGTGGTACGAAACGAAGTTCAACGCCTGAATTTAATATGTCCGATGTAGCTTTTGAGTTTTACGACTAGCACAAAAACGCAAAACTAAAAACCAAACTTGCAACTCCATTGTGCAAGTCAGACATTTGACAGTTGAACCATTAATCAAGTTGCACCTGCCCCCCATGCCATGCAATTTGCTGCCATGCAGTTCGCATCTCAAATTCAAATAAAATCTCCTTCGTTTTGCCTGCATGACGTCATTGTTGGGCCCATTGACGGTCCCATAATATTCCAATAATGTTTTCATTGATGACAACCCCAGAAAAGCGCAAGTTCCTTATTTCCATTGTATGTGCTAGGCCTTTGCTTGTCCTTCTGCAAATTCAAAGTCTTTATCTGGCTTATTCTGCATGCCAACTTCGCAATCAATTTAACTGAATTATGCATAGCCCACTTTGGCCACCAGGTTTTCTTTTACTTAAAGTCCGAGAGTGCTACTTGTATGTTTTGGCCAATGGAATTTAGTTGTCGTTTAAGTATTGTTTGCCTCTTAGTTCTGCGAACTGTTAAATTATTCTAGCCATTTGGCAAAGCTCTCCAAACTATGCAAGAGTATTTCTTTTCTTTCGCTGCGAGTGGAATTTCACTCTCGAAGGTGTTTCTAATTACAACTGCAACCCAATGCGGCAGAAATGGATTGAAATGAAGCAAGAACAGAGCAGCTTAACTATTCGACACAGTTTTCAAAGAGAACATGAAAAAGTTTGTAATGTTGAAGAAAGAAGTCAGTTTAAAACAGAAAGAATTTACACGTTGATAGTCAAAGTTTTGACTGTGGTTTTAAGTTTAGTTGGGAAACTAAAGTTCAAATAAATTTAAAAAAAAATATGCCGCTTTTGTTGAACATTATTTAGATATTATTTAAAAGCAAGAAAGAAACACTTTTGGCAGTGGAATAATTTGTGAACTTTTTCCAAAAAGAAAATGTAATTTGAATTTAACATATTATTAGTTTTTAGTTTTATCTGATTTAGAACAAAAATGCTGCAATGCTTGTTTTCTTTTTGAAGTTTCATAGCTTTATCTGCAGTTAAAATCTTAACAAACATCTTAAAGTTGATTGGAATTTCCATAAATCCCTTGGATAAACGCAATCATAGTTTAAGGCAGACTTGCAAGGACATTGTAATCCCAGTTCCTGGCGAATCTGTCACTCACACTTAAGTTTTTTGTGCTTGATGTAAACAGTTTTAGGTAAACTTTGAGTTAGCTCTTTCCCTCTCAGCCATCGATAGCCCTAAGCCTCAATGTTTGGTAGGGAAGCAAGGGAAACCCTTGTCAAAACGTAGTTGGGAGCAAAACAATTAAGGTGCCGTCGTCAGCAAAAGTTAAGCCCGAGGTCCATTTGACGTCTTGCCCAATCGTAGAATGTCGCGTCACATCAAAAATGCAGTGCATGGAAAAGAAAGAAATATGAACAGTTTCTAACTTCCGTCATGACCAAACACTCTTGCTCCTTGTCGTTGCTCAATACTTACAAGCTGGCTGCAGACCAGCTGAAGGACGAGACAAGTGACTATGGATGGAGAACGGTAATGCCAAACTGAATAAAATATGCGACAATCAGGAGACGAAGGCGAAGGCGATGGCGACGGCGACGGCAACGACGTCTTCATCCAGCGCGACTGCAGCAGACACGTAGACGCCTTAATGACCCAGGGGATTACCGGTAGACGACAACGATGTTGTTGTTGTTGTTGTTGCTGTTGTTGCACTAACATGGACTCACCTCCGGCACTGTGGGCGTTGATAACTGGCTAGTTTTTGGCAGCTGCAAGGTTGTCACTGTCCCATCGTCGAGTGCAGCCAATTAGTTTAATAGATAAAGGACAAACAAAGAATGCTGCAATTAAAAGGCAATAAGCGGCAACTACAATATTTGCCTAATGTGTGTTGCAAAGGGTTGGCTCCCTCTGATAATGGGCTTTTGGGATTGCCGCACGGCCTGCTAGTGGGGGGGTTGGGCAGTGGGGCACATGGCTTTAGAAATGTCAAAAGCAACCCCCCAAACACAAGGAGCGCACTGTCAAACAACAACCACCCATTGGGCGTGTGCACAAGCGGAGAGAGAGAGAGCAGCAAGAGAAAGAGAGAGAGAGGAAGAGAGAGTGCAGGTTGTACACTGTGCTCTCTGCTCTGGCTCTAGCTCTGGCTCTGATTGTCTCTTCAACCCTTACGCCTGCGTGGACTTTTCTCAACTTCTGCGTTGGCACCCGCGTGGCTTTGTCAACAGTTTTGCGTGTGTTTCCGTTATGTCCATCCCCCGCCTCCCCCCCTTCCTCTTAGACCACTTCAGCATTTAGCCGTTTTTGCTCTCTACGTTTTTAAGAATGAATTGAAATGGTCGCCACATTCCCGTACGTCATGTCCTTTGATTAAAGCATATGCAAAAAGTTGCAGTCTTTTTTTCGTTCTTTATTCTTTATTTTTACAGCATATTGCATTTTTCTTCACTGTTTTCATTTTTCTTTGCAATTGCTGTTCTTGTTGTTGCATGCATTTCTTTTGGGGGAATCACATGCATCTGCACATCGAATTGCTTTCTATTCACAGTCGGTTCTTTTGGTCCCCGTACTGTGCCAGCTGGTGTTCTTTCCATGTCTTTCCTGCCATTTGACTGCCAGGATGCTTGTTTCCTGCTCTCCCCCAAAAGGTCTCTCGTCTACTTTGCTTGGCATTGCAGTTTAGCTTATAGTCCAATTTGGTTATGCGACCGCATCAATTTTGCATATGGTAAGCAGCGTCCTTGTGCTTTGTGTCTCGCAATGCCATAGACTTTAGAGTATACATTTACGTTTCGATATGCCACTTAGCTTCCGCTTACAGATGCATGGGGCAAAGGGCTCTAGTGTGCACAACCAACACAAATACTTTTAAACATAAAATAACCCAGAAAATGTTAAATAAGACTGAGTCTTTAAAAGTCTATCTCTTCTAAGAACTTCTTTGACATATAATTTCTAGGAAATTTGTACAAAATGAGCACATTAAATTTGCAAATGGTAAAATAAATTCCCAAATGTTGACTACATTTTTCATCTGCAATTAAAAGTGTTTACTCGTAAATGTTATACCATGCACTAGAAAGATCTGCTTAATTTAAATTTAATATTCAAATATGTATTATTGAAGACTGTGATTTGAATTAAAAAAAAATAATTATAATTTTTATCATTTTAAAATAGTTTGTATTAATTGTAGAAAATCTTTGCCAATTAGAAAGAAAATATTATATGATCAAAGTATTCTCTCATATTCATTAAGAAAAATATTAAATTTGATATGACATTCAATTATATTTCAATTCAACTATCACGAAAAAGACTTACGAGAAATATTATTCGCTGCAAAAAATGCATTACGCTTGACAACTGAGATTTTTCTGAATAAAATTACATTTTAAATACGAAAGGATGAAATTGGTTGAGTTACAACAAAGGTTAAATAGTAATGGAATGAAAAATGTCATTTCCCTTTGGGATTAACGTACTTTTAAAAAATGCCTCCTTTGGCATAATTGTATTTCGTTTTCGAGAGTTGAATGGCTGAAAGCCATGTTTGAGCACTGCTTAAATAAAATGCAGCTGTAAATGCAGAAATGATGTTTTCATCATTTGCAATGGCTATGCTTACTTTGCGCATTGGGTGTGTGCTGGCCACAGGGTGTTTCTGTTGTTACTTTTTTCTGTCCGGCCCGAAAGTATGCAACGAATTATTTATTATACTTGCTTGTCCTGTTACGACTGCAACAACAGCAATAACACAATCACACAACAACACACAACACTCACTCAATTCTTGCCGTTGGCAATTTTTGTGCCATAAATTAAATTCGCATATTTTCTGTTTGCTTTCCCTTGGGGCCACACAGACACGACCTGACCCCACAGCAGTGGCCAGGCAATGCATAAAAAATTGCAGTTATAATTGGCGTAATAATTGCCAGAGTACCGCGTATTTTTATGGGTTGTGGGAGACTAGTTTGTAGCTCGATGTTGCTTTGTAAATCTCATTTTGTCTACCGTTTGCAACTGGGAACTTGCAACCGCTCGCTCGCCTTGCGCTGAGCTAACATAATTAATTCTAATTGAAAAGTTTTGTACGCTGTCACAGTAACGACAGCCAATTAAACATATTTTCAGCTCCACTGTCGAAGGACGAATGGTGGGGAGAGGGAGGGGAAGTGGTGGTGACAGGTCAATTGAATTGCACGTGAAGCGCAAAAATAAATTAAAATGCCAGCGAGCTGCGAAAAACATTCAGATAGTTAGAGAAAGATAGGAAAGACGGACAGTGTCAAGGCAGCTCACAGCATCAGTTTGGGGCAGCAAAAGAGGGGTGGGAGGGGGGTAGCACACTATCAAAGTAGCCGCCATTAAAAACACACGTGTGCATACATAGTAAATGAAAATTGAATTAAGCGCGCTTGCAATGCTACTAGTCCACGTTGTCTCTCGTGCTCGCATCCGTTTTACACTCGTTGACTTTGACAGTGAAGCCCCTGAGCCACGCCTACCGCCTGCCGCCCACCCATAGGTATGCCACGTACCGCCGCCCTTAATTGAATTCAAAGGCAAATATACACGAAATGTTTCAGATGGAAAACGAGAGAAAATGGAGCTCGCTTTCCTTTGGCAAACAAATGCGGCCTGGCCTGGTCTGGTCTGGCCTGGCCTGGCATAGAGCCCAGTTCTTGCTACACCCCCCTGCTCCTCCCAATCCACTCCCTCTCCCTCTTCCCTGTAACTGTTGTGCTGCTTTTGGTTCAGTTTCCTAGCCAGGGGCAGCACACCTACGCGTATAATTGAATGCAAAAAAGGAAAAACAAAAAATATGCAGAGAAAACTCACTATTTTTTATGATTGTTTGTTGTTGTTTGTTATTGGTGTTGTTGTTGTTGTTGCTGCGGTGGCTGCCTCTGCTATTTATCTTGGTTTTCTTTGTTTTCCAACTGCGTGTTGTTCTTGTTGTTCTTTTATTTTCCTACGCGCTGCGGATTATTTGTATAACTAAACTTCAATTTCGTGCTAGCCCAGTGAGTTGTGATGGCAAAAGGAAATTGCAAAAAAAAAAAAGCAAAAAGGCAAAATATGCAGGACGAAGCAGAACGAGGCGGGCAACGGAATGAGATGCACATTTTTATCTATTTTTTATACAGAAACTTGCAGTTCACCAGCTAAACAAATGATGGCAAGTTGTTTTCTTTTAGATATGCGTGTTGGCATTCGGTTTGTTGCATTTCAATTTGAAAATATATCATTTGTTTTCCTTGCATTTGTCGTTTGTGAAACGTATCTATATTTCTCACTAACTTTATAGAACAAAGCTTGCACTGATACAGGTTGGTTCTCCATCTATTTAAGGACTCAATAAACTATCCTTTCGAATCGTTCATTAATCAGGTGTTTTGTTATATCTAGCATAGCCTTCGGGTATTTTAGAAGCCTTTAAAAATCTTTAATTTCATATTTAATAACTATACTTTATTTGTCAGCAATATTTTAAAAATATACAATTATTATTTGCAACAAGAATCAACAGCAAGTTGAATAACAAAGCTGTTACTAAATATTTATATGAAATACTTTTCCATCAAGCTTTAAAAATAAATATTGAATGCAAATGCAGTGTATTTATTTAAATTTGCATATTTTGGAAAATATTATAGCAGACAGAAAACGAATTCATTTAGAATAAACAAAAATACTTCATCCTGCAGACATTCTCCCCATATCGAACCCACCTCTGTTTTCATTTCAGTAATATTGCATTAATGTATAGAATCTTAAATTGAAATCTACCTAGCGGCATTTGATATTTATGAAGTGTATTTTTGTCCACTGTTCAGTATGGAAAGTATACGCTGTTTCACTAATATTTGTGTATAGAATGTTGAATTAAAATCTTCATAGTGAATTTGATATTTAGGAAGTACATTTTCCCCTTGTTGAGCATAGAGAAGTAGCTACAATCATTCAAGCATTTATGGCCGTAATGAAGCTTCTCATATTTCCCCCCAAAGAACTTCGAACATCATCTGCAATCATCATCTTTATAACTGTTGCTCCATTGTTTGACTTTTCCAGTCGATTCATCGGCTTTTCTCGCATTGAACTGTTATTTATGCTTTGCCAGCTTTAGTTTGCCTTACTTCTCCACGAGCTCCACTCATATTTCCCAGCTCAGCCATGGCATGTCCTTATACATCCCCATCCCCTTGCTGACTGGCTTTTTCTGGCCATCTGTTTTTGTGTGTTAATTGAATTTTTCTATCTCTCGCGTGGTGCAAAAATGGGGATTGCGTTTTGGGGCATCTCTAATTGCGGCCCAAATCATTTCATCTCTTTAGCTTCCGGTCACGTTAGTCATTTGCCGTCACTCGTCATTCGACAGTCATTCAGTCGAGGGATAAGGCAAATAACATCCAAATGCTGCCGTTTGCATAATCCAAGGAGCAGCGAGGGGCCGGGCCGAGCCGGGCTTTACATGGACAAATAAGTTGAATTGGCAGGCAAGGCTCTACTCTAACCTCCATAACATGGCCCAGCTGCTGCCGGCCTTTTGGCCATATCGAGCGAAGCCAATTTGCTAGACGAGACGAAGTACGAGGTGGGTGGTGTAACTCAAGTGAAGCCACCGAAGCGCCTCCTGTGCCAGCTTCTCCTGGCTTGTTAGTTTGGTCGCTTTTAATCGAATTTTTTGCCAGCCAGCTGGCAATGTTGTTGCCCCATCGAGCAGTGGCAAGACGCAGTCAGAGACGGGAGAGTAGCTGGGTCAAAATGTTTGCACTCGCTTTGCTGTTTTTTTATGTTATGTTTTTTTTTTTGCATTTTGCGTGTTGGCTTAAGCGGTTTATTAGCCGATTTCAAACTTAGCATCCATGGTAACTAACGCTCTTGGTTTATCATTTTGTTGGATCCTTATTTAATAATGAGGTGGCTCCGACAGTGCGCTCTGCTATGCGGCTTTACTTAAAACCAACAGCTGGTTTATTTTGTGTCATGGCACGTGGCTTTAGTTAACTAGTTTGTTTGCTTTTCGGCCATTTCTGGTTGGGCTAATAACTGAAATCCAGCGCCACAAAATTTGTTGAAAATTTGTTGTTTGGAGTGGCAGAAAGTGTGAAAAAATATAGTACTTTTTGCAACCTTTTAGAGCGGGCTTAGCATTAGCATGACATAATTGCTTTATGCCAATTTGTTGAAATTTCACAATATATTTTATTTGAAGATTAACAACAGAAAATGGCTGAGCTTATGGCTTAATGTGCCAGTGCTTGAATTGAGATTAAATACGCATCATTGATGCCCATTGAATTGATAGTTATTGATAATTGATCATTACTTTAAGGTCTAGTAATTTTCAACTCAATGTCTTTCTCCACTTTAAGCTCTTCCTAACTCTTCCTTGGTTTTCTTTAAAAACTTTTGCGTAACTTCAAGCACAGTACTTTAATCAGCTTTCAGCCAACTTAACCGACCAAGTAGTCGACAATTGCGCCGCAAGCGTAAATAATTGTGTATTCCTGCCACTTGAACTCAGCATTTATTGTTTATGCTTTACAAGCAAGATTGCTCCCATTCTCATTCTCTCTCCCATTCATCTATTTCATCTTTCATCATTTTGTTTTCGCTTTCGCTCACAATGTAAGTGCCCTGGGCGCTTTTATCTTACGTCGTATTCATAAATAATTCCCTTTCCTAGACTCGACTAGCACGTACTTGGCACCCCGAAGTGTGCTTTAAATATTTAACATTTGCAATTCCCAAGGAGCCAAAAGGGAGGCAAACAAAGTGCTGCTGACAAATGCATTCAGATCCAATTGTAATTGAAATCAAAACTAAATTGGCAAATGCCAAGCAACACATAGATTGCAACAGCAACAGTGCTAACAACTCGACAGAATGCTAGTTAAATATTGATTTTAATTTTCCACATAATTGCAATTAGTTGATGAACTGTCAGCAGCTGCGTTGCCCATGTTGTCCAAATGTTGCTGGCATCGTTGTCGATGTTTTTGCCATTGTCGTTGTCGCTGCTGCTGACGCGTGTTTAATCAAGCACAGCAGCAACAGCAACAGCCAACCTTAACAACTACAATATGGGCAAGCTAGAAGTAGGTTTTGTCAGCTGTGAACAACGTTCAGTTACGCTCTAATCTGAAGTCTAAGCAGTGGATTAATCTTGTCGCACTACTAGGAATGTGGACAGTTATTTATTGATTACTGAAGTTGGCTTGTTAAGCTCCAGAGTTTAGTTGTATAAGGAAATAATATCTCCTGAGTTTAGTTATATTAGAAAATAAAATCTTTCCCTTTTTTCAGCAATAAACTTATTTAGAATTGACATGCCTATTTAACATAAGGTTTTTTTAGAGGCTTTTACTTATGGAAACAATCATTTATTATAACTTAATCAGACTTTTAAAAATATATTTTTACTATAGACTTAAATTTCACACAAAGTTTACCATATTTAAAACAAACAATTACTAAAAGCCTATGGTAAATTATTAAAAATGACTAGCAGTTTAATAATAAATTTAACTAGTTGCCATATAAATGATCATTTTTTTTATTATGTAAGATAAAGTTCTTATAAAGAAAAGCACATTAGTAAAATACTAAAGACATATGATAATTAACTAACTAGTAGTTTAATAACAAATCTATACAAATGCCATATAAATGATTATTTTTCTTATTATGTAAGATATTGTACATAAAGTTTCTTATAAAGAAAAGCACATTAGTAAAATACTACAGATATATGATAATTAACTAACTACGAGTAGTAGTTTAATAACAAATCTATACAAATGCCATATAAATAATTATTTCTCTTATTATATAAAATAATGTACATGAAGTTAGGTAAATACTACTGGCTATAAAATGCCATGAAAAATATATTTGCTAAATCACAGCTATAACTCATTCGAGCTCTACATACCTTCTCTCCTGCTCATTTACAGGATATGAGTGTGTTTTGAAAGGCAAAGCCTCACTGCCAACTGTGCTGGCTTTGCTCCAATGACGCCCATTTGCTGTACCTCTTTCGGTCTGGGGGAGTCCAAGTCAATTATGCTTGTATTTGTGCAGTGTGCCTGTGTAGGCGTCACCTCTGTGTATGTATGTGTGTGTGTGTGTGTGTGTTAGCTCTGTTATGGCACTTACGCACAATTTTCACAACTCAAAAGGCATTTATTGATTGCACTTTAAAAGCCGGCTGGCTCTGCTGGCTTTGCTGGCTTTGCTGGCAGCTGCCAGGGCAACATACCAAAACACTCATACGCCACGTTGGCCCATCATCATATCTTCGACTAGCAGCCGTGTTCAGTCCTGTGCCTGGCACACATTTCCTCGTCCTGTGGTGTGCGTTTATTGACTGCCGCTTTTCGTTATTCATTTTTTTTTTTCTCAATTTTTTTAAATTGAGTTTTTCTGCCATTTGCTCAACACCCGGCTTCCAAGCCGCATCAGGCCACACTTTACCACTGTTCACCTCTGTTCACAGTTTGCGTTTGCCCTGCAGCCACTTAGTTCAACTTTTCTCTCCTTTGTTTGCCTGATGTTGTCGTTGTTGTTGTTGTTGTTTTTTCTCCTTTTCGTTCGTTTTTTGGGAAAAGCCAATTTTGTGCCCAACTTCTGGGCACATGTAAATTTGTGTAGCATATTTTCTTTTTCGAGGGGGTGAAAGCAGAACGGAAAAATCAAAGTAACTTGCGCTTTTCTCAGTTAGAAATTGTGCCTCCTCCTTCATGTTGTCGCTATCTAGGCTTGAAGTTCATGCCCCAAGGGGGTTCATGCCAGCCATGAGCCGTCTAATGAAGAGCACTTGACAATGAGCTCTGTTGTTATAAATTTATGCAGGAAACTTTCTAGATAGCTTCTTAATTATTTTTTGATGTATTAAAATCCCGTACTGTGGCTTTGCATATATGTAAATGTTAATTGGCCGCTGTGATAAAACCAATGGAATTTACGCTTAAATTATGCATAACCTGACAAAAGACTAATTGAAATTATTCATCAAAGCTGTGCAATGATTCTCGCATTTCGCATTTTGATAATCTACAGTATGTGGCAAATGCAGCTTAACAGCCAATTGGCTGCCCAATTAAAATGGCCAACCAAGTCAGACGTAAATAATGATGAAAATATGCATTATATTGCTTTTTAATGCGCAAATTACAATGATCGTTATGGCAAGGTGTTTCAGCAATAATTAATTATTTATGATGAGCTGGAATACGAGTAATTGAATTAAGTTTATCGTAACAAAAACAAATGACATTTATGTAACATAGTTGTATCTTTTTTCTTTAAGCACTTAATTAAAATCTAGCTACAATAAATTTCAAAATTTAAATGATTATAGATACACAATTAAACAAAAAATGTGATTCAAAACAACAGTTTAATTAATATAGAATTATGCATAGAAAAAACATTAGAAACATAAACATAATAAAGCGCATTAAAGTAAGTCATAACAACGAAGCTTAATCACTTCAATGTAACTACAAGTTTGTTATATTTAATGACATTTATTTAGGATATTTTAGCACTATTTAGAACTGTTTATTTATGTGCAATAGAAAGTCATTCCATTATTCGTGGCTGGCTTTTATGCGCATCAATCACAAAAGCCCGCCCAGCTCAGCCTCCTTTATGACGGCAAGGACTTTCCTTTTGCACTTGGTCTAGCTCTGCTTTGTGCTTCAGTTGTTTGTGACATTTTCCTAAAGAGACGACACACGACCCAAAAACATAAATTTCTATGGGGTCGCGAGCAAATCAACGCCGAGTGCTAAACGTTTTGCTTATGATTTTTATTGCTCTATATTATGTATGTATATATATATATATTATACTATATGTGTGTGTGAGTTTAAGTGTGTCTTTTGGCATATTTTTAGACATTTTTGTCGCAGCGTTAAGTGCGCCGCAGCAGCGGAAATGCCAACTATGACATGAATGAGCTCGAATTGTTTATGTGCCTCGACTGGCCACGCCCCTTTTTCTAAAGTGCACACATGTGTCTGCAGTATGTGCATGTGTGTGTGAGTTCTTAATTTCCATTAAGTTGCCGCCCTTTTTTGATGAGCAATTTCTCAGTGTGTAAATTCACATTGCTCGTGTCAGTTTTCCACTTTAAGCGCATTTTTCAAATTAGGTTAGCGGAGCGCACTGAAAGTGAGAAGATGGCCGGAAAATTGTTGACTGAAAGTTTTCTTATTATGCTTGGCATTGTTTTCTTGTAAAAAGAAAGCAAGTGGCTTCCTTCCTCTGCCATGTCCATGTTTTACATTTTGAAACAGCTTTCAGCTGCCAGCTGATGCTGCCATTTGGCCCAAAGATCCCACACCCCAGCTGGCCCCTCCGACATGCCCTCTTGGCCATCACCCATTGCCTTACAATGTTACACAGTTTGATGCGCATTTATTTTTCAATTTCGTGTGCGTGAGACACCCTTAACCCGATTCGGCCCCCATACACAACCCCATCGGAAAGCACAAAACCCAACCCCAATCCCATCAGCGTCATCAGCGTCAGGCGTTGCCTCAGCGCCAACTAGGCAGTTGTGTACAAATATACAAAGGACTACCTGCCAAGGTCTTTGAGAGAGAGGTCCAGTTGCGTCTTTTTCGCCGTTGGACACGTTTTATTAGCCTCTTTTATGCCCTCAAGCATCGTTGGGTTTTCACAGTTTTTTAGTGGAACTTTTTAAGTCATTTTGAGTTTAATTCCCTAAGTCTTTTCAAGCAGCCATATTATATAACGGGATTGCGAAACGAATCCCAAATTAATTGACTTGACAGCTACAGCAGCTATTCATAACAAATACAATTGGGTAGAAAATGTGTTGAAATGGATGGTAATTAACATAGACTGTAGGCCGAATTCAATTACTACGAATTGCATTTATCAATTTTAAACAAATAGCTGTTAGGGTTGCAGAAAATAAAAATAAATTTTAAATATTTCATTTCTTATTATTATTTAATCCACATACACATTTGTTTAGTAAGAGAAAAATAAAGTAGCAAATAAATAAATATCAATGAACAATATAGCTTCATTAAATATTTATATATTTACTTAATGAATGCAACTTTCAAATGAAATAACTGCTAGTAACTTGAACATCCATTCTTAAATTGCATAAATAAAATATTAAATGACAAAATGTACTTTTCATGAAAGTTGTTTTGTATATAAAATGAGCCAATCATTTATTCTTATTTAAACATGTTTATTTACTTTTATGAGCATACTAGCTGCTGTGTATTTACTGATGCTCTATTTTTATATACTTTTTATAAAGACACTTTTAACTTAAGCATCTCGATCTGACTATAAATCGTGCTAAAATTGCACACTTCCTGCAAGGCAAAGTAATTAAATGGCAAACACTTTAAAGTCAATTGATTATTCGCAATATCAATAAACACACTGGCACACTCTCCCACACACACACACACATATTATGGCGAGCTTACCTCCTCAGGCTGTAGTAAGTGGCAAGTGTGTGTTTCTTGTGCTGCACAGAGAGATTGCCTCATAAATTTACGAGTGAATTTTAAAGAGGACTAGGATAAGCGACAGACTGTAATGGACCACGCCAGGCTGCTGTGTGTTAGAGGTGTTTTTAATTAGATAGAGGGGGGTGTGAGTGTGTATGTGTGTGTGTGTGTCTGTGTGACAAATAAACTTGACTATTAATATGGCCAGTTTCCATTTATTTCAATTAAAAATGCTGTGCAGTTGGCCTCTTGCACTTTGGGCATAAATATTTATTGCTAATACCAGCCCACATAAAAATGCACTATCTCTTTCTCTGTCACTCTCCATCAATTATATAAGCTTTCTCTGCTTTTTCGATACTTTACAGGCGCAACTAAAAGTTAATGAATGTTGCAGGCATTTGCATGTGCAACAAATTTGCGGCAAGCTGCAACCTCAACAACTGCAATAAAACTTTGAACAAAAGTAATTAAAAGCGTAGCGAAGTTCATTTTGGTGCGCTATGCGACAACTCAATTGCTGAAGCCAAAGCAGGGCCAGGGGAAGGGGAAGCGAAGCAGGAAAGGAGCTGCTGGTGTGAATGGCCAGACGACAGCTGAGGCTGCCTGCGAGAAACAGCTAACAGCTGACAGCTGACAGTGCTTATAGCCACGAGGACGAGCCCAGCCAGCCCACGGCCACAGCCATAAAATGCAAAAGGAGAACAATGTGACGGCAGACAACTGCCAATTCGTTGGCCCCTATCGCCTGGAGAAGACCCTCGGCAAGGGTCAAACGGGTAAGTCTATTTCGCTAACCAATCAACTCGTCAAACTCATCAAGCAATTTCCATCTGATTCCCAGGACTTGTCAAGCTGGGCGTGCATTGTGTGATTGGCAAGAAGGTGGCTATTAAAATAATCAATCGCGAAAAACTCAGCGAATCGGTGCTAATGAAGGTAAGCGAAATACGAGTACTCTACTTGCTTCACAACTGTCTCCACCAATTACCCACTCCCTTTATGGCTTATGACTGTGCAAAAAGTTTAGTAGCAAATTTTTTTTTTATTGCTTTGTTGTTTGTCCTTTGGCACTAGTCATAAAAGCGAGGGGAAGCAAACAGAAATACGACAATAAAATTTCGTCGCTCTGTTTTTCGCCTTGAATTCCAAAAGACAAGACAACTTTAAGCTCTCGACTAAAGCCGAGGATTGTCAGCATGAATGTGTTTTGGCATGTTTTGCTGATAAAGGGACGAGACCCAGCAAGGAAAAAAAAAGGAATCAAAACATTTTTATGGATTTTTAAGAACTTTGCAGGATATCTATCAAAAAGTTGGTTATGGCACAAGTTTAGCGGGTCAACTTCTAATTAAACTGTGAGCTGCGTTAAAGCGAAATATAAACCGGAATGTGTTGACATTCGCATGTGACAGAGCTATTAGATAGTATTACTTTTGAATATTTAATGATTGTAGTAAGGTAACTAGTAAACTACATCAAATTAGATTATTCAGCTAGCTGCTAGTATCTGCAATGATTTGAAAGTAACACAATTGTCTTCAGCATTGCTTATATCTTGTTTATACAATTCTCACTTCAAAATTCAGTATTTATTTATTCACACCAGCAAAGTTTGAAGACTTGCAGCAAATGCCATAATCAGTTTTATTGCAGAGATAAATACACAGCTTGGCTATTAATAAATTGTAAAACAACTAATGAAACACCAGAATAAACTTATTAATTAGAGCTTAATGGCACAGGAATTAAAGTTAGCCGCATGGAAAGAGAAAGAGTTTTATCAGATTCTGTCAGAATAGAAGCGACCAACCATGAAATGCCAAGTAAATTATTACCACCAAGCATTGGTGCACTTTTGTAGGACACTGAAAGGACATGCGACAAATTAGTGCGTGCGTCGACAAAGTAAACCAAAAATACAAAAGGAAAATCACCAAACTGGAACTGTCAATAGGGAAAGGGCGAGATAGACTTTGTGGGATAGAGTAAGTGAGATAGAGTGGTGACTAAAGCTCAGCGATGGCTCCTATATGCTATGTACATTTGCTTATGTATATAGTATATACTGCAGACATACATGTATTGTATTGTATATAGGACAATTGAGTGCAAGGTGAACGCGCTGGCCTCTATAAATAGCTTGGGGGCGATTGCGTGTCCTGGCAGGTCAGCAGCTGGTTGAGACACGCAATGACATGTCGCAAGCAAGACATTTACATTTTGAAAACATAAACACGCTGAATGCATTGTAAATGCGAGATATTATCGAACAAAAGTGGGAGAAATGTACAATACTTGTAGTGAGAAAGTAAGCAGCATTATCGATAATCACTTGCAAAACATTTTAAGGATAATTACTTAGTATGTTTGCTTACTGTGTTTGCTGTCGAGCAGGACAGGCAGGAGCTAGCAGCTAGGCTAGCCATGTGTGTGTGTGTGTGCGTTTAACAAGTGCTCAAGTTCTGGCATTGTCATTGTCATTCAAGGTTGAACGTGAAATTGCCATCATGAAACTAATCGATCATCCGCACGTGCTCGGTCTAAGCGATGTGTATGAGAATAAGAAATATTTGTATCTAATATTGGAGCACGTATCCGGCGGTGAACTCTTCGATTATCTGGTTAAAAAGGGACGTCTAACGCCCAAGGAGGCGCGCAAGTTCTTTAGGCAAATCATCTCAGCGCTGGACTTCTGTCATTCACACTCCATATGGTAGGTAGTCGCAAACGCATTGGCAAATCTATTCGTCTGATGGCGATAGATGTTCACCATAAATCTCAATAACCTTTTGCCACCATTGCCGCCCATCATTGCAGTCATCGTGACTTGAAGCCAGAGAATTTGCTGCTGGACGAGAAGAATAACATCAAGATTGCGGACTTTGGCATGGCCTCATTGCAGCCAGCGGGCAGCATGCTGGAAACATCATGTGGTTCACCACACTACGCCTGTCCAGAGGTCATACGGGTGAGTCTGAATGAATCAAACTATCGGTTAACCTATTACGTATACGTAGCAGTGAACTATCATATTAAATATTAATCGGACAGGTATATTGGGTAAACATAGAACAAAGTTTCTATTTAAAGCACCGTTGTCAGGCAAATCTATTACGTATGCGCAGTGTTGAACTGTCAGTTTAAGAACACATATAAATATTGTATTAATATAAGTTAGACATTGACGCAATACGTATAAGCGAAGTTTAGCTATAATTATGTATGATTTGATTGTTGTTTAAGTTCTGACGGAAACTTTTAATTAAGGAAAACAAAATAAATTCAAACTGCATGCTCACAAAAGTATGCTCTACACATTTCTCTAGAAATCAATTGGCAATAAAACTCTTACATATATAATTTAAAAAGTCTGCAGAAATATTTTCCAAAGTGCGGAAACTGCTCTAAAGATACTGAAGCATGAAATGCCATTGAGCTGGAACTGTTGACTCTTAAAAGGAAATCAATGCTCATTATAAACGCGTTCGTTCCTCTATGACGATTGCTATTCACAGGGTACAACTTTGACTCCTTGACTCCTTGACTGCTGCCGTCAATCAAGGAGAAGTTTCTAACACATTTTCGTCAGCTTCAGCTGCGTTAAATCCTGCAGCTCCCACCTAGTGTATGGTGTGGCTTGGTATCCCATGCAAATGTGGCCAGATATGCAAATTGCGTATCTCTTGCAACGTTTGCCGTTGTCATGTGCGCATATGATTTGCCGTTAGGAGCAAAGGGAGTCGAGGGAGCCGTCGGGGCTGCCGATGCCATGTGGCATGACAGACGTTAGCGTGTTTGGCTTAACCAAGCAAGTTGCATGCATCATTTCACTCACGCAGCAGTGGCAGCTTCTGTTGCTGCTGCTGCTGCTGTCTGGAAAGTCGAGAGCTGCGTGTAATAAATTCATAAGCGGAATTTTAAAATATATCCTTGCCTGCAGCTATAAATCTCTGTACCGTTACGTGATCTTTTGCAAAACCCAAGAATATCTGAATGTATTTTATAAATATTCAAAAACACAAAGTGCTGTCTCGCCAGCCGTATTCGTAATTGCATTTGTTGATGGGTAGCACCCAATCTCTGCCGCAGGCACAGGGACATTGTGTCTGCCAAATGATAACTGGCAGCAGGATAAGAGGGGAAAGCTTCAGTTTGTAATTGATTTGACTCTCTTTCTCAACAAGACGCAGGTGAACCTGAGGACACCTCAGTCAATCAATCACTTGAGTGGTCGTTAAAGGATACAAAGCTGGGATGTTTAATCATAGCTACGTTTGCTGTCAGTTAGAGACAGAGTCGAGATAAGAGCAGGTTTCAGTTGCACAATAATCAAACTTAAATATAATCTGTCTAATGTGTCTTTTTTCTTTGATTTATAACACAAGAAAATGTTAAAGGTATTCCAAGAATACTTTTGCTTCTATTACAGTGCATATAGATAACTTCTTGAGGCTTTTCATGGAAAAGAAGATTATTAAATTCAAAGATTTTAAGTATAAAATTATGAAATAAAATTCTGTTAAAAAAATACATTTTTAATTTTAGAAAATGTATATTTTTATATAACTTCTTAAAGCCTTCCAAGGAAAAGAAGATTATTAATTTCATATATATTAAAGAGGAAATTATTAAATACAATTCTGTAAAAAAATTCTTTCATTCTTTCATATGTTTGACTTTAAATCGTTTTTTTTCGATGCACTAAGTATTCGAGAACTCGCATTGCTTGTCCTGCTTATACTTTAATTCCAATTGTTTGTGTTGGCAATAAAAGACTAAACTTTTTACCTGCCCCAACTGTAATTGCAATGGGCATTACACATCGCTGAATGTTGCAGCAATTATTGTGTGCAACTCGAAGTCGTTGTGCCACTTAGCGGCCAAGTCAATAACCGAAGGCTGCCACTCACTGGTCGGCATTTGACGGACACGTCAATGGACGTCAAAAAAAGGAAGTGCAGCAGCTTGTCGTAGTTGTTGTTGTTCTTTGTGTTGTATTAGTTGTTGGGTTCTGTTGGGTTCAACGACTGTCTACTGCTTGTGCATTAGTTGCACTTAATTGTGGCATATATGCATTAATAAATGTGCAATAAAGCAAGTCTTTAAATGAACATTCTCTTGTGGCGAAAGGGTAAAAGGATTTCACTCTCAACCACGCCCACAATAGCCAATTTTCTTAATCGAGTTTCGCATATAGAGAGAAATGGAGGAAAAAGACAATAAAACTAAATCACACACAAGTGAAGCAAACTAATAAAAATGAATAATATATTGAGGCTGCGACGGAGACATACCCTATAAAAATAGACTTATGTCGTAGGAGAACTTAAGCTAGTTTAGAAACATATTGAAATGTAACTATTTAAATTATCAAGAATAAATTAAAAAGGGTAGATACAATTTTTTATTATTTATTTGTAATATTTTCGAGTATGTTGAATTCATAAAGTATTTTAAGAGTAAAATAATAAAATGATAATACTTGAATATTCAAAATAAATAATTTTACTTAATTTTATATAATTTCTAATAAAATGCTGAACTTAAAAAAAATACAGAAAGCATTTTGAAATACAGATTATGTTTAAAATATATCAACTACATTCTTATTGCGATAGCATACACTGAGTATTTGAAACGTCTCAATTTCTGATTTGCTTGTTTTGTTTTTTCCTATTTCTTTTTTGTCCATTCCCTTTTGCTCGATTTGTTCGCTCCGGCCAACCATTTGTTTGCTGCCTTCTGCCTTCTGCTGGACGGGTGGGGTGGCAACCGCAGGGGGAGAAATACGATGGACGGAAGGCGGATGTGTGGTCATGTGGTGTCATACTGTATGCACTGCTGGTGGGTGCGTTGCCCTTCGACGACGACAACTTGCGACAGCTGTTGGAGAAAGTCAAGCGCGGCGTCTTTCACATACCGCACTTTGTGCCGCCCGATTGCCAGAGTCTGTTGCGTGGCATGATTGAAGTGAATCCAGATAGGCGTCTAACGGTGAGTCATCCAAATGGTCAAACAGTCAAATGCCAAATGCAGTCGAAAATCTAAGCAGCAAATTCAATGTGCGTGCGTGGTTGTTTGTGGCATGCAACAACCCCCCAAAAAAAAGAATGTAAGGCACAGTTTTCACTGTTTGCCTTTGCTTTCTTTTTTTATTGGGTCAAAACGCTGCAGGATACGAGTGTTTGTTAACGTATGTGTAATGTGTGGTTACTTTCAGCTGGCCGAAATAAATCGGCATCCCTGGGTCACGGCTGGGGGCAAAGGTGAGCTGGAGCTGGAGCTGCCCATGATGGAGGTGGTGCAAACACATGTCATACCCACAGCCAATGCTGTGGATCCGGATGTGCTCAATGCCATATGCTCGCTGGGCTGCTTCAAAGAGAAGGACAAGCTCATACAGGAGCTGCTGAGCGCCAGGTAAGGAGCTGTCTTTGAAGTACTCGTATGTGCTAATATAATTCTATCAAATGCAGCCACAATACCGAAAAGGTCATTTACTTTCTGCTGCTGGAGCGCAAGCGACGTCGGCCAGCACTGGAGGATGATGAGGAGATTGCACAGAAGTCGCGCAGCGAACTGGATGCAGTGGATCCGCCAAGGAAGCGACTCGACAAGTGTCGCATCAATGGCACCAATGCGCCTAGCTATGGACAGATCTCAGAGGGATCACCGCTGACGCCGCGACGCCAGGCCTTCAAGTGAGTCAGCATAGCACTCAAGTGCTGGCCGCCATTAATCCCCTTCTCTCTCTCTCTCTCTCTCTATGTCTCTCTCTTAGCTTCCGCTCGTACAGCAGCACACGGAACCACCAGAGACGTTCGCCCACCACGGTGTCGTCCTCGGTGCGCAGCTCCTCATATCACAGCCCGACGCGCTGCAATTCCCCGATGAGCTCAGCGCAGCAGCAGGCCAATGCCATATCGCGCCCATCCTCGCCAGCGGCGGGCACTCGTCACTCCACGTATGGGGATCGCGAGCGTTCGGGTTCAGTGCATCATCCGTCTGTCAGTCGAACGCCATCGCACAGCTCACAGAAGAGCATTGAGGGTGACGTTGTGGTGGTCAGAGAGCCACGTTTGGAGCGTCGCGATTCGGCTCGACAGGCCCAGGAGCGAGGTGGCAGCTCGATGCGGGAACGTGGCGACTGTGTGGGACCGCCACCTGGCAGTCCTGGTGGCAATTCGATCAGCAATTCGTCGGCAGCTTCGCCATCGGTGCACCATCGCGCCAACTCAGGTCCGACCATTGCCATTAGTATGTTCCACGATCCAGACTCGAATAGTGGTGTGTGCATGCCCCGTAGACCCTTTGTGGTATCCCCCCCTCTCCGCGCAAGCGACTCGACTCTAATCCCATCTCTTCCTTTGCCCATTCTCTCCACAGTTGTGAATCCTAATGGCTCGCCAATGATGAATAATAGCAATCCTGGCATGCCCGGCTCACCCTGCAATACGCCTGGCGGGCAGCTCTGGAAGACGCGACTCACGAATATCAAGAACAGCTTTCTGGGAAGTCCACGTTTCCATCGCAGAAAAATGCAGGGTATGTTCTGAATGAATTTCTCATTTGAATAGTTCTTTGACCGCTTGCATTTCAGTCTCCGCTGATGAGGTGCATCTAACGCCGGAATCGTCGCCAGAGTTGACCAAACGCTCCTGGTTTGGCAACCTGATAACCACAGAAAAGGACGAGACCTTCACCATATTGGTCAAGGGTAAACCCATTGCCACAGTCAAAGCGCATTTGATACACGCATTTCTATCTGTAAGTCTCAAAAGGAGCTTCTTATAAACTATGTACAATTTTCTATACATGATGAGTAGTCAATAGTTAATATCTTTTTATTAACTGAACTGTGTGGCGAAATGATTTGTGTTAGTAGAACAAATATTTTAATCTTAATAAATATCAACAAAGTAAAGTAATCGTTTAAACAAATTATAGAAAAAAAATAAAAATAAAAAAAATATACTGCGGAGTGCCTAAAAACCGGACATTTAATAGTTTATTGAATAGTTAATAAAAATAATAATAATTATAGTAATATTAATAGTTATTTAAAACTACAAGTTGCCAAAATAATCTAAATTTTATCTAGCGAATGTTAGACGTAGTTGGAGTAAAATATGTCATAGTAAACTTAGCATCTTTATTAAGTATGTGAGGCAACAAAAATATTAATTTATTGAATTAGAAATAAATAATTATGTATATTCCAGAATACTATGAAAAATGACAAAAAGATGGATGTAAAAAAGAAATGTCATTAAAGTAAACTTAAGCTCTTAATTATATATGTTATATGTCTATATTATTGTTCTAGAGAAATTGTTGTCACTTGCATTAAATAGACCTTACTCAAGATATGCCTTCTTAGAAAACAGTTGTCAAGTTCAGTTTACTAACCCAGATTAATCAACAATTTGCAGATGGCCGAACTATCGCATAGTGTAGTTTCGCCCACCTCGTTCCGTGTGGAATATAAACGCAACGGCAACGGACCAGTTATGTTTCAGCGTCATGTCAAGTTTCAGGTGAGTGGAGAACTCTGTAAAGATCTAAGAGCGATATTAAATGAGCTTTCTGATGCACAGGTTGACATTAGCGCCATTTGCAAACAAGGTGATATTGCGGATATGCTATTCGCTCTAACGTTTACACTGCTATCAGGTATTGCATACCCTGTAAATGTTCTCTTTAACTTCAATTTATAAACTGCCTTCGTTTTCGTTTGCAGGCAACATACGCCGTTTTCGTCGCATTTGCGAGCACATACAATCGCAGGTGTGCTCGAAACGCTTTCCGGGTCCTAGCAGTCCACCAACAGTAACCTCAGTCACCCAGGCGGTCTCCGAGAGCTCCTCATGTGGTTCGGTATCCAGCGAACGTTTGTCCTACAAGCGACAGGTGGTATGTACATATGGAGAAATGTGCTTGACATATTTCTAATTTGTAACTGACAATTGATTGTATTGCTTGCAGATTGAAAATGATTTGGAGAACGATTCCATCTTCTCATACAAGTCGGGCAATGGACGTCGCGCTTCTACGACGAACAACAACAATGCCAATCCCGTGGACATACCAGGCAGTCCCATTGCAGTGCGCTCAAAGTGAGTTCAAAGTTGCAAAAGCGATGATAGTTCACAGATATTGATTGATGTTTTAATCACTTTTGCAGCTCCGAGACAGCTGAACATGAACGCAACCGGGAACTGCAGAGTGAGCGACAGGCGACAACGATGTCGGGTAGTGCAATCGCATGAGAATTATTTCTCTGATTTAGTTACATTTTTCCCAAGGATATTTGTTTTCAACTAACAATGCGAAATGCAACCAAATATTTCCTCTAAGCGAACTCAAAACCAGAAACCGAAACTGATACAGTATTTTCCCCACTATTAAGTACCCAAACACTAACCACAATAAACTCGATAAGTAAAGCAATAATAGTGGAATTTACAAACACACGAAAACATAAATAAACAAAATAAAAGCATACACAAATCTTCAAATAAAATAATCTTAAACTTTTTGAAATTTCGACAGCTGAAGCGAAAATTGCTCGAAAACGATTGATGGAAAACTTTTGCTAGCTGCTGCAGCATTTCACTTACAAGCATTTTGTTATATTTATCTGAAACTATATTTCGATATTGTTTTTGCAATCATTTCTTTTATATAGTGTGTTCTTTTGTATGGACATTGTTGCCGCCGCGCCTAAAAAGCTTACAAAATACGAATAAAAAACACCGTGTAAAAATACAAAATACAAAAATTAAATAATGATGGTAAAAGAAAGAAAGATGAAATAAAGGAATATTGAAAAATAAATAAAATATATACGAAATGAATTCGTTTTTGAATACGCTCTAGCTTAAGCCACCATGTTATTATAGAGTTTTTTCATAATCTAGTCTAGGCTTGATATTAGCTATGCAAATTAAAACGCTACTCAAGTAAATGCCACCAATTTGTATATTGTGTAAAGAAACAAATGAAAATGCACTGAACATTGACTAAAAATATTTAAAAAAGTAAATCCCTAAAATGCTATGCGTTTGCTGTTTTTCTATGCCAGACAAATGATATAAAACCAAAATGACAAAATACAACTATTTTGCTATCCACTAAACAAATACTCGAAAACATAAACTATTTTTCCTAATGAACAACAAATACTAAATGAACAGCGACATCTTTCAGACTTCTAAGCATGCAAGCACGACGATCATAACTGTGTTGTGTTGGTACAGTAGGAACTGGGATACGATACAGTGTACTATATAAAGAACAGTTAAAACGAATAATCACAAGGCATAAATGAATATGTATTATGGCAAGTTAGACTAAAGCAAATAAATTGTATAAATCAAATGATGTTATGGTAATGGAAGTTGTTCAAGTTGCTGAGCTGCACGAGAGCAAAGGAAAACCCAATAAAAATTGACTTGAAACTTTTCTATTAATTAAAAAAGCTAAAAAGCTAAACATCTTATAGAGTACACACGCTTGGATTAGTTCAAGCCGGCTGTCCACAAATGCACAAAAATCTTGATATATGTCATTCTCATAGTTATTATTGTCGATAATAATCTTTCACTTTCCCATTTCCAATCATATTTTTCTATTTTCTATCATACATTATATGATATTTTGAAACTAAAAGACTTATGAAAAATGAACATAAAGCAAATCCAAACAAAAACCGTCCATTTATCCAGATTTAAACTATAACGTAGGCAGCTCAGCAACTTAAGCAATTCGGGCATGTCGAAAAGATGCGAAAAATGAGGTAAAAACTAAAAATATTTAACTAAATACTGAATATAAGTATGTATAGTAAAATATACTGAATAGATGAACAACTGTAAGACAGCAATATAAAGAGAAGATAAAAAAATTGAAAAAAAACGTGATTAGTTTATATAATATATGCAAATATTAAGCAAGTTAATGGCGAAAAGTATAAAGTATAAAGTATATATACGAGTATACGAAAAATACAACAAATTCATTAAAGACAGCAAACAAAAAATATTCAAATCAAATTTGTGTAGTTTAAAAATTAAACTGATCAAAATAAATACTCGATTGCGACAAAGAACACATGCAATAATGTTGAAATTGAATTACTTTTTAACATAAACTATATAAAAATAATAATAATGATAGTAACAATAACAATGTAATGAATAATTCCAATAATAATAATACGAGTAAATTATTTATCAATCATTCAAGGACTCATTTAACCAGACAGATGACATACATTCAAAATTAAGCTCACCGAATCGAACAAATAGCATTGCATATACATATATTTATTATACACATATATACATACATACCATACATATACATATACATGCATATATCATATACATACACGTAACATTATTTAACTAAATCTTTATATACATACTTACATACATACTATATTCTGTACTTACATGTACATATTATTATGCATTTACTTTCATATACAACAATGATGCCCGCATCCATACATACATACATACATACATCAATCCTTTCATGCATACGTGTACTCTTCATATACATATATACTATATCCCATATACATGGCATACACACACTTATATAAAATATATATATATTTACAACAAAGGAAATCCCAAATTTAACTCAAATTTGTCGTAGAAGACCCAAAATTGTTGATTTTGTATTAAAACCGATACAAAATGTACAAAAAAAAAAAAACAAATAAGATCATATTTTTGACATGACGAACGAAAAGAATATATATGTATATTTAAAATACTAAGTAAAATACCAAAATTGCTCTGCATACTAACACAACAACACAAGGAAAAACTAAATAAAAATAAAATACAATAAATGCTTTATAAATACTATGAATACAATCTAATACTCAATGCTGCATAATGCCACGCCTACCTTTTACCTTATCTGAAGCCTAAACGAAAAAACAAAAAAAAAACCAAAACATTTTTGCGCTAACTCGTATAAAAAAGAATGCAGAATGGAATGTCGAGAATGCTTAACTTGCAGTAACCCTGAACCCAGACACTGTCTATGTGGACTTATCATTTATTGTCTAACTGTTTTGAAATTTTTCAGCTGAAGTCAGAAATTGTCCTGGTACAGGGTATTCTGGAGAACTAACTAAAAACAAAAATCAAAATACTTTTCTTAAAACCACAATCAGCCACGCACCTTAATCATTTTAACAGCTTTTTGTAACTCACACGATTGAGACCGAATTTTGCGTTGAACTGCAAATTAATAATTTTATATGCAATGTATACATATTTCTATATATGATATGTATACAGCTATATTATACGAATCTGAGCAAGCGCTTTTTTCAATCGCGAATGTTTACATTTAAATTATAAATATATAAATTGAATATTTCTAAAAACAAAAAACAAAAAAAAAAAAAACATGAAACCCAAAAACATAAATTTAGACTGTAATATTGTGTATTCTATTACGCTTTATATGATCATTTTTTCATTTGATATTTGAAAATACTTTAATGAATTATTTTTGCAAGGTTAAAAAGCTTAAGTTAAATGCATCGTGCGCTTTGTTTATATAATCAAATAAGTTGAAACTGTATTGTACATTTAATTTAAGCTTGGGATAAAACGTATCTAATGTGAGCGTCTGATAGGGCAGGCATCCATTGAAACAACAAGAACAACAAACAAATATGAAAAACATAACATAAAACACAAAAACAAAATGAAAACAAAGAAAACCAAACAAGTGCATCTGTTATTAGGTTAAAGGAATTATTGATATTGTTTGCAACAAAATGTGTGAAATATATATAAAATAATTATAAAATCTAGCATAAAACAAAACAAAACAAAACCAAAAACCGAAAAAAAAACATACAACAAAAGTGAACATGAAGCGAACAAAAATTGTAATTGCAATTTAAAAATAAAATTATAAATATTTCAAGTAATGAAATTAGGTGTTTGTTATTTCAAATTTGATTTCAACTACCCTTACCCTTGTCTCACTGTGCCTTGTTCATGATGCACCACAGGAAAATTACGTCATTTGCCGCCACATGTCATTGTAGCGTAACAGCCAAACATCGGGGGAGGCATCTCGTAAAACAATCAGCTGTTTTGAGAGAACGCAATGAGCAGAGTGTGAGAGAGAGAGAGAGACAGGATGAGGCGGAGAGAGCGAACAACTGAGAGAGTGCCAGCGTATGCAGTTTGTGTTAATCAAAGGGCAAACTTTGGACGCAAAGCTTTTTGCGAGAGGACCTGCTGCTCAAAGCTTTTAATACGAAAAAGCTTCGCACAATGCAAGTCCGAAAAGCAAGCGGCGCACCAGAGTCTTGTCCGACTCGTGTGTTGTCAATACCGAAAGAAAATGCGTGCCAGCTGCGCTGAATGAAAAGGAAAACTTGGTCATTTCAACAGTTCTGTTCAGTTCAGTTCGGGTCGGGTTTGCAATTCAACAGCACTGCGAAAACGGATCAAATAAAATCAAAATATTCGAACGAATAATTCACACTCACAACAACAAAGTCACAACGGAGTAATATCGACTATAGCATTCTCTCTATATGTAGCCTATATATTATAGACCACATACTATATACTAGATATATTTGAGAGTTGGCCCAAAAGGCAAGCAACAACAAACACAACAAAACGGTAGTCAAAACGAATAATGTACATATATAGTATACCTTGTATATCTCTGAAATTATATTATACTCGTATCATAATGCAAGTGCGGAGTGCTCGACAAGAGGAATGATTGAAAACGCATCATAAATTAAATGATATTTGTGTTTTGAATTTTTAACGTGCGCTCTTTTTGCCTTTTTTTTTGATTGGACGTCTCGTTGGGTTGCTTGGTTTTGTTGCCTCGTTCGGGAACTTCATGCAACTGCCGTGAGTGAGTTATGTAAAGCGTGCGTTGGTGTGTGGCATGGTGAGGCAGTTGGGGTTGAGCAGTATGTGGCAATAACTACAGCAGCAGCATGCAACAACAGCAACAACTGCAACATTGATGTGCATGTGAAATAACAATAAGCTAAAAAAATAATAAAGGTGCATTTTCAACAAAATATAGCTATAAAATATTACGAAATCTAAGTGATGTTCAATAAACAAACTTTGCATAAATAATAAACAATTTCGAAGCACACAAAATGTTGAAATAAATAAATATTTCATTGAAATCTATAAATACAATTTACAATTAAAATAAGTGAAATAAATATTTAATATGAATAAACAAACTTTTAATAAATTATTGAACAAAGAATGAAAATAATAAATCATAATTTCACTGCTATTCATACTTTTCCAAGTAACTAGAATACAATAGAAAAAACTTCAACTTACTGCAATATTTACTCGAGTTGCCGATAATAATCCAACCATATATCAAGTCAAAGTCGAGGATTAAGTTGTTTCCATGCATTCAGAGGGGAAGAGGGAAGCACATTGAGTACTCAATTCATACACTCAATCAATATGAGTAACATTTAAGCAGCGCCTCGAATACTTATTAGACAAATGACTATAAAAACGCCAAGTGGCTGTTGAGGTGGGTTGTGGGTCACAATGAGGGATGGCTCGGGGAGGGGGATAGAGTTCCCATACCCCATGCGAATCAATTTGCTTTCGCGGTCTCTTTCAGTATTTTTATTTTTAGTTGCACTTTTCTTTCAATATTAGTGTCAAGGTGCAGCCTGTGCACTGAGAGACAGACAAGAGACCAGGCAAAGACCAGGCGACAACGAAGACGACTAGCGACAACAACAATATCAAGCAACATACAACAACAACTACTTACAACGAAGACATCGCGCGGCAGCCGCGAAAACGACACGAAAATAGTTAGAGCGAATGTGAATGTGAATGTTAGTGTGAATGCGAGTGTGAATGTGAATGTAGCGAATAAAGCAAAAAGACGAAACCAAAACCAAAAAACCAACACCGAAACCGAAGCAAGCCAAAAGGTGGCAATCAAAACTAATAACAACAACAACAATGAGCAGTAGAAAAAGAACAACAACAACAACAACAAACAGAAGACTTGTCACATCGAACAAAAAGAAATTGAATTTATGTGTTTCGGTCTGGCTCAATGACAATTAGGCGGATACAACCACAGCGATAGGCACCACAGCAGTGGATAGTAGGAGGGGGAGGTTGGCAACGTCAGGGGCAAGGAATATGTAGGTGCTCGCACGTGTTTTACTTAAAAGTAAATCGCGTTAGCAACAGCAGCAACAACACACGGCCAAGTAACACCCAGTAAGTGGTGTTGGCGCACCTGCCAGATACCCTGTAAATATGTTTTATGCCAGCAAATAGTTGACAGCTGCAGAGTTGAAATAAAATGTAGCTTAATACTTTTCTTGACAAGTTTAAAAATTAAAATTTGAATTCTCAATTACTAGCTATCTCTTCTAAATAATATTAATAAAAATTAATCTTAATCAATTAATTAATAGTTAATTCTTCTCTTTCTTGTCTAATAATTACTTGCCAAATATAAATTAATTTTAATCAATTAATTAATAGCTATCTCTTCTCTTCCTTGTCTAATAATTACTTGTCAAATATAAATTAATCTTAATCAATTAATTAATAGCTATCTCTTCTCTACCTTGTCAAATAATTATGTGTCAAATATCAATTAATTTACTTATGACTGATCAATGTTAGGGTTGCCACAATTACCCTGGCAAATAAGTTTAAGCCGTTTCCCTTCAGATTTAAAATAATTTACTGTATTTAAAGTATCGATGAAGAATGAGAATTTACAGTTCATTAAATGCAATGGAAATGCTTTCAGAACTGTATCAGTTTCTTGCTTTCCAGGAGATCTGCAAGCGATGTTAGAAGAGTATAAGTTTATTCATGACTAATTTAACTTCGACTTTTAGTGGAAGTCAAAAAATGTATTTTACAGGGTATTGCTAGAAGAACCGTAGTGCAGTGCTCAGGCAAGGATACGCAGCGTGCGCAAGGCTCAGCTTACAGGCGACACACATTACTTAAATTACGAGCTACACGCAAAGGCAGCGAACTGAAAGCCACACACATTCGGTTTTGAGACCGGCCAGGCGCCAGTCAGTCAGTCAGTCAATCGCTCAGTACGTCAGTCAGGCAGGCATTCGCTTAGTCAGTCAATCATTAGGCAAAGGCTTTTGTCTGATGGACAGCCTTATGAGTCAGCGCCGTGTCGCTTACATTGCGTGTCGAGTTGGGTGGAGCCCACAGCCTAACTGTAAATACAAAGACGTACGTACAACCTGGCAGCAGTAGCGATAGTGTAAAGAAGGGAGGGGGAGAGTGCAGAGATGGGCCAGGGTGGACGCTACACGCGCTGTAGATATGCTGCATATTTCGGGGCTTGTTGTTGGCGTAGAGACAAGAATTCACTGCATTCCAACGATTTCGCTAGACTCAATGTTAAGGATAGAGCAAGCAGGCATTGCTTTGGCCTAAGTAACAATCGTAAAATGCTAAACAGACAATAAAATACATGTTTACGCCATACACAAATACTATGCGCATAGACTGAGATGAGTTAGATAGTTTGTTTTAGAGAAATGTGCTCTTAACATGTATTGCATTAAATTAAATTTAGTACGCCCAGCGACGCCCCGTTTTGGCCACTTAATTTTGACCACCAGCCAGAGAAACAGCGACAATGTTCATCTTTTATTTTTTTCTTTTGGGTTTTCTGTTTTCTTTTCGCACAAGTTACTCTGTGAGTACCAATATAGACGGCTATAATGTACTTTCGGTTGGCATTTTTATATTTAATTTACGATACTGTCAGTTACCCATAAAGTATACTATAAAAAATACCACTGAAGTTATTGATCGTTTTTGGCGTCCTGAAATTGAAAGCTTTTCACTGTTGATATTTTATAGATTTAAGAAGAATAAAAAGCGAAATTTACAATTTTTATATTATTTTGATAACCCGACAAATATATATATTTTTAAACTGATAGAAACTGCATTTATTTTCATATTAATTTGACATGCAATAAATACATAAATCGCCAATAATCGATCAATCCAAGCGGTTAATAAACATGAGTTCTAAGCCGATTAGGGTATTAGCTATTCAATCAGTTCTGGCACTTGCTGTTTTCCTTTTATTTTTTTTTGGCATGTTTGCTTTGCTCTGGTCTTTCGCATTTCGCATTTTGCTTTGATTTATTTTTAACATTCACACACATTTGTAAAGCGTGCGAAAATTTTATGTTTTACATTGTTGACTTTCCTTTTGATTGCCATTGTCGCTATCATTGCCAGTGGCAGTCAATTCATTATTTGTTTATAAGTACTCACATCTAGACACCCCAGATGAACAACAACATTTTTCACAATTTTTAGAGTCATTCGTTTTTTTTTTTAATACAATTTCCATCAGTTTTCATGAATGCATTTCATTTCATTTCCGCAGCTCAATAAATTTGCTATATTGCGCTGTAAATGCAGAGCGTAAAAATAATTTTATATTTTTGATGCGCCGCTGTTAATTACTTAGAAATGTAAATTGAATTGAAATTATGCAGTCGAGTTATTTTTGTTAATTTTATTTAGCGCAAATTTGCAAAACGAAACGAACGAACGGAAAAAGCAAACGGGCCAATAATCTAGTGCATAAATAAATATAAATGTAGTTCATTGAGACAATGTTATTGCATTTGTAAAGACATTCATTAATGAAGAATGCTGCCCCCCGTTCCCTCTCCACAAAAAGAATAGGGATATATGTAGATATAAGCAGAACAAGTGTCAATCTGTGATGATGTATGATGTGGCCAGAAAAGTATATTTTTAAATTGTCACAACGAATCAGATATTCACACTGTTTGGCAGCAATGGCAATGAGCATTGCCAGGCAGTTCCTTAATATTATATGTATATACAATGTAAATCAAAAGGGAAAATATTTATATTCTATCAGATGTATTGTTATAATCACACTAAGTTAATGTGTTGTTTCCCTTAATTAATTTTTGATTGTCTATTGTCGTAAGTAATGTAGCAAACTCTAATTGTCAATTCAACTTTGCTGTACTTACATATTCAAAATTCGACCAAGTTTTGTTAAATCCTTTGCTTAGCCACCTGCTTCTTGGCTGCTTAGCTAATGTTTTGCCAACAGTTGCCAAATTGCTGGCACTTACATAAGTTTTAGGGCTCTGTGCAAAGTGTGTGTGGGGGGAAACGATTTAGTAAAAGTTGTTCAACCAAAAAGTAGCTCAGAATGGCCCCAAAATGATCGTCATAGAGCGTCCGACAACAACTGTGAAAACTTCAAAGAAAACCATAAAATAATACAAGTATGAAAAGCATAAAAGAGTATAAAAGAAAAGCGTAAAGTAAAAGACCAGCGAACAACAACAACAACGACAATAATAATACAGAAACCCAAACAAAATACACACAAAGAAGTAAAAGCAAAGCAAATGACGAAACATAAAAAACGTCAAAAGTTGCGCGAATAAATATAAAAAAAAAAACACAAACAGCAAAAAAAGAATGTAATAAAATAAAATACAAAAAATGTGGCCATGTCGCACCCCGGGCGGCCGAGACCCCGTGCCTCCTTGCCCCTTATGCTCACATCAAATGACTGCCACGCCTTGACGCCCAATTGTTGTTGCTGTTGTGCCGTTGTGTGCGTCGTGTGTGCGGCAATTTCGAACGCACCAACACCAGCAATGGCAACAACAACAGCAACAACATTTCAAAGTGTCGCACAACGTGTAATGTACTGTGTGCGGTGGCATTCGTCAGAGGCGCCGACGTCGCGTGTCCTTGCAACTTTCGGTTGAGCCTCCTCAGCACTCACCCACTCGCTCTCTCTGCCACTCTCGCAACCTCTCAACCTGCCCCTCTCTTTCTCTCTGTCTCTCTCTCTTTAGTTGCCCAGTTAGCCAGCGGCAAGTGCAGCACGTAAGTTGCAACAATTTCGGGGCACAAGTAGAAGACATTGTAAGTGCTAGCGCAGTGTTGCCAGATTGCCAACAATAATAGACCAACAAAAAAAGAATAAACAACAAGAACAAGCAGCAGCAAGAAGCAAGAGCGTGAAGCAGAAAGGACAGCCGACCATCGTCATACTGACAGACGCCAGGTGGCGCTGTTGTTGCGCTGGCATGCACAGCTCAAGCAAAAACTGAAAGCAACAAAATCAGCCGAAACAGTTCGTGTCGCTGGAAATCCTGTCGCTAATTAGGTAAGTCCAACCTTGTGTGTGTGTGCTGTGCGTGCTCCACACATTATTTCATTTTGGTTTTTAATTATGGCAATTTGGCGACTCGGCCCCTTGCCACTCAACACATCACACAGAAAAAATTGCGAATATTGCGCATACGTCACGTTGTACCTACCATTCATGAGGCCGGTCACATACACACAAAAAATGTGCCAGCTTTTTAGGTGCTGCCCCGTGGCACATGCTGGCAGAGTTGTTGCCACAAAAACCAAAAGAAAGCAGCACAAAAGTATTG
Source organism: Drosophila pruinosa (assembly GCA_018150935.1). Taxonomy (NCBI): domain Eukaryota; kingdom Metazoa; phylum Arthropoda; class Insecta; order Diptera; family Drosophilidae; genus Drosophila; species Drosophila pruinosa. Next base: position 28,233,083 of record JAECWR010000199.1, read on the forward strand.
CCCACTTTTTGGTTTCGGCGAGTGAAATCAGCGATTTTGTGTGTGGTTTTTTCTTTTTGCGTCGATTTACATCAAATTTCTTTTACCAGCGTTGTCAGCGGCTAATCAATGATTCAGCTTACTGACGACAGCTGCGAGCGATTTCTCTTCATTTCAAATTGCCATGAAAATTGAATTTCCCCTCAGTTATTGCGGTGGATTTGAAACACACACACATTGAAAATCCTATATGCTTTTACACAGGTGAAATGTGCAATGAGATTGCAAGTCTCGGCTTGCATATCAATTGGATATTATGGCAGACCTCATTCCATAATGGCAGATGCATAAATAATGCTCAATGATTGTCGTTTTTCATATTTTCATTTTCATTTTCATTTTAAGTATTTTTAAAAACATTTGCATAATTTATGGTTGATTGCCGGTGACAAATTGATGGTCATTTTTTTCGAATGCTGGCAAATGCGTAACGAGTTCTTAAATTGCAAAGGTGTTACTTAATTAGATGCAGCCAATAACATTTGCAAATGACAAATAAATCGGTAAATAAGCTGTAAATTAATGACAGTGAAAGCAATACTAATTTTAATCAATACAAATTAAAACAATAGGATTTACAATTAAATAAGCAAACGAATTGCTTTTACAATTTAGTGTAAATTTTATTGCATATTCTTCAATTACTTTACGCTTTTAAATTCCACAATAAATGTATAGCATTTATTTGAAATAATTTATACATTTATGCCATGCACAAAACATAAACATGCACTATCCTGTTGTGCATGCGACGTATGCGTAATATGCACAGTGCCAACGAAAGCAACAGAGCATAAAAATATGCAATTCCCTTTGAGAGCAGGCAAGAACTTCAATGTGCATTTGTGACCTACATACCTAGAGCCAAAATGTTAGTCAATATTAAATTCAAAGCATATGGCCAAAGGACAACTGCAACGGCAATTCCTTACAAAGGTACAACACAGCAAAAGGACAGGAGAAAAGGGAAGGAAAAAAGCAAGAAATAACGAATGAAATGACCAACGGGCAAATACTGACTCTGTGTGACACTCTGACTGGAACTGGGGAGATGCAGAGGGGTTACTTTAGCAGATGGAACTGTAACCGGGATCAAGCAAACAATTGAATGACCGTCGGCCGCTGGGTCAGTTCTGTTGTCCACAAGGCAATCTACAGTTTCTGTGTCTCCCTCTATCTCGGCCTGGCCTGAGGGTTCAAGCGCTATAGACGACGTCGGATGCCGTTTGCTTGTACGCTTTTGTTGTCATAACTGCGCCTAGAAATTGCCCCTGCCTCTGTCCTCTGACTGCCCCTCAGTCATTTCACAAAAAATATCCTGTTGCTGGCACAGACCGAAAGCCATATGGGAAGCAGTGCACAGTAAAGAGAGAGTTGGCGATTCACTTTGTTTGCGTTGTTCGTCTAAGGATTTGTATGTTCAGTAGTCCTTTTATGTTGGGGCAGCAGGAAAAGTGCATTTAGAGGGTGGTGCCAAGGGTTGTGTGCACCCAATTTAGCCATTTCTTGCAATGCAATGCAGTGTCTGCCTTTGCTATGGTTGCTGCCAACAAATTCACGGAATTTAATGAATCTGTGGCAGTTTCCGCTTTTGGGGGACTAATTATGCTCTAGCGGGAAATGTGGCTCAACACCTACTGTAGCAAATCAAATCAACAGCTGGCAACCGTGTTGCCTAACTGAAATTTCATTTAACTCAGCCAACAGCCGCCAGTGATAGTTGTATTGCGGCTGCCATTGTTGCATATGAAACCTCAAGCACAACTTGATTAAATCCAGCTACTATCATTTGCAAAGCAGCTCAGTGTCAAGTCAGCTGCCGCCGTTGTTCGCCACTTATGATTCTTATTAGATTACGCATACGCCCCGTCGCATTGTGTTCATCAAATGTCAGCTGTTCGCATTTGCTAGCGCTACTTATACAAAGCAGCTAGCGAGGCAGTGCAGTGCAGACAAAGCCTGTCAAATAGCGCAAAATGTGCGCCAATTTAGTTGTCATATAATTTGATGGCTCAGACGATTTGGCAGGCAAAGCCAAGACGGCAAAAAAGACGGCTAGAAATACGCTGAGCAAGGCAGCTCAAAAGTATATGCGAATAAGTAAGTGGAAAAGAAACGAAAACGAAAACGAAAACCGCAAATGAAAATAAAAGTGACCAGCAATAAAATGCAAAGCAAGGCAAAAAGTGCAAAGGGCAAAATGGGCAGAGTTGAATTTTTGAATGGTATATGGAGAGCAAAGCTGAAAATACATTATTATTATATTAATATTCATTTTCATTGTCGTCTAGCTTTAAAGTTCAACTACTCGCTACTATTACTGTGATTGCGTGTCATTTTCAAATATACTTGCATATTTTCGACAAGGAGAAAGCAAGCTAAAGAAAACCAGACTGTAAGCTGGACAGTCTCATTTGTAAGCTGATGTTCGCAAATAATGCAGACCATTACATTAATGACTGCGGCAAAAGGTCCAACAAAAATGAAAGAGAACAGTTCTCAGAGAGCTAGCTAGAGAGAGCTGTGGATATAAAATCGAAACATTATGAGGTCATTTTAATTATTTATATGTGTGTGGGGTAAATGTGTGTGTGTGAGTGTGTGTTTGTGTGGGTTTGTATAGTGGCCAGCCCAAAAGCATGCTACGCTTTTTTATATTCTCGCTTTGGGTCTTTTTTTGTAAGTCTAGGTTAAATGAAGACATTGCAATGATAAGAGCAGGAGACCAACAATTTTCGTGATTTTATTTGGCAGTTTGTTTGCGAAACGCTTTAAGCAGCTTACAAAACAACGTCGCCACATTTCATAAGTTTCATCTCAGTGCTGACCCAGTTACAGACACGGATTTAAAAGTATCTGCAAGATGCGCGAATGTTATTTAGAACTGTTGGTCAGTCAGCTTGGGTTGGCTTGGCTTGGCTTTGCATTGCCTTGACTGGGCTTCATTCATACAGCCAGTACTTTGTGGGTGATTTTTGGCGCTGACTTGTCGAGTTTATTTCATTGATGGCCTTGGCAAGTGCGTGGTTTGATTGCGCCTCGTTTGGCTGGCTTTTCATGGCTATTAGTCATGGCAGATTGAGTGATAGGACAAGCCAAACAAAACATCCCACACAATATAAAAATCAAAAAAAAATACTCGGGACATGCTAGATGCCTTACACTTGTCAACGAACAGTTTTCACACGCTTCTTAGATGACGTCATTATAAGAGACTATTTATTATCCTAATTTAAGTTTGTGCGCTGATGAATCTGTTCAAAATATGTCTGACTAATTTTCACATTTAAATCGATTAAAGAGATATATACTTTAAGTAGAGATGTACAAAATTATGTTTAGAGTATAGCAAAGTCCAAGCCAAGTGCGTGCTCCGAAATTGTAATATCGATTTGAAAAGTGGAGCCAAAATCTTATCATAGCCAAAAAGCATCAAATAAAAATGAATATAATTGCCTTGGCATTGGCTGCCCACATTATGCTAATACAACTGACAGCAAATTGGAGATTATAAAGTTCTTGCACAGCTCATTCAAATTGGGTTAAGGCACTAAAAATTAAGCTCAATTCTCTTGGTTTCATTTCATAATAGAGAATTGGGCTGCTGTGAGAAAATTGCATTACAAGAGCACATTGAATTGAGGATGCCTAAATAAATTGATAAAAAACAAACAATTACGTTTATTCGAATTGAAACCAAAATGAAAATAAAACTTTTTAATCAATAAATGTTTTTTGCTTTGTTTCTAATTTCTCTTCTATTTAAATTGCCATTTCTAAACTCAGTAACTTTAATTAAAAATAAACATTTGAAATTTATTTCGTTTAGCCCACATAAATTCATATTCCTCCCCTCGACCAACTACTATGATTTATAGCTGTGTTTCATTCAGCAACTAATAAAAAGCAACAATACTAAAAACATAGTGCGACTATTCGTCATATATGTCCCCCATTGTCTGAAACTGTTTCAATATGCACAACTTTTTTGCACTACTAACAAAATATCTTGCTGCTATTTTGGGATGCCTCACGAATGGACTGTGACATTGGCCAATTTGTTGACGTTGTTAGCCCAATGCATGGCAACAATGCTTTAGCGAAATTTCTGCGCGGTAAACACATAAAGAATAACAACAAGAATTCCTAGACAATGGCAGTATCTTCAAGGCCATAAGACGAGACGAAGCGTCGACAAAATCGTCTATGCTGAATCTGATTATTGCCTTTAAATGTAAATGAAAATTTATTTGTATGCGCCATTTCCTTGCCTTCTCTTACAGCTGCTCTTCTGCTTCTCTTTCTCGATCTCTGATTATCATGACAAACGAACAGTGCAGTCGATAATAAAAAATGAATCTACCGAATTGTCAGCCAGTTGAAGCTGCAACATATACAACAGTGGAAATTCAGTTTCAGTTAGAAAAAATATATTTCCAAAATATTAAGAACTTTCAAAGCTTAATTATCAAAGTGTATTTATTTATTTAGTTATTGAGACTTATATTTCTAACAAATTAATTAACTAATTTTATTATCTGGGATCCATTTATTATACTTAATATGGCAATTCCTATTATCTATTTCGACTTCTAATGAATTTTGATTTTATACACAAATATGTCAACAAATAGAAAACAGACCAATATATTATTTGCTTGCAAATTGCAATCAAAAAACTAAATTGAAAACCATTTTAATTGAAAACAGCTATTTAAATGCAAGTGAATTCAACAAACTAAAATTGCAAGAGTGTAGCATATTTAACATCTAAAAAAATCAAAGATGGCCAATGAAAAAGTGGCTTATTCCGAGACGACCATCAAAATGAAGCCATAACGCAATGGTGGCTTTTGTTATGCCCATTTCACTAAAGTAAGTGTGTTTTGTGCAGCTCGTTTGGCGAATTTCTCGTTGCTAATGAAGCCGAATTTATTGCCAAAACATTATGAACATAAACACAGTTTGCACATACTCATTTTATGGCAAGTAATAACAACAAAACGAGAGAGACAGCGAGAAAGAGAGGAGGACGTCGATGACGATGCTAGCCAAAATGAGACTAATGTATGCAAATGTAGCCAGTGGAAGAGACAAAGCTAGAGACGGACAGAGATGTGAAACAGCTGTGGAGAGAGAGAGAGAGAAAAAGTAACTGACTTGCAGATGCCAAAAAATAAAGAAAAGTTTGTTATATTTTAGCCAAGTGGGTGTAAAAATGAATAAGTGTGAGTTTTTGTACAAACTTGTGCTCAAGCCACTTCAAATTGCCTCTCATACGTTTTCCTTCTCTCTCTCTCTGTCTCTCACTCTTTCTCCCTCTCTATTCAACTTTTTCTTACCTTTTGCTTGTGTGCAGATAGCAAAGGATTTGGTCTGAGAGTCAGGACATCTTAGCCAGCTTGTATTAAAATGACTTTTAGATAAAGTGTGAAAATTGCTTTTGAATACATTTTTGATGGATTTTCTTGTGGTTCTTGTTGTTGTAGCTCTTGCTGCATGAAATTGAGACATATTTCGGCATTTTCAAGTCGTTAAACCGTCGGTCTTAATGCGAATTTTCGGCACACTTCAGCATCCCAAGACGTACCATAAACGCAATATGCCAACGCCGTCTTACACCAACCGCAAAATGCCTAAGCAAACGCTTTTAAAACGGATTTATCGCAGTCAAGTGTCCTCGTGTCTAGTGGCATGTCTATGACTATGTTTGTGCAGATTACAAAATTTGAGTGGAAAATATGTGGCATTCAGAAGTAAGATCGAGGGCAGAAAACAACACAACAAACACACAAATAAAATAGGTGGTTAAGGTGGAACATTTGTGGAAAAATTACAATTTTAATTGCAATTTTAATTTTAATTACTAGAATAATTAATCAATTAATCAGAAGTAAAAAAAATACCATTAACAATAGTTTTTATTTCTCAAATTAAGCCCTAGAGTTCCATGCATCTTCCTCAATTAAACAGCTCAATTACAATAAGTTGTTATTCTCTCCAATTATTTACATTTAATTAAACCCAACTGTCCATTAAAATAGTTATTTTCCTCTTTAATATCTCAGAATTTAATGAAGTAAAAGTGGCCAAGTTATGTAATTTTATGCTCAATATTTTATTTATTTATATTTGAGTATATTCATATTTTCAATTACTATTCAAATTTTGTTATATCCATTTTCCAATGACCTTACTTTTCATATCCACTTTAAAAATAATCAATTAAGATTTTGTTGTTTTTTTAATTTCCTCTTTAATAATATTTATATTCTTATTTATATATATTATAAGTATATATCATTAATTACATGTTCACTATGCTTTTGTTATAGCCACTCACTACAGCTTACTTTGCGTATCCGCTGCTAAAATAATCAATTATGATTAGCGAGCTAATGATAAGCCGCTCCCAGGCTCTATTCGTTTTTCGTTTGTTTCCGATATTTGTGTTTTTTATTTTGGAATTCATTCGTCTTGCTCAACGCATAAGAAATTAACCTCAATACAAGTTTAACCTAATTTCTGTACCAGGTGAGGAGCTGAGGAGTTGAGGTTTTTCCCTAATAGATTGCGCTCTAAATGGCTGGCAGGCACGTGTAAAGTCGACATCATTAATGAGGCAAAAATCTGCAAAACTGAATCGCGACTTGCGGCCATAATGTGCGTAACAAAAGGAAAGGCAAAAGCAAAAGCAAATGGCGTAAAAACAAAGTTTCCCAATTGTTATTGTTGCCTCTTTTTGTTGCCGTTGTTTTTGTAGAGTTAAGAAACTGTACTGTGGTTATATAACATAATTGACGACATTATTGCCCAATGGGGGTCGCTAAAGAAAATGCTAATGAAAAACTGGCCGCAACTCCATAACAAAACAAAGAAACAGCAACAACAACAACCACTGCAAACAAAACAAGCAACAACTTCTCTAATAACAATGGCGGCCATGGCTGACTCATGACGCCATATTAGCTAGCGGAAATGCCAGGACATCCGGTGTGTTGGCCAAATCCGTTGAACTGACCAAAAAATTCGAACACACTTGCACTCACACAGACACCGGCACACATACACATACGAGTGCAACAGTAGAAGAAGCAGCAGCAATTTGAAGTTCTTGGCTTTATGGTCTAGTCTTGGCTTTTGGGCCTGGAGTCGAGTGCAGTTGAATAATGGCCGTCGTCACTGCAGTCAATTGAGGCGTATTTCTCGACTAGCTCGGCTCTCGACTCACGGCTCACAGGCAATCAGTGTCAGTGCCAGGGGCAGGTCATAAAAACCAAACTTTATTTGCAGGTAGCAAGAAGCATAAACAGATACAGACAGCGTACAGTGGCGCAAATAAGCGAGCAAGCTGCTCAAATATTTTGCCAGTACACGGACTTGAATAATTTCAAAAATATGTTGAAATAACTTGAACAATATGTAGAAAAATTAAATTGGTTTTCTGTATAGGAGAATAACAAAATAAGTATAAATAAATGAAAAGGATTTGTCTACTCTTTCATTGCAAGTACCTCATCTTTGCTCCACTGTGCTGGCCTACCAAAGGTGTGCTAAGTGAGACGGTTGCCAGGTTGTTGGTATTGAGGATTCCATAGATTGCTGCCGCTTGCATTTAGTTCATGGTGCGGTTCACTGAAGCGATAGGTCAAACAGAAATTGATTTCTACTGTTTGGATTTTGCTGCATATATTTATCCAATTTTGCCAAAGGCCAACCAGATATAAAGAGAGAGAGAGAGAGAGAGAGAGAGCGAGGTTAAGGTACACAGATACAGGTGTAGTTGCAAGCGAAGGGGATTGACAGTGGATTCAAATCATATTCGTCTATGTGTCAAGTATTTGATATGTTGATATATCACAGTACCTTTGACGGCTTGTCAGCTACAGTGGGAAAATGTTTTGCTAAATGGAATGAAAAAGGGGAGTTAATGATTTGGAAAATGAAGGAAAAGCCAAGGTGAACGATGTGACAAAGTGGCAACTTGGATAGTGTAACAGTGCAAGACCAATATGCTGTATTGTTTAGCCTTCCGTTAAACATTTTTCAACCATTTAATAAAGTAGATGCAATTATACACAATTTGCATAAAATCATGCCCAAGGCTCTGTGAAGGAGCCCTTAAATTGTTTAACGTCTGCTTCAGTATTTCACTTCTAATTATAAGCAGCACAATACTTACGTGCCAACAATAGCAAGTACACAAATCATTTGAAAGGAAGACAGCAAGTACTCCTCCAAGTGTTAGCCGTAATAACTTTAATTAATGTTGCAGCAGCAGCAGCAACAACAACAACAACAACAAACCACTTCTGCCGCAGCGGCTCAAAGTCTCTGCTCTGGCACCCCTCAGATACGCCAGATTCTTTGCGATAGAGAACTTTTGCTGCCACGACCCCAAACGAGGGCAACGCCAGAAATAAAAAAAAGTGAAAAGTGAGAAAGAACTTTCTTACATTTCGCGCGCTCGCTCATCGTAAATTATGCAAAACTTTCACCCTGGCCATGCCAGTAACAAGGCAGACATATTTGATGCAGCGCTGTCGACGTCGACGTCAGCAGCGACAACGACAGCGACACGAACAGCGACATCACATGTCAGAAGTTAAATGAGTTGATGTTTCCAACTACCATCCTATGAGGTGTCCTCGATGCTTCAAAGGAATATCAACACAGGATGCAAAAAAAAAGCGAACTGAACAAAAAATGTTAAAATGTTAAAATAACAAGAGAAAATTTGTTGTAAGTGCATAAAAAAAATATGCTTTCAAGTTAACACCGGGAGCATGGTTTGTCATTTTATGGCCAATTTGACTGGCAATATATAATATTGACTTGGTAAAATGTTGCATCACATATGTTAAGATGAGAGTTGAGTTGTTAAACCAACAGTCGCAGGACTCATTGCACATGCAAATCACAGGCAGAGCTGCTTTTGTGTTAGGGGGACAGTGTCAGGTGTCCTGTCGTGTGCAGAATTTCTACTTATGGCTAAAAAGAGAATCAACAGGAAAAATATGGAAATTCACGCGTCTGCTTTCAATACAACAAATTTGCTTCTTTGCTGACACCCTTTTCAAGAAAGATGAAAACACGGATTCATCCACATGCATAATACAAGCGCAAATGTGTGTGTGTGTGTGTGTTAGATTATTCAGCATTTACTTTTTATTTTTTCCTTGGCCCAACTCAAATATGCTCTCTGTATGGCACACACAGGACACCTGCTGTGCAACAATTTCAGCATTTTCAGCTGCAAACACTCGCTGTGAGCTCCAGATAAATTATATGATAATAAGTTGCTGCATACACATTGGATGTTGGCCTAGGGGAGATAGAGATTTGAAGAAGTGGCCAACTGTTACTCATGTAAAATACATATTTGCACTATAAAGTTAAGCTAGCAGAAAAATCCACTAGTCTCTTATTTATTTGGATTAATTATTTAAACACTTTTTCATAATTACCGAGCTCAATTATTATTCATAATAATGCATGTAATAAATCAGTTGCTTTCCATTATCTATATTTTTTCAACTCGATTCGATTATGTAACAAATCCATAAAAAAAGTATAGTACTCGTATTTATTTCGACTGCCAACACTGTCGATTTAATTCAACACAATTACTTTTAATTATTGCACATATTATGTAATGTGCCAACGTGTTTAACTGACATACACATTGTATTTTAATTGTTTTAATGGCAAATACGACGTTTTCATTGTAATGAACCGTTTGACTTTATTACCAACTCCTGACCGATACACGCTCGTTTTTGGCCATTGCGTGTGTTTTAATTTAAATTCAATCAGCCCAGCGACAGTTGCAGATTACTCTGAAGGGGCGGGAGTGAGAGGGTTTTTGATAATGGCAAACAATAACAGAGATATCATATTTTATTGCAAATGGTATTAAATGAAATTGGCTGTGGACAGTTGCAACGGACTCCGTTTGATATATAATTCAACCTAGCAACCTTTATACTCTCGCTGGTGATTTTTAAAAAAAAAGCGACTTTCTCTTGGCCACAGGAAATGATTTAAGTAGTATTTTTGGAGGTTACACAAATTCCATAGAATAACGTGCGTGCAAATAGTCAACTTAATTAGTTTTATGCACAACCTTTGTTTGCACACCAAAAGAAAAGAAAAATGTGCCACACACTGGCAGAAAAAAAAGAGAGTAGAAAAGTTTGTACATTTCCGTGCAAGGACATGCGTGACGTTGCCATTGTCGTTTCGGGTCGCCTTCACACTTGAAACTCCAATTCGGCCAGAGAGTCGAGTGCAAAAAAAAGAACGAAAAAACAAACAAAGCAACTGAGATTGTTGAAATTTAACACGAGAAATGCAAAAGGCATTAAGAAAAGCGCAAAGGATATGCTATGATTAGCATTTTAATGCGCTTTGACCCCTTGTTTGCTGTCGTTTGCCAAAAAAGAACATTTCTGTCAAGTTTATTATGCATAAAATGTGATCAAAAGGCTATAATTGCTTGGCTAAAAATTGAAATTTCCACTGCAGTCAATTTGTAATAAAATGAAATACAACATGGCGCATACGTAATCTCTCCTATTCTCGCTCTGGCTCTCCTTCAATGGCCTTTGCACGTGTCATCCTAGCGATAAGCTTTGCGTGTGCTCGGATTAACTTTAATTGTTAAATGACGCACCACTTTGACCAGCGAGAGAGCGAGAGTGAAAAAGTGAGACAGAGAGAGAGAGAGAGAGAGTAAGTGGTGTAAATTAAGTGGGTCATATGTTGCCATATGGTCCTCGATCACGATATGCCTGTGCACGCCAACAGCCAGCGATCCGGTAAGAACTGACTCCCAAGTACAGTTACTTCAGATCTATAAAACTATAGTACTTAGGGATTATAAGAAATCTTACCACATGGAAATTCCCTTCACTTAAACTTTAAATTAGCTGCTAAATTTGTCATTAACATAATAAAGTGTTACATCTATTCCCCTTCACTGATTTAACATAGATATTGATCCACTAATTGTCAGCAAGGACTAACTACATATAATTTGACCACAAAACATGTTCACAAATACCTGACAGTAAAGCCAAGTCCCTTTGAGTCAATTAAAAGTCACTCAAAATGAACACGCTAAATAGCGGTAATAAAATGCGCTCGAAAATGGATTTAAATTGTTGCAAAATTGTACTATTAGTTGCTAGTTCGTTTCCAATAAAATCACAACCAAAACACACGTCAGGGAATTTTGTTGGCTGCTTAAAAATAGCCAAATCGATAACGGCCAAAACCAATATATGCACTAAGTGAAATATGCCAGTTGGCCGCGATCTCATCAGGTACACATACATATACATAAAGGCCACAGTTATTTGTATTGCTTGATTAAACCATGTCCGTTAGCGATATCCCTTTTCCCACATGCACACACACACACACTTGCACACACATATATGGCATATGTATGTCTATTTGTCTGGCTCTGTGTGTGGCTTTGTATACTTTATAGCGCGCATTTCCGGCTCCCAGCGCTCTCATAAACACCCAGACAGCGCCATCAATATTTAAGTGTGACGCAACTTTTGCACTTAGCACACATCAAGCCGGCATATTGTTTAACAATTTAACGAATTTAATTAGGTTTTTGTGAAACGCATAGTTTTGCCATAGTTTTGAATTTATAAACCATTGCATAAACTGCATTTATCAAAATGTTATGTGTTTATGATTGCAGAATAATTGCCAAAAGCGCCAAACGAAATTTAATTATAGGCAGTAGTATTCAAATTGCAAAAATAATCAATTTGTGCAAAGTTTTTAGAAATATATCTAGCAAATAAAATGCAAATATTAATTTTCAAAATCTGTGAAATATTTTTCGAATTGTTTTACAATTTAAATTTATAAAATACGATTCCTACAGTTAAAGACTACAAAAACAGTACTTTAATAAGTACTAAATATTTTGTATTTTATATGTTAAAGTGATTTGTAGAAATCTACAATATATACATATATATTTTTACAAATATTTTTAAAATAGAAACGAATTGAGCTCAAATAGATTAAATGTATCTTGTTCATATGAAATACGTAGTTAAATACTGTTTTTGGCAGAAAATTATTGATTTCAATGAATCTGTAATTCCATTAAATATTGGTAACTTTCAAAAATAAATTTTAATAAAAATTCTATTATGTAAGTATATATTTAAAGTTAACAAAACAAAACAAAACCATTCCACAATACTTTTCCAGTTGATGCAAAGAGGTCAACAACAACATACGAGTGCTACTGCTTCCTTCTCCTCTGCCATTTATATTACAGATTATGTCAGAGTCAACAATTAAAATTGCACTTTGAACTCAAATTCAGCGATATGCCTTTATTTAACCAGCCTGTGTTGAAAAGAGCCGCTTGCATAGTTCAAATGATTTGTGCGACTCTGCGACTCTGCTATTTGTCTACGCAATTTGCTTTATTAAATGCACTACAGCTGCAAAATGTGGGAAATGCCAGTAAATTGAAATGAAGGTGGGCCTGCATTTGATATTAATTGTATGTGCTGTATGTATAGCTTTATGGCGGGCCAACTAATTATATAATCGATATGTGGTCATACATATTGCAAAGACCCAAATACGATTCGAAAGTGTTGAGTCAAAGTAATAGTTAGAGGGCATAACAAAAGTTATGGTTCCCACAATACTATGGCATAGTAAGAAGGACTTACAGGACAACAAGTATTATACATGTAATTTGTATACTAATCATTTGTCTTCCCTCTGCCTCTTCGCTTACCCTTCTCAAGCTCTTATAAACTGTTAACAAATGAGCTAAGCTATCAGTTGGGCCTAACATTTACTCCTATCGCAGATTTGTGCTTTTGAGAAATTCTCACGCAAATGCTAAACAACAAAACAAGGCTGTTGTTGTTGTCGACCTTTGGCAGGGCCAAGCCAAGCTGGCAGTGCGTTGTGTCTCCAGGACGAGACTGCTCGGATTCGAACCGATCCGACTCGAAACTGGCACTAAAAATGTGTGCGTGCCATGGTTTTTATCGATTCGCATATCTAAATTTAGTTGTGCGACATATAATACCAGGCTAGGCCAAGTCAGGCCAGGACAGGTAAACTAAGGTAGGGAAAGGAAAGGTAAAGTAAGGCCAGGTTAGGGCCAGGCAAAGCTAAGGCATACGCGTCTATTTACATATGTGCAGGTCACATGGGGCACCAGGACACGCATTGTGCCAGTCCACAGTCCACAGTCCACCCCACATCCCCATCCCCTTTCCACTAATAAATATTGCATTGTGATACACAAAATGCCCATCGGTGGCCCGCAAGTTGAACGTATAATTAAAGTTTTCTGCTGCTGTTGGGCTGGCGGCTACAATTAGATCCTGAACAAGGTGAAACGACCACACAATGGCTCGGCAACTAGGCTACCATTTGGAGCCTTGAACCACCATCTACCCTGGCATAACAGAAAGAGAAGAGAGCCAGCCTGGTCACCTCTAGTCGCCAGGAGGCAGCTTCATGATAAATGAGGTACGCCAACTCATGTGGCAAATGTGACATGTGCTTCAAGCATTTTTCGTGTGTGTGCTGAATGTTGTTCGTATACACTGTGGTGATACCCGGGAGAGATAAGCGCTAAAATTACCATATTACCCAGCCAACAAATTCCCAACTCTCTCTCACTCTCACACTCACTCTTTCTCATCATCAACTGTCTCACACCTCCGTCCTCACGTCCAGCTCTGGCCCGCTGAAACTGAAGCGCATAAACCAAATCGCCAAGGGGAACAGCGTGCGCTGTCGAGAGGAGAAGCAATTCGGAAAGAGGGCAATCGGGGTAATGGGTCAGTTTACTGCGCTGGCAGCACAAAATTATGGTTAATTTTGGGCCACATTGCGGAAGTTATTAACTCGTTTGATTGAACTTGGAGGAAGCGTTTTGCTTGCGGTCTCTGCAGTGTTAAAGTGATTTGTGGATTATATCTCGACCCTGAGGTCCTGTAACTGTATGCCGCATACATATATGAGCTAATATAAATCAAGCTATAGATATAAAGTAAAGATGTTCTGCACGCAAAAGCAAGCTAGAGTGTCAGTTAATTGATTGTATCTAATTTAAGGAGCATTCAATGCAAATATCGCACATACGTCATGTTGCATACTTCGGTGCGCCAAATAGACATTTAAGACTGGTCTTAAAATAATATAAATAATCAAAATTAAATGGAATTTATATGAATTTTATTATACTTTACAAAATGTTGTCTAGCTCTAGGCTCTTATACAGACTTGAGTAAATCTCAAATCTCTTGATCTTGATCATGAATAGTATTTATTAAGTCTCTTTCTGTGTGTTACGCACATTCGTATAAGCGAAACAGTCTATTAATTTTTAAAAATCCATGACTCAAAATTACCTTTGTTTACTTGCTAATACAAAACTAATTCAATTAAGTTTGAAACTCAGATATGAAAATAAACTGAAAGTTTTCTACTGACAATTAAACAAATTATCGCACAAACAAAGTAATTAGTAATCTATAGATAGTAAATAATCAAAGTTGTAGACAAAGGCATTATTATGAATCTGACTAGTTGACTTTTTTGTGCCTTTTGTTTGTGCAAATGGAAACCCAAACCCAAAGCCCACATGACAGATATTCAACAGCTCATTAAGAAGCCAGACACATACGCATAACAAAGCTGACAAACTGGCAGACAGACAGACAGACAGATGGAAACTAAGCCTGTTGCTATGGCCATGCGATCCGCGTTGTCGGCAGCCTTTTTGTTAAGTGATTTACAGGCAACGAAAAGGCAGAACCACAAAACATGGGCACATGCTGGGGAATACCAATCCCAAGGCCATCATCGCTGCTGCTGCCTTCAAAGCTCGCACCAAATTTCTGTCTAAGAGTTGACGCCTCACGTGATGCCCCAAGTGGCGTCTGAGTGTGCATATGTGTGTGTGTGTGTGTGTGTCTGTGTTCCCGTATTCACTAAGGGATTAATAGGATTGTCGACAATTTTCGAGTGGCCACTGAAAAAAGTCCTGGTTGGGCTTTAGCAGCTTGCGAGCATCCAACTTAATTTCATTTCTTAATTAGTTTTGTTAATTTGGCTTATCTTTTTGCATTTTGGCTAAAAGCTTAACATATTATGTGCGTTGTTGAACAAAGATCTCTCTCTTTCCCAACATTAACAAAAATCAAAATATGTTTCTAAATTATGCCTTAAGGATTATTTATCTAGTGCTCACCTTTTCAAATTTACACCATTACTGATCTCTTAAGTATTCTTTATGTACTATTTTTTAATATTTCATATTTAGAGCCTGATAGTAACTTTGTTATTCTTTGCTTTAAGTAATCAGCCGATCATTCGAGTGCGCTAGTGCTTTATTAAATGGACATGTACATTTTCTAGCACAAAAGCTCAACGACCGCACACACATACAACCACACACACTACAGATAAAACACGAAATTTGAAAACGCGCACTTGAAATGCATAGAAAAACGGACGAAGCTTTGATAAAGTTTCGGCTTTTGCACCCCAGCAAAAAAATAAAGAAGCAACCACAAAAATGCAAAGCACTAACAAGCACTTACACATATGTATGTATATAGTACATATATGTACATAGTGTATATGTGTATGTGCATGTGTATGGCAGAGTCTTGGAAAACTTTTGTGTGTTTAATTTCCGGTTGCTTTAATACACATTCACTCAGGCATGCATTCAGTGGCGAGCTGCTTACGCTTGCTGCGTGTCCTGCGTCCTGCGTTCTACCGCGACGTCCTTGCGGCTTTATGACCCGCAGATTTGTGGGCATTGGCAAAATATTTATACAGAAATTAAATAGCCTCAAATGGGGAATTACTTAGTCAAAGCCAAGTGAAGCATGTTCATGAGTCTTGTGCTATTGAATTGCAAACAGTAAGTCATCGTAAGTAGGGTCGGAAGGGGAGAGGGAGAAGGAGAGGGAGTCTCTTAAGATAGCATGCCTGATGCATTAACAAAGGTACTTACTACTTAGTGAAAGGAAAATGGTAAAGAAACAGGAAAACGTAGCAGTTAAGCTAAGGAAATACTCAATACAATTGTAAAATAGCAGAAATAAATTGTATAGCATACAATTGTGTATAAAGTGGAAACGCCTATTTCAACTTTAAACTTAGCTGTACAAAAAAATTCCATTCATTTTCTCACAGCAACCGAAAATCTATGCTAAAGTGAAGATAACCCTCTACCTGGCATTAGCCAAAAAAATTCCCCTCTTTTAGTTTACGTGGGCTTAGCAAAACGAGGGCAGGCTATAGACAGAGAGAGCATCCATCCTATACGAGCATGTATATCCCATTCAAGGATATCATTGTTAGCTGGAGCGACCCTTGAGATATATAAATAAACTGCCTCAAGATTAGTTTAAATGGATGGCGGCATGCGTCTGTCCCCGTTTCGTGTGTGCTTCGTGCATGTTGCAAGCTGCAAAAGCAGCTGCAACTTGTTCGAGGGTAACGCCAGTTGCATCGAGGGTCGACTAAAAACACACACACATGCACATGCACATGCAGCTGCACTTGGGTGTGAGTGTGTGAGAGGCATGTCTGTGTGCATGTAAAGTGGCGATTATTTTAACACACACACAGACACACAACTCACACTGACAACTTACAAGTATGAAGACTGCAGATGAGTGAGCTCGACTGACAGACAACATGTAGCAGCTCTGTCTGTATGGGTACTATGAAAAGTTGCATAATGAGCATTTACATTGTTAAAGATGTATTTATCAATGTATTTTCTGGTACTTACCATTTTATACCTTTGAACTCTCAAAAATAACAGCAATAATTTTCATATCTACAGTTTCGCTCTCTCATGTTTGTTACCTACGATTGCACAAACCTGTTGTACCCTTTTTAGCCTAGTTTTCACAAAATACTTGGTACAAAAGCTCTTTGGCACTCTCATATGAACATGACACCCTATTCTCCTACATAGCCTGGCCGCACACCCTTTTAACCCGCCGGCAACCCTAACACAGCTATTATGCTCATTATGTGCTTGCCACTCGGCTCGTTTTGTCGTCTTCTCATCGTCTCCTCTTAGTGTCTCTGTCGTCTTCGCAGTCTTCTGTTTGTTGTCCTCCCACGTTTTGGTTGTCGTCGTCATCGTTCTTGTTAGCGCTATCGTTGTTGTTGTTGTTTTGTTGCTGTTGCTGTTGTTCGTGTTGTTTGCTTTCTCTAGTATTCTTTCAGTTTTCAGTCTCCTACTCTTTCTCTCTGCGAGTGTTTGTTTGCTTATCTTGTTTATTTGCTTTTGTGCCAAATTATTTGTCGTTGCTTCTTGTCTGTTCTTTTGCTACTTGTTATTTCAATGTTTATTGCCACATGCCCCTATGTTGTTGCCACTTTTGTTGCTGTTAGGCAACCAAGCGATTTTATGGCTTATGCTACTTTTTGGGCACCGGTTGTAGTTCAAGGTATAACCAGTGCGAACTACAAATCTTATGGAAACAGCAAAGCAATTGCCGAGAACTTTTCCATATTTAATGCTTAATATAGGCACCAAATGTAGGACATACTATAGAGTGTCTGACCCTCAAGAAACAAGTGTGGTTTTAATTGACTTCTGTAAAGTTTATTTCAAAAATAGCTCTCCACTTGAACGTAGATAGCATCTAGTTTATGTTATGTAATTATAATTATTTTATGAAGCATTTAAGGACTCTGTCCTAAATGATTTAAGTTCGTATACGTGCTATTAAATTAAATCTATTCAAATTTCAAATTAACATTTCTCCTTGATAACATTTATAGAGTTAGTGAGTGCAAGTACATTAAGCTGCTATGCCAACAGTTTATAGCAAACCATCCTTAGTGCATTACTCAACTCAACTATCCATCAGGACTCGTCGAAGCCATAAATCACAAAATATTTGTTTGTTCCTTTTTTGGTCTGACCCCTATTTGGTATAAACCAGCTATAAGCAGCTTGTGCCATGCACTCTCAGTTCAGGAAAATCTGGACATGTCGAAACGAAAGAAAACAGATAGAAACAATCCAAACAAAACAAACAAACAGCAGTAAAAATAAACTGGAATGACAGACAGATAGACAATTTCAGTTTCAGTTCCCGACGGCGTACAACTTCGGGAAAACAATGTTCCGTGTACAGTCCACAAAAATGTCAATTTATTATGGTGAAATCAGCGCTGGCCACATTGGCCTCACACACACACACACACACACTTACACTTGAGCGTGACACACTCGCCTCCATTTTGGCAATCCCTCCCTCTCCTCCTCCTCGCTGTCATGTGTATAAATACTTTTTAATCTGAATTATTACAGTGTGTCAGGTTTTTATTGTAATTTATTCACATAAATTTCCCATGATGCATGGAATTTAAGTGGCTGTGACAGAAGAGCAGAGTCGGGTGCGGAAGCCAGCACTGAAAAAGAAGAGCAGCGCTCCAACATATTTTAGTGTATGTCGCTCAATGTTAAATATTTTAGGCTCACAAAACTGTCAAAAATGTGACAAACCCGAAAAAAGGATCCGAAAAATGCACCCTTAAGTGATTAAAGCGATTAAAACTTTAGCAGCATACAAACCTGATGTGATTTGTTCGCGAGCTGCCTTTGAATTGTTGCTAAAAGTTTTTTAATTACTTAACTAATCGATAAATGAAGCGGATAATAACAATATTTATGCAACATTATCAATTTATTTGCACTTTACTTTGGCCTGCGGTTTCGCCAATGACCGCAATTTAATTATTCAAAAACCGATTATGTTATTAAATGAACGTACTAAAGTGAATATTCGCTATGTTCCCCTTTGCTTCAAGTCGTATGGTTCAGTTTTATTTTATGACCCTACTCGTGTTGCACTTGAATGACATTGGACTGTAGTTGCAACAATGAACAAATCTCTTTGCAAGAAGTGTTGCATACCACACAGGCGTCTGCAACCAAAAACCAGCAACATGAACATCAATTGACTTTGCTGATGTTGCACAATTGGCACAGTTGCAGTTGCAGTTGACGTTGCAGCTGTGCTTACACATTTCTCAAATGCCGCCCAACAGCAAGTTGCAAGGGTCAAGGGGCAAAGAGCACCGCTTCCAAGTTGCCCCGCAGCGGCAGCCAGCATAGCATTTAAGGCAAACAGTAAACATCTGCATTCACGTACGAAACGTTTCACATGCCACAGTGATGGGGGCAGGGATAGAGTTTTTGTTTGGTCATTGGCCAAGTGGCAAGCTAGCTGCTGCCAGTTGCAACAACGTCACCAGCTCAATGACTGTGCCAATTAAGTGTAAACAGTATAAGCCCACGCACTATGTGTTGCACTAAACGAAATGGGTGCTGAGCTAAATGCAATGTTAAAATGTCACTTGAAGCATTACAGTTCAATTTGAAATAAGTAAGTTAAATACATTTTAAATATATTTGAACAAGTCGAGTTTGCTCGGCTGTGAGATACCCGCCACCCAATTTTACCATCGAAATATTGTATTTTAAAAATATACTGAAAAATATACTTAAAAACATACTAAAAATATACCAAAATAAGATTATGAAATTTTCTTTGCTCAAATTTATTAGCTTGGCATTTAAATAGGTTTATTGAACACCATTATTATGTCACGGAGTGACATATCAACTAACTAGGTGCAACTGCACCTGATTACGCCTTATAAAATCCATCAGTCTCTGAGATCTGAGATAATACTCTTAAAGATATTCGCAGACTAACTTTTCTTCAATAATATCAAATATTATACACATTTACAAATACTAAAATAACTGTATAAAACTTACCAGTCTGCTTATACTTCCTGCCTGACAACTGTTTAAATATTCAGCAAACATATTGTTTATGTCCCTTTGTTTCTCTCAGTGCTCTGTTAAGTTGTCGCAAATGTTTGCACCGCAAACTGTCAAATGTGTTTGTGGTGCTGTTTAATTTACGTGCAATTAGCCAAGGCGATTCTGGCATTTAACAAGAAGCGAACTCATATCATTCTCATGACACTCAATGGTACATGGAATTGAATAGTTGTCAGTTTGCGCTGTTGTTGTCGTCGGGCAGGTGGTCTGGTATTTCAATTAATGCAATGCGACTTCGATTATTTCCATTCTCCCAGCAGGTCGCTATTGTAGTCGTCGTTGTTCCAGTTTTTGTTGTTGCCTAAGCTTCGACTTAAAGGGCTTAACATCTCTGCGAAGTGCGGGGAGTGGCTTTTATCGAGAGTGCAGTGCACTAATTGAAATGCGAATGAACTCACAGAGCCAACTGTCGACATCGACATCGACGTCGACATCGAGTAGAGTTATTTAATTAGGCATAGGAGTTGCAGCTGCCTCAAAGTGCTTTCAAAGTGCATCACAGCCAAGTGCAATTGCCAATTGTTTAGTCCCCTCGAATGTGTCTCTCTTATCACAATCACACATTCAATGTGGGTCAAGTACTTACCTCAATTATCCGGGCATTACATAACCAGTTCCGGTTGTGCATTACAATAATCCCCATCAAACATCTCAATGAGCTCCATTACACATCGATGACAAGCACTCTCATTTATAATGCATTTTGTGGTGACATTTTCAAGTCAGAGAGCCAAAACAAAAAAGATACAAACAACTTAATCAAAAATATTTAAAAATTGATTACACTCTTGCATAATAAACAACAACATTTTAACGCTTAATTGGGTTTAATCAAAGTTTGTCCTCATTGCGGTCTTTGTTTTTGGCGCTTGCCCACAAACTGACTGCAAAATCGATAAAATAGTTGGTTTTACGCGCGAAAAAGCAATCTGTTTGTTGTTGTGTTCAGACCTTTTAATGGCAAATTAAAATATTTTCCAAGTTTTTTTTTTCTTTGGCTAGAACATGAAATCAATATGACTATCGAAAGGTCAGCGTTTTTAATGAACGCAGCGCATAATTACAGCATCATTATACATAATACTATGTTGTTCTACGGAGATAAGCAAAAAAATATTAACTATTGTTTTTTTCCATCTTAAATTACAAAATTATAAGTTTTTATGGCACACTCGAAGGCAAACTAATGAGTCAACTGCAAACAAATTTCAATTACTCGTCTATAGTTAAGACCTTTGGCAATTTAATGGAATTTATAATTAATTCCATCTGCCGCTCGACTAATTGGATTGGATTTAGGCAAGTTTCGACATTGGTAACTTTGTCATTAAACTTGCCGCAAAACCTTAAAATGACAGCTGCATTAAACTAAATATTAAACATGCGCCACGTATGTTATGTCACCTGCAAGACTGCGGCTTTTGCAGATTATACAACAAACTTGCAGCAAATTATTAAATTGACAGAAAATTACAAATAGAAAAAAGGCGACTGATAAAGTTGCCACAATAAAATATGAAAAGTTGCCCCAGGCGGGAAATGAAATGCACAGCAAACTACAGACAAGTCCGACAACAAAAGCAAAAAACAGAGAGCACAAAAAAAGGACGCCATGGCAAGGACACTGCGCGTTGGCTTTTCGGTTAGTTTTGTTGGTTGGTTGTCAGTGGCGCCGCTTCCTGCCAGCTGGCGACGGATTAGCTTTGACCAGCTTGCAGTTCCGCCACTCGCCGTCCCTTGTCGAGTGGCGCGTATTTTGTGTAAATTTATGCGCCTCAACTAGAACGAGGCCCGGAAGGCATAAAGGATATCAGCGGCAGCAATAGTAAAAGTTGAATGTGGCAGAGGGGTAGAACTAAGCAAAGGGAAGAGGGATGCTTGCCTTAACCGATGTCTGGTCAACTTTCCGGGCTATCTTTATTTTGTATTTTGTTGCCTCTTCAATGAGCAGAGGCCCAAAAGTTTTTTAACTTTTCAGAAGGGGCGTCGGGCGTGACAATCAAGTGAATTGACATTTACGGTGCAAACAACAGCAACAACAACAACGACAACAAGCGTTGTGAGTATGGTTTTTTTTTTTTCTCCTAGTTACAACCGCTTAAAATAGATTGAGGTCAATAATTGTTGAGGCGCATAGACACATGTGGGAGACGACGGGAAGCTACCAATTTACATATATATTCATAGACCAAGTATATCCTTGATGTTGTTTTGCTCTGGCTAATACGCTGTATACATATATTAAAATTTGTTAGCTCCTTTCACTCACAAGTCGTTGGTTTATTTTTGTGCTTTATAGCCAAAGTCACGTAAGAATCAAATAAATGTGTAATGAAGCTGGTGTATGCCAGTGTATGGCAAATTCCAAAGCCACTGAGCAGCCAACGAGTGGTCTTGGAATGGGTTTAACAGGATGTGTGTGTGGCGCTTATCCTTATACATATGTCTGTCCGCCTATCTGATGGTCTAGCTGTCTGTGTTTTCCCTTAGACATGCCAAAGTTGTTAGGGGGAAAAGGCAAACAAAGTTACTTGTACTGTAGTTCCTCTCGGAATAAGTTCAAATAAAGATTGACAGTTACAATGAAATAATATTGATCTTAATTTTGTATGCATTTGAGATTTATCTTTAATAGTAGTGTATATTGCTAATTAAGGAGTTCAATCTTTTTTAAAATAATCATATTTTGAGCTTATTTAATTATATCAAATCTTAGTTTGTAATTAAAATTATTAGACAAGTTTATTCACAAATTCCATTATAATTTAGTAAATTAAATTGACGATTTTCAATGTTATGAAAAGTTAAATTGTAACCTCGTTTCCATTTGCTTAACTAGGAACAACTTTTCAAGCTCATGTGTCATCCGTTTTAGCTCAACAGCAATTGGCTTTTGAAGTAGGCCAAATGCAATCTAAATTCCATTATAAATTTCTTTTTTTTTTGACACTCTACAAGCATGAATATGAATGAAAACTTCACAGCCAACAGCCAACAGCCACTTGTGCTATCACTAGTTCTAACAAGTAAGCTGAAAATAGTTTTGCTAATATTGAAAATGCTCTAAATGTTATATTTGCAACGTCCCCTTTTTAGGCCACTCCCAACTGCGTGCCAAGTTGTCGAACACATTCATACATATGTAAATACTATGCCACACACACATAGATAGATTTGTATAAATTCTATAGAAGAGACTGAATATGTGTGAGCTTCAACCGAAATGTCGTCAGTTTGTCGATGGGACAAAGCATTTTTATAATGATTTTACTTGTTGTTTTCTGATCGCATGTTGTGGCATGTTGTCTGCCACTTGTTGTAGTTGCAGTTCATGTTGTTGTCATTGTTAGTAGTTGTCATTTGCGGGCATGTTCATAGACAATGCAATTTTCATGGCCCTCAGTGAGCAGAAAATAGAATTTTTCTCTTTTTTTTTATTATACAATTTTCCAAGTTGTACTTGGCACATGCAAAAAATGGCAAAAAAGATTCTAACCACAAAAATTCAATTTCCTTATTGGCTTTACACACACACACAAATACATACAAGAGAAATGAATTGGTTTGTGCTCGATTAGAGATAAGTTTCGATAACAAATTAATCGGCTTACTTGGAGCAGTTCAGCATAAAGCCGTTTAAAATACTTTTTAATAGCCTTTGGTTTTTATGGGCAACTCAATATTCATTTTGAAATATGTTTTGAAATTCAATAGTATCGTATTTGAAAACATGATTATTTGCTTGCAATATTCTACAAAACATATGTGACTTTTCAACTAAATACTAGCCACATGATACGCTACTAAAATATTCCACTGCCACTGGTAGCATGTAAATTTCTTGACCTAAGTGCTTAGATGAAATGTTTTGACGCAAGAAAGTATGCTACATTTATTTGTGTTTGCTTTTACTTGCAGTTGTCGTAACATGGGCTGCGCCTTTGAAGCAGCCAGAGAGCAGCCCCAGCAGAAAACAAAGCAACCAAATAGAAATCAATGTGCTGCCCCAATAACAACAACAACAGCCACAGCAACTGCAATAGGAAGTGCTATAGCAGCAGCAGCAGTAGCAAGAAGGGAAACAGAGGACACACAAATCAAGGATAACTATCAACAAAATCATAAAACGCAAACAGCAACAGTGAATGCGGACGGCAAACATCAAAAAGCGACAGCTCAAGTGCTTTTAGCGACACAGCAACAACAACAACAGCTTTGTCAAGTGGCGTTGGATAACAAGGACGCGTTGGCGACGCCGCACGGAACAATCAAAGCAGCAACATCAACAGCAGAAGCAGCCGGAGCAGCAGCAGCAGCAACAATCGATATTGAGGCCACAAACGATTTGCAAATAGCTTGCGCCAATTGCTACAGTCACAGCCCAGAGATTAACAGAGATGAGCAGCAGCAAGAGCGGCGTCATCAACGCCGGCATTCGAGGCGTCAAGATCGTCGGAGCAAGTGCTTGCCAGCAACAACAGCAACAGCAGCGATGGCAGCTGCAGCAGCAGCAACAACAACAGCTGCAACATTGGCTGGCATACCCTGTATGCGGCTGCACGAAATGCTACTGCATGCGCGAGCTGCCTTAGCGACCCTGAGGCAGGATACGCATGAGGAGCAGAAGGTCGTGGTGCAGCAGCAGCAGCAGCAACAGCAACAACAACCATTAGCCTATCGGTCGTGGCAATGTCTCTCAGACAATGTCGCCAGCGCCGTCGTACCCGCCACCATGTCAGCCGCTATTTTATCGAATCTGAGCGCCACCTCGGCTGCCGCTTATCAGTATCTGGGCCAGCATTATAAGCATTATAGCCAATCGTTCAGCTTCTATGCGGCATCCAGTGTCATACTGATGCTCTGCTATCTGACCACCACATCCACGGCCGCTGCCACACAATCGGAGACGGGTGCCCTTGACAAGCATCCCATGTAAGTGCGAGACACTCTTCCCACCTTCCCAGCAATTCAGCCTAAGAGCAGACAATACATTTTTTATTTTTTTTTATTTACACTCCCAACCACCCGGTATCTCTGATCTGTCTCTCAATATACATACATATATATTCAACTATCTCAATTGTATATTGTATCTGTATCTGAATATGTAAATGTATCTGTATCTCTATCTCTATCTCTATCTCTGTATTGCCTGTACCCCTTTTACACGAAATTTTCTATTTATTTTCTTTTGAAATTCTTTCAGTCATGGCATCGATTGGTCGAAGTAAGTTTTTGCACCCACACCAGAGCATACAAAAAGGTCTAAGCAAGGCACCAACATTTCCTTTTTGTAATTAATTAGTGCATGCATTTTCATTTGAGACCGCTTACTGCCTTTAAACAAATAAAGAATTTCTAAATTATGACTCAGACTCAAACCTATTATTTGCAACACTAATTTAAAGCAACCTTCAAGTCTCTTTAAAATAATACAGTTTGCTGACAGTCATTGAGGAAATTAAGCTCATATAATGTTTTGATCCCTCACTAAAAAGTAAAAGAAAACGACTTTATGAAATGTATAATTTATTTACATAATATTATAATATAGCCCATTGACTAACAGCACAGTTAATTGTATTTCAAGTTCTAAAGTTACACAAATTATACGAAAACTTTTTCTACATATCTGTAAAGCAGATAAAAACCTCTGCAGCATAGTTTAAATACGAAATTCGTTATCCATGTTGAAACTATTTCATTTTGCCTGCTCTTTAATTGTTACAATTCTAAGTTCACTTTTAAACTTAAATCTTTCTCTTACAAAAATGATAAAGTTTGTAAACATACATACAACTACACACACAAACAGAACTGTTGTCCTGAAAACTTCATTAATTATTGTGTTGAGATATACTAACAATGCTTAAAGCCCTTTGACAAACGATTACTTACAACCAAATCTTTACTCTTGCCACACACAGATTCGATGAATCCAGTTCAGATAAGGAGATATTAGATTTATTACTCGAGAAAAAACGCTATGATAAACGATTACTGCCGCCTGTAAATGGTAAGTGAAACACTCTCGAACTTTACAAAGTTTTCAATCTTTAACCCTTTTTCCACAAGTTGAAATTTGCAATTTAACTAAGTGTCTGCAATGCGACTACAACTGCAATAAGAATAACGTTAACTCTCTTTTACTTATTGTTTTTGTTTATCTTTTGTGTTTTCTTTTGTCTCTGACGTCATTAACAATGACATTCCAGGGGTAAGTGCGGTACGGAGAGCAGCATTACAAGACATTCTCAATGTTGCCTATGTTCTCCAATGCTCCCAAAGTGCCATGATGACATAGACAACGCATGGCCACTATAAAATCAATTAAACTTAATGGCCAGTCCAGTTCGGAGTGCACAAAAGAACGCTGGCAATTTTCTTCGAAATGGGAAAGTGGGCAAAAAACTAAGAAAATTACTCGAGTTCTTATGTTGTAGTTCCATTGGCCTGGCCATAAGTGTAGTGTAATTACATTTCGGGCTGTGTATTTATGTGCTTCACAATAATTATATATTGCGAATGACTATTTGGAAGAGCTATAAAATTGGAGACCTGCATACTAGTTGATAGGAGACATCGCAGATAATGTGATAGTTAGTTAAAGTTATATTAAACTTTAGTGAAAAGTTTCAGCTTGCATTGGAATTATAGTTAGTACAATTTCAAAAATGCTACAATAAGACAATAAATCTGAATACTAGTAATTGGAATGATTTTCAGATAATTAAACGACGAACTTAAAATTATTATTTTGTGTTTTAAGTTGGTTTTATTCCACATCTTGTATAACCTTGAATTGATTAATCTCTTTGATTTAAAACGAAACAAAATTAATTGTTTTCAAATATAGCTTGAAAACCAAAAAATTCTAACACATTAAAACTCCGTTTAATATTCTTGTCATAACAAACTTAATAACCTTTGCAATTATTTAAAAAGTTAATGTTCATATCACAGCCTATTTTGTATAGCCCAATCTCAATTAAATTTTACAGATGAAGACTTTTGCTGTGGTTTGCAATCGCCCGATATGGCTACAAATCAAAATGCACGGAGACCACACAATCGCGGTTGGTGAAATGTCCTAAACAAATCACAGAAAACTATCCAAATTTTTGAACTGATCAACTGAACTTACAGTTGATGCTTTGGTTTTTATATCTATGTTTTTAGCTAGCACAGTTTTTCGACTCAGTTTCATTTTTCGTAGTGCAAAATATTTATCACTTTTCGATTTGACGTTGCGTATACTTAATTTCTCTTGATTAATTTTAGCACCAAAGATCTTTCATCCTCTAGTGATATTTTGCATTAAATTGTAATTGCAATTTTACAGGCACGCTGACGGTAAATGTTAATGTGTTGCTTTTGAGCTTAGCATCGCCCGATGAGAGCAGCTTGGTATGTTTGCAATTGAGTAAAACATTTATCAAATGATGCTGATTGATATGATTATGATTTGATTACAGAAATATGAAGTGGAATTTCTATTGAATCAACAATGGAACGATCCACGCCTGCAATATGGCAATAAGTCGCACTATGATTTCTTAAATGCTTTGCATCATCATGATAGCATCTGGACGCCCGACACGTACTTCATTATGCATGGCGATTTCAAGGATCCCATCATACCAATGCATTTCGCTTTAAGAATATTTCGGAACGGGACCATTACGTACGCAATGAGGTGTGTATGTCGGTCTTCTGCTGCTGCTGCTTCTTCAATCGTTTTAAATATGCATAAATGTATTCACTATGTCTACGTTTTATGCGATTTGTAGCATAAATTAAAAAAAAAGGCAACTGAGGGGCGGGAAGCGCAAATATGCAAATCTTACAAAGTTCATATTCATTAGATGAGCTCCAGGGCGGGGTTGTACGATTCCTCTATTTTTTTTCGCTCCTCCGGTGTGGGCAGTGTGAAATATTAAAAAGTCGAGAAGAAATGTGAGCCAGCTGGCAAACATGAGGCCGTAATAAAAAATAGCACACTGTAGAGCGCAAGAAAAACACAAAGTAATAAAATGTAGCTATATAGAAAGCCGAATAGGGATTACACTGCATTTTGGGCAACTATATCAATCAAATATCAATAAAATAGTGCAAAAGCTGTTGCACTTTTCAACATACCCTTGGCAAGGGTATACAGCAAAAAATGGCTGCAAATATTTAGGCAAGCTGGCGGGCTATCAACAATCCATGTGTGCACTCAACTCCTGGCCATGTCAAACTAAAACTCTTGTGCACAGTTTCTTCTGTCTCTCTCCCTCTCTGGCACACAGAGTACACATAAGTACACAAAGACTCAGGTAGAAAGTTTGCACATGTAACAATATGGTAACGGGTTGATTCTCGTTTAGTTTCAAGCATTCCTGTTGCCTTTTCTGGCCAGGATGCTGTCCAACCATAGGACAGAGGACAAAGCGAAAGCGAGAGACAGTTTCGCTTGTCTGTTTTTTAATTCAACAGAACTTTTCCAATTGACTGCATAGCGCAAAAGTGTCGTCCAGCAATTAAAATAAGTTGCAGTGGCCATTTACTTACTTTCCCCACTTCTTTGTCTCTTTGACGTTCTGCTGTTTGCATAGCCAAATGGAACGCAGCGAGGACAACTCAGACTCAAGCTGTCAGAGCAGCTAAACTTGGACTAGGACAGTACTTAACTTCCAAAGCGACAGAGAGTGTGAGGGGGAACAAGACGGGTAGAAAATAAATTATGAAATGGTAGAGAACAACATGGTGTATTATTAAGTGGCATGGAAACGGACATATCTTTAATTGATAGAGTGCCTAAATTAAAGAACAGAACAGAAGCAAAAATTGTAGCAATTAGCTAGCAAACGTAGTAAAAATAGTTTCACATTGATTTAAATTTCTTACACAAATCTTTTAATACTATTAAATTTTGTTTGCTTACAGGCGTCACTTGATATTGTCGTGTCAGGGCAGCTTGCACATATTTCCATTCGATGATCCAAAGTGCTCGTTCTCAATGGAAAGCAGTAAGTACAAGTATTGTCAATACTCAAATCAAATGAAACTTAAGAACAAAATAAATAACTGTCAGCTCATAAAGCAATTAGAAAGAAAGAAACAAACAAACACAAACAGGAAAAAAAAAAAAAAAAACATGTAAACAATATGAGAATTATGCAAAAGTGTTGAAAATGTAGAAGAAGATGTGAAAAATGTTGCTGCTGATGAAGTAGATGATGACAAGAACGAGGCTCAACCGTGTTGACTGCCACTCGAGGGAAATTGTTGTGTAACTGTAAATGTGTATGTGTGTGTGTGTGTGTGTGTGTGTGTGAGGCTGAACCGACAAAGCTGACAAAGTGACTAACAAGGCTGCCTGGCAGGCGTGTTGGCTGACTGCCTGGTTGGGTACTTGCACATTGTAGCAAGACTGCTGGCTAAGTCGACAAGCTGATTACTTGAAGGATTGGCAGGAAATTGATACTTTGCCAAACGATAGAATATTATATCGTACTCATACATATATAAACCGACTCCTTAACCGCGCACAGGCTAACATTTTCAAATAAATTACAAAAATCTAGAAACATTATTACTAATTATAAAAACTCTCTCAAATTGAACACAAAACATTATCCAGTTTTCAATACAGTTTTCTTTGATTTACAACCACTGTGCTCGCTGCCAGCCTATTGTCTTTGGCATTATATTCGAAAAGTTGTCGCCGCCACAGACCCATACATACATAGGCGCGTCATGTCTATTAACCCAGCCAGCCCAGGCAGAAACAGAAACAAAACAACAATCAGAGAACAACAACAATAGGGCTAACACAACATCATAAATTACTTTGTGGAAATGAAGGAAAAGTCACCGTTATATGACGTGCGCTGTCGTTGAGATTTTCATCTTTGATGGTGGGGCCCACAAAGTGTTTTGCCCCGCTTCCACTTGCCTGTTCCTCTCGTTGCCTGTCGCTCTTGGTTTTTATCAAAAAATATGATTTGATTCAATTTCCGACAAATGGCGCTTTGTAATTTTCAAACAAATAAGGATGTCAAACTGAAAGCATAGACCGAATATTACGTATACGGTATGCACATGTTTTATCGCAACCTACAAAAACAAAATTAATTAATTACCCAAATTAACTTATCATATGAATATGAAATGATTTATTAAAATGCTGCATTACTTTTATAACATGAATTTAAGCGATTTTCAGGCCATGGACTTTTAGAAATCTGTCTGTATATCCTTTTACCGCCTGAGAACTAGAGCCACATATTTGTTGTCCTTAGTAGATCAACTTTGATTCAGATTTTCGCAAGCATTCTCTAATTTTATAGGGCTAATATAAGAATCAGGTGCTTTGTAATAATGTAATAATGGTATATACTTCAAACTATGTAAATTAATTAATTGTTGCCAATCAAAAGGAAAATGAAAGAATTGTCTAAAGTGTTGCACCTTTAAATCAATATATATGATTCTAAACCATAAATATATAATATATAAGACAAAAAATTAAATTGAAATAAGTAAAATGCCCAGTTTGTTTTATTTTTTATAAACAATGGCACAGATTTCAACTTGAATGCAAGACAGATTTTGAAAGATGAAAACATAGTAATACCAAGTGTATAGAAATAAATCTATCAGCTCGCTGTAAGCCAATACATTACAACTTAAATGTAAATTAGTGTTAGTTAGTGCATATGTATTAGTGCTTCGACATTCCATCTGCTTGCTTGCAGTGGGGCAAAGTTTAAAGCTTACAAAGCCTCGCGTTCGTGAGCCGTGTACGTGAGCTTGTTTACGACAAAACTGATTTAAGTCAAAGATTTAATGGCTCTAACTTGGATTCCCTCTCACCACACTCCTCTCTCCTTTGCAGTTTCCTACGAGGAAGCACAAATCAAGTATGTTTGGAAGAATGATGAGGCTACATTGCGCAAAAGTCCCTCATTGACCACACTGAATGCGTATTTGATTAAGAACCAAACGACGGCCTGTGATCAAAACAGTTGGCGAGGTAAGTTATACACCAGTTATATATGTTACCTTCATTTATATGTGGAAGTTTCTATGTATATGTTTTTTGTGTAATGCTTTTAAGGCAGCGCCTATGATTTGGTTTTAAGTGTTTAAAGTACATTTTAAAGATATTTACTTTCGTTTTTAATGCCCCAAATTAGCTGTAAAGGCTGTTGCCTAAATTGGGGTACCCTAAGAAAATAAAACATTTATTTAATCAAATTGTAGCTACAATTTAAGTTTCTTAGCGCAGTTTTTAGTTGGCTTGATTTTCAGTACGTTCGATTGTAGTCTGAAGCTTAGCTTGGTTTATTGGCTACATTTATGTAAACAAATTGAATATATACTTCGCCTTTCTAATGGTCTAATCTTTGTCTACCCCTAACCAAAATGTTAAAACAATTGAAACGCTACGAACAACAATACAACAACTTGGCCAACTCCTAATCTCTACTCTATGCACAAAATCAATCCAAAACGAAAAAAAAAAAAACACCTAATAAAATAATGTATACAATACGAAATGAAAATCGATTCCATAGGGAACTACAGCTGTCTTAGAGTCGATTTAATCTTTACCAGAGATCGTGCATTCTATTTCACCACCGTTTTTATACCTGGCATTATATTGGTGACGTCATCCTTTATAACATTCTGGCTAGAATGGAATGCCGTGCCAGCTAGATCAATGATAGGTAACAAAACAACAAAACCAACAAATCAAATATACAAAAAAAAAAAAAAAAAAAAAAAGAACAAATACCAAGCGATACCATTAACCAATTATATGTTTCTATATCAAACTTATACCTCTCTCTCGCTCTTTCACACTAACAATAAAAACCTAAAACAATATAAAATATAAATAAATCAATTCTGTATACGCCATTGAGAATTGATTTCTATCGCCTCTTTGTAGCAATTGCCTTACAAAATATATTTGATTGCCCTTTCATATGTAATTTGTAATACTTATTTCACATTTCGATTGCGTAATATTTTATATTTTCCCAATTTACGCCTTCTCAAGTAGTTTGACACATACCCAACAACAACAACATTGCGAACATTGATTTAAATGCGTTAACACTGCCCAACAAAAGTATGCGACACCAGCTCTTGAACAGTTTTATCTTCTGCATGGATACTGTTTCCGTTTCCTTAAATAAATACAAAGAAGTTAGCTATACCATAACCCAAATCACACTTATTAATTTGCTTATTTGTTTATGGCAAGTATAGCTCACTTGTAAGTAGAACTGACTAAACTAGGCAATATTAATTATCTCGACTAGGTTAGGTTAGGCTAGGTTAGTTTAGGTTTTAAGTCTTTGTGTGTTTCTGTCTTTCTCTTTCTGTCTCTCTCTCTCTCTCTCTGTCTTTTTCTGTGTTTCTGTCACTGTCTCTGTAAAGATTGTGCTGCGTTCTTTGCCGTTTACAGTTGCGTGTCTGTGTGTGTGTGTGTGTGTTAAGACATTTTTAATTTGTATTGCCAAAATCAACAATTTTGGCCTTGTACTTTAAGGTAATTACAGTTGCCTACAGGTCGAGTTGACATTTACCCGTGATCGTGCGTATTATTTTACAACCGTTTTCATACCTGGCATTATATTGGTCACCTCGTCGTTTATCACATTTTGGCTGGAGTGGAATGCAGTGCCAGCCCGGGTTATGATCGGTACGTAAAACAAAATCCAAAAAAAAACAAAAAAACAACCAATTCTTTAACAGCCAAAACTACAAAACAAAAATATGAAAAAAGTGAATCCTTGAACAGAATGTTGTCAAGTGAAAAGCCAAACCAAAATTCGTAGTCTTTCAAATTACTAATGTAGCGGCATTTTACGCGCAGCTTAGCTAGTGGAATCCTAGAAAGTCCTTGTCCAAATTCTCAGCTCTTAATCCTCCTCTTCCAAATAGGCTAAAACTCACAATTGGCAAATGTTGTATCTATAGTGTAGCTAGTTAATCTTATAGCTGAGGTCCATCTTTCATATTCATGCTGTACCCATCAACAAATGTCTTTGTGTAGTATAACCAACTGTTAGGTTAGATTTTAAATACAGATACTAACTATTTATGATTATATTTTCTCCCTTACCTTCTCAAAGCTCGAGCTACTTTACAATTTGTTTAACAATTATTTACTCGAACTTTTGCACTACTTATTCTTATACTCATGAATACTTTGAACTTTCCATTGCATGTCTCTATTTATAACTTTATTTACTTAACTTTTTACTCTGAAACTTATTTAATAAGCTTTTGTATGAAGATCAACTTAAACCAGCTTATGCTGTATGGTTGAAATATGTATTTAAAGCAATCAAAAAATGATGAACTTATAATCCAACTGAATTACAATAAAAAGCCATAATTGAATTATTTATTAAAATAATATATTATATATTTAATAAATTTAAAACATCGTAATAAATTGAAATAAATAAATCAGTAATGAATTTCATAGAACAATTCAACACAAGAAATTACATACAACATTTGCTTGGTAACTTATGCTTGTTAAAATGTTAAATCGAAAGAAAACAATAGGTCAAACTACAAAGTTAATACAAAGCAATGCAATTACGGATTATGCGTTACTTTTGCAAAGGAAACGGATGCCAAAAAAGAACCAGAACGACAACCGAATGTCAACCCGAAATCATCAAAAGTGTCACTGCCAGATATTGCAACTGACATTTACGGAAACATACATACATGTACACACATACACACATACACACATGCACACTCGACGAAAACAAGACCAAATGGAACTGAGCAACTGGGCTTAAGGGATAGCAAAAAGGGAAAGGGAGAAGAACATTTGGACATGGACATGAACTGTGGTCTGATATTTGCTTTGACTTGTTTTCCATTCCTTTTGCCATGCCAGAGCTCTTGATGATGATGACTATGATGACGTCAAGTTGGGCATAGAGTAGATGATGATTTATGCATAAGAAGACATGTGTGCAAATAGGCCAGCTCTCGCGCTCTGTGCGTGGACTGTCAGCGGCAGTTGAGTAGCAGCTGATGGCTCAAGTTAGCCATGTTAAGAGCAACAGCAACAGCAACAGCAGTACTAGCTTATGAATATTTGAGTTAAATGGCACAAGCGACTGGCCAGCAAATTCCAATACACGAATGCTATGCTTTAAATTGTTAAGCAGCTCAACTGTAGTGCAAAGTCGAATATTGCATATCAGCTTGTTAAGCCAAATCGCTGACTGCAGATGGATTTTCCTTAAGCAACAATTTTTCGTCACGTCGAAATGCGCAGCTTGTGAATGCAACCCCAAGCAATTTGCGTCTTTTTGCCTCTTCTGCCACGACTTTGCCAACTTTGTGCCTCATTTGGGAGCTGCTTAGCTCTTGAGCTGCCACATTTCGCTTGAGTGCAACGTTGAGATTTTGACTTCGTTCGTTCGGCGTTCTCAGCAAATTGAAAATCGATGAGAGTGCTGAGCCCTATGTCCTGCGTCCTACATCCTCTGAGTTGCCAAATGAGTGTTCTGTACACTTCTCGTATCCTTCCAAAATAGTTAAATGTGTTGCTGCGAAATTGCAGGCAGCACATTGTTGACACAACTAATTAGACAGCCCAGATTGATTATGCTCTACAGCAAATTGCATTTTCAGGTCGAGGGAAATGCGCAGAATTTCCAATTAGATAAATGACTTCTATGGCGACGAAAGCCATTTATGTTAATTAATTGAAGCACAGTTGAAACACAACATTGTGAGAACGTCATTTCATTTAAATGTATTTAATGAGATGTCTAGCTTGTAACTTAATTTTATATTCAATACTGACATCAAATTAATTCCATTTACAAAATAATTGATGAAAATAATATGATTAATTCAATTTAATAAGTTTATCAAATTTACTTGAACATAAAAAACATAATAAGTTTATAAATATTTTAAAACTCAATCCCGCAAATTGACTCATATAAATATATTAAAAAATTTAAAAGATTCAATTAAAAAATACCAACTATTTCAGATTATTAACAATTACAAATTGCACTACATTTTATCAAACCATTTTGCACAATCTTAACAAAACGTTTCATTTTGTCTATGCAAAAACAAACTGAATAATGCATTTTGTTGCAAGTGCATCCCAGAAACTTTTAACTGATTTTCCCCATCCATCTTTGTAGTCGTAGCTAGTTATTTAAGCTTTGCACAGAACAACAACAAACACAACTCCAACTTGGCCCAAAAACTCGACACAAAAGAATACCAACAAGCAGCCAACAAAGCTGACCATAAAACTCAAATTACCAACTTTGCTGTACATACATATATATGAAATACTATGGCAAAACTAATTAGAAACTAAACTGAATTAAACAATCAAACAAAACACATACATGCATTGAACTGAGCAGTGCCTCATGAAACATGTTCCCCAATCCTCCACACATACATACACACATACCTTTCGCTCAACTGCCCCACAAAGTGTGCAACATATGGGTGTAGTTACATAATCGCTAATGCAACAATTCTCTGTTTCTCTCATGTGCAACCACACAACTAGGCGTGACAACAATGTTGAATTTCTTCACTACCTCGAACGGTTTCCGCAGCACTCTCCCCGTCGTCTCGAACCTAACGGCGATGAATGTGTGGGACGGCGTCTGTATGTGCTTCATTTATGCCTCATTGCTGGAGTTCGTTTGCGTCAATTATGTGGGCCGTAAGCGTCCGCTGCACAACGTCGTCTATAGGCCAGGCGAAAATCCCGTAACACAGGTAAATTTAATTGCAATAACAGACCAAGTCGAGAGACTATGAAGTAAAGCAAATGCAAAGGCAATTGCTAAAGATGGGCCGGGCCATTCGAGAGGCCAGTGGCCTGTGACTGATTTATTATGCATTTCAAGTAACTTAATATAAATTTTACATAAGCGTACAGCCGAATAAATAAAACACACACAAGAAAAACAGAACCTGCCAAGCAAGAGCAATAAACAACAACAATTTTATGCCTTTCTCTCATTTTTTTTTGTAACACCAACAAAACGAAACGATATCAAAACACCTGAGCAAAAGTCATACAGATAATAATAATAAAAACAACTAACAACTCCAGTCATTGTGTTGCGTCTCTTTCGCTCTCTCTACTTCTATAGCTGTCCCTCTCTTAACTTAAATACTATATAACTCTCTATCCAACTTTAAATGCTGTATCTTTTACTGTCACTCTTTCTATCTCTATCTCTCTCTCTATCTGTCTATCTGTCTCTATCTCTGTACTGTCCAGCCCAATTTCAATTTAGTGTCTTTCGTTTTTAAACATAAAGTACATGAACAAATTCCAACAACAACAACAACTGCTCGCTATTAATTCACCTTGTGTTAATGCTCCCCCAAAATCCCCGTCCCTATCAAAGTGAAATCTTCCTTTTTAGCATTTTGTATTACACATATTTTTAATATACTAAACGTAAATTTGTGTGTCCTCTATTAAGGAATAAATCCAAATCAAATAACTTGTCCTTCAAAGTAAACAAAGTTATAAATTTGATTTTTGTTTTAATAATTTTTTGTGTTTACTCATCATACTTTTATAGTATGGTATGAGTGGTAATCTATCAATGTATGTGTATTTATTGTGCTGATGCTCAGTTCTTTGATTTGTTTGCATTTCTTTTCATAATAAAAAAGTGAATACTTCGTTTTCTTTTACTTATTAAAAATTCACATATTTGAATTGCTTTTAATTTGTTTATCATTTCTGATTTTCGATTTTTGTCTTTAATAAATGTTGTATCATACAAATGTTGATTATGTCAAACAATTGCGTTTTATTCCTCTAATATTAGTCTATATATTCAAACAACAAATATATATAATTATTTAATATAATAAAAAACTAGATGTTAAATCGTGCATTGTACATGCCATTAGGTAGGTACATATTTGTTTATTTAACTCATTTAATTATCAAAATTAAAGTCACACCTAAATTCAGTTCAGCATGTTAAGCATTTTCCTCGATGTTGTGATGAAGACATTAAGAAAATATTTAACATATATAATAATTAACAAAGTGGCATATTGCTAGCAGCAATCAAATATCTATATAGTCAGTAGTATACAAAATTTTCAAAAGACTAAAAATAAATTAAGCATGCTTAAGATGATTAAATTATTTAATTTCACTTACTATATATATCTTAACTTGATCCATGCAGTCTTTTTGCTCGCTTTATCATATTCATGGTTGAATGAATTTTAATTCTAACATGACGTCAAGTTCTCATGACTTTTCTAATTAAACGACAGTCATATGCCACTTAATACATTTTACGCATAAATAAATGATGTTAGTTTAAAATGATTTATTTAATTTAAATACAGCCAAGAGAACCACGAAAATTTGCGTAAGCCAAATGAAAAATCGAACATTGTTCCCAATTTTTGTGATATAAGTATATTCGAGAATTTCTTACTTAATAGCAACTAAGTCGCAAAAGCAACGCAGAATCAAAACAACCAAAACAAAAACAACTACAAAACAAAACAAACAATCGAAACTTAAAGTGTGTTTTCGAGTATGAACATTATTTTGTGTACATTTTTGCAGCGTCTTCCAGCGGTACTAAGCAGGATCGGAGTAATTCTTGCAAGTCCTTTGGTAAGCTATCAACCACAACTCATGCACCTACCCTCCACCTGGCCCGCCCACAACAAACTTCCCTCTCAAAATCAAAAGCATTTATGAACAGGCAACAATAACAAGAAAGAACTTAACTGAAACACACACTACTTTAACAGAACACAAAAGCCTCAATATTCCCCCTTTATTCCCCCCTAAGAGGCCTTCTCCCTTTGCCCTTCGCTCACCCAAAAAAAAAAAAAAAAAACTAGCAAATCAGATAATGAGAAACAACTCTTACAAATGGCATGTGAATTTCGCTTTTAAAATGCATTTGAAAAAATATTTGTTTTGTTTTCGAATTATTTGTGTTCGAACATGTTTTTTATTTCATTTTCGAAGCCTATAAATCAATATAAAGGAAATATACAAATTTATATATTAATTACTTTATTCAAATTTACATAGTGTAGACGCACGCTTTAAGTGTTTTCAGTTTTTTCAGTCTTTTATTTCGAATTCATTTTGACAACTTTGTTTTACTTAAATTTCCTTTATTTCTTTTGGTCATAATGAGAACGTACAAACTACAAACACAACAGTTCGAACTACAAATACAATATTACCTATTGAAATAAATATGAAACAACAACAGCAACTAACAAAACCAACATCAGCAGCAACAATAACAACAACAACAACCACAACATTTATTATCAAATTTGCGTATGAAAAAGTAAAAAGCAAAAATATAAATCAAATAAAACACACTTTAAGATCACTTACAATTGGGAAAAATGTTACGAGCGAAACTCGAACAAATGCGAAAATATGGAAAATTATTCTTTATTATATAGCAATTATATAAAAGCCCTAAAAAACAATACAAAAAATGGAAAAAAGCAATAAATTAAATTAAATATTGAGCATATAATTTAAATTATTATTTATTATTAATGGAAATTGCATAATTATGTTTCTCTCATTTTATTTTCATTCTATTTTGTAATGACATAACGACACGCCTTTATAAACAACAACTAGCAAATATGCTTTCATTTGTTTTTTTGAAAGAAAATGCTATTCATGGGTATTGTTGATAAATTTAATACGCTTGCAGAGCACCAACAAAGTACAGATCTGAGATTCAATTCAAATACCATAGAATACTTTTTGGAAACAATTTTGAATTTTCCAATACGTATAATATTGAATTTGAAAACGGCCTTTATTTATGTTAAATACTTATCTGCAAGGGTATAAAACAAAGCCTGCGTTTGTGTTTTTGAACGATTTGTGAAACTGCATTCCGAATTTATGGTTTATATTTTAAGGTATGTTGTAGTACTAACTAAAATGGAATAGAGTATTTATTATTTATGATCTTCTGTTGCCCCCTGCTTGAAAGCTTTTTCCTTAGGCTCTTTGTTCTAGTGCATTTTGTGCATTGTAACGTTCAATCCCATAACAATGCAATCGCAATCCTGCAGAATACAACTACCAATACTTACATATATTCATAACTGTAACTATATTGAATGTTAGTATTTTGTGTGTGTGTGTGTGTAAATAGTCATAAATTAAATTTAGTACGTTTTGGCATTTTAATTTTTTTTTTTTTTCAATGAGAAGAGCATAGTTTCAAATTAATATTTAAAGTTGGTCAAAGCTTTGCTTAATGGGCTAAATGGGCAAAGCCATCAACTAAAGATGTATTTATTTAAAATTTCTTAAATAAACACTCTGTAATTCCCAAGGTATTAATTCAAGATAATGATGATAAATAGATAAATGTGGAGATTTGTATACATTCCATTAAATGAATGAATTCTATCTCTGGTTACTAATTAAAAGAAAAAATTAAAACTTATAAAACAGTCTGCTGACGTACGCCAATATGTATAACAGTTTTTCTCAATATGGAAGTTTATATCAGTTGTTATACATGTTGTCAACATGTTATAGCAACATGTACCCACCATTACGACAATCTGATAACAATGTTGCTATTCAGTAATGTAAGATTAGCATACAAAAAATTGAGAAAAATCTTCTTAAATGATCTTCACCTCGAAGTATTCTCATTTTAAAGAGCTTTGCCAACTAACAACACAGCTTTTTTGGAGAAAAAGGAGATGAAGAAGAGAAGATACAGCAATCGAAAATAATCGAATGTTATCGAAACTAATCGACAAAAGCCAATCAAGCATGCGACAATCAAATGCTAACCAAAAAAACAAAACTCCAAATCTCTCTCCAATCTCAACATCAACATATGTCTCTATCTCTCTCTCTCTCTCTCACTGTCCGTCTCTCAATGTGCTCGTGCAACATGCGAAAACAAAAAACAAAAACAAAAAAAAAAACAAAAATCGAAACCAAAAACCGATAAAGTACAATACTATACCACCCAACTGTCCCATCCACACATCCAATTTAGGAAATAATCGAAAGAGAATTTCACGCTGCTTTGTCGTCCTACCCCAAAAAAGGCAAGCGCCAACGCCACACCGGCCATGGCCAATACGCCGCTCTCCATGGGCACGGCCGCATCGACGGCCACGCCGGGGACTCCACGGCATGCAGAGGAGGATTTCTTTGGCGGCGGCATGCGATGGCAGGAGGCGCACGGTGGCATCATCGGTGCCGCCGTGCAAAATTTGCGGGCACGTTCGATTAAACGTAAAAGTGGCCGCGAAGCCGCAAGAAGCCCGTCATCGCCATCCACATCAACATCGCCAGGTGTGAAATTCACCCCAGTGCCAGCCGAGCATATCTATGAGGAGCCAGCACCAGCCACGATTGCAACGGTAACTCGTGTCAAGTTTAAGGATGAGCAAGAGGATGAGGGCTCTACCACATCCTCCACGCTGCGACGCTCCATTGCCACAAGCACGCCAGCGCTGGTGGTGCGCATCGAGCGTGAGCAAGTTGATGGCCAAGAGGGGGAGATGGAGCGGGCGGAAGAGCAGCCATTGCAGTCTATCGAAATGACCGAACATCAATGTCAATTGGCAATGCCATTAAAACCGCCACGCAGGAAATCTTCGCGCTCCAATTCGCCGTGCAACACGGCGGATGAGGAGTCAATGATGACGACGACGACGATCAGAGCCAGGGAAACAGTGAGTAGTTGCGACAGAAACGGCAGACCCAAAACAAAAAATAAACTAACCGAACTAACCCCAAAACCATTATCTTGGTCTTATTGGTGTTGTTGTTGTTATTATTGCCCCTGCACAACTAACATAATAACTAACCATAACAATGTTAACAAGTTCGGTAATAGCGAAATCAGAGCATAGCCTCGACTAACTTACTTTACTATGGTAAAATCCTCTTGATTTTCGGCTTTCGGTCCTTGCAGTTCTTTGTGAATTTGGCTTTGTCACAAGCCAACCAAAACCACTTTTGGCCCACTAAACTTTATTGCTTGCGGTTATTTTGATTGCAATTTGCTCACACATACAACTACACGCTCAAGCAATTTCTTACACAGCAACTTTTTGAACTTGCAATTGAAGTTTAAATGAAAAACCAACAATGAGTAATAGGCTTTCAAGGACTGGGTAATCGCCTTGGGTTAACATAAGTAACAGTTGATTGCAATTGGAATATTGTTGACTTGTTTAAAGATGCTTAATTACCTTGTGTTTTCTCAAAAATCAGTGTTTGTCGAATGAAATATCATAAAATTAAACAGTATAATGATGTTTTTTCAAATTTAAAACAAATCTAGTTATTAGACACATTCTTAATAAGCTACATTACTAAAATGGAAAACAGTTTCAAAGAGAACAAAAGCCATTAAAAATCTTTTTTTAAGTACTACACATCTGGGAATGATTTTAAACACTGACGGCAACTTTTTAAAAAGCGTAAAAATACAAAAAAAAAACTCAAGCAAACAAACAATACTAATGAAAGGAAACCGCAAGAGGACTCTATCAAGAAAGGAAATCATCAGCGGAAATGCGAATAAATAAAAGACTAAAAGAAAACCCAGAACAATTACTGAACGTGATGGAAAAGCATATCGCAAAATGCAGCCATTTGAAGAGCATGGCATGAAGAGTTCCGACATTCGACAACAGCAACAGCAAATGCAACACCAACAACATCAACAAGGCAAACAGCAAACGGCAACAACAACTACATGAGTAAAAGGACAACAACAGGAGAATGACTGAAGAAATGTTTTTCGGCCATTAACATGTAAATTAAGAATGGTGTACGCGTTTAAATTGACGCAGGGCAGTCAAGATAGGCGGCAGGCGGCAGGTGGCAGGTGGCATGTGGCAAAAACGGCACTCAACACTCGAGCAGTTGGCAGTCGAAAGTTGCCCGAGTCGCTTCGAACCAGGACAACATAATTATTCATGAGTGCCCAAAGTGGAAAATACCGTAATGAGCCTGAGAGCAACACTGCCAAACAAGAAGCAGAAAAAACAGCGACAAAATGGAATACAAACAAATAAAGCCAGTGACGAAACAGCCAAAAGAAAGTAAAAGATACCCTCGTTCTCTTATATGCATCATAATTGCTGCAAAAATATAGTAGAAAAGGATGTATACAATTTAAGAGAATATTTTTAAACAGTCCGCAAAGCATTTTAAAGTGAACAACAAAAAGTTTTACACAAATTTCCATAGGCATGAAAATCTTTGGGGAATTGAGCCGACAGCAAACATTCTTGAATGTAGGTTCCTCTACCACAATACCCTTTCTCCCCCCTTTTCCCCTCCCTCACGCCGCTGGTAATCCGCGGTTTACTTCACTCCAAACAGTTATGTTGTCAGTGCTAATTGCGCTGTGCAAAAAGTCGCCACTTGGCATACATTTTTCAAGTGTTACCAGGCATTGTGTTAATAAAATTAAATTGTTGTTTAAGTTTGTGGCGGGGTGAGAAGTGTCACAAAATCCCCTGTGTTTCGATGGCCTGTTTTCTGAAAGTTCCATTTTGTAAAAGCTCTAACTTATTTCAATAAATGGACTTAAACTTTTATACAATTTGTGTAAAAATATTTAAATCATACTTTTGAGCAAACAACATGCATTTTTTTTTTTTTAATATATAATATAATATGCTAAATACAATTTGTTGTATTTCTTCAAGGACTCAAGAGTTTTGAAATTAAAATATTTGCTAAATACATTTATGTAACCAGAATTACCGCAATTCATTGCGAAATACATCATTTGAAACATTTAAGCAGACTTCTCCGAGTGCAAAGTAGGATTTTTCGGCATCACGTCGCACCTAATGAGGTCAGGTCAACGGAGCGCAGTTACGTTCTTAAGCTCCACAACAAAGACAAATCAGCCAAGCACACCCACAGAAATCCAATTCTATTGCAAAGTTACCGCTCTGTTCTCTCTCTCATTCTTTATCCCTCTTTTGTGCATTACTTAAGCCCGGAAACTGCAACGTTTTTCCATTTAAAATCATGTCCAAACATCGTACGTGCCAGAGTAGTTGCAATATATTTGCAGCAACCTCGCAACTGTGCAGTTAATTTGTAACTGCTGCCACCTAGGACTCCGCCAGATCATTTATAAAACACAAATTCTAGCGTTAATTATGCGCAGTTAAAACACATAATCGTAATGCAATTTCGCATAAAAAAATATACACATGAAAAAATACTAGAAAGTTAAGAGGTATGTTAATGATGGTATTTTTGACCTCATTTCGCAGTTACAAATAAAATACACTGTTAGAAAAGTGTACTACATAAATTACTGCGTAAATAATTTATACAATATTTATTTAGACAATTAAGTATGAATTCACAACGAAATTCGCGTATTCAAAGATAGCTGGGTTGGTAAAAAGTAAAAGTTTCCCACATTGCTTGGTTTAATTATTATATTTGTGTATAAGTGTTTGTTTATTTTCAATTAAATATATAGTTACACCTGTTGTGTTAAAGAGAGCTTCTAACTCTATCCTCTAGCTATGTGTACTGTACTCGTAATATCTATGTAAATTTCTTAAGCACGCTTAATAAGACAAAATATCCTTTGCTTAGTGTAAACAGCACATCCTAAGAGCCAAAACCAAATCCAACAGACATTCAATCAGTTACATTTCATTATAAAACAAAAACACTGCACAAATATAACAAAAATTGTCCTATTCGAAATTAAATATTTGATTACAATTATATGAAAAATTCTTTTAAACTAATGTTTAATTTGTCACATTCATTAACTAAAACACACAGCAAAATTCTCATGCCATTATTATCCATGTCAGCCATAACATAAATAAATTATACCAAAATGCCATAGCTTATATTGTATAATAAAAACAATAAAAACTAACAGTTGTACGAGCAAAAAAAAAAGTCAAAGCAAATTTCAAATTAAAAAACTATTTAATTAATTGTTCAACAATTTGTCAGCCAAATTAAATGAGTCTCTACTTTTCAAATTATTTAAATGCTGCTCCAAAAATTACCAATCCATAAACTTATATTAATAGCCCGTAAGTATGCAGCATTATTTATTAAAATACTTTAATCTGTTTTCTTTGTAGTTTGTTAAAATGAAAAAAAATGAAGCTTAAAATCAATGTAGAACGCTTTTTCTGAAAGAAATATCGTAGTGAAAGTTTATTTTGTTTTGTTTAACCTTTTCACATGTTCAATAATACGTTAATGAAAATATATTCTTTTTCTTTTTTTTTATATACAACTCGTACTTAAATAAACAATGCTTTTTGCTGTGTTTTTATAACGAAATGCAAACAACCAAATACAACCAAACTGCAACTGCAAACTGCAAAAAACAATTTTCGTTTCCCAACTTTTTGTTGTTCAACCGAATGCGTATGTGTGTGTCCGTGTTTAAATAATAATGTTCAATTTTTCTTTTTCTACATACTCGTTTTTAAACTTTATAAATTTTTGTAATTAACTCCAATGTGGTCAAAACAATTAACACATTAGTTTTTTAAATTTACCGCCATCTATCAGGGCGAGAAGCGACGCGACGCCGGCGCACCAAATGAGATTGTGGCATGCACCACATGCGGCGGCAGCAACAGTCCGTGCACCCATTCGGCCAACAATGGATGCGCCACGGAGGTGAGCCCAGAAACAAATAATCGAATATGAAATGCTAGTCTTATGTGAAATGTGAAAATATTTCAACTAACATATTTCTTTATTTCAGACTTGCTTTGTTCAAGTGCGCAAAAAAGAGCCACCGCATCCGATTCGAGTGGCAAAGACGATCGA
This sequence comes from Drosophila pruinosa, assembly GCA_018150935.1. Classification (NCBI taxonomy): domain Eukaryota; kingdom Metazoa; phylum Arthropoda; class Insecta; order Diptera; family Drosophilidae; genus Drosophila; species Drosophila pruinosa. The sequence goes on from JAECWR010000199.1 coordinate 28,277,926, forward strand.
TGTCATTGCTAGAATAACATTTCCAACTGCTTATGCCATATTTCTGATATTCTTTTTTGTACACTATAAAGGATTTTCGTAAAATTAAGCTAAGAGCAAAACAAAAGCAAACCAAAACAACCAAAAAGCATGCGCTTTAAGTAAATATACAAAAAAAAACAAATATGAAAGCTACAGTCGTGTCTGTTCGACTGTGAGATGCCCGCTACCCATTTATAGTGAATGCAACAAATATACAGAGCGAGCACCAAAATATACTATTATACGAGAATATGGTAAAAGTTATACCAAAAAATATACCGAAATATACTATGGTTGCACTTTTTATTGAATGTTTATTGTCCGATCGTCACTAAATAATAATGACAATATTATTATGGACATTCTATATTTAAACCTAACTTGATCTGCACAAATAAGACATATTGTAACCAAATGGTCGCTCTAGCTTTTCTAGTCTCTGAGATATTGGTGTTTGTGCGGACGGACAGATAGACAAACAGAGCTATATCGTCTCCACTATTGACGCTGATCAAGAATATAATTTATTTGTGGGATCGAAGAAGCTTCCCGCTGCATACATTTTCGGTTGGCACAAAGTTATAATACCCCTCTACCCTATGGGTAGCGGGTATAAAAATACATAAACAGCATAAACAATTATTTAGTAATACTTAATTGTAGAAAAAATTAAGCAAAAAATAATTAACAAGAATAATGAAAATTCAGTTTTCTAAGTTATTAAAGCCTTGCAAAAGTCATTTAACTTTAATGTAACAAAGGGAAACACAAAGTAATTTAATGAATAATTAATACACTATGGCAAGACAAGTGATATGAAAGAAATTAGTTAATAAATGAGTTGTTAAACGATTTAAATCACATACACATTTACACACGAATTATTTAACATAAGTTGTTAATATTTAAATAATTACAAGAATTAAATTTATGCAAAATTGAAAACATACGAAAAGATTTTCGACTGCCTTTTTTAACAACAAACCAAAAAAAAAAAAAAAGATTAGTACTAATATTACGAATCTTGCAAATTGCTCGACAAAATACATAAAATATTTAAATTAAATTGCAAAGGTTTTGCATTAAATAATAGTACTTGAACAGATTATTAAGAAATTATGCTGAAAGTATGTACCAAAATGAAACACCATCTAAAACTAAAAAACCTAGCCTACATATAAAGAAAAAAACTCAACACAAAATGCAAGTCAAAAACAACAGCTTTAACGCTTTATCTTTGCGTAGTTAAAAAAAGAACAAAATAAATGCCTAAATTCATATTTATACATTCGTATATAAATATTATATACATATGAACATATATTTACAACAATTCTAGTCAAATATTATAAATTATTTAGTTGAAATGCCTCCGAACATGTCAAAATGTTATAATAATTTTATGTTGCTCAACAATATATTATATAAATATATATACAGATCTGTTCCGAATTTTAATTGCCAAAGAAATAAATCAATGAACGTTACTTTCGAAATTGATCAGTTATATTTCGGCACAGGTCTCGCTTTATGAATACTTATAGCATATGTGGGTATAATTAAATGTTTAAGATAAGTTTGGTTATTTATTTAAATAAAAGTTTTAGATTTTTATCGCGCGTTAGTAGAATGTGCAAATACGCATTAATTAACTTAATATATTGAAACATATTTCGACTGTTTTCATTTTCGTTTTACTTTTTGATTACACAGCAAAATGTGAAGCATACTTTTGACTAAGTTTATTTCCGAACATTATTTTATTTAAATAATGAAAACGTCTAAATTATTCTTTTTACTTATCTAAATGAAGTATGAAGTGAAATTGGAAACATGTTCGACTTTATTTAAATTGTAAAGTTTATTTCATTATTTATATTATTTGTTATACAATTTGTATTTGATTTAATAGAAATAGTCAATTTTTCAACACCTTTTTAGCAGCAGGAATTGGATAAAACAATTTAATTAAGAAACATATCAATGCTAATAGAAGAAAATCTTATAAAAGAAAAATATATAATATATAAAAATATTATTAAAAAAACAAAACTTAAATGAAAACTCAAGAAGCTATGCCAACCCAACTATGAAAAAACGCCCAAGTATTTTAGATACAATTTATGTCAAAAGCAACTAACGCCCTGTGAACTTTGCATATAGATGACCAAAACTAAACAAAAATACACCTAAAAATATATTTAAATTTAAAATTAAACTAAACCAAATCAAACCTTAAAGTCTTGTGATAAACACAAAAACAAATAAGTAAAATTGATGAATATCTAACAAAAATATATATAAAATTTTGCATACAAATTTATTCAAGTTTATTAATTGAGCAGGTTAATGAGGGCCACCGTTATCAATTGTTTAAAAAAGTATTTATTAGATAACACAAATACAGAACGCATAAGTAAAAGCTTTTTGCAATTTTTATATTTCTAGAACAGTAGATTTTTTTAATTATTAGGAATTTCACTTTCCAATCAATTCGACAGAAAACATATAATGCATATTTTTTTGTGCTGCACACAATTCTTAACCTGATCCGCAAAGTTTCCTCATTCTAAGGATCTAAGAATATGAAATGTATGCCTGACATTTTTTGTGGATTTGCTTCGAGAGCGAAATTCAGAATTGAGCTGTTTCACAACTTATGTATAATTTTGCAAGCAAGGTTACTTCAAGCTATGCAGATTTTTCTCTTGTTTAAAAAACGATAAAAGAAAATACCAGACATACAAATTATTAAATAAAAACAAAGACATGGACAATCCTTTTGCAATTAAAATATATAATTAAAAATAAATTTATAAAAATTTCATCTTAATGCAATTATTTAGTCGCTTATTAAATAGATAATTAAACCAAAAACGCAAAAAAAAAATACTAAACTAATCATAAAAGTATACATTTATTTTATTTCTTAATTTTGCATTATTATAGTTTTTGAATGGAACAATTAATAATGGCACTAGACACAAATCTGTAGAAAGTAGTGCCAATTAATGCAAGGAATGTACAAAATAAATGAGATCGATAATGAAAGTTATTACTTGGAATGAATTTACAAATTCGTTAAATTTTAATACTTTATTTCAATGTTAATATACCAACAATTTAAAGGTGCCTTTTTTAAATGTTATTACTAATATTTGTGAAATTTACACATTGGCTAAACTGGTTTCATTGAGGATTTCCAAAATTATTTAAATGTATTTTAATTTGAACTTTGGAACACTCACCGAAATGCTTTTTCAAATATCAAAGACCATTTAAATATAAAAAAGGCAAAATATTAATTGTAATCAAATTATAAAATACACCATAATTAACTGACACGAATTAATCAGGCCTAGTCCCATTTAAATTTTCGAGTTAAATCGAATTATAATTATTGGCCATTCTTTTTGGAAATTCATTAGGAAACACTTTTGAAATTTGTTGCAAATCAAGGACGATCCTTGTACATATTTTAATGTAATAAAATCGAAAAAGGGGATGACAACCGAAACTTATACCAAATTATCAAATGCGAATTAGCAAATTAACCAATAGGAAATTTAATTTGTCTATACTCTGTGTCCTATTTAAATTACGATATACATTACCAACTTTCAAATTTCCGAAATTTAATTATTCAAAATAACTTAAAAATATTGAAGAACTAATAGTTCGTGATAAATATCAAATAAGTTAGAGAAAACAATAAAGATTGCCGGAAAGTTTTCTGACTATTGTTCTTAGAGAGTATCTCATGGATCCAATCCATATGGTACCACACATTCGTGTAAACCGAAGGCATATAAAGGTTACCACAACCGAAACAATAGGTAACAAATCCATAGAGAGTTACGTTTTCAAGGAATGGACCCCCAGAGTCGCCAGGACATGGATCTTGATCGCTATTAACGAAATTTCCAGCACATAACATTTCAGCCGAGAAATGCTTAATTAGGGATGCACAAAAAGTTCTGTTCCGTAGCCGAACATCAACATACAGTATTCTCGAAGCCAAAGGACCTCCCTTAAAAACGATATACAATAAATCACATGAGCATGTCAAATTGCAGTCAACTAACATCATAAACACGTCCCCAACCCAACACTCGATACATACTGCCTTCATTAGGAGGTTTACGGGGTAAATGTATAACTCCCACATGTTCATTGTTCATTGGCAGTTTTTGAGCCAACTTTATGAGTGCAATATTATTCGTATTATACAAAGTGAAGTTTGTATGCACAAATATCTTTTTAACTGGCACATTCAAAGTGGCACCAAGTATGTTCTTAAGTCGATTCGAAGTTCCAGCAACGACCAGTAACTCACGATTTTCATAGATAACCTTGCGTTTGCTTTAAAATAATGAATAAGTAAATCATTCGTAATATCCTCTTATAATACCCACCACATGACGCAATGGCCGGCAGTTATCACAAATGAGAAGGATATTATGGTGCCGCCACAGTAATGATTATCACCAAAATATTTATACGGCGTTCGCGACCTTAATGAGACCACATACTTAGCCAAATTTTTGTATACATCTTCATCAAAAGTTGGCGTAGCGATTCGCTTCCTGCGCTCTAACCTATCTTCTAGTTCCTGACAAAGAGTCAAGGGCAAAATTATGAATAACAAATATATCAAATTTCTAAAGATCATTACAAGTTTTTGAAATATAAATTACTGACAAACAAATACTAGATGATTGACTATGAATTCTGTGTTGGCTAAAAAGTCTAATGATTGTATTGAATAATTCTTCTAATTGGTATTAATAATATGACTACTCTGCAATATTTCAAGTTCTTTAAATGGGCACAGTGTATAACAGATGTAAGAAATGCAAAGCGGGTATTTACATTTAATATTGATTTTAGTTGTTTAAAGCTATTTCAAATAATTATATTCCAATAAAACTAATGGTAAATACTTAAAGACTTTAAGAAATGAGAAAATGAAAAATATTAACAAATTAAGATCATAATCAAAATCACTCAATAGATCAAGTTAAATGATGGTAACAAAATTAGAAAGACAAAGACAATTATAATTTAATATTGAGTTTTAAATTGGATAATTATCTAAAGACGTTAATAGAGTATAAATTCGATATTCGAACGATTCGTACATAATGTACTTTTCTCGGCAAGGGCATATTAATAAATAAAATACATGAATATGTGTGAATTAATAAAACGATGAAATTTATAATAACAAAAAAAGCCATAAAGTCAACAAAATTGTAAATAAAGTATTAATACAATAAACCACAAATTAATAAGATATTTGAGTAATTCAAATCAATGGTTAGAAACGACGAGGCAAATAAAAAATAAAAACTTAAAGAAAAAGCTTTATACGCTGTTGTAACAGCATAATGCAAAAGCAAAAATGTAAATAAACTAAATTAATATTAAAGTTCGTTAATTCATTTTATTAGCTATCACTAAAGTAATTTCTTAAGTATTTATAATACAAAATAAATAAAAAAGTGACAACAAAAAATACAAGAAATTTTTGCTAATTATAAGTCAACTAAATATTTAAAAAAGAGGAAATACACATTATTTGCTTACTTAAATAAGAATGTCACAAAAGCATTAGATATATTTTAGGTTCGTCACTTCATCACATAGATTTCTTATAGATCAGTTACAAATCTGACACCATTTAAAAGATCAGCGCAAAGCAAGCAAGGTAATTTTTTTTAAATCTTAAAAAATACATACAGAATGAGTAACATGAAGATTAACCATTATACTCGTACAACTTGAGCAAATTTATGAACATTAACGAAATATGAAACACGCTGTAAATACACGAAATGACAAGAACAAGAACAACAACTAGTTATAAATAAATAAGAATAATGAAAAGACAAGACAAAACAAAATAAAAAAACAGCAAGAGCAGCTTCGCATTAATAAAGATCGTCCCAAAAGAGAAAATAAACAACAAAAAAATATGAATGCAATGTCTTTGACTTATGTCAGGTTTTTGCTAATCACTTTTCAGGTCAACGAACACGCGATACAGCCGGTAGCATCTAAACGGGGCGCAACCCCTAAACTGCTGAAGCAACCTGACAGGCTGCGTTGCAAGCGATCGAACAGCTTGCAACACATCTTCGCGCCTGATGACAGACACAAAAGGCAAAGGCCAGAGACAAAACAGGGTCCCCACAGGCACACCAAATGAGATTGTGGCATGCACCACAACGGCGGCAGCACCAGTCCATGGACACATTTCGCCAACAATGGACGCCACGGAGGTGATCCCAAAAAGTTGTAATCGAATATGAAATGCAATGCTTATGCGAAATGTGAACAAATTTAAACTAACATATATCTTTATTTCAGACTGCAAATACAACAAATATGAAGAGCGTGCACGACAATTAAGTAAAAGCTATACCAAAACATACTAGGCTTAAACTTATTAGCTTAGCTGCACTTTATTAGGTTTATCGAATATCATGTGAATATATTGTGTTTATACTGAATGCAACAAAAATTAAGAACGAAATATTCTTTTTTTCGTAAATATACTAAAAAATATACTAAATATATACCAAAAAATGATCGAAATTAAAAGCGTTTAAAATTATAAGCTTGGTTGCACCTTATTTGGTTTATTAAAAACCATTATTATGTGACTGAGTTCCATACCGACTGAACAGGTGCAGCTGCACCTGATTTCACCCTATAAAAGTTACTCATTCATAACTGGCCAAAATATAAAGCAAACTGCGCGGTAAGCTTTTAGATGTTGTCTTCAAATTTGGAAGCTCTAGCTTTTATAGAGATCTAAGTGTTCGTACAGACAGAAGAACAGACAGACAGGGCTATATTGATTTGGCTGTTGATGCTGATCAAGAATATATATACTTTATGGTGTCGTAAATCTCTCCTTTTGCCTGTTACGCACATTCGGACAAACGCAATAGGTCATACATTTTATTAAAATCCATGACCTAAAAAAGTAGATAACAAATTTAAACTTACATCAAATTAGCAAATTAAAATAGGAAGTTTAATTTGTATATAATCTGTGTCCTATTTAAATTATTTTATACATTACCAACTGACCAATCAAATTTTATTATTCACTTAATTTCAAAGTAATTTAAAAGTTTAAGTATAAATAGTTCTTGAATATATCAAATAACTAACTTGAAATATTATCAAATAACTTAGAGAAAGCAAAGATTGTTGGAAAATTTTCCGACTATTGTTCTCAGAGAGTATCTCTTCAATCCAATCGATATGGTGATACACATCCGTGTAAACCGATGGCATATAAAGGTTACCACAACCGAGCCAATAGGTAATAACTCCATAGAGAGTTAAATCTTCAAGGAATGGACCCCCAGAGTCGCCAGGACATGGATCTTGATCGCTATTAACGAAATTTCCAGCACATAACATTTCATCCGAGAAATGCTTAATGAAGGATGCACAATAAGTTCTGTTTTGTAGCTGAACATCAGCATACAGTATTCTCGAAGCCAAAGGACCTCCCTTAAAAACGATATACAATAAATCACATGAGCATGTCAAATTGCAGTCAACTAACATCATAAACACGTCCCCAACCCAACACTCGATACATACTGCCTTCATTAGGAGGTTTACCGGGTAATTGTATAACTCCCACATGCTTATTGTTCATTGGCAGTTCTTCAGCCAACTGTATAAGTGCAATGTTATTCGTATTATACAAAGAGAAGTTTGTATGCACAAATATCTTTTTAACTGGCACATTCAAAGTGGCACCAAGTACGTTCTTAAGTCTATTCGGAGTTCCAGCAACCACCAGTATCACACGACTTTGATGGATAATCTTGCGTTTGCTTTAAAATAATGAATAAGTGATTTCCCAAATAATATCCACGTCTAATACCCACTTTATGACACAATGGCCGGCAGTTATCACAAATGAGAAGGATATTATGGTGCCGCCACAGTAATGATTATCACCAAAATATTTATACGGCGTTCGCGACCTTAATGAGACCACATACTTAGCCACATTTTTGTATACATCTTCATCAAAAGTTGGCGTAGCGACTCGCTTCCTGCGCTCTGACCTATCTTCTAGCTCCTGACAAAGAGTCAAGGGCAAAAGTATGAATAACAAATATATCAAATTTCTAAAGATCATTACAAGTTTTTGAAATATAAATTACTGACAAACAAATACTAGGTGATTGACTATGAATAATCTACTGACAAATTCTTTGTTGGCTAAATAGTCTATGGAATACTTGTTCATGCTTTTCAATAGCATCCTAACCATCTACTGTGGTTGGCAGTTTGGCTTATTGTAAGTCATTAACATTATTGATACCATTACCGCCGGTATCTTTGTCATTTGTGTTATTAGACTCAGAATTTAAGATACATACATTTCAATATTTCTTTTGCAGTCTTAGCACCATGACACTTGAGGTACCCATCAATTGTAACATATTCCAACCAGTTTCAGCTTCAGGAGCACCAATAAATTTGGCCAAAAAATATATGTAGATTTAGCAAGAGAATGTAAATTAGTAGATATTCTTACCTTTCTAAAACAATTAGGTATTGTTGTTTCATTCAGCGAAATCCAGGCTCGGTCAATATAATGTTGCGCAGCTTCCGTCCACGCCATAGCCAGTTGCCATATGGGTTAAAGTTAATGTTAAGCATCTCAAAAGTATCGTTGGCTTTTTCCAAAATTGAAATCTTACTGCAGTGTTGATTTAACCACATGAACAGAGCCTCCCGTACCAGAGTGTGTTTTCATTTTCTTTGCCACTTGCACTTGAGTCCCACTGTTGGTGCGGCGTTTACTATGTCCTCTTCTTTGCGCATAATATACGGGACATTATGCGCATTATTGTTGAAACATCGCATTCATATTTTATGGAAATTTTCTTTTTGTTACATTTATTTTTATCCTCTTTGATCAAATTCCGAGGAATAACAATTTACGCCAAACAAGCATTCTCATGTTTCCGCAGAAAATTAAAAAAAAATCGGGCATGCGCAGAAAACAATCATTCTGCGATCAAAGTTTACGAAAGCAAAACTAACATTCATAGATGGCGATCGTAGCCTAATTAAACAGTAGGTGGCGCATTTAAATGACCTTTTTCTAAGGAAAATAGTAAATTTTTGTCACGTAAATCAATATATTTACTGGAAACTAAAATTTCCAAGCACAGAATAAACATGTAAGCATATGTTTATCAGGTATCTTTAATGTGAATATGTAGGAATTAATAAAATAATGAATTAAATAATAACAAACAGTAAATATACGAAATTACTAGAGAACATCAATAACTAGTTATAAATAAAAAAGGAAAACAAAATAAGAAAAGAGCAGCTTCGTATTAATAAAGATCGTTCCAAAAAAGAAAATAAACAACTAAAAAAATATGAATGCAATGTCTTTGACTTATGTCAGGTTTTTGCTAATCATTAAAGGGCGCGCCACTTTTCAGGTCAACGCACACGCGACTCAGCCGTTGGCATCTTGACGGGGCGCAACCCCTAAACTGTTGAAACAACCTGACAGCAGGCTACGTTGCAAGCGATCGAACAGCTTGCAACACATCTTCGCGCCTGAAGACAGACACAAAAGGCAAAGGCCAGAGACAAAACAGGTTCCTCAACCTCTTGGCTGTTTGGGGAACAAGTGTTTTGGCCCGCGCAACAGCTTCCTTCCGCTATAGCCAACTGGACTTGTTTCTGGCCTGTGCTGAGCCATGCCGTGAACTCTGTACATCGGGGTCGGGAACAGAGCTGCACTCGAAGTCGGAGTCGGAGCTGATATCTCGCTTCGTTGCGCTCGTTGATTTCTACACCTGCAGCTGCAACACAACACAGTTGGCACGAGGTAAAACAGAATGCAGGCAGCGGCAACTATTTAAAGGCGGCTGTGCAGTCTGTGACCCCTGCACTTGTAATTATTTACTACCTTTATAATGGTCAACGTCCAGTGTTCTCTCGCTTGCTCTCCCTTTTAAGTCGCGTTGCCTGCCCTTAATTGATGCATGAAAAAATGTTGGCAATGCGACGAGGGTATCCCAACAAAAATACGTTACATTTGGTCATAAGTAAGATCGGGGCGCACTACATGTGGAATGATCTGGTGAAATTCTGTGTCAGGGTCAACAATAGAGCATATGTTTTACACAAGCTTGATCATCAGTTTATTTAAGGAAGGAAGCTACAACGGTACATTATTCGCTTATATGCATGTATTAAAATAAAATGTCATGAATAAGCACAATCAGCACTGGGCAATCAACGTGCATAATAAAAAAAACTCAATCATTACCTAAGCATAGAGCACAAATTCTGTTTAACTGCAGCGCAATTAACCTGTGTAGGTAACTCCCCTATCATTACAAAAATTTCCATATGCGACACATGCAAACCAATTCAAGTGGCGCCGCTCAAGTGCATCAAGCACAAGGAAAGGGACAAAAGCATGGTGAATAAAGAATAGTGCTTACGTTGGCCAAGAAAGTCGTTAACACTCCTACGTTGGTACTCGACTCTGAGATACCCGCTAATCTATTTAGTGAATGCAGCAAAAAACATTTAACGAAAATATACCAACAATGTACTAAAAACATATAGAGAAACTGCAGTCGAGAGATGGATGATGAATTATTTTTTTACATATAAAATTAGTCATTTTCTTTTATTAAGTTTAACAGCGATCTATTAAGTTATGTGTGTGGCCAGAAATTGGAAATGGAAAACAAATTTAATATTTCGGACACATTACGATATATTGTCAACATATGGTAGATCTGTATTTTATAGCATCCAAGATCTCAGTGTTCTTCTGAAAGACTAAAAATGGAACCTATGTTTATAAGCATTCTACAAGAATAGTTATACATAAAAAACTATCATTGAACATGCAGTTTGCAAGTTGAAATGAAACTAGAAAAGGCTAATAAATGTTACATAATATCTTACCATAGAAAGTAGATAAATAGAGAGATATGTATAATATATATTTATATTCCAACACACATGCTAGAACTTGTAACTAAAGTAATCTTTAGTTTAAATCGCTTCTAATCGATTTTTGGCTAAATGGCAATTCGAAGCATTCGAGTTAATCGTAGCCGAAGCAGTAATTTATCAAATATTTGAAGCTAAACTATTCGTTTGGGAATCTTGTGTCGCGACATGTAAAAGTGCTTAGTGCTAGGTTCGATGGGCGTGGCAATTAGTTGTTCATGTGTGCGCATTAATTGCCTCTATGTCCGAAATCCAAATAAAAATTAATAACCACGCATTTGCCAGCCATAAAACTCAACTTGACATACAAAAGCGTCCCCAAGCAATTGCTACTTCCCACACTAACTCTAAGAACATCGAAAACCATAGATGGTAGATACAATATAAGGAGTACAATACCCAACGATATTGTCCTGCTTCCATTATTATTAACAAATATAATGTTTGTTTATTACGGGCCGACGTCGCCGGCGGTGCCATATCGTGAAATCGCTGAACCACATCGACGCAATGGCAGGTACGGTTTTATAGAGTAGTCATACCCACCCCTGGTTAACCCTAGCCAACCATAGTTTCAGCAAATTATGTTAGTACAGGCTGGCCCACAACCTGCTGCCATAACCGAATCAATCATTTACATAATCGCAGCTCGGCAAAGCGTCAAAATTTCACGCGCTCTGGCGAAATTGTTCTCCCCAAAATTGACAACTTGCGTGTTTTTAATTGTGGCTTAGTGAGGGGAGAACTAGGACAAGCCGAGCACAACCCTAAGCCCAATTCAAGTGCACCGACTACACTAACAAAATTGTTAGTATAGTGTATTTTAATTAGGTTTTTGCAGACAAATTACAAAAGTTTGATCAAACTATGTCCAATTGGCATTTTCATACATTGCTAAAACACGGGCAAGATATACAATGCTTACATTTATTCACATTTCATTAAATGAAGTTGGGTATGTTCTAAATAATTAAACAATTTATACATGTGGAAGTGTATAATACATATATGTATACTTCATATGTGTACACAAGTTGATACGAAAATATCCACTATATTAGAATGTACTCAACAATTGTTTGGACTGCATTTCATACAGCAATGATGATATTTCATTAGGTTAATAAAAGCTGTACCTAATTATATCTAATTTTATTTGGATTTACAGAAATGTTCAATTAAGTCTACACAAAGAGTCAATACAAATTAACAATATATTTGACGGGGCAAAGCTAATTACGGTAATCAGAAAGTACCCTCTAAAATATAGAGCCATGTATGGACTGCAAAGCACTTGATTAGAATGCTCTTATATGTATTATATTATGTTAAATTTAAGCAAATGTTAATTCAAATGCTGAAATTACTATCAAGAAGTATATCGATTTGATAATTGTAAGTATGTGGATCACTAAATGCTCTTTCCCTTACTAACTCTTACATCTTATAAAAAGTGCTTCATTAGCTCAAAAATTCATCAATACCATCGGCTAAGTTTAGCTTCAATTGACCCTTTGGCCGAACTAACATTTTACTGCTGGCTTCTGAAAATAAATTTATAAATTAATTGTAATAGAATTGAGTTTTACTTTCTTAGCTGCAAGGCACTCTGCTTCTTTTTTTAGCCATCTATCAAAGTGTTTTTAAGCCAGCCAAAAATGCCGTTGGCAACAAAAGTACAACAATTTCGTGTCATGAATAAGCTAAAACAACAACAACAAGAACATCAAAAAATCGAATCGAAAGGTGAATGCTGCCCATTAACAATAAAATATACTACAATACACGGCAGAGCCAGAAACAGGAGTTGGAGTAAGAGTACGAGGTCCTGGCGGCAGAAAGAATTTTATGTACCGCGAGTTCTTTTTTATTTGTTGTTGTTGTTGTTGTTGCTGTGGCACGTTATCAACAATCTCGTTTTACCAAATAGCACAAAGTGAGCCCTGGCATTGGTATTGGTATAATACTAACAACAACAAGAGTGGAATAGGGCTAGGGGTTAGCCGAGACACGCTATGAAAAAAAGTCGGGGGGAACCAAATGAGAAAAACTGCAATGTGGATGAGGGAGTGGTCGGTCGCATGTCGATCTGGCTGTATGTAGGGCTAGTGGGAAATTGGTAGCACCGTTGGTGGTTGCTGCTGGTTGGCCAAAAGACGACGACGGAGCAGCAGTTGTTGTTAGCAGCTACTGCCAACAGCAAGAACAGTTGCTGATGACGGCAGCAACTACCCCTAGACTCATTCTCTCTCGCTCTCTCCCTCTCAGTCACACTAAATATATATATGTGCGTGTGTAGAGGTGTGTGTGTGTGTTAGTGCGTTGGTAGCTGCCTGGTTTTGCTTTAAAGTTTTGTGTGGTAGCAAATAAAATTTTAGTTAGTCACATGCCGTCGTCAAGGATACGCCGTCGTCGTCAGTCCTGTTTGTTGTGCATCGAACGCGACTTTGCAAAGTTGTCACTGGCAACCAGCTAAACTAAAGGACTAAAGGACTCTCTTACCCACACGCACACACACTCACTCTCTATCTACTACACGTGTGTATGTGTATGTGTGAATTGTTTGCTAGCCTAGGCATTATTTGAATATGAACCAACCGAACTGAACATTGCACTGGCTGAACAAGGACAACAGCTTAGCACCTTAGCCACCTGTCTAGATCTAGAAACAAAATATTAGCAGTTTCCGGCAGCGCTGCCTGACGACGACCACTCTGCCTCTGCTTTTACCTCTGCGTCGGCCTCGGTCTTGGTCTCAGACGCTGACTCTGACTGTGACTCGGACGCTGACGTTGAAAGGCACGTTACATAGCTGCAAATTCAAATTTGAACTTCAGTCAAGTGTCAAAGCTCAAAGGATTAACATGTCCTGCGGCTCTAGCATGGCAGCTGGCCAACAGTTTAGTGATCAAGTGTAAAACAGCCAACACCATACTTGCAAATCAAAGAAAACAACAGCAACAAACATTGCCAGCAAACCATAAACTGTAACCCAAAGACTTCAACAAGAAACCCAAATCGAAATTCACACTGCGATCCAGCTGGAGTTTCCCACTGTGAAAAACTCCTGTAAAAGCCACTCAAAAGGTAAGTCAAGAGCAGTTCTGCAGTTCATGAGTGTGTTTTTGTTGGAAGAATGCTGCTACTGCTGCTGCCGTTGCATCTTGGCACTGGGAGAATTCACAGTTGATTTTTGAATATTCTGTGGTTCTGCGGGTGCCAAAATCTAATGAGTGGTGTAAGAAACAACTAAAGAATTCTTTAAACTAGATTAGCTGAATGGCATTAAAAATTAAATAAATAATGTTAGCCAATGGGTGGAATTGGCAACAAAACATTATGAAGAAATTCAAACAGATCTTAAGAATTAAGGTAATTTACGATGAAAGATTGCACCAAATAGTTTAGATAAAAAATCTATTATTTAATAAAATAATTTATGTATTCTTTAATTAGCTTACTTCTAACTCTCTATACCTTATTCACATTCATTCTCAAATTAACGAAATCAACAAAAATATGCCAACATGACTAGAAATAAGTTGGCTAAAAAACTGTTAAGAAAGTAATCTTAAAACGTCATTGTTAATGGAAAAGTATCATATTATAGACTTATATTATATTTTATATTTTGCCAAGCTGAAAGACATTGAACTTTGATAGACCAGCCGGCTTAGTTTATCCCCAAGGTCTAGGGAATTTCTTGAACAGCCTGAAAATACGCAGAGCTCTCTCTCTATTAATTAATCATAATATGCCTTCTGCACAACACCGCCCAACTGGCTGAGTACAACAATTAGTTGCACTTAAAACGTCAGCGCTGGGCGTTCAGATAATTGTCCTGTGTGCATGTGTTGTCTAAAGGACTTTCCCCTCCCACAACATTGAATTAAATTTTCATTTATCTTGATTGGAAATTACATTTTTCACCGAATGTTTGCATGTCCCGCTTGACTCATTCCGACTAATCAAAGGTTGCATTGACATGTGCAGACATAGTGCTTGGGAAAGCAGTATTTGTATTTTTTTGGGGGGAGAGAGGGAAGTTGAAGTAGTCAGTCAGTAGTCTTGCAACAATTCACTATTGCCCGTGGGCGTGTCCCATGCATACGAAATCCTTTGCAACAAAGTCGCACTACTATATAACTCATTTGCCTAATAGCTTTGAGGGGCCATTGTGGGCGTGGATTGTTATACAGTGCTGTGTCAATATGCAAGTGGAGAGGGCGTTAACTATTTAATATTTGATAGATTTGCATATTTATGAACAATTAAAGACCACATCATAATCGTCACTTCAACCTACTTTGATCTACAATTAGAACAATGCATTCTTAACATATATGTGTATTAAAAATAAAGGAGAGAAATCAAATAATATATTTTTATACATATGAACATCTTACTGAGCTGTACATTTATCAGGGAATGTCCTATTTTAACGCGTATTTTATTTGTCATTCAGTTCAGATAATACCTAAAAATTATTATCTATTATTTCGACATAGTTCCTATATTAATAAAATCGACTATAAAGCATTTTATTTTATAAAAATAAAATTTTTAAATAATTTACTCGAATGTTAGAAAGGGATTAAGTGAAACCAGCGGGTTTAGATTATATTACTGTATACTAATGAATCAGCTGACTGAACCTGCTGTGGTTCGTACAGCAATTTAACTGGCTCGATATACAATTTGTGGTATTTAGCAGGCTGCAGTTTACGCCGGCATAAATTTGCATTAATTCATAAGTCAAAGCAGGCTGTGTTTTTCGCCTGTCTACATTTTTTTTGGCAAATAAATTTGCATACAAAATGCAAGGCAACAACTACAATTTATGCGGTCAAATGCAGAGGAGAAAACAGGGCTATGTAATGATAGAAGCAAAGTTTTGTGGGTAATTTTCTAGGAATTCGCGTACAGCAATTGGCCATTGGACGTACAGGTACAGGTGGGTTGAATTGGTGCCATGCGCTTGGATGAGGGTGTTTGGGCAGGTGGTGTCTATTGCACCACCAGGCAATGACTATGCATTGTGAAACTTCATGCATAATTTATTTAATCGCCAACAACAAATCTAAATTGATCGTTAGACGTAGGCGACCAAAACAACCACCGACATCAGAAAACAAAAAAATAAAAAACAACAACATGTCTAACAGTCTTTTTGCGTGTTTCGAAAAAGAAATCGAATCATACATAGCTTTATACATATGTATATGTACATAAATGCCATATGAAACTGTCCATAGTAACAATTTTACCCGCCTTTCATTGCAGTGCCAATTAGTGCCACGAATCGGGCAAAATGGCGCCACAACAAAAACAACAACAACACCAACAGCAACAACTACAACTACAACAAAACTCTACATTCATCGATGATAATCTTGACACCTGTCCATCGCTATTGAATTTACCTGAAAGCCCCATACTGCCGCCCAAACATCAGCATTATCAGCAACGCCAAAATCAAGACAATAACAACAATATGGACAAGCACGGGAACGACAACGGCAATAAGCCAAGTGGAGAACGTCTAGTAGATGCAAAAGTGGTAACAACTACAACTGCAGCAGTCGGTGCTGCCCCACAAGCAGGCCAAAATCAACAACACGGCAGCAAGGCAAACGGAAATGGCCAACACACGGCCGCCAGTCGTCGGCATCGCCATCGTTCCATTTCCCTGTACGGCGTTAATAGCACTGTGGTAAGTGCCTCACACGTAACTTGCCCATGCCACATCTCCATCCACAACCCCTCCCCAAAAGACTCGTGAGCTTCCAGTGAAATCAAACAAATCACCTAATTGGGTAGCTAGCTAAAGCAAAATATTGTGTGTTGTGCTTAAGAACGTAGCTTTAGTTAGCTGGGTTAGTCATCCTTATAAGGAAAATAAAATGGGAAGACCCGTGTACAGTTAGGCCGTATCAAAGTATGGCCAATACTCATATAGTTGCGAGCTGTAAATTACATAGATTAGCTAGAAACTTGGTTTAATGGCGATTGTAAAACTTTGCTCATGATTACAGAGAAGCCTATGTCCTAATAGGACTACACAAATAAATATTTTAGATATTTTTAAATTGAAGGAACTACATTGTTGTTGGAAACAGGGAAACTGCAATGCTACATAGTTGACTGCAGTTTTCGATCAGCACAAAGTCAAAGGGCCTGCCAATTTGGTTTTAATGTTAGCTAATGAAATGTGGCAGCATTGCACTAGTGTTTAACCTGAGCAAAGGTGCCCTGAAGTGTGTAATAACCATAATTATACTACCATAAAACAGAAAGACTAATAAACCAATGCATTTGTCTTCCTCTACTTCCGGCACCAACAGGAACAGGGTCATAAGGAAATACCCATTTGGCTGGACGACGATGAACCGCGTTATGTATCGGGCGTAACAAATAAAACGACATGCAATGACATAATCAAGGCGCTGATTGATGACGAATTGAGTAATGGCAATGCCCACTATTGCAACAAGAACAACAACGCCGACGACACCAACAATCAATGTGAGTCAATATACAAGGGACCCAGCCTATAGTTAGCACTTTTAGTACTATTTGATTTTGGTATTATTATCGACTGAAACTTTTATTTATTTATGTTTTTACAATCATTATTTCTTTTTGTTTCATTTTCATTTCGTTTCGTTACGTTTCGAAAACAAGATGGCGGCCATGGTACATCAGCAGTAGCAGCATTGCGTGACTACAGCGATTACGTTATAACGGAACGTTGGCGTGGTATCGAGCGCAGCTACGACGGCAACATGGCCATTTTACCTGTTTGGCGCGCTTGGAGCCGTGTGCACAATGAGGTAATATACGAGAAACACCACCACACAGTCCCCCCCTTTGCCCCACAAACAGCCCACCTGCCGTGCAAAAACTGGGCCCAAGGCAACAACAAAAGTCGACACTGATTGCATAATAAGCGTTTGCTTCTATTTATTTTTTTTTTTTTTGTGTCCTGTTCGTCCGTCTGGCGCCGCACGCAAGTCAAGAAATGTGAAATTCATGTTCAGCAGCGACCTCCCCGACCCCTTTTCACACAGGTCACGCCTGTGCACACAAATATACATAGCATATGTACAATATGTATGTATATATGTACGTATGCTCGATTGTAGTCGCATTTCATTTGATTATGCGTCGTCTTTTCCATTATTTTACTTTAGTTTTTATGACGCACGAAATGAAATCAATTTGCCTATTGATTTTTGTATTAAAGTTAATGTTTTGTTTTTGTGTTTTCCTTTTGACTAATTTGTTATTGCGTGCTCTATTTTTATCTGCATACCCAGGGATCATTAATTTCGTTGACCTTTTTTGACTTAATAGCATTTTAATTGTCCCCGTTGTCAAAATATTAGATAGAAAATGAAGAGTGGCAAGATAAAGATCAAATTTTCACTTTTCTATTAAGTCAATAAGATTATAAAAAAAAAATGTATGATTACATTAGAATTTGTTCAATAATTTTTATATTTCATACTTCTTTTGATATTTTTAGCTGCGACTCTCTCTCAAGCATCGCCTAGAACTCACAGAGCCTCCACAGTTGCAGGTTATGCAACTCAAACCTCCTGTCCCTGCGCATCCTTTTTCTCTGCTGAAATGGTTTAAAAAACTTCTTCATCTTTCCGAGAAGAAGCATAAGTCGAAAAGCAAAACAGCCAACACACCAGCCAAAGTCTCCAACAAAACGAAAGAGAAATGTTTGCTAGCGAAAAAGCAGCAGGACATACCAGATGAACTGCTCTTAATATTGCTGCCTGATCAGCATTACGAACCACCAACAGAAATCAATCGCAATGTGAAGGCGAAGTTATACAAATTAGCCGAAACGCGTGCAACACAGCGAAGACGACGACATAGCCGCTACGAACCGACTGCCCCAACCGAAACAATTGTCAACAACAACTGCATACGAAGACGCCGCAAGGATGCACCCTTACGCAATAGTGTGCGCAACAAATTGGCAGCCCTGCACGCGGACATGAATGTTATGTATGAGAAAGAATATAATTTGACGCGACGGCTAACGGAAAAATGCAAACAATACAAGCTGCATAACGAGAAGTATTTGTCGCCTGAAATGGAACTGTCAGTGGGTCAACTGCAGCGTAATATTGAAGCATATGCGGAGGATATTATTAAAACAGAACATGAACTACTCGAGTTGAAAATCGAAATCAAACACGACATCTCGCTTATAAATAATCTAAAACGCATGACCCTCGAACAAGATACGCCTGCGCAGACTAAAACAAAAATAAAATCTACGCCGAATGACTGCAAAATGGGAGAAGAAAAGAATATGCCAGATGAAACACCTCAAGTTGCTAAAAATGTACACGAAATGCAATTCGTTGATAATATTTATGAGTTTTGCGATAATAATGCAAGCATGTTAGTTTAGTTGTAAACCACTTTGTTAAGTTTTAAGCAATAAAGCCATATTTTAATACAAACGCAGCAGCTTTTCTTTTCTGTCTATATTTCTACTTCATAATAGTACAATGATAGGCCAAAATGACTTACATAGTTCTAATCTTCAGCTTTTGCAAGTACATGATGCTTCAATTATCGAATATTCCATTTTTTTAAATTAATTGTTAATAGTTTTCCCTGCGCTGACACCTAACTTAAGAAAACTTGCCCAATATCCATGTCCTCCGTTTTTCTAGAGAACTAGACTTTTGAACATTTTTCTAATTTTTTGTTTTGTCAGCCCTGTGATGTTTAAACTGGATAAATAAAGGACTAATTATGGCGTTACTCGTTCTTTGATGTGAGTTTTTTTACTTTAATTAACGTGTACAAAGAATCGTATGAATAAAAACAACAAAAATAATAATGTAACGAAATTTGTTTTGCCGCAGTGGTTCATTTTTATTAAGCTTCCATATATGTAGTATATTTTCATAAGAAAAATGGTATGTTTTGATATTCAATTTATGGTCACACTGAACATACGAAATCTTAAGACAACAAAGGCAAAAAAGGCCACACACAATTCGTAATAATAAAAAACAAACTACGCCACGAAATAAAACTCTAAAAAAAAAGTCAACAATTTCGGGTATCAAAAAAGTATACAATTCATAAAACAACCGTAAAATATCAAAAAGTTTTGTAATAACTGGAATTTATAGAACCACAAATTAGGTAAGGCTGAGGGAACGTGGTCGCTGAAATTGCAAGCAAAAACGTGCTAAATAGTGTTTTAGGGGTTGGTGGTGGAGGTGGTATTATTTGTGTCTGAGTGGCGTAGCCTGGATGGCCACTTTAACATGCTATCAATGATTATAATTCGATGCGATTTCCTGTATCTTTTTTGCAAGAGCGAAAGAGAAAGTGAAGACGTTGCTAATGGCTGCTGCAGCTGTCAAACGACTTTGTCGCGATTGTAGTTGTAGTGTGAATACCGTTTGAGCAACAACAAAACAAACGCCAACACAGGCAAATTAATAAAAATCAAAGATTAAATTGTTGTTGTTGAGAACGTTCGGTTCATTTGATAAGTGAAGTTTTAAGTGCCAACAAATTTATTATATTCCAGTCTTTAACGAACATCAGTCAATAACAGCGGAAAAATGGCACGCGGACACCAGAAAATTCAGTCACAAGCAAAAGCTGCCGAGAAACAAGCAAAGATGAAGAAGCAGCAGGGTCACAGTGCCAACGATCAAAAGAAGGCAGCCCAAAAGGCGCTTGTACATGTGTGTGCGCTGTGCAAGGTAACTACTTTTAGGTACGGCAAAATAGATAACTAATAATCTCTTTTCAACCTCTTTGTATAGTCGCAAATGCCAGATCCCAAGACTTATAAGCAGCATTTTGAGAACAAGCATCCGAAAAATGAAATGCCAGAGGAGCTGAAAGACTTGTAAAGTGCCGGAGGCAATAATAAATGCATAATTGAATAAAAATATATTATGGATATAACTAAATGACGAGTTGCCTACCAGTACGATAGCAGTTATAAACAAATTGCAACAATAAAGTTTAAACAATCAACATTTTTGGATTTAATTGAAAGATCGAATGCAAGCTGAATTTTTAAAAAGTGCAAAAAAAACGATTCGATTTTGAGAAACAAACCGTATACACTTTTGCGTTGTTTTAATTTGCCAACAGAAATCATTTATGTGTGGCAAAAGCCGCAATAGCATTAATAAAAACATGTAATATGGAATTTTACTCTCTCTGCCGCCACAATTATTATTATTAATATCACGCTAATTCTGCGTTTATAAACAGTTCGTTTATTTTATAATTTTATACATTTCATGCATGAAAAAACTAAAACGACAAAGCTATGAGAAAATGCGTCTTTGTACTATACAAAATCTAATGTAAATGAGAATTTATAAATACAATAAAAAATGAAAAATTGTTAAGTAACTTGTTGTTTTGTCAAGTGGTAAAATTACATCAACTAAATGCTAACGCCTGCCGCAGGCGTGGTTGGTTCCGACAGCTGCATAAAAACCAAATCCTCTTTCGCTGGAAAATCCGTAAGCACCGTTATGCCAATGTTGTTTTCGGTCAAATGTGGCGTATCTTCGTGATAGCCAAACCAATAAATAATGATCCCAGGACCAAAGCTGAAAAAGTAAAATCATTAGGATGTTGACTTTAGTCGTATTGTGATGCTTACCGATTGCAATAGCTTTGCAACTGCTGTTGTATGTTTTTTTTGTGGCCTTTGGGGTCACCGAAGTTCGCCTTGCTTTCTATCCAGTTAACCACAGAGCCCTTGTAGAGAAATGGAAATATCATTTTGATATCGGGCGTCTTGTCGTAGCCCATGCGTCGCAAATCCTGCTCGTCATAAAAATGTATGCCTGCCTCCTTCGCTAGGTGTTTCAGTTTCACTTCGTACTCTTCGCCAACCAAGCGTCGCCGTAGATCCGTAAGCGGGCCCTCTTGATTATCACTGTACAAGCATTGTTGCACATTGGCTGCCAGGCGGGGATCGTTGATCAAATGCGGATACTTTAACAGTCGAGAAACTTGCGGCCTTTGATTGATTTCATATTTCTCCTGCAGTATTATACGGCACAAGGCAATGGGAGTTATGTTCTCCAAAGACGCCATCCGAATCAGAAGAGCATTATCATTATACAAGTGACACTGATCCTCAAATCTAAAAGTAGTAGATAAATATGAAGTATTCCTTTAAAGTGAAATCTCAAATGATTTACTACTTACGTTTGTAACAACTTTTTAGAACGTTGTTCCAAACGCCAATACTGCCCACGATTCTTGTTAAACAATTCGGATTGAAGTATACAGATCAGGGCTAGCGGCTCCACGTCAACGAAGAAACGATTCAGCATCTCCAGTTCGCAGTCTATTGCCAGGCCACCGTGGTAGCCATTGATGAACTGACATATTCGCGTGTATTCCACATTGCTCAATATCTTCTTCTTGATAATTTTTTTGCTGACTACATTTGTATTTTTGGCCATTATTTGAAAAATTTAAATTTAAACTTAGTGCAATCAGCTGGCAGTGTTGTTGTCTATGAGCAAAGTGGCCGAGTGACGGTTAATGTAATAATACACAATTGCTCCTGATATTATCTGAACTAGTTCTAAACAATAATAACATGTTCCAAAATAAATCTAGTGGAGAAACAGTTTTTAAAATTTACTAAAATAATAACTTTTTACTCACATAACTGCACTGTTCAAAATAAAGAAAAATTTTCAAGAAACAACAGTTCAAAAAATGAACGCCTCTTATCGATACCTCAGCGATAACACTGTGGCAATACCTTAGTGCGACCTCGTATTTGTACGGTATATTTTTGGAGGCACAGTAAATTTTGAAATTCAACATGTGGTCACACACATGCAGCAAGTTCAGTAGAAACAACAAGCAAAGCAACAAAAAGGTTGCGGACACGTCAGAATTCGATTAATTTTTACAGAAATTATTTACACAGGTGTCTTATTGTCAATGTAAAAATTCAATCAGAAGTAAGAATTCATAACACGTGAAAAAATGAAGATTAAACTGCCGAATGTCGTGCTGGCATTTGCCTTGATTATGCCATTGGTAGCAACTTTGCCAGTAACGCAAAACAAAAAGGAAGAGAAGGGTAAAGAACAAAGCAGCACACCTGCCCCTGCAGATGTGGAGACGGCGCTGGAATATGAGCGATATTTGCGCGAAGTCGTTGAAGCCCTAGAAGCCGATCCCGAATTTCGGAAGAAGCTTGACAAAGCCCCCGAGGCCGACATACGTGTAAGTTCTATTTTGACAAACAGCTGGTTGGGTAATTCCCCCCTCGATCCATAGATTAAGCGATACATAATTTTTCACAATCTAGAGTGGCAAAATCGCCCAAGAACTGGACTATGTGAATCATCATGTTCGTACGAAATTGGACGAGATAAAACGACGCGAACTGGAGCGATTGCGCGAATTGGCCAACAAGGCCTTCGAACTGAGCAATGATATCGATCGTGACCATTTGAAAGTACCACAACATTTGGACCATGGCAATGAGCACACTTTTGAAATCGAAGATTTGCGTAAGCTGATACAGAAAACGTCCGATGACCTAGCCGAAGCAGATCGCAAGCGACGTGGCGAATTCAAAGAGTACGAAATGCAAAAGGAGTTCGAACGCGAGTCCCAGAAAAAAGAAATGGATGAAGAGTCTCGCAAAAAATTCGAAGCTGAGATCAAGGAGAAAGAGAAAAAACACAAGGACCATGCAAAAGTACATCATCCGGGCAATAAGGCACAGCTAGAGGAAGTTTGGGAAAAACAGGATCACATGGAAAAAGAGGATTTCAATCCGAAAACTTTCTTCTCTATCCATGACGTGGACAGCAATGGTTACTGGGACGAGGCCGAGGTGAAAGCACTGTTCGTCAAGGAACTGGACAAGGTATACAACAGCAATCTACCCGAGGATGATATGCGCGAACGTGCCGAAGAAATGGAACGCATGCGTGAGCATTACTTCCAGGTAAAGTTCACAATTCTTATTGGATATGTAAACTATTTAGTTAATCATTGATTATTTGTAGGAAACGGACACCAATCACGATGGGCTCATTAGCATAGACGAGTTCATGCAGCAAACAACCAAGGAGGAGTTCCAAAAGGATCCCGAATGGGAAACTATCGACCAGCAACAACAATACACGCACGAGGAATATCTGGAGTTTGAGCGACGACGTCAAGAGGAAGTGCAGCGCATGATTGCCCAAGGTCAACTGCCACCACATCCCAATATGCCGCAAGGCTACTACGCTGCACCACCGCCAGGTGGCGTAGCATACCAGGCACCACCACCTGGCTCTCAACTGCACTACCAACAGCCGGATCAGTTGCATTTGCAACAGCAGCAACAGTACGCACACCAGCAGCAGCAATACGCACAACATCTGCAGCAGCAACAACAATATCAACAGCAGTATCCACAGCAGCAATATAGACACCCACAGCCCGTGCAGTTGAATCCTAATCAGGTTTATCAGCACGCCGGACAGATACCAGCACAACAGCCTGTTTATCAGCAACCCGTCTATCAGCAGCCAAACCAACAGCAGCAGCCGTCTGTGCCACAGCAACAACAACCTGTGCAGTCGGCTCAGGTGCCTGTACAACAGCAACAACAACCTGTGCAGTCGACTCAGGTGCCTGTACAACAGCAACAGCAGCCCGTGCAACAACAACAGCCTGTGCAGCAGCAACAAATTCCTGTACAACAACAACAGCAGCAACAAATTCCTGTACAACAACAACAGCAGCCTGTGCAACAGCAGCAACAAATTCCTGTACAACAACAACCCCAGCCTGTGCAGCAGCAACAATTCAATAATCAATCGCCGCCACCTGTGCAAAACCAGCAGTTGCCCGTGCAGCAACAACAACAACAACAACCTGTGCCTCCACAACCAGCTCAACAACAACAACAGAAACATTAAACGAAACATTCCTTTATTATCGTTGCATTTGGTGCTTCGCAAAAACAAAAATTATCTAAATTCTCGTTGACTGAAATAGCAAACAAAAAATTTATCTAATCTCAATATATATTTATTTATAAATATATACACATATAAATTGATCATTTTTCAAGCAAATAATTGGATGTCTGCGATATCTTTCCATTGCCGCATTTTTTGATAATTTTCTTTTTTTTATACTTTTCGCTCTTTTATACGCATCTTTTTTGTACATAAATCGAATTAATATAAATTAATTTACATGAATTTATCGAAGTAAATAAAATGTGTATAGAAAATTATTATCCCCGGGATGACGTAAATCATGGTCAATCACCTGGGACCTGGACCTTAAACTTGGCTACGGGTTGCAAAAGTAGTCTGTTCCCAAAATATCTGTTTTTATTTTAAGCAATTGTAAACAACACATTTTGATGGTTTGTATTATTTATTTGTTCAAAAGTCATTCAAAAAGAATATTTATAAATACTCAAGTCTGAGAATATTGGAACGGTTAGAGTTAGTGTTATGCATATAGTTCTTATTAAATCATATTCGTATAGTCAAGTTAACGCAGTAAAACCAGAGTGGGAGCCAGAGTATTGTAGTCGAGAAAGGAAGCTCTTAAACCTAGCCAAAAAAAAATTGGTTAAGTCGTTTTAAATTCGTCTATAAAAATTGCAAAACTAATTTCTACTTAGGTTAAGGCTGTCTTTCGGGAGAATATTATGCATTTTACTTAGCTTAGGTAAAGGCAAAGCAGTTGGTTAATGAGAATATGGAAAAAGATTATCAATGTGAAATTATTAAACAATCTTTAATTCTTAAATATAAAGTGGATTAAGCAATTCAACTAACTTAATGTAGGATATGCATGATGATTAAATGATGGAACAGTCCCATAATTAGGGGA
This sequence comes from Drosophila pruinosa, assembly GCA_018150935.1. Lineage (NCBI taxonomy): Eukaryota > Metazoa > Arthropoda > Insecta > Diptera > Drosophilidae > Drosophila > Drosophila pruinosa. The sequence goes on from JAECWR010000199.1 coordinate 28,303,897, forward strand.
AACACCAATTTATTCAACTGATTTACGCAATTGTTTTATTTTGAAAAATTCGTTTGTTTCTTGTTTTGTTGTTTTGGCAACTAAAAAACTAAATTACAAATGTGGGATAGATAATATTTATTATAGCACAGTAATACAATGCACCAGACGATAGATGCGTTTTAAATAACTATATAGCAAAATCAATATAACAATTTTGATATAGTTTATGTTAATAGACAATAGAACAGTACAATAAATATTGCTGTTGTGTATATTGTTGTTGTTGTACTGTTCTTTGCTAATTCTGTTCTGTTTTTCGATTTGTAACATTTCGTTTTTATAGTTAGGAGGCTTATCAGCTACATAATAGTGTGTATAGTAGTTTGGTTTCCTGTGGTCTTGCCACTGAGCAGTTGCTTATGTTTATAATGATTTATATATACTAATATTATTATTTATTCGATTCGCTTACATATGCAGATCTCTCCTTTAACCACAACAAATAACGTTTATAGCATTTTGTTTTGTTTTTTCTACATCGTTCCTTCTCTCGGTATCTTTTACAAAAATATACACCAATTGTTCATTCAGTTGTTATTGTAATCATTATTATTATAATGCATGAAACATGAATTTTTTTGTTTGTATCATTCGTTTAAGGCAAAGTGTGTTGTGTTTTGTTAACTAAATGCAAAATTCATAATCGTTGAACATAAATGCTACTGTCTAGATCAACAGATAGAGCGACAATAAATCTAAGGGACTACAAAAAACTATAGAAGAGAGCACAAACGGCAAAAATATTGTGACACAAATTATGCAAATTGGTAAGCTTTTAATAAGTTCTATTGTGTTTTTACTGTGGGAGGGCGGGCGTTATGTTAATTGTTGTCTTGGTTTAGCTGTTAGCTGTCATTTGGTTGTGGTCAACGCCTCACAATGCTCGAGGGTCGCGGCAAACCGCTGCGTTTGATTGGCGCCGGCTGCCGCAGTCCCGATGGCTTCGGTATGCCCGTTGCTCCGGTTGTGACCTGTGTTAGCTTTGAGCTCAGCACTTGCGTGTCAAAGTTCTGATTCATTTTGGTATCCTTACCATACAAACTGCCACGCGACGATGCCGAAGAGAGGCTCTGCAAGAAGGCACATAATAAAACAGATCAGGATATATTGTTTTTCTGTAGTTGTAGATTGTTTCCTACTCCAACTCACCTCGGGTGTTTCAGATTCTCCCGCTGCTCTCGTGCTTAGACTATAATAACCGGAAGAAGGACGCGCCAGCCCATTACCAATTGCGCGCTTGGCACCCGCCGCTGTTGGTGCACGCAGACCGCTGACCAACTTGGGCATTTTAAATACCGCAGTATCATCCTGCTGTGAAATATATATTTGATCTTGATGTTGCACTGTTCGTGGGCCAGTCATCAGTCTGGTTTGACTAGTCTGGCCGCTGGGTCGCCTCAAGGCACCACCCAAACTAGGTCGTGGTGCCAGAGGACCTGCAATGCCGCTAATGTGGGAGGACAAGTTGTGGAAAGACTTGGATTTAATGCCCATGGGACTTTTGAGCTCTCCAACACCTCTAGAGGCAGCTCCAGCCGCCGTTGAAGCCGCCGTGGTCATTGCTCCTGCTCCAGTTGCTCCGCTTGTGGTCGCATTCAGACCCGCACCAGCCGAAGTCGCCTTGCTCACCGTCGTGAACTTTTGCAGACCGCTAATGTAGCGTGGCCTGGAGAGCGAACGGGCTATCTGACTGGAGTTTTCGTTTGCCGATGGTTCGGGTAACTGCTGTTGCCGTTGACGCATAAGCAGCGACTTCTCCTTGGGCTTTTTGTAGGTCAAATAGTTGTTGCTGGCACTGGAGCTGCTCTCCGTGTCATTGGTGTAATCCATGGCAGCCTGATCGCGCCGTGAAAGGCGTCCAGGCGGCGACTGCTGACGGTGCTGCTGCTGCTCGACTTCCTCTACTGACTGCTGCGTTTCCAGCGTCTCTTCGTCATCTATACAAGGCACTACAATGTTGTTATCCAACTGCTCGTCGCGTGCGCGCATTTCACGTGTTATTTTAATGGTCTTGAAACGCTCGCGATCTCGCTCCCGACGCTCGGCCAGCTTGTAGCTGGACGCTTCAGTCTCAATAGCTGCTGCTGCGGCCAGAGGCTGCGATTCCAGTTCCGGCACTGGCTCCTCTGACTCTTGCAGCGGCGTGCAGGCCTCAGATGTGTTGGCCGGCTCTTCCTCCCGTCGATGCACAATAAACGATGTGGAATTGCAGCTGCTGGCGCCGCTGGCGTTGCTGTCATGCATTGCACTTAGATTGACGTCATCATAGAGGCGACTGCGTCGGCTGAGTAAACGCTCGCCACTGCCTGAGCCGCTCGAATGGCTATTGTGGCTACTTAGTAGCTGTGTTTGATGCAGCGACGTCGGTGTCATATGATGCACATTCTCCTCCAGCAGTGGTTCAGTGGGCGTGACATGTTGTTGCTGTTGCTGGTCCTCCTCTTTGTTGAATCGCCGCTTGATGATGTCCAAGGATTTCTGCATTTTGATTTGCTCCGCATTCAGTGTATTCATCTTACCCAGCTTGGCGAGCATATCCTCAAACTGCTCCTCATCGCCCTGCTGAGCCAGCATCTCCACCTCCACCTCAGCCAGATCGAGTATGCACTGCATTTGCTTCTGCTCCTCGGACATATTGTAGGTGGCATCCAGCACTGGCTGCTCGATCTGATCCAGCAACTCCAACGTGACCGCCTCCAGTTGCAGATCCTTCAGCATTGCCGTGGGCGGCTCGAAGGTGTGATTTAATTGTTGTCGAATGGGCTGACCTCGCAATGGTGTCGTATTGTTGCTCACAATGGGCGATATGTTATTGATCTCGCCACGCAACTTTCGCGAAGGCGTATAGCTTAATTGTTTATTGTTATTATTATTGTTGATATTATTGTTGTTATTATTGTTGTGGTTATAGTGCTGGAAGCGAGCGCTTGTTGTGGTCAACGGCGTCGATTCCATTTGTAGCGTGGACGGCGTCTTTTCCACATTCTCGGGCGTCTCGCAGCGAGACGCCTCGGGCGTATCACAGCCCTCTGTGTATGTGGTGTTCACCTGTCGTCCCGCTACCAGGAGAGTTTCATTAAGATGGAGCGCCTGTGGCCGTTTAAAGGTGGCATTCGTCTCCAGCTCGACCAGCGATTCGCCTGTTGTGGGCGTTGTCAGGCTGTCTACCAGACTGAATGTGGTATCGCCAATCATATCCTCGCTCAGCAGCATGGTGTTGCGCAACTGTCTCTGGATTGGGTTCTGTGTCTGTTGTTGCAGCTCATTGCCGGTGGAGACGCTGTCCGTGCTGTTGTCCATGGTACTGCAGCCGGAGGCGGTTTTGCTTAGCGTTGTCAGTGATATTTCATCAATCTGCCCAATGTGTGAGTCCTTGATCAATGTGCCATCACCGGACATGGTGAGCGATTCGAGTGCCTTGCGATCTCTGATCATATCGCTTAGCGTATACACATCGTTAGTCAGCGTGGCGGTCGTTGTCAGATTCAATTCTGACGCCTCGGCGGGCTCCAAACTATTGGTAGACTGCAGAAAGTTGAGATTTGTGAAGTCAGCGGAACTGATGAGGGAGTTATTCATATGTTCATTGTTCATCGATGAACAGATGGATGACGGCGGTGAAGTGTCCTGTAGAAACGATTTGTGCATGGTTGTAACAAGTCCACCGATCTCCAAGCTAAGCATGCCAGCGCCGGCATCGCCAAGTGCTGTCGGCGTGGTGGCATTCTGCTAAGGAAATCACATTTAATTACAAATAATTCCATTCATTTACATTATTTACTCACGAAATGTGTCTCCAGATTTGTTGCCGCCTGTGATCTGCGCTTGGGTCTGGTGAAAGTCTTCGAATTGTGTTTGTATGCTTAACACATATGAATTATTGATGTTATGAATTAATTAATAAAACGTTTAATAAAAATATAATAATAAAAAAAGCTGTCATTTCATTTTTATCTTCGAGTGTGTATGTGTAAATGTGTAATTGTGTGTGTGTGTGGCTGACAAAACTGATATTAGACAAAGTCGAGCAGCTCATCTTCATTGATGGTCAACATCATCTCATCATCGGAGCCTAGCAGCGTCTCGTCCACTTCGCGCTCCAGCATGCTCCCCGCGCCCGGAGCTGGCAAATGCCTTAGCGGAACCAGCGCTGGCATTTCTTCACATGAAAGCGGCACCTCACATGGCTTCTCTTGACAAATGGACTCAGTTTCAGCCTTGCATGATTCAGGATCCAAATTTAACTTGGGCATATTGTTATTGAGCTCCTCTAAACACATATCAATGCTACTCCTTGACTTCCTCTTAACTTGTCCTTCGAACAACGTGAACTTTAGCTTATCGCGAACGATTGACCAATGCTCCTCTTGGCTTCCTGGTCGTAAGGCAAACACACGCACATAGTTGCGCGATTGCCAACCGATGTTGGTGAGTACCTTGAGGCAGCCGCTTATGCCAAAGACACGCAAATGCTTGGTAAAGACATATATGTACAGCTGGAAATCATCCTCACTAATTTGTATCTCTGGCAGCTCGCAGATCGCCTTCACTGCAGCTGGGCGCCCATAGAATAATTTCTCACAACCCCTAGCTGGAACCTTGCTGTCCTCCGTCAAGCGCAGCTTGGGAACAATAATGGTAAGCGTGGCTCTCTCTGCATAGAAATGCTCCAGTTTCTTGCGGCGAGCCGCAAATTTGAAAATAGAATTATAGCTGGCTGCAAATTGAATACAGAATCCTCGTCCATTGCTGTTGGCGCCGCAGTATCGTTCAGATAGTGGGCAACTGACTTTTTGCTTGTTCTCGGTTAATTCGTTAGTATGGATATGCAACACATTTGGCAACAATTTCCGCAGCTGCAGCAGTTCGGTTTTGGCCAGCGGATTACCAGTTATGTCTAGTGTCTCCAATTGCATATCACGCAAATTCTTTAGCTCCATCAAACCCTGAATATTATTTACGCTCACGTCGAGAACCTTGAGCTGTGGCAAACTGGACCTAGGAAACAGATCGAAGGCACTCAGTGTGCAAATATAATTATCACGCAATTGCAGTACGTGAAGTAGTGGAAACTCCTGGGCAATCAGCTCCAATAGTTTCTGAAGCATCGGTAGGTAATACATGGCACAGAAATGGCCAGTCAACTCCGGCGCAGCATGGAAACGTGTCAAATAAAGTGCTTGGTTTACTGCATCATAACGTGCACGCAATGCGGCTCTCATGGCATTCAAATATGGAGGATCGAACGCCAATTCGCGCAGCACCTTTGATATACCCGGTAGGACTGTTATATTAATGTGTCGATCGGTATACAGCACAATCACCTTGTCTTTGAGACGATTCAAGCGATTGGCGAGCAATTTATTATCCACAAAAAATTGACCGCGGTCGCCGTTTCCAATGCGCTTAAAATAAAAAAGTTCTGGACTCACTGGAAAAATGGCGTATTTAATGGCCAGACAAATTGAGTTATAAGAAACATTTCCGCAGTTGGATATGCACACAGTGTACCAGCCTGTTACTTTGGCCGATGTATTTGTCCGTGCCAATTCGTCCTCAGAGACGTGCAAGTCAAGCACGTTTCCCAGAAGATTGGGTGTTAGATCGCCAAGCCACATGGTTTTAATATGGTTCTTAAAATTTTCGCTACCCAATTTTTCTTGAGTAATTTTTAATACATTCGGAAGGGCTCGGACCTTCTTTATGGTTTTATCCTGTGATTTTCGATAGTTGCTCATATTGTTATTCAACAAAAATCACTTGATTATTTTTGCAAATAAAGTCAATTTACAGTTAGGCAAATCGTTTGACAATGAAAAAGTGTTGGTTAATTGCGCGCTCCTGTCAAATCGAATATCGAATTAATTTTTCGAAAAAGCTCTTCAGTTCAATTAGATATGAACTAACTCCAGCTTTAACACAATCGAGATCAGCGACAATATAAACGCCAATTTTCTAATTATTATTTAAATAACTATTTTTACATAAATATTATAATTGGAAATCAATTCAATATTGTTTATCGAAAATTCAATTGCAGTATTTTGGGTTGAATTCAAATGACAGTGTTTAACAACCAATTTAGAAGTCGAACATAAGTTCACTCGATTGATTTTAAATCACTTTTTAAAAAATGTACAAGCCTAATAATAATTGTAATACATATCAAATGCGTTTATTGTGCAGCCAATTGGCGACTTAATTTCCATTACTTCAGGCTCATTTACATAGCCAGTTTTCATTGGTTCCGTTTTGTGTCACCAGTGCATAACCGGTGAACGATCAGTCCACGCACAACTGTTTCTTGACTTGGTGTATGATTGTATTGTGTGTGTTTGTTGATTAATTATTGTCGACAATAACATTGACCAAATATAGCAAGAGTCGATTGGTCACTATTGGTAATGGGTCGGTAAGTACATAAGCGGCTCGCCAGCCCACACACATCACAAGAGCATTGTCAACGTCGATGCCGCCTGTTTAACCCACTTACGAATTTGCTTTTAGAAAGCGCCAAATGCACAGCATGGTCTGCACTTATGTCTGCTTTTATGGATGTATATGTGTGTATCTGTGATCGATGAATGACATACATGCATGATGTATGGACGTACCTTGTTCATGGTTGTAGTGTAAATGCAATTGAGACGCTTGCGGCTGCTGTTGATTATTTGTTTTCCACTGCTGAAGTATGTTTGAGATATCATCGTGGGTTTTATCTGCCAGAAATCTGCAGAGTTTGAAATAAATAGGGAAACACGCACAGATGGCATAAGTATTTTTAGCAATTGAGCGAAGGGATGCGGCGAATGCAAATGCGGACGTCACTTACATGTATGAATCATCCTTCAGTGCTTCATCAATATCTAGTATATCCATGTCCTGCTACTGTTACAGAATTTACTTTATGCTTAAACTAATTGATGGGCTTCACTGTAGGCTCTGCAAGCAATCAAATAAAACAAAAAAACATTCACTCTCCCCATCTATTGGCTGTGGGCACACATAGAGAAAATTCCTTTGCTCTTCAGCTTCAATTTTACAGCAAATGCAAACGACGAACCGAACACAAACAAATAAACGAAAGAACGAAACTTAAGTGGTATTTGTTTACATTCATACTTAACAATCACAATTATGCAATGTAGCAATATCGTACATTTTCTCAATTACTAAACACACTTGTGCATTATATTATTCACCGTTTTTATAAATAAATGAGACGACAGACAGCACCGTCCCTCACGGACGGACATTCTTTAACGAAGCAGCGACAAAGACGAAATCAGCAACGTGACCGCACGTTAAATTTTAAAATATACTATTTTACCTCTAAAAATATATACCAATTGCACAATATTTACTTTGCCACACTTTACCACTAACCAAATAGTACAAATCTTGCTTGACTTTACTTGATAGCAAACTTTTTAAACTCCTTTTTGTTTCCTTAACTTCTTTCTTCTTCTTCAATGAGATAAGATTTTTAAACAAATATTTAAGATTAAAAGAAAACGCAAAAAAGAGGAATTTTGAAGTATTTTATTAACGACAAATATAAAATTTATTCCATAATCGTGACCATCATGGAATTCAGCGAAAACAAAATCAGGGCTACAGTGTAAAAAATGACTCTATATAGGGGAAACCTGTTGGTTGATGGCTTTACCAAAAATTTGCGATTGTTTGGAATTTTGTTGATAATGAATAATTGAAAAGTGCTTAGTATTGAATCAAATTCTAGGTAGGCAGTGAGACCAAATCCAACAAATTTTGTAGTGTATTTTACAGTCGAAATCTAAGTAAATGTTTTTTGTTTAGAAACTCAAAACACTCGGCCTTGCTTGCATTTGAAAAAATATTCATTTCTTAATTAAAGTAATTAAATTATTGTGGTAAGCTGACCCATATTTTTGTTATTGTGCACGAATCCTTTCCCAGGCCCCCTGCAATTTTGTTTCACTATTTTTTCTTTTGATATTGAAACGCAAATTTTGGATTTAACTACATTAATTAAGACTATATTATCTACTCTAAAGAAGTTTTGCGTTCGCTTGTGTTTAAGATTTTTATGTGGGTTTCTCAAGTTTATCAAAATAATTGCTAGCAGTTAACGCTATTATTAAAAACTGCTGATTTTGAGGTCCACACACGTTCCACTATCAAACAAATTTTACAACACTATTACAGAACTCCAAAATTGTATGGGGTTTATCGTGCATTTTTTTTTATATTTTGGGTTGTAAAGGATAATTTAGTTTTTAAGCTTATGGGTACTGATCTTTTATTAAAAAAAATTTATTTAGAAAATTAAGTAACACCAATTGACATTGTTACTCAGCATATACCCGTACATAATCAATGATCATAGCGCTGTGTTTGCCCCAAGTGGATGTCCAGGCATCGCGGTTTTGCCAAAATGAAAGAGCGGCTCGCGGCTCTTGATTTTTGTAAGGCTTAACATCCTTTGGTAGAATACCGTCATCAAAGTTGAGAAAACCTCCAACAGTAACGCCGAAAATAATGAAGCACTTCTTGTTGAAGAAAGGCAAGCCATCATATAGCTCTCCGTAAACTTCATCGTCTACCATTAAGGTTAATTTCTCCCGTTGCCAGATCATTGTGTAATTATGAAATTCGTCCCCATAATGCGTTTTACTTAAGTGGTTTGACAAAAATTCCACAGCTGTTCCATGGTGCCAAACGATCATGCCCCCATACAAACGATTGCCCGATATGTCTTCCTGCTTATTACTATACAAATGAGCATTACCCCGAGCATACGCAATACCTAAAATAAAAATTAAACGGATAAATGTATAAAATTCTCTAAACTCTCAGCCTAATTTTGATTATACCGATAATGGTAATTTTGTCGTAACGATGTTATCGATCTTTTTTGAAAAGTTTTTGTTACTTCCGGTACTTACGCATTTGTTTGGCATAATGCGTTTCCGCATGCGTTGAAACTGGCTGAAGCATGATATCTAAAAAATATTTATAAATATTTGTGTAATGTTATAATTAAAAGGGGTAATATTTACATGGGAAAAGCCAATCGCCTTTTGGTAGTTTGGCGCGTACTACAATTTTGCCATATTTGAAACTAAAGGAGTTGCGTGTGTGCATCTGAGCCGAGTAGACTGGAGGCTTGATCTTGTAGAAACTACCTTGAGAAATGTTACATTCTACTTCGGGACTATCCACTGCTGTACAGCGATCACCTAATCGAAATGCACCTTCTGTCACTTCACTAGCCACCGTTGGCACAATATATAGACGTCCTCCACTTACGTATGAGTTGCGTGTAGCATTATCAAAGGCTACCAGCTCTTCATCTGCATGATACATGCGCTGCCGTATGTCGTGAGTCCAAACAGTGCTATTTAAATGTGCATCGAAGTTATCCTCGAACAGTAGATCACCCAGACAGATATTTCGACTACTGCTGCTGACGATGCTCTGTGCTGGAGTGCAAGTTGATTGATCTGCTCTCATTATGGCTTGACACTGGTCCTGCCCAATAAGTTGGTCGATGTTACGAGAAATTGTTTGCCGGGTGGTCAACAGACGCTCATTGAGTATTACCCGCATCTCAGTCTTTTCGTAGATGACATCGTTGTATTGCACGAGCATAGATATTTGCAACTTATCATTGTTGCGCAGTATGGTACGCTGTTTACTGACCCAGCTGCCGTTGATGACTTCGGTTATGTAGTCCATTAACGGCGGACAGCTGTCATCCACTTGCAACAGAAAAAAAACACGCTGCATGCCCGGCTCATCTATAACAGATGGTATCACCATGATGATCTCGTCGTTAACGAAGCCCACCTACCTGGTATCGACACTTCGAAGCCGAGATCATTCAACAGTACCAAATCTACCTTTGGTATTTTGTATGCCACATTTTGTGGCGACATAGTTAGAATCAGGCCAAGGATAGAGTAGCATAGCCACATTTTCCAGTACATGACGCAATTGTAATTATAATAATAATATTAATTTACATACATATATTAAACGTTTCTAACGTGCACGTATGTGTAGTTCTAGGTAACTTGCCGCCCCAACTGTGGAAAACCTGTCGACTTGCATTCAACGAAAGCTTCAAAGTTATAGATAAGCTTTCAGTAACTAACTAACTGCTTAATAACTATAAAAGCTTACGGAGAAGCGGTTTCAAGTGATTAAAATGCGAATAACTTTTATTTTGAAAATAAGTTTCTATTTATGAATTTTTTATAAATGTTTTTTTTTCAGATTTAGAATGCATTGCCTAGAAAAAATATCGATCTAGACACGGCGTTCTTAAAAAATTCTTTGGGTAGCTTTAACAATCAGAGTGTAATTTTACTTATTGTAGAATATGGTGTAAATAAATAAAAACAAATATGCTCCTTGGAAATGAATTACTCGCGCTTATATATGTGTATGTAGTCACTAAGTATATAATATAATTAATAATATTAAGTTTACGATATTATATACTTAGTGATGGAATTTAATAAATAACTCAAATACTACATTTAGATATGCTACATAAATAATCGATAGCTGTCGATAACCATCAAGACATTTTAAACTTTAGGTGCAAAATTTCCGTTAAAAACTTATAGTGCAGTTATGGGTACAGTAGATTAATTTAAAAACGTGTTAATAGTGAATAAGAGAATGACAATAACCCGGAGATTTAACAATAACCGCTTACAATGCACAGCTGATTAGTGCAATCAGATTAGTTTTAAGAAACAGCAAAAAGCAAATCTCAGCACAAACTGAAACCGGTCTGAGAGAATTCTCAAGCCATAAGGTTATTCAGTGAGTTTGACAACGTCAAAGAGAACGCGCATCAAGCAATGATTGTAGATATTCGTTTACTACAACATATACTGATGCTACTCTTTTTTGTGCAAAGCAGAATTGACAGTGTTTGCTGCTATAAGATTCCCGCTGCCACAGTGGAGCCTTTGTCCAATGGCTTTCGTGTGTATATACCGGGTAAGAATGTGGTCCAGTAATCTTCCTTATGACTAGTTTGATTGGTGTACCTTTCTATTCAGATGAGAGCGGTGTAAAGAGTGTAGCCTTCAATGTGAATCGAAATCGTAATTTCACAGGATTTGAGCAGGGCGAGTTTAGCGGGCAAGTAAATGAGGCACAAGATGGTCGCTGGCAATATGATTTTGAGAGAGTATCGCTAAGGGCAAATGACACAATCTATGTGTGGACTAATGTGCAGCATGGCAGTGCAATCTATCGGGATAAAGGCAAGCCACAGCATGTTTGCGATTTATTTGGTAATCATTTGCCGGAGGGCTGCACGAATACCGAATTTAAAACGCCGGATTGGACAACAGATGTAATCTATTTCAAGAGAACAACTGAAACACCGCTGTCTTGTCAAGAGGGAAGCGAAACAATGATGTCACCATCACCAGTCACGCCCCTTTGTAAGGGCCAAATAATATTTGAAGAGAACTTCGATCAGCTGAACGAGAGTATCTGGCAGCATGAGGTGCGCGCACCATTAGATAATATTGACGCCGAGTTTGTACTGTACGATGGAAAGGCGCGAGTGCATGATGGCCAGCTTATCATTGAGCCGAAGCTTTGGTCCAGCTACCGACCAGATCTGCCTATAACTCACTCTCAACTCGACTTGTCAGAGCGTTGCACTGGCACTCACAATCGACAAAAAGAATGTGTTCTGATCACTAGTGGACCACAAATTATGCCACCGGTTGTTGTCCCACGTCTCAGCACCAAGGAATTTTTTCAATTTAAGTATGGGCGCATAGAGATTCGGGCCAAGCTACCAAAAGGTGATTGGTTGATACCACTACTACTTCTGGAACCGTTTATGGAGGCCTATGGACAAACTGGCTATGAATCAGGTGCGATACCCTCTTATCTACAAATGTTATTCTATATTTATAACTGAGATTATTAAAGGTCAACTGCGCATGGCCATGGCTCGGGGCAATGATCAACTACGTCTGCCGCACGGCAAAGTAACAGATGGACGCACACTTTTTGCCGGCGCCGTACTATCCACCGAAGCATCTCAGCGTGAAGATTTCATGGTGCAACTGCGACGTAGCGTCCATTTTGCTAATGAATTTCATGTGTATGGGCTTGAGTGGAGCAGCAAGAGTTTGCGATTTACAGTTGATGGCATCGAGTTTGGAGAGCTGCTTAATTTCGCTGATTCCGGCTTAAATGCCAGTTGGCGCCGTGGTGGTTCCCTAGCACCCTTTGATCGCATGGTAAGCCAAAAAAAAAAAATCCCCCATTCTTATGAAACCAATTCGTTTCATGGGGATTTTTTTCGCTTTTGTCAAAAATAAAAACAGGTTTACATGTAGTAAGAAATAGAAAGTGTTTATATTGATATTGATTTTTGATTACATATTGATTGATATATACATACTTATATATTTACATGTGCTATTCTACATTTCTTACAGTTTTACATTACACTAGGCTTGTCGGTTGGCGGCTTTGGAGATTTTGTTGACAAGCTGCGAACTGCTACCTATGAGAAGCCTTGGCTCAACAAGCATCCCCAGGCGAAGCTGTTATTCTGGCAAAGCCAGGATGAATGGTTACCTTCGTGGAAACATCCAAAGTTGCTAGTCGACTATGTGCGTGTATATGCAATTTAATTAATGTTCTCCATGCAGAATATTCATAATTTATATAGATAGAAATATAGTAATGTTCAAAAGATTTTTTTTATTTTAATTTCCATGATAATGTTTTAGTATTCGTTTCGGTGTGTGGCGTAGACCCGCACATAATCAACGACTAACTGAGGATCTTTCCATGCTAGAGAGTTAGTATCTAAGTATTCACCATAAAGTTCACGTGCCTTTGGGTGTGTGACTTTAAATCGGCCAGCTGTTGGATTGATTTGAACTTGCTGACTTGGGAAATTGTACGCACCACCTGCAGTCAATCCTAATTCGAGATTATAGAACTGTAAAAAAATGTTTAATATATGAACATGGTCTGCTAACGAGCTAGAACTTACATTTAATTTATTCAACTGATTGAGAACATTGCTATGTGTTATAGTGCCATATGTAGTTCCATCTACTTTGAAAATGATTCGATCCTCGTGCCAAATCATTGTATAATTGTGAAAATCATCCCCAAAGTGTGCACCCCGTTTTTTGTGGGACATACTGACTTTTTCCTCAAAAAAGACACCTGCCGAAAACGGCCTAATCACAGCGCTGCTGAAGATGGTGCTTCCTCCAATGTCGTTTCCAGAATTGTCCGGCAGATGATCGTTACCTCTAGCATATACGATGCGAATGTGTACTTCCGGGCTGGCATCAATATCAGGAATGCTTGGCTGCAGCGTTATATCTATAATTCAATTATTTACGCCATATTTTACAATATATTTGCATAGTTAAGGACTTACAGGGGAATAACCAATCTCCTTTTGGCATCTTAGCGCGTATCTCGAATCGTCCATACTTAAATTGTTTCGAGTTTCGTATTTTCGCCGAGGAAACAGCAGGGAGCTCTCTTATACCCCAAGGACCGCACATTTTGTTTTTATTTGTTTTTTTTCTTGTAGTGCAATTTGGTAAATAATATTTACAATGTTTTGTAATCCGGTTGGCCATTATATGTAAATTTCCATCTCTGACGATAGCTTGGTTTTTTAGGTAAACATTAAATTCTTTGTGTTCAGTCAAAATGTTTGCAATCTCAGAATGGGACCAATTCGGCAGATTGTTGTCATTGAAATTTTCTTCAAATATTAAATCTCCGCTGCATTGTCCAGGATTTTCTGACGAAATGCAGTTTCCAGTTTGGGGCATGGCAATTATTCGTGGCTCGATTTTGCAAATTGGTTCCGGTATATTCTGCTTGACTGCATGACCATTAGCATCAATTTTAAATTCATAGGACTTTGCTATCACTTGATCATTGATTTCAAACACACCAGAAACTCTTAGTATATCATTGGTACTCAGGTTTTTATTTAGAGCATGTTCATAACCCATCAACTTGGTGTTGTCAAGGTTTTGTTCAAAAATGTAGCTCCCTTCACAATCGTCGCTTAAATTCGTTAAGAAAAACATGGATTTCACATCAGGATTTTCTATACAATATTATAAAATCCGGGTAAACTTAAAATTATACATTTTTAAGAGATTTTGTTCAATATACTTACCGGGCACTGATATTGAGACATGGGTATCTGTGATATTAACATTTATTTCTGTTTTTTCTGCATCAAAAGCAGCAAAGCATCCAGCAAGGCAACCATATAGTATCAAAAGTCCAAGTGGCATTGTTACTTTTTTTCACATTTATTCATAAAACGAGTAAAAGGTTATCAGTTAGGTATTCGTCAATAACATGCGCGACATCTGTACGATCCAACGACAATCTAGAGATTAAATTGAATACGACGAATAACTCTGAAGAAGTGCACATTTCGATTTATATGTCAATCGATCGCAAATTAATAGATGATTTTCTCTAATTTTTACAGACATAGATTGGTTTATCTCTTACTTCATGAAAAAAAAAAAAAATATAAAAAGCTGTCGCTTATGAAGGTTGGAAAATTTGTTAATTTTTTACAACATTTTAATAACTTAAGCAATTTCTGAAACTGATTGTAAATGATCATTTTTTAGTTATATTAAATAAATATGTAATAGAATGTATGTATAAATGCACATTTAATTATTATTTATCCATATATCTATAAAATATGTACATACATATTTATTCAAAATTATATGCATACAAACATATGACAAACAATAATACAATAGTAAATTGATTCGTCAATATTTTCTATATTTAATCAATAAATTTGGAAATTGGGATCGCCAATATAAAATGATATATTTTGAACAACGTATAGTATAGTTTTGTTATTTCCATTTAACTGAAGGAGATATCGAATATTGAAAATAAACTTGATCTGTGTATATATTTACACAATTTGACTAAATATAATTTATAAGACCATAAAATAATTTAAAACAGTAGCTAAAAAAAAAAGGAAATTTATTAATTTTCGATCTCAAATATCGATAGCGTGAATTTCAAGCCTGCAGCTCTGAAAGCTATTTTTATATATATATTATAGCTCATCTCGCTTTGAGATTCTGGTAGATTGTGATTCTTTGAGAGTCTGGTTGTTTGTGCTCGTTGGAAATTTAATTCAAGCATAAAAAGTTCAGCAGATAACCTTATAACCTTTCGTTGTATTTTTGCTTTAATAATGCGGCTGACGATTGTTTTGACGTTTTATTTCTTGGAATCGATTAAAGCTTTCGATTTAGATAAAACTCCCCTAACGGTCAAAGCAAATGGAACAAATATAACGGTAATCGTGCCAAGTATGTATTAAGATTTGTATTAATGTCGATCGTGACAATGAACTTAATCATATGTATTTTGCAGATGAAAGAGATTTAACATCAGTTTTCATCTCAATTGACCTCAGCGATGAGTGTACTGCGGGCTTCACCTTTGTGAATAATCTTAATAACAGCGATCCCATACGCTATATGCAAGATACCAAAAAGGAACTGAAAACAGACGATGTGGTACGGGTACTCGGTGTTTTTGAAACCACAGACAAGGTGATTCAAAAAAGTCTTGATTTTAAGATTGATAACCAACTCAACGGAATCAAACTAGATAACATCGACGTGGCACCCGAATGTGATTGCATACCATCACAAACATTGACGGGGGTTCCAAATCCCCCATGTAGTGGTACACTTATTTTTGAAGATAACTTTGATAACGGTATGAGCAAGTGGAAAAATGAGATTCGATCATTGGTCCACGGATCACTTCACCATAGGGAATATGTGGCCTACGTGAATGAAATTGACACTTGTGAAATTAAGGCCGACGGAAATTTGCATTTGAAAGCAAAGTGGATTGAAAAGTGGAATTCCACGATCAACATAAGCAACTGCACGAGCGAAAAAAATCGATCTAAGGAGTGTGTCATTAAACCTAATAAGAACCTCAGCAGACCTTCTGCGTTGTCGGCAAAGATTTACACCAACAGGTTTAGCTTCAAGTATGGCCGCGTCGAAGTACGTGCTCGCTTTCCACTAGGGGACTGGCTTTTTCCATGTGAGTAAGACCTAAATTGTAAATTATGTGGAAAGGTGGATAATTTTAAATTAAATCCGTTGTAGATTTAATCCTACAGAAGGATGCGTCACATGATCGTGATTTGGACGCACATATACGCATTGCATACGCACGGGGTAATCTGTTGTTGCAGGATATACATTCCAATCCTATACACGCAGGAACAGTATTTGGTAGTGCCGTGATATTTTCTGAAAACGGAGTCCCCACTGAGTACTCGAACTCCATATGCCACAATGACAACCAATATTTTGCTGATGAGTTTCACAATTACACACTTATTTGGCGTAAAGATAGGTTAATATTTAAGCTGGATGGCCTTACGTATGGTACAATAAGCCAAAAAAATATTCTTGATGAGTTCACAGATAAAGTGAGTACTAATTTGATAAGCTTTTAGGCTACATACATACATATGTATAGAAACAACAATCTTAGAGACAAAGAGTAAGAACATCTTGCAACTGCTATAATTTCCAAACCTATTGATTTTTTTTTCTACCAATCTTCCATTGCATTATTCTAATTTTAATACTCAAATATTCTTACAGTTTACAATTGCATTGGGTCTAACTGTTGGTGGCGCCTTAAACTTTCCGGATGACTACATTTTGGCTTCCCAAAAAATCTTTAAAAACAACCGTGTTAATGCAGCAATTGATTTTGCAGAGAAAATGGCGGGTAGTTTACTTAAGACCTGGAAGAAGCCTAATCTGGAGGTTGACTATGTACGTGTGTACACCATTCATGAAAATGAAATATAATGGTTATTTGCTTATACCATCTATGTACATATGGAGGATACAAAAAATAAAACACCATTAAATTAAATTTAGAAAGTTTTTCCATTATTTTTTTTTGATCCATTGTTGCGAGAGTTTTGTGTGGATTTCTTTTTGCGCTTATCGGACGACCAGTCCACGTCGTCTTCATCGTCTGTGCCGCCCGTATTGCTGGACTGCAAATACGTTGAAGACGAGCTGGAACTGGCGCTGGTGCCCTCCTTGGTGGCCAGTCGTCGGCTGGCAATTCGAGACGAGTTACGGCCCATGCCCATGCATTTTTCCAGATGTGGAGCAAATCTGGCCGCTGCCACTAATCTATCACAATTGGGGCAAGTGCAATCCATGGGTTTCTTTGCTGTTGATATGCCAAAAATATCTAAATTCGGCATCTCGCATATTCGATACGCTGATTCCGCATTCTCTTCTCCGACGCCATCGAGCGCCGCCAAATTGTTGGTCTTGCGCAAATGATGTGTTTCTATGAATATACCGGTTACTGTATCGTCTAAAAGTGTTTGATACAAGTAATTGGCCGCCTCGTCCAATCCTTTTGGTTCCTTAATTAGCTCATGGAAATTGGTTGAAATGGCTGCGACTGTCATGGGCACTTGGGCAGCCGTCGCTGATGTTGTTGACCCCAATGGTTGTAACTGACTCACGTTAGAGTTCGCCATGTTACATTTGAAAAATAATTACTTTTTGCTGAATTAAATTGCCTCTTTCGGCCTCTTGTGTATTTTGGAGCGTATTTACAGCCGGTCGATTTTCAAAGCGTGACCGCATTTTTCGTTGTAAAATATACTAATTTACAATAATATGCTGATTAATTTGAAAATTTATTATGTTATTATTTAAGCGTTTATTCCACTTTTTTTCATTTGCGCCGAACTTCTTTTCGTGGCTCGATTCAGATGCCTTTTTTTATATTCTTAGCTTTTGTGCTGCACATCTTATATGGGGCTTTGCTTATAGTTTGCCTATGTTGGACTGTAAACAGCTGTTCGTATATTCAAAAAGTAATTGCTAAACATGTTGGTTGAATTTTTAGAGGTTCACATGATGCAGAAATACCCCGAATGATTAGAGTTGCCGCATCGATAAAATAACTATTTTTCTCTGTAAATACGGTATCTTTATAATAGTAGCGAACGGCCACACAATCCATGCAGTTGTTATTAGTTTTTAATAATAATAAATATGACGTTAGTAAAAAAATCTCAACAATATAAATTGTTGGTGGAAAAAATGTACAACAGATGCCAGCAAATACAGGCAGAAAATGAACGCAGTGTTATGCGGTAGGTTTGAACAATAATAACATGTTACACACAAACTGAATGCCATTGATTGCAGAGTAAATGGCATAAAGAAAATATTACGCCGAAGGACATACGATGTGGAATTATTGAAAAGGCGATTAGACAAGCATGGTGATAATTGGCGATCAGTACCTATGGTGACTCCTCAACCAAAAGGAAAGCCTGAACAAAAACGACGTGGACCGAAGCCAAAGAACAAGCAAATAATCGCGGAAGAATCTCAAGAACCACAACAAATGGCAGCCCGGAAGCCCAGAAAACAGCGTGTTAAAAAGCAACAAACAGATGTCAATGCAACACCAGCGATGCCAAAACATTTAATTACAATTTAGTTAGTGATTCATACCTCATAGCATTTTGGCTTGACTTTAGTTTGTAACAGTAAGAGTGTAGTTTAAATATAATAATATATCTGTATTTTTTAGAATTTACTTATAAAAAACTAAAACAAAGAAATTCAACGGCATCGGGTTATCTTAGATGGAGATGTTGGAGTGGAGTAGGTTTGCGACTACTCGGCCTGACGCAGACGTGCCAAACGCTGTGTCAACTCGTCCTGTTCCTGAGACACTAGTGTGGAGGCGCCAATCGTTGTACTCTGTACTCCACTGGGTAATTCCATATTAAGCTCGAGGCCTGCTTCGTCTGCGACTTGCTGTAAAAGGTTATCGACATCGCCCTGTGGTACCGATGTGGTCACCGTGTCAGACATGGTGCCCTCCATGACTGAGCTCTGCACATCTAGGTCCTCGAATTGGGATTCAAATTTCTCCATTAGGGACGAAATTTTTTCAAGATTCATGCCCTTCATAGCAGCATCCATGGCCTTCACTACACCTGCCATAGAACCAGTAACTTTGCGTGTAGTCAGTGCAGATTGTACACGACTGGATACTGCATCAACACGAGCACTCATCCGTAGATAATTTACAGCCTGGTTCTTTTGTCGTATGGCATTCTCAGCGTGAATACGCGCTACGTCCATGTTTCCCTTTTGTATTGCCTTTTTTGCCTTGGCCTTCTCCAGTTTTTCCTCTTTTTCGCATTTCTTGGAATTGCGTTCCAGTTCTTTTACAGCAAACTTTAGATTGAATAGGTGCTCTAGAGTAGGGTTGGGTGGGTGTAATTGTATTAGTGGACTTCTGAGAAATGGCGTCATGATTCATACTTACTTTCCATTGCAGATGTAGACATGTCGTTACCCAGTTTGGAGCTTTTTTTTAACTAATCGAAATGACAAATGTTAGGCAGTTGCTAGTGCTCAAATAAATGGCTCGGTCCTTTATCTTTACTGTGTTGTCTTTCTTTGCATATGAATCACTTTTGTGTTTGATTTTAGACAGCTGTCAGCGTGACCGCAAGATACATTTTAAAATATACTATTTAAGGGTAAAAAAATATACCGGAATATACATTCCATAATTACTATTTTTGGCAACACTTTAATAGATATGACACAATTTTGGAAAAAACATTTAAATAAAGGCGCAGGTTTTTGAATAGGTAATTTTTTTTTTTCAAAATTTATAGATCTTTTTGAACATTTTCTATTCCATTCAAATGACACATGACGGAGATCGTCATGCTGATTTGATTTGTTTAAAATAGTTACAATTTTAGTACAAGCGATTTATTAAGTTTGGGCTTGTAAATTCAATAGTTAATATCGGAAAATTTAAACTTTAAAGGTATTGTAGGTGTATTGATAAATGTAGTCTTGAATGCATTTGCTGTGGGATATTTGTACTCAACATTGAAATTTCTAACTAAATTGGCCACTGTAATTTCCATTTCCATGTCGACAATGCGTTTGCCGACGCACATTCGTGGCCCGAAACCGAATGGCAAATATATAAAAGGATTGTCAGCTACCATCTTCTCGGCGTTGTTCGTCTGTTGGCGCAGCCATCGCTCAGGCATAAACTCTTTGGCTCTTGGGTAGTAAAGATCATCGTCAAGCAAAATATTGGAGCTCATCATAATACGTGTGTCTTTTGGTATGCGGTAGCCATCTAGTACAATGTCTGCACCTGCAGAACGTATGTTTCCAAAGACGACTGGATAAACGCGCAAAGATTCCTTGATAAAGCCACGTAAATATGGCAATGCTTTCATGTCGCTAAACGTGAACTCATCTGTGGGCTTCGGCAACTTGGTAACAATTTCTTCGCGAAGTTTGGCCTGTTTGTCCGGATTCTTGGCCAGACTAAGCATAATTCCAGTTAATGCTGAGCTCGTGGTGTCCACGGCGCCCATTAACATATCCATGCTCAACACTGTGGCAAACTTGCGGTCTGCGCGCAACAGCTGTTCCAGTACACTCATCTTGTCAGTCGAATCCGCCGGCTTCTTCTCAATGCGGTCGATGGCCTCATTGACGTAAAACGAGCACACTTCAAAAATTTCATCCATGGCACGACTAAATTGCCGATATGTGGGTGTGGGCACATACTTGTACAGCGAAGGCATAAGGGCCAGTTCGTAAAAGCCTTGCATAAAAATCTGTATATTGTTGAACAATTTTTGAGCCATGGGTGCTTGTTCGGGATTCCTAAGAAGTCCGAGCTCGCGATCCAAGGCTACTACTGCAATTGATTCAAAGGTCAGATATTTGATGTCCTCGAGAAAGTTTCCAGGCACTTCCTGCGTCTGTTCATCTCGAATATCCCGTATGCGTTGGATAAACTGCTGATTAACCCGTTGCATCGGTTGTAAATACAATGCTGCGTTCCGATGCTGCATTAACACCGGATTCGCCTTCGACCTTAAGTGTCCCCATGACTCACCGCTGCAAAAGTCACATAGTATTATTGACTGAACATTGATGAATATTTTTACAATGGACACTCACGTAGCAAACAGGCCAACGCAATCCTTAAAGAAGCCATCGGGACGATTGTTTCGATAGTGAACGATGGCATCTGCGCCTGGACGAGTTGGCCATTGACCTTCAGTCCTATAGGTCTTCTCAAAGTTGCTAACATTATACGTAACCACATTGTCGGGCATACCAAATAGTCCAGGCATCACAAAGGTGTCACCATATCGCTTCCTAAAGAGCAACATCAACTCTCGCATGTCCAGTTTTGAATATTCACCGCCCTTTAGAAAACCCCGGAACATTTGCCAGCGTGACGGACCTGGTAGATCATTGTAAGATTTGGCACTCTGCCATTCCGTTTGCAATTTTTGCACATAGGAGTTGTCATCAGAATCAATTTTTACAGCTGCCGCTGTGGAGCGCCATCTATAGGCAGCGCTTTGCGCTAACTTCATTGGTTGGCGAAACATTCCAAGTTTTCGTATTTTGCTTTTCTTGAATCGTAATTCTCTGTTGGAGCTGTCGATCCGAACTGGTTAGACTTGATTGCATTCAATGGTTCTTAAATAAAATGATCAAAATAAGTCGCGTTATCAGCTGTCTTTAGCTTTTCATATCATTAATTAAAAAAGAGCTTTTTACTATGTGCTGAGATCTGTGTGGCAAAAGCTTGTACATTAAAGCTTTGTTTGAAAACTTGAACGACTTTGCGTCCGTTGATGAAATATCTTAAATGTTTGGATAGTGCCGCTACTTGATAGTAGGTTTTCTTGTTGAGGCAGTCTACAGTCTTGAGTTCAGTGTGGCAAGAAAACGATCAAATCTACAGGCGTCACAAGCAAATGAATCTATCTTATCATTTCCAAGCAAATAATTGAAAAAGAGCTTATTATTTATAATGTTTGTTCAAAAGTTTCTGTTTAATATGCTCATTTGCTGAAAGCACTTGTAATAATAAATAATATACGTATGCATATTTGATTGGTGTAATGATAACAACAAATTCAAAGCTTTTTAATGCACTTGCAGCTGTTGCGCTTTTCCACTTGTGAATTCTTTTGAACACCATTCGACTATAGGTAATCATTGCATTTTAATCTGACGATAATTTGTTCTTATTACATTGTGCAAAACCGAATATTTGTACATTGGCTGTTTAATTATGGTAAATATTTAACATGTTCCAATTGCCTGTGCCTATAAATCATAACAATGAGCATGAAAAACTTTAATTCAAGAAAAGTAATGCACAAAACCAAAGAATTTATGGAGAGTTTATTGTTTGTCACATGATGGCTTTTATAAGAATTTGTCTTTTTACAATGTTTGGTAGCTTGAGCTCATATATCTGAAACTTTTTGGCCAGAAACTTAGTCATAATCGTATTTATAATAATTTGTGAAATTTATGTACAAACTTTGGCGTACATCGCAGTCAGAGTTAATTGGCCAAAGTTTTGTGGCTTGTTTGGCGGTCAATTGTGTCATTTGTGCAATTTAGAAGTACGAGTCAATAAAGCTGACTAGAGACCCACTGAACTAACCCAAAATGCATTCACTCGACTGCCAATAAGTCGGCAAATTGGCTGTGAAAGCAACCGCAAGTTGCAGCTGCCACTTATACCCTGGCTAAGTAAACCACGATGGGTATGCCTAGTAGGGAAAACTTCTAAATATGTGTATCAGGACAAATTTAACAAGAGAGTACGTAGTATTTGCCTAAAAAGACTTGTTTGACTGTTGGTTCGTTATTGGGAGGGGCATTGCCAAATGCACTGCATACTTTTGGGCGCTGTAGAAAATCCGTTTAGGCTGCAATTGTTGGCTGTGCTGTTTTCATGGCGGTATCCAATTTGAATGGATTATTATCAGTGGGTGTAGCAGTAGCTCAACCACGGCCACAGCTATTATTTAGGCCCTCGAACATGTTATCAGCCATAATATGTAATACATTCCGCCGGTCAGTGCCTGATTGGCGACTGAGTTGCGGCTGGAGCGAGGCATTCAGCCAAAGCCTCCAAAGTCGCTGCAAACAATGGAAAACTGCCCCCGATGGCACATTACTGTTTCTGGTTTTTGAGCCTGCATTTTTGCACCCCGTGGCCATTGTGTACTATGTTGTCTTTGTGTTAAGTGTGTGTGCTTGTGTTTGTGTACCGATTTGGCCTTTTGTTTTAGTTTATTGTTTTTGCAATGCACATAAAATGCGTTTTGTATTCTTTGTCCTTTGTTACCGCAGGCGATTCAAGCTCATATTTTATTGATAGCATTCAGATAGCGTTTTGAACCCGAGAATGGAATTACTTGGACCCTGCACATAGGGTTGTTGAGCAAAAGCCATTCACCTATGAGGGGCTTCTCATGCATATTTTGTATCGATTAAGATAAATAAAATAATAAAAAATGTGGCGATACTCCATAATTAGAGAGGCATTTCAAAAATAGAGACTGCCGAGAGATACTTACTGACAGATTCCTAT